>CM077465.1:62228860-63527615 GCA_039654755.1 Calcarius lapponicus
CTTAGAAAGCTTCACGAAGAAAGAAACATGTTCCCTTGTATTAAAGGAATATTGATACAAGCTCTTACTATGCTAACACCAATGTTCAGTTCCATTTTCTTCACCAGAAAAATACCAACCAGAGATCACTATGTCTTTTCTAAGGGTTGAGGAAGGGAAAATCCATTCACAATACAGTCTTGCAAAATGTGAGAAGATCAAGACAGTGATCAGGATGATATGGACATTATTTATAACTAAAATGATCATCCATAGACAAGAGAAGTATTGAAACCATTGAGCCTGGAGCATTTGTAGGGTACCCTAGAGCTGTGTGAAAGTCATGCTTTTGTCTTAAATAAAAGACAAAGTATTAGGAAACTGGGAATACTCTCCATGTGTATCAAAAGCCACTGCTTTTAAAAGGTCATCTCATACAAACCCTAAATTCTTCTAAAGGCTTTCCTCTAGACCATAACCTAAGCCAATAACATGGAGTAAGTATTCCTACAACTCTCAATCATGTGTTTTTGTCATTAGCTCTGGCACATTAGGTGTCCCAGGGCTACTCTAAGCAATAATTGTTCTGTCACTTTGTAACATAGCAGACAAAACAGGGGCATACATAGCCTAGAACAGTCAGTGGTGAACATTTGCTTGACTAATTACACATGTAACAAGATACTTAAACATTCTGTTGTCTGTTATCTTGTGCAAAGCGTAATTCTGCATGGAGAGCAAAAACATCCTTTGTTTCCATTTGAACATCCATTAAGATTGCTGTCCATGTCAGGGCTCATAGCTGAAGTTACTGGTCAGGAAATTGAATGGTCTGAATAGAAAAAAGTGAGTTTTTAAAGTATTTATGATATTGGACCTGCTTCTGAGCTGAGAAAAGGAAAATACTAGGTTCTTTTGGTACTTTGAAATGATTAATATTCAGCTCTCACCTGATCTGGCACTGAATTTGTCTTGGATTACTTGGAAAATTGTCTTCTTCATAATCTTTCTGTTATGGGCCTGCAAAGCAATCCTAATGATCTGGACAAGCCCTGAAGCATCTCTAAGGCTTTATAGAAAAATTAATTGAGAATTCACTGCCCTTGGAATTTACTACAAAGTGGAAGTTAATAGCTCAGGCAAATTCTCTCCCATATGCTAATAAACTACCGTGGCACTGTGGTGCTTCTGTCTTGGCTTCTCCTCAGTTATTATTCCTGTATTGTCTCAATTAGCTTCTACAGTTGTTATTAATGTAATTCCCACCTAATCCCTTTTCCCCTTTTTCCCTTTCCTGTGTCAGCAGCATTTCAATACGTAATCTTTTACTGGATACACGTGTTTATTCCATGTATTTCCACATATTTTCTAATGGCCACTTCTCATTCTATTCTACTCAAACATTAAATCTATAATTTGCTAGAGAGCCTTCCCAGAGCTGCTACAGCTGGCTCACTCATGCTTGCTCTCTCTCTCTCTCTTTCCCTCTCTGTCCGTGTCATACAGACAAAATATTCTAGTATTTCCAGTTTTAAATAATCTAGAAATGTACATTAGGAGTCAGGAAGCTCTGGTATGATATTACATTTGCCACTGTCTTGCTGTGTGATCTCTTTATTTGTCTTGTCTGCAGGTCTGCAGCTTGGGACAAGACAGGATAGAGCCATTGTGTCCTACTGAGATGCCAGCAGCTGAGCTCTGCTGAGCAACCACAAATTTGCTTCTAATTCATGACAGGAGGAAAACTATAAAAGCATGAAAACTCACATGAGCTGTCTTCGTGGTTCTGTGCAAGAGCCAAATACAAATATACTCAGACTCTATAAATATCGACAATATTTCTCACCCCACCTACTTGCAATACACAGGGAACATTACCAAAAGGTAATTGTCTTCTCCTATTAGAGCTTAATCAGTAGTTGAGAAATAATATGAGCCATGCATATTGCTCTCCACTGCACTTCCAGCCTACCTAATTCCTGAGTGCAGGCAGTCACAGCATTACTCAGGTACACATGGGACACATGCAGCGCTTCAGGAGGCAGACACTACTGAAATTCTGCAGAACAAACAATATGATAAAGAGGACTTGGGTATTTTATCCTCTCTTCCCTCCTTCCCCCCCAGAATGTCATCTAATACTAGATAAACCTCAAACCAGTGTAAACAGAAACTCCATTTAATTGTCAGATGCAGTGGTAAGTTAAGATTTACATGTTTGTTAAATTAGACAAACCTTTGTGATCCTTCTGAAGTCTAAAATGCCTGAAGGCCATTTCAAATACTGTTAGCATAGTCTAAACTGAAACATGTTATCTATAGAAAGAAGCCACTTCTCTTAAAGAGAAAAGCCTCTACATTTTCCTAAAAGAACCAAGCTTAGTTTTCTGTATCTTGTGCAGCACGTCTTTAAGAAACCTCTCACTACTGAGGTTACAACAGTTTATTTCCACAGGGAAGTTAAAGTGCTTCTTTAAAGTAAGTATTTTGAGAGAAAGGGAAACAAGAGCAATATTTTTGTACTTGATCCTGCATTTTCTACCAAATAAAATATTTAGTCCTGTAAATAGTCCTAGGAATTTTAGATTTCACTTCCATATGAATTTTTATTTACTTCAATAATTTTTCTTTTTTAATAAAAAATCCTTTCTGTGTGACCCCTGGCACCACCGACCAGTATATTTATTGCCAGGTCTTTGCAAAAGAGTCAATAAACAAAATTCTGATAGCTGGTACAATTGAAATAGCAAATAAAAGGTATTAAAATTATAAAAAATTAGTTGTCTATTAAATTTGGTTTAGATTTTGGCTGTACCACAATAATAGTGTGATTGACTTTCTACTGTTAACCCTAGAATTCAGTTCAGCATGCCTGTTCATCAATAAATTTTATATTTCTTGATGCTGTCATGACAATACATGTTGGACTCAGCCTATTCTCTCAAGTACTCTGGTTTGCTCTGACCTTTGCACATATCTACTCTTTTTTTCCCCTTTTTTTTTACCTACATTTTACTTCACACAAAAGCAAAAAAGGCAATAGCAATTACTGTCTGGAATAAGTGCCTAAAAAGGCAACAGTAATTATAAATAAAGGCAGTGTTTTGAAAAACAACAATGGTAAATACTTAAATTTTGGCTCAGGTTTTCTGTCCGAATACAGACTGTGTGATTTCTTCCAGTTAAAGTTTTGGTTTAGTATCTTCTTCTACAACACGTAGTGAAGAAATTACCGCACATTTCTTCATAGACAGTTTCTGATATGCTTTCACTATGCCCTTGCATTTTCTTTAATAGTCAAAAGACAATGACCATGGTCTCATCTTTAAAAAACAGGCATTTGCATCATTACAAACAAATAATAACCCTTTCAAAATGCAAGTTAAACTTTGGAAAACTAACACCTGAACATGAGTTCAGTTTGTAGGTCTAGGAGGTTAACAATTTCAAGAATTCAGTGCTTCCTTCTTCCTTCCTAAAATCAATCTAGGATTTCACTTTCCATTTTTTGGAATGCGGTTCCAAATAATCTTTAAATTTTTTTTTAAATATCCTAACTGGTTAAAATATGTAGAATGCTGAGAAAAAAATCTTAAAAAATTCCAACACCTTATTAAATTTAACTCAGAAACAGTGACACAATTAACAAACATTAGGAAATGCAAAAGCTTTGTTAACATTAAGAGATAAAATTTGGCTAGCAAATATCCTTTTAAAATATTTGATAGGATAGTCATTTTTGAGAGTAGTGATTATAGAAGCAATCCTTGGGTGAAACACTATGAGAAAGGTTTGTGGTTTTTTATAATTAGAAAAAAAATTGCTCCTAGTTGTAATCCACTGGGCTATGAAATAAAATGGGCAGGAAAGAAGATGTCAGTATTAAATAACAGAGAAATAATGGTGACCAATGAGACAAAGGCTATATCATCAATTATAGCACAAACTATAGTCATAATAAGATTTCCTTGCAAAGACGATTTTGAAAAAAAAAATACAGCATAGAGATTTCTCATCTCTATCTCTTCCCTTCCACAAAAAAGAAAAAAAAGACAACAAAAAAACCCACAAAAAACAAAACAAAAAGCAAAAAAAAATAAAACAAAAAACCCACAAAAAGAGAATTCTCTTTCTCATGATAAAGCAAAATACACCGTATTTTAGATGACAACATTTTAAATCCTCAAATGCTCTAAGTATTGCCTACGGTAGGTGTTTAAATGAAATGCCTAAGGCAAATCAATATTCTCCTGCCTTATTCTGTCATACTTAGGTCTTTTGTGATTTGGCAAAGTTTAATATTGCTGTATCTGAGCCAGTGGTGAAATCTGAGAATCTATATGGCTAAGAGGCTGCTTCAAATGTGATTACCTGCACTTAAAACCAAAAATAATAACTAATAATAATTCAAAAACATTTTGTTGTCAGGCTTTAACCGAGAAATCCACATTCCCTGATTTATTATGAAGAAGACCTTAGGAAACTTTGAAAGGAAACCTCTCCAGCTTGTAAACATCCATTCCAAATTTAACCACAGGTGCATCCACCTTTGTCTTTCTGTCAATACATGCATTATTGATTGCATTCATTACTGAGCAATGGTTCCTATCTTCAGTACAAAACAGATTCCTTAAAATTTTCATGAAACACAAATTTTTTGGCTGCTGCTTTGGAGAAAAATATGACTAGATCATTTTAAACATCTTTGCATCCCGTTTAGGAACTTGATTTGCAGTTTGGAGTTTTTTGTCTCTTGAAAATAGGAGAAAGGAGAAAGACGAAGGCTCTGTAACAGGGGCTGTGAAGAGAACCAGCTCTCCTAAGCCACTAGGTATGAAAGCTTAATTCCATTCTGCTCTTTACTTTGCTTCTGTATATATCTGCTGTTGTGCACCTGGAGAAGGCTTCTGACATCTCCAGAGCTAGCAGAGGGTTTCCAGATAGCTATGCTGTTCCTGGAGCAGGTTGTCACAGACCAGCAGGCTAAAGCAATTATGGTGAGTAGAAGTAAAAGCAGTGAGTTGACAGAGGAAGGCTCTTGCTCTGTTTGCCCCGGGGGATTTTCCCAGTGACATTAGCTTTGAGCATTAGATGACCAATTACAACAGCTAACAGAAAAATGAAGCATGTCTGTCTTCAGTGGGGGGCAATTGAGACTGTGAAGAATAATAGAACTGCATCTGTTTCATAGTACATAAAGATCCTGAAATCCTGAGTACGAGGCCCAGCAGAGAGGGAATAGGCTTGAGGATGGGCCATATATTAGGGAATGGCTTCAAGATTTCATCTGCAGAGTAAAGTTTTGTTCAACGAAAATTCTTGTAACTCTCAGCCAGTAGGGCTTGAAGCAAGAAAGTAACAAAGATGGATTTTGCCTTCTCATTAATGGAACTCATGTATGGAAGTTGGCTATTTTCATTCACAGCTTAGGCTGGCAGCGCTCAGTAGAACAATGAGCTGCTAAAAATTGATTCTTTCTTAGAGCCAGACCAAACTAGCATAAGTCCAGATAAAAAACTGTTGGTCCCATTTACAGGAACGATGATTAGTTTAGGGAGGACCCTGATTTCAGCTAGGATAGGGTTAATTTTCTTCCAAGTAATTGGTACAGTGCTGTGCTTTGGATTTAAGATGAGAATAATGTTGACAAGACACTGCTGTTGTAGTTGTTGCTGAGAGTGCTTACACTAAGTCAAGGACTTTGCAGCTCCTTCTTCATGGTCCCCTGCCAGCCAGGGGCCTGGGGGTGCACGAGAACCTGGAGGAGACACGGTCCGGGCAGCTGACCCTAACTGGCCAAAGGGTTATTCCATCTATATGGCATCATGATCAGCATATAAAGTAGGGGGAAAGCTGGTTGGGCACTGCTGCTTGGGAAGAGGCTGAGCATGGGTTGGTTGGTGATGAGCAATTGTTTTTCATTGGCATTGCTTGTTTTTCTTGGTTTCACTTTCTCTTCCATTTTGTTATTTTTCTTTTCTTTATGATATTTTATTATTAGCATCATAGTTCAGTTTAGTTTAGTTTAGTTTAGTTTAATTTAGTTATTAAACTGTTCTTGTCTCAAGCCCCAAGTTGTATTACTTTTACCTTCTATATTCTCTTCCCCACCATGCTGGGAAGGGCTGGGGATGGGCAGTAAGCAGGAAACTGGGTATTTCTTAGTTGCTGGCAGAGGTTAGATCTTAACAGCAGTATTCACTTCCTGCAGCAACCAAGGTGAGAGCTGCTCTATCCTATGAACAAACTTCCATACTCTACCCGTCAAGAAGTTCAGCCAACTGATGTGTGACAACTCTTTGCAGGCAACATTGTACCACTTTTTACATCATTCCATTATGTCTTGCAGAAGCAGAAGACTTCTGGGTTTTTTTCTCCAGAGGCTCTACCAAATGGGAAAAACTGAAGAGAAAGCATTCAGGAAAAGATATATTCTAGATAAAAAGGGGATGGAGAGGGACAAAGTAGTTAAGACACCTTATGCTTTCCACAGATCTGTGCATGAGTTCAATAGATAAAAAGGGAGATTTAAAAATCATAAAATAATTACTGCCTTTATCAATCAATGCTTCAGTGCTACACATACATGAGTGATCCCGTGAGATCTTGTCAGAACCGGTAGTGATTAATTTTTTACAGATCTCTTGTCCATTGAGAAACAAAGTCCAAATGACTCTCCTCCTCCAAAGCAAGAATTTGGGTAAGCACAGGTATTTGTTTTCAATGTAGCTGTCATTGTGTTGACCAGAACTTTTTATGATTTATTATAGATCTTCCAACAGCTGGTTTAATTGCCTGTTTCTACCTATTCCTCTCACAAAACCTTAGTATTAATCATGTATTGTTTCAAAGAACACACAAACATGGAACAAGATCTGCCTTAATTTGTTTCAACTGCACACCATGTTCCTCTTTGGGGTATACTTGTCAAAAATAAATTTATTAAGCTGTATTAACAGTGGGAAAGGAACCTGAGAGGCTCCAAAACTCCGGAGTTTTGTAGACATCATAGTCAGGAACATGGATACTTTTGTTTCTTTGAAATGCTGATACTTTTGTTTCTTTGAAAACTTAAGCCAATCCCTAAGATCTTTAAAATTCATTGTACAGTTTGTACTTCCTTCTGATTTCACCTCTCAGTCACACTGTTTCATTATTTTTTTCATGTTTCTCTTGTCATTCATTTAAAAAATAAAAAGAAAAAGAGGAATAATTAAAAATGTAAAAAACTAAAACAGGATCAAACCCAGGAATATTTACTTCATAATGAGAAAAAAAAAATAAGATTCTTGAATCACATTTGGTTGTGGTTTATGCTGCAGCTGCCTGCCCCATTCCTGCCTCAGGTATGTCTGTTCCTCACTAAAGTAAGCTGTAGGCACTTACCCTCAGGGGTCTACAGCCTGGCAGAGCAAGAAAAGATTAATTTGGTGCCAGGTTTGCCTTCATGAATGTGATTATAAACTACTGTTCTGCAAGTACTACTGCCCAAAACAGAGCAGCTGAGCCATGCCTGCCCTGGGAAGAGGAAGCTTGCAAAGATCCAGTGAGTTCCACAGAGGCGCCTCTGCTGTAACAAGGTTGGCCATACCCTCTTATGAACAAGACTCCTGGCTTGTACCAACCATGGCACCAAGCACTGCTTAGCTGTATCCATCACAAACTGTCTGGATTTTGGGACAACCGAGGAAGAGAGCTACAAACTTACCCTCTCACTCCCCCAGTACTTTATTGTGGTATATTTTCTGAGCCTTCATGAATATAAACAGTTATAAATGTAAATATCTACCTAGGATAATGATATTTCTGATGTAAAAACCCAAACAACCCTGAAGGTTCACCTTATTATGGTATCAATTTCTTCTAAAAAAGAAATATCTTGAATCATTAAAACATGGACACTTATATTCTAAATTCAACTCTACTATCTGAAATTTTTTCTCAGATTCATGTATCAGATTTTTGATACCTCATTCTTTAAGTCAATCTTCTGGTTTTTCATATACTTAAAAAACTGAAAGGAAGGAACAAGCATGTTAAATATTCTTGCTCAAATAAGGTCTTTGACTGGATAGCATCATATTTAGCCACTGCATGAGTAGTAAAACTATGCAAGATGTAAAGGAAAAGCAGTTACGCTGAAAAAGTAAAGCATTCAAATGAAAGAATGTGAAGAAGCTCAGCTGTGGAGATATGAAACTAAAATCTGTAAAAGAAAAAGGATATGTTTTCCAGATTTTTTTTCAAAAAATAACTAGATTTATGAAGATTAAGGTTTTACATTTTTAAAGCTTTTTGTAAACAGAGTTTCTACTTTCTGAGATAAGAGCCAGTCAGCTTGTATGTTCCCAGTTGTAACTTCCCAGGCTACCTTTGAAAACATTTCCCTTTGTAGATACTGGATTAATTCCTGTATCCTTTGCAGACCAATAAATAATCCCATCTATTTCTATGAGTTGCAGATATGGCTATAATGCTAATTTTTTTCCACATTTTTTAGCTCTTATGGCACATGGTGTTTTGCTTCACACTACGCTTTCTCTCACAGACTGTACCCAACATATTGTGAAGGGAATCCCAGACTTGTCAAGATAGAAGAGATTCATACTGTACTAATCTTTCAATTCTTCCTTTTTCCAAGCTCAGAGTTTGAGATTCTTTCATCACCATTTTTATTCATACCTGAAAGTAAAAGTCCTTCTACTGTTGAACTATGGTTCCCCACCAAAATGTTGGTATTTTTCCCCACTGAAGCCTAAGAGCTTCCATGGGGCTATGCTCCAGGTTTGTGATGAAAACAGTTTTGATAACAGATGTTTTAATTACTGCTGAGAAGTGTTTACACAGCATTGTGTCCTTTTTTGCTTATCCCTGTCCCACCAGTGAGGAGGCTGGGGCTGCACAAGGAGTTGGGAGGGCACACAGCTGGGACAGGTGATCCCAATAGACTGAAGAGTTGTCCCAGACCATATGGCATCATCCTCAACATATGAAGAAGGAAGAGAAGACATTCAGAGTTATGACATTTATCTTACCATGTAATTGTTAATCATGATAGGGCCCTGGCTTCCTGAAGATGGCTGAACATTTGCCTGCCCATGGGAAGCGGTGAATTAATTCCTTGTTTTGCTTCCCTTGAACAAGCAGCTTTTGCTTTACCTATTAAACTGTCTTTATCTAAACCCAGGATTTTTTTCACTTTCACTCTTTAGTGTCTCTTCCCCTTTCCACTGAATGAGAGTGAGCAACTGGGTGAGGTTTAGATTCTACTAGAGTTAAACCATGACAGAGACACTACATAGTTGAATTCAGCCACACTATGGGGCCACCTCTGAAGACACATTTTTCACAAGAACTTATAGTCCCACTTTGCATCAGATAAAACAGATGTTCTTTGGATTGAATAATGTGCAGGTATGTTGAAAAACATCAAGCCATAGGAAACAAATCTGATGTTCATTTTCAAAATCTGAAAAGAGAATAGAAGAAAAAACATTCTAAATATTTTAGAATAATAGCAGTACATCAATATTCATCAGTAGGACAAATTTATTTCTAATCACTGTTTTTCCTACTACATTGCTATTTCCTAAATATGTTATTTTCTTGGGAAAATTCTTTCTTACATTCTCCTTCTTTGACTAGGTTTCCTGTTGCTCATATATAAAAGATATTTTGCTTATAGGATAAACTGTGCATTCTCTACAGGCTTTGTTTCTTTTCTTTCTTAATTCTTTACATTTTCCTAATCTGTACCTAAATCTGGAACATCACTCTACGTCTCGCATGTCCTGCTATTTCCTCTCTTGGCTCCTACCTTTAAACAAAAACTCCTCCCTTTTCTGAAAGTGTTTAAAAGGTTGATCCACCACAGTAAATACACAGTCTCCAGCCAGCTGTGCTTTTTATTAAAATGTTTATATTTTAATTAAAACCATTCTTTGTTTGCTATCTGTAAGGCTCAGTCCTGCCTACCACATTTTAAAATTATGAAGAGTCTATGTGTCCTTGCCTTTTATACTGCTAAGCCACTCTACAATGAAAATAAGATATGTCAATAATTTTAAATTAAATAAATTCAAATAGATCTATACAGTGCTGGAAAAGGATAGATTTAGCAGGAAACATTGAATCCAAAGGGTAGATAACATAGGAGAAATGTGTTCTTAATTAGATTTTGGGTCAAATAATAGGAAGAAGGACTCACAACTTCTAGTACAATCTTTCCCCCTTGCATAAATGGAACAACTCTGGCAACCTCATTCTGCAAAGAACCACAGCAACTGTTTCAGCCAAGCTCCCTGGCACACAGCTCTGGTTTGCAAGTAATCCTAGTGGGCAGCTACATCTTCCTCCTGGACTTTCCTGTGTCAGAACTAGAATATCCAGCATCTTCAAGCAACTCCTGAAACATGAAGTCTATAATGGAAAATGTTTGAAAGATCTCTAAGAAAGCTAGGTGGGTTAGTAAAGCAGTAAACACATGCATGTTTAGTTAAATATCTTGGTATAGAAACATAAAAGTGAGCTTAAGGTCATTTACACCTTTATTTAAGCTATCTCTATCTGGAACTGTATACTGATATCCTCTTCCCTGATACATGTCTATATTAAACCTGTCTAGAGAAAAACAGAAGAACATAAACAGAAGAACACAACTGGAAAAAAAATGCAATTACACCTCTGCAAACTACACTGCATGCTTGACTCCAGTTTAAAGCAAAGGTGTCAATTCTCATTTTTTTATAAATCAGTTCACCAGTTTCTTCTCGGAAGGTGACTACTTTGAGTTCTCGCATGGTTGCTCTCCTAGGGGAACCTAATTTCTCAGTTTCAACATGCCCAAGGCATCTGCTTTTCTTACTGACAAGACACAATCTTTCTGTCACTGACATCAGAGGAATTATCGGTACATTTGACAACAGTGATGTTCAGCACTGAATATAGCTATTATATCCACAAAAATAACATGGCAGCTTACTAAAAAAGTTGTGAAAATAAGTACTTGGAAAGCTTTCATTTATGAAAAAAAAATATTAAAAATTAGATTATTTTAGTTTTACTGCTAACATTTTAAGAAGTGGCTTTTTAGGACAGTAAAAAGACCACTTAGTCACAGCAAAGTCTGCCTGGACATATCAATAAGACACTGAAGAAATGATTGGCAGTGTTTTACATCAATTATAGATAAACTAGTAAATAATTTGAAACTGTTGCTCAAAGAAGAGTTGATCTTCAGAGCAAGAAATGGTATTTGGATTTTTTTTCTATTCAGAGAAAATTTTCGTATACTTTTGTACTTGGCTTTCTTTTTAATGATATTTCACTCTGAATGCTGTGCTGCAAGCTTCAAAAAGCCTTAGGAACTAGACTGTAGACCATTACCAGCTATTTTAAAAGTGACATAATCAAGTTTGATCACTATCAAATATCTGCCTATAAGGGCTTTGTGGTTAGAACCCTTGACTGTTTACTAGAAACACAAATACCCTGACAATACTACAGAACGCTGACTGCATGTTTCATATATATAAAGTGTTTACTAATTAAAAATAAAATTTTAAAAAAGTGGTTGGGAGAATGAAGGCCAGTTTATGTCAAAGAATATGAGAAAATGATTTCTAAGTCCACTTCTTGTCTCTGCAATAGACTTCCAGGTTCCCCTTGTATAATAAAACACTTAGTTCTTCTTTTGGAGTGTATCTTGTATGACTAGGTTCAACACTCTAAGAACTAGGAGTAATGTTTGCAATTTTTAATTTTGTTTTTAAAGCTAAAATTCCATTTTGAAATGTCTAAAAGTTGTATGCAAACTTAAGCAAAATTTCTCCTGAGGTTTTTTGTTGTTTTAGTGAACCTGGTGCCTCTGAGCTGT
Source organism: Calcarius lapponicus (assembly GCA_039654755.1). Classification (NCBI taxonomy): domain Eukaryota; kingdom Metazoa; phylum Chordata; class Aves; order Passeriformes; family Fringillidae; genus Calcarius; species Calcarius lapponicus. Next base: position 62,240,715 of record CM077465.1, read on the forward strand.
CCTCATGCTCAGTAAATAGTCCTTGCCTGATTAGAGTCTGCTGACCCCAACAAATGTCTTCTAATTTTTTATAGGGATCCTGTGTTCTTCTAAAGGCTGATTTGGACATTTCTTGATAAGCTAACTTTTTTTGTCATTTATTATTGACACTCATAAAATCAGATAACCTTATACAACTCGTGACACAATTCTTCTCAGCCTGAGGTAATCAGCTTGATATCTTTGGTAAGTTGTCAAGAGTTCTTTAAAAGTGTCCAAACATCTAGCTTGTAAATTCAAGTTATTTTGAAGGGACCAGACATCCCTTTCAATTTTAGTGGGATAATACAAAAACAATTACCATAACAATGACAGTTTTTTACCTTCCTTAAAATAAAAAAATACTGACAGTGGCAGCATAAGATACTGTGGCTGTTTACCTTAGAGTAGCACATTGAAAGGTCACAAAAATAAAGCTGATAGATACCTCACAGCCTCACTGCTGCTTTGGAGTCTGAGCTTAAGGTTTAAATAAATACAGCAGAATGAGTCTGGATTGAAGTATCTCTGACTCAGAAGAAGGAAGACCAGATCCTTGGGTATGGTTAAATGCTTGCCTTTCTCTGACATTTCTTCATTTTACAGGCAAATCCCTAATTTGAAATTGATCATTAAATTTCAACAGAAATACCCTTTCTCTTGAATTTTTGGATCAAATACCAATAACTTCAGCTCAAGGGATAAGACGCCACATGCAAAGCAGATTGAAAAATAAGGTCTGTCTGGCATCAGACATATTACAAAGACAGAGAACGAGTTGACTTTTCTCTTCTGACCTTTTAACATCATATAGTATTTGTTTTAAAAACAACCACAAAACAAAACAAAAAAAAAACGCAGAGAAAAGTCTTGGTTGTATCAATACACACATAAGCTTACTGTCCCTTAAAGTACTGTATCTTAAAACTACTTCATTGGAAAATAAGATTAAAAAAATAGCCTTTTGGTTTTTGGGATTTTTTTTCCTCTGACAGAAGGCAGGGTATAGTCCATCTATTTTATAAAAATGTTTTATGGTTTGTTTACTGCATAAGACTTGTACAGAAGGTCAATACAATGCAGAGTAGCAGTAGGAAAGAGGCAAGTGTGTATTTATACTTGAAAGAACGGCATCATGCATCATCTCCAGAATCATTAAATTATGGTCCCAAAGAAATGGAAGATTGAATTCGCTATCTAATATTCTGTCACAACTCTTTCATAAGAGGTGCTGGGAGCATTTTTTTTCTTTGGTATAGACATTTGAAACATGAAGATGAAGTAATATTTTTACAAGCAAACAAAAATGTTCAATGGTCACTAGCAAGTGTCTTCTCTGGCCACTGGAAGTATAAGCAGTTAGAATTGTACTATTTGATATGATTTTAAGGTAAGTTTTCAAGTATTCCAACAGACAACATAATCTAATATAAACGTATGTCAGAGGAATAGGGTAAAGTTCCCTATGTTCCATTTCATGCCTATGGTTTTCCTTTAATTTTGTAGACTTGTATCTAATAGGACTTACATACAGTTACAGAATTGAAGGTTAGAATGCCAAAGGTTTGTCTGTAATGCCTTTATAATATGCCTAAAATTTTAGATATCACAGCGTGGAGACTTCAGAGGCAGCTGAAGATTAAGTGAGTTCTGAAAGTGCCAGTGAAATATTTCCTTCTTCACTTTATTTTTGAAGTTAAAATATTTACCAGCAATTGCAGAGTATGATTTATCTTGTTGGCTGGCCAAGGGAAAAACCCACTGTCCTCCTAACATTCCTACAAAGGAAATTAAAAAGTCTGTTTGAGGGCTAAACAACCTATCACTCCTCAGAAGGATTAAAGTTTTTAAACACTCTGATAAAAAGAAAGTGAGCACAAAGGAATGAAATCAATCCAAACTTTACCTTTGGGCCACATGGAAACTCCCAAATAACACACCTGCCATATTTTAACACAGACTGTTGAAAACTTGCCAGCATGCATTTTTTTCCCCACATTCCTCAGAATTTCTATTTTCCCCAGACACTCTTTCTTCCTGTCTCTCTCTCTCTCACACACACACACACACAAAAGAATCAGAAATTCTGCCTCTTTGACAAGACAGAGAGTCTCCCAAACTTTTGATTCTACTTAGATGCACTCCCATGAATACTAGGGATGCTTTGATAAAATAGCCAGCTTAAGAGCCAAACAGTTTAATTTAGTCAGCTGATTAGCAACAGCAGAGAAGGAACTTATTAGTTAGTGGCACTAAACTGTATTTTACAGGTAATTCAGTTGAAGTCAACAGAATGTGGAAGGAATTAAATGTTCTTCAGTTGGTCAAAGCAAGTCAAATATTGAACATAATTATTAACCTATCTGATTTCCTATTGAAATTAATATCAAGTGGAGTTTCTCTACGGAGTCCACCATTCACTACACAATATTTGGATTGCCCCCTGTGTGGGATGTGGCAGAACACACACTGAACCAATCTTTAATTTGAAGCTGGAAGGCAATAAATTCTTTGCAAGTTACATAAAGAGACATCTTCATGGGTTCTAGCTAGTATTAATAAAATTTTAATTACTTGATGACTAAAATGAACAAAAAAATCCTCTCCAACAGAGGCAATAAGTAACTGAAGAGTAAAGGTGAAAGATTAACAATGTGTTCAAATATAGAAGACAAGGAGAGTAATGAGAGAAATACAACAGAAGGACAGGAGTTTTGTGCTGAGTGACAAAGTACTTATGAGTCAAACATACAGCACTTTCACAACCAAAAAAACAAGTGAAAGGGAAGGAAATGCTATAGGGTATTAAGTTGTATTAAGAGAAATAAATTTAAACCCAAATGAGTTAATTACCCTGTTCTACTTGGTGTTTATTAAGCATCAGTAGGAGTCCTACATTCAATTTGAAGTATCACATTTGAAAAATGACAGGCAAATTAGGGAGTTCAAAGAGAAATAAAAAATGATTAAACATTTAGAAAACAGGCCCCACAAGACATAATCTAGGAAAAAAAAAATGCTGAGTGGAGACATGATAACTGACAAAATATTCAAGGGGATTTAACAAAAGGGACAGTGAGTAATCAGTCTTGCATAGTCTTCTTTTACTGACAAATAGTAGGTGTACTGGAAAGCACCAACAAGGAAACTTTGCTTTAGATAAACATAAGATCTTTATTAGAAAGGTCTAGGCTTTAGGAAATATGTCACAGGGAGGATGCTGGATTACCTTCGCTGGAGATCTTCAAGGTTAAATAGATAACATCAGCCCACAAGGTTTCAGGGTGCTATAGTCTTGCGACATTGCAGGGAATGGATTTGTTGGCTTAAGATATCCACAGCGAGCCAAGTCTTTCATGTGTCTTTATATGGATGTGGATATGCAAATGCACACCTGAATACTGCACAGCTGTATATGGAGGAGAATATGTGATGGATAATCCTTCTGTTATGACACATATGCACTATCCAATATCTCATAAGTGAATACACAATAAATGTCATAACAGGGACTGGTCACTCTTTATATGGAATGGATTTTCTCCTTTCATTGTTTTCCAGACTGAAATGCTTTTTACTTGACAACTGTGCAGTGCAGAAACTGCTTAAAGGGTGGAGTTCAGGGAAATACAAAAGATGGTTTAAGTTTCACTAATTTCCAATCTCTGCTAACAAATGGCATATCTAGACACAGACTCTGAACTAGAATTTTGCATTTGAGTGACCTTTGTAGATCTCCCTTTTTCTTTTACAGACTACATCTGTATTAAAATTCATGGCAGAACTGCACTTAAAAGGCTGTTAACTCTTAGAGGGTTGGGGATGAGGCTTCCAGAAAGGCTTGGCTTATGCATGACTGAAAGGATAGGAATGCCACAGCCACCCTCCCCATGGCTTCTTTAGTCTAGTTACTTTTCTATTTTTTCACAGAGAGGGAAAGGCCCACTTACACTTAAGAATTTTCCTTATTTTGAGTCTGTTGCTGGCAAATGCGTTGGTTATCTACCTTAGTCTAGGCAAATGATATCTCAATGTATGCAATTGTGCTCTAATAAGAACTCTCACTGGCAGGAAAAAAGATAAGATTGAGTGGTATCTGCTAAAAACAACTTTACTCTAAAACCCCCGCCTCAAAGCCACTTGTTATTGCATTCTTGGAAAGCACAAATTGTGGAGGATTGTTCTGCAAATACCAGATGTCTGACTCCTTTCCATAAATGTTTGCTATCAGCTGAAATAGCTGATAGGATAATTGTAATAATTATATAATTATTACATATATTATTACATATAATATATATTACATATATATTATATATATACAACATTTATCCCATTGAGCTGAAATAGCTCCATAGGAAATTGAGCTGGCCCAGTATTGTAGCGGTCTATGGGGCCATTTGGGATCCACCCAAGAGGACTGATGGAGTTGGTAAAAGTGCTCACCAAGCCACTCTACCATTTATCAGAAGTCCTGGCTCACCATCGAGGTCCCAGGTGATTGCCTGTAATTTAGCAAGTGTGATGGCCATCTAAAGAAGGGCCAAAAGGAGGATCTGGGGAGTTACCAGCCCCAGACAGAGGACTGACCAGCCTAATGTCCTTCTATGACAAGGTGACCTGCCTAGTGGATGAGGGAAGGGCTTTGGATGCCATCTACCTAGAGTTTAGTATCCTGGATGGTATCAGGAGTTCTGTGGGCAATGGAGCTAGGACACGGATCATTCTCCTGTACTTGGCCTTGGTGAGACTCCACCCTGCACCTTGAATCCTGTGTTGAGTTTTGGGCCCCTCACTACAAGAAAGACATGGAGGTGCTGGAGTGCGTACCAAGAGCAACAGAGCAGGTGGAGTTTGGAGCACACAAGTCTCCCTTATCAGTTTCTACAACTCCCTGAAAGGAGGGTTTAGTCGGGTTGGCCTCTTCTCACGTGTGATAGGACAAGAGGGAACAAAAAGTGACAGGACAAGGGGGAACAGCTTCAAGTTTCACCAGGGGAGGTTTAGATTGGTTATGAGGAAAAATTCATTCACAGAAAGGGTTGTCAGGGACTCAAACAGGCTGCCCAGGGAAGTGGTGAAATCACCGCCCCTGGACGTATTTAAAAGATGTGCAAATGTAGCACTTAGGGGCATAATTTAGTGGTGGCCTTGGCAGTGATAGATTTATGGTTGGACTCTATGATCTTGAACAATTCCAGCCTAAATTGGATCGGTTGATCAGATGAACAATATTTGCTTTATTCTAGCTATTTATACTCTTGATAAGTAGATACTATTAAAAGGATATTCCCAAACCCATAAATAGGTGTTTAAACATTGAGAAAAACTGAGAATTCCAGCAGTGTAATCTTTATTCATGAAAATAAGCTAGGAAGAAGAAATGGGTGGGAAATAGAGTGAACATTTTTTTTTAACGTTTTCATGTTCTTTACTCAATATTTCCTTTTGCAGATGTGGCCTTTTTTTCCATTCCATAAGAATCTCATTTTCAGAAGAGGAAGGAAAGAAAAAAGTCAACCAGATATACTGGATGTCTAAATTAAGATACTGAGTTGTCTTTTGTTGCTTTGGTAGCAACAAAACTGTCTCTCTCTTCCTCTAGTGCTGAAGTCTGCATATGGTTTCTGGTCTGAATAATTTCATCACTTTCATACTGTAGCCAGAGTGGCAAATCTAATTAAGTATTTCCTCATTTTATGTAGGACATAGCAACAGAAAGCTTCTGCCTTTCTAAGTATAGTGGTGTGAACAGCTGTAATACACACAGTAAAATACTGCCTTCAGAAATTTTACTGGAAATTCTCTGTATTGTTTCATTTGTGAAACACTGCAAGTCCACTTTAATTCAATAAGATTGCAAAACACTGTGATTTTATAAAAATCATAAAATTGAACTGTCAGCAGAACACTTCAAGAGAGCTAGAAAAGTTATTCTAACATGAAATACTTCCTGGTGTCATCTAACTAAGGGGAAATGGAGGCAAGTTATAGGTAAATTTTCCTCTTGCAACTGAAATCATGTTAGGTCTTCTGTTGCCAGAAGACCCCAAACATCTCTAGTAGGGCTATGATCCCTTTTCTCCATGTGTTGCAAAAATCAGTGCATAGGCCCCAGAGAATGTAGAAATTAAATAGTATGATGGTCCAATAGATGGGCTGAGTTGTTTTTCAACTTACTGGTTTCTAAACTAACTGCTTAATTCTTAGATTTCCCTTTTTCAAATAATTCAGTATGAATCCAAAAGTCTGTTTGCTTTTTGTTTTTGTCTGCAGTTATGTCGGCTGCAGAGAGCTCTGCTAACTTTAACTCTCACTAGATATCAAGGATAGCCTCTGTAACTAGACTTATTTACAAGAAAACTCCTGCTGTACCCCATTCCTGCCATCAACAACCCCCCTGGTACCTCACCTTCATGTACAAAAGTAGCAAACAGATCCCTATTGGGCTGTCAGTGCTCAGTCTCAACAGCTGAAAGACAGGACTATTTGCCTAGTGATGCCGTCAGTTTCCTTCTCCTCTTTCTTTCTGGTTGTTGTGTGATCTTGAGTTCCAACCATGTGTTATCTGGAGTTCAGTCCATGGAAGGGTCCCACATCCATTGGTATAAAACAGCAGTCTGACAGGACTTATTCCAGCAAGTTCCTTTGACTCCTGGTCACACAGTTAAATTTTGCTGTACGCAGATGTTTAGAAAATGCTCGGCTAATTGAGACATCTAATGGCTATAAAGAACAGCCCCTCCTTCTATGCCCCTGTCACTACTGAGAAAGATGCCTTTAAATTTTTCCTTTCCCTGCAGAAATCTTTGCATGGATTTGAAGATAATAAAGGTGAAGCCTTTAAATGAAGTGTGCAAAGTCTAAATACATTGTTGTGAATTAAGTCACAGTAAATTAATCACTGATTATACAAATGAAGATAAAAAGTGGAGCTCGTGCGTGGCATTCACAATGCAGCGTAAACCATACAGGGCAGGGACTGCTTCTTGCCATGGCAACCTCATCCCAGGATTTCTCCTCAGCCTCCCACTTGAAAAAGCTGCACCACTGCTGCTGTGCATTGTGTCACTGATCTAAGGAAAGGCACAGCTCCCACTCATCTGGAGAGGAAACCAGAACTGGGGACTGCAAGAAGGAAATTATACTTATCCCAGGAATAGGGAAACTGTCCAGATTTACATGCCTTGTCCAACACCATAAAGTTTATGTAGAGCTTGTGAAGAACTTTTTTCACATAATCCTTTCAGAGAGCTGCAACTGTGCTAGTGATCTGTGGTAAAGAGGGGATGCGGAATTTTAATTTCAAATCTGTCTCAAGTTCTTCTTAATATAATGTGTCTCTTAATGCTAGGAATTAAGAAAATGCTTAACAATTTGTTGAAGTGCGCTGTGACATATTGACAACTAGAAATGAATATAAGTCACCAAAAAATTAAAAATCTGTAATTGAATGAAAAACAAGCACATATATGTAAACATGCACTAAATATATGAAATGTATAAATGTGTATATGTATTTTAATATGTGCCTATGTAGTGTGCATAAAGTGTGTAAAGTGTTTATTTACATAAATGCATCTATATAGGCAGTTTACACTTAACATCAAAAAATATCCTGACCATGCAGAAAAGCAAACATATTAAGCTCATATGAGACTTATGTTTCCAAAGATAGTAATTTTGTTGATGTCATGTGTTATAACTACACCACAAACCATTCATGCTCATTCTTTCTAGCTGGGCTTCTATTAGAACATGTAGAATGGGGGACTGTGTGCTGCAAAATTCAGAGCTGGGGCACAAAACCCTTTATTCTTCAGTTAGATTAGATAAATTAGAACATTATATTCCTGATGTCACAGTGTTCCAACTCCAAAATATATGAGTAATTTCATTATGCCTACAGAGAAATAAAATTTGGTGACATTGGATAAGTTGGGGAAGATGAAAAGAATACATATTGGGATGGTTATGAAGTCCTATCACATGTAATGGAATATTTAGCTCCTGAGATGACAAATGGAGTCTTTAGGGCAATAAAGTAATAAAGACCCTGAGTGACCAAATCAGTAGAATGAAACTACCCTGGAGATTAAGCCAAGCATGTACTTATTATTTTGCTTAAATGAGATAGAACAAAAATTACTATTACATACCCAAGACAGTTACAATTTCTTCAATAGTAGAGTTCTACTATTGCAAAAATTACTGATGAGTATGTTGACAAATTTGAATTTCTGAACTTCTTGGGAAATTTTTTTTTAATTTAAAATAGAGTAATAAATTCATTTGGCAATACACAAGCTGCACATAATAATTGTGTCTCTGTTTGTTTTAGAAGGATAGGATTACAAAAGCAGGTCTATGGTCAGTTAAAAAACAAATAAAACCTTATGATATGTTAAAAAACAAATCATCACCTTATGTATATGTAAATGACAACTTGGATTTCACAAACACGTTAATATATGTGGCTTGCAAATAAAATGTAAGAAGTTTTGCCATGATTTGGCTTACTGTCCTAAGTGCTTTTTCTGAGACATTAATTCCCATGATGTTTCAGCAGGAACCACTTCCCCAAAATTTTTCCTGGTCATAGCACATTTTGCTGTAGACAGCCAAAGATAACACAATACTGTTTTTTGTTTTTTTAAGAAAGCATCATCTTTCCTTGAAAACTAAATTTCCTTTAGTCACTTAATCAATATGAATTCTTTCTAGTCACTGGGAAACTGTCTTTACAAAATTAAATTTCATTTTTTTGAACTAGCAAAACATATTAACCCATCTGAAAAGCGCACACAAGCTTGATTGCTGCTTCATGCAGCACAGTGTGAAATTTAAAAACAAAATTCCTGGAGGAGATGGCCATTTTAAAAAAAAGTAAAGAATGCAGGCTGAAGAAATGTTCTTTCAGGATATTTTCATTATTCTGTGTAAAAGCATTATTTAGGTTTCTTTTCTTCACTTCAATTTATTCAAATACACTATATTTATAACAGAACAAAAGACCAGCAGTGAGGAGTATACAGTGTAAATGCACACAAGAACTGGACAGTGGACCATATCTTTTTGGCAAAGAGTTCCATTTGGAAGAGAAATCCACAGAAAAGTAATTCTAAAAATAAGTCAAATATAAAGGAACCTGTGTCTTTATCTGTTTCATTGTTTCGTAAATAATCTGATATAACTGGAAAAGAAAGACATCAAGAAATGTTTGTTTATGTTGCTATGGCTATTAATCTCCTACTTCAGGATGTAAGCTTTTTTCCTTTTGTCTATTAGTGTCTGAATTAATTCTTTCACTGTACAGCTCCATTTCATCTTTGATTGACTGCTCTGGTTACATCAGTGGTTCACATAGTAGGCTTAATGGATGCATTTTCTATGTAAAAATAGCTAACAAGTGTTATGTGCCAGCTAACCAAAGATGAGAATAAATAGTTTAAAAAATTCTTTAACACTAGATGTTATGGGTTTTTTCCTACTGTTGTTATTCTCCTACTATACCCTTAAACTAGATACAGTTGTATTGTACAATCTGTCATATAAAAGCTGTTAATTCATTACAGGCTCTATGATGAATCTCTCTTTGTTACAATTATTTAATCTCTATGATTTTGCAATACTTCAGGTTATTTACTTCAGTCTGAAGAAAATTAAGTAGTACTTCAAGGTGGATGTGTACAAATCTGAGTCCAGTTGCTTTGAAGAGCCAAAAGTGGAAAACTGTTTAAAAGAGTAGTTTACTTGCTTAGGAACACAATAAATTAGTATGCAGATAAAAGAGCACAAAAATGTCTCTATCTCTACTGCTTTCTTTTGGCCAAACTTCCTTCTTTGAGTGGCCTCAAGATAAATCAGTCTCTGAATTATGATCTAAGTAGTCAATGTTTTTACTGATTAAAGTCATTTTGGAGTTAATAAATAAATGAAATATTTTTTTCATTGGCAAAAGTAATGAAAACAAGCAATATGGGGTAATATTTACAAAATCTTCCTATTATTATTACACAAGAAAAGGAATATCTACCTTTTCTCAAATCTGAAATTTTCAACCTCACAGTGTAGTATACTACACTTAAACAGGAGTAATCAGCTGCAAATACTGTGTGTATAACAGCTGACTGGATAAAAGTCCTGCAAAAGGTTCTAGGCCTTAGGGTTGGTTACAAGCTGAATGAGTAAATAATGTCATCCCAAGCAATCACACAAGGATATACATAGAAGGAGATAGGCAGCAAAATTGTACATGAAGCAATCGTATTGTTTTGGCTTGTATAAAATCTGTACAAAAATTTCATCTTCCATTTCAGACAATTCACTTCTAAGAAAAATGCTGAGCTACTGAATAGGCTGCAACAGAGAGGGATCAGAATGATTACAGACCATCAGAAGATGATCCACAAGGTAAAATTGAAAAAATGAGGGCTGGACAGCCTAGAAAAAGGCTAAAAAATAGGAAGGAAGATGAAAAAGCTCTTGTTTATTGCAGCAATGAATGAACATATACTAAGAGTCTACTGGTAAGGCTAGATAACCACTTTAGTGGATGTGCTAGAGAGATTGCAACATCTCTTTCAAAAAGCTAAGCAAATATTTGCACTAGACATGGAAAAGGCAGACTGTTTCATCACCTGGAGAGGTAAGATAGGTAGCTTCCTGTCACCTAGCTCTATTTATTCTATCATGAGTAAGACGTCATTTCAAGGAGGGAGAAACAATACTTATGAATATCAGTTGTTGAGAGATAAAAAACACCACAAGGTACTTGCATGCCTGTTTAATTAAATAATGTCACTGCTTTTTAGAAATATTAATAAAAAGAGCATCACAATGTTATGTGGCAGATATAAATCTACCCATTGCACAGATGAATGAACTTAATGCAAAATTGTTACATAATGTTTCTCTAAGGATCCTTTCCTCATTTTCATTTGTGTTTGCCCTACTCATATGTCAATTGAAGATTTACTTTGTTGGTTTTATTTACATGGAAAGCCCTGTTAGTGTCTGTTATGCAAATATGTATGATTCTATGTATGTTGTATACCATATATGCAGTTTCTATGTACAGTATCAGTGATGACATTATACCCAGAATAAACAAAATGTTCTTTAGACAGTCTCTCCTATGGGAGAAAAAAAAAAAGATGTCGATGAGATTTCTTGTGAATCCCCTAAATTTCTTTTTGTAATCCACAAAAGAGTTTAAATATTTATGAATGCATTAAGCTAAAGACATTTCTTCTGTATATTTTGATCTCTCTCTCCAAATACTCTGTCTCACTTAAATCATGACTCTACCATTGAAAGTTTGATTTACACTTTGATTCTAAGTTCGATGCTAAGATAAACTTTTTCCAGCACTTTCTGTGGTTGTTGCAATAGGCTTTCATGGTCCATAAGAGATTTCTGGCTGTGAAGGGTTTTCACTGGCTTTATTTCAGCTAACATACTTTTTACTTAGCAAAAATAAAACTGAACAAGGTATCATTTTTAGCCCCAGAGTATATTTCCCAAAAAAACAGGAACTGTTAACTTTGCCACATCAACAAAAATCTTTCAACATGTATCTTCAAGATTTATGGTAGAGTTCCATCCATTACATCTCAATTGAAAAGATTTTATCTGTGACCTTTTCTCACTACAAAATTTATAGCATTTGATATTCACTGCTGCAGATTAAATCTCAGTTGTTCTCTTGCAATAGTAATAAAATCCTCTTAAAACTACTTTCTTGTTATTATAATGCCCATTGTTTACAAATAAACAACATGATTACCTCTTACTGTGGCTTCTGATTGGTAAAAAAATATTGCAACATTGTTATAAATTTTCCATTTTATTAGAACTATTCCCGGGAGACTTAATACTTTATCTGCATAGCAAAGTAATTTAACAATTTACAGTAATGCTCTGTAGGGGAAAAAAGTATTTTCCCCTCTACATAAGTTAGGTATCAAAAAAATTGTACAATTATCAGTTTATTACTGTGATCTGACTCTAAGAAGCATTCCTATATCTGTAAAATGCCACCCTTGAAAAAAACAAACATCTGAACTCTGCTAACCTGTCACTTTAAGCTGTTCACCTTCATAAGACCTGAAAGCAGAAATTGGGCCCCAACCTCAGGTTTTCTAACTAACTGGATTTCACCTAACTTCTTCACTCTTCATGAGGCATTTCAGAATTCGACCAGGTCTTAGCACTCCCTGCTCTTTTCCGTGCTGCTTTTGGAAGGCATACCTTCCAAAATACAGCAGACTGTTGGGAAGCAATTGCTTCTCACTGCAGCAAGGTGCAGCCCGCCAGCACTGTTTCCTTTCACTGGAAGACCTGGCTCCAAGATTTAAGTTCTTACTAAATTTTGAGATGGGAAAACTGAAACTCAAGTGCTAAACTTTTTATTTTGATGGGGAAGAGGGTGCTTGATAAAAGTCATACTCCTGTGATTGCTGAGCTCAGGGTAGACCCACCATGGGACATTTCCTGGCATGGGATGGCCCGTGTGATGCTCAGAGAGCAGGACCAGCTGCCAGGCTCTGCAGTGAGATGCTACCCCTTGGAGAGTTTCTGGCTCCAGCTCCTTCTGATCTCAGCAGATGCTTGGCACCTGAGCCCAGCATCTTTGGTGAGAGGACCAGCTTTCTTCACTGCCTGCTGTGGGCATTTGCATGTGTGTGCCGTGGCAGGGTGTGTGCGGAGGGGATCAGATATTGCAGCTCACTGACACAGTTACCTGGCAGTAATCCCAGCTGGGACAAAGCAGAGGTTCTCCCCAATCCCTCTGTTCCCTGATTTTGTTCTCAGCAATGTCTGATCATTCTCCAGCTATTCATGAGAACTTCCCTTTGAGCTACTTTATCCTGGTTAATTCCAATGGCAAAGGTTAAGTTGTGCTATCAGCTGGCAGAACAGTCCTTCCTGTTTCCCACACATCTCCCTTTAACGTGACAAGGCATCTCACTGATGTTTGTAGGATAATAGCACTGATTCTGTTTCCACCTGAACTGGTTGCAAAACAATCTACCCACTTTTCATGTTTTACAGACTAAGTCCAAGAAGGAAAAGGTCTGTGCCTCTTATAGCATAATTTATTTCCAAGGACATTGCAAACTGCTAATAGTCTCTGGTCCGCACAGAATTTGCTGGACATACAAAGAAATGTTGCAGAGAAAACAACAGATCTAATCTGTGATCATCATACTCAGTTCAAAATAAAAAAGCAAACATAAACCCCCAAAATAACAATGACCACAAACAACGCCCCTCCCAAAACCCAAAACAAAATAAAAAAAATCCCCACTTGCTGAGATTAGCTGGCAATGAAAAGTGTTGAGAAACCCAAATAAATGGATAGAAAATATTCACTTATTCAGTAAATCAGAAGTGCTATTGTGTTAGATTTATGCAGCCATACAGTTTGTTTCAGAAATAGCATCTTCAAGATGTGCTTAGCTTTCTAATCACCAATTTAATCGTTCAAGAGAAAAAGGAGATCACACATTACTCTAAATTTCAGGGTCACAGGAGAAAGACAGGTCTTAATTCGCAGGAGCTTTGGTATGCAAGCAGCAGAAGGCACTTCATACTACCTCCAAATATATTAAGTGTTTTCAGTAGCTTGGGGAAGAAGGGGTTATCAGAAATTTTTAAAATAAATTCTCCTACAGGATAATACTATGGTAGCACAGGAGATGAAGAACTATGACTGCAGCCTCAAGAACAATCTGCAGTCAGCATTAATTGCAAAAATGATCATAACGTTGCCATCTGTTTCAGTGGAACCCATTAACAGTTTGTGATACTTTGAATACGTAAGCCTCTTTGTGCTCCTGGAAACTTACTGCAGCAAAACTCAGTTGTCTAGCAAAAAAAAAAAAAAAAAGAGTTCAACTTTAGCTACTACAGCTCAATGAATATTTCTCCAACTCCTACTTCTTCCCCTGTCCCTTTTCTTTTTAAGCCTTTTAAAATTCATTGCAGTTGTATAATGTATTAGGACATTAAGTCTTCCAATTGCTTCTCACTACTAAGAGACTCATTTACAGTCTCCATTATGACATAACAGACCTTTTTATTCCTTCCATATGAAGTCACTGGTAATGTTTACCTCTAAGATATCTAACTTAAGTGCTCTGAAATACTCCATGGAAGATTGACTCTCACGCTTGCTGTCACTAAGAGGGAATAATTTGGAGAGAACAACTTTCCTAGTTACATGCCTCATCGAAGTGCTTAAAGTTAGGCCGAGTCACAAGCTGTATAATAAGAGTGTCATATTAAAAGGTGAGACAGAGAAGAGATTTATATATTAGGGCTGCCCTGCCAATAGAAGGAAATTTAGAAATCCAATTATATACTTTACAATTCTAACTAGCGGCAATGCAGAAAATCAACATTCTGTTGTCTGAATCTCCAGAGTTAATACTCTCTTGTCAAATTTGCATCAGGATATTATCACTTACTAAACTACAGATACACTTATCCCAACTTTTTATCTAGAAGATAGCCATGTATTTTCAGAACACAAAAGAATTGCAAAATAGGATCATGGAACCAATAACTTTTTTACTTATTTTTTTTTCTCTGAAGTGTAAGGCATCCCATCTTATTGCTCAACACTCTTTCTAAAACACAGGAAAAAGATCTACAATTAGATGTTACCATCTCCTTTCACGGTATTTTAATGCTAAGACATATATTTCAGCTGGATACAGAATGTATTTTTATCAGTTTAGTTCTGTGAAATTTGAAATTAAGGACCTAAGCATCAACCTTTTCTGGGTTTCATTTTGCTTGTGATTTGGCTCAGTAGAAATGTTATTTATACCTTTCCAAATCAGTCTCTTCCTACTCATTCCTCCTAAACCAATGCATGAACTGCAGAGCTATGAGCTTGTCATCTACAAATTCTGCTTTGAGAAAACTTGTTGGAAGGGAGGGCAATGGGAATTGAAGAAAGTAGAAAAAGGTATTTGAGAACTCAGGCTAGCACAGATTTCTTCTTCTCTAAAAGCTGTGTATTTAAATATGATTGTTTCAATTTAGAAACAAAATCCTTTTGTTCTGCCACTTCCTCAGAACCTTCCAAGATAGACAGGAATTAGTGATCCATTTCCAAAAAATTTGAAATTCAAAGATGTGAAATAATTATGCTTGGGGGAAAAAACCAAACCAACTAAACAAAACACACACACACACACACACAGAATTAAAAAAATAAAAAACAAAACAAAACAAAACCCATCCAAAACTACAACCCCAACTACAACAACACCACCACCAACAACAAAAAAAAAACAAACAACCAAAAACCACCCTAAACACAGAACACCACACCAAACTCTAAGAATGATAATTAAGAGTCTGAAGTACAAAAGGGTAATGCACTGTCCTCTTTCCCAGTAGGGAAGTTCATTAGCAGTGGAATTGTGTCATTTGCCCATCTGTTCATAATTGCATTCACCGCAGGAATTAAGCGACGGAAGTGACGTTCCCTGGGCTCAGTACAGGCAGCCCAGCACCACGCACACCTCCGGCTCCAAATGGGCACCAGCTCCAGCTCCAGCTCAGCCTCCTCTCCAGCCTTCTCCATGGCCCAGGGAGCCCAGATGATTTACGCCCATTGCCTGAGCAGGGCTGGCCTGGATTACGTCTTTGAGATGAGGACAGAAATTAAATTTAAAAAAGGTGATGCATGGTCTGAATAGGACTAAAGCTATACTGAGGGGGAAATTGCCCTTCCAGTGGTTGGAGGCACACAGACCTCATGTGTGTACATCCCAAACACTGGGTGCTTAGCAGCTGCTGTAATATCAATGAGCGATTGAAACAGGCCCTCATTAGATTTGCGCTGAGCTTATTGCTTGTGCCAGTCTCATTATTATTGGTGACTAAACTGGCAGATTGTCAGGATGCCTCATGGCGAGATGAGCTTTTGCAGCTCTTTGTTTGTAGTTATTATAAACAATGAAGTGAAAGCAATCCCCTGGGCATATTCATGTCTCAGATGTTTTTTGCAAGCAGCAATCAGCTTGCAGAAGCAGCAATGGTAAACAACTTCTTATTTTAAGAAGCGATATTAATTAAAGCACGAAGCATGGTTCTGAAAGAGAACTTGTTAATTATTTAATGTCACCTGCACTATCAAGCCCACCAGTTGGAAATTGTTTCGTTTTGCCTCAGATGGGTTCTGCCTGTCACTTGAACCAGTGGAAAATAATGTGTGGTGCCAAGTGCCAAAAAAATAGTCAGGGTACATCTGGGAGTCATATCACATTTTAATGTACTGTCCAGGTTTATTACTTCTAAAGAATTCTGAAAGTGAATAGTATGGCATATTACACAGTCTGTCTAAATGCTAAATTTAATTGTGAACATTACATTCCTCATAAGAATAAGGAGAATATTAAGTGGGCTTAAACTGTAGATATTCATGGTTATTGAAATTCCTGGCCATCTACTGATATCACTGCATACCAGTAGAAGGTTTGGAAACTTTGCCCAGCTGTTAAATCAAATAGTGTGAATCAAGGGTTTGACAGCTGCTAAAACACACACACATTAAGATTTTTTTTTTTTTTTACTTTTAGCAAATCTTCCACTTCCATTCCTGTAGCACAGGAAAAGGCGTTCTGCCTTTCTTGAAAGACCTACAAGTGTGACCAGAGAAAGCAGGATATGAACTGGAATCACTGGGTCTGAAACTGCTCAGAGGTGGGCATGAACCTTCTGACTTTGCTTCAGGAGAAATGGTAGGGCCACTGAAAACCACCAGGACTCATTTGGGTGCTAAGTTCAGCACAGGCAGAAGGTCATTGGTACTGCTCAAAGATATTTCTAATTTTAATTGAGAAAGAAAATTCCAAAACATGACTTTTTATCATGAAAACATTCTTGTTAAGTGCTGAAAAAGTGAACAGAATTTTCAAACACAGAAAAAATAAAAAAGTGCTATCTTTTTCTACAACAATAAAAATTTAGTCTTCTTTCAAATGAGGACCAATCAGTGACTTTTTTTTTTTTTTCAAATTGGCATAGGCTATGCTACTGCATCTCAGAGAGCAGTATCTGATATTTATGTCTATTCCTAGCACTGTGTAGGAATAGTGTGTATATTGTGTATGTGTGCCAAAGTATGTAAATAGAAATTCATGTGAGAAAGGACCCATCAGAACAGGCTTGCATGACTAAGAATCATCCCTAAGCTGACTTCAAACCATTAAACTGCAATGGCAAAGCTAGTGCTTTAAGGGTCATTAATCTCAACCAGAAAATTTGACTGAATTGACACCTCAGTCTTCTTAGTACCCATACCTAAATTCTGACCTGCAACATCAATATAATAGAGTTCAGGTTTTCAACTCCTGTGCAGAGGATATGAAACTCTGATAAAAAGTTTAAAAATTTAAGAATACTGCCCTCAGTGTTCTGAGGGTATTTTTTTACAGCAGACTCAAATAAAACAAAATAATAGGAGAAAAATAGACAAGCATAACAAAGTTAAAGGCATCAGCAACTGCAGTAAAAAGGAATGGAAATTAGGGAGTAAGCATTCAAGAAAGAACAAGAACATTGATTCATTGCTTGCTGATTTGGAAACCAGGATTGTATTTCTTTGCCTGCATACACTGTGCAAGGAAAACCTTGGAGCCCCGAGGACACAGTCTTAACCAAAGGATCTGCAGTATTAATGAATTGCAATTGTGATAGACTGTAAGATCCATCAAAGACTGAGAAGAATACAAAGCTTACCAGAGAGGTTAATTAATTATCTGATAGGTAGAGATAAGACAACAGGAGATCTATATCCCAAGTTGATCTAACCTAAAAGTTGACAGGGCATAGCAGGAAGGATGTTAGCCCCAGGAAGGAGTACATACCAAGGACAAGCAATCAACATAGTTAGATCTGGCGCTCTCTGAGATCTAATAGTAAAGTAAACATTCTTAAAATGGAGCACAAAGGTGTTGAAAAGTATTATTTCAAAAGAACCTGATTGTGGCCTTCTTGTTCCTTTAAGAAGAGTTATGATTTGTGAGAACAAAATGTTGCAGTAAGTTACAATTCTATTATCACCTTGCAACACACTAAATTGATTGCACAATAATGTTTCTATTTTTTCCTCACTCTCTCAACCGTACTCAAAGGTTTCTTAACAGTCAATAAAGCAACAACAGCAGCAGCCACTGCTAGACAACATTTTTGAATGGGATTAATTTCACTTTCAGTGGAAAACAAGAGCATATTTCTGCTAGGATTAAGGGTCTGTAAAACTAGCAACTGTAGTTCAGGCTATTTTTTTTTTCAGAGGAAAAGAGCTGGGTTCAGTAGAAAGTGGGTTGTAGAAGGTGTTTTTTCAAGTGCCTATTTCAGTACTGACATGAATTCCACTTCAATTGATGACCAGCCTGCGCTAAAAAGAAAAGTAGACAAAACAAAACAACGAAACTCCTCCAAACTATCAAGTTTGATCTTTTACAAGACAGCCCAACTTACAGCTCCTTATTTTTGTAATCATTCATGAGCCAACCCATACTCTGACACAGAACATGAATTTGCTCAAAGACAGACTAGGTCATGAAACCAATTTTTACTTCAAAAGTGGAAGTTATTTCTT
Source organism: Calcarius lapponicus (assembly GCA_039654755.1). Taxonomy (NCBI): domain Eukaryota; kingdom Metazoa; phylum Chordata; class Aves; order Passeriformes; family Fringillidae; genus Calcarius; species Calcarius lapponicus. The sequence goes on from CM077465.1 coordinate 62,259,361, forward strand.
CCTACAGTTTAAAAGCAAAGGAGATTCAACTATCTAGAAATCTGTCAAAAGGGAAGTTCATTTGTTACTTGCCCAAAGACTCCACCTCTCAAACTCCATTTGGTAAAATAATGTGTGTTAACAGTTCAAGTTTTCCTTTAGGAAAATATTTTTTTGCCATTCATAAACAGTGGAAATACCTAGAATATTTTTAATTGCTAAAATAATCAAATTAATGGAGATGTTTGTGAGTATGAAATGTTTTCTTTCAGTGAAAGATACCATACTTCTGGTGAAACTCAATTTGAGGAATATGTGAGTTGCACTATGCATCTCAAAGGGTGCCTCAAGATTATGGACTTTTATTACCATCTACCCTGTGGACTTCTCCTGGCATCTACCCTCCTTTGCATTTCACAGGTGGGCAGCCAGGATGCACTGCCCCACTGTGTGCAGAGGTGCCAGCTGCTGAGCGAGGAATTTCTGAGATAAACCGATAACTCCCTTAGTGAAAAATAAAGGAAAGGCAGCATTCTAGGCACTGAGCAGTAGGGAGGCTTACATAATATTATGATTACAGCTTCAAATGGCCTTAGCACAGCCCTAAAATGCAGAACATCTCTTTTGCTAACTTGCTGTTTCCACAGTATTCAAGACACTAAGCACTTTTACTGTAAGAAAGTAAGATTTTCTTCTTTCATATTACCAGATAATGGCCATAACGTTGCAAATGTTTCCATTTCAAAGGAAGAGAAGTTCTGACAATACTTTTGTTATTGCAATTGGTCAATTAGTCAGCAGCATAGGAATGCTTCTGCTGCTTTGGTACTTATATATCTTTAAAGTGGAAAACTTTGGTACTTAAACATCTTTAAAGTGGATTTAATGAACAAATGCTTTGCAACTCAGGCAATAATAATATCCATTTTCCACTTGCACTGAGCAAAGTTAAAAATTCTGATGTCTTGAACAGGAAACAAAACAAATAAAAGCAAAAATGTTATAAAATTATCAAAAAATTGATAAGGGAAGTGTGAAATAACAATAGTGACCATCTACTACCTAAATGATCACATGCCTTTGCTAAATACTGAGTTCAGTACCTCTGTGGATCTTCCAAAAGACTTTACGTTTTCACAAGTGCAATAATTATTGTCTGTATTTAAGACCAGTGATTTAAAAAGCAGTTTAAAAATGGTGAAAATTTCATTGCTGAGGTTTCACAAAGGTTTTCTTTTGCAATGAAAACTTTTGGGCAAAACATACAAAAATGGAAAAAAAAACCCCAACCAATAAAATTTAGTGTTGTATTTCTGCTTTCCTCTGTCAAGAGTCTAACCCATCAGCTCCCCACAGAGACAGACTTGAAACTGGGAGTAAGATTTAGCAACATTTTAGGGATACGGCTTTGTACTGAGTTGCCTTGTTCATCAATAATCAGGATCATGCTTGTGTTCTCAGTTTTGTTTTGTTGTTGTTGTTGTTTTTTTTTTTATTTTGTCTCCAGCTATGGCTCCAGGTGGTGTCCTTTCTGTCAACAGTGCAGAGACACCCAGAAGATCCTCCAGTTGTGGAGTTTTTTTCACTCTTACTTCCAGTCATTTTTGCTCATGTTACATATTTCTTACTTTTTCAGCTTCAGTGGCACCATGGTTACTTCAGAGGAAAAGCTCCTGATTTTTAAAGGGGATTTAGAGATTTCAGTGCATAGTTAACATGGGAACTAAGATCAGGCAACCCAGGCACTGAGGTTCTCAAGTATTTATTTAAAGTGAAATTCTTGCTTTCAAGCATTTATTTAAAGTGAAATTCTCAGGAAATTTAAATTGAATTTCATTGGAGGTGAAACAGTTGTTTGGTCAATTAAACACTAATGTAGCAGGTAAAACAATATCTAAACCTGAGCTGCCATTTCTGTCATAACTCCTTTGAAGTTCCAATCAGACCAGAATGTCATTTTTTGTCTGTGCTGTTGGTAAGGGACTTTCTTCTACTTTTCTGGCAGTTCAGCCTTGCACGACAGCTTATCTTATCTTGTCATGTCCCTTATCTTGGACAAGACAACAAAACCTGAGGCAAGATGTGTATGCACTTTAGGCCATGGGCTGTTTACCTGTTGATAATGGCACACTGTTTTATCTCCAGCTTCTGTATGACTTTCCAGAACATTCTTCAGTACTGATCTGGGCTCTGATGTTCTATATGGAATTTCTGTTTCCAAAGGTCCATGTCATATGGAATCTTGCCTTTTGAAATTACTTTTGTGGTTGCTTTTAACTGTGTTGAGGCCTCATCAATTGTAAAGTCACAGATGTGGATAGCTAGGTCTTGTGCAGCATTAGCAACAGTCAGGTATCAGAATATTCTGAGTTATAAGGGACCCACAAGGATCATCAAGTCCTACTCTTGAGTGAATGGCCCATATGGGGATCCAACCCACAACCTTGGTGTTATCAGCATCTCCTCAGCCCCTTCTGCTGTTCATCAGCTTCTTCTTAGAGCAGAGCCACCAAGTCATCTGGCCAGACTGTATTGGACCTCTTTTTCTCAAACAGAAAGGGACAGCGACATGCTGATAAACTCTTCTTCCAATTCTTAGAAAATAGCAGTGTTGCGCTGTGAAAGGCATGCTCCGCTAAGTGCATCCCTCTTTAGCAGCAGCTTCTCAGAAAATTTGTTCCCTTTGCAACACCGTGGCACTAGTGTGTCAGTGTATTTTGGAGATATGAAGATGAACACAAGAATGGTTTGCTCAACAAGACTTCTTTCAAAGGGTTCTTTGTACCTGTTGAACTTCATACACACCTTGCAACCAAAGGTGCAGGTTGCATAGTCACACAATTCCACACCCTAAAACCCAACATCTTCTCTAAGCTAAGTTATACAATTTTATTTTCAGGTAAGGCTGCATACCCAATGTGGTGCTGGATGTACAGCATTACTCTTTTGGGTTTCTTTCTGAAGCATTATGGCCTGGTTGTAGCTCCTCTGTTGCCTGTATCCCACCTCAGGATCTGGTCTTAAACACTCATCTAGGAGCTACTACAAAGTGGCATCTTTGTATTCTTGGTCTTGGACTAACTCTTCTTTGGCTTTAGTCAGATTATATGAAAGAAGAAATAAAGGTTTCCACTCTGTAAGACTAGGTAGTTGTCCTTTGTTAAAACTGACTTGACTTCTACAACTTGTGTTTCAGTACTAGCCTTCTCAAAACTAGCTGTTTGAATAGTAGATTCAAATTTACACAAACTTTCTCGTCAGCTGAAAGTTCTTCTTGTCCCTTCTAATGTGTGCTAATTTTAAAAGGTGGGGTTTGTGTGGGTTTCTAGGCAATTTTTCTGCATAAGCTGCTTCAGGACAAATGGGTGGGAGTGCTAATTTAACATCGATGTCCCTATCAAAAGTCCTTACTCAGTTAGAATACAGGGGCCTGCAGTTCATATTCTCCTTCTATCACACATTATTGCCCAAGGTTTCTATTTTGCTCCTAATTGGTGTGCTTCAAACTCTGAGGATAATTTATCACTTTTTAAACCTCTTGGCAGTGTGTATCCCCACCCCAACATCTAATCTTAGATTTTCATTGTAAAATATTTTGTTAAAAGTTTTTAAATCTAAAAGGACTATTAGTATTGCTAGGATTGCATTGTATCTTTCTCTGCAATTCAGCTCAAATAAAATATTTCAACTACATATATGAAACTATTGCAGAGTTGCAAATATGACAAAGGAAACTCATCTTCGCAAGTGCAAGTGTATTGTCTGTTTGGCTTATGGAATTTTTTTTTTATTCCATGCAGACATAAAAACTTCATGTGGAAATGTAAGGCAACAGCATCATTTTCACAGAAGATAATACCATTTTCTGTTCATGTATACAACTTTAAGTAAATTTCATTCTGAGTTCTTAGGGTGGATTTTTGCCCTTGAGTCTTAGAATGTTCTTTGTCCTTGCTAACTGTAAGCATTTTCCTGTGGTTAAACACATTTCTGTGGTTTAAAAGTCCTTCAGGATAAATTTTTGAAAATAAAAAGGAATATTTCATCACATTCACAAGTTATACATTAGTGGTAGATTAATCAGTTCAATAAGGTAAACTACTGTTTTTTCATTTATTTCTCATCTTTCAATCAGATTGTTTAATTAAAAAAACCCTTCCTGCTCTAATTCAAAATATTTAAAATAGATTTGTCAGTTATTACAGTGTTTCTGGTGTCATTATCTGTCCTACCTTTTCACTGACCATTTATAAAATAGAATTAAATCCTTGCTTCCATTTTTTCAAGCTTACAGTTTATGCTGAGGTCTGAAATCCTTATATGAGTCAAGAAACATAAATCTGTAGAGCTATACCTGTTTACCTTCACCTGTAAGCACGCTCTTGTCTTCTGATGTTTGTATCTTTAGCCTGCTCATTAGCAGCATATTTTATTTAATATGTAAAGCAAATAATACAGGCAGACTCCAGGAAGTAGCATAGTGGGAGAGAGGAGAGTGTAAATTCACCAAAATAAGCCCTGCAGCTGTCACCGCCTTTCCAGTTTTCAGCATGCAGACTTATTCATTTGTTCTTCTTCCAATTCTTCTGAATATTCTATCTATAACTCTTTTCCCCAAGTTCATGCAGGGATGAAGATCTTCCTTGAGATTTTTTTTTTGTTTTGTTTTGGTGAATGTTTTGGTTTTGTTGGGTTTTAAGTTTTGTGTTGGTGCTGTTTTGGTTTGTTGCTTTTTTTAAAGGGAATAACACCAGAAAAATGCATAAGATGTCACAAGGTCCAGCATAAACACTTACCAGTTCCCTAAAAAGAAGGTGTACAATACTTGGGAGTGAGGAAAAAGTGGAAGAAAAATAAGAATTCTAGAAATAAACATTTCATAGTTCCAGGAGAGTGTACCAATCTTAAAATGTCTCCATATTTCCAGTATCCCTTAGTTCATCTTTTGCTTAATGGAGCTTTCTGTGAAATGTTCCATTGTTTTGGTCACTTAGAGAACAATTAAGGCTATGTTACAATGGAATGAAGTACTAAGTCATGAGACTGATGAATATAATGGTGACATACTCACTGAGAAGTCAAAACATACCATGCTGCTGATACATAATAACAACACCTCCGTTAGGAATCCTCATTTCTATACAGTCCTTCACAATATTAACATTTCCATCCTGTAAGAGGAGAATAAATAATTTGTATTATATTGCAAATACAAGTTTGCCAACTGCAAATCACAATGTCTTGTCTTTTCTCCTTCACAATATTATACAAAGTGTCTCCTGTCTCTGGCTGAGGATCATGATTAAGATACAGAAACAGCAAGTAAAAAGCTACACCTGCTTTTTCTGGTGCTGACTTTGATGCTGACTTTGACACTAGGTGTTTATTAAAGCAGCCCTTAAGTTGTGCAAATTCTATGCTAATGCCATCTGTAGCATTATTTGTAAAAAATAAAAACAAACCCATAATTTTCCAAGATGAGCTGTGCAGTGTTTCAGCAATGCTTTTAATGTTATTGGATTTGTTTGCTTTCTAATAATTAGATGTTGCCAATGCAAAAAATATTACTGAGTATATCCACAGATAATTTCAAGATATAAACTGATCACAAGCTGGAATCATGAAGAAATTTATCCCTATAATACATTATTACAAATTTGGATACATAACACAGGTTTTATTACCTCCTCCAAAGATTTTGGCATTGACCTCAGGTAGAGATAGGGCCAAATGGATGGGCCTGCTGGCTTCTGCTGCTGTAGCATTTGCTTTGTGGATCTGCTTATGAGCTATGGTGCAGGACCCGTTGACAATGTCTTCCTGTTTTGCATAGCCAATGTCATTTCCTCCAGTTCAGAAAAAATGCAACAATATCCATCTGATGTCCTCCTAGTGTGCTTCTAGACCTTTATGTGCTAGCAGACAAGATGAGAGAGTATGACCTTCCAATTTAGTGCTTTATGTTGCCTCTTTTTTTTTACGTTATAAGAAATAAGTAGACTAAGTGTAAAAATTAGTGGGGAAGGAAAGGTGGAGTTAAGATCAATATATGGAATACAGAACTCTTACAAGACGGAGTCAAAGACATTCTTCAGGTTGCCTGAGATCACATTCACAAAGAATTTTCTAAGACCTAAGCTGTGGTTCCTTGTTACCTATGAAATGAGTTTATAATACAGACACTTCAGAGACAGTTTGCAAAGTTTGGCGGATTCTTTATGATGTCAAGGTCCAATGCTGTTCAGATCAGTATGGAACTCCCAGAAGCCTTTTTATGCAAGAAATACCTAGTATCTCTGTGTAAGGGGTATGTTTGGGTGGGGCAGTTCACTGCTGTGTAGAAATCTCTGAGCCCATTAGAGTTCTAGGAGAAAAAAAGATAAAGTGCGTCTCTTCAAGGATAGTTAACCTAGACTATGCTATATTGATATCCACACTGGTGTATTCATATCTTGCCTGTCATCTAGAAACAACACTAGGAATATGGCCTAGAACTATAACAAAATATTGTTTTGACAAAACTTAAAGTGACATTTCTTATGTCAAAGATGTGATATTTCCACTTGGAGGATAACTTTGTTCTGTACGTGGAATTAACACTTCAATTTTTTTTCTACAAGTTTAAGCAGGTTTAAAAACTTGTGGAGGAAGTCTTGCTATCATTGTTTTGTTGTTTTTCTTTGTCTTATGTCTTTTTTCATGTAAAGAAATATATAAAAACAATGTGAAAAATATTATTGCTTTGTTCTGAGGGTTTTAGAAATTCCATTCTGATGTGCTGTACTTGGGAGAAGTTTTAATTAACTCTGGTCTTGAAGGTCCTCTGTATTGTCTTATTCAGACTTCCCTTGAAACCATAGCACTTGCTGCCCCAGGTAGTTATACTTCAGAATAAGGGATACTTTGTTTTTACTGCTGCAGAGGAGCATAGTATGAATTTTTAATGGACCTACTTGCTGTCTCCCTTTTTTTTACTCTGGGTTTCAGGGAGAGGAGAGAAGGTGACAGGTGTAAAAAACATGTTCAGAAGAAAAATAGAGTAGCCATCAATCAGGTAATATCTGCAGCTATCTTAAGGGTAAAACTGGTGTGGTTCTATTATATCTCATTTCAGTAAGGGCTGGCATAAAAAGAGGCTAAAAAGAAACTAGAAGACAGGAGAGAGAGAGAGAGGGAGAGAAAGAGGGGGAGAGAGATTTAATCAGACTGACTGACAAAGTTAATATATATTCTCTATGAAAGAGGACTCTCCAGGGTCATGGTTTCAGTGTTGAACAAGAACCCCAGAAAGTTTAGAGAGCTGGATTGAGTCAGAATTGATTTTTTTCTGTTTACTACATTCCCCAGGTGAAAAGTTAATGAACCAAGGCTAAAACATAAAAAGGGATAGGTTACTTGAAAGGGTGTGATAAAAATATCATCCAGGTAAATCAGGAATGAACTTTCATGCTCCAGAGTAGGCACCTCACTAACCACAAATAAAGAGAAAGGAAAACTGTTCTGACAAAGCAGAGCATGCTCTGTGATGATACGCTGCTCCAACCAGAAAATACATGGCAATATCAAACAGTGCAAGAGCATACAGAAATCTCTTTAACTGTGGAGGAGCAGGAGTTTGACTGAAGCCTTTTGACAGATCCATGGAGGCTGAGGTAAAGGAGTTAGCATCAGAACTACACTTTCTACAGAGAAATGCCAGAAGTCCAGTCTGTTTATTGGGATTGAATGTGAAGGGATTCTGAGCCTTGCTGGCCCTTTGAGGTCTGTCTCACAAGTAGATTATAATGATATAATGTTACCTCCCACCACTGCCTCTTCTCCACTGCCCCAGCAGAGACACTGCATGAGAACACATACTCTTGGTGGTGGCTGGCAAGTCATATTTTCTCCTCTCAGTCTGAAACAGGGAGCAAGGCTTGGAGGCACCCTGCTTTGAATCCCAGTTATGGAGCCTTTTCTTGTTCTTTTTCCAGCAAAGAAAATGGAACAAGTCTAGCTGACTGCTTTTACTGTCCCACACTTTTATCAGAAAACATCTAGAGCAACTTTTTATCTTAGTCTTTTTTTTTTGGATGCAGGAAGACTGAAGAAATCAGTGCTGTTTGGCTAGAACTGAAAGGGATCATCTGGGATGCTGAAGATAAGAACCAAAAAAGTTGCTGACAAAAGCATATAAATATTTTTCCAAGTTTCATTTTTTCTTCTACAGAATTCTAATAGGTATTTAAGAACACATCACTGGAAAAAAATTCAGAGACAGAGTCAAAACAAGCAAACATGGGCAGCTGAGGCTCTGGCCCTGCTTACATTGAATTATACTAGTGGATTAAGTGATTAAAAAGAAACACAAGATCCATAGCCTTGTGGTTAAGACATTTATGCATGATATTAAGCTCTGAGTATTGAGATTTTAGTGTGTGTTTGACTATGGTTTATCTGTCTGTCTCTCAAATTTTTCTGAAAAACTTCAGCAGATTCCTTTCCACACTTGAGCTGGACTTAAATTATTTATTCTCCTAAAAATCCTAAAATTATTATTTGCATTAAAAAGATGTCTCCTTTTGAATTTTAGATTCCTTTTAAATTTAGACAAAAGCGCAATGCTAAGCTTTTTACCTCAAACTGTGACAGAAGAGGTACTTAAAGTAAATCTTGGGTATTTTTACTTCTACCTCTGGTATTCATATTACTTTGACTCTTCACTGGCTAGTGCAGTTCACTTAAAATGGCCTTAGGATACCAGTCAAAACTTCAGGAATTGATTACAGGAAAAATGATGAAGCTTCTCAGAATAGGATAGAACAAGATGAAGCTCTGAGGCTCTGATGCTGTTATCTTTGCCCATATGAAATACAACAGGTCAGCACCATAGTTTGGCCATTAGAAGACCAGGGTAGGAATTAAGAAATATATTGGAACATGTAATAAAATATTAAATGTGCCAGTTCTCTGAGTTCTCAGATTACAGAGCAATGGCAAAAACAGTCACATTGAGCCAGCTGTATACATCAGATTTTCTGCCTTTGATGGAAAACAGGCAAAAGTTAGACCTTCAGAAAATATTCTGCCCTCAAAGAAAAGCACAAAGGTCTCCCATCCCTTGATTTTTTTTTTAATTTCATTTATTATATATATTTTAATGTCAGTGAGAGTGAAGGCTTGCAATGGAAATCTCATCTGCCAGTAGATATGACTAACCATGCATGTAACACACATAGGTAGCACACAAGATATTCAGAGAATACTGGCTTTTTTTAAACTAACCAACCACAATTTTTTAAAATAATTTTAAGTCTGTATTTTGACAGTTGGTTTTATGATGTCATGCCTGGGCAGTTGCAGAGCCATAATTGCATAGCTATGACTCATCGCAAACCAACCAGTGCAGTTTCCTAATGCTATTTTGTATTATAACATTGTTATTGTAAAAGCAGGAATTATTTAATCATCAAATTGAATGACTGCCAAGAGCTCATTTTATTGACCATTAAACATTCTTCTGTTTAGAAGAAATGCTACAACATCACTCTTTTCAATAGCAGATTTTTTTCTGCAGTGTTTTTTCACAGGACAATCTGCAACCAAATTATAGGTCAAAACAGTGTTTATAATCTGTAAATGTACAAGACATTAAAAAATGAAGATCCTCATCCAAACTGTATTAAGTTCTCAAGTAAAGCTTACTTTTGGGACAAGGTATCAGACCCCAAGCAAGAATACAACAACATACATATTTTCATTGAGAAACACTAGAATTTCTCAAAGATTAATATCTCAAATTTTAAAAGTTATAGCTGAACCCAAACACTGCTGCTGAATGTCTTTTGATGTTTGGCACCTCTTGCCAATTAAAATAAAATTTTAAGTAAGGCCCAAGTTTTAGAAAACTAAACTGAAACTGGTAAATCTGATGCTGAATTGTGGGAACAATTTTTCATGATGATATTACAGCTTCCTCTCGCTGTCAGAGGATTCCATGGAAGGAACACCATGATGTTGCTTTATTCAAAGAATAATTTTCCATCCAGTTGGTAAAAGGTGTCTTCTTGGCAGATGCTTCAGTGATCTGAAAATTGAGATGAAGTAAAAATATATAGAAAGATATGTTCAGTTTAGTGACAAAACAGTGGGTTGGTTCCCAATTTTTGGGAAATCTGTGCAAAATCTCATGCCAGTACCTAAATATTTCTACAACTGCAGTTTCTGAGAACACTTGTGGACCCATTCAGCAAAAATTACCCTATTTAGAAAAATACATTCTCTTTGGACAGTAAGAAATTGAAAAAAAATGCAATTATATTACCTTTTATCTTTAAACACACAGCAAGTCTAGAGTCTATAGGAATAATCTCACTGCATTGACCTGTCAGTACCAACTAATGATTTCCTACTGTTTGCTCTTTTCCTTTGAAGTTTACCAAGGAAAGTGTGCAGAGAGTGAAACTAAAATAAAACCTTTTCCTAAGGCAGTAAAAATATTGAGTATAATTCTGCAGCTCCATAAACATCTGTAGAATCATTATGATATTTGTCACTAAATAACCTATTCAATCAATGATAAAGAAAGGGGAAACAGTGCAGTCTAGTAATGTAGTTTAAAAAGGATGTGCTTCTACAACAAAACAAATTTGATTATGTAAGTCTGTAAATAAGCAGAGGTTTTGTTCTCTTACCAATTAGCAAGCTGATATACCCTTTTAAACTGTCATGAAAAGTAAAATAGGTATTATTAGCAGCAGGGAAACACAAGACTTATAAAGAAAAAAATAAAATAGCATTTACACGGTGAAAAAGAAGGGAAAGAAGAGAGCAAGACACAGCAAAAGAAAGAGTGCTCCTGTGGCACAGACGTGTTGACAAATGTATCCATAGTTTAATGTGGTCTGTCACACAGTGACAAACCAAGAAGAAGGTCCAGAGTTTTTTCCAGTGAGTAAGCCCCAGTCTTTTGGAATGCTAGTATCAGTTCCTTGCCAAGTTGGCAAACAGACTTGGCCACTTCACCTTGCAGGTTAGGGGTTATATATATTATGTATTACTAGTATTTATGGATCAGTAATTAGATGATGCTGGAAGGGCTTTTTGTTTGGTTGTTCTTGACTGAATGCAGGCACCTCCATGGAAGAGTACCTGGTACCTTAGATCACTTCTTATTTCCCCAGGAAATAAGGCATAAAGAGAATAATGCTTTGGATCTCTGTGAATAAGCCACTACTGGTTTCAAAATCATCTAGAGGCTGTCCTAAAAGCCAAAAAGAGTTTCCTTTTATAAATGAACTCAAAAGCATTCATCTCTCATAGCTGAGCATACCCTGTGTCTGGGTATTCCAGCACTTTGCACCCTAGCACACAACTGTCACCAGACTGCCTGAATGCAGATGAAGAGCTTGGACATCCAATATAAGTTATAGAGCATTCCAGGTTACCTAAAGCATTTAAAGAATCCATTCAAGCCAGTTCAATTGTATTGTGATATCTGGCATCCAATTTCCTGTAATTTCACCCATGTGAACTGGGGAAAACACAATTCCAGATAAAGATATATCGAAGAGCAATAGTGGCACAGGGTGCATCACTGAGTTAGGACTAATAAAACTTTCTATCTATCCTTTTAGCATTGCTGATGTGATCATGTTCTCTCCTTGCTTTGTAGGCCCACAGACAGCTGTCAGTTGCACACAAATGAAACTGTAGATATTCACTGAAATATCCAAAGGAACATTTTCTCAAATGCAGAAAGAATATTGGCACATTACTGAGTGGAACAGAAGATGGATGAGCAGTATAGACAATGATTACACGGCTCTACTTCTTGCAGCATTTGTCACTGCTAACCTTTCAGGAAAGAGACCAATAAAAGAAATGGGATACTGCCAATATTCTTAGAATAAAGGTTTTTATTAGCACACAAACAACCTGATAAGTAAAAAATATGGCAGTAAGACAAGCATTTGTGAAAGACTTGTCTTGAAGAGGGAAACAATCCTCACCCTGCTAGAAGAATTGTGTAAGGAGGGCTTGTTTGTGATTTGCTAGCTGCTGTTGTAGTTGCAACAGTTTGTCTGGATGCTTTATTGCAAGTGGTGACTGAGCAGAAGGAAAGAGAATGGCAGCCAAGGGATAGACAGTAGACAACTGAGTCAAAATTAAATAGATGAAGAACAACTAGTCAGAGATTTCAGCATCCAAGAAACCCCAGCCACAGAAACCAGAGAGCAGCATATTCCAGCAGAAAGGTACTTTTTTCCTCTCCCTTTAAAAGACAGACTTCAGAAAAGAAAACAGACATGACTATTCTGAGGTGCCTGTGTGCACCCATGGGCACACTTGCCTTGACCAGCCTAGCCAGTATCTCTGAGGCTTGTGGCCTGAGGGGCTCCATTCAGGCTCAGATCAAAGCACCCAGACCTGTCCTGAGACATGTTCCCTGCTGTTCCTGACTTGTTTTGTGCTTTTCTAGTCGGATCTTGGGCCAGATTTGTGACCTATCATTTGTTTGATGATTACAGGTTGTTAGATAGACCCTGGCCCTGACTAAACTTTGACAAGGGCTCTGCCTATGTAGGGGGTCATCCCCAGCTCCCAGCTCAGGCCTCCTAATGAATCTGTCCCACTCTCACTGCTCTTGGTACCTGCTGAGGCAGGAGAGGATGCAAGAGAGGGAGTCCCATCTTCTTTTATGTCCTCCCACCAAAAAATCTCTTGCTGCAGCAGCTGTGTTGTATGCTTACACTAGAACAGGTACATGGTGGACCATATTTGTGTATAAAGTACTGTGTGGTAGAGGTTGTTGTGGACAATGGCCAGAGGGAACAAGATCTACATCTGGAAACAGTGATGAGTATGTGGATGCATGTGGACCTTTAGGACATCATGAATACAGCACAGAAAACTCCAGACCTTGAAGGCAGTTCTTGGCACAAAGGCAGGAAGGAACCAGCTAGTAAGTGCTTTTAAAAAAGGAAGACAGTGGGATATAGGAGAAACTGCCCTAAAATTAGAACAAATCTGATCTTATAAATGGGCACTTTCAAGACAGCAAAAACTCCTCATGACTAATGGGGCCAGAAGTAAGGCTGCAGAGAAACACTTCAGACTGGCTTCAACAGCAAGAAAATACTGAGGCATGCAATTGAAAACTCTGTGATTAACATGGACAGGCCCATCCAGAGACCAAATCCAGGAAGGAAATTTGTGAATATGATGTGCATGCATGAAAACAGGGGTCTGAAAAAATGCAGAAATACACTAGTCAAACATCAAAATGGGTAAACATTGTCACCCTATTCCTAACAGGACTAATCAGAGCTGAAAATATCCAGGAAGATTATATGCTTCCTATAACATTCAATTCCCTTGGAAAGACAGCTTCCAACACTGTTTGTCCTCCTAGAGTGGCTGATTATATTTTCAACCAATGTCATCCAACCATCACATGACATTTCTAAGTAAATGAGGTGAGGCTGTGTCTTTATTTACTTCACATGGATCTCTTACCAGTGTTTTCATTTTACTTTTGAGTCTTGTATGCACTTAAAATTATGTACTCTGTTTTGCACATTCAGATAAACATTTTCAGAAGTTGCTATCCTCACACTGAATTCACTGAGATCCAAGGAGAAATAGATAACATCAAGGGACCTATCAACAAAGTTTATAACAAATCAAACTACAAGCCTTCAAAAATGCCACCTCCAGCACAGCATCCCAGAGCACCTACAGCGTAGATGGTTTCCTGGTAGAGGAATTGCATGGTCTTGTTTCAAAAGGTCACACTGCAAGGATAGAGTAAAAGATTCTGTTAACCACCAGTAACACAAAAAGCTCTATATGATGTGGAAATTAATCTGAAATTTTGAAGAAGTTTGTGACAACACTACCAGAAAATAACCAGGGCTGTCATATTCCTTATTAATTTTTTTCCAAATACTACCTATAAAAGGTTTAAAATTAACAAAACTTTGCATTTTAAGTGAGAAGAAGATCTAAAATTACTAAACTGTTAATTCAGTTCTCCTAATTATAACAAACTACTTCAAGACATAATCTGGTGATTTTTAATAAAAACCTACAGGCTTTTAAAAAAACAATAAAGACCTTAATCTAGTCAAAATTGCATAGTTATGTAAACAGAAATGCTGCATAAAGCTGCACATGAGCTGGAAGAGTCATTATCCAGACATTCAGTTTTAATATGAAAATACTCTTTGAGGTGTATTTTAGGATAGGCCAGATTAAAACCAGAAATGCAGGCTCTCTGAACGCCTGCAAAGCAACATTTGGAAAGCCAGTGTGTCCTGCTTTTTCACATACACAAAGTAAAGCTGGACTTTCTTTTTGCCAGTAATATCAGCTGTTGCCATTTTGTTCCTCCTCTGTAGCTTCCCAACAGGCTGCATGGCAAGAATCAGGATTTTTTCTTCTGTGGTATGCCATTATAAACTTTCAGACTTCACCCATCATCCAAAGGCTGTTTTCTCTCTAACCTGCAGTTGTTTCGCCAGGACAGCCTGTCTGGATGCTTTTCAGCAGGGTAAGTGGCATCTCTGCCTGCAGAAAAGTAACCATTGAAAATGGGCCTTACATCTGTGCCTGCTGCTTGTGGCTGGCAGTCAAAAGCCATTAGTAATGCCTCTGCTATGAAGCTGGAGAAAACCAACACTTTCCTACTTGGTGTCTCAGAGGTCTGCACTGATCTTTGCTCATATTAATTAAAATATGTTTTAGTTACATTTAAAACCTGCATACTAAGCACACTTGACACCAAATGTACATAAACAGCTAAGATGGTAAACAGTGTATATTAACAATGCTGTCTGAGCAGTTCTTTGGGAGAAACAAAGGAATTTTTAGAAGCCTTCTAGCAGTCTTTAAGGGTTATACACACTTTGCAACAGCAACTTTCTTTTAACATTTTTACTTATACTGTATCTATGCTCAGCCTGCTGCACAATTTCATGGGAATAGATAAACAGGACAGAATGGAATGCTCAACTATCCCATGCTACCAAAGGGACAATAGGTAAGTCAAGAATTAATAGTGAAGGTAATAACACAGACTTCTGTTTTTAAACTGTTTCTGCTCTCTACTGAATTTCACCAGCTTCTGCCCTCTTCCTTGGAAGTCCTTTGTTGTTCATGGTCAGATTTTAGGGCAGAGCTCATTTAGTTAAATGCAATGTTTTGGATAATATTCAATATTTATTTACTGAATCTCTTTTCAGTACAGCAACCTTAATTCAGGGAGATACTTTTTGCCTTCTTCCTCTTGGCCAATACTCTGCTTTTCCAAGCAAACAACCTCAATCTCTTTTTCTAAATCTATTCAGGCAGCTGAGAACCTTAAACATTCTTTTCTCCATCCTAGGGAAGTGTCTAATGACCTCTGGGTTAGACAAATCAGAAGGAGAAAATATGAAAAACTCAGTGTGACAACTAAGATCTGAAGCCTTTAGTCTAAAAAAACAATTACTCAAAGATAATTGTCCTGTCTGTTTGTATATAAACCTCTGTCATTCTGAATGTCTTTTAAAGTTTTGGGTAACACATATTTCTTCATTGTATAGATGAAATTGTGAAGTTTGATTTAATGATTTCTACTCCTTTTAATTAGACAGGAGAAAAACTAGAGAAAAAAACCCAAGCCTCCCTTGTATTTTAATTACCTGAACCGATTAGGTAAAACTCAGACAATTAACCTTTTAAGACATTAATAGATACAACAGAGTTTTTGACACAGTTTTTACAATATTCATGTTGCTTATACAGTAGTTCTATATTTACAGATCTCTTTTT
This sequence comes from Calcarius lapponicus, assembly GCA_039654755.1. NCBI lineage: Eukaryota > Metazoa > Chordata > Aves > Passeriformes > Fringillidae > Calcarius > Calcarius lapponicus. The sequence continues at coordinate 62,275,135 of CM077465.1, forward strand.
CATCACCAATTTCTTTCAGAAACCTCAGTAAAGAAATAATCTGTCCTCAATGTCCCAACAAAAATGAGTGTAGTTACACATCACATTAAAAATGTCTCAAAAAAACAGAGCATGTATAGATATAAATTAGGGAAAATCATGATGAGACGTGGAAGGAGTAGAGAAGTACTACCCTTAGAGGCCTCCATTATGTTCTTCAGAGAGCAGATCAATGCATTTTTGATGCAAACACAATGCTTAGTTACAAAGGCATAAGTCCTGCAATTGACTTTGCACAGACAGATTCAGCTTCCCTCTTGAAGCATCATTGACTTCAATTGACTCCCACATGGAGTCAGTTGCAGAATCAGAGTCTTTGGCAATGACCACACTGTAAGGGCCTGGCTCCTTGTCCATTAAACTCAGTGTGAGATTTTTCAGTTGATTTTAAATCTGAATCTAAACGCAGATGGGCAAGAAATTATAAGTAGTTTGAATGCATTTTTGAATTAAAAGACTTTCTTTCAGCCATTGCATAAAAACATTAAACACAGCAGCATACATCCTTTAAAAATTCATTCATCTATGTGATGGGAAAGTAAATAAAAAGGAATGCAAGAAAAGCTTATATCCTGACTGCTTGAGTTAACCTAGAAAAAAGAGGAGAGTTTTATTTTTTTCCTGAACTCTGATAGCATTAAAGCTCTTCTATTATTGTTGTTACGTACACTGCATTACACCTTTTTATGTCCACTCCTTTTCATTGATAGTTTTGTACATTTACAGTATAACTAAACGTTAATTAAAGTCAGTCAATGCAACTGAAACAATTATAGGTCCTCCTTTGGATTTAAATGCTCTACCACTGAGCAGTTACAATTAAATGCAATTAAATTTTCTGTTTACATAGGCTCTATTTCTTGACACTATCATTTTTATGGCTTTACAGTGGGAGACAAAAATCCAATATAATACTCAACTATCATCACATATTTTCATCTTATGTCACTTTCACAGTAAGGATCACTGATGACAATACTTTCTTTAACAGGAATTAAGGGACTTTTTCTGCATTTATCTTATCTTGCAGGCATTGATATCCCAGGTAAACCTGGGTCTCATGAGAAGACCTATCCATTTCAAAAGCTTATTAACAGAAATAATAAAAGCTTATTATTCTTTCCTTTGATAAATCAGAACAGAAATTTTTTTGAAAGTTAAGAACAATAACAAATATGCAAAAAATGGTAATATGGTAAAAAAAGGTAAATATTTCTGTGTCTTTTGTTACTGCAAATTATTTTTCATTTTTATATTTTTAATTGCCTAAATTTTAAGAGACTTGAGGCAAGAATATTACCTTTACCTACATTAGATAGGTAAGGAATTTTCTCCAAGGTAATACATTTTCTCCAAGGAAAATTTACCCTAAATTTGCCCTGCTCTTGTGCTTCTGTCTCTGAGAATAGAACTAGAGGAACTCAGGGAACTCCTTCAGATGAGGGTAAAAACTAGCGCTTTAAATACGCAGATTTCATTAAATTTATAAGAGTGTAAGACCTCTGAGAGCATTACCTCTTGAAGTCCAGTTGAGATGAGTCCTGCTACTATGAACAGGGCAATAATGTTGTGAACAAATAAGCCTTACCTCCTTGTAAGCTGTGTGAGGGTCACTAAACCCAACCAGGCAGAGGAGGACAAAATTCATGATGCATTGGGCCCTTGGATCCCAGTAGTTCCTAAAATTAACGTTCTTGACTTTTCAATTTGAATAATGCTTAATGCAGCATTTGTTTATTCTGCATTTGCCAATGCACCATCATTGTGAATTTTGAATGCATTAGCCAGATTAAAATGAACACTTATTGTCAGTGGCACAAATCAAACTTCTCCAGCCACTAATCTCAGATGAAACAGATACAGGCCAGCTTTCCTAACTCATCCCTCATGGTTTGCAGTGGGAGGCAGTATTTGTTTGCTGCCTTTATTACATGCAATATACTCTTGGAGAGGCAGGTTGCAAATATATGCTCTGTGTCAACCACATGAAAAATATTTGCTGTGTATTTTTACTTGCAACTGAACTCTCTGGAGGAAAAGAGCTATGAGATCAAACAAACTGAAAGAAGTTGTAAAAATGGTGCCACATATCAACAACACCCCGGTAATACACGAATGTTGTCAAAGCTGCAATATCAATGGGGAGAAGGGAGGTTGAAGGGTGCCACAGCTGGTGCACACAATTCAAAATATGGTCCACAGAGCCTGGGCTAGTGAAGGTTATTTCTTTATGCCCTGCCATATAAATTTGCCTTGTTCTTGTGCTTCTGTCTCTGACAACAGGACTAGAGAAACTCAGGGCACTCCTTTAGATGAGGGCAAAAAGTACTGCTTAAAAATGTATTAAGGAAAATTAAAAAGGGATTTGCCTGCAACTCCTAAGTTTCAAGTTGGACTGAAAAAACTAAAAATGCCTTATTTTGAAAAGGTGAGACATCTTATATTTTACCACAAAATAAACTTGGCTTGGAGTGGTAAAATATATACCAAAAAAGTATGATGATTTTGCCAACCATTTTAAGAAATCTATATAAAGATATAGCTAAAGAGATAATTATATAGTTATAGAAATGTAAACTGCTCTAGATGAAGTGGAAGAAAAACTGGAGAATGACTTTAAATGATTTATGAAGACAATTTTCATGAAATATCTGTTCTGTATACTAGTGGACAGCTGTAGTCCATCTCCAATACTATTAGCTTTGACCACTTATCAGCATCTAGACTACACAATCAACAAAAATAACCAAAGATTATTGATGTGAATATCAAGGCATTATTATCAGAATCAGAGCAGATGTTTGACCATTTTGTTAGAGATTCTGCATTCACATTTTAAGGGCAGCTGTGGTTTGTTGTTTTTTTTTTTTGTTTTTTTTTTTTTTTGCAAAACAAACATGAGAAGTTAAAAATATAATTGCAACTTTGAAGAGCTCTTTCTACTACTTCAAGACATTGTGCTTCTACCGAAAAAGTGGACTTATTACTATACAAAAAATATTGGAAAAGAATACTTTGGGGATTATATAAAATCTACATTTATCTCCTCTTCAAGAACAGGCGAATGTCAAGAGTCAGCTACCCTATTCTCATCCATTAGCTCTCAGGGTTCAGAATAGAATGGACTTCAGAAAAGGACAGTTAGGAAATGGGTATTGACAAAGTGCAATTTTAGCCTAGTATAGCTAATCTCTTTAGGCTCTGTCTATAGTCAGCAGAGTAAGATAGTCTCCTATAGAGGATGATTCAGAGTAGAAACCTAATTTAGCTTGTCTGACTCACTCTCCTCAGAATGAATCAGCAGGCACTCTTGACCAACATTACGCCTGAAAATTGAAAATGCCTTTCCTCTACCTGAGCACATATGACACAGTATTCCCAAACAGAAAGAAATTTATATCCTCTACAGTACTTACTGTAACTCATTTAAAATTATCTTTTCCTCTGGAAAGCACTAGAAAGGAAAAAAAATCAAGAAATAAGCAGAAAAAAAAGACAAAACATAAGACAGATAAATAGCTGGTCAAAGGAGCCTAGGTTCTTCTGGCCACAACAGACATAGGAAAAATGTGATCAAAAATAAACTTATCTCTTGAAGTTATAGGATCTATTGAACATGAACAGGTAACATCCTTAACCAACAGTAAACCTTTGTGGGGAAAAGCTAAAAGGTGCTTTGTGGACTTGAACAGTGCTTGAAATGGCATAGCTTGGCTGCAAGATAAAACTAGTTAAGAATGTTAATTTCAAGAGGAAAAATCAGCGGTATAAAACAGCTTGGCAGGAGCAAAGGTGACAGAGGAAAAAATACCCACAGGAATATGGGTTTACATGACAGAGGAAAAAAAGACCCAGACTTTCCTTATTATCATGTTCATACCTAATTTTTTTCCAGCAGAAAGAAAGGAAAGAGATATTCATTCTGTATGTGAAAAGATAAGAGTTACTAAGGAGGATATTACACATTTTAAGGCTTTAATGATTCAGTTTCATCAACCAACTATGAAAACTGCATGTTAACTAGAACTGGTGACTTTGGGAAAACTCAACTGGGTAAATAAATTTCTTTCCTTGAAAGAAAGGAAATATCTGCCAAGTTGGTTAGAGTTTCAATAACAGAAAAAAAAAATATCTGAGATCTCATATCTTCAGTATTAAATATATATCATTATATATTCAAAAGATAAATTCCCTGTAAATAATTAATATTAATAACATATGTAAACATTTTTATTCCTCAGATTTTTATTTTCTTATGTTTTAATGAGGACATTAACATTTATACACAACATTTCCTTCAGAAACATTTTAAAGAGTGCTGCAGGTCAATTCATACAACAGTACTAGAAATACTGATGATGGGGCACATTTTCAAAAGTGTCTTACCAAATAACAATAGTCCTAGTTGGCCATATTACTGAGATTGTGAAGCATTTTACACCTGTAGAGTAGTGATAAGATTCTGTTATCCTCACTATATCTGAACCAGCTTTGGTTGCTGTTTTCTGGCAAGCAATAGCCTGAAGGTTCGAGGTAGGCAACATTTAGAACTAAGTATTTTTGCACTTTTTGCTTTGCACTTTAGGAGCAGAAGTACAATTCCCTGGCAGCAGCCATTGCAAGCTAGATGTACTTGGAATAAGCAACCCTTGGAAAAGGGGACATAGTTATTTCAACATGTTTTAAAATGCTACCTTCTGTTTTTCAAATACGTTCTTTAATATCCAGCAGTCACTGCAAATCATTTCAACACACATTTGTACACGTATCAGCCACCTGTTATGGGTCCTCTGCTCCTTTCTTCATTCTGTTCTCTGCCACTGCCACAATTATCATCCTCCAGGCAATGTTCTCAGTGTGAAACATGAGTGATACCTTCTGGATTTATCTTATGAGGAGAGGGGAAGCACTGTAGGTCTGCACTGCTGAATCACAACATTTGTATATATGCCTCATAGCATCCCATCAGGTGATGACATTGCATTTTTGCATCATGTAGTCACATTCTGATGCACATCATCACACCACGATGTTGCATTTCAATGCAAATTCACCTCAGGATGCCTGAAATAAAACAGTGTTGTTTCTAAATGTCCTGACAGCTAAGAAACTGAAAAACTTAATAAAAAGTGCTTTAAAAATTCGGAATGCACTGCAACTATTATCAAGTTCATTGTTCTCACAGTCAATATTATTTTATGCAGTGAGCAATTCAGCCAACAGCAAAGTATGGAAGTTCACTAATAGTCAGGGAATAATATTTTCTTTGCTTGCTTACTTTTGGCTCACTAAATTTCATAAGCCTAACAAAATAAAACAGACTAATGAGCAAACAGCAGTCAGTTTAAACACTTTGAATGACTTGCTTACCACAGATCCATTATCTAACTAATGGTTTAATCTTTGTCCTACTTCGGTGTGAGTTTTGGCAGAAAATCATGGTAGAGGCTTATTCCAAGTCTTTTGTGTTGTTGAACAGATTCCTAATCAATTTAAGCTTGCTCCTAATGGATTACCCTTGCAGACGTGGTATAGACTGCTCCCAGTGCTGACAGAGAAGGGATGTCTGTGTTAGAAGACAGACAAGACTCCACTGACCCTGGATATGCATTAGTAAGCCCCAACTAAGTATCTAGCCATGTGTTAAAAGAAGATGAAGGAAAGCTATATCCATGCTCATTGTACAGTATTTCCTTAAATGACCTTATCAAGATGGTTTTTATGCCAGATTTGCACAGGGATGTGAGATGGGAAGAACTTCACTGAGACCTTGGACAATTCATAGAAGACTTTACGGAAACAAAAGCCCTTGAAACTGCAGAAACATTGTTTTATTCATAAAAGCAGCCCCACTGTAAGCTATGCACACTGCACCTTCCGCACAAATGCAGAAATTATTCCTGGTTTGCTCATAGACATCCTCCATATAAATGTCACTCACTCCTCTCTGTACCTCATAGCATTGCTGCAACCCAGTGTAAGGGAAAAAATGGCAGTGAGAGGTGTGTTCTTTTCCTGTGTTAGTGTCTTCTTTTTTTTCTGTAAAAAAAAGAGGGTTATGGCAATTTCTTCCAAATAAAATAATTTGACATGGGGAAAGTAACCACAGTTCTGTGGTAAATGATTCTGTAACCTGGGGTTAATTAAGGGCTATGTGACAGAAGTTACCTGCAAGCATGGATACTGACTAGACCTGTAGATTTTTCACTTTAAATTTCTTTGCTGCTAAGCACATCCAACCACACATTCAAGTTTCGCAGATGTTTCATTTTTTCTTGCAAACAGAGATTTAAAAGGACTATTTTTCTACTGTTTCAAGGACTGCAGAAGCACATAGTACTACATAAAGCAGTAAACATAGTTACTGTTTACAGCCAGACACCAAAGGGAGTTGAAAGGTTTGAAAGATTTGAATATGCAAAGGAATTGAAAAGACTATCAGACTTATGAACTTACTCATCATAGGGCTTAAAAGAAATTTGTCTCATTCCTTTTTTTTTAACAAACAAGTAAATAAACACACAAAAAACTGACAAACAAACAAACAAAACGCCAAACCTGTTAAGAGGCAGACTGTTGGAAAAGAAATGTTCTTTGCAGTGACTAGTCCTGTTATGAAATCTTACCAGTAAGTGAGGCAAAAAACAAGCAGGAGGTAAAGGTATTTTACTTTAAAGTTTTATCCAACCTGCTTACAGCTCTGGAGAAGAGAGCTGTATCTACTTGGAATGCTTTCACACTTACTCTTTCAGCTTTTCACATATGTTAAGGCCTATTTCTTCTCCATGGGATGTTGTATGAAAGTGTCAGAAGCAGGTATTCAGGCTCTGAGATTTTCATTAAAAATCTGTCATGCCCATATGTGCTTAAAATTAGAACAAAAAAGTAGAGTATAAGTTATACAGTTGAGAAAAACTATGAAAGAAAGGAAAGGCAGAAAACAAATCTTCCCACTGTTTGTTTCTTTTCTTGTTTTTATTTTAAGTGATATGCTCACCAAAACAAGCTAGCTGGAAATGAATACCCTTTGGAGACACTGTCTGTCAGCACAGAGGTGGTCACCACTTACAACCAAATTATACGTACAGAGATGACACAACATGCTGACACTTGCTGACATCAGTGCAGACAGGGCATTGCACAGCTACCTAACATTACCTGCTGGAGAAGCCATATATAATCTTTTGGAAAGCCATAATCTTCAATTTTTCTATTTTTTTGGAAACAGGAGTTGAAGATGGGACTCAGCAAACATATCTTGCTCTTACAATACCTTCAATTCAAGAGCAATCATTCTGGAACTCATTCCTTTTCCCACTTGTCTCTTCTCAGCAACAACCCCTCTTCCAAAGTTCCCACTAGGAGTATCTCTGATTCATAAATTGTGTCAGGGATTATTTTTTTCCCTAAGTACCACAATTTAAATTGGCAACTGCTCTTCTGATCCTATTCCAGATGAAGAACACACATTCAAAATAAAATCTAACTTACGCATTTAAAGGGTGGAATTGGCTTTATTAGCAGCTCAAAAAACCATAGCAAACCAAACCAAACTAAACCAAACCAAACCAAACCAAGCCAAACCAAACCACTTGATGCGGGGTCTAAATGCTCTCTCTGGAAGATCATAGAACCTCCAAGTTGCACCTCATTATTGATCTGACCACTGACCAGAAGGTCAGATCTCCTTAATATCCTAGGTCATTAAAAGAGTGGTGAGATATCAGCACTTGCATGGAATGCTGATCACAGAATCACAGAATAAGCTGAGTTGGAAAGAACCCATCAGGAACATCAAGTCAAGCTCCTGGCCCTGCGCAACACCATCCCCAAAGTCACACTATGCACCCAAGAGTATTGTCCAAATGCTCCTTGAACTCTCTCAGGGTCAGTGTTGCAACCAGTCGTCTGGGGAGCCTGTTCCAGTGCCTGACCACCCTCTGGGGAAAAATCTTTTCCTGATATCCAACCTAAAGTTCCCCTGACTCAGCTTCCAGCTGTTCTCTTGGGTCCTGTCACTGGTCACCACAGAGAGGAGATCAGTCCCTGCCTTCCTCTTCCCTTGTGAGGAAGCTGTAACTGCAATTAGTTCTCCCCTCAGTCTCCTTCAGGCTAAATAATACAAGTGACCTCAGCCACTTCTCACACAGCTTCCCCCCAAGGCCCTTCACCATCTTCGTTGCCCTCCTTTGGACACTCCCTAGTAGTTTAATGTCTTTTTTATATTGTGGCATCCAAAACTGCCCCAGCACTCCAGGTGAGGCCACCCCAGAGCAGAGCAGAGTGGGATAATCCCCTCCCTTGCCTGGCTGGCCATGCTGTGCCCAATGCACCCCAGGACAGGGTCGGCCTTCCAGGCCAGGGCACTGCTGACTCACATTCAGCTTGCCACTGACCAGGACTCCCAGGTCCCTTTTTGTGGTGCTTCTCTCCAGCCTCTCATTCGCCAATCCAGGGTTGCCCTGGATAGAGAAGTGCCCTGGCACTTTGCTGGTGATTGCCCAGCCCTCTGATTTGTTGAGGTCTCTCTGGCATTTGCTAAGCAAGTGGGTTAGAAGAAAGGATCCTTTTATGCTTACATAAGGTTATGGTCACTACCAGTCAGTTAGGGGCATATCCTATCACATCTCTGGACCTAATGAAGGCACCACACTGTCTGGAATTCTGCAATTATTAAAATGCTTTGCCCAGGAGGAATACAGAGAACTGATGGTAATGTAGGTCATTCAGGGAAGCCACATTTCCATTCCCAATTACTTTTAAATGGGATAAGAATGGGTATAATTAGCTGACATAGTAAAATTACTAATACTTTCTCTTCTCCCCTCACTCCCCCAGACAAAAGCCTCCCCAACAATCAAATGCACATTTTTATTTCATGAGACTATTTGCAAGCTCACTAGCCTTTCTCCTGAGATGGTTAGTACATGTGGCTTCATTTTAATTGGTTAACATGTGCACATTAGAATACCCATCACCCTGGAACACTGCTGCAAATATGCCTTGCCTATTTTCATGTTTTTTGAATACCATTCATGATCTGTTGTGCTTCTGAAATCTGTGCACATGTTGCAAATAATATAATGGACTGTATTATAGAAAAACAGCAAAGAAATAATGGATCATATGTCCAGTAGTTTCCCATTTCTTAGACAGTAAAGAGAGAATACTGCTATAAGTGTCATATTCAGCATTGTGCTTTTATTCACTGCAGCTTTCTTTTTTTAGACTACTGCAGTTCCTGTAAGGAGCTGTGTGACTTTCCCACCTCATATTCATTTGTACATATTGAGAAAAAACAGTCAGTAACAGTTCTGTAACCAAAACATGCAGGTTAAATTAAAAATAATAAAGTTTTGTACTGCCATCCACAAAGAAATATGGGTCTTTTTCTACACATGATGGCAAGCAATGACTGGACAGTGGCTGAGATTTGAGCACTGCAGCAGCATCAATCAATCATGCATCAGATAAACACATTTCAAAATGTGTATTAAAAACAGGCTTGAGCTCATGCACACTGATGTACAGTATTTCATTCTCAATGTGTTCTTTTCCTACCAGCAGAGACTTCTTTGTTCTTCAGCTGTGTTGCTTGAACTGCTTCCTTTCTGCAAAACAATTTTTGAATTTCAGAATAATTTCTTTTAAACTTATTTTTGAAAGTTGAAGTTTAGGTCAAATGCAAATATGAATATAGTTTTATCTTGCATGCATAATTTGTAGTCTGTGTGGAACTGACTCATCTGTCCTCTGTATCTGGCACTCATATGATGAGCTCTCCTGCTAAGAGTGACCTATTCATCCTTCAAATAAACATCCACAGAAGAAGAAAAACAATATGTACTGTTCCAAATAAAGAACAACATATTGTGCTTGATGTGATCCACTCATGTCAGTTCTGTCAGCAGTCTTTTGAACTAAGAGTCTCTTATTCTGAAAACATTCAGAGATACTGGGTAGTATCTTGAGCAAATCAAAATGCTGACATATCTAAATTTAACTGTTTGTGTTACGTGGGCAGTTAAAACTTGGCTCAGCAATGTTAAGCACAATGCTTTGAATAACTAAGAAAAAGTTTGCATAAAGTTTTTTGGTTTGAGGAGTTATGGTCTACTGGCAAACGAAAGGGTATTACTGCCTTGACTGACTGAAGCATTTATTACTCATGAATATTATCACAAATCACTTTATATATATGATCAATAAAATATAGCAAAACTTCCAGCTAATACCTTCTCTTCAAGTATTTACCTTCTGACCAACATATTCCCTCCTGTCCATATTCAAGATTTGTTTTACTTGGTTTGCTATATTCAGTGGAAGAGTAACATTATGGATATTCTCATACTATGTGCACATAACATAGGACAAGATCTTTAGGAAGGTGGTTATGGTCAAACTTCTATGGATCTGATGTCTGGATGCTTTAGAAGCATCCAGACACCAGATCCATAGAAGTTTGACCATAACCACAAACAAAGGGATCTGGTGTGGCTGAGTGCAATTTTTCAAAGTTTGTTAAAAGATTAAGCATCTCTAATCAGAAAAATAAAAAATATTACAATAGCTTGTTTGGATAGCCTATGGATGATACTGAACTTTTAAGTTAACATCTAGGAACTCAAAAATTTGGCTTTTGAATAAAAAGGACTTCCTGCAGCAAACATTGATCCCAATAAATATCCTCTTAGCATTCTTACCATCTGTGTTTCTGCCTTACAAATACAGGTGATTAAAAAGGATTTCAGGTTTCTTTATTTTTGTCTGCGATGCGCCACCATTTCAAGATAAATAGATTTCCATTTCTTTTTCCTTTACAAACAAACCCTGAATCTAATGGTCAGGGTCGGTTCATTTTATCTCATATTTTACAACACTTGAACACAGCTGTCTGCCTGAAATCACCGGCTACATTCATGCAAACCCAGAGTCTTCTGATTTTACACTTCCTACATGGTAAAGCCTTCACAGAGGTGTTACTAAGAGCATAATGAAAATATAAGGGGCTGTACAGATGTCCCAATAGACCTAATCTGACCAGCAGCACCTGCACTAGTAACACTGTTGAGTGCAGTACCTAAATCAAAGCACAGTCCTGGCTTAATTCCCAGTTCTAGGGAGTGCTTGTAGAACTGGCTACTGGGAGGTGGAGGGTGGAATAGCATTTTTTTCTGTTGGAAAGCAGAGCAGATTTGAGCAGCAAATCAGTAGGAAAAGGAATATAGAACCTTGTAATGTCATTTTTATTTAATCATTTTATAGGATAAAACTGGCAGGCTCATGTTTTGCCAGGTTGTTTTTTGTCACTTAGCACATTGTGAAAGTCTGTTTTACAGACAGACACTGTCATATAAAATAGGTTACTATACTGGAAATTTAGACAAGCAGACTTAACACTGCAATTAATTTGATCTTAAATTTTTTGTGCTTTTCCTGAATACACTCTGCATACAGCCCTGAGCAGTTGCTGTGGCATTGCTGGAGTTTTCACATATTTCACTTTGTTTTGCAGTCTTCTATTATCACATCCCACTTCCAAGTCTCACTGAAACAGTCTAGTCTGAGATTGCTTCTATCTCTTCATCCATTTGTTTTTAAAAAGCAGAATATAGTGTGATTTAGATGACTGATGAGAAGGGTCACAGAAAATGGCTGATTATATCTCTTCTTTTTTTAATAAGGCTGGCAATGGAAAGAGAACAGAATATTAAGTAGTAAAAATTTCATCTCTGCAGTGTGTTTGGAAATGAAATATTTTTTGTTAGAAATCAAAAGTGGCCATTGATTCAAACATGAAAAGCATTATAGGAATACCTTTTAAATTGTTACTTTCAATTCTGTGTTTGAAGTGTAATTATGTCAATGCCTGTGTTGTCACTATGTCACTCACTATGGTAGAGAAAACTCTTATGAAGCCTGTGAAGAAAGGTCAGATAGAAGCCAAAAAGAGCATTTTCTTATTGTTACTGGTCCACTCTATTAAGGAGGCTGTTTAAAAGGGCCTTGCCCACATAGCCCACACTATAAAATAGCTCAGGCAAGGTAATGTCTGCTGCATTGACCACTTTACTAGCAGTCCAAAATGTACTGGGTTATGAAGGAATCCAATGTGAGAACATTAAAGGCACAGTCAGGAAGACAACTGACTTCTTAAGCAAAATATTCAGCAATTTGTAAAGCTAAACTAGAAATTGGTTTTCCATAAACGCTACATGTAAACTGTTGGTGTCATCTTCAAGATGACTACAAATTTTGGTGGAATCTAGCAGCAAGATAGTATCAGGAGTTTTTTGAGCAAGGGGAAGAGAGTTTTTTGTCAATGAGCCCCTGTGGTGAAATTCCATTACATAGATACAAAGTCTAATGAAAATAATTATTCAAACATAGTAGTATCAAATAAAAGGCAAAATAACTGGTTGATGTAGCAAAGGCACAATCAGCCAGTGTTGGGCTATGGCTTTTGGGGAAAACTGCCTCATTCCTGTGCAGTTCTATGGCATCAATTCAACAAAAGTTCAGATGTTTTCTCTTTTTCCTAAAATTCCCAATAGCTATTCACAAAGTCTTGCCTTGCTGATTAGGATGGCCCATGCTCAAATAGGACACTAGACATCCCAGCCTCTGATTCTTCTCAGCAATGCTTGCAGCTGGAAACAACATCTGCAGACTCTATGCGGTTTTTAGGTTCACGCATGATGTATACATCATTGAGATATCTGGGGTCTTCAGCAGTCAGTTGCCTGTCAGACTCAGACTCTAAGTATGACAGCCACTGTTGAGCCAAGCACAGGATTTTGAGGAGCTAATTTTACTATCTTTATGAATCAATTTTTAAAAATGGTAAAATGTTTCTTTTCCAAATTTTTACCCTACACAGGTCTTCTTGACTTGTCTGATATTCCCTCTGCAGAAGTTTAATGCAGTGGCAGGCTCCAGAAGTGTATGTGTGTGCTGACTAATACAGCTAAGGAAGACTGATTTATGTGCTCAAGGACACTCTTTGCCTAGAAATAATCCCCTGGGTTAATTTATTTTTCTCTCTTCCTCTATAGTAGCTCTTTCTTCTCTCTTCTGAGTTTGGATGTGAGGTAACTAAAGTCTGCTCTCCAAGGCAAGATTTTGTGTAGTCCACATGGCAGCTAGGGCAGCTAGGAGGCTTTATCTTTTAAGGGATGAGGGCAAGAGAGCTTTGCAAATATTCCTGAGAATTTTCTTTATTTTACCAAATAAACTTTTATATTCTCATCTTTCCTACTCCTTCATTCCTTTCTGCCTTTCTAAAATCCTTGACACAGCTGCACTGAGGTGCATTATTACATGTTTATTGCTACTGTATTGTAGTAACCCCTTCTCCTCATTCACTTTATGGTCTCAACCTGCATCTTTCCGTCATTTGGATACAATCAGCATTCAAAGTACCTTCAAAAACTGTTTTTCTGCTGTTTACATAAACATTAGAAGCTCGAATTATTTCAGGTACTGGGGCATTGTGAATCTTTTTCATCTATTGCAAGCAGACCCTTAGTGCCGGCTTTACCTCACCCTGCTGATTTCTCCCTACTTATAGGGTGTGAAGAGGCAGAGCAGAGCATGACACTGAAGGCTGCAAGAGAGTTTTACTGAATCCTGCAGAAAGCAGTCATAAATGTAGCTCAGGAACCAGTAAGTGTAGGTGACAAGCAGATGCTGGAAAAGGAAGTGAAACAGATGAACTATTTGAATGATAGGAGATGGGAAAAAAAAGAAGGCCTCTTTTCCACAAACTCTAAATATGCCTGTTAGTCTGGATGAGTAAAGAAATACTGAATTAAGTTTCAGTAAATATTTACAAACATCACACTATTGCTATTCCTTTATCTAGCCTACAAAAGACATAATTGGCATCTGCACACCTGCAGTTGTAATGCTATCACTCTCAGAAGTATCTGGCAAAATGATAAATACATTTTTATTTTTGTGTTCTACAAAGAAATGTAAACCAGCTGCAAGGGAATTTAAAAACTGAATTTAAAGATGTTTATGCTTTACAGAACAATCTACTTCCTTCATGTAAGTGACTGTTAACTTTATTCAGTATGCCTGAAAGGGACTCATGCTATACAAGCAAAGGATTAGGTTATGACAGCCTTCAATGTTTAAGTAAAGTGCTGACAGCTATTTCAGAGGACTGCCTGCTCTGAACTTTCTTACCCTGGGATTATAGATAGACACCATGAGCCCAGCAGGGTAAAGGGAGACTCCTATGGTGAAAATATCCACACAGATAGACCTGTTTCCTGAACCTCATTCTGTTTGCTCATTTTGTATTCTAATTAATTCACCAATTAATTCCCAGCAGTGTCTCAGCATCTCATGCATAAGGCTCAGCTACTGCATCAGCGGTCTGCAGCTAAACACCTGCAGATGGCAGCTTGAGAAAAATATTGATTTTCAATTACTGGGATTTGTTTAATTCAGCACTCAATTCATAACCATTCCTTCCTCATCAGCATAGGCCCACAAGAAGCTTGTCTGTTCTGTATAGTCAGGAACAAGCCAGTGAGGCAATTCATAGGGGCAGCTTGCTCCCTAAATAAGCAGCAGGAGAAAAGATGCAAGGATGCACACACAGCTGTGGGGAATGCTACAGTCCCATTCTTCCACAAACCGCTCTCCTGAGTGCAAAGCAAAAAGAAAGGGGTGGATCAGCTGTGTTATGCACCCCGACCTGGAAATTCTGGAAGGGGTATCCTCTGCTGGTAGCTCTTTGCAGTACTCTTCCCTGGCATGATGCGGCTCACCTATGCCTAGAGTGACGAAAAATATCAAGGACAACATGATAACATTTATTTTTACAGGTGATTTCATAGCAGCTCTAGGATATTATATAGGGAGGGGTTTCTGTTCTAGAAATTAAAAAACTAGAAAATATAGGAAAAAACCACTCATTGTTGAAGAAGCAAAAGAAACTGCAGCACATATTACATAAAGGAGCAAAATAGATATGTTTTTCCCAAAGAGAAAAGCTACAGCTGGGAACTTTGACTTCTCTAGTGGATGCTTGTACCATCAAATAAAGGAATAATAGCAATCAGTTTATTATGCACATATCCGCATATGGTGAAAAAGAGAAAAATTGACAAAAATGGAAAAGAAAAATGTAGGTTCTTATACTTTTACATTGTCAATTACCTTTTCTTCAAACTTTATTATTTGTATATGTACCACTATGTTCCATAACATAATTTAGATATTCACATTATCATTCTCTGAATAAGGTTTTACAGAGTATGATTAATCTAAGTTCAGATGTGGTGCTTTATCTCCCACATGTAAAACCTCATATATACCAACTAAGTGGCATGGAAAATAAGACCCCACAAAAATGGGAAATCCCAGATTTTAGCACTGGATCTCCTTACTGAGTAGTGCATAGTATTCTTCTCTGATGTCATTCTATATGTAGGCCCTGATATCTCTCATTAAGTGCTGCAATATAACCGGTAAAAAATCAGTGCAAATTATTCAGCTCTAAAAATTAATATAATCTGGAGTATTGAGTTTGGGGATACAGGACTGTGCTGATAACTTTAAGATTCAATACACACCACAATGAAATTTGTCAGAAACAATACGAGCAGGAAAAAAGACAACACAAAGAATCCAAATTGTGATCCTAAAAAGAGCATACACATTAAAATTATAGCAACACTAGAATTTTCATTTCCTTATCACACTGGTGATATATCAAATCCAGTATTTAATCTGTGGTCTTTCAAAGAAAAAGGTGAGAAATCAAGAGGAGGATTAATGTGTCTATAGCACAAATATCTTCACAATGCAAACCAGATTTCCACTTTGAATCTTAGGGGTCATGCTTTATCTTTTAAAGAAAAGGAAGTGTCATCATAGGATCATTCTTATGAGAAGTGAAATCACAGAAGTTCTCATTATGTATTTAATGCATCATCATTCTTTCAAGCTGACTGAGCCTGGTGGCACCTTGTGGCAGTGAATTCTAGATTCATTCTATATTGACTTACTCTACACATTAATAAAATCAGATGATAAATAAGGAAATCAATACTTGTCCTCATGTAAGAACATTATGAAAATCTGAGGGTTAGCTCTGAAAACTCAGCAACTTTAATGATATTCAGAAGAGCAAAATTAACATGGGACAGATATAAAATTTTTGATAATGATCTTTAGATACTGGCTCCCTTTAAATACTATAAAGCTTTAGCATATTTTAAAATAGCCTATTTATCTGTAGATTGAAAGGGACTTCTGCTTCCAGTTTATATCTCTGTTGCCATTAGGTCTTTCCTTATTAATACATTTTCATTCACACAATTTTAATGTCTCAAATGAATCAAAATCATATGCATTTCCATCTAAATATGCCTTGGTCTTTCCATTGAATAAGACCTCTTAGATTTTCTCAGTGGGTATTTCAACAATTTTAAACAGCCCTGCCTGTCAAACTCCCTCCACCCTTACAATCTTTTTCTTCTTGTTCTAATAATAATCAATATCTGCATGAAGGGTTAGTACCAAACTACTAAGTTCAAAACAGAGTGAACAACAGATCAATAAAACATGAACTTTTCTCCCACTTACAGGTTTAACAAAACATTTATTTCAATAAATACATTTACAGGCAATATTATTAGACTGCTGTTTCTAAGGTCAGAAAGGTTTCTAGTTTGAAAAAGAACCAACAGCTCATTTTAAACTATATATGAGAATATTTAAATGCCAAAGGATTGACACTTCTTCTGAGTAACAAACTTCTCCCACAAATTCTGATTTCCTCTTGCACTGTACAAAAAAATATTATGGAAAACACTCCCTAATTTAAACTACAGGCACAAACGTGATGTGTGAATCAGTTCTTCCATGGCATTAATTTCATACAACAGATACATATATCTCAGCAGATATTCCTGCATCTTCTCACTTTGAAATGGAGATATTTATCACTGGCAGCAGTGCCTCCAACCTTGGCATGCACAAATAAAACTCAGACAAAACCTGTTCCCAGAGGGATGGTCTCAGGTCCCTCCAAATGTTCATCACAAAAAAGGGCATACATTTATGTGACAAAGGAAAGTTACAGAGACCTAGAAAATTAAAGACTCAGCCCCAGTACTACAAAACTTTGTTTTCACTGATGAAGAGAAAGCTCTAGTATATATCTGAGCTTGAACTTGGGATCTCTGTTCTCACTCACATTTTTGGGGTGTGTGTAGCTACATCAACCCAAAAATCTCAAAAAAATTTTATGCCTAGGAAAAGATGATGTCAGGATACCTTCAGGCAGACAAAGAAGGCTATCCCTAACTCTAACCTATGTGTCTGGAGATGGGCTAGAAGAATGTTAAGGCTCTGTTCCTCTAAAATGTTGCTGACCATAGGGAGGCTCAATGCCAACCAGCTCATGCAAGCAGATGCAGTGGTCAGCAGCGTAAATAGTTACCCAATCTGATCTTCAGAACAAGCTTATGACATAAGTATCACATAACTATGCCCATACATTTATTTCACGTAGTTCCTGACCCCCCCAAAAGTAAGTTTTAACAGCTGTAAGCACTTCACTAACTGTCTAGGGGTAGGTTTGACTACAAACTGAATGCATTCACCAGTTACTGGAAGGCCATGGATTGTAAACTTTGCCTCAGTGTCCCTAGCAGAATAACTCCAATTCCAATGTTTATCTGTTTCACAGGGGGTCACGAAGGTAAGTCTATGAGTATTTGAATCCTGTAAATGGAAATAGTTGGATCAGTGCATAGTAACATTACTGTATTCCCTCAGTGGTATGGGAAGCATCCCCATAACAATTTGCATTCCAAAGGAAAATCACCTTTTGAAGATTAACTTGCATTCCAGAAGATTAATTCTGCCTAAGAAAAATCAAAGAAAAAAACAATAGATCTGCTGAGCGCACCTTTGTACAAGGCTCCACTTCTTCTCTTTCATTTTTCTCTTTTTTTTTTCCTTTTTATTATTATAGAGTCTTACCAATAACAGGAGATTTATCAACTCATGAAACCAGAAGTTCAAAACAAGTGATCTCTTCATATCTAGGAAGGCAGTCTCTTGGCCACCTTTCACTCTCTGTATCACCTGCAAATAGAAACTGGGGGTAACTTCAAACAGCAGCAGAGACATACCCTTTTCTTTGCCTCAACCCAGACAAAGCCACTGTTCTCTATTTCAGAATAAAAGCTGTACACAGCAAAACCTCTCCTTCAGAACCCCAATAGCTGCTACCACATTTTTCAGCATCCACTAAAATTGTTCTCATCTGGCTGTGCTCTTACTTCTCTGCTGAAATCAACTGAATGATTCCAGTAGAAGCTGATAATTGAGCAGGGATTTCCCTTACAAAGATAGATCACAGCATCAGAGAATTGGCATGGGATTAATTTAAGCACTGAGACGGACACACACACCATCTGCTAAAGACAGGTAAGGGAGGGTGTCTCTGATTTCTTTCTCTAGTGTATGAGAGATGGGTATAACCTTGTTGCCTGAGCAAGAGATTGGGAAGAAAAGTAAGAGGTGATGGTAAGAGGTGAAATACATACATGGTTCCAACCACAAGAAGTACAGGTTGCTTATATGACCACCCTTAAAGAGCATGATTTCTCAGTACTCCTGCTCATGGTACTGGAGGATTTCTTCACCCAGCAGAGCTCCTAGGAGTTACTTCTGCAATACATTGTGCTTGCACAGGTTTAAGCAGTATTTTACAGCTTTTCGTTGTGCTATTTTGCTACTTTAATGTTATTATAAAGGCATATTTTACAGCTAGTGTATTCCTTCCAGCAGATAAGCCCATCTGCCTCCTAGCTTCCAACCTGGGCCTCCTGTTCTCCAGGACTGCCTCCATCACTTGCTTTCCTTTCTCTACTATTTGCCAGTCTTAGTCTCCCAATGTCAAACTTCATCCAGCAAGTCCCACCTGGTGCCAGCTGTTCTCCAAGAATTATCATCTTTTATCTCCCCTTATCCAGCAGAATTGCCTCCAAATTTAATGCTTACCACAGCTATTCTCATTTTCTTTCTAAATTACAACTTCTTCCCTGTGCCATTTCACAGCTTTGGTTTTGAAGAATTCAATTCCTACCACAAAATCAATGCATGTATTAATTACAGCTTAGCCTTAAACACACTACATACTCAAAAGGTGAATGAGATGTTTCTCCTAGCTGAAAAAATGTATACTGTAGGAGACTGTCAAAATCTCCCAAAAATCTTGGCTAATAATATTTGTTCATCTTCTGAGAGAAACTAGCTGTTAACTGCTGCACTGAGTGTGTCTGTTTCTGTTTTCCTATAGACTCTAGATGCCTATATCACATTCATTAGTGTGCTTACATTTGTTCCTTGCTATGCAACTTTGTAATTATAGTGGAATAGATATCACCATCTTCCTGCTGTAAGATTTTTTTTGCAATTGATTTTAAAAAATTTAAATTTTAGTAATTGCTGCTGCCTTCAAAAAGGCTATGATGTTTTTTCTCATATTATTATTTCAACTGTGATCTGTCAAGTAGTTGACAACTCCACCCAAACAATGTAACTTGCAATCTAGAGTGTAGGGGTGAAGCTCCCAGAGGTTTTTTTTTTCCCAATTCTGATTGGTCAAAACTCAAGGGCTTCCATTTCCTTGACCAGAAGGATTGAGAACATCTTTCTTGTGCCAGGAGTCCAGCACTGCACCTGCTGCTCCTGGACAATGGGAAGAAAGTTGAAAGTTCTCTACTATAGTGTGGGAAAAGAGGGATCTGAATAAGACAGAAAGACATGTGAAGTAAGAGTAGGAAATGAGGATGATTATGAAAAAACTTGAGGTAAAAAACCATCACCATACAAAGCAGGGCTACATAAGAAAGGTAAAGTCTCATTGCCTTTCTCTCCCCACTTCTCCAAGGTCTACCCAGAATCACTGCTTATCTATATTTTATGAAGCACTTAAAATAAATCTGACAAAACCTTTGTAGGTATATGGAGATTATATATCCTGACTGGATAGCTATTCAATATTCAGTCCTATCCTCTTCTGCTGATGTGTGACATTGGGTGTGATGTTGTTGCACTCTGAGTATATTGAAACCCAGTCCTGAGTATCAGTCCCTGAATTTCCCTGATCTGTGAATTTCAGAGCATTCTGGGATTAAAATGCTTTGTACTCTATCAGGAAGCCCAAGGCCCCTCTTCTATCACCAAGAAGGGTGTTCTAATAAAGCATGTACAGGTTTTAGTCTGAAACTCTCATTGCTGACACAGTCAGGATTATGTTTAAGAGGTGGTTTTTACTTCTTTTAAGAGAGACTTTGGTAGCTGAGGAGCAGCTCTGTGCGCAGCCCAACTCCCAAGGCTGTGTCTCCCTCAGCCCAGGCTGCACAGCAGCTGTCTCCTCCACTGCACAGCTCCAGGCATGCCCGAGACACAGCCCATCCTAGGGAAAAAATAGCATGAGATTACATAATGAAAGATAGACTTGTGGTGTGCATGCACAAGAGGGCAAAATTAAGGTCATGCAGTCAGTTCTGTAATGATTTCTGGTTTCTTCATTTCTCCTCAGCACCTACCCTGCTCCCCACTGAAAGGCCCTATTTCCCTCCCATCCTCCACTATTCCCTCAGCTTTCTCTTTATTACCCATCCCTGCTCATTTACAGAATCATGTATCTCTCTCTGTTTCTGTCTCTTGCCCTTATTTTGATACTTTCTGTATATATGACTCTCACACTCCACTCCTATTTCTCACTGCTGTTTGAACAAATAGTTCACTGCCTAAGGCTGCTGTCTCCTGACAAATACAACTCCCCCCTCCCCACCCTGTCCTCATGTCTGACTCTAGCTTCTCTCAAACTCTGACACAAAATACTTTCAGATGTACAGAAGACTTTTGGATTTAATTTCCTCTCCAGATGCAGAGGGGAATTATTTGAAAAATCCTGATTAGACATGATCTGAAACAACTGAGGCAACATAATCTACACATAGCACTAATAATACTGAACACTTATGCAGCATCTTTAGCCATGAAAGTGCTTTGCAAACACTAAGGGAGTGATTTTTCAGTGATCCTGTGTGCTCATTGTTCAGTGACTTTGGGTTTTTTGTGTAATTACTCAGTGTGTCTGAAAATGAGAAGTCATCTAATTAGTGCTTGAATATTGTCAAAAAAATATCTCTTTCTGTATTTATATACAGAAAAGTAGAACTATATAGAGCACCACATGTTTCAAGCCAGGGTATAGGGCTGCCTTTTTATTTTATCTTTGTACAGCAAGCCCTGGGGCTGTATACAGAAAAGGGCTTAGTTTTCAAAAGGATACATTAGATGTCCAAGTCCATAAAGGTCCTTGAAATCCATGTTTCTGAAGATGTTGTTACCTAGATATCTTCCACTTCCATTTTTACAGCAAAGTCAGAACTGGTTGTTGTTTTTGAGGTTTTGAGCCTTAGTCAGAGGAGAATTAAGACAATTATGAAACCCACTGTCTGCTCTTAGTAAATAATTCAATGGTTAGAGTACTCATCTGGATTGTGAAAGATTTTGTTTATACTAGTTTAACCCTTGAGATTGAGTATCTAACATTCACATTATAATGAAACCAATAAAATGACAATTCAGCCTCACAGATAAAGTCAGTTTCAAAGAGGTGACTATTCTGGGTCTTTCAACATCTTACAAGAACACTCTTAACAGTGTTAGATTTCCTTATATGTTGGTTTACATGAAAAAAAAAAAACAAAAAAAAACAAACAAAAAAAAAAACAAACCTCTGACTGTTCTAGCTTACTTTCCTTATATGGGGGAGGTTCCACACACTTATTTACAGTTGGAGGATCCCTTTTCCATCTGCAGTCTGATATAGGACATATTTCAATGCCCTAAGTTCTTATTTCCTCCTGGATGACTTCAGCGGCGGTCATTTATTTATTTGGCTTTCTGCATTCCCACATTGTGGAGAACTTGCAGAGTTGGGTGCTATTTTAGGTACTCATCCTTGCAATACCTCCATCACTCATGGATTTAGCCCTTGATGTCTAAGTAATGCTAAAAACAGAATATAGCACTGACTCAGAGTTCCTAACTCCAAAAGTCACTTAGATGGTGTTAAGTGTCCACTTATCTACAAAGTTCACGTTAGACTTAGTGCAGTTCAGTCTGCATAATCTAAATTTCTTCTATCCACTATCCATTTTCTAAGAAAGGGCAATATCATCCAAGGATTTTTGAGGAAAGGTTTTTCAGGTAAGTGAATCAGGGATTTATAAAACTTCCTAATAGCTGGTAAAACATTCCAGTCTCCCTCTGTCCTGTTGATACAGACTGCCCTGAGGTAGCTAACAGCCATTTTATAATTGCAACTCTTTCCTATGATGATTTGGAAGTCCAATGTCAGAAAACCGTAAGTGAAGACATCTCAACCTGTACATTTCACATTATTGATTTCCTACATCAAAATCACTGTAAAAGTGGATGGAGATCTTCCCTAAGATGCACTACTGAGAAAGGCACTGCTCTTTTAAGAGTGACAGAGTCATCTGTCATGTCACTGCAGCTAAATATTTTCTGTCCTTTTAGTCCATAGATGCTAAAACCAAACCTGTGTTCAGTGATGATATTAGAATTGGTAATGTTCTTCTAAAAGGACAAAAAAAAAAAAAAAAAAGGATAGAAATATTATCAGTGGGTCAGACCTAACCTCAATGATTTTAAATAGATGAAGAGCAAGACTGCTACTGGGAGAAGAGCTATTTTGGTACAGATAGTTGTCAAAGATAATAGGACTCTGGGCTTGCAGGCAAAATTTCTTCTAACATTTTCAAGTAGTTAAACTACTGTAGTTTCTGACATTTTGAGCCCAATGTAAAGCCTCATGGAACATGAACACATAGTGCTGCAGTTTGTTCTTACAGGAAATGTTAGAAATAGTCTTTTCTTGATCTGATCCTTTAAGTGTGCCTACCTGGCTCAGTGATGCAGCCCAGTGGCCCTGCCTTTTTCTTCATGGTACATCAGATTGAAATTGATCTATAAAACTTGTTTGGTATCTGTGAGGAACTTTGAATTCTTTGCTTGCTACAAGTATTTATAACAGTATTCAGCAGCTTAAGAAAAGGAGTCTTTCCTCCCACCTCCACCACCCTCCCACTGTCTCATAGTTCAATTACTTGTTTTTCAGACATGAAAGAGATCCCACACAATAGCAGCTTCCTTTGCAATCCCAGTAACACCTGTTCAGAGGAGCAGCTCTCACTGGTGAGTCTCAAGTACCTGGTAAGAAAGGAAGAAAAGTATCCTAAAGCACTAGTTGAAAACTCTGCTGGACAGCAGGAAGGACAGGATATTGCCAGTGTTCAGAAATGAGCCTAGTCTACAAAGAGACTATGCAACGTGGCCATTCTTTTATTTTATTGCACAGTGCTGGGAGTCTTTTGGAAAATAAAAAAAATGGAAGAAGGAAAAACTGAGACAATATATACACATATTTGAAGATTGCCTGTTCATTTATTCACTTTTGTCAAAAAACATTTTTTACATATATTTATACATGTTTAAGAACAGTTTTCAAAAGCGAAAAGTAGTTTTGAATCTCCTATATAAAATCCAATCCTTTGAGGATCTTATGGGAAACCTTCACTCTTGGGAAATTCTGGGAAGAAGGTCTTCTTTTTTCTTTTCTTTTTTTGTCATATCCAACTTAAAATTATTTTACAAGTACAAAAATAGCTGGCACCAGAATGCAATCTAGTCTAAATTCACCATTCCTAGAATTGTCACCCTACCTACACCAGCATCTAAATAAATGATCTAATGCTATACAGTAATCATGAAAATTTTCAGAATGAATATATAGTACTCATACTGTAAATATAGTTTGCTTTATGTTCATGGCAGTTTTATGGCTTCCTGTCTTATCTGAAATTGCCTCACCTCAGATTCACTCTAAAGCTATTTTACTGTAACATCCTGGCAATTTTCACCAACCATTTCAGTTTATCAAGATACTTTCGGGAAGCTGATTAAAACCCCTTCACCCTTTTGCTTTCTGGAGGTAGACTGCGCTTGCATCCCAACAATTTCCATGAGCAAAATATCCATTTCAACATAACAAAGCTTTGGGTTAAAATAGACACAATATTATATTCCCCAGCATAACTGCTTCAAGCTTCCTGAGTCCATGGCTTGTTCTGGTTACAGCAAATCCTGAGGCCTTTAAGAGAACGGAAGACTTTGTAAAGAAATTAATTCTAATATTATGTGCAAAGCAAAAGAGTATGGTACAAGATTTCAGGTTAAGAAACAATGATATTAACGATTTCAGATGAACCAGAGACTTTATGTTTGTAGAAACTGGGATGAGTAGGATGACCTGATTTGCCAACTTTGAGAGTTTTTTCTTGTGTTCTTTCTTCTCCTTATCAGTTGACTGAAGTATATGGAGAGGACATTGGCAAAAAGGCTAAAGTTTTGTGTTTCTCTGTATGTATAATGTAAACACAGAGAATGTCCGTACATATATGGGCCTAAACACATACGTGTATGTACACACAGATAAACTTTGTGGATTTTCAATGATACAGAAATTTTCAAATTGGCAATTACAACTTATACATGATCCCTAAGATATTATATGTATGTACAGCATAGATTTTATATTTAATATGGAATATATATAGGATATACATGTATAAAATACATACTAGATATGTATCTAAAGTTTGTGGTTTTGTCCCTTCTGGGTAGAAAATTTTTTATTTCCTTGAAGCACTACATTTCCAGTTAACATCCTGTGTAAAAACTACTGTCTTTAAAAATATATTATTTCTGTCATAAACTATGATAATGGGGGAAAAATCCCCAGCAAAACCATTGTTACCATAATTCACAACCAGTTTGTTAGAAGCTTAACTGCTTTCAGCTTTGCCTTGGGCCATTAACTAACAAACCAACCATTAACTGCTAGTAATGACCATTTTTTCCCTGAGATTATTGCTTAATTGAACTCCTATGCTGTGTTGGTTATTTTTATGCCATCTCACAATGACTATGCATTACTTCATTTTCCTAGTATACCAACCACATACTGAAATAAACAAGATAAGTGTTGGAGAATTGGATCTTTCACTATATATACTATTTAAAATACATTACTTTAATGAACAGCTTTGATGTAGCAGACGTGCTTTTTCATTTTTCCTGTTCTCCAGAGCATATGCATCAAGGAGCTTAGATGCAGAATTAATGCATGCTGTTGTTCAGTAATGTATACAATGTCAAGGCACTGTATTAGTAAGCTGTGTTATATATTCATTTGGGTAAGACACATTTGATTATTAGCATTCTGTTCTTCAGCAACAAGCCACATGTGCTGTCTGTTGCCATGGCAATAAATTAGGAAGGATAACCTGACTACTTATCAATTTTTATTAGTGCAATCATCCTACCTGCTTAACCCCTCAGTAACAGTAGTGTATTTAAACACCACTGATAAAATCTATGCAATGCTGGGGGTGTGAGTTAAGCTAATAGGGTGGGGATGAAGCCAAAGTACTGTGGAGATGGGGGAGAGAAATACTGACTTAAAACATGACGTTGAGATGATTCATTTATATTACAGCATCAAAAATGTTAATGTTTCTGAGGATCTTAGCACAGTGGGAAAAGATGAAAATAAATGCAAAAAACTTAAGATGGATAAAATGAATAGTGCTTCCATCCTGCTGTGTTTAAAGCAGTATGTGTAAATGGATATGTTTAACCATAAACGTGAATAAATGGAAACAAAACATGTACCTGCTAAATGTTAGGGAACATCATATGCTATTAAATATACACTTTAAAGTAGAAAGGAATTAACTCATGGAACATCAGCTTGATTTTCTCTAAGATATTAATTTTGGTCTGTAACCTTTAAGACTATGGCTAACACCCTTTCAATTATCACCCACAGAAAAATCAATTATTCTGTACTATGCAGAAATAAGAAAAAGCTTCCTATTCATTCCAAAATCTTTCTGGGATCAAAATAAATGTTACAACAGATTTATTCTCAGGTATCTAAAGATCTAAATGTTCCTGCAGAGCTAAGTATAGTTAATCCATGTTTGATTGTTGCAAGACTGACTATTTCAGTCTCAACATCAGCTTGGGTTTACACACGTCTTAAAAAAAAAAAAAAACCTTTGCAAATCTTGTTGACTTTAATGAAGCATTGTGACTCACTGGTGTTAAAGCAGGATGTGAGTGCACAGCACAGCAGCAAAGGCAGGACAGGAATTTCCTTGGACCTGCCTTCTGCAAGGATATGCTTCCTAGGAGGAGATATGCCTGCTCTGCTTTTGGCTTCCAGGACAACCACACCCGCTGCCTCACTCTTACTATCATCCCTTCACTCTCCACAGGATTTGAGTTGACAAATCAAACTGTCTATCTGTGGAGATGGCATTATTAGGTTAGTAAAAGGATGTCAATTCAAAACCTTTCCCAAGCCTTGGGAAAAGGGAAATATCCAATACAAATAACTCCTTATTTAAACAAGGAAGTATTAATATAATATTTTCCAAAAGACCTAACACTTAAAAGGATGCCCACTATTAACAATTTAGGAGTCATGTGGGAATATAAAATGTTTGATGGAAGGTAAACCTTGTCTCCTGAAGAAATAAGCAGCTCTGGTATCCTGGATGCAAACCCTTCCCTCCAGTGATGGAGAGTTTGCTCCAAACAAGAAGCAAACCTTTCTCCTCACCCTTCACTGGCACCTGCAGCTCTCACTGGGGAGATGAGGGGGCACCACTCTTCAGCTATCCTGATGAATGAAAACTACACCCCAGGAGGTGATAGGACAGACTCGTGTAAATCACATTGACAGGAAGGGCCTGGGGCAGGGTCTGAAGGGAAGCCAGGACAGGGAGCAAGGGAGACCTCAGGAGTCCGGGGCAGGAACTTCTGCTGGGAGAGGAGTGAGTAGATGTGGCATTTGAAGCAACCTGACCTGGGGCAGAATAGGACATCTCAAGGACAAATACCTTCTTTTATTCATCCCTGCATGAATTGTAAAATAAGTAAAAATAAATCACAGTTATAATCAATGTACAAGCTCTAAAGCATTGGAACTCCTTAAATCTGGGAATCTGGGGCAAGTTGGACAATCTGGAGGTTAAATTTCTTCCTAAAATGAGGCACAGTCTTCCAGGTCATTCAGGTACTTGCAATTACTGAGTTATATAAGCATAAATTTTGTGCACTTTCAATAACAAAATTCTCAAGGTGTCTTTGACAGTTAGTCTCAGAGTAAGAATATTTTACCCCATAAAATTTTACGTGCTAAAGGAAGACTGCTTTGTGAAGCAGTATTTTTTCGAAGGAATAATTGAAACTAACTTTGCAACAAGCTTTTAATCAGATGTGTCAGATGTTTTTCTCCCCATTGTCAAACCCCCAGCAAAACACAAGGTCACATCTAGCTGATAGTTCAGAAGTCTTGATTTATAAAAGCTTAGGGTATCCACTGTCTACAAGCTCTGTGTACATGTGCATGCACACATGTGCATATTCGGTAATAACAACAGGATTTGGTAGATCTGAGAGGTCCTGCTTCTCTCACAGCCCAGCTTTCTGATGGAAAATACTTTGTTCAAACCTCAGATTTATACTATGCTTTCCAAATCCTAGAAGTCATTGAGATTATTCATTTCTTTCCCATAGCTGAAGATATATTTTCCATGGAGCCTGATAATGGTTCCCAACGTCAAAGCTCAAACTGAATTGATGGATTAGTTACTCTGGTCCACTCCAGTCACAGACTGTAAGGGAAACCAGGCATTTCTATAAATGCCTGTGCATTGACAGATTTCCAAACAGGGCTGCTGTTTGTGCAGACCTCTCTGGAATTAATCCTGTGTGCAAACAGACCTTCTCCAGTTGGAAGCTGAACAAATCCCAATATTGTCATCTCTCAAAAAGCTCAACCTTCCTTGTCAGCAACTTGTCTGGTAGAAAGGAGTTGTAAACCTCTGTATCTATGCAAACAGTTTCCAAACTGTAACAGTAGTGTCCATCTAACTAATATACCCAGGAATATTTATAAAGGTTGAGGTTTGAGCATAAAACGCATGTTGATAGTCAGTACCACTTTAACAACTGGATTTTTCACAATTTACACATTACTGGTACTGATTGGACAAATGGGATTGAAACAGCAACAGAAATATACTCAAGTTACTGAGTCTTGTTATCACACTGGTGTCCAATATCATATTCCCATGGGTTGAGCACAGGCTGTGAGAAGGCACATAGCTCATCACGAGCTCAGATTCACATGGAAATCAAAGACATCACAAAAAATAGATACCAGAACACCACTGGGGCTGTAGAAGAGTTCTGTCTTTGTGTTCAAGCAGGAACAAATGCTTATCAGAATCTCAGACAAAGGACACAATAGTGTCATCCTGAATATGACAGGGAAGGCTGAGTTTTGAAGACAAAACTCAGTTCTTCAAAACTGAGAGGGGGAAGAATAACTTTTTAAAAAGCCAATTTTCTGCCATCTTAAACTGACATCTGCTGATTAAATTGATAAAATAAAAATAACATTATTGCAGATAAAAGAACAAAAACTAATAATGTAAAGGTAAGACTATTAAATAAACAAATATGGGCCATGCACAGGTTCACTGATGCATGAATGCAGGAAGCAAAACTTTCTTTTCTTCCCAGTCCTGTCTATTTTTAGACTTGACACTGCTTTACAGAAATAGATGGCTCTCTTCTTCAGACAAGGACAAGACCATGCAAAATAGGGAATTTGTCTCCCTGCTATATTCCTGCAACTGGGAGTACAATTCCTGGTGAAGGTATTTCACTGGCACCATAGCAAATCACTCCTTATTCAACAACAAAAAATAAATCAGGCAAGTGACTATGAGTGATATTCTGTTCCAGTCTCCTTTTGGGACCAAGAAGCATTCTTGGGAAGGTTAGTAAAAGGATAATTTATCTTTAAATAAATAAACAATTGTCTGTCAAAATGTCTACCACATTCCTTGTTTTTCATCTTCTGATTCCAGGATGCTTCTACATTTGATGAAGAGTTTAGCAAAAAAATATATATACATATGGGATAGGGGCCATAGAGAGGTGGAAGTGAGAGAGATTTTAGATGTATAGTGTGTTTGCAGAGGAAGACTTCCACAGGATGGGTACATGCCCTAGAAAAAAAATTATAAATATTCTTCTACAATAGCTTTTAATTCCATAGGAAGAATTAAAAGGTCAGTTCTCAGTGCATTTTATACAACTCAGCCATAACAGGCAGTTCAACATTCCCAGTGTCTAGGTTCCAGTAAAAAAAAAGAGCTTAATAAGAGAAATAAGAAAAGAAAAACCACCTGAGACAGCAAGAGTTACAACTGGTGAGCAAAACCCCAAATCCCTGCCCAATTAACATCAGTGCAAATAAAATTTCATCTATAGAGCTATTTGTTTATTTGGTCTTTCTTTCCTTTCTCTAAGAAAAGCACAAAAAATGGTCAGAGAAGTCAGAGATACAGAAATTCTCTGACAGAAGGTTTTCAGTAATGACAGTTCAGATATTTGTAAAAAAATCACTAGCACACAGAGCACCCTGTGTGCTTTCTAGCTGATCTAAAGCCTTCCTTCCCTTGCTCTGTGCCTTGCACGTTACCATAGCCACAATACAATCTTACACAGTTTTCACAAGTAAAAAGTTTGCTAATGACCAAGCCTGGGGGAATAGATATGGCCACAGCATTCTCCTGAGCTACAAAACCTCTCAAGTTTGACTGAGAGTTTTATTCATTTTTACTTCTCTGTTCATACTGTACAATTCTGGTTATTTTTTACTGTTCCTTTTACGCTATTGTCAGCTCTCTTCTGGCTCCTTAAATAAATCCTCAGCTAAACCCCAAGAGTAAAGACCATACATTTTTCTCCTCTGAACTATAAGTATTTTAAGTATATTTGTGATGCCTTTACTTCTACAATACCCTTTATTTTCTGTCTTTAATTTATACAGTTTCTCCAGAGAAATCATCAGGTGCAAAGGCAAGCAGCCAGATGTGGAAGCTGCGATTTTGTATAAGCATTAGATACATTGTGATTGATCACTCAGACTAACAAATAGCAAGAGTTTCAAAGAACTCAAGAGAGACATATCTAGATGATGTGAGAGCAGAATACTTAAGTCAAATGCTTAAGACATGCAATTTTGCTTAATTCTAACACAGTTTACACAGCGGGTCCCTGAGCTCCAAGACAAAGGAAACTAGTTTTCTTATGAACATCAGAATCTAAGATATAATCTATTACTGGAACTTTTCCAAGGTTGAGCATTCATAAAGTATTTCTCCAGAGCATGGGGTTTTTGGTGTCTCATAAAGGCTGAATTCACAGTGCAGTTTTTCCATAGTTGGAAGGGAATGATACCTACCTTTAAGCCTCCTACCTACTTACCCAAAACCCTGCAGGAAGTTCATAATCTGTAAACTTTACCCTTTGGTCAAATTTGGTTAGAATCAGCAAACTAATGCAAAAATTGTTCTGTAGGTGTGAAAAACAAGTGCACACGCAGTTTCATATGTGTGTGTGCCACATACATGTAGCTGCACACAGAGCATTACCAGGTAATGCTTGTTTTCCTTTGAAACTATAATGAAATAAATAGATACTTGGCCAACTGGGCTTAACACAGTTTTTCTACCTGTCAATGTGTGTTTTTCCCTAGGATTACACAGATTAGCAATAAAAACTCTGCAGTGTACATAGTTAATAAGTCTAGACTGTGAAGGGTGAAAGACAATCCAGGAAGGGGAAAAATTCCAATGTTCAAGACCCATTTAATGATAGAAAGGCACCAATAACATCTCATTTTTTACTTCAACTTCAGTCTGTTTCCCTCAACTGTGCAAAGCTGTGGGAGTGCCAAGCTGACCAAATTGTTACATCTCAAAACATTACCTAACTGCTGAAGGTTTTCTAATGCAAAAACAAAACCTGGAGATACTTTCTGAAACAAACAACCCTGCATTCTCACTTTCAACAGCAGCAACACGAACACCACATTTACCATTTTCTGTATAGGAAAGGAACCTGGGAAATCACTGAATGCTGTGTGAGAGGTCTTGCAAAGATACCAACTAGACTAGCATGCTCTGATTTCAGAAGGAAAAGGAAGATTAATTCTATGAGAAGAAAAATTAAACAAATAAGGCTAAAACCTTCAGCTCTCTATCTGAATGAAGCAAATATGGAACAGGGCCATGGCTGCAATGCATAACTGTATCAAGATGGACAGCTATTTAAGGTAAAGGACAATGTCAACACAAGGACATTGATCCAGGAATAAAATTAAGCATGTTGTTTTCCAGCTGTAAGAACACTGGAAGAATGCTCAAAGGCCTCCCTGTATGGACAGTGGATCTTAAAAGGCTGGTTTTGATTTGGTAATTGTTCTGTTTATGAGATTTTATTACATCCTTGCCTTGAAAGACACTGAATATGAAGAGGCAGATGATGCTCACCATTCTTTCTGTGAAATCTTATGGACTCTTGCAATACTGGTGCCTAAATGCAGCAGACCTAGACCTAAGGCATAACTGAAAGCCCAAGGGACATTTTCAAAGAGAAATATTCTGATTCTTGCAGTATTGCAAAAAAAATATTATTTTCTACTTTAAGCTTCAAAGAGGAAGAATATGAGTCCCCTCCTCACTGTGGCTATAACTCTGTGTTGCAAACAATTAACATCTCCCTTCAAGAGCTGCAAACATAGAATCATACAATGCTTTGGGCTGGAAGGCACCTTAATGATCATCTACTTCTAACACCCTGTCATGGGCAGGGACACCTTCCCCTAGACCAGGTTGCTCAAAGCCCCATCTGACCTGGCCTGGAACATTCCCCAGGATGTGGCATCCACAGCTTTCCTGGGCAACCTGCAGTCTATCACCTTTTATCTAGATTTTTTTCCTAATTTCCAAAAACGTACCCTCTTTCAGTTCAAAGCTGTTAGCCCTTGCTCTATCTCTACTAATCCTTGTAAAAAATCACTCTCCAGCTTTTTAGTAGGCCCTGTTTCGATACTGACCTTCATTCAACTCTTCAGACCAGTTCTCTTTTCCACCATTATCATTTCTCTTTCACCTGGTTTGGTCTCGTCGAAAAACATCAACAGTTGTGGGCTTTTTAATTATTCCAAAGAATGCTGTTAACTACCAACACTTCTGTCTGTATGCTCACTTATATCATTTCACCAAGATAGTTTGCCCCAGTTAGTGTCCTAAAAACCTCATAAATTCATAATACATTCACTGTGAAAATTAAAATCCTGCTGTTTGCAAAAGTGTTAAGGTTTAGCGTTTGAAAGTCAGATCTTTGCAGAGCAGTACAAAGAACTTTTTTGAGTCAAGAAGTCTATTTCCCAGCTCAAAGGCACAATCAATTACACTCCAGTTTTTCTGACTGATGAGCTTTATTTCCTCAATTCCCATATTTTGATCCTAACCAACTACTGAGTCAGCAATCACAAAGTTGACATTACTGTCTTAAGAGTTAAATATTCAAACCAATGATTTCATTTATTAGCAGTAAAGTCCTTCTAATGATTGCTAAGTCAATATTAAACAAGCTGGAAACATTGAAGTTCTAGCCAGCAGAGCTTCAAGTTTAAGTATTGTGTTAAAGTACATCAGTAGCCATATCTAAATTAATCCATTCTAATTAATAATTTTAAGACACAGCTCATGATTTAGCTCAAGTATACATTTTTATCATCCTTTGTGACTCCTCAAATACCCATGGTCTATTTTTAAATGAAAGCTTAAATTCTTGATGCTTTAAATGTGTGTATCTATGGTTATTTGAAGAAGTGTAAACTAAAGAGCCTGCTGAAATATTGCATTTCAAAAGACCAGGAATGAGCAGAAATGCTAAGAGTCCTTATTGTACATGAACTAGATGAGCACTCCAGCTGCATTTGGCTTTCAACTGCTTTTGAATCACTCCTAATCCCTAGAAATAAAATGTGATTTAGGAAGGAAAACACAGTTTGAATTCTGCATTTAGATAAGAGGGAGAAAAGCCCATAGATAGAAAAACAATGTCAAAAAAAGCATTTTTAGCCTACGTATTACTGTTGGGCTGCAGCAGGAGTGCTCTTCATGTCACCGGCTAAGATTATAAGATGTCTGCCTGAGCTTTCCCTTAATAACAATGTTGTGCACCCAGACTTTCTTAAAAATAGAAGTTTGTTCTTTTTTTTGAGAAAACAATGAACTGTTTTGGAACAGATGTACAGAACTCAGCGAGATGACTCATCAGCTGTGCTCTGCTACAGCGGCTTTATCTGCAAATGCGCACAGAGGAGAAGCCACTCCAGAGAGTTGGTGAAGGAACAGCCGATCTACTGAGAGCTAATCACACTGGGCTATTCTTAGAGGAACACTGTGTTTGTAGGGAATGACAAGAGTTACCAATTATTGCCTCTGCTTGGAGAAATGAACAGATCTGTGCAGTTATTTAATAGTTCTCTCTGCAAAGACTCTATTTAAATTACTGGAACCTGTAATTTTCTAGCACTGACCCGATCTGGCAACTGAGCATTCTGCAGTGTGAAGGCATATCTGCTTAACTTAAGCTTGTTTTCTCCACAGTAGACATCCAGTGCCTAGCATACTAACTATGCATATTATAATGTGTCATTTGCATAAGGTTGCATTAAATTCAGGAAAATGGATTAAAATCTGCATTTTACTGACAACTGTTTGCATGATATCTTTCTTATGAGGAAATGAAAGATATCCCATCAGATTTCTACTGATGTTAATAAATTACACCAACTTTAAACATAAAGAATATAGGGGTGAGTCATGTCTTTATAACCAAAATAAGCATTGCAATCTCATTCCCTCTGATGTACAAATTAAAAGCCATTTATTGTAGAAACTTTTGTTTTGTGAGTACTAACATAAAAAAAGAAATAACAAAGTGAAGCATCCCTACTACTAAATCCATAACTTCATTTTCAAATCAAACAATTGCATTGTTTGCTAAAATTTCTCTTTTGTGACTTATTGAAAAGTTTCACCTCACCTTTAAAGTTCATCAAAGCCAACTGTGATGCCTCTATATTATGTGCCTTTTTTAACAGATATAAAACAAATGAAATAGATTTAAAGGAGGACATATGGTAAAAGACAGGCAAAGAAATTTGTATGATTTATTCATATAATTTTGAAGTAGCATATTTAAAATCTCGTCCTATTAACATCCATTGCCCCCTAATTACTATAAGTAATTGACAGCTCTCATTAGGAAGAGACAAAACTAAAGGGAATTAGGGTCTTGATCTTGCAATTGGATTTCCATGAGCCAATGCCTTCATTGTCTGGAGCCTCTTTGGCATATGTGGGCTCGGTCTGGATACAGGAGTCCATCTGTGCAAATGTGATTGCAAGATCAGAGCCTAAGTGATATCATGGGAATTAAGCAGATTCTGTTATTTTGGAACAGATCTGCTCCAAAATAACATAGCCATTTAAAAGTTATCAATTGGCATGAAATAGAAGAAATGTAGGATAGTTTGCTATCTGAATTTGGAGAATACTTTACATGACCCACAATCTAAAATCAATCCAAATCTGAAAGCAGAGGAAAGGATAATTTTGAAACTTATTCTTTACACTTTTGATGCAATTAGTGAATGTGGGATTTTTAATTAATACTGCTATTTAAATTATGTTGGGGAGATAAATACTAAAATCCTGTTGCCAATTATAACATTTATTAATGGAATTTCCCCCCCTCATCTTTTCAAATGTAGCCCTCAAGCTCTAATCATGTGTTTGGAGAATATTATTCTTTTTACTTAATAGTCAATTATAAGAACAAATGTACTGTAGCACACCTATTCAAAATAACTTCACTCCTAGCTTATCCACATCCAGCTGAGCCAATTTTATCCATGGACTAAACAGCTGTAAGTCCATTGTGGTCCTGTGGCTAATACATGACAAAGCAATAGTGCATGTTACACATGTCAATAAAGTGAGAGGAAACTAATGAAAGTAGTGTGCCAGAGAGAATATATAAAAAATATTATCAGAAATACATGCAAGGAAAAGCTATAAAATACCTTATCAAAGATAAAAGCATATTTCATTGGATTTCTGGCAGAGTAACTGATCCACACATAGAGTCAAGTTCTCCTGCCTTTCTGCATTCACTTCTAGAACCATCCCCTCCTTGTACTTAGCCATTGACTTTCATAGAATGTACGATCTATACACTAAATAGATGCAAAATCAATTTTGATACTTTTTTTTTCATATGTAACATAATTACTCATGGGGTAATTGTCACTGTATTTAACCACAGATTCTCTCACCTGGAATAAAACAGATTTTGCTGGTTCGATCAGGAAGGCAGCTGAACTCATGAATCTTGTGGTTTCATACTTTCTGCCCTTCCTGCAGCAATACTTGGTGAAGAGAGACTTCCCTGCCACCACAGCTGCACTTGCACCCTTCCACAAGACTTTTACCTCTCCTTCATATGCTTCACACTTGAGGAAAATGTCCCCTTTTTTTTTTTTTTTGCGGCTTCATCTCAAGAAACCTACCTGAGATATGAAATAATTGATTGGCAGATGCCAATTGTCATTACCCACATAAGAACTGAGAAAGTAGCTCCTTTTTCATGGAGCAGTTAGGTGTTTTGCTGAGTTTACTCTCGTCTGGGTTTACTTCAGGCCTGTCTCATGTACACACCCCTTGTAGCACAGATGACACAACCTCACTGGCATTGTTTCCTTCCCAAAAAGATCGAAATGTTCCCTGAAGTGCTGCAAAACTGTGGAGGGGATACTCTTTTTTAAATGCTTTCGAAAGAAAAAACCCCATGAAGGTCATATTTTACTTCTTTATGTGTTTCCTAGTCTAATGTTTGAACAAGAGAAAGGAACTCCCAGGAAATATAAATAGAGTGGACTTTCTATTGTCTATTCTGTAAGATCACTGTGGATAAAACAGCAAAAGGAAAAAAAAATGCTTTTCCAACACTTTATGTGTAGGGCATGAAGAATGATGCCTGTATCATAAATATCTTCTTTGCAGCTGGGAAGGTGGAAGAGGGCTTAATGGCTGAAAGCATGGAGTTTATTATATTGCAAGAAATGTGCAAAAATATCAGATTTTACAGGAAGTCCAGAATACTCACCGTTAGAGCTCTATGATCAACTACATTTGACCTTGCTGGCAGAACTGAAAAATAAAATGCTGAACTTGGAAATAAGACATCTTGGTTTTCCTCATGAAAAGAGATAATTTTTTTCTTACTGAAATTAATGATCACTTCATAACATTTTTATATAAATCAAGCACTAAAACTCAATCATAGCACTCAGCTTAAATGATACTAGGTCCAAATAGACCTGTCTTTCAATCCTGTCTGAGAATTAATTATGTTGTAGATAGCAATTGAGATGACTTATCTACACTGTCGTACATCAAAAACTCTGCCATAGGCAGATAGTAGTGCTACTAAATTTATACTAATACAAATAATAAAATATATATTACTCAAAGAGTTAGCTTGCTGAGGAGAAGACAGAAAAATCTTTCAATGCCAAACGGGGGAAAATCATAAGCAATACTTTTCAAATCCTGGCTAGTAATTATCACTTATTCCAAGACAAATTGCTGGCAGGCTAAAGAAAAGAGGTCTTGATCCTCTACTTAATGGCATTGTTATTGTGAATTTGACTGAGAGGGTTGCTACTATTTTTTCTAAATCAGAAGCCAGAAATGCAGGACAGGACTTCTGACCTACCTGGCCCCATTTTAGCATTCAATTTAGCAGGTCAAACACAGCAGTCACAACTGTAAAAAAAGTATTTTGGTCTGGCATCAGATGTTTTCTCTTGTCTTATTTCCTCATTCACAGCACTTATGCTTTTAAATTCTTGGTGATAGAGGTAGTCCAGCAAACCTGCTTGGAATATGAGCGAAATCCAGAGCAACAGAAAAAATCATAACTTACAGAAGGCAAGTGGTCTTGGCTGAGTCTCTTCAGCTTTCTCAAGGGGAGAAAGTTGCTGCCAAGTAAAAACTGGGAAGTAAAGCCTTTGTTTATCCTGTGCCTCAAAGTAACTGACTCAGCCCCCTGCTACTTAGGCTAAGTTTCCTCCCTTTTTTCATTGGAAGCACCAGGACCAACCTGGGCCAGCAGGCCTGCAGGGAACAAGGGCTGAGCATGGGGTTGAGGGGACAGGAGGGAAAAGCCTACTCCAGTGTCTTGGCAGGGATCATCAGCATGGGATGCAGGGGTGAAGACAAAGTGCAACCACATTGTGTGTTCCCACCCTTTCCTTTTGATACCTCTCTCACACCACTTTCAACATGGTCCAGAAAATAGCACTTCTGTAGCAGGAGGAAGAATATTTCTTCATCAATTCTTATAACGTTTTAAGAATAAACTCCAAAAAGCTAAGTCTTGCCATTTGTGATGTACTGATTCCAGAATGCAATCTCTGAGTAAAAATGTGTTCTAATGTATATGAAGAAAAACATAAACCTGAATGTCCAGCAGATGTTCCACTATATATACACATACATGTTTATAGCATGCTCTCTCCCAGTCTCTCTATGCATATCTTACAAAGACTATTATATAATTTAAATAACTTATCAGTGGCCAGTTCTGACATTGCGTATAAATTGCAAGTAACAGGTTCCAACCCAGGAACCTTGTGCTAACACCCATGTTTCATTTTTCAATGGGCAATATCATTCCTTTAATACCTTGAGTGATTAGGGTACTTTAGAAGGTTACTGCAGGAATGCTAACTATGTCCCAGGAAGAAACTGAGGAACACGGCCCGTCATGGCTTTGTAATTTCAAATGGATTACAGCAACATAAATTGAGAGTCATCATGCTGTGACTGTAGAGTTATATACATTGCTACAAATTTAGAACAGGTTCAATCTGTGGAGGTAAACACATCTGTTAAATAAATGACATGACAATCCTGTTCTCTGCAAAAATACAAAATGAGGGAAAAGCACAAATGTATATAGGAAAACTTACTGGTTAACTGTGTTCTCTCTAGTATCTACATAAATCTATCCACATTTTCTAATGAATATGGCATGATATTTACCTTTCACACAGGAATGAGGCAAGACATCATTTTAATAGTGTTTGCAAAATGCTATATAAGTGCAAATGATTGATGAAGCCTGTGAATGGCAAAGAGCCAAAGAATATTTAGACTGAGAAGTGCTTAATCCAAGGTCCTTTAGAGTAAGCCGTTCTCTTGTAGCTTCTTCATAGTTCACAAGTCAGGAATTGGAAGCTTTTTATGCATTCTTATATTTTGAGAAAATGAAATAATTTAGCACAAATAGTTGATCCATTTTCCTATCTCATGAGATATAAAAATAAAATAGACACATGATCTGTAGCTATTACACAGCAAATTCACTGGATTTTTCCCTCTCGTAACTAAATAATGATGGATTTTTCTTGACTAGTTTTTTTGGACTCATATTATATAATGGCATTTAATATTATTACAGTAGTTTTATCATCTCTTGAATGCCTCAAAACAAATTTCTGATTAATGAAAGACATTTATCCAGCATTATATATGTCAAGAGGGTATTTCTTAAAAGAAGAAAACACAGAAAAATTGGTACTGACAGAAATAAATAACTCTAAATTACTCTACTTTGTCCAATAGCATTTAGAGTCAAGAATTTTAAAAATTGTTTAATGTACCTTGTAGTCACAGCAGCAAATTCTATCAAAGGATTTGTTTTCAAAAAGCTCTGTGTAAACTTTGTCACCCACACAAAAATCACACTGGTTTTCAGGAAGCTGCTGTTTCAGTGGAAGCTTGCAAATTGTAAGGATGGGGAAAGCCAAGGGGGAGGAACAGAGAAAAGAGGCTAAGACTTCCTTAACATGGTGGAAAATACATATTAATAGTATGTATCTACATTTCCATCCATCATGGTGGAAACACACCTTTTGCTGCCTTTCATTGTGTTAATTCTTTGCTGCCGTCATTGAAAAGACAATTTTTACCAGTAGTTAAACAAAGACTACTATTCAGGATATTGCTGGGAGACAAAGATGACATGAGAAGACTTATTTAGAATGCAGAACAATCAAGGACTAAATCACTTCCCAATTGGCTTCCCAGAAAAATTGAAGTAGGAGATTTCTCTCACCAAGTATGGTGACAGCTCTACTCCCAGGAGAACATACTAGCCAGTCAGTTCTCAGATAAGATGAGACAGCACCAACCTAATATTTTAGGAGGCTGATTTTATAGTCTGGGTCTTACAGTTCAAGGATATAAAAAGTTCAGATTCACGTCCCCATTACACCAGCTTTGAAAGATCTGAGATTTCTCCAGTGTGGGACAAAACCTAGTCCAGAAATCTTTATATGATTTGCCAAAACAGATTTTTTTTTCCCAAACAGCCTTAAATACCACACACAGTATCATCTGATGTTGTATTTAATTTAGCACCCCACTAGGAAATCTCTCTTGTGTCTTATACATAGTTCCACAGTGATAGGTTAATATCTAATCACCTGCTTATGACAATCACTAGGAAAGAACCCCCAAAGCCTAGGAAAATTAAAAGCTTTTTCACGCTTGGTCTGAGATTTAGATTTTACCTAAAAGGTAAAAATCACCACAAAAGATTCATTCTTTTCAATAACAACAACATGCCACTATTACTCTCATCAGCCATCACTGCTAATTTGGAGATGGTAACAAGAAAGGAGTGAACAATAAATCTTAATGTTTTAGGGAACAGACTAATTCAACATAAAATAAGAGTGCGAAACAGTTGAAGACATAAGTCTTCAAATGAAGAGTCATTTACAAGAGGTAATACTATCAAGGTTTTTTTGAAGATTAGACAAGTGTGGAGATTACAGGGGTTAGGTTGCATCTTTGCTGGGATTATTTTATTCAGGTGGTAAAAGGAGCCTCCAAAGGTAATAAAAGAAGGAACAAAGTTTCTACAAAGTTCCTCTACAAAGTATGTGGAGGCTTAGCCTCCATGGCCAGTGATCAAGTATCTGTAGGAAGTTAATCAAGCTTTTCCATGGCCTTCAAGCTGTCAGTTTAGCGCACGCACTCTGCCTGTTCAAACAGAAACTTTGGCATAGGTTAAGCCCATTAGTAGAGATTGTCAATCACATCACCAACTTCTTTCAGTTAAACACACTGCAGGGACTTTAAAAACACTTATGTTATCCCAAGGGTTATTTTAAACTGGCATGGAAAATAGGACCTTTAGTATTATAGATGTGGGTGCCAGCAATGTATTCTTTTGTTGTGGGTTTAGGAAAGGGCAAGAGCACAGTAGCCTACAGCCACCAAGGCCTTTCTGAAGTGTGCAGTGACAAAATGCCACTACACACAAACTGGTGGTTACCTTCACCAGCGAACAGAAACAATTTTAGTAGTAGACAGGGTTGGCTTTTTCCTCTCCCTACCAAATTCTGTGCTTGCTGGGAATGTCTCTGTGTGAAGTATTATTCATCAAAGTACACAGCGTGCAGAACAGCTCGGAAGTGATTGCACAACATAAGACTGTATTTCCAAAGTGGGCACAGGCACCCCTTATATAAATCACAGTTGCAGCAGTGATAGGAAAAATATACGGAAGCATAAACTGTGTTGTTAAAGGTTTTAGTAAATCATCAGAGCCTTGAGGTTGTTCAGGGATTTTTACTCATTGAAGTTACTGGCTGCTGGCTCTCTTGTGATCAGATAGAAAGCACAGGGCAAAATTGGTAACTGGACACTCTGGGCAGGTTTGACGTGGTCCAATTATGTGCATATGAGTGCTTTTGAGGGAATGTTTTGTCCCAAAGTATCTAGCAAGATCAGTGTGATGCTCTCGGCGGTTCACTGGAAATTCAAGGCCCTCCTTGTTGACTTCAGCAATAGAAATTATAGTTGTTGGAAAGTAATTTAAAATTCAGTTCTGGAATGATTTTTTAAGAGCAACAATCTATAACTACACTTCAAACTACATGGCACTCATAACAATAGAGAAAGATCATTCAACAACAACCCCAGTCGTACTCTATGAAACTCAGACAGATCAATTAAGAATAAGAGAAATATGTTTCCCAATTTATGTGTACATGCATACATACACAAAAACTAACAACTATTAAAAACTCAAACCAGCAAAAACAACAATAAAAACCCAACAAAACTAAGCCAAAACCAAAACAGCAACAAGAAAACCCAAACCACAACAAAACAGCAATCCCAGATTTGAAAAAAAAACACAGCATAGCTCAGAACAGCACTTGCAGAATATGCAAGTTCTTCTAAGCAACACATATTTTGAGAATTATAAATTTAAGTAACTTGATGATTGGTGAAAATTTTTCCTTTTGAGACCCTTGTTTCATCTGCACATCAGACATTACAACAAAAATTGAATTGTTGCCCACTGAAATGGAATTCAAAATTGAATTGCTACCCCTACCTCACAGAATATAAGTAGTAGAAGCCAGTTTTAATTGCTTTGGAAATTTTAAGGGTTCTGGAATAGACTTGAGAAATTGCTGATATCTTTGCATATGACCTGGTTGGGCTTACAGGATACTTCTCACAACTTTGAAAGTTGCAATGGACCAGATCACTCCCCATTTTGTCATCAGAGACAGCATACATCAAAAACATACACTGCCCTGTGCCATCACTCACTAGCTGGATGCCTTTTCTCACCCAGCAAGGCAG
The DNA here is from genome assembly GCA_039654755.1 of Calcarius lapponicus. Lineage (NCBI taxonomy): Eukaryota > Metazoa > Chordata > Aves > Passeriformes > Fringillidae > Calcarius > Calcarius lapponicus. Next base: position 62,316,996 of record CM077465.1, read on the forward strand.
CTTGACATCCTAGAAAGATGCATACAAAGGTCAAAATTCTTCAAACTTTGTATACAGTATATACAAATCTATGCAGTGTGCTATACTGCTGGAGTTCACCAATGTCACTATGAGTTGGAGCTTTCACATGAACTCTGTTACACATCAAGACAGAACTGTTTTCCATGTAATCTTCAGGGAGTCCTGCAGGAAAGTGGAAACAAGGGATCTGAAGATTCATTCCAGTGTCAGCTAGCAGGAATCTTAAAGATTATTCTATGTTACAAGTATTGCATTGCATAGCTGATTTCAAAGCTAAAAATGAGCTCAGGAGTAATGTCTTTAAAGGCAGTTTTCTTTATAAAATGTAGAAATGCATTCCGCATGGTTTTATCAATAGAACAAAAAGTATGCATTGTCTGTAATGAAATGGGGGAAATCTACTAAAGCCAGACAAATAAGTTGTGATTAGGCTATTTGACAAGTTCATCTTCAGTATTCAGTAACTGTGTGACTGTGATAAGACATGAAACAGCAAAAGAGTGCACTGATGTTGTTTAAACATGACAGTCTATCTGGTCACAACCTTAGGAAGAAGTACTCAAGATTTTGTTTAGGCTAATAAAGAGATTTTTATTCCCAAATAGGAATAGAATTTAATAGAAAATAATTTCTAATGTTGGGTAAAAAAACCTTTCCTGTAAAAACAGGAAAAAGAGTTACAATTCTCAAAGAACAAGCAACCAAAAAGACTACAGAGACCTCAGTACCTACTTTGCTAGGGAATAGTGAAGTGTTTTCTTCTCAATAAACACCACCACAGTTTCTTTCACACATGCTGGCCTATGGATTGCTCTCCACAAGGCTTTAATCACAGGTCACAGCATTTGCAGATACATCCAGCTATGCATAAAACAACACAGAACAAAACAAAACTGTGGAAAATAAAATGCCCACCTTCATGGCCTGTACTAGTTGCAAGTGATTATTTGAATCCATATGGTATTTGTGACCTGCAGATCTGTGACATTTACAAACTTACTAACAATCTTTCTTTATCTGTCTCCACTCCACCACCCCCATTCTGCTTTAAATCTCCCTTAAACTTTTTCCTAAACCTATTCCTCAGGTTTGTCTTTTACAACTCCCTCTTCTTCCCAGTGTTCACCTGCCTGCCTGCATTGACTCAGGGCCATTATATTTTGGCCTTCTTGCAACCACAGATGGATCTCCTGGATTCCATCCTCAAACTCACAGCCAAAACAAGAATGACACACATTTCATTTTCTGTCTTTTTATATGTAAAATAGTATATTTTTTTCTTGATGGAGAATTAGGACTGAGTCTGAAGACTGTGTATATTTGTGAAGTCAGGTATGTCTAGATCACCTTCAAGGCTTAATAATAATTTTGAATTATAGATGCATTTCTATGCTATGTTCCTCCTGTCAGATTTGCAACTATATAGTAACCTCAGAGAAAATAAATTATGCTTAGCATAAAAACCATATATTATTTTTTTACAAGAAAAACATATAATCACTTTGTGTGGCATAAGAAAAATAAGAAAAGCAAACTTAAAACTGCCTTTTATTCCTGGCTCATATTTTAGAACAAAGTAAAATAATGATGATTTTCTTCAGTGTGCCACCAGTCTCAGTGCCACCAGCACTGTTATGCAGGGCTGTTTGAAAGAGTTTTATGAGGTAAGGCAGGGAATAAATATATGTTCTCAAAAAATTGCATATAGAACTATCCTTCTCCTATAGGATCTTACCTATTCTGATGAGCTGGGTAAATTGAATGACTCCTATAAATAGATAGCTTGCCAAAAATTGTGCTTCTATTATTAGATATTAGATAGATGACAACTAATCAGCATTCACTTTTCTAATTGCACTGCATCTGGATTCCTCTAAGTCCTCTGTAATTGTGTCTTTTAGGAGAGGAAAAATGGGAAAGGAGAGCTCTGCCAGTTCTATTTGCACATCTTTGCCAAAATTATGATTTAATAGCAATAAAATTTCCAACAGCAAGGCAATTTTTCCCTGTTTTTATCCCAAAGTCATATCAAGTGAACCTGAATCAATGATAAATGTCTACATTAAAACCATCATTGCTAATAGTATTCTATATCATTCGTCTTTTGTTCAATGTGACCAAATTACAATCAGCACATGACTATAGCTACTTGTGATTAATGATGGTTTTACTTAGTAACTGACAGTGAAGCTTCTGGGAAGAAAATGGCAATATATTTCAAAATCCCAAGCTATAAATTTTGGAAAAAAATAGCTCTATTTTCAAAGCTGTTAACATGTCTGCTGCTGCTTTTACCACTGTCAGACTGAAGTGCTTAAAATTGCTTAAATTTTGAAAGGATTATTCCTCTCTTCTCAGGGTAGAAGTTTTGGCTTAGGAGGTCTTAAATCCTTTACAGACTATACACAATATTTCAGAAGAACTAGAGAGTATGCAGGGAAAAGTGTTGCAATTACTCAGGAAAAAAAATTAATGACCTGGAATAAAGTCTCTCTGAGAGCATGGCAAATTAAAAAATTATAGATAACCTTTATGAATGAATGAATTAAAGAGTAGACTTTGTGAAACACTGGAAGAAAGCTGTAAAAGCTTTCACTTGGGAGAAGCTGATCTTGATAAGGTCAGAAGTGGATAAAAGCCATTTTTGCCATCTGATGGCCACTCAGCAGCTTTAGGCTGATGTTTCTTAGTCTGGCACAGATGTTCACATCAAAACAAGTACTCCTGCTGATAATCTCAAGGGTCTGATCAAACAGAAAGACTTCTCAAGCCTCTTGCCCACAATTATTCAAATACTGAACAGCTGGGCAGTGTATGAAATACCTGTGTTGCCATTGCCAAATTAATTATCAGCCCGAGAAAGTTCTGTCTTTGGAACTATCAACCTGTACATTGTGTCAGCACTATGACTATTTCAAACTGAGAATCAAGTGAAAAGAAAATAAGGTATGTGTTTTAGGTGGGACTTGCTACAGTATTTATCAAAGAACAATGGTTGCCCTCTACTCTCTACCCCTTGAAGAAGGCAGCAAAAAACACCTCTACCTCTCTGGGAGCAAATTGTTTCTGAAACAGAACTTTATAAAAAGCCTGTTTTAAAGGCAAAACCCTGGATGTAAGTGAGGTCTTTATCAAAACTTATTTATTGTACCCTAAATCTCCCTGTGGAAGAAAAAAAATTACTTTTTAAAAACTTATTAACAGACAAATTTTGGAATACATGCAGAGCAAGGGGAACTGCCTGTATTACCTGTTCCTGTGACCTTTTCCTCAAATAGTTTTTCTGTCTACATTTTCTGATAAGTTAATTTGGGATAATTACATTTACCTAGATTCCTGTAACTGCATTAACCATCTTATGTTCACAAAATTAGTATGTAACCTAAATGTGTGACTTCATAGTAGGTGTTCTTTTCCTATGGATCAGTTATCTAAATATTTATAAATGTATATTCACTCTCTCTGTCTCTCTCGCTCTCTTTTCTCCACGTTTTGAACTAAAGCAACTGGAAGCATAAATACTTTTTCCATTTTTGAGCAAGAGAAGGAAATGTCAGTATCCACTGGAATTTCCCAGTATTTGGTCTTTCTAAGTTCTTCTTGAGACCCAATACAAAAATCAATCAATGAGCTAAAGTAACTTTCAGTTTGTGGCACTTTTCTTACCTCTGAATTATATGATATAATTGATGTCAACTTTTACATGAATGCTATGTGTAACATTTAACTATAGAAACATAGTCTCTAAAAACAATTAATTGGCTGATCTTTTAAAATTATTTCCTACTATGACTATAAATGACATCTAGGGGACTGTTGAAGGCTGCGTAAAAATTTTGGTTCTCTTTTCTTTATGTTTTAACTAATAAGTAAGTAGTTGTTTCAATTCTTTTTTTAAGGGGAAAAAATCTGTGCATCAATTCATCATAATTTTGTATCTGGATGATCACTGTTATTCTCCCTCCACTAAGTTTCATTATTAGACATGCATCAGAGAGGTTGAGTTCTCTATGTTTAGTACACTTGAGTCACTACTAATGCTGATGCAGAGCACCACACATTTTATTTTTTTAAAGTCTCAGAGTTTAAAATTGCAGAAGGGCAATGTCATACAAATTGATAACACATTTCTTGTAAAATAAGCAGGTTTGATCTGCAGACTATTGAAATATTTGTATTACAAAACCTTCCAGATCAAAAATACTTTGGCTGATTCTGCTTCCTTCAAAAATTAAGGGCTTTACCCTGCACTGCTCTTAGTTCCAAAAGCGTCACAAGGTAACACAAGTGAAGACACAGTTAAATATATATGCAATATTTTGTAGCAGAACTACTTACATAAGGTTCATTTTATTTTTAGCTCATAAATTCATTTATTCTTTCTGTAATTTTGATGAGATAAAAATCAACAATGCAAGGTAGTGAATTAAAAATAAAGATGTTGCCTGCAACTGTTTGTATGGCAATAACAAACACTTTGTGACATTCAGACCTCGCTGTGAATCCATAGAAAGTGGCCTTTGCAATGATTTACAGGAATTTAAACCTGCAAATGAAATAAGGGAAGTTTACATTTAATTACTTATTCAGAATGTCCCACTAAAAGTGCTGTTTACCATAGAATAATATTATATGTAAAAGCACGCTCTTTCCTCCTTCTGATGCTGCTATTTATAATGATTTTGTTTCATCTTTTGTAGAAATGACTTAGCAAAGCACCTCAAGAGTCAAAGCTTTTTCTCTAGGATTAGTTAGATTTCTTCTAAAATAAACTTCTTACAATTTAGCACATCAGAAAAAATACCAACTGCATTATAACACCCTCAGATATTTCTGTGCTTTTAATTTCTGTGATAATTTTTCTTCTCCCAATTAAAGTATTGGAATCTTAATTATGTATTTTGACAAGATCAGTATCACATTCAAAAATCATTTTTAGTTAACATTCTATAGCTTCAGTTACACAGCCTATCACAAAACAGTGCGCTATCATTTGGTAAGGTTTGACTTTCAGATTTGCTTTAAAGCTGAGAAGTTATTGCATAGAGGAGAACAAATTATATCAGCGAGGTTTTGTGGAGGAAAAAAAAAGCACAACAAATCCAAATCAACAGATTTAATTTTGATAAGGAAAAGAAAAGCAATAAAAATTCCTTGTGTCTGCATTGCCTTACCTATTAAGTTGTGGTGAGGCCTGAAAAATACCATAAGACACTAGTGACTATAAAGTGTTTGGGAAATTTTCTCCCAAAATACCAGCTTCTTTGTGACTTGCTTTATTTCATGTTTTTCTTACCAAAACTGATGCAGAAAATTACTTACACTCCTGCACCTGGATTTGCCCTGCCATTGAAGACTAAACATTAGAGATCGTGAATTGAAATCAACATCAACAAATTGCTGTCCCTTTGCTATGTTATTTTTTTTGGTTATAACTATTACTGTCATCAGATCTGTCATCTAGTAGCAGCCAGAGCTTTCATTCTTTCTCCTTAAAAAAATTACTTCTAAACTCCCATTACTTATAACGTATAACTTAACTTATAAGTAATTTGCATATCAAAATTTTTGCTGGGAAGGAGTTATTCATTTAACCTGGCATTTTATGCTGTACGAGCCTTTCAGCCTCAACTTCCTCAATATCAACCCTGACGCAAGTGGCTTACTGCTTTCAGCTGAGAAAAGGTATATTCTTCTGACTAGCTATCAACACCTTGCACAGGGTCAATAAACTACAAATTGGTGCCACAGGTATGAAGGAAAAAAAAAAAAAAGACAGCAGATTTCAAATTACTAGTCCTCATTCATGGGAGAAGAATCACAAAATACCTGTCTCCAAAGAGCCAGGCTTGTAAAGTATTAAAGGAATTTAACTTTAGTGTGTAAATATTCCCACTGATGCCAATGGAGGCCATTTAAGTCAGTAGCAGTACTGTCTGCTTAAATAGCAGATAAATGAGGACACCAGTTTGGGAAAAGTGGAAAAATGGCATCTATTTAAGCACTGAACATCTGAGGCCCTACTTGATAAAAATACGTCACTGAGCAGCTTAACTTTAGATACTTTTGGGGGTTTTTTAGTGTGTCAAGAATATCCCTGTTTTTATCCCTAAACAACTTGTAATTTCTTCACATTTTCTGTCAGAATGCTCCTATTTTGTTCCAATAATACTAATGCTAGTCATCATCATCATCATCATCATCATCATCATCTCAATATCTTATGGCTGTGTGCTTTCATTATGATATAAGATTTAATTCCAGATAAAAAATTCAGCCTAGGGCTCCTCACTTATCTGGTACTGATTTTCCCCTTACTTCATTAAGCTTCCTTTCCTGTTCTAGCTTCCTGTAATCCCAGAAAGATGCCCATGGCACTGAAAGTTTACAGTTTGGATTTTGTATAGATTTGTACTTGTTAATATTTTATTCATTGGTTTGAAATGCTCAGGGCAAAATATTTGCCTTCTGTTAAAATTTTTATGTGTACCCTGCTGTAGAGGATGACACTTCAGACCACAGTGTGAAACACAGCAAGGTGTCTCTGAAAGGTTACAAAAGGCTCCAGAAATTTGCAGAGGCATTCTACCTTGCACCTGGAACATGTAGCACCTTTCAACATCTTTATTTTTCCTGGGAATTATGGGGAATAAGAGCAGAGGTTGAACCCCATAAGTAAATCTTAACTTATGAAATTAGTTTTTTCTTTAATTGCAGAAATTTGAGTGCCGTGGAGAATTTGACTTGCCAGGGGTGCCTCTGTGGGAGCACTTCCTGCAGAGGAGGTAGGTGCCACCAACCAGAGCCTCTTTTGCCCCTGTCAGTGTGCCTCCTAATGGAGCATTATTGCATAAACTATAAACTACAAGAAAATTTAAGAAAATACTAAGGGAATTCTAAATTTTCCCTGTTTCTTTTATGCTATTTGAATGTCATCTTGGAGAGGAAGAGATATTAAAATGTACTAAAAAGAGCACAAAATATCGGTATGTATAAAGACTGAATAATCTGAAAATACTAGAACACACAGGCAAAAATATGAAGAAACTGTTCCAAAGCATGTTCTCAAAGCCATGTTCTCTTGCTGCATTTATTACATTTACACCTTGTCTTTACACAAGTGCCAATATTTGCATGGAAAATGTCATCTCTTTGTCATATATCTTTGCTAAATGAAAGTAACATCTAAGCAAACCTGAAACTTCAAAGCAGATTTTTACTCATGGGTAACTGAAGTCAGAATTAAATCCTAATGGTTCATTAAAAATGAAACCATTAATCAAACCAAATGAAATTAATAACTCTAACTGTCCAGTTAGCACTATAACTTCCCAATTAATTTCCAAGTCACCAGGTAATATATTTAATGTCTCAGACAGAAATGTGTACAAGGAAAAGCAACATGATTATTACAATACTTTCTAAATGTCCTAAGTTTTTGTTCAATACCTTTTTGTTTTTATCCTCCATTTTTTTAGTTTTAGTTTATTTCTGTGTTAACCTGAGTTACACACAAATCTTTACTTTCATGGGCTTGGGATACTTTAGCTTCAGAGACATGTTTAAAACAAAAATACTATCCACAAAAAAAAAGTACTCTGACTTTGAATTTCCTTTGGTAGCAACAATTGAGCTTGCGTTTGGAAATTACTCTGCTCAAATTATTTATATGTAGAATTGAATGGGTTTTGCACAAATCCTTTCAGGGTGTTCCAAATTTTTCCATGGGCTAGTGTTTACATGGGGAGTGAAATTTCTCATACAGGGTAGCCAGGCATTGTTGGGATGTTGACAAAGTATCTGTTGCAAGGTCCTTGCAAGAACATCTCCAGAGAAATTAGGTGCTGCATCCCAGATGGTCCATAGTCCTGCATGATCACTGCAGTGCATACAGAAGTCATTTCTATTTATGATCTTTAATAATGCACAAGATATCTCCTAGTTGTCTGAACTATACAGAAAAGATTGTTCTACCTGACCAGGACTAGATCTGCAGTATCAGTTTAGACTATATCAAATTACCAGTGTGCAATAACCATTTCTATAGCAGGGACTGCCAGGCAAGTACCTGCCACAGGCAGCTCACTCACCCAGGGAATTAACCAATGCATCTTAAGCATAAAGGTTGCGCCTATCTGTTGGTTTGTGGGTATCAGGAGCTGCCCGAGGTACTCCAGGACTGTCTGAGTTCCTATAATAGTCAAACGCCTTACTGTGAAGCTGGCTGCCTTACAGTCCTCATTTTGTTGTAAGTCAGTCCTCTGTCTCCATGTGCAAAGCTGCAACTGGAGCACCCCTGAAGTGACAGGCATTTGCTAAGTGCCATGGATATGCACCTGCACACACACAACTCAGATGCTTCTCTACATTACAGCTGTAACAAGACCAATTTTAATTTCACCCTCGCATTACCATTATAACTTACACTCCCTGCATCCTAGTGTCACAGGTCAAATGCTGCAAACTACTTTTGCAGCATCACCAAGTTAAAATTTTTTAGTACCTGTGGTCACCAATGGAATGCTTCACCCAAGTATTCAAGAAACTAGTATCTTGCTTTCAAAAGATTTAAGAGAAGACAGTTTACAAAGAGCCGAGAGGTATACAAAAGGCTTTACCCAGAAAATATCTGCATAAAAGTCTAGTAGGCCTAACCATATATGCAATGTGGACTGTCAGATATGAAAATAAGAAGCAAGAAATTGTGAGAAAATCGGTGACTAAATAAGTGAATACTCAAAATTCTGAAGAGTTCACAGTAATTTATTTACTGAAATCAGAAGCTATTTACTTAACAGCTTTAACAGCAAGAAGTAGGTGAATATCTAAGCACACTCGGTATAATTTACAAATGGAAAGTGAAACTTTAACTGTTTATACACTGGAATGTAAATGGCTAATTCTGCATGTGTAATGGGAAGATTTTCTCTGTCCAGTTGAGAAAGCAAAGAATCAAGCTAAAAATTTCCAGTCAGTTGTGGGTCCATTTCTAAAAGTCTGTGCTTCTTCCTGGCTCAGGAGCAATTGACCAACCTACACAGCTACTGCTCTCAGCTCAGCTCTCAGCTTTCTTCTGTCTCTTAATCATTTAGCCAACCCAGCTAAAAATGGAGACATTCTTTTCACAAGTTCTCCTATTTCAGTTTTCATTCCTAGGCAGATTCCATCTAATGAGATCAATTTAAGGATATTATTTCTAACAATGTTTTCTTGAAGTTCCTCCAATGTCTGTCACTTTGCTTCCCACTGATTAACCCCTAGCTAGTTTGTGTTGCACCACACCCAGGCTCTGCCCACTAACAATCTTGCAAGATTACACAGTGCTACTACACCTCCTCAGCCTTCTAAGTGTATTTTCTGAATTATTTTTCTTTCCTATGAGATTAGCTAAAGAATGTATATTTTTATGAAGGTATGTCCTGTCTTTACAAAGTCTTTCAGCAACTAGCTCATCATTTATGGTCAGCATCAGAGCGTAATGAGTTTTTCTGGTGGTAGCATCTTAGGGTGTATAGTTACAGGAGAGTAAGGGACAGGGAGGGAGAAAAAAATAAATATTCACCCAACTGAACTAGCTAAGCTTGTTTTCTTCTTAGACAGATGTTCATTAGCATTATTTAGGCTAAGTGAAACCTCCTTCTTTTTGGTTTAAAATAGTAGCAGACACTGAAAACTTACAGTCTTCAAAATGCACTGCTGTTGATCATTGATACTGCTGTTATGGCAGATTAAATAATATTTTTCTCTTTCTACTCTCATGGTTTTTCACATACTCATACATAAAAATGTATATATCATGACCTGAAAAACCCAGCCACGTGTTAGAGTGGATCTTGAAAATATAAAAATAACCCACACCTTATGTAATCTGTCCTTTTTTTAAGCAAAGATCTCTAAGACTATGTTCAAATATTTGCCTGACCTTGTCTAGTTGAAAAGATAAAGAAATACTGAAAAGCCTCCGCAACAGTGGTACACAGTTAATGTATGTTAATTTTTTGACCATTCACAGACAGATAATGAAGAGATAATAAGATAACCTTGCCAGATTACTTTAGTCCCCTCTGCCTGTCAATTTTTTCTTTTTATCTCACGCTTCTACATCCACCACTGCATCATTTGCATCATCAGTCTCTGACTGTTGACTTAAGAATGACAAATAAAAAGTTCATGTTATTTCATACATCCATCAGGGAAATTCCCTGAATTCTTACCATTCAATATCTAGAACATCCACTCTTCAAAAAATCTAATCTGACAAGGAGGATGCAAACTGTCAATATGGAAAGAACAATTTTCCTTAGGATGGCAAAACATTCTAATCTTCTTTACTCTTAGCTTTACTTCAAATGGTCTAACCTACCTGCTTTACTTTGCTGTAAAAAAAAAATTGAAATGCACTTATGACAAACCTCCAGATTTAATTTTTTTTTTTAAATGTTAAGTTGATAAATAGAGACAGCCAGTCTCTCAATTATGAGTTTCCTAGGAACCTTAGTCTTTATTTTTCTGGATCTGTTCATAACTGAAACCTACCTTTCTCTCACTATGGATCTAAAGATCATCTGAGCCAAGAGTTAAGTCTTTATCTTTTGACTGATTTACATACCCAAAGAGGAAGTTGGAAAAATCTCAACCATCATGTAGATAAAATTTGTCACCTTGCTGCTTTTGCTGCATATTTTATCTTCATTTTGAGACGGTAGAGTCTGGCAGCTGGAAGTGAACTAGCACACAAGAGATATGGAGAATTGAGACTTGATCCAACAGGACTCAGAAATGAAACCACTACATAATAGCTATTTATTATTGTAACTAATAGAAAATAAAAATATACAATACACATATTTCTGCCTTCCAGGTGATCAGTATCAAAGGGGCTGCCCATGTGATGCTAAGGTTAGATTCTTTGGTTCTCACTTGACATTAATCCCATCTTGTCACGAACATCTTCACCTACAATTAGATTTTTTTTTTTTAGCACCATTCAATTGTTTTACCAACCTTAACATACTTCTACGTCTAACTTCCCTGCATTATATTCATCCCAGGATAATTTCTAACCATTCATGATTTTATCTTTAGAAGGCTACTATTTCTCTTTTTTTTTTTTTCCTTCCCTTGTGTTGGTGTTTGTTTTGTTTTGTTTCATTTTGCTTTTTAATTCAGAAACTGGCCTGGTCTCTCAGCATCTCAACATTAATGGCAGGATGAGAATTCCCAGCTAAACCATATTTTTCACGGCATTTTCTACATCATGAAACTCCACAGAGCTTATTCAGTGCAGTATGTATTATGACAGCAGTTTCCTGAATTACACCCTTAAGGCAATGTGCAGGTTTGACTCATTACTTTTGGTTTTGGTGGTGATATTTTTGTTTTCCTTTTTTAATTGCTAAATATATTGCGACAATCTAGCCAAAAAAAACCCCAAGAGATTGTTGCAATTCAGGTGTCATTCGTAGACTCCCATTTTTTGTTGCCTAGGAAAAAAAAATAATTTTTAAAAGGAAAAAAAATCTGACTTTATCCATGGAAAATGTGCATAGAAAATTCAGTGGAAATTTCTTTCTATGAAAATGATCAAACCTTTAGAAGCCGCAATTTTCTTACAAGCCATTTATATGAAATGTTCTGTAATCAAAATTTAAGTCTTCTTTTTATTTCAGTCATTAGTCTTCAACTTTATTTTCTATTTTACATGCCTTCAGCTTCCACTTATCACTATTTGCACTACCGAGCATTCAGTCTTCATTTGGTTATTATTCACCTTTCATCTAACTCTTACCTCTTGAATATTACAAAAATCCTCTCCATAAATCACCTCCTACCTGTGCTCCAATCTTTTCTGTCCATAAAGTGCCAGGTAGCACTTAAGAAAAGCAAATTTTTACACTAGAACAATTTTTTTACTTCTGGGAAAGTCATCCAAATCATCTTTCTGATAATAAGTGCTTAAGAAATTCCCAGAAAAAGACACATTTCTCTGTAAAAAACATTTCTCTGTAAAAAATAATCTTCACAGAATCACAGTACAAGCTGATTTGGATGGGACTCATAAGGACCATCATGTCCAGCTTCTGGCCCTGCACAGCACCATCCCCAAGAGTCACACTATGTGCCTAAGAGTATTATGTTCCTTGAACTCTCTCAGGCTTGGTGCCATGACCACTTCCCTGGGGAGTCTGTTCCCCTGTTCCCCACCACCCAATCACCCTGTGGGTGTAGAACCTTTTCCTAATATCCAACCTAAAAGTCCCCTGACACAAATTCAGACCATTCCCTCATGTCCTGTCACTTGACTGTCACTCTGTAGTCTGGTCAGCACAGAGAAGATCAGTGCCTGCCCCTCCTCTTCCCCTCATGTGAGGTCTCCCCTCATTCTCCTCTTCTTGATATGTCAGCAGCTTTTGTCTTTTGTCTCTGAATGAAAAAGCCTTACTTGTTTGTGGACTTTTTTTTTTTTCAACTTGCTCATGCAAAGTTGAGTTTTTAGTAAAATATCTTTAACATATGAATTCTGGAATTTTACAGAGAACTCTTATGCCAAGATGCTTTCTATACGCTATGATTTATTACATTTTGTAGAAATACTACCCTGCGAACAACTACAGGGATATTTTCCTTGTATGATTTCTCATCCACTACATGTGGTATTTACTCACTGTGACACATAAGCTTTCTGCTAAGACAAAAATTTAGGCAAAATTTAAGCCTTAAACATCATTATGGGTCATCTACAGGAGGAAAATATTTTATCTGAAACATTGAATATGTTAACATTTTTGGTATCACATTTCCTGTCTTCTCACATTGTCTTTATGATTCAGCCTTCAATAGTGGGTTATACCAGGTATGTCCTTTACTCTCTGCAGCTGGATTTCCCACCTCTCACCAGTTTCATCACCCTAACTATGATTTGCATACTTCTTTCTTCCTCTTACTGTCACATGGTCCTCCTATATCTTCCAGGAGTTCCCTGACTTCTCCACTATACATTGCTCTCAATTTTTTTCCACTTAACAGTTGTGTCTCCTCTTCTACATTTCTTTCTTCATACTTGTAACTCTTTTGACTAGCAAAGTGCAAAGCTGTCCCTATGACCTCATAGAAACATTTCTCTATCTGAAATAGAGAAATGTGTCCTCGACATTTCCCCTACAGGGAAGCCAGAGATGGACACTTCATCAGGAACTGCGGTAGGACAAGGAGTAATGGGTACAAATGGAAAGTAGGGAAATTAAGGTTGTGAAGAAATTCTTTACCATGAGGGTGGTAAGATACCAAAACCAGTTGCTCAGGGTGGTTCTGGAAGCCCCAAGGCTGGCAGTGTTCAAGGCCATGTTAAATACAGCCTTGAACAACCGGGTCAAGTGAGAGGTGTCCCTGCCCATGGAAGTGGGGGTTGGGACTAGGTGGCCTTTAAGGTGAATTCCAACCCCTTAGCTTTCTATGATTCTATGACTCTAAGAAATACCATGACTTATTTTTACTGCTTTTCTTACCACTTTCCAGAAAGTAAGTACTTTGGTTTTATGTGAAAATCTTCATTATACAGGAAATAAGTTCTTACCTGAAACCAGTTCTCATTTTTTTTCCTTTTATTTTTTAATTTTCAGCATCAACTGAAAATTGATGCTGAATACTAAAAATACTAAAAAATCAGTATTTCTATCTCCCTGTCCTTAAATTTTTTTTTTTTTTTAATTCATAACAGCTAGAAGCTAAAGCCTGACGCAGCTAAGTGTGTCACAAATTGGTAGTGGTGGAAGTGATTGACTATGAACATGAACTGCCAAGGGGTTGTTTATCTGTTGATACTCACCTATAAAGATTGTGTGGCATTCTGCAAGACATATCTGTCAAATATATCATTGCACTGTGTAGATAAGAAATAAGAATACTGATATATCTAATTGTCTCTTTGGCCTTATTATATGTATTTATATGCAATTGAGAAGATTTATTAGTGAGAATTGAGACCTTTGTTCCTAAAACAGCCATCTAAATGTTTCCATAGGAATGAGTTGTGAGCTTACCTTAATTGTTTTCAGCCAGGAACAGTCTCTCTGAAATTCAGATTGTTCATGGTGTGACTCCTGTCTATTGAAACCAAAGAGCTCAACTGAAAATTCCTTTATTTTAGCGTCTTAAGTGTCATGCCATTTTATCCGCCCAGAATACTGGAAGAACAAAGGAACTTGTTCCAATTCAAAGCCTTCTGTGACAAAGGCTATTTCCTAACAGTCTCAGATTCACTACAACTGTCTCAGAATATCCAGAAATGTTCTTCACACCGAATTAGTATAAAATAATTTCTCTTCTGCAGCTTTGGAATATGCAAATAAACAATATTTAGATGACAAAACCCCCCATTTTTATAGTAAATTATACTCTCACATTGTAATCTAATTATAGGGCTATTCATCCAGCTGTTTCCTTCAAAGAGAACTTGATCTCTTTTGAAGGAGAATAAATCTTTAAACACCTGGAAGAAATGCGAATTTAATTATTATGAAATTTAAAATATAGAATAGAATAGAATAGAATAGAATAGAATAGAATAGAATAGAATAGAATAGAAGCTTTTAGGTGTTTTCATCTGTAGTAGTATAGTTTAGTATATATGGGATAATATCATACAGAGTAATCCTAGATTTTCAGCACAAAAATATCTATCTATTAAGGCATTTGTATTTGTTTTATTAAGAAAAATGTTAACTTTGATTTTCCCAATAATGCCAGGGTTCTACTTTCACTTTGAATTCCTAAATATTTTGTCCTAATATTAATACTTGTGAGCATCTTTCATATTTTCTATAGTCTACATTTGGGGCACAACAACAGTACTCACAAGAGGTGAGAAATTCATACAGAATTGCATTTTCTCCTATTTGAAGTAGATTTTAATTAGATCATTTTTTTATTGCTTTTAAATAATATATCTATTTCCTCTCAGGTTTTTCTGTACTTTGAAATTAAGGGGATAGGTAAGCCAAATATTTTACATCTCTGTCTCTTGGCTACAATAATTACAGTTACCTATTCCAATTTATTATGATACCCTGCAGAATTTTGCTAAGAGGATCTTACCTTTTAAAATGCATAAAAGCTTTTTTCTATGTAGTTGGTACAGGCATGCATGCACAAAACTTCCATTTAGTTTGATATGAGTACAGTTCATCTTCTTGTGAAAATGAGTCAAGCTGATTTGGTATGATCATATGAACTATCTGAAACATCGCAAAAATCCCCATGGGTTTCTTTTCCTTTCCAGGCCTTTACTTTGTCTTTGCAAAGCCACGTCTTTGCATCTTCTGTTTTTTTTTTTTCAAAAAGAAGAGCTGAAGTCAACCTGTTTCTAGACATATATACTCAGTCATTTCAGCATAGTGTGACATCCTTTTAAAAATTAAATATATATACATGAAAGTAGAATAGATTTTTTGTGTGGAGATAATTTTCACTGCTATGAACTGAAATGCTTAGTTCAGAAACATACACTGGGAGTACTATGTGACCTGCCATACTATTACCACCAAAATGTTGGCATTTTCAAGGTGATTTTCCAGGTAGTCTGTACTCTCAACAGGCTTTTCTGCTATTTTAAACTAACTTTCATCCTACCAGTTGTCATTTATGAGTCTTCATTTTCTCTGGAGACATTGTTCCTTTCTTCAAAGAGCGGGCAGTTCCCAGACCTCTGCCCCTCTATCTAAGTAGTCTCAAAGACGTACCAGGCACCATCCTCAGGACTTAAAGCTGAACTCCACCTAGCTCACAGAAATGGCATTTACAGCACTGCCATTCCTATGGAACCATGGCTCAGAGCTGCCTCAGCCTCACTTCTGCTTTCCCCTTCAGCAGAGGCTGGCAGCACCTGCCCAGGGCCAGGTGGGAGAGGCTGAAAGGATCCTCCATGAGTACCTGTCCCCTTCTGCTGTGCCCACCACAATAACCCTTGCCGTCACTTGAATGAGCAGATGAGGAAGAGGGGGCAAGTATAACACTACTCAGACAAGGTGACAAACAGGCAAGATACCAACAGACAAACTGAGTGTGTGTAATTTCCCAGATCCTGTAACTACATTAAAATAATCCACAAGACTATCCTTTAATGATTTTTTTAAAAAGGTTCATTTTCCTAAATGACCAAGGAATATGAGCACTGTAAGTTGCAGTATGGTAATTTGTGCAGGGCAACCCTCATGAAAATCCTTCATGTCAGGTCTAAAAAAATCACCTGAATATTTCACAGATTGTTTCAACCTTTCTGCAGTAATCAACCCTTGGCTTCTTCAGATAACATGCTTGCAAGGATCTCTGATATTGCTGGTGAGGCAAAGATGCTTGCGGTGATGATACTTATCCAGAGGGAATGTGGACAGACCCCAGCTGCTCACCCAATACAGCTTTCTCCATTGCTACCAAACACTAACAACTCATTCCCTGCTGACCTTGGCTGATTTCAAACTCCTAATGAAACAGTGCATTTTGCATGTGTTTAATATTCTTATGCCTAGCGCAGCCTATAATATAGTGACTTCCTTAAATAAACCAAATATCTGATTTGCTGGGTTTTAATAAATAACAGGTATAAATTGTTACTATAAATAATAACACTGATTATCCTGTGTAATCAAACTCTTCACCTGCTGTGAGACATACCACATTTATGCAGATCAGCTGTAGGCTTTTCATCCATGAAATTATAGAATGTATAATGTGATGGGCCATGATATATTTAGTGTACTGTAATTGCTTATTTATAAAAGAGCTATCAACAGCCCACTTTAAATAAATTCAGAAATCACCGTAGGGCATTTCAAAATGAATATTTTATATGACATTTCTAAAAGATTATGAGCATTTCTTTGAACAGTAAAATTAATGGCTGTTTTGCTGTTTAACGTCATCCTGTGTAGATTCAGGATAATGGCATATAAACTGTAATTGCTTTATTTGTGTTTTAATTAGGAATATAATAATCCACCTTTCTCATGCTGTAGTTTTCCAAAATTAGTATGGGGGATAATTTAAAATGGTCTGTTTGCTAATAGAATAGTTATAAGAAAGCGAATAAATTAAGCAGTAAGATATGTACTTGCAGCTCACTTCTAACAAGAGATATTCTACAGGGTCATCTTGCCTAGTGCATTTCAGACTCACTGGTTGATCTTCATCTTTTCCTGTAAGTAAGATTTAATGACAACTGAAGGTGCCAGATTTGCCTATTTCCTTCCAAACACCAACAGCCTGCAGTGTGTCTATGTAAAGAGGATTTTCTCCTGTAGGCAGTGATGCTACTTTTGGAAAAGGAAAGGATGAAAGCAGAGTAAAAAAAAAAACCTCTCTGACAGAAAAATCTAAAACTTTCAAAACCCTTACTTAATGAAAAGGCCAGTTAAGCTTCTATTCATTTCGACAGATCAAGAGATTAATAGGTAGATGAAAAAGCAATTTCATACTTTTAGTGACTGTCAACACCTATTCCATATCTTTCAGAAGAGTGCTATTAATAAACATGTTGATCCATGGAACAATATATCAAAATCACCCTTCAGGGCCATCATTTTGTTTATACCTGCCCCTGTGTTTATGTAATTCACAAATAAAGCTTGAAGAAAAGAAATGTCCAGAGCCTACAACTTCTGTACTTTCTTTACCTGCCACAGAAAATTAAACTGATTATGTGTTCAGTTACTGTGTCTTCAGCTGAATCTTAACGTAACATAAAAGTTTGTATTCATGAATCTAGCCTTGATATTTCCTAACTAAGAATTCCAAAATTGGAAAATTAATTAAACCTGATAGGATTTTCTTGTCTTGATCTTCTAGCAGCTATTTAGTGTTCCAATAGTATTTTTCCACGGATATTTATTGAGTCTCCTGCAGTTGTGTACTCCCTGGAAACTAAGAAGGTATTAACTCATGTGGCAGCATTTCCTTTAGAAGGGCCATTGTAGGACCTCTCCTGCCTACTAAGTCGCATATTTCTGTGGAATGAGAGAGATCACTGACAGAAAGATCCTAAAATTCATCTGTCAAATTCGGTTGAAACTGGTAGTGTTAGCGTTCAGAAACACATAATCAAGAAAAATGATTATGTCGGTGCTTTTATTAAGAGCTCTGGGAATCAGGGGTATTTCACCCAAATCTGACTTCGACTATACATTTGAGATGAACATGTTTTTATAGTCTATTGTTATATAACTTTAATGTTAATTATTAAACTTATATTGTTCTATTGTATACATAGATTTCAGCCAAGCATAGCCCCCCTTCATTTTCCAACATAGTTTCTCATGATTCTTCTTTTGATTATATAATAATTATATTTAATTACTAAACAATCATAGCATCTAACAATTATATCATTTATCATACTGCTTATGCAGGTGCAATGATCTGACAAAACACAAAGCCTAACATTTTCGGAGTCTATCTTTAACATTTTCCAGGACCCCCACTACCAGTAGAGTTGGCTGCAACTGCAGATTGAGAAGTTTCTAAGGGGCAGAAACACACAGACAGGAGTCACAAAACAAACAAACAAAAAACAAAACAAAAACCTTACAGTTTTTCAGCTAAAATAAGATTTTTCATTTCTACCCAGCCTGAAGCAATTCCTACAAAGCACAGGAATAGTAAATTACCAAAAACTTTCCAAACAAATTCCAATTGAATTTGAATCAAGAGCCAAGTAGGGGCATAAAATTATTTCTGTTTTACCAAAACTGGTTCATATGTCCAGCTTATTTTTAATCAAGTGATTTTTTTTCATATGCTTTTCCTTCTTGTGTTTACAAGCTGTCTGTGTGATTTCATTAATGCATGTAAAATGTATTTGTCTCGTTTCGATCACTAAATTGAATTATACCCTAACAGGCAAGGAACAACAGCTGAGATGTACAGGTGCCAGAACAACAACTCTTGGTGTGTCTTGAAGCAATTTCCCCATTGTTTCTGGCTTTGCAGTGCAGGGAAATTGCAGTTACTAGACCATCATGAGTGTTTGTATGATTTCATAGTGAATTGGATCAAAGATGTTTTGCACAGATGTTTCTGTAGTTGTGCTGCATTGGGGAAATTTACTGTTCAGTGTCCCACAAATACATATTTCCACCTGTGCAATGGCCTAATACAGAAGCTGGGCTTGTAGCATAGAACATGTAGTTAAGATGGCTGGCACAAGACCCGCTAAAGATAATTTCTTAGAACTGTCTGAGCATGTATTTCGGCAACCATAGTTCTTTGTTTCAGCAACTTCTAGCTTTAATTCAGGGAAGAAAGGAAAACAATTGTCGGGCTTATGGGAAGTTTCCATTTTGTCCTGTTAGAGATAAGATGGAAAACATGCATTTTTAACCCCCCCAATTTTGAGGGGGGTTAATTATTTCTTCTTTATTTTATATTGAGAATACTAAGTCAGCAAAGACTTCAGTATAGACAGCACCTTCCTTGATCCTGATGTACATGATAAGTTTCTTAAAACGTCTTAGGTCAAATACATGTGTGGCATAAGGATTCCACAAGAATGAGATGAGGTGCCTTTCTAAAAGACAACTGAAACACTTCTGTTTGGAAAATGGTTCAGTCATGGATAGTATCATTAATTCTCAGACCGATTTCTCACTGAATAATCATTTTCCAGAACTTGTCTTACATGTCAAAAAATCCAGTTGTTTTTTTCTTCAAACCTTTTTTTTAGTTCAATATATGTGGACCTTTGAACATTAAAGCAAGGAGAGTTCAGCAACCCCAATACTAAACAAGAGATATTTTTAAGTGGGCTGAAGAAAATAATGTGGGAGATACAGATTTTATCCCCTCTTTGATCCGCAAGAAACACACTGTTCTTCATGCAGTTCTAATTACAGTCACTTTGAGGGCTTATTTATGGTGTTAAACAGAAAGCAGAAATACCCAAAATAATAAAACCACCCTTCCAGTGTGTACTAAAACACTGTATTGTTGCAGTGACAAACTGCAATAGGAAGTTTAAAAAATCAGAGATAGAGTTATTCTTGCAACCTCAGAGCAGCAATACACTATGTCTGAAAGTATTTCCCTTCTCCTGGCCACTGAGATACAGAAAGCACACACTAAGAGCAGAAAAATGAGAATTTTTAGCATATCCATAATTTATAAAATAATTGTTGATTTGTTTTGATGGTTTTCAACTGTCTGCTCAACTCTTTTTTTTTTAATGAATAATCCTAATGCCACTCTGACAGCCCTGGTGTCTTAATCTTGTAAATCCTATTAACCTCCCTAAAGCAATATTCAAAGGCAAAATTTTATCATAGATTTTAAATGTTAGAATCTCTGATTCTCCCAATTGAATCTGTTGCGCTGTACTGTCACTCCACTGACTCAAAAGGAATTACTTTTACATTGATGTAGATGCTGAAAAAAAACCCACCCATGTCTTAATGCAGTGGAGAGCTCTACATAAAGGTTAAATGGATACCATGGCTATAATGGACCAATGGACAAGTAAAAAGAAGAAAAGTTAATAAATATATAATAGTGAGAAGAACAGCACAGAGGTGAGAAATGAGAAGGAAAGGAATCAGAAATTGTTGATTTGCAATTGTTTTTAAGGGATGATGAAGTGCAGAAGGTGAGAAGAAGAATTTGGGTTTAGGAGCTGTCTTGTCATTACCACCATCTTGGGGATTTCTTTTATTCTGCTTTTATGGTCCCTGTAAATCAGCGCTAATGTTGCTCAGGCACTACCACACTGGCTGCCAAAAAAGATATGGTTCCAACGTTAGAGCTGACAAGCAACAGCTCCCATGTTAGAAGTCTGGAGCAGTAGACAAGTATAGCTCTGGAATGGGCTATCTGAGCACAGCCTCCCACCTCACAACTGCTCCTTGGCTGGCATTGCCCAGCTGACTGGCCACTCTACTCTGGGGAGTAAAGGATAGCTGCTGCACAGCTCCTCTCCATCAATGTCACAGCTGAATCTTCAACTCTTAAACTGCCACTAGTCAAAGTCATATCTTCCAGGATGCAGCTTAACCATTTGTCTTGGATGTCAGTTAGGATTTTGACACTGTCTCCCATAAGGTGTTTATAGAGATGCTACACAGATTGAAAGAATCAATGAGGTGGATTGAAAACTGGCTGGGTCCAGATGGTGATGATCAGTGGCATGAAGCCTAGTTGAACACCAGTGACTAATGTACCCCAGGAGCCAATACTGGGTCAAATAATGTTTAACACATTCATGAATGATCTAATGATTGGTCAGAGAGTTTCCTGATTGCACCAAATTGTGAGGAGTTGTTGTTAGAGCCGAGGGTTGTGTTGTCATCCATAGGAATCTTGACAGGCTGGAAAATGGGCTGACAGGAATCTCGTGAAATCCAGCGAGATTAAATGCAAAGTCTGCATCTGAGATAGAAAAATCCAGGGCTTTGCAGCTGGGAGGCTGCTGGGGGCCATCCAGTAAGAAGGCAGCTCTGTGGAGAAGGACTGGGAGGTTCTGCTGGACACCAAATTGAATGTAAATCAACAGTTTGCCCTTGTCACAAAAAAGACTAGTGGTATCCTGACCTGCATTCAGAGTTCTGCCAGATACTTGAGGAAGGTAATCCTTTAATCCTTTGCCTCTCATCAGCACTGGCAAGGCCACATCTGGAATGCTCTGCTCATTTCTGGGCTTCTTAGAATAAGGGACATAGATGTATTGAGGTGGATCCAGTAAAGGGCCATAGAAATTATTGTAGGCTCTCATACAAGGAGAGGGTGAAAGCTGTGCCTGTTCTGTCTGGAGAAGAGCAGGTTCAAGGGGCTCTCATCAGTATCCATAAATATATGACATGAGGGTGTAAAGATGGAGCTTTTCAGTGGTGCCCACTGACAGGACCAGAGATAATGGGCACAATTAGGTAGAAAGAAGGTCCTTTCAGAATATCAGAAAACACTTTTTTTGCTGTGAGGTTGACCAAGCACTGGCACAGGTTGCTCAGAGAGATTGTAGGGACTCCCTCTTTGTCAATATTCAAAAGCCATCTGGACATAGTTCTTAGCAGTCAGTTCTAGATGACCCTACTTGAGCAGGCAGATTAGACCCGATGACTTTCAGAGATGATTTCCATCCTTAATTATTCTGTGATTCTGTGATCCCAGAGTCAATCTCAGTATCAATAAAATATTTTTGCAACTTGGAAGGGTAACATATGCACTAAGTCCACACATTTAAAAATATTTCTTGAAACACCCAGTCTTTTGGCCTTTATTTCCTAGTCACCCATGTAAAAAAGGATTATTGTAACATTTGCTATGCAACATATATTTAGAAAAAAAAAATCACTTGCCAAGTGGTATGACATTACTAGGTCTGAGAAAACAAATTAATCTATCCCACACTTACTCTCGCCTCCCTATAATTCTCCTCTCTGCCAAGGAAATTTAACCCTGTGTCGAAGAAAACACAAAAGCCACATACCATTTTTTTCTACTTACTTCTAATTTCCAGATTGTAAATTAGTCATACTATGAACTGCTTTTTGCATAGTCTCTGCTATACATCACCTTATGTTCGTGTCTGCGCTGTCTGGAGCTGATCAGACACAGGAAATACAAACGATATCCTTTTTATTGTCTTGACAGAAAATCAGTTTGTTGTTGCCAACTTTAGCAACATCTTTGTAACTCTCAGAATGCTTAAAAACTTAAGTGCCTTTGCAACTAACATTAATGTACCCAGTCAATTATGTTACATACATTACAAAGCAGCAATTTTGCTTTCTGGCAATGATATAATGATTTGAAAATAAAAAACGGAAATTGAACAAGTGGTTTGTGAAAATGATAATGAATAAAATCAACTTAATACATTGAGCAGCATTTTTAGAGTGCTAAAATTATTTTCACACCCTCTTTTTCTTCATCATGTAACATCCTTTTTTTCTTCATATACATGTAACTTATTTGTAAGAAAAGCAGTCAGTATTCTTAGACTGTTAAAGACACCATCAATCATTGTCTTGCTTGGTAATGCTTCAATTACTCTGGAAAAATACTGTCATTTTCATGGCTACAATCTGATGTATGGAAAATCCCACCCACTCCCTCCCCAAACAGTAATGTTTGCATATGAGAAACGTAGGCAGTGTTGGCAAGACGATGAACCATTAATAAAGCTTTCTCTGTGCCTCCCAAGAATTTGGAAAGCATACTGAATCTTTGCAAGATTAGCTTAATGCTTTGTCACTTTATACTTTTCCTCCTTTTCTTTTCTTTTACAGCTTTTGTACATTGAATATTATACTTGACACTACAGTAAGTGTCTTTGTAGCTATTCCACTAGAAGTTACATAAGGCATGAGTAGTGGAGCCATTTGGTAAGACACAGGACTGATACTGAACATCAGCCTAAGTGCAAATTATTTCCAGCATATTTTGCCAAGGATTGTCAGGATCCACAACACTTCTGAGGGTCTTACATTATGTAAAGTCACTTTTATACAAAAGAGGAGAAAAGAGCACATTTTGACATAAAGGAAAAATAATTTCTTTCTTGCAAAGAAAAAAGGAGCCAACGAATCTTCCAGTCTTTTAAAAAACAGAATGGAGATGTGGAAAGGGAAGGGGAAGGGCAGAGGGGTAAAGGGAAAGAAGAAGAAGTAGGGGAATAAGAAAAAATGGGGAGAGGAAGGGGAAAAGAAAGGATAAAAGATTTCAATAGGTAACAACTTTGTGATAGAGGCCAGTAGAATCAAGCCAGTTGTGGATAATATTACAGAATTTTGTTCTGTATGTTCCATCTTTAAATGTTGTTTATTACAGGCTGTGTAGTTTCATGCTGTGTTTATTTTCTGGCTCTATGTTCTGTACTGCCCTCCATTAGATCTTGATTTCAAGCAACATTTACATGGCTTTGTAGCAATAGCCATTGCATATTAGTGCAGCATGTAATTGAATAAAGTTTTGTTCCTCACTGAGAGCCTTAGATGCCCAATTTATAATCTGATATCTTCAGATGTTAGTCTGAATCTTTGGTAGCTTCCTGTGCCCCCATGGGACACCAGAACATACAAATTGCTCTATTTCTTCTTTCTGTGGATAACAAACACCATGTTTTCCGTCAGCAGGCTTATTCAATTAACTTCTTGCAGCCCCCTATGGTTCCTGGAGCTATAGACTCTCTTCTCCCACTTCTCCATGGCATCTACCATGTACTGTCTACAACAGCACAACTCTATCCAGCGCAACTATGTGAAGTAGACTGCTTTGAAAGCTTTTCATGTGGCAAGAAGGTGTGTGTGTTACATACAAGCCAGATAAAATAGTATATTAAGAATCACTCTGCAATTATCAGAGAGTGAATAATAAGCAGAAAAATCAAAGATTTGGACATTATGATGTAATTACTTCTAATATATTTTAGAAGATCCCCATATTGTGAAGAAATGCTAAAATCAAGTGGAAAGTTTCTTTAATTTTCACCCTTTGTTGTCTTTACTCTTTGTTACATGCTTGCCTTTATTCTGACACTTTCACATTAGTACAGACACAGTTTGCTTCTGTTTCATACCTCCCATTTGAATTAAAGAATAACAACCACCTCGACAAAATTATGCATGTTGCTCTTCATCTGTCTTGGATTTAAAAAAAAAAATTAAAAATAAGACAGAGCATATTTGTTTCCACCTGAAAAGCGTGATGTTTCATTCTCATTAGTATTTGCCACCTTAAAGTCACATTGTGAACATCTCAACAAAGGCAACAGAAGAGATTAGTATTGTAGATGCAATAGACTGCTTCAAATAAGATTCCTCAGTTAATTTTACATAGATATTATGAGTATATTTACATGCAAAATTCAGTACTACATCTTTTTTATTTAAAGCACTGTATCATATGCAAATATCATCATGAACAACAAAAACTGGAATCCATTTCTTAATAGAAGCAATCCATCAATACATATGGTTTATACACTTCTGAATGCTGAGCAAGTTGTCTTTGACTCATCTGTATCTAAATCAGCCTAAGTAATTTAGTAAATCTAAACAGCCTAGATAAATCTAAATTCAAATTCAATTTCTAAGTGAGTTTTTTAACTGAGTCATATAGTCTCACTTGACCAGATTCATGGCAGACTGAATTAGCTTATTACTTCCTGAATATTCTCTATTGAAAACAACAGGAATATTTAGAGATTAGAGTATTTTCCTTTATTTGCAAGGATGACAGTGTTCACCCCCTGGAAGAACTATTTCGTGTCCTGTGCTGATGTGAACCAAGTTCTAAACAGCCTTTTATTCTTGGAAGTAGCTTCAGCCAAATACATGATACCTCTTCATTCCCAGGAGTGCTGAATGAGCATCACCATCACAGCTTTGCCTTCCTAGTTTTTTCCCCACCAGTAAGACTACTCATCCATGCCCATGAAGATTTTACAGGTTTCAAGAGCTTTAGCTATAAGAAGAATATTAAAAACAGCCACACAGGGAGGAAGCACAGCAGTATTTATGTGTGGTTGTTTTTTTTTCTTCTGAATACGCACACACTGTAGTACAAGACTAAAAAGAGCACAGATAAGGAACTTGACAGATTGCTCATTTCTGCTGTTTTATAGTAAGATGAGGCAGTGATGGTGCCAATATGCTGTCATTTTGTTTAAATGCAAGATAGAAATAGAGGGAATTTGTTTCAGTATTTAAATCATTGCAAATCGAGTTAGCCTAAGTAAAGGCATTTCACAGAAAAGGTTTCATGGTTGTTATTGTCATTTGGGCATGACAAAACAGTGTAATGATTTCACGTTTGAGTTTTTATAGGCTTCCCTTAGGGTGTAGACAATATATTTAAAAGTCACAGCTAGTCTTACTGACAAAACTTGCATGGCTCCTTATCCTTTGCATCTCCCACCCTGCAAAGGGAGTGACAGGAGTGGAAACTAAAAGTTTAGTTGCAAATACTCATTGCACTCCGATAACATTTCAGTTAATTAAACACTTACTAAACATTCTGGTCCCAAATCTTTTTTTATAAACAAGCTCTACCACGGACTGGAGGCTCCAAGGAGCTCATCAGTTCAATGTCTTTTATCCCAAGCACATATTTTCTTAAATCAGTGTCAAACATGTGTGTTGGGCAGGCTTCTACCCACCTCCACGTGTGCAGTTCCTAAAATCCACACTGCTCCAAATGGACAAGACCTCTCCACCAGCCCTACCTTCCTCCTACCTCTGTGCAATCTTTGCAAGTAAGCCTCTAAATATATATCCATATGCCTGACCGTGCTGTCCAGGCTTAGATACCGTGTCAGTGCTGTCCAGGCTTAGATGTTGAGGTACTGTCATGTGAAAATAGTGGCTGCATTAGTCACATACAGGGAGTCACAAATGAGCTGTGCAGCACCTCTAACCCAGCACCAGGCTTATTAACTTGGGCACAGCACCTTGCCTAAGCTGCTGGCCTGCTCCTGGCACTGGAGCTCCCCTGACATCTCCCAGCTCTGCCAGCAGGTCCAGTTCTGTGACATGGGCGTGTCTGTAGCAGAGAAGTTCTCTTGTAAAGAAAACTGCTTTACACTGCTTCACACACAAAATAAAGATGCACAATTTACACCCAAACACAAACTCACTCCCTAAAACTCAGCCAGACACATCATCTTACAGTGGTGGCACACGACAGCTTTTAGATAGAGGAATGAACTGACAACACCCGGTGCTGAACATATAACGTACTGATACTGGAACAAATGGCCTTGAATTTAAGTTGAGTTTTAGCCATGTCTCACACAAACTATCCATGGCGTAAAATCCATGTGAGAAAATCTTACATGGATTTCCCAGAGAAATACAACGACATAAAAAGCAATTAAAGGAACAGACAAAATAGCACGTCTTCGGTGGTGACCAGAGGTTTGGACTATTAAAGATATGAATAATAAATTACACTTATTGCAGAGTCCACAGGTTAGCCAGACAAGGATAGTAATTACCTAAGAGAGCATTTAGCATATAAATGATAGTTGCAAACAATAAAGGTAACTGAAAACACATAATTTTCTTAGAATTTCTTTCTCTCAGCCTTCTTAAGACATTATTTCAGCCTCTGCATAGGTTTGAGTTTTGATACTGCTGCCATAATAAACTGAGAGGGATAAACCCTCTCCCCACTGTAAGTGAAATTTTGGTAGTAAAAAACTAACATCACAGCAGATGTCAATAAAAATAGGTTCTCTTTTTTTTTTCTAATTCACTTGAAAAATACCCCTTTAAAACTAAAACTGTCAGTATTCCTACAATCGTTCTTTAATTAAAGCTATTAAGAATTAAAATTCTAAAATTTTCATTCTTTTCTAGGACCCCCTATGGCTTTTCCAGAATATTCCAATTGAATATTGTGTAGTTTTACATCTCTAATGGGCAGGTGGTACAAGTGGCTGGGGAGCAGCCAAAGGTATGATGGTCAAGCATGACCTGTGAAATTAAGTGGGACGTAGTCCAACACCTAGTGAAAAGATATTTTCTTGAAAATCTTAATATTACCAGAAATGTACATTTTTCTGGTAAGAAATGGAGAGAAATGTCCAAGGGGAGGGAGGGGAGGGAGGGGAGTGAGGGAGGAAGGAAGGGAGGGAGGGAGGGAGGGAAGGGAGGAAGGGAGGGGAGGGAGGGAGGGAGGGAGGAAGGGAGGAAGGGAGGAAGGAAGGAAGGGAGGAAGGAAGGAAGGAAGGAAGGAAGGAAGGAAGGAAGGAAGGAAGGAAGGAAGGAAGGAAGGAAGGAAGGAAGGAAGGAAGGAAGGAAGGAAGGAAGGAAGGAAGGAAGGAAGGAAGGAAGGAAGGAAGGAAGGAAGGAAGGAAGGAAGGAAGGAAGGAAGGAAGGAAGGAAGGAAGGAAGGAAGGAAGGAAGGAAGGAAGGAAGGAAGGAAGGAAGGAAGGAAGGAAGGAAGGAAGGAAGGAAGGAAAGAAAGAAAAAAAGTTTTTGAGGTACCTATAACTAGATAAGATTGAATTTTGAAGATAAAGCACCTGTAATACCACCTAAAAAGTCCTCCACTATTTAACAAATCACAAATATATTCCTGATCATATCTGAGGGATACAGCCCCTCCTAGGCTAGAAAAAAAAAAAAGATTATTTTTTTTGTTTAAGATCATAACACAGTCCAGAGCCTTTTGAAGTAATTCAACCTGCAAAAGACTTGGACTTCAATAATATTGAAGGAGAAAGGTCACAGCTTTCTTACCAGGAAGAACTTGTCAAAATTATTGAAGAGCACTTCTGCCCAGTCAGCACATCTGGACATTCAATATGATTCCCAGATTATGAACAAAGTTAACATATCATATGTCTTCTCATTGAATTTCAGTCATATACCATTACTATCCAATCTAGGTCTCAGAATGTGTTTTTCTTCATCCAAATCCTCTTTGTGCAAGTCTGAGCGGTTCAGAGACAAAAAAAAGTCAGACAAGATGGAATACAAACATGCAAATGCCATGAAATATTCCAAAAATACAAAGTGTCCCATTGTTATGCATCTCAGCTTCTAACTGAGTATGGTCTCTTGCACTGGTAGCCAAATGTAGCTGGAACGTTGCCTGCCTTCAAGGAGAGAACTGAACTCACATCACTTGTTTGGTCGCGCAGTACATGCTCTTTGCTTGTGCAGAACAGTCTCCTCAAACGCATCATGAGCTGTGCTCATTGCAGATATCATGTAGACCAGTCTGAGATGCAAATAAATGAGCAGAAAATTCACTCTTCACCCAGCATGGCCAGCACAGGCTACTGTACATCACCTGGTGGAGTCTTGTCAAACCAAGGGCCTCTGCCTTGCTCGCGTATTTTGCCCTGCTCACCCATCTGTCAGTGGAGGCTGTGCCTTTAAACACCTTTAATCCTTTCTGGCTGGCAGCTCTAAAGAGGAGCCTCAGCTGTTCTGCTGTGATCTCATCAACCATACAATAGAAATAAGAATTCTGAACTGGGCGCCAGCTACTGATTAACCAAGAACTTCACTTTCAGCAAGGGTATTATGGCAGACATGAACGGATTCTTTCTTCCATGCTCTGGATCAACTACAAGATGCATTTACTGCTTTACCTGACTTCAAACGAAAATGTTGTTCTTTATCTTTGTGTCCTCTTCTCTTCTGAATCCTCTGTACATATTGGTGGTTTGAAAGCAAGGCTAAAGAAAATGGTCCAGGATAAATGTTGTTTACAACACTTTGTAAAATCATAGACATTTTGTTAAGTATTGGCATCTTGGTATGTCAGTATTTTTCCACATAACCCAATGTCTCCCAACAGTTTCCATATGTAATTTTTAAATACTCGTGCTTTAACATGGCAGCTGTGAATTACTACAGCATACTACAGGGAGACTTTTTACCTCAAATGCATCACCAAATATTTATACGTCGAATAAACAATAAGATAAATCTCAGTACTGCCTGATGATTCATTTTTAAATGCATTCCTTAGTAAACCACATTTAGAAAAATATGATTTCTTAAAGACAGTTGAGTGGAAAATGCAGCTTATATAATAAGATCATTAAATAGTAAAAAGAAGTAATTTAAAATAATCCATTGTGTTATGAAATATGATTTGCTTCAGTATGAAAAAGTCATATTCATTGACTGAAGTTTTAAATAGGCTACATTCATTGCATTTTACCTTCAGGGACCCTGGGAGTTTATTCTTTCTAATGAGCTGTGTACTATTCACTTAGAAGCTTCATTTTTGTTATTATGTATAAAGCTTTTTTTTTTCCTGCTTTAGGAAATGCCCATTTTAAACAAATTCATTCTTTTCCTAGCCATTGTGTTAACCGCATGGGATAACATCTAAAATGTTTACAGTGTTTCTAACAGTTTAAAAAATATATATATTTTCAAGCAGTATATTTACATTAGTAATATCCTACACTGGAATAGGATTCTGCCTACTGGCTCCATTTTTTGTTGCTATCCAAGTAGAGTTTGGATAGCAAATCTTTAATGACACTAAAGAAAAAGAAAATCCCATTAACAATAATGAATCCTTGTTTAGGCAAGTTCAAATGGGGGGGAAAAAAGGCAGATGAATAATTTTGGGAGTGAATACCTTTTCAAAAGGTCGAATACTGTCATTTAAGCCTTGCAAGCTGCTCACAGAGTGAAACTAAGATACCTTAAACCACTTTTATATACTAAGCTTATTTAGGATTTCATGGGTAGAAAAGGGTTTGGTAAACTTTGGTAGGCTTTAGCTCACATCTTATCTATACAGTACTCACTGTGGCAATATTTGTCAGGATGCAAGATTAAAGTGTTCTGAAAGACAGGGTTAGACACATGTGGAGATACCTTCAAGGTTATCTTGTAATGGCATGGCACAGTTCAGATACACACAGTTAAGGTACGCACCAGTATCAAATCCTCTTCCACCATACAAAGCTCTCTGATCATTTACTTCAGCTTACTCTTTGCTGTCGAGTTCATCCAAATTCACAGACATTACTTCATGGCATTTTTGACTATTCTGCCACAAAACTAGGAGGCATGAAATAAACCCCTCCCTGCTCTCGGCAGGCTCAGACAAACCATTGGGACCATTTTGTCTAAAACCAGACACTGAAGCTGTGGACCTGCTCATGACCTTGTGGACTCAAACACCTCCATGGGTTTGGAAATCACCTGGAGAACATCATGGAAGAATAGTCAGTCTGAGGCTACTAAATACAAAATTATCACCTTTTGCTGAAAACCATCCTGGGCCACAGACAGCTTGAGGAGAGGAGAATATACAACAGAATGACTGTTGTCTACCTTAATCTTACATTGAGGCTGTTGTTCTGGATGGGCTTTTACTAAACCTAATATTCATTGTATCTCCATTCTCACATTATAGTAACTAAAGTAATATAAAATAAATTTTAAAAGCATGAAATTCTGACTGACACTAATGCTTCACTGTTTGCAACTAATGAAGAGCAAATGCACAGAATTTGATATCTTCTCAAACATTATTGTTAAGTCAGAAATCAGGAACAGACTGATTTCCCTGGAAGTGTGAATTCCGCAGCAACCCTATTAAATGTTCATTGCTTTCTCCTGCTGTGTTCAGTGCCCTAAAACTGTGCGTGCACACACACTGCTCTCAGCTGGGGTTCATCCTCAGTTGTACAGGAGAGGAGGGAAAAGTGCTTCATATCTGAATAGCAGGAGATAAGGAAGTCCTTTTCACTGACCTCTCTTCTCATATCCTATGGAAAGAAAATAGAGAGAGAATTGCCACACAGGAATCCTTCTTAGCCCAGCAGGCTAGGCAGAAGATCTACCCTGAAGAGATGAACCAGGCAGGAGGAGTGGAGAGGCTGTTGGCAGGGTGCAGCAGTGCGGAAGGGGGAGTGACAGTCAGGAAGTAAAATATAAAAAAAACTGGGGCAAAAGAGAGCACATTCCTGCTTCACATGTTGTGGGACAGCACAGATTGTCTCCCTAGGACAGCTTCTTGGACTCAGAAGTGGACACAAGATCTCATCAGGCCCTGTAGAATACTCTTCCCATCCATCCTTGCTGATGTGCAAGTACTCCTCTGTTGAAGGGCAGTGTTTAAAGCTGTTGAATGGTGATTCTTACCCATATACAAGACATAATTTTTGAGGCAGTCGTGATAGGGCTACAAACTAGAGAGTTTTCTATGCAAGTTCTTGTCCTTTATGACTGAAGCCAGTTCTCACTGTTGTAGAGGCTTCTTTCTTCCTTTTTTCCTCCAGCACACCACAGTTACTGCCATTTACAGCTCCCATTGGGACTGTTTGATCTTTTTTTCCTTATCATTTGGCAGCTACTTGTAAACAGTGCTGAGTATACCCAAACCTTTCTGAATAGTTCCCTATCCTCATTTCACTAATTCATCTAATTTGATCCACCTGAGATGAGTTAAAAACAAATTTGCAAATCCAAAAATAGTTTTCTTTTCTTTTCTTTTCTTTTCTTTTCTTTTCTTTTCTTTTCTTTTCTTTTCTTTTCTTTTCTTTTCTTTTCTTTTCTTTTCTTTTCTTTTCTTTTCTTTTCTTTTCTTTTCTTTTCTTTTCTTTTCTTTTCTTTTTTTCTTTTCTTTTCTTTTCTTCTTTTCTTTTCTTTTCTTTTCTTTTCTTTTCTTTTCTTTTCTTTTCTTTTCTTTTCTTTTCTCTTCTTCTCCTCTTCTCTTCTCTTCTCTTCTCTTCTCTTCTCTTCTCTTCTCTTCTCTTCTCTTCTCTTCTCTTCTCTTCTCTTCTCTTCCTCTTCTCTTCTCTTCTCTTCTCTTCTCTTCTCTTCTCTTCTCTTCTCTTCTTTTTCTTCCAGAGTTTTTTTCCCAATGGAAAGAGAAGCAAGGGGATATAAAATGCAAACTCTCATTCCCAAGCCCATAAGGTAACCCTCTGCTGTTGCTGCAGTTCCTGCTGCCAGCACTGTCAGCAGCTCCAGTGCCTCTATAGCACCAACTACTTCCAACAGTGCAATACTTGCACAAGACAACAACATTTTAGCAAGGACTGCATGTCATACACTTGAAATACAGCATCTGTCAATAAACCCTAAGCTTGCCTCTGAGTATAATTTTTCTGTGTCTTTCCCAGCACCCTCATCACTCTTGTTTGGGCAACATAAGTTTGCAAGGAAATATTAGGAGAAAGAAAACTTCCACCTTTACACTAAATAAAGCAAACCAAATGCACAGACATTTAGCAGCCAAAGAAGCACACAGAACAGTTAGTGGCATATAAATATAGATGTCAAGAAAAACCAAAGCAGCTGGAGCATTTCTCCTTTGTTCAGGAATCTGTCCTTTATCTTGGATTATGCAGAGGGCATGTTTCATCTTTACAGAGTCCTAAAGACATTTCTTAAGGTAGAAGAGACATAATCTAAATCTCAAAACTCTCTTAGTCAATCCACAATATTTGGTTACTGCCTGTCATCCAGAAAAGGAGCATAGGCAGGTACAGAGAGAAACATACAAATAGAACTTTTCCCCCTGCTAGAGATTACCTGAAATCGTGAGAGGAACATGAGGCATAATGGGATAATGTAAGTTTATTTTGTCTTTGGACATGATAATGTTATTCATTTATTTACTCACTGTGGTGCCTAAGATTTCCATCAGTATATTGCATGGAAGAAGAGCATAAAGCTGAGTCAAACAGTAATATTTACTGGACTCAGAACTCCTCGTGTACACAAACACTTCTGCTTGCTCAGCAAGGCTCTGTAAACTCCTGTAAATTGTAGCTTCCTCTATAGAGATCAATAAATGTGAAGATTGCACACAGTGCTTCCAGAGATGCCAGCTGCTGCAGTATTTAGTGAGGATGTCATCTAATGCTGTCACCTGAAGTCTAGCATTAGTAGTAGGTTCTGCTAACAAGGAGGCAATTTGAAGCAACAAGTATGGCAAACTACAAAGTTCAGAAGATGAGAAGGTCTCAGTTCCTGATGTCTCCAGATTTCTTTTGTGCTCCAGTTTGTCCTTATGTTGTACATAATCACTACCAGCAGAGATCATGCACTTGTATACATTTACTGTCCCAGCATGGTCTCTACACACTCTCTACATTTTGTTCATGTTCCTGCATTCCTATTCATATTGATAAAACATTACAAAAGTGATGCAACAGAAAATACTTCTAAATGAAAATTCCAATTTTTGTGTTTCTTTGTTGCTCTTGCAACAGGCTGAAAAATCAGAAATATTTTAAACAGTGTGAAAGTGGCATTTTCATGTTTGTTTATCTTTTGCCAAATTCATACCACTTCCCAGTGTAGCAAACCTATAAAAAGACGCATGCCTGCTTTTTCTGACAAAAAATGTCAGAATCACCTAATCTCTAATCTATTAAAAGGAAAAGGGCCAAATTTTGCCCTCTGGCCAATAGAGGCTTGCTTCCCCCCCAAACCCACCAGTCACCTCAGGGGAACCACTTGGCAAGGCACCTGCAGAAACTCCTTTAACCACTAGTTAAATTTCACCACCCCCAACTTGTTCTCCTGAATCTGTTCACAAGTGAATGAGACACAACCCACCCTCTGCAGCCTCAGCCATGTGCCTGACAAGAAAAAAAGATGCAGCACTTAGGCCAGAAGATGGAAAAAGCCCACACTGGACCAGTAAGCAGAAGATAGAGACCTGTCTGTCCTCGGTTTGTAAGAGGTCTGTGCTGCGGTATGTGGAGTTTCTGGCTGTGAGCAATCCAGTGGTTAGCCTTGGAGAACAGCCAGCAAGATCATAAACTTCCTTACAACCCAAAGTAAGTTTGAAAGTGAATGAAACATCTTTGCCTCAGTGGTACTACAGGGATAAAACTTGAAGATTCTGAAATTCTCATTTGCAACCCACAATGCCTATTGATGAGTTGTGCACAGCTTCCAGGGAAGGTAGGGGAAGCAGAATTTAGTAACTCAGATATTAAGCCAGGTAGGTCTTTAACAGAGGTTGACATGTGATAGAAGGCTATAAATCCTGTAGACAACTGACAACAGATGCAGAAAAAGATAAGCAAAACTGTCTTTCAACATCGGTTTTTGGGAATTGTTACCTGGACTTCTCTGCCTCGCTACTGTTAACACTTTTTGGCCCAGACTCCTCTGGAGAGTAATTATGTACTATAGATCCCTTGTCACTGTGCATGAAGAGACAGCAAGTTGCTGGCTGACAGTTCCACTTGTATTGAAGTCTGAGGATTTTGCTCAGCTCTCAGTTTCCACCTGTCCCTGGCACACCTGTGTGTCTACTTAAAAGCTTGTTTTCCACTGCAGCACTTCCAGGCTTTTCTTCCCACTGCTGCTCACAGCCTTTGGCTTCTCATCCTCTCCTGTTTCTTGCTAGAAGAGCCTCTACTGGCTTAATGCTCAGCTTCATCCTTCTTCCCACCCTAAAACTGAAGGAGAATTTGAATTTTTTTTTTCCTCTGGGGGTCTTCTCACCACTGCACTGTGTCCTGCTAAATCATTCATGTCAGAAACTATTAATCTGTGTGCCTGAGAAAAGCACTTTTCCAGATCAAACACTGTGTTGTTTTGGACTAGTACCCTCCAAACAAAAATGAAAGCAGACAGACTTGATCCTCCCAATTTGTGCTGTAAACCTGCTCCCCCACCCCTTTCCAAGTATGCAAGTAAAATATTGTTCTACTCTATCAATAAATTCAGCACCAGAATTTCTAGAACAAAGTTTAAAAATTTCTCACAAAGATTTCTTCATTTTTTTTCCTTCCTGGCCAAATATCCTTTCTTCTCTTCTTGACTTTCAGGGAATACTTTTCTTTAAGAAAAAATTAAACTCATATGTCATGTCTCAGAACCATTGTTAGTATATGTATGCATATGCTAAAGCCTAGTTTAAGAACAAAGTAACATTATCATTTTCAATAGTGATTTGAAGGCATAAGGACTCCTCACATTATTCCAAACTGCATGCAGAATACCAACATGACAGACAAAAGAAGAACTCTCATAACATCAAGAAAGCATATTGAATAGATTTTTTTGGGGAAAATAAAATATATTTTGGTCTCTCACTGAATTATTTGGCTCTGAAAGTATTTCTCACACCATTAGAGAAACACCGAGGAGATTCAAAAGACTGTAACAAAGAATGGAAACAAAGAGTGTCATGCTTTATAAAAGACCCGACATTTTCTTAAAATAGAAATTATCATAGCATCAACTAAAGTATTCCCAAATGCTAAGAAACCGTAAAACCAGCTACAAAAGAATAATGATATTTCAACTAGTTATGGAAATCTCTTTCAATGGTAATATATTGTGTTTCTTTTTTATTTGTGTGTGGCATTTATACATTTAGTGTGCACTCTGCTCACATAGTTCTCTGCAGACTGAAATGAAAAACAGAAACAATTTATTCATGATGCGGTCACATTGTTATAGTTGCATATGTGGAAAAACAGAAGAAAAATAGGAAGAATAAAAGTTTTCTGTTTTACCACCAGGGCCCATCAGCTGAGACTTTAAGATACCAGAAAAAAAAAAAAAACTGTAGAAAGTAGCAAGCACTTACTAGGCTGACCTGGATGTCTTAAAATAGAATACAAAAAAAAAAAAAAAAATGTTACCGTGTGTCTGACTGCCCACCTGAGAGAGAGATGGGTGCAGAGCTGGTCTATTGAGAGAGGCTTTGTCTGTAGAGAACAGCACCCTCCCACCACCATACTGTGCCAGGTCTGGGTTAACACTGTGACTTCAGTCACATCCTGCTCAGAGGATGAAAAGCTGTCTCAGCATAGACACCCAAAATTACACACAGTTCCCTATCTAGTTTATTTAATGCACATGATAAAAATAGGATGACATTTGCATCCTCTCCAAACACACCATTTGAGAATAAAAATTAATTACTTATCATTTTTCACAACAATCTAAAGCTCATTATTGACCCTAATTCTGGTTTGAATTTGATCCTAACAAACTAGAAAGTTTCCACCCTCTTCCTAGTCCTTCAAAGGGCAGTCAGCCAAAAAGCAAACAGGCATCACTACCAGAGTTTGACACTCTAATCACACCTGGCATTTTTGTCCATGCCATTGTCACATATGCAGGTAGAATAAAGATGTGGGAAGATCTTGTTCTGCAGTGAAGAAATTCCCTTGTTCAGAAGTTCCTGCTTTGAATGTATTTCCAAAATTGTTGGAACCTTGTCAAAAGAAAGCCTGAAGTACCAAGTGTGGTGAGTAACTGACATTGCTAAAAGTGAAGGTGAAGCCATTTCATTCAGACTTTGTTCTGTCCACTTCTTGCCCTGCTTCAGATGCTATTAGGTTTGACAGTGCTGACAATGGAGGGGTCAGAGCTGACAGACAACTGCAGTGGACTAGAGTGCAAACAGGAATCTTCCAGATAGGAGTCTGGTAACATTACATGTTTTGCCTTTGTGAACCCAACTGATTAGAACAAGAGAATAAATAAAGCCTGATCTGAAAGATTATTCTCATATCACAGACTCTGCATGCATATACTCAACACAGAGAAGAGAACTGAGTAACACACAGGTTCAGAACAGATTCTGTGTTTCCACAAGGCATTTATCAAAAAGACTTTGCTGGATTGACCATACATGGATTAGTTTCTCTTTTAAGGTAGTCACAAAGCCAAAACTTAGGAAATTAATATTCAGTCTTGTTTTCAAATCACAAATAAAACCAAATTCCTCTAGGATTTTCTCATGATAAAGGATACCCTAAAGGGAGTTTGCTAATTACTGTAGAAATAAAATCAGACGCAGCACATTGCCAATGAAATAGTGAAACAAGCATATTTATTCTGTGTAAATATGGCTTTGTATGTTTTGCCACCAAACTTTTATGTAGTTGTTCAGAATCATGAAAAGCTGAACAACCTTTCAGTTACAAAAATACTCATTTTTTTCTAGCTTGCAAGGAAACTGAGAGGAGGTGATTTCAAGAATGTGCTCGATACCTACAATTTCTACCTAGTAATTATGTCATCAGTTTTGTCTTATCAGAAAGCAGCATTAAAAAATTTGAAGTGGAAGAGGAAATGCTAAGATAGAAACAAGTATTTAAATTTAAAGAAGGGAATAATTATATGGTAGAGCGTCTAATTCTCATTCTTGTCACTAAATACCCTTTCCTTACTTAGACCACTTTAAAATGAAGAAGTGGCATCCACTGTCTTCATGAATGCATGCATAATTATGGATAACTGTCTTACAGGTATTTCAATCGGCATTATTGAACTCATCAGCCAAAAGTTGTTTGTAAAGCTCAGTCACTCACAAAGAATTGTCCATTTCTAATGACTTTAATTACTAATCTTTGACCAGAAAAGGCTTGTAGACTTGAGCCAGCAGCAGCGCTCTCAACCCTTGCCATAAGTGACTTAGAGAGCTCAATCTGTGTAGCTTATCAAAAGGATTGAGAGGTGACTTGATTACAGCATGTAAGTACCTTCACGGGGAGAAAATACAAGGGCTCTCTAATCTAACAGAGGTGAAACAAAAACAGCAGCTGAAAACTGAAGTCAAGAAAATTAAGCAGGAAATAAAGCACACCATTTCCTAACAATAAGGAAGTAAATCACTGGAACAATCTACAAAGGAATCACAGGATCATAGATCATTTTGGCAGAAAAATACCGCTAAGATCACGGAGTCCAACATTCTTGAGTTACTACAGTCTCAAGAACAACATTGGATGCCTTTCAGGAAGTTATGCTTTAGCTCAACATGGTGTGCTTCAGCTGAAACACAAGTTATTAGGCTCAGCTACAGGGTATCTGGGGGAATTCAGTGACCTATGATATACAGTAGGTCAGATTTCAACATCTATTACTTGGGAGAGGTAGTTTGATTTGGTTTTTTGGTTTGTTGTTGTTGCTGTTGTTTGGTTTTGTTTTTATTTGTTTGTTTTTTACTATGTAAGACAATGTTGCTGCCAAACAGGCAGACCTTCAAGCACACAAGCCTTCTTTCAGGTATATCATAAACTGAAGCAGCAACTTACACTGCTGAAAACCAGTTGAAAAAAATTGCTCCAACTTTGATTGCTGTTCCACATCCCGAGTTAAAATGGCAGAGGTTAAAAGTAAGGGATACTGACATGGAGCAAGGTGCTATATCCTACACCTTTTTAATGAGTGCTAGTGATAAAGGAACAGACCAGAACCTGCTTTTTAACAAAAAAAAAAAAAAAAGAACAGAACAACTGCTGCCTCTTCTGTGCTGATCCCAGGTGCTTTGTTAGCTTTGTTAGAACCTGTAACAGAAATAAGGAAGTGCCTCAGCCTATTCTCTCCTTGCTTTTTTATTTTGAGAGTAAGGAAATGGAAAGTTTTGTGATGAGAACCTCAGCCAAGCTCAACAGCTTTTTCCTTCTGTCCAATTACATTTTGTCATGGCAGAAGGAGGTAATATTTAAAGCAATATCCTTATTAGTCTCCTGAACAGTTTATTTGTCTTCCTGCACAACAGTTCATTGATTAGAAACTAGTGGTCAGACAAATCCTCAGCAGGAGGTTCATAAGCATTATTCCATTATATCAGTAAAACTGTGTTGATACATGACAGCTGAGAAACTCCAGAAATTTTGTCCTTGTCATTGTCAAACAGGATTTTTCCATGGCTCCATTTGTTGAGCTATGCATGTAGTGTGGCAATAATAAGGAAAAACTATTTCAAGAATTTTTGCTATGACACTAACAATACAAATTGTCAAAGTAGTTAAGCCACTTATAGGCAAATTAAACTTTCAAACTATCTTTACTTAAGTGCAGGAATTGAGAATAACTGCTGTGGTAAATCCCAAAGAGGATGCTAGTTTCCTGTGCAGATTTCCAACTGCAACATTTCACTGGTTTCAACACCATAAATGTACCATAAATTATGTACCACAGAGGCCTGTCTCACAATCTTGAGAAGTTTATTCAACCAGTCTTTTATTTAACTTTCTATTTGTTGATTGTCAAGGGAGGTAAACTTTCCTGGAGCAGCATCAGTGAGTTTGGTGCACTCATCTCATTAACCAGACTTACTTAAGCTCTGTAAATGAAGTAATCCTCTTAGGAACAGTGTTCCTAGAGCTCCTTAAGTGGACCCTGTCTCTATCACCATCTGACAGACCTCTACTGATAACTAACAGCAATTGATGACAAAATTATCAAACACAGAATGACAGCCTAGAATTAGGCACTTACACTGCTGAATATCATCATGGCAAACTTTTCTCCATCCATTACTCATTTGTATTTTTCACTTTACTGCTGCCTTGTGCCCCAGTCTACAGGCAGGAAAAGAGAACTTTGTAGACTGTTTCTTCAATCAAAGCATTATCAGAACCATAGCAAACTTCATCTCCCCTTGATCCTAACACAGACTGTCCAATTAATACCAGCAGTGAAATTAAAGCACATTTTATGAATTGGAAAGAGTGCACCAACCCACAGCTGGCTTTCAGTCAATGAGTACAGATACAGAAAACTTGGGATTGAATGGACCAGGAAAACAACACAGTAGTAACTGGGTAACAAGTTACTGTGCAAGCAGCTGTGACTTACAGTAACAGCAGCTTTTAGCAGTAGGTGCTCACAGACAGTGACCTTGATTTAGCAAAGATGTTCAATTAGAACTTAAACCACTTGCTTAACAGAGTACTACAGCATAATGTAGTGGGATGGTTTATGAAAAAGGCATTACTACATGTAATTTAACCAATAAAAAAAGGTAGGACTCCATCAGTTTGCAAAACTCTTCTGTGATGTCTTAACAAGGTTTTTGTGCTTGGACCAGAGTTTTGTAGCAGGTAATCTGACCCTGATACACAGCAATCATACTGAGCTGTACATGCTTGTAATACATACAATTTTCTCTTTCTTACTACAATGTGTACGGCTACTACTTTCTAACAGGTGTGGATACACTTGAAGAGAATACTAAGTCTTGCCTTTAGTGCCTTAAAATAGTCCAAAGCATACGTCTACCAAAATCTGTTAGGAAATCCATTTCCCCAATAACCATAGTTCAAGATAAACTAAGGTTTCCAATACAGACTACACATTTTAGAAGCAGCTGGGGCAACTCCGCACAAAAAATAAGTGAAAATTATTATCCTCACACAAGTGGAGAAGAAATCTCAGTGCTCAATTTTCAATAAATGGTGATTCTAAATGGAACATTTACTGAAATTCATGTCATCCTGTGAGAAAGCATACTGGATCTGGCTGGGATGGAGTTCATGTCCTTCGCAGCAGCCTTTATGGCAGATTTGCGGCTAAAATTTGTGACTTCATTGATACACAAGGCTACTGTTGAGCAGTGCTTGGATGGCATCTAGGCTTTCTCCCACTCTAGCCCCTTTAGCAAGTGGATGGAGTCACACA
Organism: Calcarius lapponicus; assembly: GCA_039654755.1. NCBI lineage: Eukaryota > Metazoa > Chordata > Aves > Passeriformes > Fringillidae > Calcarius > Calcarius lapponicus. The sequence goes on from CM077465.1 coordinate 62,357,873, forward strand.
AGAAGTTGGCAGGGTAAGACACTGACTCCAGCTGGCCAGAAAGATATCCCACACCAAATGACATTGTGGTCAGCTATAAAACTCAGGGAAATTAAAAGGAAGGGATATTCAAGTTATGACATTTGTGTTCCTCATCAACTGTTAGGTGTGCTGAGAGTCTGCTTTATTAGACCTTGTCCAAGGATGGAAAGCAGTGAACTAACTCCTTCTTTTGGTTTGCTTGCATATGCATGTTTTTTCCACTTGTTGAATTGTCCTTATCTTGATGCTTGAGGTTTCCATTTCTGCTTTTCTCGCACTCTACTCATTCATTGTTGAGTGAGAAGTTGGTGGGTAGTTCGTTGACAGCTGGGGTCAGCCCACCACAAGAAGGCAAAAAAGGCAAAATACAAAAATAAAGGACACAGAAAAAGAAAATTATAAAAATAACTGACAGAAAAGACTAGGTTTTGCATGTGCTGAATCCCATTGTACCTGAGGCAGAGGGGGTCTGGATCTGAGGCATCAGACCAAAAGCACTCAGTACATTTCTTTTCAGATGACAGAAACAGGAGAGGGAAAACAAACCATTTGTTTGATGCTAAAGACATTTCAGGTAGTGGATGGAGGCTTAAAATCCAAACAAAAAATGTCATCAAAAGCAGAATTACTTGATCATGTCTAACTTCTAGGAAGTGCAGGGAATATGACGAAGGAAGAAAGAGACTAGGTGAGCTGAATGAAGGGATCAGATAAGTGTGTACCTTGTGGAGATATTCCCCCCACTTATTCCAGCAGGAAGGGAAAGATAGAAACATACACACCAATTACATAACTTTTATTTTTTCCAACACTTAAAGCAAATGTTACCATAGGAATTAAAAAAAAAAGTAAAAAAAATTCCTTTCTACTTCAAGGTCTTTGGAGTTTGCTGAGAAGCCTATGCTGCATTCTCAAGTCTTCATCTGCCAGGCTCATGGGATAGAGCAGAGATGGTTTACCTTGAGCCACTTTTCAGAGTAGAAGTTTGGGGAGGGCTGAGTCACCAGCAGGAACAACTACTACAAGATTCTAGTAAACTTTAGATGACAACATAATTCACCAGCTCTCAGGAACTGTGCTGAATATTGTAAGGATTGTTACACATACCCAAATCCTTCAGTATTTTGGGAGGCAATAGGTATGGCTGCAAGAAGTTGGTCTCTCACCACACATAAAGCAAGGTGGTGATTAGAGCATTCCTGGTGTCATCCCTTTATTCCTCCTGGAACGTAAAGGCTCTAGGGTTTTGCAGTACTGTGATTTCAGAAAGAAAAAATGAGCAGCAGATCTTTCTTTGGTTCCACTCAAAACAAAGTATCATTTCAATAGCCTAAATCCTATCTTTATTCTGGTATCCACTGTCATCCAGAGAAAATTGGAAACTAGGTTACATGGAGGAAACCCATTGCTGTTCTGTCTTTTTTTTGTCCAAAAAATAATAAATATGCTCACTTCAACCTTGTATTAATACCTGCGCCTAAAATATATTCCAGGAGCCATTGGAGAGGATTGAACTTAGGATCACAAAGATGATTAGGTTCTTGCAGCATTTTTCTTACAATTACAGACTGTGGAAGCTGGACCTGTTTAGTCTGAAGAAGAGAAAGCTCAGAGGGATCTCATCAATACATATAAATGTCTCAAAGGCTGGTGTTGAGAAGGAGGTGCCAGATTCTTTTCAGTGGTGCCCAGCGACAGGATGAGGAGCAATGGCCATAAACTAAATCACTAGAAGTTCCACCTCTACATGAGGAAGAACTTCTTTACGTTTAGGATAGCAGAGCACTGGAAGAGGCTGCTCAGGGAGGTCATGGAGTCTGTCTCTCTGGAGACATCCAAACCCCACCTGGACACATTCCTATGTCACCTTCCCCAGGTGACCCTGCCTTGGCAGGGTATTGGGCTAGATGACCTCCAAGGTCCCTTCCAACCTTAAATATTTTCTGATTCTGTCTCAGGACCAAATGTGACAGAAATTAGGAAAGTTTTACTGAAGGCTTAGTTGTCCACTTTGTGTTTATTCACAGAGAAAATACTGTCTTTTTTTTTTCCCCATCAAGTGGAAATAACAGGTGGAAATAACAGGTGGAAATAACAGACTTGCCCTGATTTTGTTAATCAGTGCATCACCTCTTTATACTTTTGTCCAGCATGCAAACATGCACCTCTTTGTACTGCATCCAGAGTTTTTTTTTTTTTACTTACTATAGGATCACTTGAGAAGATCACCTGTGAGAAGACAGGACCACTAAATAATGTCTTCAGGAAAAGAGGGATTGATTTGCAGCATTCAAGAATGAAAACAATAACAGAGTTCATCTTACTTTAAACCTGACATTGAGAAGAAAACAGATTCTTACTTTCTTCATTTAACAGTAAAGAAGGCCTTCAAGTCACCAGTTCAAACAGAGTATGTGCTACAGAAAAGTAAATGCAGGTGACATCTTTCCTCTCTTTAGCTTTTACAGTGTTTGTTAGATCCAGGTAAACTGAAACAGATCATCAGAATTAAAATCTGAGATAAATCCTGTATGTGGGATTAAATATATGTTGGGGGGTGAGGGAGGGTATTGAAAACTTAGTAAATCTCAAATTTGTTTAACATAGGAACAAAAAGAAACACAAGGTCTTGATAATTTGGGGAAGGAAGAACTTAGCTGTTATATTTCATCCTTGCTGAAGCGGAACGGAATACTAGTGAAATCTACAGAATTTGAATTTATATTCATTATAAAACAGCAGTAAAAGAACACAGGTGGCAGGGACTGGATGACTAAGGAGACAACCAGCAAAGCCTAAAGCATATTCAAGTGGCAAAATTCCTCAAATTCAGGTTTAGCTGCAGGCAGAAAAGATGAGTAACCTGCCCTATTTTTCTCAGCTACAGGGAAAGAAACACGGATTTTACAGCCTCATATATGTGTGTCATCCAGATCCTCAGACAGTCCAGACTACCAGACTGATAATGAATCCAAGCAGAATATTGTCAAACAAGATAATAAAAATATTTGAAGTCACTTACTGCAAACGTTTTTTCCACAAACACAAAAATAGCTATTATTTTAACCTACACCATGTCTTGGGGAATGTGACAGAGAGCAGACTTAATAATTAACATCTTGATATAAAAATTTCAAAGATTTAGTGCCCGAAATGTTTTAAAACTTGTGTAAGGATACTCTGAACATAAGAACATATTCTGCATTAGATAATTTTGGGCATGAAGGTGAGGACTTAAAACTGGTCTGGCATGTTGCCTTCACATCACTGGTATCTCAGAGTGCTGTTAGTGTGGGGATGTATTCCACACCTCATGCATCAGACCCAGGAAACAAGGGTAAGTTTGCAGAAGGTATGTGCTTGTGAACAACCCCATAAAAATTTGTACATTTTTGTTATTTTTTCTAAGGAAAGAATAATTTTGACCACAGTTTCTAAAAATCAAATCAGCAGTTGCTAAACAAGATTAATAATATATTTCCTGTGTGATTGATTTATTTTTGTAATATATAACTACTACATTAAAAAAAAAAATTTCATCTCACACTTACAGGTTTCCTGGAACAAGCAGAAATTTTGAAGATGAAAATGCCTTGTTTAGCTGTGCCAGGTTAACCCTGGCTGGATATCAGTTGCCCACCAAAGCCATTCTGTCACTCCTGTTCTCAGCTGGGCAGGGGAGAGAAAATCCAATTAAAGGCTCGGTTTAATTTACTGGCAACTAAATTAGAGTAGGATAATGAAAATAAAAATCTTAAATCTTAAAATACCTTCCCCTCACTCCTTCCTTCTTCCCAGGCTTAACTGTACTCCCCATTTTCTCTCTCTCCTCCCCCACAGCAGCACAGGAGTACAGGAAATGGGTGCTGTGACCACTTCATCACATCTCTACCACTTTTTCCACTTCAGGGGTAGAATTCTTCACACTCTCTGTCCCTGCTCCAGCACAGGGTCCCTCCCAAGGGAGAGAGTCCCCCACAAACTTGTCCAAAGGGAATCTTTCCCATGGGCTGCAGTTCTTCACAAGCACCCCAAAGTCCATTCCACTGCAGTCCTTCAGGAATCGCTACAGCCTGAGTCCCCTGTGGGGTCACAAGTCCTGACAGCAAACTTGCTCCAACACAGTGTCCTCTCTCCATGAAGCCACAGGTCCTGCCAGGAGCCTGCTCCAGCATGGGCTTTCCATGAGGTCACAGACTCCTTTGAGCATCCACCTGCTCCATGGGGTTGTCCTGCACAGGCTACAGGTGCATCTCTGCTGCAGCGTGCACCTCCTGTCTCAACACAGGCTGCACAAGGGGCTGCAGGGCAATCTCAGCTCTGGTGCCTGGAGCCCTTCCTGCCCCTCGTCCACGCTCCTTGATGTCTGCAGGGCTGTCGCTCTCACATGCTCTCACTCTCCTTTTCTCTGGATGCAGTTGCTGTTGCACTGCAGCTTTTCTGCCATCCTAAATCTGTTATCCCAGCACCGCTGTTGCTGATGGGCTCAGCCTTGGCCAGAGGCTGGTCCATCTTGGAGCCAGCTGGTATTGGTATTGGACATACAGGAAATTTCTGGCAGCTTTTAGAGAAGCCACCAGAGTAGCCCCTCTCAGTACCAAAATATTGCCACACATATCCAATACATTAATATATTCCAAAGACAATCTGCTGTTGCTTACTCTTTTAAGAAATGTGTTCACAAGATTTCATCTTTCTTTTTTATTTTTCCTGTTGAGCAATAGAAATTTTCAAGTAATTTTCATGGCCTGTGATATTTGGGGCTCGTGTGCCCTAGGGAATTAGGACAGTGTCTCTGACCCAATTATCTCATTTTATAAAAACTGGAATTCATTCAACACTTATGTTGTGTTTCTCTAATTAAGTGTTTCAATAATATTTTTAATATAATTTGAAAGAAAAAAAAAGGGAGGCATTCTACAATTCTAAATCTCACTTAAGTACAGAAATCCCACTGAAATGTTGACATATAAAGGAGACTAAGCTTTATTTGGAAAAAAAAAGTAAATAAAAATAAAATAAAACAAAACCAATATCGTAAATTCTCTTAGAAAGTCCTACACAAGTTCTACATGTGGTATACTGCCAAATCAAAAAATTAAATTGTATTACTTTGGCTCAGATTTATTTCTGTAAGAATACATTTGAACATGAAAACCACAAAAGTTTGGCTCAGGACTAGAATTCTCCCTAAATATATTCAAGTCTCTCCTTAGAAGAATTCTTTTCTAAGTAGTGAACTTTTAATATTAGGCTTCCCTAATTTTCAAGGCTTCATTCATTGCCTTATATAACGAAGCTAATATAATCTCAAGTAGATCTATAATTTCCTAGAACTGATTGGCAAAAAGGACTTTAATTTAGAAAAACAAAACCAAAATCAATATGGAGGCTGGTGAACTTTTAACTGCACAAAGTAAATTTGTAACCTTGACATTGTTGTATGTCATCAATGCTAGTAGCAAAGCAATACATTATGGCTCTGCAAAGTAATCTGTTATCTTCTGGGCTTGAGGAAACTTCAGTCAATATTGCACTTTTATTGCACTCAGTAGGACTGGTCCCTCTGGGGCAAGAATGGATCTACTTTTCCAGATCTACAAGGGCTGAAAGACTCAAATGCCATGATTTCAAGTATGTCACCAGCAGAAAGAATCAAACCTGTGATTTCTCTGTGTTTTTTGAGCCTTTACAGCTCAGGGGGAAACATCTGTATTGCCTAGCTGCCAACACAGGAGGAAGACACATCACTAGTCCAAGCAGAAGCACAGCTTGCACTTATGTTTCAGCTTACAGAGCTTATAGAATTCTCATTCCTTCTTTTATCCAAATAGAGACAAATATTGGGTATAAGAAAATAAGTTTAAAGCAAAAGATAAATAGTCATATGTTAGTAATTATGTTTGTTCCAAGAGAGTTACAAGAAATAGTGCATCTCTCCAGCAAATAGAAGACAATGTTCTCATTCTGCTCATTTGGAAGGGTGGAAAATTGACAGATCAGTATATGTATATTGCAAGCCATTGCATTTCTGCTATGCTGCGCACATGTGACTAGAGGTGAATTTGCAGCCCTTAAGGAAAAGTGAAGCCATTCATGGAGGGCTGTCATAATGTGGAGAAAACACACATGTACAAAAGTACAAAAATAAGGAAAGAACTAAAGCAGAAGTGCAAGGTCTGTAAAGACAAACACAGAATTTTGGAAAGAAGGTGGGGTGAGATGTAAAAGTGCTTTAATGAGCCTACAGAAACATGCCATTAAAGGGACAGTGTGATACTACTGATGATTCCTGCTAACCTTCATGGAGTAGGTTCACACTTTTTGGCCCATGCATCCTGCTGAAGAATAGTTTGCTATACTTCAAGGTAAAGCATATGTCATTGTGTTGGCTCTACACCAGGTGAAACACACTTGTTCTATGCCACACCTTACTCACATGCTAGTTTGAAAGGTCAATAATGTTGACAAAGCAACAGCTTGTTTTCAGCTGGTCAGAATTAAAAATGCTGAGAACTATGCTGAGGAATAACTAACAGGAAGAAATGTACTCGTGAATTTTATTAGCTCATTTTCTAGAAAGAAGGAATCCCCAGGAGATATGTCAGCCCATGAACAGAATAAACAGACAGCAAATGCAAAAAAATATGGACACCATGCAAATATGTCTTACATAATGCATCATTTCACCAACAGGGACACAGTAAACAGCATCTCTGTTCAGAAATGGCCCCCCCAGAGCCCACTTTCACTAGCATGCAGAGCAGTCTCATCACAAAGAATTCAGAGTAACTCAGGACAAAAATGAAGAATACGGCTTGCCCCTCAGTTCTTTTATGGTACATAGTCTTAAGTGCTGAATTTTTTTGTTTATTTGGAGCATGTCTGTATATTTTTCCCTAAACAATGTAGGATAGAATATCTTCTTGCTTACTAGTCACACCTGACAGTTCTTTTTCCTGACAGTATTTGTCTGCCTTCTTATCCCTCCACCTCACGGAGGCAGTCAACTTGAAATTAGGACAGCTTTCATGCTTATTCCTAAAGGGTTCAGTCTTCTTCAATTTACCCAAGCCTTTCTTTTTTTTACCCCTCCCCCCAGCACCATTTCTATATGTCCCAGAATTGTTGAAGGGGGGTGGAATTTATGAAAAGGGTTTGAAATCCGTTCCTCTTCTCCACCACAATTAGTTATTTTCCTAGTTTGTTAAAAAGAACAATGGAATTTAAGGATAAAATTCTTATTAAAACAAATTTAAACAATACCTACCCTCTTTGAAAGTTAGGAATCTAAACTAGACAACATTAAATTCAAATTCTGGCAAAGTTGATTGTATTATCATGCCAGCATACTCTATTTTTTCTCCAAGCCTTGAGATGAGCAATAGCTATTTCCCTTGTGGAAGAAAAAGTGGTTTGATATCAGGTGAATCAGTTAAAAATACACTCCTTACAAAAGGAGTAAATAAAAACTGCATTTTTGTTGTCTGAGGTTTTCATTTTTTTGTATGTTTTTGGTTGAATAAGAGCAGGGAACGTAAACATTGCCTGATGTGTTCTTTCTCCAGATGCAGATATCTGCAAGTTCAGATCCTGGAAGAGATGTCATGTGGTTGTTACAGCTCATGTCATTATACTATAAATAGACATCCACAGGCATAGGAATGAACCTTGTTGTGCTGTTGTTCACAATGATGACTGACTGTAGTAATGTTTTCCCTTTTGGTAATATAATCTTAGTTAATGACTGCTTCCCTCAGTACTCTATTTTTGGAAAGGACATTTAATTATATGCCTGGTTTATCATTTCTTATATTAATTACATCTAGAGGTCATGTGCTAGCACTTTTAATATTTAATGTTTTGAAAATAAATTAAAATACATCATTTCAGGATAACTAATTTCCAGATATTACAAAAGGATTACAGAAACAATTATGCTCTAGATTGTAAGTCTAGCTGACTTAAATGATAGCTAAATGGAGGTTGTATGTTTCCTCTTTAGGATACCAATTCAAATCCTTCTGGTTTACTAGAGGCAGAAAGATAGATTCAAATATGGGTGGGTGACTCATTTGCTGGAAGAGTGAAACTGATTTCAGCTGGAATTTTCAAGGCATCCCAGAAGCATCTTATCTTCTCAGATACCTTTGGAAATCCCAGTCTTAGGGGATTTTTTTGCTTCACAAACTACAAAACCCTCATGCCACTGAAATCAATGGAAATTCTTGACTTCAGCAAGGCCAGAATTCAAACTATTCAGGCCAAGGACAATTTTGTTCATTTCTTTTTTACAGCAGCCAGTTTCCAAGGAGGGCATTGACTGTGCTTGAAGTGCTGTTTCCAGACCCTTCAGGATTTTTTTTTATTTCATCCTAACTTATGTATTATTACTTACTTGGTGAAGAGGGGAATGGTGGGAGGTAACCTTAGCAAGAAAAGGCAGAAAACAAGAAAATTATCTGAGTATGAATAGTGCTGTTTGGATACATCAATTTGTCAAACACAGTCTCCAAACTAATGGTCATACTCTGAGAGATTTTAGAAATCCCAGAACTGCTCAGAATCTTAAATTCTGGTAATGCCTGTAAGGGAAGCCTCAGCCTTATAAGATTTGTAATTAAGCTAGCTAGTAATAATATGGTGAAAGCTGTACATCATCACTCCTCTTTACGTATGGAGAGCTAAGGCACAAAAATCTGAAAGGATTGCATCATATAGCATGCAAGTAACCAATGCAAGAGCTGCATTGAGTCTTCAAAATCCTCATCAAGCATAGTCATTTAACCTGTCTATACTCATATTTTCACTCAAATATTTACATGTTGAAATGTTAAAATTTTCAAGTAATGCTCAGAGTTTGAACAATTTATTTCTTTTATTCTGTTGTAATTCATCTTTCCTGAGTGCAAGAAGCTCAGCAGGATCCTGATGTTGACACCAAACTGGGTGGTGAGGTGAACAGACCTGTCAGATGGGAGAACCATCTTACAGACACAATGGGACAGACTGGAAGACTGCCTACCAAGAACAGCATGAAATTTAACTAAATGCAAAATCCTGTACCTTGGTTGGAATGAACTAAGAGCCCAGTATCAAACAGGATCTATGTGGCTGGTGAGCAGTCTTGCTGAAAAGGATTTGAGGGACAATGAGCTGAACACAAGACACTAGTGTGCTGCTGGAGAAGCAAAGTTGAATTCTGGGGGTTAGAAGGGACACTACAGGCAGAGGTAGAGATGTGATTATTCCACTCCACTCAGCACCTGTCAGGCTGTACCTGGAGTAGCATGCCCATTTCTGGTCCCCTCGAGGCAAGAAAGACATGAGCATATTGGACAGGGTCCAAATGAGTGGCAATGATGTTCACAGGGCTGGAAAGCCTGCCCTGTAAGGAAAGACTGAAGGAGTTGGGTCTCTTCTCTCTGGAGAAGGCACAGGTGGGACTTCATCACATTAGAGTACTTAAAGGGCAGCTTCAAAAAGGACAGAGTTTCTCTCCTCACAAGGAACAGCACAGGGAAGACAAGGCACACACAGGGAGTAATTTTACCTTTAGAAAAATCCTCCCCAGGGTTGTGGTAGAGTCCCCATTGCTGAAGATTTTCAAGATATGTAATTGAACAGGGTGCTAGATAATCTCATTTACGCTGCCTTTCCCATGAAAGCTTAAACCAGATTATCTTCTGAGGTCCCTTCTGGACTATTCTGTGATTGTAGGGTAAGTTAGTAAATCACGGTTATCAGGAAATGGTAGCACTGAGATAATTTTCAAGGCGTCTAGTATTTATATGTCTAAATATAATTCAATTTTTAAAGATTATAAACCTAAAAATAACTTCCTTGGTATGTTCCAATTCTTCTGATTTGCACCAGGATAATTTGAGTGTTGCTTATCATCTCCCAAGCCTCTTCACACTTACTCACCCATTTGTAATGCTTTTAGGAGGTGTGCTGGCAAAATGTTACTCTTCTGAGTTTTCAGGAGATGATCATATACCAAAACTCTCATTTTTGTTCTCTTCTTGGCAATGGCAAACAATTTCAACCCACTCAGTTCTCTGCAGGGCACAATTATATTTTCTGCTCATCCCTGCTGGAACATGGAAACAAGAAAACAACTGTAAAGAAAAAAAGTGATTTGATGCAGAAAGAAACCAACCTGGTTTATCTATATCCAAGTCCATTATATATGAATTGATTTCCAGTTCTTGAACTTTTGTGTTGAGGACTGACTGGATTGGATTGCTTATTTTGCGTCAGTGTGCAGTGAATGCCCAAATGCTGAAGCAACAAAGTAGGCAAATGCTTTGAAGTTTAAAAAGACTGTGTGTGAGAGAAAAGGGATAGAGAAAGAGCACAGGTGAAAAGATAATTGCAGCTACTCCTCTGAGGCCTCTAAGGGGCTGAGGAAGATTTTTGCAAAGACAAATCATGCCTTGAGGGAATTTCCAGATACTTGGTTTTACTTCTGGGACAGAAAGTGTCTCAGTTACCAGAACAGATCTCAGACACTGGGAATGCTTTTGCTGGAATGTTTTTCTAACCCAGAAAGGTGAACAGAACCAGACTTTAATGTTCATCTCCCATAACAATGCCAAATGAATTAGCACTGTTGAGAGGGTAAACATAGTGATACAAACTGATACAAACTAGGAAAACAGTATGTCAGGAGAACAAATCATGCATCTTTTCCTGATAGTCTGACAAGCTCACACACTTTCTCAGATTGAAATGTTGTTTCCAAAACACCTGCCTACAAAGAATTGACCACAGCAATGACTTGTCAGAAGGACAAGTCTATAGGATATAGGATAAGAAGAACACACTCTGGCTTCTTGTATCATGGCAATAAGACTCTTAAATTTCCAGTGAGCAGTGAGTAACTGAGCTTCTGGATGAAATCAGCTCTAACAAATGCAAGTCTTTGGAAAGAAGGTTCTGAACTCTGAATAGTCCACTAGGCAGAAATGAACATCTATTTCATTTAGGGTGTTGTGTTATCCAAGCCCCTAGCATGATAGTCCATTGACTGTGTTGATCTTTGATGCACTATGTACCACACATTTTTGTGGCTTATGAACTAATTACTTGGCATTTACTGTAGAAAGGCAAAGGGAGAAATTATTCCAGGAAAGTATTACCTGGAAACAGTAGTGAGATTTAAGCTGAAAATTATAAAATAAAACAGAAATCTGTTTTAATTTTGGATCTTGAGTCAGAGGGAAATACTGCTGACACCATCTGGCCTTCAACATTCAAATTCTATGAATAAAGCATTGTATTAAATTCCTCCCTCATTAAATCAGCTGTTTAGTTCTGTTGTGTTCTGCTACTGCAGTTCTGATCTGCATTTACAGTGCTGCCTGTAATACCTTGTAAGGCAAACAAAATGCCTGAACTATGAGGTAAAATGTAATGCAAAAGTTGGGCCAACTACATTCTTGCCCGGTTTACATTCTTTACTGAGTACTTGTTGAGCAGCATATTTTTTTAATGTAGTGGGGAGATGCAAGGAGCAATCGGCTTTACCAAAAATCCAGAAAAACAGTTAAAATATCTTTCACAAGAAGAATTTCCTTGTCAGCGCAATTAAGGAGCTGTTAACCTTAGAAGGAAGGAAAAAAAAAAAAAAAAAAAAAAAAAACAAATAACTAAGTCTAAGAATAGGGCTATATCTTTGAAACAGAAAGTTGTTGAAAAGCCTTATATTGGCACCACTGGAGATTTTGACGTATGATTAAGATAAATGCCATCTGGACAAGCAACATGCCCCTAATATGCTATTGTCTATCAGTCCTGGCCTTTAAACACCAGCTGTGACTGTCAAGATAGGATGGGTTCTGTCACAGGCCCACTTACTCCCCTTTAAAAAGACAAGATGCTTGGCAGTAACTATGCTCTCCTGAAAAAAATGTTAAAAGGACTGTTCTCTTCTCAAACTTTTCCTTCAAATGTGTCTCATGGCTTCCGCAATGAAATTGGTTAATTAAGCAGCTGGCATATTGTGGGCAGTGCTTATTATACTTATCACTAACATTTTAGTCCTCACTGTGGAGATTCTAGTTTTGAATCTCATCTTACGCTTTGAATTTAAATAGAGCAGGGTATTGTTGTTCTCTTCTTGCAGTGCATGGCAAAAGAGTAGGGCAACAGTGTGCAGAAAGAAATTAGCAGGAGCACATGAATAACATCATTTTATACAAACTAACAAAGCAACAAGTCCTTTGCACTGTTCATATAAAATCCTCCAAAATGTGATGAGAGTAACAGTTCTGTAAATATTGCTCCTTTTGTGTTTGCAAGCTGTTGCCTAAAGGGTAAGGTATTTGGAGACAAAAGTTTGAGAGGGTGGCACACAGTAGAAAAAGGATAAACGTTCCAGTGGGTCCCTCTCAAACATTCATTATATTTTATTCTATTGCTCTAGAAAGGAAACTGGAGTCAGTGACCCAGCTGATCACCCCCCCCCCTCCCCCGCCCCCGCCTCCAGTAACTTGTCACTGCTCCCAAAATTTAGAGTCATTATATAGATGTGAAGGTCTCTGTGCACTCAGGAATGTCCTTTGGACGTCAATGTCAAAACTAAAAGGACAGCAGGGGTTACTGTTTCTACTATTTTGTATTTCATTGCCTTTCTAGTTATTGCAAAATCAGAATTGTCAGGCTGATTTTCATTCATGGAGCTCATCTAGACAATCTTCTTTGCTCTATAAAGCCGCAGATTTTATCATTAGTTATTTCCTAAAATATCTCCAGCCTCTTTCTCAATCAAGCAATACAAATAAGATACAATGTAAAATATAAGCAGACTTCCTAGAAGTTTTTCAAGAGGTGTTGCCTCTTTATTTAGTTATTAAAGAGCATTTTTGTTTGCTTGCAAAGCAAAGGAATACATTTGCCAGTCCCTCGACACCCGTCTGCAAGTGCATGTGTCTGATATGAATTCTGCCACAAGCCAGTGGGAAAAATTTATGTTGGTGCCCATTGTGAAAAGATTGGCAGCGTATCCATGTTTTTATCCCACTATGAGTCTCCTGAGCTGCTTATCTTTCTCAAGTGCTAGCACTCATCTTAGGCAAATCCTACATCCTGCCACAAACCTACTGCTAACTTGGTTCAAGTCACTTGGGGCCAGATCTAGTGTGGCAATGTAGAGCACCATGGTCATGCTTTGTGGTTATGTTTAATCCAGTATCCTCTCTCTGACTGCTGCTACTAGGAGAGCAAGGTGCATAATGCCATGTTTAAGTCAGATTTGCTTTTCCCTGCCCCACTCTGCTGGTAGTGGGCACGATGCGAGAAGACAAAAATAAAGGGGGAAAAAAGAGCAATGGGAAAAGAGGATGGGACTCCCTTTTTGTCAGACTGATCCAGAAAAATAAGTAAATTAATAATTAGATCTTCAATATACAGAAATCCACCTTAGAATTGAGGATGAAGAAATAAAATGAAGCAGAAAGGAAAATTACAAGATCAAGTAGCAGAGAGGAAGCATTAAAGAATAACAATGCTTACAGCATTCTTAGTTGTGGATATCTATTAAAAATTAGTCTGTTTGAATGAAGATGTCTCAAAACCATATAGTTCATATGGTTATTCTGCAGCTATAATCTCATGCCTTGGCCTGGGCTTTAACCCAGCCATATTCTGAACCCAGTATTTTATCCAAATTAAATCACGAGATGTCTCTCTCCCTGGCTATCATGATAATTGCAAATATATAGATTCTCTGTATTTTCACCTGAAGAGAAATAAATTGAAACCTAGTTGATTTTTGTCTCCTATTTTTTGAACAGAGAGAGATCAACAGAATTGATAACAGGGTTGATATCTATTTTAGAGATTGTCAATGACTGACCACTCCATAAACTCACCTTTCATAGTCTGTTCACACACCATCAGAGTATCTGAGCTCCCCCCACCTTGTCGCCTTGGCAATTCTGTAAGGGAATAGAAAAGGGGATAATGACATCCCCAAAAATTGATCAGGTCTTATATTTAAAGTCAGTAATCACTGAGCACAGGGACAGTCACCAGGTTTCACCTCTTACCCAGGATAAATATGCAGTAAGGCTACAATTACTGACACCAAGATTCATGCTTTGTGAATCTCCAACTGACGTTTAGAGATCACGAGCATAAAAGAAAAAAATGTGCAAAAATATTAAAGTGGTAATTTCATATGGATTTCTTCATTGTGAAAAAGTCCTTGCTGTCATAGAACTGAATTGGATCTTGAACATTCCTTACACTAGTTAATTTTTATTTTAATAATAAAATTATGACTTTCTAAAGTAAAATCAGATTTGATAACTCCCACACAGATAAGAATAAACTGAAAGCATGTTATAAGTGTTATAATTTGCATTCATATAGTGCCTTTTATCAAAGAATCTCAAAATATTTTTAAATGGCTATTATTCAGCTTTTCAGAGGACAAAGCAAAAAAAGAAATACAATAATGAAGATTAGCATCTTTCATCTTCGTTATAAATATTAGATACAAAATCCATGACCCAGCATTCAGAATATCTGAACACCTATAACTGCTAGTGGCTCTGAAAATAATACCACAAGTGGTTTTCTAATCAACAAAAGTGTATTGCGTTTGTGTGGCAAGGTTGTGGCAGGTGAGAGGGGCTACAGGGGTGGCTTCTGGGAGAAGCTACCAGAAGCTTCCCCTATTATCTGATGGAGTCAATACCAACAGGCTTCAAGACAGACACACCTTTATCCAAGGCCAAATCCATCAGTAATGGCAGTAACAATTCTGGGATAACAGATTTAAGAAGGGCAAAATTGCTGCATAGGAGTGATTGCAGCCTGTTGTTACAGCCCCCCAGCTAGGTAATAATTAGCATTGACTCCATGCTTCTCAGAAGGCTGATCAATCACTTTATGATACTATACTTACTGAGAAACCCATCACCCTTACAGACAGTCATAATACAGGTGGACCCAATTGGTCTTTCCTAAACACCATCACCATTGGCCAATTAAGAAACTTCCCTTTGGTAAACAAATCTCCATAATCCATTCTACATGTTCACGACAACAGGTGCAGTAAATGAAGATAAGAATTGCTTATCATTCTTTTCTCTGATCTTCTCACAGCCTGCCCCAGGACAATGCCTGGGAAAGTTGTGTGTTGCTCTCTGTGGCCAGAGAGCTGCTGCCACAGCAGCCAGAGAGAGAAGTGAGAATTTGTGAGAGTAACAGCCCTGCAGACACCAAGGCCAGTGAAGAAGGAGGAACAGGAAGTGCTCCAGGCAGCAGAGCAGAGATTCCCTGCTCCCATGGTGAGGCAGCTGTGCCCCTGCAGCCCATGGAAGGTCCTTTGCCAGAGCAGGTGGATGCCCAAAAAAGTGTGTGACCCCCTGGGAAGCTCACATTGGAGCATCTTTGCTGTCAGGACTTGTGACCTCTCTGGGGACCAGCACTGGGGTAGTCTATTTCTGAGGGACTTACGGAAGGTGTCTGTGCTGGAGCACAAAGAACTGCAGGTCATGGGAAGGACTTATGTTGGAGAAGTTCATGGAGCACTATCTCCCATGGGAGCATGGAACAGTGTGAGTCCTCTGCCCGATGAGGAAACAGTGGCACAGATATCAGGTGATGAACTGACTACAGCTCGCATTCCCCATCCCACTGTGTTGCTGTGAGGGAAGGAAGGAGATTAAATGGGAAGCTAAGCCCCGGAAGAAAGGAGGGTTGGAGGGAAGGTGTTCTTAATTTCCCAAGGCTGAGTCTGCTTTGCCAGCGACAGTAACTGTTGACTGATCTCTCCCTGTCCTTGTATTGGCCCACAAGCCTTGCATTACATTTGCTCTCCTCTATCCAGCTGACGAGAGAAATGACAGAAAGTTCTCTTTGGTGAAAACCTGGCATCCAGTCATGGTCAACACCCCAGAAAAAAGAATTATTAAAATTAACTGCTTTCTATTTAAGTTCTTAATAAAGATTTTAATTGTTTAGGACTACAGCTGGTTTAAAAATGGAACTTGTTTTCATGAACTCGTTTGGGTTTGAGTTCATTCCTAAGGACTTGAAACAAATTGATTTTTCTTTCATTTCTCTATTTATTGAGCAACAGTTTGGAAGTTAATGGTTAAGACTGTTTTCCATTTGGCTTTCAGATAAGCCAAAAGTATTATTAGGATTATTAGGAGGGTTACTTCAAAAAGTATAAATAATTCAGTGCAACCCCATCCCCCATTATCAGCAGTTACATGCTGGCCAGAGATGAGCCAATCTACTTCCCCACAGTACCTTTTTAATCTTGATAAAGCACAACCCATTGGCAGCTTCCAGGCACATTTACAAAATGTCACTAACATGTAAAATTACATGCTTGCTCAGAAATTCTACAGTGGTTATTGAGGTTTAGGCTCAAGCAAAGATTGTCATCCATTCTGCTCAGGTCCCTCAGGAAAGGCCAAAAGTTCAGCAAGCATCTGACCAGAAAAGAAGTGGCTGGAAAGGATGGGTAAGGGATTGAGGAAGGAATTCACTCTGCACCCCAAGATCCAATGCTGGAGCAGTAGATCTACCCAGGAGAGCATGGGACTCCCTTTTTGTCAGGCTGATCCAGCTTTCCAGTAGAATCACAGAATATCTGAAGTTGGAAAGAACTCATAAGTATCATCAAGCCCAACCCTCTGCATCTCGCAGGAATCACTGAAACTAAACACGACTAACAATATCATCCAGGTGCTCACTGAGCTCTTGTCAGGCTTCATGCTGTGGCCACTTCTCTGGGGAGCTGGTTCCACTCACCAACCACCC
Organism: Calcarius lapponicus; assembly: GCA_039654755.1. Taxonomy (NCBI): domain Eukaryota; kingdom Metazoa; phylum Chordata; class Aves; order Passeriformes; family Fringillidae; genus Calcarius; species Calcarius lapponicus. The sequence continues at coordinate 62,374,682 of CM077465.1, forward strand.
TCTTCATGAAGAACTTTCTCTAATGTCCAATCTGAACTTCCCTTGACATTACTTATTCTGTTGCCTCATGTCCTTCTTATCACCAGAGAGAAGAGATCTGCCCCCCGCCCCCATCTCCACTGCTCACATTTTGGAAGGTGGAAGCTGTGATGAGGGCACCCCTCAGCCTTGTCTCCTCAAGATGAACAAACCAAGTGGGCTCAGACACTCTTCATGAATCTTGCTTTTGAGGGTTTTCGCCGTCTTGATTCCCATCCTCTGTACACACTCAAACAGTCTGATGTCCTTCCTGTGTTGAAGCAGCCTAAACTACGCACAGTATTAAAGGTGGGACTGCACTAGTGCAGTGTGAAGCACTGATACCTGAATTTGTTAAAGTCAAGACCAGTCACCTGCAGCTTGTTTAAAATGCTGAGATGTTTATAATAAAATCATAGAATAGTTTTAAATGGAAGGGACCTGAGAGATCATCTAGTTATAACCCCTCTGTCATGGGCAGGGACCCCTTCCACTAGCCAGACTGCTCAGAGCCCTGTCCAATCTGGCCTTGAATACCTCCAGGGATGGGACATCCACAACCTCCATGGGCAATCTGTTGCTGTGCCTCACCCACCCTCACAGTAAAAAATTTCTTCCTAATATCTAATCTAAACCTGCTCTCTTTCAGTTTGAAACTTTCCCCCCTTGCCCTGTCACTACCTGCTCTCAAAAACAGTCTGTTTTTCCTGTAGACTTCCTTCAGGTACTGGAAGGCTGCAATTAGGTCACCTCAAACTTTCTCTTTCCGGGATGATCAGTCACAATTCTCTTAGCCTTTCCCCAAAGGAGAGGTGCTCCTTCCGTCCAGTCAACTTTTATGGCCCTTCTCCAGACTCTCAAAGTTGAATCTAGAGATGCAACTTCAAACTAACTTAAGGCTTGATTTTCTTTCCTGGCAAAATTGTCTAAAATATGGGCATACAGAGGATGGAATCTCTCTTCAGAAAAGGCCACCCAGCTCTGTTTGGTGCTTTGCCGCAGTAAAAAAAAAAGGCAAAAAAGCCAAACCAAACAAACAAAAAAAACCCCACCAACATCAAAACCAACCAACCAAGAAACAAAACAAAACAAAAAAAAGAAAAAAAAAAAAAGAAAATAAAAGCCACCCCAACTATGCAGGTCTGGGAAGCTCTTGTTTCTGTTCATTTTTCTCGTGGTTTAATCCCAGAAAGCAGCTCAGCCCCACACTGCTGCTTGCTTGTTCCTTCAGTGAAATGGGCAACAGAATTGCAAAGCTAAAAGTGAGAAAATGGGTTGAGGTAGATTCATCTTTAATAGGCAAAGTAAAAGCTGTGCATACAAGCAAAGCAAAACAAGGAATTCATTTACCAGTTTCCAAGGGTAGGCAAGAGTTCAGTCATCTCCTGGAAAGCAGGACTCCATCCCATGGAACAGTTAGTTGGAAAGACAAATGCCTTAACTCTGAACGGTCTCTGTTTCCTCCTTCTTTTCTCAATTCTTACTGCTGAGCACGATGTGCCATGGTATGGGCCATCCCTTTGGTCATCGGGGTCAGTGCTCCTGGCTGGATTCTCTCCCAGTCTCCCAGGCACCCCAGTCCATTCCTTGGGAGGGCAGCATGAAAAACCTTAAGGCTGAGTAAGCACTGCTTTGCAGGAGCCAAACTGAAGAGTTCTTATCACCACCATTTTGGTCAGAAATCCATAAGATATCACCATAATAGTTTCTATGAAGAATTCTATCCCAGTCAAAACCAGTACAATTCCCCACACAAACAAGCAGAAGCATGCCTATTCCTCTCAGGTCCCGCACCTCTCTATTTGCCTTCATGGGGATTTTTGGTCTATCTTTTAGGAAGCTCAATGCTACTACCTCTGTATCCAGTAGCAGAAAAAAAAACCCTTTACATTTCAAACACATCTTCAGCCAAGTTTAGTGCGATTATCTTTCTACACAGCATCCCAGCTGAACCTTCCATATCTTTTAGGCACTAGTTTATTCACCATCAATTTCTACTGCTATAATTCTTTATCATAGTCTACATGCTACAATATATCTATTAAACTGTCAGCTTGGGGTGAGGCAGTTCAAGGAGGAGGGAAATAACTGAGAGTGCAGCCAGAAGTATAGAAGGCAAAGATGTTAGAAAGTAGCCTTGTCATTAAAAGTGGCAGCAAGGTACTGAAGAGAACCCTATTCAGACTCCGTGTTGGTAAAACTCATGCTGAGGGAAATAAATGGAAACATATAACATCTGTCACCCACCCAGCTGCAAAGAGCCTTTGCAGTTTGCAACATTTGGGGAGACCCAGTTTCCAAGGATATTGCCTTCATTTAGCCCTAATTTTACTGTGCCTTACCAAGAATATTAGCATTTGTCTCATGCTAAGGGAAGAAGGGAAGGGAAGGGAAGGGAAGGGAAGGGAAGGGAAGGGAAGGGAAGGGAAGGGAAGGGAAGGGAAGGGAAGGGAAGGGAAGGGAAGGGAAGGGAAGGGAAGGGAAGGGAAGGGAAGGGAAGGGAAGGGAAGGGAAGGGAAGGGAAGGGAAGGGAAGGGAAGGGAAGGGAAAGGGAAGGGAAGGGAAGGGAAGGGAAGGGAAGGGAAGGGAAGGGAAGGGAGAAGAGAGAAGAAGAGAAGAGAGAAGAAGAGAAAAGAAACCTTCTTGGGTTTGTTTTCTTGATTTTAACACTTCATTAGCTTATCAGCTCAGAAACACAGAGTTTACCCACAGACAATTCCCATCTGGTTCCTCAACAGGTTTTTTGCAAGCAGTAGGTCCATTAGTAGTGCTAGGGTTGTTTGGCTTTTTTTTTTTTTTTTTGTTTTTCCCTATTGTCAGTCATTTCTACTATTCTTAAGTGAAATGTTCCAGCTCAGAAACAACTCCCAGTAGGCAATTTCTGCCCAGGCATGACCTCAGAACTGAGTGCTGTCATCATTGAAGACATGCAAAACACTGAAGCTCTCTGGCACCAGTCTTTCAAAAGGAAACATGTCCTTGTGTATGGGTACTGTGATAAAGATCACATATAAGTCAATGTGGCAACAAGTACTTAAAAAGAAGTTAATAACAGTTTGATTTCTGCCTGAAGCTTCTCAGTCATTCTCAGATGTCAGACATTTCATCTTCTGCTTCAGTGTAATTACACATTATTCTTCTGGAATTCAAATATTTCAGCTATGGTTAGAGAAAACTCAATGACAATATCAAGTCATTTTAGTAAAAATTCTAGTATATATTTTTAAAGCCAAGGGATGTCTCCTGTTTCAGTTTGATCCTGGCAGAAAAATAAGCAGGAGAACACGATGTTACAGTTCGACTTTCCCCTTACTGAGCCAAGACTGATAAAGACATTAAGGTGTCACTAGTGTTATCTGTCTGAAAAAATATTCAAAAGCAATGCTGACAGACGAATTTGCAAGTCTGCTGCCCACATACTAAATAGTCTGTATAGGATAGGATAGTCTTGTAAAAAGATCTTTATTTGCTGCTCAGTCAGTTCAACTTCTTCCTCCTCCAGCTGTTCGTCAGAAATTGAAACTCTGGCTATCAAATCCAGAAAGATGTCTCAAGGCAAACTGGTCAGGTTTATGATCAAAGGCTAATGAATAGGTTAGTAATCTATGCTGAGGACAACTGGAAAGTTCAGCCTGGAGACAAAACTGTGAATGCACAAGCTATCTTTTCAGTAAGGGTGAAAATTAAAAATGTAGGATAAAGAAATTTGCAAAGATGGAAAGAAATGTTTGTGTCCAGGTTTCACTACATTCACTTCTCCTTCTCAAACATAATAATGGACCTTTGTCAGCCCTTGAGAAATAACAGCACCAGTGTTTCTCACCAGCCAAGATGAAGGGAAGGGGCAGAATAAGGAAATCTGTAACAAGTTTGCCACGACACTACTGTACAAAGTTAGTGTTGCTGATTTAAATCTCACTTTAATGTCTTACTAAAGCCTAAGAACTGTGGTGAACTGCTTACTGTCTATTTTGTGCAAACACCAGATAGTGGATGAAAAATTCTATACTTAAAGGGCAACTTTTGTTGATATTTTTTTATATAAATGGTTTGGCCCTGCTCAATTCTCATCATTTCCTCACAGACTTTCTGTTCAACCACAGACGCCTTCTTTTATTTTTGGGCTACTCCCTAACTGTGGCTGATGACTAACATTCCTCCTCCCTGAGAGCCATGATGAGGAGACTACACTGGATGCTGTGCTGGCAGATTGACTTTATTACACTGATTTTTGGTTCTTTTCTTTCTTTCCATTTCTTTATGTATTAGGGGCAATGCTGCAATGCCACAATGCCAGAGCTGTGGGCGAACATCATCTCAGATTCAACTTTCAGATTCTCATAGCAGTCTCGGAAGCTCTATAAGTCTCACACTGATTACATTTATCAGTTACTGATCATCAAATCCCTTAAAGCAGAAAGCTTGCTCTTAAAACTAATACCAAAAATCTGACTGAAAACAAAGTATAAAAATAAAAATTGTTGCCCTACTGGGTTTTATTTTTTTCTCCATGCAAGGGTTAAATCCCAGTTAACAATTATGTTGGTCTGGTTTAATTGCCATGATGTCACTTATGGGGGAAAAAAGACCCTGTGAGAGCAAAAGGTTAATGAAAAATGCCTAATATAATTTTAAAAGCGTAAAAATATAGTAAATGGGAAGGGTTAAAATCATGCTAAAAGAAACTTGAATTTGCCTTCAGAATAAGACACTTTAGGGAACAGGAGATAAAGACTAAAATGAGCTATGAAAGAAATAAAGGAACATGGAGGAAATGCATAACTAAATGATAAAAAGAAAATATTGTGTCCCATTTCTAGCATATAGTATACTAGAAAAACAAGAATGAAACTTTAGCCAGCTTAGGAATTCCTTATTACATAAGAGGTCAAGGGCAGCAGTTCTGTTGGTTTCAGAGATATGATACCAAAAAATGCTTGTGGTCTTTCTATGTGCTTTATCTTTGAGAGTATTCACTTGATAGTTGCTCATTGTTGTAAAGTGTGAAATAAGTCATGAGACTTAGAGCATTTTAAATGATAATGAAATCAGCAAATTTCCAATCTGCCATATAATGGCTTTACTTTGGTAAACTTTCCTTCCTGTTAAGATTTATCTACTTACAAAAAAAAAAAAAGGAAAAAAGAAAAAAAAAAGTAAAGAAGTTAATTTGGCTAAGGATTTCAATGTATGAATGCACCACCTCTTTAATATTTCTAACAAAATTTCTGAAGACAATTTTCTTCAGTCAATGTTACATACCTGTCCTTCTGGGACAGTGAAGTTTTACTTTAATAATACATATGTTTTCATTTGTACTTTTTGTCATATTGTATAGCGCCCAGATGTAGAAGTCAAATGTGGCCAAACAGCCTCCTTGTGGAAGTAGACAGGAATAATCATCAGGTAGATGTCCCTTCAGAAGAAACCCTTTCTGTCTATTGAGCATGTCCTGACAGATGTCCCAGGAAAACGCTTCACTCTGAGACATGAGGAAAAGATCAAGTTTCTGTCAAATTTGCTCAAATGAAATATCACATTAAGTGAGTTTTATATCAGTTTTAGACTGATAAGAGACTCATAAGGGCCCACGAAAACATGGTCCACATAAGATTTCATGGATTAAGCTTCTGTATCTTTTAAACAAATTTGGACCAAGAGAACAATTATTTATCAGGTAAATGACATCTTGTTATGATACTGATGTTTCTTGTTCACTACTGTAAAGTTCAAAACCAGATTTGCAATATTGTCAAGCAGCAAAAAAAACTTAGGTGAGGCTGTGTCATATACACTTTCCCAGAATGAAACATATTCACATTTACAAGTTTATGTTCTTTCACACTATCTAGGGTACTCTATCCCTGTTATATATACAAAATGTTATGGAGCTTTACATATCAAACAAAGTATTTTGAAGTCAAGTAGCAAGGTAGCTATTCAATACTTAAAGGTTGTGTTTAGGTTAAGTTGTGAGTAGCTTATGAGTCACGTTCACTGAATTTTTGGATAGTGGGACTTTCATTACACTTGAGAAACTCTCTAACTTAATGCAATTGCTGTAGATTCTGAGGTGGAAAGAAACTTGCATAAATATTTTTTAACTAGCTTTCCAAAAACTGGCTTGCTTCCTCAGTTGCTGTCTTGCACAGCTTCATGCGTTATACCCTTGTCTGGTGAATAAGTTTTGTTAAGTTCCACATTGCGTACTCCATCTACTGTATTCCATGCGTTAACAGTTCCATAACACTCTGTATATTTTATCTGGCAATGCTTTAAGTTTAGATTCTGTTACACTGTAAAAATTTTGCTAGTCAGAAGGAGGCGGAGGCGTTATAAAATTCAATTGTGATTTCGTGTCTAAAGGTCTCTCAAATGTGGGGACAAATTGTATGGACATCTTCCAAAAGTATCCATTTTAATATGCCTTCTTACTGGCTCTGAAGGACATTTATTCTGATTTATGTTTTTCAGCACTGTCTGGAATAGTATGTTGTATTTTTTTCAGGAGTAACACCTAAGCATTTTGCACTTCCTACAGGTTATGTGGATCCAGGGCCACAGAATAGGGGAGAATGTGTTCTGTTTATTATGTGGCAGAAAAAGGAAAGGGAGAATAAGCTAACACTTGCTTGATATGGCACCAAATGCCATACATTCTTCACTGTGTTGTTGATGTACTCTCACTGAGTTATTGAAGGGAGGTCTTCAGCACACAAAAAAACAACTGGTGACTCACCAGAACAGGAGTCCATCCTGGTCCCATCCGTAGAACCATTTTTCCAAGTAAAGCTCTAAGAAATTAGGAGGTCTGATAAGTTGCTCTGCATCATTCCTTTTCTTGACATATTTTCACAACTTCCTCCTTAGTAAGGGGATACCTGATGTCACCTGGCAAAATGCAGTCACTGTCAAGCCACTACTTGTAAATTTGGTCTTGTCCTGGACCATGATGCACAGGAACTATGCATGGCTTCTCCTGCATGGTTACCTGTTCTTTGGCTGACCCAGATGTGTGTCCAGTTGTGTGATCAGAGTCCTGGTATGTGTGTTTGCCTCTGTAGCTCCCTGCATTGTGTCATCACTGCACAGCACTGTAATATCTTTACTGACTTCAGACTGGTTGGTGGCTATGCCATTAATGCCTCCACTATAAACTTCTCAAGGTAAGACGATGTATACCACTGATTAAGGGATAGTTGATTTGCTCAGAGTTCATGACTGGAAATCTACACATGCAGTGCAACTTCTGGATCTGGACACAGAGATTATTTTAATGCATACATAAATCAAATTCACAACTACATTTTCCCACAGATTGAAATGCTGGCTCCTTGAAATCAGAGGGAGTTTTGTCTTTGTCTTTAATGAATATTTGGAATGAAATCTTGGTCCAAAGTCCTTTGTTATAAGCTTAAACACGTGTTTAAATATTTTGTCAAAGTTAAAAGTAAGTATTAAGTATTGAGTCAAAATCTTCCATTATGTATACAAAGAATATTTCAAACAACAGTTTAAAATTGTTTTATTGATGAATTTATATATATATATCTATTTATATAAAATATAGTAAGTAACTATTCATTTTAATCTTTAATGGTCAAATCTTTATGGAAAGCATAAAGAAATTAACAGAAGAGTTTCCTAACAATATGAGGTTCTGAGTTAACAAGTCAGACATTAAATAAACAACTGACATATGTTGTGACCTGTGCATGCACATAATAATCCTGATTTCTTTTTTAAGAACCTTTATGTTTTATCTTGAGCTATTAAATGCTGGGAAAATTAACCATATACATAAATTAAATGTCAAGGGGACATTTATATACAGCTTGAATGTTGCACATTCTAAAAGCAACACAGGTCAGCATATTAAAAAGTTATTTGATTGCTAGTACACTTAAACTTCATACCTAAAATACAAGTAAGAGGAAACAAAGTGTCTCAAATTGAAATGATCATTAAGGAAGCACACACACAGATTGAGAGGAGGAGAAAAATACTTTGTTTTAAGAAGGTATTTAGTATCCAAACAAACTGCAGATCATTTTTAATAGCTTTTCTTACAGATATTTGTAAAGAGCAGCACACTAGTAAGTACCAGCACCTAGCTCTAGAAACTTTGCCTTACAGCTTTTAAAATTGATTAAAATCTTCTGGCAAACTCATGATGTATTTCACCATTAACTCATGCAGACAGCAAATACCTGACCTCTCAGTTTGTTAACTAATTATCAGGTCAAATCAAACTGCCAGAATTAAGAATATTTTAATACTCAAGAGTGCAAATCAGCACTGTCCACACTAGAGATAATAATCTCCTTATGTAACAGTAATGGTTGAACAGCCTCATTTATGCATCAACTCTTTTAGAAAATGTGCCCTAACATGTCCCAAGGCGCATATACAAAATGCAATAACTTGCACAGAAATAATGCCCTACAGTATAATAATATACAGGCACAGGAAAAAATTTATGGTATGTAAAAATCACTGAAACACTGAAATGAATACTGATGCCAATTTTTTTTTTCAGATATGGATTTATACACTGAAGATCTACTCGCCTAATATGGCTAAGAATTCAGGATACACCCCATAGGGAACATTTAAAGACAGTAGATCCTAAATCAGACAGATAAATTGAAAAAAACATTCCTCCCAGTTCTGTTTTCCACGCATGCTTGCCAGGAAGCTATGTGGCACACTATCAGGGAATATTCCATAGGGCCCAAGACTTTGCCTATGCAGATATATGATATATGTGGAATGATCAGTAGAATAATTTTTCCACATGGAAATGTCTTACTGGCTGCCAGTTTTTATTTTCTATACCATTCCTTAGCTTCACTTTTTTCATCAATTGATGGCTTAGAAATTTTGTATCATTCACTTCAGTGACAGGCATTTTACTACAAAATATTTCCATTTCTGGAAAAAAAAAGCAAGATTATTGCAAGGGGAAAATTGAAAATGCAGCACTTCATTTTCCATCTGCAGTAGCCTTTGAGGGTCAAACATCCTAGCACTGCTGACCCAGCAGTCAAAACTGAAAACACCACTTTCAGTTTTTGTGGGGTTTTCTGCTCTTTTCAGAGTAGAAGCAAAATGCACCTGACAGGTAACTACACCATCATTGCAGGGCTACAGAGTTTCATTTCAGACATATAGTAATCATAAAATAATATATATGAAATTAAAACCACACTCATTCCCGACTAGAAGCTTTTCTAGACTTTCTACCTGTCATATGAATGCATTGGCATTTTACTGACCAATAGTGTGAGTTATGGCCCGCGCCCTCTACTCTCAACACTCTAGATGTTACATCAGAACCTAGTCCTGTCTCTTGGCCCCTCTTTTGTCTTATTTTGTAAACATTTCCAAGTGAATTCTCCATGTTTTGTCAAACTCTTATTTGGAATAAATGCCAAAATCAGATAAAGATCTTTGTCACGCAGATGGCTTCAATTTTATTTTAATTTTAAAAGGCAGTTTCACAGAAGTTTCCTTCTTACATTTCAGAAAAATTATGCTGTTTTTCCTCCTGTGCACTTTTTTGTTGACTTTTTGTGTAGATTTAAAAAACAAAAAAGGAAGTGTCAGTTAAAAAAATAATAAACATAAGAAAAACAGAAAAATTCTGAAAGTATTAGTATACATGATAATTAATAATATATGCATGCATGTGATTTTTATCATTTAACATTTGTCTGAATTATATATAAAAACGTTCCTTGGAAGACAATTTGAAAAATTTGAAATTACGGGGGGGGGGGGGGGGGGGGGTTTGCGTTTTTTTATTTCACTAATACAGAGATGCTATTTCTGAGATGTAGATATAGAGAATCCGCTATTGATTATGTAGGACTTTAGGGTAATAAGGTATTTGGTGCAAGGTTTTTAAATTCATCTTAGTCCCACTGCTAATCTAGTAAAGAAGTATTTTATTCATCCTATTCATCTCTAGACTGAATCTTCTATTTTCAATTCACAGGTAGTACAGAATTACATTATTCTAATATTAGACACAGCAATGTAAGGAGACTTATCTTTCAACTGATGCTTCACTTCACACCTTGGTAGAATTAGGCCCATAGGTTCTCCTAATTTTATGAAGCTATAGGATCCACCAGGATCAGCTGCCAGACTAGAAGCAACAGGAATTATCAGAGCTTTTCATGCAAGCAATAACCCAAGAGAAGAAAACCTACTGATTTCCAGAGTAAATAGTGCCTACTGGCAGTATAGAGTGTCAGCTACTAGACTGGATTTCAAATGGTCTCCAGATTGTCCTGGTAGGCCATTCTGAGAGAAGAGTATCAACCCTGACCTTTCTAGCATGACAGCAATGTTCTGGGGATCCACCATAAGAATAAAGTCAACAGTGTGAACACTCCATCTGAGAACTGATTAGGCTGCTAGCCTCAAGAAACCAAGTGATCATTTCACTGAACTGTCCTGTCTGAGGTCTCAGCAGTATTTTAATAAACTGAATATCTTTGTTTTAACAAAGCTCTTAGAAAGCTATAGTCTGCAGGATCTATTTAACCACAAGAGGGGATTTTAGAGGGAAAACAACCCCTATCCTTTTATTGTCTTGTGTTTGGAAAGTGTATAGAATAAAGGCTGTGGAGCATTACCACTGGAGTGAGTGGGATTCCATAAATTCTAAACAAAATGATTGACTAACTCAGAGTTTAAAATTTTGAAATGTTGAAAGCTGTTGTCTATTTTTTATTACATTAAGTGCACCAATGAATGTAATTATTTGAAAACAATAAAAAAAACACACTGAAGAAACAATAAATAATAATTAAGGAAAATGTTGATTTCTAAAGCAGAGTTTTACTTCCAATTGCATATTTTAAGTATGAAGTGAAAACAAATGAATCCAAAAAACCAGCAATTCCTCATCAGAAATTCCTTCCTGTCTCAATTACTCAGTTGCTCAGTTCTCCCCATATTGTCATTTCTCTGGTCCTCATAATTATTTTCTCACCACAAAGAATGCCTTAATTCTCAATGTAAAAGGAGAAATTCACACAGGAAAAAGTCATCCTTATATTAAAAATTAACTTTATTTTCCAAGAACTACTTCCTATATACTTTCAGACGTACACCATGAACAAGATACCTCAAAAAGGGGAAGAACAAGTACTGTTTCTCCTATTTTTAGCCACCTTTGAAAAGCAGCTCTCTCCATATAGGTGGCTTGAAGCCTTCAACATATTGCATCTGTTATCTTTGATATGCTTAGCACAGACTCCTGTGGAGACATTTTCTTAATTATGAGTCAGAGAAGCTCTTGGAATCCCAACTGTCTCTTTTACTTTATCTAATCTGATGGGCTCATTTGTCCTAAATACTTCACTTTGCAACCCTCAGAGTCATCCTCTAGCAGTATACTATAACATGTGTCACTCTTTCCCTACTAATATCCAATTAGGCAGTCATCCATCTTTTGCTATTGCCTTCTCTAATCAGAAAGTCATATGCAGAGATGGAAAAGAACTATTTTATCCATCTCCTGTCAATGTAGATTCATTCCCTAGAGTATATTTGCTAGCGTTATGTTTATTTAACTTAGATTATTACAGATTTTTCAAAATAAAATTCAAGCCAAATTATATGAACAGCTTGGATTACACCATTTGGGAGTTATATGATCAGTAACCAATGCCAAGAGAATCAATAGACAGGAAACGACATTTAAATGTGAGCAGAGAAATAAATGTGCCTTTTACTCTACAACCAATACAATTCATAGAACTAAATATTAGTTAAATAGATTCTAGTGGAAGTCTAATGGTTCTTTAGAAAAAATGGATCTATCTATTCCTGGCAAGGAAGAAAAAGGCAAAAAGAGAGATCATCAAAGGCCAGATGTTTTACATTATCTATAAATTTGCACCACTAAAATATTTGACTCTTTTTTTAAAGCATCAGTGACGGTGTTAATTAGCTGACCTTTTTAACAAAAAGAGCCCAGTCCTGTCCAGGGGAAGTACATACAGCCAACCTCAACCTGCTCAGTGGGTGTGACCACATCCAGAAGCCTGTGCAGTGCCTGGGCAGTCAGTGGAGGTTCCCAGTAATGCCAGTGAGTCCTGGTCACCACATTGGTCACTTGCCTGCAGGGATTTGGGATGATACCATCAAACTTACTTCATGTATGTCACTGAGCAGCAGTCAGATGGCAATATTAGGTTATTCCTGGCTCACAATGACAGCTCTTCATGCTTTCCTGATGCCTCTGGACCTGTGTACCTGGGTTATTCCTGCTCTATCTTCTCTCACCTTGAGTGCACAAAGCACATATCACTGTAAGCAAGAAAGTAAAAGAGGGATAAGAAGCAGCAGGGATCCAGGTCAAGTGATCTCTTAGCAGGGGACACAAACAGCCTTGTCAATACTGTCTCTTTTGGTGTAAAGGAGGTCACAGAAGTGAGAATTGCTGTCCAGAAAAATGAAAAAGACTATAGGGAGAAACAAACAAACAGATCAAGGGTGATGACACAGACAGGTCTTCAGCTTTCTAAATGCCCTAACACAGAGATGTGACTACAGCAAAACACTGTCACTGGATTAAGTGTAAACATGAGATAGGTGGATTTATAGGAATTCTGCCTCTAAACTAACATGCAAGTTGATGAAATTTCCACTTAGCCTTGCCTGTAGAAATAAAAGCCCTAATTAAATAACAAAAATTGATATCCTAGAAGTTTAATTAAAAATCATAGTCATGCCAACACTTTCTACTTGGCTTTTTTATAGAAGCAATGAAATAAATACGACATAAAGTCCTTAAAGAGAAACCTTGTTTTCTGCTGATGAAAATCATTAGTTTTACACACTGTCTCCATTTATAATAAGGTCAAGTTGCATTAAACTGATGAAGAAAACTTCTTACAAAAGGGAATACTCTAAACCAACAACCTGTGTGTAAGAACTAGTCACTCTCATAACCCTCAATCTCAGTGAGCACATCTATAGTAGTAAATTAAATACCTCAAGCAAATGTACACAAGAACCTAGATTCCATTGTCTAAATAGCTAACACTGACACTGCTTTTGTTGCAGGAAAATTATTCTCCCTCATGTGATTTCCCTCACATGATCTGGAAACACCGGAATAACTAGCCCAGATGGTGAGGGCACCATCCCAGTAAACATTCAGAGTCAGGCTGAATGGGGCTTCAAAAACCAGGTCTAGTTGAAAAGTACCCTATTTATTTACCTATTTATGGCCAGAGGGCTAGACTAGAGGGCTTTTAAATGTCCCTTCCAATCCAAACTCTTCTCTGTTTCCATAAGACTATGATTCTTTATCAGTTTTCAGGTACAGCTTAGACATAATTAAGGACTCAGAAGAGGTAGGCATCCTCTTTGAGGGACCAGAACAGCAGATTATTGTGACTGTGGACTGCTCTTTCCAAGGTGGCTTCAGATAACAGTACCAGACATATTTAATTTGCTGTCCCAGACTTGGCATGTGGAAGCACAATCCACTCCAGAAACAGAGAAAGGAAGTGAAAGTTCCTACTCTTTTCTTTCTCTCTGTTTGCACTAGGAAATGATGTTAGCAGACATGCTGGCATACACATCCCAATATTGTGGTTTTCCCATGCATACTGACCTCACAGTGAGCAGCTGTGTGAAGAAAAGGTGCGCTGTACAGAAGATGAGCATCACTGTTCATGCCCCACTCTTTTGCTTGCTGCCACTGGGGACTGTTTTTGCTGTGAACTGTGAGATACTGTTAGAATTTTCAAGGGATTACACAAATTTAAGGGTGAATTGTTCTTGTTCCAGTCAATAATTCAGACTTTCTTCACCCTGTCTTCAATGATAACTTCTCCCTCTCTATCAGATTTGAGGTTGCTAGTATGGTTTTGTATCTGGTGAAGAGATAACACATTTAGCTGTCAGGAACTTGAACACCATGATAGCAGAGAAAAATTAGAATTTTAGGATGACAGATAATAAATAGAAAATGATGGGTGCTGAGAGCATTCACTGACCATCTGTATATGGCAGAATGGCCATTCTGGGCTCAGGAAATAAGAAATCTTAATTATAATGCATAGCTGGGATGATTTACTGACTTCAGACAGGGAAGGATACATATTTAATATTGTATATAAAGTTTGCCACATCCCCATAGAAGTGCCACACTAAAATCAGAACTACTTTGAAGCATAAGAACTCATAAAGTTTTATCTTTGGGGTGCATAAAAGTAAGACTTATCGTGGTTAATTTTTAAGCTGTACATGCTATTTCTTCTGTCTTATGTAAAGCCATTAACTGAGTCCTGCAAAACAGTACCCTTTTAATCCTCTTGTGAATGGGGAATTATTTAACAGGCTGCCCATATTTTAATGCCAGTATTTAGGACTCAAATTTGCCTCTTAGAATCTTCATTGTCAAGGAAGTGTCACAGAAATTAATGCTGGTTGCCAAAAGGCAGGGATGGTGTCTGCAGTGGAAGGAATGAGAACAGAGTGGGAGTACAGTAGCAATGCCACTAATGAATACCAGCATCCTCTGAGCTACTCTTACCCAAAAAGCTGTAAAAGAGGCTCTGGAGCTGCAATATGAAGGATCTAGAACCTCTAGAACCTGCAATCTTGGAACAGATACAGCCTGCCTTCAAAAATGTATAATTTCTTAGACTGAAGCCATTCATCTGCTGCAAGAAGTATGGATCTCAACATTTCAAATGTCCCTGATGTTATTGCCAAAGGTTGTGACCACCTGTTAAATTAGAGGCAAATTAAAAAACTAGGAGTGAGTGAGACACAGAAGGCATGATTGTTAACCTTGAGCAGTTACCTATAAATGTAGCTGCAAAATCACATCATGGTGTGAATTTATAGACAACAGCCCTAAGAGTATATTTACTGCCCTGTTTAATGTTTTGGCTTGGATGTTAAGTGATTGATAAGATAGCGCAAATCCCCTTGAGAAAAATGTCCTTCTGGGAAGAATTAATAAGTATTCTGTATAGTAAAGCAGAGTATTAACTTTTGAAAAGTTAATATATATAGAACGTTGCAAAACAAGCAACAATAATGCCTCAAAAGAAAACCATTTAAATTGCTCTGTTAAAATATCTCCTGCTGACTGACACATCTGTAAGTATTATACCTGTGGCTTCTATTTTTTTTTTCTTTTTGTTTCTGAGGCTGATTAGGAGAGTTTTCTTGTTATGCTCCACCTGAAGCTAAGTTGGAGACAGAAAAGGAGCTCTGCAGTTATTTCTATTGTGTATTGGCTTCTTGGGAACAATTCTTTGCTTTTTTTTTTTTTTTTTTCTGCATGATCGTTTTTGCCATCTACTTTTTTTGGCACAGGAGCAACATGCTGTCTTGAAGCAATTTCTTACGTTTCTTTTGGTCTCTTTCATGCATTCCCTCCTATGTATCAAGGGTCACAGGCTCATAACACTTTGGGGCATTTGAAAGACACCTCCCTCTTTCTTCCTTTATTCTTCTTCTGACATAAAATTGGTCTTTCATTCATTGTGTAGAGGACGCCTCTTACAGATATCCCAATTGAGGCCAATGGTGAAAATAGGTTAAGAAAGATATTTTTAGAGATTTATCAAATACAAGAAGATCAGTGACAAAATTTCTTAAATTTTCTGTCAAAATCTTTCCAGAAAAAATTAACTGAAAGAAGTATCATGGTACCTTTTCCAATAATAATTTAGAGTTAGCAGGGTGACTGCAGAGGTAATTTTCTCAAATTCAGATGATGATGGGAGTTTGTGGGTCCCAAGCATTAAGTGAAAAGTAAATAGAATGCAAATAAAAAAGAATTTTGCAAAGCCGATTATGGTACAGACGGATCTTAACTGATGTGTCTTTCATGTAGAAGTTAAAGCCTCAAAGAAAGCTGCCAACTGACATTGCTAAAGGCCTAGAAATGCTACTCTGAGCTGCTGGAGAGGGCCATGGAAAGATGTCCTACCAATCTACAGAGAAATGGCAGTCTACAGAAAACATTTTCACATGGATGCAAATGGTCCAGTGCAGTCTCTGCCCACATTCCCAGTCAGCCAGCTGTACTCCACTTGTATTTGAGAAGATGTGTTAGCAGGATCAAGGAGTATTTGCCCACCACCTACCACCTCTAATCTACATTACTGGGAGACACTAACACCAGGGAAGGATTTTATCCCTACCTCTCAGAGCAGAAGTCTGTCTGCGCACTTCCACATAGAAAAGAGTCTTCAGGAATATACAGGCTTGCTATAAACTGATTGAACGTATTTTCAAGGTTGTCAAGGCTATGCTGGAAAACAAAAGGATTCCTGTGCCAAGAAAAATCTGAAACTCTGCAAATGGGGATGGATGGCCAGGCTGGTCTCATTTTGTGAGCTAATTCAAAGCTCCAGCCTCTGACCCAGAAGCAAACTACCTCTCTGTCCACCTCAGAATTCAGAAACAGCATGCAAATAATTTTGTTTCATTTCTATGGCTGAAAAGTTAAGGCATTTTGGATTGGATATTTACATTTTACATTTACTTTACAATTTCATCCATAAAAACCCTGCAGTCCAAATAACTCATTACTGGATAGCTTGCATGGATAATTTTAAATTGTCTATATATTTTATTTGAATGCTTAGGCATGATTTTCAGTAATATATTGGTTTATATTGCTAGAAATTCCAACTGTTTGCACAGCCAAAATCATGCATTTGGGAACAATTGGGGATTGCTAATAATATTGCCTTCTTTTTTCTTTTTTGATTTTGGTTGCCACAAAAACTGTATTTGTAAATTGGTAAGATCCAAAGGAGCTTTTACTAGGACCCTACCGTCAAGCACTGTGAAAGGGGAAAAGGGAAGATATAGTCATGTAAATAATAACTTTATTTGAAGAACCACCATGCTTTAATCTGATACCTAAGGTGAGTAATTGCCTTATGCAGGCCCAATTTATCTGAATCTTGGAGAGCATCTGGGATCTGCAGTATCTTTGATCCATGTCCAATGCTGTTCTGTGGTCTAGGTGCATCTCAGACTTTCCTTGCCTCTGGCTATGCAAGATGGCTATTGTCACAAGGTTCTCATGCACATCCTAGCACAGATGGCACACAATCCTCCACAACAGCAACAAAGATGAGACAGTCTCAGATATTTAACTGTTTTCCTTTGCAGCATGCTGGTATTGCCCTTCTCTGTATTCTTTCATTGTCCAAGTCTTGTATTTTTTCTTCAGTGCTCCAAGTTGCTATATTCCCAAAGATTAAAATCCACTTACCTTACGTCTGTTTTCCCCAGCCAAAGTGCAATAAAAACAGAGCTTCATTCACCCATGCAAAACCTAATTTGTATCTTCCATTCGCACCAAAGACAAAGGTGAGGTCAATGAGATGGAACAAGAGGAGCTCTTAAGTCATAATAATTTTGTTCTAAAGAAAAATTTAAAAGTCTAAAATAATTTCTACTATTACTGGGGGCAAAAATACTACTGATACTGGCATATGACTTTTAACTCTGTATAAACTCAGTGGCTATATCTACACAGATGGTCTGTAAAAATACATAAAATATTCCTCTCTGCCCAGGAGTAGTAGAACTGGTGAGGGAATTCACCTTTTCTTCAAGGAATATTCCTCCTTTACAGGTCTTATATCCCATCTATGTTACTTCAGATACTGCTGGTCCTGCATGCTTATGATTTCCATGCTGAGGTATCTATCAGCAAGCATTAGGGCAGCTTGCAGCTATCAAGGAATCAGTGGAACAGGAAGAATGTTTTGTTTATCCACAGACCCCTCATGACTTTTAGCCATCACTAGCACCATGGGGTTTGGACAGATATTTTACTCTGGCAATGGTTGTGATGAACAAATCTCAAATCTAGGTATGATAGCATATGAAATGGCAAAATTTAGTGGTAGATCAGGTTGTAACAGTCAAGCAATCAGATTTTGACAGGAGTTGAATGCTCAGGTGTAAAAGAACAAACTAGTTTCAGAAATCATTTTCCCAAAGTCTGAAAAATTAAACCAGTAAAAACCAATTGGGGGAGAGAGTAACTTGATGGAATGTTTCCCACTATTTCAGCAGATGATACAGGACTCAGCCCTACTCTGTTTAATTGGGTCACTGTCATAGTGAAAGAGAAAAGATTTAATCAATGCTGGCCTATGTTTTTAAAGAAAATCATAAAAAGACATAAAAACTAGGAATTACGACAGATTGGTTTAAAAACCATTTAAAAAGGAATAGTTTGGGGAATGAGGAAGGGTTTCTGGCTATTCGAATTTTGCAGCAGTATAAGCTGGGGCTTACCTCTTCACACCTTAATTGCTGGCAATAGAATGGTAGCTATACTAATAAACACTTATATTTATACTTTATTTTGATTTTATAGCTATCAGAGTTTTATGTGTCTATTTGTGATATGTTAGTGACCAGGACTCTTCCAGGTCATATAACGTACCCTAAAGGCTCTTCTTCATAATAGGTCCATAAAAGAAATCTCATAGATTTTATGGTATTGCTGTAATTCAAGTGTTAGATGGTTTAGTACAGATGTTCTAAGAGAAAGAAATTAGTCAACAAGTTTATCTACACAGAATTATTATCTCTAGACTTACACCAGCATTTCTTTAAATCTTGTGAGGGAATTCATCCCAGACTATTAGAGGTGTTTGCCCTACAGCACATGCAGTTACTTTCCTATAATTTGCATGGTTATCTAGTCATTTCTCCCTGAGTGTCACAAAACTGTCACAAGTAAACATTTTACAGACACAGAAACTTACTGATCTCTGTTCTGCTGAATTTATCAGATGCTGTTTCATACATATCTAGCATCTCTCTAAACTTCATGGGCTTGCTCAGAAGTGTAGAAAAAGAAGAAATGCTTTCATGGCTGCATGACTTGCTACGAATGCTGCAATTGCATCTAGTCCAGCTGACCCCAGATACCACAGGGAATGCTGCAATGCTCAGGACTAAAGTCACAATGCCTGTAAACAATGAATTTTAATTCATTTCAGTATCCTTAAGTCAATCAGGAAATTCTGACAGAAACACTGAAAAACTGATTAACAGAAAATATGAAAAGAATAGTGACAGTAGGAAGGAAAGTATAGATATATAGATTGTTTTTCAGTTCCTTTTTTCAGTTATTTCTGTAGAATATAAATCCACTTTACCTTCTGCTCCTGGTATGGGTTGAATTATTTAGAATCACATCAGATTTTCCTTGTTTGCCTTTCAATCTCGTATACTTACCTTTCTTGATTTAATCTATGATGATTCACTGTTTTCAAACATAACCAATACTTTAGATATTCTCTATTGGAGAGGGCTGGTGCTTGAAAATAAACCTCCAATATTCTTATGAAGTCTGAAGCAAAGAATCAGTCTGGACAGGTGGGGGCTGCGGGGGCAGGGTGAGAAGGTGTGGGGTGCAGGGAGGTGGTAAAAGCTACATGGAAACATGGAAACAAGGAAAGGAAACATGTTCTGGGGAGTCAGAGAAATGCAAAATGAAGAGAAGGTTTTCCAGGACAAATCATGCTGTATTATCCCTCATCCATTTATCAACAACATAACTAATAAAACATGGGGGATCTTCTTTTAGCAGACGACCAGGGTGATATGCACAAAAGAAATGAAAGCATATGATTGCCACACAGAAAGTTCTTTCTATGTTTTGCTGTGTTGTTCTTCAAAGGGATAATGTCCTGCTCCCTTCTTTTACTCACTCTGTGACCTTGCAAGCAGATATTGTGTCTGCAGCAATTGTGTCTCCACTGACATCAATGCAGCTGGTTGGTAAGTGGGAAGATCTGCATGGATCTTATTGCTTATGGTGAAGCTTACATGTAAGCTTTTATTTACTGTAACAGAATAAAGGAAAAGGATGCAGTTGTGCAAGAAATATGACTGGCATGGGACTCTGAACATAGGGATTCATCTCCCATCTTTTGGCTGGAACATGCAAAACGCTTTTGCAGTCTTTTTGTAATGCAGCAACAAACTCATTCTCTCAATTCTTGGCATAAAAATGAAATCATCAGCTTCTTTTTTACCCTTTTATCCAACTTATTTTGGGGGTAATCTGGGTCAGCAAGGATGGGTTTCTACTTTTGAGCTAGCTGTCTCAGTTCTTTTTAGTCAGGAGGACGAAACAGACCTTCCAGCATGCAATGCTTCTTACCTTAAATGAGGTACCTAAACTAAGGTATGCCATATAAACCCAAAAACACCTATGTTCTATATTACTATTAAGGTAATCTAAGGTTACTATCCTGACCGTAGACAACTGCACAATATATATATGTGTTTGGTCACATTAATCCCGCTCCCCCTTATTTATTTGTGGCTATTCATCTGTGGTGAACCAACTAGAAAACAGATCTCAAAGCTTGACAGCAATTTGTTCCCAAACAGAAATTTACAAAATAGGAGTAAACCATCTCTCCTGAGTATTTCAAATTTCTGACTACATGTTCAAGGCTTTATTTATAAAAAAGTTTGTATGAAGTCATGGGCTTTTTTTTCAGCCAGTGTTACATCCCAAGAGCTCTAGACATTGTTCTGCTTTCAAAGAAATGCAGAATCACAGGACTGCAGCATAATTTAGGTCTCTGGTCAAACTTTCTGCTCAAAATAACAACGATAATGTTAGACCCTGCTGCTGAAACACAAAGACCAAGGATATTTATATAAATTCTTACATTCTTCTTTACATTTCATGGGAAATAGTCTGTTATTTTAAAAACAGACTATCTTAAGATATTTACACATCTAGAACTCACAATCTTTATTCTATGAATTTTGGAAAATATAAGACCATGTTTTTCTTCTGCTGTCTGGAAAAAACATTTTTTTTCTGTTTCAATTCTTACTGGAGTCCCAGGATTCCTTTACCTATTATAAATTAACCCCATTACAGTGTAAGACTGAGGTAAGAGCACTGAAAATGCTACTTCATCAAGTATACCACTACAGTTATGTCCTATCAGGTAGAGCCATTCCAAGAAAAATTATTTCTAATTGGTCAAGTTTTCCTTGGGGTGTTTTTATGTGTCTTGCGTATGCTTCATACTCAGCTTATTCTTTCACAAAACCTCTGTTGATGCAACCAGCACTATTAACCACACATATAAGAGTATAATGGAAAAATACTAAGCAACATAGATGTGGATAGGAAAAATACTCTGAGCAAATCTTCAATATATTTCCATTCTTCCTCAACTGAAATTTCAGTCCTTCCTCTATGTCTGTAGTTTAGACATCTTGCAAAGACATAAACAGGAGACAGCACTGACATGTGGAGGACCCCTCTGGGAGATCCTATATAACCTCTCTTGGGCCAGAGATCTTCCAGGTGTTCCAGGAAATTGGATGGTGCCGTGACATCGGTCACTAAATGCGGTAAAGGGCAAAACCACCCTGTCTGACTTCAAGTTCCTGAGTCACAAACCACAGTATGGCAGAGAAAACCATGGGGCAAATATCATTTTGTGCTTCCCCTTGTTGAAATCTTCCCCTCTAGGCTGCCAGAAGATGGAAGTCCAAGCTCAGCTGGTCTTTGATCCCACATTGCTTTTGTGCCTCTACCTCCATGCTTACCCTTCAGATGCACCTTAATGTCCTTCCTTCTACACTGTCTTATTTTGGAAGGCTGGCTTCGCACTGCATGGCTGCTCTAAGTAATTGAAAATAGAGACAATATGTGGCAAAAAAATTCCCTCTGGGAATTTAATTGTAGTTTAACATCAGTATAATACTTTGTCTTAAAACAAAAGTCTCTTTAAGTTGAATGTTACAGATCATTCTGTCCACAACTCGCCCTCAGAGGGATTACAGTTTGATGGCTATGAGATTGTTATGTATATTGACACTGTTTTTAAGAAAAACCTTTTGTCTACTGCTTCATCTAATAAAGACAAGAGATTCTGCAACTCTTCACATCAAAAGATACAGCCTGACATTTCTTATGAGTCATGAGTCAACAAATTATGTAGCTTGCTTTCTCTTAAGCATGTAATTTGATCTGCAAGCATGAGCAACAGTTTTTGTATTTCAATCAGTAAATAATTCCTCTTTAAAAACATTCCAACTAATGTTTATTTGTACAATCTGTCCTTCAGCAGAGCCTTAGTTTGATGAAGTAAAAGATGTAACTCTAATAGGAAAGTGTCTAAAACCTGACAAAACATTGCATTTGATCATGTGTGATGAGAGCACTAAGGAAGTACATAGTTTGAAAAGCCGATACTGCATTTTCTTGAAATCGCTGTCTTAAACAGTTTTTTTTTTCTGAACTAAACATTGTTCTCACTGCAGTGGAAATTTTCTTTTTTAAATTACAGGGATCATATTTCCAACAAAAAACATGAGTAGTGCATAGTCTGAATGAAAGAAAAATGAAATATTTTTATTCTGTTCTAAGATAAAAGTGATTGCTGTGGATACTTCTTTCCCTTGGGAAGAGTGCAATGAGGTCCTTTATTTCATTAGAGATGTCAAACATGAAATCAATATCAGTGCTGAGACCTTGACTGGTGGCCAGGGTGGGTGGGCACTGCTAAAGTAAGAAAACAAGATGTTCTTTCTTGATCTGAAGAGTTTTGTTACAATGAAGCAAGCTATAAAAATTACAAAAAAAAAAAAAAAATCAGAACAAAAACCCAAAACCTGAAAGATCAAAACGTAACTGGAAACTTGACTACAATTTTTACAACCTCAGAGGTAACTACTAGAATGACAGACAGCTTTGCACATCCATTTGTCAGACAAGAAAAACCAAGAGGTTCTTACTTACTCTTCCAGTGGACTAACACCATCTATTGTACACCACTCAAGATCATCATTTTAACACAGATATTTAAATGTATGTGGTAACTATTTTTTTTTTATTCAGAGAGCTGCACATCATTTTGCAGAGTTTATCCAAACCAAAGAAATATGCTATTGCAATGCATTTTAGATACTGCAGCAAAAAGAACCTCAGGATTGCACTGGTCAGCAAGGTATCTCAAAACAAACTATTTCAAAGCACCATGTTCTCCTGCAGATCCAGGTCCATGTGTATAAATCATTGTAAATCCCTGGAGTTTTAAAAAGGTTTAAAAAAGAGAAGTGTTCCCATCTCCATCTTTCACACCGTGAAAATACCTTTTTGCCAACAGTGCTATTTTTTCCTCCCAGTTCATGGTCATTTCCTTTTATTGAATAAAAGTTCTTGTTCAAACATGACAGAAATGCTTATTTTAGCAGTTTGGGTTTTGGGGGGTTTTTAATTCTATATCCATGCTTATGACTTGGTATATTATTATGGCAGCTACTCCCTGTGACAGAGCAGTGGTAGATTTAGTACATCTGTATCTTGTTCTGGATGTCCACAGTACAGTACATTACCAATGCCCTTATATATCATAGCTGCTTTAATGCCACAGCGTTACAGACAAATCACTAGTATGACCATAGACCTTATGGATACAGCTGTGCCATTTTGACAAGTCCCTAAATCACCAACTAGATTCTGATACACAATGACAAATAATCCATCCCCTGAAAAGTCCCTTTATACTCAATTCAGCAACTTGTGGGAAAAAAAAAAAACCAAACAATACCCAGACTCCAAATTTATTGATCAGCTACCTAGTTTGGGTTTTTTTTCATGTTCTGAGCCATCTTGATGTCTCTTCTTATCTCTAATACTGATCTCTTTTGCTTTTTAATGTGATCTTTCTCCCATGGTGATGACACCTCAAAATAATGATGTTTTCCAACTGATCACTAAAGACAGGTTTTCAGGATTTTATAATTCCTTGGGTGAAGCTGCTCTCTGAGATCAGCATGGACCCTTAAACCAGTCACAAGAACTTGAAGGAAATGTCTTCTGTCAGCTGAGAAAGACAAACCAAGGTTTTTACAGCCTGTAGCAAGATGGGTGCTAATCTGCCTCAGACCTTTAATGATTCTTTAAAAAGAGAAATAATAGTTATGTAGAGAAAGTTTACAACAGACAGAGACTAATCAAGTGGAAGTGAATGTAGCTCAAATACACAGTAACTCCATAAATAAGTGATTGAGAAGGAAGAGACACTTTGCCTTTCTTATCTAAATTGCTGTTTCAAATCCGGACTCAGTGTCTAAAATGTTAATTTGAGCCTATGACATCTATTCTGTGGTCAATATGAAGTGAATTCCTGGTCTCTGGCCAGTTTCTAATGGACAAGTGGCAACTACCCAAGAAAAGATGACAACCACAGTTGGCACCCCAGTGCAGAGTCATCAGTGGGACAAAGACTGAACTGGTCAAAAGGGAAAGTGATCTCCTCACCCCCTCCAGACAGTTCAGCTAAAGGAGGCCTGAAACAAATGGGCAAAGCACCAAGGGAGAAGATTTTATTATGATTGTTCTGCCATCTTTTTTCTTTGTGAATAAACTTATTTTTCAAAGGCTGTCAATCTCATATCTTTCATAATTTGAGAAATAGGGAGACATGTTGCTCTGTCCCCCTTACCAGGTCTCCCTCCCATGACAGTGAGTGTTGCCAGTCATATGCTTGAGCTCTAGATCAAAACCAGGTGGCAAAGCAAACTGTATTTAAACTTTGATCATCAGTTCAACTCTGTAGCACAGCTTTTGCTTTGAAAAAGAAAAAGTAGAAAAGGTTTGGTTTTGCTAGCAAGCAATTATTTCATTTGCCAAAGAACCCATTAAATAGGTGTTCTACATCAACATCAGAAATTTCTGTAGTGTGACCCTCCTCCCAGAGCACCAATTGTAAAAGACATTTGAGAATCCATTTTTATTCCAGGTTCCAATATTGCATTTTCTTTCCTCTTCTCTTTTAGAGCAACAACTGAAAAAAAAATCATAACAAGGAAAAGAAATTGATAAATCTGTCTAGCTAGTGTAAGGAAACAAAATGACTGCTGTGCAGTGTCACAGCTGGTAATGCCTCAGATTCAACTGAAACAGCATTGAAAAATAGCCAAACAGGAATCTTTCATGTCTGACTTCATAGGTCACCCACCCCATGCTATGTGTTCTTTTTGTGAATCTCTCAGCTAAGTACTTCCAGCTAAAGTAGTTCAAATACACAGAATGAGAAAAATCAACAAAGAACAAGACACAATGAGCAGTCTAGAAATACCACTTAGCTGGTGTTTTGTATATGGGCAGCAATGGATTAGTAGCAACATGGCAAACAGCTCATTCCAATTTGAGAGTTTTTCTTCCAACCAGAGTACATTTCAGATTTATCATTCTAGTTTTAAACGTGTATATACATGGTCAGAGCATAGCTGGTGTTCAAATGAGTTAAAAAACCTCCAGGCTCTGCACTTCCAGGAAAATGTGACTTTAAAATAGTTTAATACCAACTAGAGGCCATGAACAAGCACAAGACATTGTAAGAGATATTCAATGAAAAGAACCATCTCAAGAATTTATTCTAAAATGTTTAACACAGTGGCACAGAAACTGGAAAGACTGCTGATCTTCCTCCTTGAAAATAACAACTTCATTCTCAAATGGTAATGATTTTGGATATCATATTTCCATTATATTAAATAAAGAAATAAGCTAAAAGTGTCTATCACACGTAGAATTATCCCCAGTGAAACAGAGTAAGGAAGACCTTTTTCCTACATTATGCATGCTTGTATACTGTCAAAAAAATGCATAAGCTATACAGCAGGAATAACAAGCCCTACAAAAGCTTTCCAATACCTACTGTAAAGGTTTTCTGCATTAACTAAGAATTCTTCTTCTTAAAAAGTGTGTGACAACAGGAAATTATTTCAAGCTGGCTAAGAGATTCAGAAAAAATACAAAGGCTCTGATTTCAGATTAATTTTTTACTGTCTAATCAGTTACATTCTTGATAGGTTTCTAATATTTTGTATTTATATGATAGCTGTCATCTTTATAGTTTAAGTGCAGTAAATTGCCAACCTATAATTTACAGCAAGGATCAAGAAAAAATTATGATGTAAGGAGTCCCCAGGCTGGTTTCTTGTTTACCCTGCAAATCTAAACAACTCCTGGACTTCAGAGAACTTACGTACCCATGACAATAGTACAAAAAATATTACAATTTAGGCCACCAATTCTATTTGTTACAGTTGAGAGGCTGACCCAAGCACATAGGATTTAAAACACAACGTCCCTCCAGTAAAGCAATGAAGAGCTCAGAAAATTTCCTTCAGATTGGTGAAGTTTTGTTTGCTTGTTTGTTTTTTTAACAAACTTGCTCACAGTGCATCTGGTCATCTAAGATTAACTTTTCTCAAAAAGCCTGGTCAATGCTGGTTTACTGTGTACTGGTTTACTCTGGTTGTATTTCCATGTTCAATTATGTGCTCTTCAGCCTCTGGCTTATTTGTACTGGACAAATACAACATTCTTAGGTAGCAACGTTTCTTAAAAAAAATTTGCTCAGGTGCATATATAGAAATCATTCATTCTCTGCCTTCCTTCACACAGGTTATTTTTTTGTTCTTTAGCCAGGTTTTCAAAGGAATAATGCTTGCTTGATCATGGCTGTCTGTCTGCTGACCCCCTTCTAATAACTTTTTTTTTATTTTATCAGGTTGTGGTGGTTTGACCCGGAAACAGGATTTCTGGGATGCTGTGGTCAGGGCCAATGAGTGCTCAGATTTTAACCTTGGCATTGAGTTTGACCACTGACATTTTGGTCCGCCTCTGAGAAGAACACACGGTGGTTAAAAACCAGAGCTGCTCACCTGCCGGCCTCTTGGGACTTCGGCAGGAAAGAGACCGGATCCTCTCCCCCGTCCGGAGCTGCTGCCGGGCGGGAGAGGGCCAGCCCACGTGGTAGGCCTGGGCCTGGACTGAGGTGGGGGGTGAAGAGGCCCTTGAGCATGGAAGGGTGGAGGAACACCAAGAGACATCGAGCAGTCATTCCCCCGCCCCAGCAGAGAGAGAGGGAGAGCAGGTGTCTGGATTTTGATAGCGGCCAGCTGAGAAGGAGAAGTTGGGGTGCAGGCGGAAAGCTGCCCAGCAGGGCAGCCGTGGGAGTTCCGGAGCTCCAGAGCTCCAGACAGGCAGAGACTGAAGTTTTTAACCCCTTTCTAGCATGTCAGAAACCTTATTAATGCTGATCTTCCTGGAGCTGAATGAGACAAGAGATAAGAGATGAGATAAGAGGGGATGGGCCACGAGGAATGATGGAGTGGCCTTTTGGCTGGACTTTTCGTGTGTGGCCATGGACGGAACCTTTTTTTTTTTCCTGTGACACAGAGATTGCATTTAGGGGGAGGCAATGGCTCAGAGCCAAGAGAGTACAGTGATGTTATGTGAAAGAGTGCATGAACAGAGACAACCGGTGAGGAGGGTGGTTGGTGCCCTTGATCTTCGGTGGAAGAGAAGATCTCTGTTTTTGAGACCCCTCAGCCCCAGGGGGTGCAAAAAATATGGGGGGGACTGGTGTCCCAAAGGTGAGAGACTGTGCTTTTTTGGAACTGGACAAAGCATCCTTAAAAGGGGGACCCTAGAAGCAGTTCTGGTCCATGAGCAATGGTGAGAACATTGCACATGGAAGGAGGATGTCACGATGGCAAATGATCTCCGGGCGGTGCCAAGAGTGACATGGAAACACAAGAGGTTTCAACGGTGTTTCCAGGGGAAGCCTATGGCACAAAGAGAGACTCCTTCTCCTCTTGGTGAACTGAGTATTCTAAAGGGTGGTGCTGGACCAAGAGCTGGTGATTTAGAAGATGTATTGTATTGGGAATTAGGTGGGGGGGGGAAGGAGGAGAGTGTTTTTGTAAGGTTTTCATTTTTTCTTGTGTGTTTTCTTTCACTTGTAGTTTAGTTAATAAATTTTTCTTTCTTTTAAGTAGGAGCCTGCTTTGCTTATTCCTGGTCACATCTCACAGCAGACACCAGGGAGAGTGTATTTTCATGGGGGCACTGGCATTGTACCAGTGTCAAATTATGACACAGATCTAAAAGAGAGGTTGTAATCTCAAAGAGAAGTTATTAAGAGAATTGTGAGGAAAAGTCAGAAACAAGGTGGATGAAACTCCAGAATTACTGTCCCCACTGGAAGAGGAGACAACAAACCCACTTAGCAGCAGGGAGTGAGCTGGCCTGGAAGCACCAGGTTACCCAGCACAAATACTGTTGTTTGTTTAGGAGAGTACCTGGTAAAAAAGAGTAATTGTGAAGTTGGCAGTCTGTACTGCATGTGGGCACAAATTCATAGGAAACTAGGTTTCATTGGATATTCTTTTCCTCTTCAGGATCTACACATTTTACAGCTTCAAATCTTTGTAAACATATGTTTCCCAGAACCATACCCTTCTGTCACACTTGAGAAATCAAAACTGTTCTCCTGGCTTTTATGAGCAATCTTCTCTTTACAGCACCAGCACTCCAACTCCACTCCTGTACAATTCTGTAAATAACCTAATCATAAAATAACTTTTCTTTATTAAAGAGTGAGTATTTTGGTGGCTTTTTGTTCTTGCTATTGGCGTATTTTACAAACACAGCTCAGGTAATCCTACTTTTCAGTTTCCACATCAGCACTGATTTGCAACTGAGAACACTATTTTTCAAAAGAAAAGATCAGATATTCTCAAAACATTCTCAGCTGCATTTTTGAGTCCTTATCTCCACAGATCTGAGTGAAGTATTTGTATTACAAAGAAAAAGATATCAGGCCTTCCTTTTTATTGAGACATCTCTAGAATTCATTTTTATTTCAAGTTTCCGGTGATACACTGGAAGCCACAACACTGGTGGTGTACCACAGCTACAGGTATGAGTCTCTTTGCTTCCTCTCACAGCAATTCCTTGCTTTTGGAAATTTTCAAGTAATTTTCCAGTCCTTCTCTTTCTTGGATACCCAAATAAACTCAGGATGGCGATTGATTTTCCTAGGTGAGTCTACTGATGTGGGGAAACTGCCCCCTAAAGACCTCTTCCTTCCCTTCTCGGTAACTTCATTTCTGTTGATGTTGTCCCTACATTTGATTTATATAACTTTCCAGATGAGGGATTAAAATTCACATATCTCAGCCACTCTAAGTTAATATAAATATAGATTATGAAACTCTCAAGAAATAACCATAAATTGTTACCAAACATTTCAATTTTATTAAACCAGATCAGAAATTACATGATGTGCCATTTGGCAATGTTGAAAATCTTTACTGTAACTCAAGTGCAGCTGTCAACCACGCAATTTCTAATACATGGAGCAGTTTCACATTATGAGAATAAATCCATTTTATCCACTCCTCTCTGAAATTGCACACACAAGCGAAACAATTTTTATGGCTCAATTTAGTTATGTTCTTTACCAGTCTATACTACTAAAAATCTAGAAATGGATTTAGAAGCGACAATATATTTTTGTTGTGGAGAAAAGTGAGAATTTTGCCACTTATTAAGGGCAGGAACTTTGCATTTCAGAATATAGAAGATGTAGGAATTAGTATTATCCTTATGGTTGACCATATGTGAGTTTTCTGTTATAACTATCTATATCTAAATATGTCATATCAGCAATGTATTGCTCTTGTTTTGAGTTACAGCTACGCACAAGAACATCTGTCATATTGACAATGTTGTTGCAAAGACTTTAAAGATGATAAAGACCGAGACCAAAACAGAATTATTCTGAAGATAGCTAGAGAGAGAATATGAAGAAACATTACATTAATTACAAAAATTTGTATGCTTCATGATTTTTCTCTTTGCTTTTGGGCAAAGATTTAGAAAGCTGATACTGGTGTCACGATACTTGTGATTGCACAACCTAACTGTGGCAAGCGGGCAGTGCCAGTTTTGAGACAGAACTTTTTCAATAAAACTTTGGTGAAAGTTTCCCTAGAGAATAGCTATAGCTCGCTGGTTTGGAACTCAGGTTGGGACTGGAAAGATTCTGCTCTCCATGTTCCCGTGTGTCTCCACATCACCTACATCAGGATCACCCTGAGCAGCAAAGGCGCCTTGTCAAGAGGATTCCCAATAAACTCTCTTTGAAAGAACACATGATCCAGCAACCCATATGTGAGTCTGGCTTGGAGTCCATTCTGTGGGTCTAATTTTGCATGACTCCCTGAATGACTCACCAGCCCAGAGGTCAGCATGATCACTTTAAACTAACAATTGTTACACCATTTACTAACACAAACATGTACATGCTTACATATGTATATATATGTAAACTAGGGCTTTTGACAAATTAGTAAATCTGACACATGCTTAAGGAAAAAATACCAAATCAATATTTACATTGTCTCATTTTTAAGCATATTCATATTATGGGAAAAGCTCCTTATTTGACTTTCCATTATATGTTTTAGAAATTTTGTCATTAATAAACTCACTAATATTAGTGGAAGCTTATTGTTGAATGTGTTTCATCTTTTCATATCAATTCAGTATTGTATCATTTGTATTCTCTTTGGTGTACACTCCTTTTGATCTGCATCTTATCACATTAATGATTTTATTGCAAACAACATTGTATTCTGAGACTTCAATATTCTGCTGGCATATTTAAATGCTAATAATTCAAAGTTGATCAAAACACATGCATATGACAAAAAGAAGGTCAATGAAGGAGCAGTCATAGTACAGGGCTGGCAAGGCTATTAGAAAAATATAAAACTCATTAATGACCATCAGATCGGATACTTTCAGAAATGAGTAATGACATGAGAGTCCAGAACTAGATAGTTAATAAACTATTAGTGAATAATTTGTGACTAAACATATTTCCAACCACAAATTAAAAAATAGCTGAGGAAACTAACATATTTTGCCCTCATATTCCTTATGTTCATTGACCTATGCTCCCTACACCATCTCTGTTCTTTTTATTCACAGTGTGCCTGTATTAGTTTTGCCTTCTGAGGATATGCTGTCCATAGTTTTAAGGCTGTTCCTCGCCTTCAGACATTTCCCCTCTTCCACATCTTTTAATTTTTTAATTTCAAACAAACTCAGTTCTGGGTGTCTACACTAAATGTGCAAAATCCAGGAAGCTGAAGTGAATCTGAAGCTAGGCAAAAAGAACTTTCTTACACCCCTACTGTCTGGCATAATTATTTTTAGAAATGAGATTATACTGGTCACTTTAAAAATATCTCCATGATAATCTACCCTTTTTTTTTTCCTGTAGTATCAGATAACTGCAAACCAAAGAGATAGTGCTTCTGCTGGGACTGTTTAGGTGTGGGCAGCTGAAGATTCTGAAAGCCTGTTTTATCCTGAGACTAAGCTTTTAAATTCTACTTTAATTTATTTCTTTAAATGCAGTCTCTATGCAGATATTCACGTACAGGTTTTGTAGAGGAGTCAACAATGCAGCTTAAACTGTTCAAATTACACTGCACACAAACATGCTCTGGGGTTTTGGGAAGTAAATAATTAAAGATAGAGAAATAATATAATTTCTTAAGAGAGTCAAAAAAAATATTTCATGGGTCCACACACAAATAAATGTTTCTGTTGGAAAACAAAATGGGTATTTTAGCTTTTAGAGTCCCATCTGCTCAGTTCAGAATTGTCTTCTCAAAGAGACAGGGCAGTGTTTGGAGGTAAAGCAAACAGAGGGTGATCATTTCAACTTTAAAGCTGCTCTTGCTAATGTCACAGAGCAGTGTTTTAAGATGTTAGTGCTACTCTGACTAATGCCTGCTCCAGTCTTAACCTAGCTAGTGTTATACTGTCCCATACAAAACCTTTATCAGTTTTTTCTGGATCTCATTTTATATGCCTCACTAGGTTTCTTGTGTTTTCTCTAAGGTAAGAATATTTGCCATCAGGCCTCCGGACCTGCAAGCTATTTTGTGCAACTTGACCTTTCCATCTGCAAGAAGCCTTTCTGAGTCCATCAGCAGCTGCCTCTGGTGTCAGAGCCTGCCTTCACACAGACTCTTACAAGATCAGAACCATTGTCACACGTGAGAAGAGTAAAAAAAAAAAAAAAAAAAAATTTAAAAAATGGACATATGTGAAATCAGCACTAGTTAAAGAGATCCTCAGAAGCAGAGGCACTGTCTGCTCTGGTGTGTGCTTTCCTATAGCTCTAACTGAAGTTTCAACCTTGGAACTTGACACTTACTGTTAATGGTCACAGGAGTATGTCTTCTGCAAAGGGAGAAAGAGCCTCTCCTCAGAAAAACAAGATTTTTCTGGAATTATTTCTGAACGTGCTCAAAATGCTGCAGAATGTTCCATACTTTGTGTCACTCATCCCATGACATAAATTAAAACTTAACTGTTCTTCTTGAGCCTGTTCCTGAACCATTTGCCCCAGTCCAACACAATATTATAAATGATTAGAGCTAATTTGCAGGTAGAAACTAAACTTCCACTTTGCAGCCACTATCTCTGTTCAAGTCAATAGAACCTAAATAAAATTTGCTGGAAAACAATATTCTGAAGTTCCATAATTTCACCCTTGTCACCCATCTACATCCATCCAAAGACATCCATCAGATACCAGGTTCTTGACACCACGTCAGGTTCATTCATCATAAACTTCCATCTGTCTTTCATTTTTCATTTGGTTTCAGAAGGTCAATTTAACATCTGCCATCCTAAGACATTATGTAATCATTGTACTTTCCAACTAGTATATTTGTAATTTGTTTGGTGGCAGCCCAGATGTTTTGGAGAAAGCTTCATTATCATCATCATCATCATCATCTCATCAGCCTAAGTTGGCGCTTAATATTTTCCGGTTGCAACAGCTTCAAAGAAAACAAACAAGCACCCTCTGGCAGGAGGTAAACAGGGGCTGTACGTAAACTCCTGACTGCTTGGGTGATGGATTTTGTCTGACCAATTATGTCTAGAAGGATGGCTTCAGCTCACATAAAGATATTTAAGTTTTATTTAAAGTGCTTTTAGACACACCGTTGACTTCTTAGACACTCATTTCCACTCTACAGTTTTGTCCTATTTCAACCTAATTAGAAGCATTTGAGTAAAACAAACTACATTTCTGCATTTTGTAGTTGTACGGCAGGTTCAACACACAGGATACACAATGGAGTTCTCATTCCTTACGGGCTTCTAGGTAGTGTTATTATTTAAATTACCAGAGGAAGAAAAAGAGAAAAGGCAAGGCAAGGCAAAGAAAACCAAAACTCAATATACCAATTCTAAAATCTTCCCTGAGATGTCAGCAATCCAAATCAATCCAGCCTATTGAGATTGCAGGTAGTCAGGATTTGCCAGGCTTTGGCAATTCCCAAATATATTTTATTTTGACAACTCACTTCCTTTATTCTTCTTGCTTATTCAATCACCTCAGTTCTCATTTTAGTTTGAATGTATTTTCAGCTTAGCAGGATACTAAATGTTTCTGCTTGCATATTTTTGTGCCTTTCCAAAGCTTTAATTGAACTCCCATTTTGTGTACCACTACCACACACTTGCCAGGTTTCTTGCATAGAACAAACATTTTTAAACTGTCCATTCAGGCTTACTTTTGACTTGATTCGAATTACTACTGTTGGATCTCGTCTTACTTTGGTCCTTATTTTGTCCTTCAAGTTACTAATTTCAGAGCATTTAAAATTCATACAATTAACTTGTTCAAGGAACATAAATGCTTGGTTATTATTAGGCTTGTCTTCTTTTTTTTTTTTTAAGCAAACCCATGCAAGAGGTCCAGCCTGGTCTATCTGTATAATCTATTGAGCTGGGCAATCTATTTATGACATAATGGAAAAGCAGATGAGAGTGATGGGAGCCGTGTGCTTGGCAGTAGCTGTTGC
Source organism: Calcarius lapponicus (assembly GCA_039654755.1). Lineage (NCBI taxonomy): Eukaryota > Metazoa > Chordata > Aves > Passeriformes > Fringillidae > Calcarius > Calcarius lapponicus. The sequence continues at coordinate 62,408,471 of CM077465.1, forward strand.
AATCAATATTCCAGTCACAAGCAAACTGTCAAAAATTAAGGATGAACAGAACTGTATTATTTTATCATGGGCTGAGTTATTTTCAAAGGAATCCGGGGGACTTACAGGCCCAGTTCTCATTAAATTCTAATGGGAACTGGGAATCACACTCTATTGAGCTGTCTTGAAAAAAATTGCAGCAGTGGTGAATAATTTTATGAGGTCACCCAATCAAAATAAATTCTGTCATGACCTCTACACACAGTCAAACAACTTTTTTGGGGCTTAATTCATCTCTTTTAAAAGTATTAAGAAAATCTAAATAAATTGTATTTACATTTTTTGTGGAACTTCAAATTATGTTTTCCTGGAAATAGCCTGGTTTCTTTTTTCTTTTTAGAGGTAAATTAGTTTTCATGTCATACTTTGTCTTTACTGTGCCATAAACCCATGAGAAGGAGATGAAAAATGTAACTGCTGATACACTTGAAGGGGGAAAAGAAGATGTGCAGTACATATTATGAGACTTTCATATTCTATAGGTAGTTCTGGTAAAACAAAGAAGTGTGATTCAAATTTACTGTTTGATTAAAGAGCAGGGATCAATACTTGTCCAGCATTAATAAACTTTCATCTCTTCTTATCACAAGATTTTCTTCAAAATTGTATTAATATATTTAATTTTGTGCACATTCTCACCAGAGCCATGGCTACATGCTGAGCTTCTGTATAATTTAAATGGGAAAATAGGAAAAGGAGGTGCAGAAAGTTGTCATGAAATGGAGCATTTCCCCTGTCCTCGCATCAGTGATGTGAGTGATTGTCATCAAGGCAGCCTGCCATTCTCCCTCTATATACAGAAGCATTCTTCTTCTTCTTACCTCATGGCTCCACAGGAAAATATTACATAAATTCAAATTTGCATTCTTGTCAAGCAGTCACTTTCACAGTGGCCGTGGGCACATATAGAAATGATGTCCATGGTGGAGGGGAACATATCTCTTTATATAAAGTAGGCAAACTGTTCATTCATCCTAACAGGAAAGACCCTAATCTTGTCTCATCCTTGCAAATACAGAATTCAGCAAATCCACAAGAGGTATTTGCAAATCCAAGTTCACTGATGAGTTCAGTGATGCTGTTCTTTGCTGAAGCCATGTGTCTCTTGATTTGTCCACCTTATGTTACTACACAATCCTTCTGGGGAAAACTAGGTCTGTTGGCAGGTCCACAGTCCTGCATCCTCCATCACGTAATGTCACAGAATGCTCATGTTTGTAAAATAAGTGACTTGTCCGCAGCTGAGATTTTTTCTCCTGCCTTTTGCTTTATCTGACATCAAGGTATGTAAAACTGAAAGAAAAAAAATCAATAGGAAGCTGAGGGCCTTAATTACCAGTAAGGGCTGATTAATAACCATCTCTATTTCCTCTCTCTTTTCCCATTCTCCAAACACTCAATGGTGGTACCAGACACAGTAATTAGAAAACTCGGTGCAAGTAAGGCAATTTTCTTTAACAATGAAACCTTCGCTTTTACTGTTTCATGAACACAAGACAAGGTCTATTAAAATGACATTAAAAGATGAGCTGCTGGACTGAATTAGAAAATAGGTTTTAGAAAATCCAAAGGAAGAAATAGGGAAGGAGATATAATTAAAATATTGATATGATTAATAAGGAGGCAGAAAAAAGGAATGAGCAGCTTTAGACAAAATAAGTTTTCCTGTACTCCTTTCAATTTTCCTCCAGTTTTAAAGCTTTCAGGAAATATGTGAATATATTTATTCACATATAATTATACATATAGGCATACATGCATACAAACACGGACACACACATGTCCTCAGATAATGTAAAACAGCCTTTTTTTAATAATTTTTTTAGCTTTTTTTTCCTGTGATAACACAATGGCTACTGTTTAGCTAAAAAATTGCCTATAGTCCTTCATTTAGAATGTGAATTTCTCAGAACAGTTTTATATAATGTGAATATAGCCAGCAGTTCCAAGAAAATATATCTGGTAGTCCCTCTGCAGCTACTCTATCATCTTATTAGATTTCATTTTTATTCTCAATACTAATACCACAATATTCTTAATTTTATCACAAGTCATTTGCTTTATTATGAATGAATATTTGTGAAGCTTATGATCTAATTACAATCAATAGCAATAACTTGAAGCAATAAAGGCCACTGAGTTCCAGAGAAAACTCCACAGTCAAAGAATATGTATTTTTAACAACTTTTAAAATACCCTTTTTTCCCCCTCTACTTAGAACATTGTTAAAGGTTACTAGAGTTACTGTTTTTCACACAGTCTTTGAAACTCCAGAATACCTTCCATCAGCACCTACAAGGAGGGCCATACATTTTCAATCTGTTGAAAATAATTGTGTGGAAAAACCCATTCTGTTGCTTCCAGACACAATCCAATCAGTGTAATGGTTTTTGAGAAAGAAGGAACTATATTCACATTTCATTCATGTAAAGAATGAAATAATAGAAGACTTTCATGGTAGATGAGCACCCTGCAGGTACTGCAGTTTGCTGCAGCATACATAAGGCCTTGTTGGGTTCATTGCATAAGGGAAAAATCTCCTTTAAATTGTATTCTTCCCCCAGGCTTCAAATACATATTTTTTTTAATGGACTGAAGCAGGAACTGGAGGGATTTTGCATCCCAGTGTGACTTTTACTTTTGAATGGCTGCTCTGAATTTCTGGAAGAACTTGCCATAATTCTTGTCTTTCTTTAATGAGGTAAAATTAGCCCAGACAGCAGATAACCGTCACCACCACACTTTGATCATTATTTCCCAATGACACAAAGAAAACCCCTAAAACAAAAGCAGCAAGGAACTGAACATCTTGTTTCTTTTTGGTGCTCTCTGTTCCTGCTCCCTGTGTGTGGTTTTCAGTTTTAAGTGAAATTCAGCAACAGCAGAGTTCAAACACGGAGTGGTTGCCAGCCAGCGTAGTGCAGCAGCAGCACTGCCAGAGAGGTGCGGCTGTTTGACAGAGAAGAATGTTCCTTTGCTTTTTATAGCACACCATTGTTAGCAGCTTCCTTTCTATTGTCCTGTGAAAGAGAGCCACCACTTTCCTGTTCAAATGCTGTGCCCACGACAATCCCTCCTCAGCTGCTCACAACTCCCCAGATCACACCCACCCTCCTGAGCTGAGACTGCTCACCCTAGCTCTGCATACAGATGCAGACATTAACAAAGGTGTGCCATTAAATTAAAAACTGGGGGGAAACGTGGAGCTGAAGACATTCAAATATGTCATGGAATTGAGTATTGAGCAGCAGCGACTAAAATTTAAGAGTAGTGACTCCTAACCTGATTTATTTGACCTTACATGTGTTAGCCAATTGGTTTTAATTCAAGAGATGCAAATGCTTAAATGATATATAAAATATATATATTATATTTTATATAGACATCAGTAATAGAAAATGTATGCAGGAAAAAATAAATTATTGAGGAAAAACTGCATGGTTCAAAATTACTAAGAAGCATGAAAGAACTCTTCTTAAAATATCTGGTCTCATATTTTGGATGAGTTCAAAACAGCACTCAAGATAGATTATAGATGTATTGTGCTTGCAAAGCACATGTTTTATTACAGAAATAAAGGTTTGTATTATCTATTTATTAATGTAACAATGTCACAGGAAGATCTTATCAAAACCAGAGTTCACCAAATCTTTCTAGAAAATCAGAGTTCATCAAATCTTTCTAGAAAAATAAAATTTGTGGTACAACTGCATCTGTAATATGGAATTTTTAGGTATGGAGTTGGCAGTCAGCAATCATGCTTATTCCCATACCTGCGTGACACAGCCAAGGTTAACACATTTGCAATTTCATTTGGCGCAAGTGAGTTCACTTAAAGACCTCTCATATAGAAGAAAATTCCTGCATGATTTAGCAAAGCTCATGAGTTCACTCACCCCTCCACAAACCTAAAAGTTACAAGAATAAACTAGAGAAATATCTATATAACTCTTGTGAGACTTTAGTTCATTAAAACTCTTTCATTCATGGAATGCTTATAATTTTTGGTAATGTTCCTGTTACAGAGGTAATTTTCACTACGTTTATTTTATTGCATTGGATACATTTTTGTGGAGACTAGGTGTGAACTACGCAGCTGAATTTAGAATAGAAAACAAGAGTTTCACACTGAGGATGAATAATTCAGTTTTTAAGTTGCTGGCAAGATAAGAATAAGTGGATTCCTGTCAAATGATCTTTATCTTATTTGTCAAGATAAAGCACAGTCCCAAAGCCATAAACAGATTGTAAAGGAGACATTTTCTTCTTATCCCTTTTTTCACACTTTCAAAGATCTTTGCAAATCTGTCCAGCTAAACTAGAGCACATTTTTTCTCCTTATAAGCTGGTACTTTTTAAACAAGAAGTCTTAGCTTATGCACCAGTATTTGGAAAGACTTACATGCCCATCCTTTTAAAATTCTGCATGCATTTAATTAGTGCATAATGATATCTGCAAACCCTACCATCAATTTTATGACATATTTTAAAAAGAAAAAAATGTAGAGAACCAAAACAACTGCACATTTTTGCATTTCTGACATAAAAAGCTTCAGCCAATATATTCTACCCCCTAAATGTATAATCTAAGTTTAGGTAATCTTATCTCTGGCCATAGCTACCACTGTATTGTTCTCACTATGACAGAGAGAAAAAGAATGCCTTCTCTCTTTTCTACCTCCCTTTACTTCCCAAAAATCCCTCTTCCAGAAGTGACATCTTATTGAAAAATAGGTCAATCAGCCTCTTCTTCTTCTCTACCTATCCTTTTGAAAAATGCCTCAGAGGGTAAAAAAAAAGTATTTTGACCAAATAGGGAACACATTTCCAAGCTAAACAGTGGCTTCCACCAGCAACAACTTTAGGCTCAGAAGCTTAACTCACATAAACCAACTTAAAATGTCTTTGAAATTTAGAACTAAGAACCCTCACTGATTTGTTTCATTTTGCCTTAATTCTGTTCTTTTAATAATTCACTTACCATTGTTTATATTTTAAGGAATATTCTTCTAGTTCTCTCTTTTGAATTTCCTTCAAAAGATGAAATTGGGAACTTCTCCCATTACAAAATTTATTCTGGAAAGTCATATTGACATAGGCAAAGCTTATTAGAATAAGCAATTATGTTCAGAAAACATAAGTTATTTAAGAATTTAATACTAAATATTCACAGGTATATATTTTATCACCTATCTACAGTTTTAGGCAACATTGTCCAACACAGAGATCACAGAATCATTGAATCATTAAGATCAGAGGAGACTTTTAAGATCATTGAGTCCAACCACCACCATGTTCACCACTAAACCATGTCCTCAGGTGCCATGCTTTTTGAATACTTACCAGGAATAAGGCTGCCAGGTGACTGAATTTGGAAGGAGTGAGAGGAGAGGAGATTCAGGCCATGTCCTCACAGGGTGTGTCAGAGGGTGGGCACCCCAGGGGATGCAATGGCACCTCCCCACTGTCCGTGCCAGGACAGCCTGTTCAGCCTCTCATTTTACATAAAAAGGACTGTCCTCATCCACGATCCTGAGGGTCCTTCTTTACCTCCCTCTTAAGTATTTCTTACTCTCTGAGACAGCTGATTGCTGGAGTCATTGGTTCCTGTGAATGATGCCTTTAGGCACCAGGGCTTACATTTTACAGGGAACTTGGATCTTACAAACTTGATATTCAAGAAGCCCTGGCATGACTTAGGACCAGCCATGAGAAGCTTGTTTTATTGTGGTACCTTCAGATAATACTTCAGATATCTTGCCTCTGAGTGACTAATGAACTCATCTCTCACCCTTTAAACAAAGAGTCATCAGGCAAAGAGTATAACAAAAAGTGCCCATTATTTGTCCCTCAGAGTCGATCTTTTTCTAAAAAAAAAGAAAGGGTTTTTCTAAAAAAACTTTCCCAGCATTATCCAAATATAATGTTGAGCACATATAGCTTTCTAGAAAAATGTTTCATTCTCACAGTCCTGTTCTTCTCATGAAAGCAATATGTGCAGCAAAACAACAATGGCTGAGGAGCAAAACCAAAATACCTCATTGTTTTTTAACATTTCTTTTCAAATAATAAAATGGCAGAATCAGTACATCTTCTTGTGAATTTAATGAATTATTATGTGCATAAAAGAGTGGCACATATCTCTGTACTTAATGTTTCTGAGAGATAACCACTTATCATTGGATTACAAGTTCCTTTGGGGTTTGTGAGAGGGAGGGAAATGAATTTTCTGGGTATTCAGCAACTTAAACAGCTTATAAAATTACATCAGTCTTTTGCATTGCAGTTTGGCAACTGAAGAGGGGGCATGTTTAGGAAGCAGTCACCCCAAATTTGTTGTCTTACACATCTGACAGATCCCCTAGATGTACCAAATTTCCATGCATTATCTGATTACATGATGTGGAGGCTGTCCCTACCCCAGCAGGTGCTGACAGTAAGCACCAGCAAGTGGCTGGGGCTGGAAACCCAGGGTCTGCAGAGGGAGCTGCACAAGCCCTCAGAGCCTGCTCTACAGACTGTGCAGGAGCACAGTCATGCAGCATGAACTCCTAAATTCAGTGCCTCCTCTTAGAATATCTGAATACACTGCCATCACACTGACTTGAGTTTCTGCAAGGATGAAATTCAAATGTTTGTCTGGAAGGGATCTGAACTTTATGTCAATTAATGCATAGGAGAGTTTATTGTGGCAATTAATGCATTAATTATTTTTTTGTTTGCATTTAGAAACATTTCATATAGTAGAAAAACTTCATAAGAGATGAGAGAAATATTCTACTGGAAGATGTGAGGTTCTGAAAAGCACGTGTTTCAAAGAGCAATTGCTGCCTAAAAGAAAGCTGTGAAAAACATTGCATTTGGGCACATTCTGAATTCTCATTTCTTCCTCTTACTTTGTACTGGTTCGGCTATTTACATGAAAACATCATCTTTGTTCCTGAAGTGTTCATCTGTTGCTTGTTCCTTGCCTGAAGCTGAAATAATGCTATGTTTGCAATATTTTAATCACCTCTACTACAAACAATTATGAAATTATAAACAGAAGATTATGACTTCAAGTGGGAACTAAGTGGCTGGAGCTGATGAACTCTTAAAAGCAAGGATCCTGTTATCATGTAAATGCTTCCAGTAATGAAGAAAATTTTAAAAACCAGGCAAAAAAAAAAAACAAAACTAAATATGAGTATCTAAATCAGAGACAGCAGTAGGTCTTTCAGACAAGATAATGGTAGTTGAAGTTATTTCATAATAAAATTATGAAGCCATGCTAGCAATTATTCTTTCATTTTATACACACTTTTGCATCTGTAACATTTTTTTTTTAGTCGGTAGGATCTCGTTTTGGAAAACAGAATACTCACAGGGCCTACCATTTTTTGAACAGCATGTCATCATTTTCCACAGATAGCACATGCTTTTCACACCTCTTATTTGTTTATGGCATTTACACCCAAGAAAGGAAGGCATGCATGGCTTATGCTGCAGCTTCTCTCTCCTTCCAGCTGAAGAGTGCTGAGGAAGTCAGGAGCAAGCCTGAAATGTTCAGCTTCACATGTGCCAACAGAAGAAGCCCACAAGTCCACAAGCCCACCTGTGTGCCAGCACCTGCAGAGCAGCAGCGCAGGTGCTCTCCAAACAAACCCTCAGCTCTGTGCACTGCTGCCAGAGGGAAGGGCTCTAACCCAGAATGGCTTTCACCCCCAAGGCTGGAAACACTGAGAAGCGTTTGACACCAACCCACCCTCCCAAGGAGCTTCAGTGATGCACCACAAATGGGCAGCCACTCCTCCTATGCCACCGCTAAGCACTCTGCTCACTGATACCGCTCCCTCCCGATTGGCATCGGTTTAGGAATGCAGATCAGCTGAGCGAGCGGAGTCCTGCCGTTCTCCTGCCGCCTCTGGATTTGGATTTCCCTGAGAATCCCTGGCGAATCCTGACACATCCACTCTAAAAGCCGCTCGTTCCCAGTATGCTCTTTGAACTGCACTCAACCTTGGTAATAAGTAGCTGGATATTTCCGGCTGAGTTCTCTGTGCTGTTTAGGAATCTCTGCACAACATTCCTTTAAACTTGCCTTGCATGTTTTTGGGGTGTGTTTTATTCCTGGCAGCCAGGCGGGTGGCCTGACAGATGTTTTAGAGATTGCAGTTGCTGCTGGCGTCAGAGCAGGAGGTCACTAACAGCTGGAGACACTTCCAAGGCCACTGAGTCTGGTAGAGCTGACCTAGTCCAGCAAAGCTGATGCACCTGAGGACTGAGGTATAGCCCAGTGTCCAAAAGGCAGAACGGGTCGTAGCAAAGCTGAAATTACCAAGAGAAACCTAAGTTAATATCAGCTCTCTACACAAGCAGATAGCATTTTGACAACTAAAGTCATATATTCCAGTATAATTTCCTGGAATCTAAAGTGCCTTTAAAGGTGAGATTAAGGATATTGCAGACATTACTCACGTCATAAGATTTTATGATGGCCTGGTAATCAGGCGAAAAGGGAGGTTTATCCAGAACTGCACTTTGAGAAAATGTCTGGTATTTGTTAGATGAAAGGTTTCAGCATATGTATGTATACATGTATTTGCTTTGTAAAAATGTGATGTTTTGCTTTGTAAAAATGCATGTAAAAATGTATTTGCTTTGCTAACTGAAGCTGCAGTTACTCTAAAGTCATAATTGTATGCCATTGGATGAGAGCAATACACATTTTAAAAGCAGCTACCAAAAGATAAAACCATGTATTGAGTGAAATTTGTCACCTCAAAAAACTAGTATAACTTTCAATAAGACTTATTTTGGTAATGTTTGCTACCTTGCATGGAGTCTCAACCTCCAGGAAGAATTAATGCATGCAAAATTCTGGTTTTATTTTTTAAGTAAATTTCTAGTATTGTGTCACAAAAAATATCTTTAATATACTATTCAGGTGCACTTTGAAATTGCCTAAATCAGAAATCTAGTGAAATAAAATTACTTTTCAAAATCTAAAGAAGATGTTTAAGTTTCAATGTTAGGTGGCTGAGACTGGAATCTGTGGAACCTCAATCACATTTACTCAATAATTTCAAGATCTTTGTAGAATTTCAGCATATTCTTTCCAACATAAAGTTTGCCTTCAACTTGATATATATAATAGATCTTAGCTAATCCATGCCAAAATCTTCAAAAGGCGCGTCTTTGAAAGCACAAGCATTTCTGACATGTAAAACCTTAGCTCAGCTATAGAAGCATTTAGATATGTGTCTTGTTGTTCTTTCTCTGAAGACTATGTGCCAACAAGAAATTTCACACCATCATTTACATGTTATATATTCTTTCTGTAAAACTTCTTTGAAAAACTCACATAATTGAATGAGTAAACTATTCCACTTTTTGTTGTACTCAAGACAATGTTTCTTATAATCTTGTTCATCCTTTTAATTTAATGGCAAGTGTCACAGGTTTGGATTGTTTATGTCAATAGAGCATATTAGAAAATCAGCTTCAGAAGAAAAAAATCTTTCTTGATTTGCTCAATACGCTGCTTAATACAAAAATTGTACCGTGAACATACAGAAATCAGAAAGATAAGTAAAATGTATTAGTAGTTTAAACATTTCTAACTTTAGTAGTTTAAACATTTCTAAGTCACCAGCATGATGTCAGGGACCTAACTCAATGTGATGCATTAAATGTTCATTGGACAATCTCTTTAAATACATGCTTTATTCCATTTAAAATAGAGTGTTTGGAGTTTTTTAAAGATCAGAAAAATTCCTCCTCTTCTTTCTGACATATGGAAGTGCAAAACAATTGTACTTACTGTCAAAGTTTCTTTTCTAGTCCTCTCTACAGAAATAATTGAAGGTATAATGTATTTATTTTTAATATAGAAAAACATTCATGCTTTTAATGGCTTTCCTGTTTAAGATTCTTAAAGAAATAAAAAATAGACAACTACATCGAAAAGCAATGATTGTGGCTCCTTTGCAATGCTAGCATTTCCTAACTATTCCTAACACTGTTTTCTACCACTGGTTCTTTTTCTCTTCTAGGACCATGCAGTGTACAAGCTGTTTTTAATGATTTTGCTACGTTTGTTATATCAGTGTATGTTCTAATGAAGATTCAAGGAGCAAAGAGGCAGCAGGCCAAAAGTTTTCACAGACACACTTCGCAAAGTGAGATATGCAACCATGGAAATTACTTTTTTCTTCTCAGTCTTTGCGGGATGCTGTTGCAACCTGCAAATGCCACAGTGCAATTGTGCAGCAATAGACTTCTATCATTCTCTGCTGCAGGGAACAACCAGCCCACTGAAACACACGTACTTCTCTATTATCACTGTCTAGTGTCTCCAGCCAGAAAGCAAAAGCAGCAGTTCATCCTTGGTCAGGTCCCACTTGGGACTGTGTAATTACCATTGTGGTGGATCAGAAGCAATTAATTTTATTCCTCTTGCTTTAAAAAGAAACAATCAAAAGAGGGGGGTGCTGAGGCTCTTAATGCCCAAATTCAGTCTAACACAGATCACACAATTAAAATAAGAAAATGTCAAGCAACAAAAAAGGTAAAATAGCACTACCTCAGATGGTTTACAGCAGTGGCAGAGAGCTGTGAGGAACAATGCCACTTTGTACTCTCCAAAGAGCAATTGCAGGTTTCCAGCAGTTCAGACATTGCTATCAAACCTATTTCTTATTAATCACAAACTGCAGGCTCTTCTACTACAACAAGCTTTGTTGTTTGATTGTTCTTGTTCAAAAGATATTCTTATTCATAAAACATGATGATCCTTTTTGGATAAGTGAGAATGACTATGGCTATTGTTCCTCGTGATGCATATTTACACTGATCCCTAATACCAATGGTTTTACTCTAGGAAACAAAACTTTGAAGAAAAAAACTATGAGAGATTTCTCTCACTTTTTTCCAGGCTCATATTGCATTTTCGTTCATAATAAGAAATCAACCACTGCTATAAATCTTGTCTATCACCACAGGCCTCACTCATCATAGCTGTAAAATAATTTAAAGATTATGTAAGTTACATCCTTTTAAATGTCCACTGAACTTCATACAGCAAAATCATACTGCTTATGAAGAGAACACAGTTGTTTGTGATGCACTTTAAAATGGTTGGGTAAACTGTCAATAACAACCATTAGGTTTTTGTCTTCCCTACTGAATTCCCAGCAGAGAAATAAAGCTTGCTGGAAAGCCAGTCTACAGTTTGCCTTGTCCTCTATCAAAAACTATGTCCAGAAAATAATGTTCTGTATGGGTAAGAGAGTAGAAGCTTTGTTAGATATGGTTCAAAGGAAGAGACATTGTAAAATATATGACAGAAACAATCTTAGATGTAGTAAACTATGTTCTAATATCCTTCAGAAAAAATAACTCCTTAATCTAACAGCAAAATTATATACCAGTTCTGACCGACTATGGTGCTCTTGAAAAAGAGGCTGCAATAAAAATGATGAAGGTGCTTTGCTAAATGATCCATTTCTATTCAAACCTCTCTTAACATCTAAAAATGTTATCTCATCTCTTTTGAAACCGAATGGGCTTGTCTATAGACCCCTGCATGGCTGAAGTGACTCAGGATATTTTGGAGAAGGTTTGTGGGTAGACTCCAGATACATATATAGAGAATATGAAATAGGATCAGATTATGCTCTATCTACACATCACACAGCTAATCAGTTTATTTATTTATTTCCTGATACCTATTTTTAAGGTTTTGCAAGGTTTTTTTATTGGATGTGGATTTTAATATTACTCAAAAACTTGACAAGTGAAAACATGGATACTTAAGCTGTCAAACTTCAGGGCTTTTTAACCACTAGCATTGGAAGCCTTGCATTTGCCTTACTACTAAACCAGGCAAATAACTAAATGCATACTGCTCAGCTGTCCCACAGTGAATCATTTGAAGGCTTTTACCTTGAGTTTCTCTCCCATTATGGAGGTCACTGGGGATGATGTTAGTAGGTGTACAGAACTGTCATAGTGTTTCCTTTCAGGAACCCAAGCACCCCACTGGCAGCAGGAGGCTGGAATAAGAAAGGAATTACATGCTCTGTTAGGGTCAGAAAATGTGTTTCCCTTCCCACTCCCAGTTTTGTGCCTGTCTGCTGCACAATCCACTACTCACCTGTCACACAGTCCAAGACCTGGGCTGCCACCAGTAGATGACACTGCATGTAGGAAAGCCCTCCTCTTAAACCCCAGCATGCCGTCCTTCCACAAGGCAGTGCATTAGCTCACAGATATCAAGACTTCAGGAGATCAGGAGCACTGTAAGAACAGTTGTGCTCTCAGCCTTATGTCTACGTTATGAGGTGCAGTATTACATTTGAAATGCAAGTGGAAATGTTTCAGTTGGACAGAAAGAAAATCAAGGCCTTAAGTTCATTAGTGGTACTCCACACACTACATCTGTTTTACATTGGCAAAACACCACCAAACTTTTCATTAGAGCATTCTCTTATGCATCAGAGTAGGGAGGAACATATTCTAAGTCACATTCAGACCCAGCACCAAAGGCAGGCAGAAGGGTTTGGGAGCCCCTTAGCATGTGTGAAGAGCTGTCAGAAAGTTCTGACTCCTATTGATGTTAACTTCTCAATGCTCCTGTCATGAAAGCCTAACAAACTTTTAAAACAAACAGATTACAAAAATCAGAAGTTATGCATGTAGCTCTTACACAAATTAATCCATTGTCAAAGCACCCACTAACCTGAGCAATCATTTGCTTATTTAGCTGGAATGATATGGAAGTGGGTTAAGGCAGACTGGTTTGCCCTGCACTACTCATGCACCTCTGGGTAAATAATGTTATATCTCAGGGGCAGCCTCAGTTTAGAGTCTGTTTTATGTGATACACTGAGAGTTTGCACTCTGGCCTGTTTGTGTCATTTATGCTTCTAAGGATCTTGATGAAAATATTGAGGAACCAAAGGCAAAAATTCATTTATTGCGATATGCAATCTCAATTCTTAGGCGCTTGTCTTATCTTTTTTCTCAAAAAAATGCTTCCAGTCTTCTGTCTATCACAGTCTACCTTTCCTCCCAGGGCAGCATATTCAGTACTGACAATTTAGCTAAATACCAGCCTACCTGGGGAGCAGGGAAACCTGCTTAATTGCCTGGATTCTGGTTTCACAAAACAGCTTTCACACCTTAAGCTGGACTAGTTTGTATCTGTGGCTGTCAAGTTTCTGGCTTGCAAATGAAGAAATCAGATGCTCTTGCTCCTTAAGGAATACCCAAGGGTACCAAACCTCATGCATAAAGTCAAAACATACGATCTGATTTCCATACTGAATAACATATTTTGTTAATAATTTTTCTGGAAATTACTCTATCTACCTTCTTTTTAATTATTATTTTTTGTTATATTCAGAAGACACTATAACATGATTGTAACCTCAATTATGTCATCTAGGTCCATTCAGAGTTTTTACTAACTCAATTTTGACTGACATGTTTGAATCATTCCATAGGGGTTTTTTAGATTAAAAAAAAAAAAAAAGTATTATGAAAAGCCTTCCTTATCCCAACACATACTCAAAAAAATTATCAACCAACTAAAATTCTTGCCTTTCAAACCTAAGCATCAGTTTGGTTGAGAACTGTGGAATAGATTATTTTATCCCTGTACAATTTCCCTCTTTAAATATAAACTGAGTTAAGGTAAATCAGTTTCTCTACAGTAAACCTGAATGTTAAATAACTACAAAGCTCCAGGTTTTGAAGGAAAAGGAATCTTCTTTTAAAAAAAAACACGATGCTGGCATTAGACGTTCTATTAAAAGATCTGTATGGCCTACTTTACCTTTCCCCATACAAATTATTTTTTAAATTAAAGATATCATACACTCTTCTGAATTTAATAGATACTACTATATTCAAAGAACTTTAAGGGTGGCAAGTTAAATAATAAAAAATGCTGGAAATTTGCTTCTACTTTACATACTAAATCAAAGTCCATCACTGTGGGAGCTGAACATCTTCCATACAAAATCAATTTCAATAGCAAAATCCTCACAGAGTTTATAGCATTTTCATACTTATCTACTTTGACATCAGAATTCTGCCTGTTCATGATTCACTCAGCTGTGCTGTTTATGTGTATTGCTGATACAATCTTTAATTAGGTAATTACCCAGTATTTTTCAACACAATGCACAAGATGACTAGCTCTCTCTTCATGAGCAAATAATCAATATTTCTTTTTATCTTCCTGTTTATTGTGTAATTCTGACCCTATTTATTCCATAGTCTCTTCACTGAACAGAAAAATATTTCTCAGTAGAATTCTTTGTGATGTTGCTGTCACTGCAGAGGAGCTCAAAGGTAAATAATTCATCTTTGCAATAGCCTCAGCAGATAAAACCTGTGGAGGATTAAGACCTAGGGAACAATTGCTCTCTGGTAGTATCTGAAAGTGCTTTTCTCCTGGCCATTCCTCTGGCTCATGCTTTTTGACTTCTACCAAAATCACAGAATGGGAAAACAGAAGTGAAGAAGTAGCACACATCAAAGTCCCATTTAATTTGGATGTCATGACTCTGGAACTGGCAGCTTTTTGGAGTTCCACAGTTTAAACCTGGCCAGAGACCAAAGATCTAATAATTGCAGCACATTTTTTTTTTTTTGCACACATGTAGGAACAGACTTCTTTATCTTTTCCTGATTTCTCAGTAATTCACCAAAGAAGCTCAGCTGGACAACAGCTCAGATTAAAAGGGAAAGAAAAAGATTGTGAAGGGACTCACTGAAGCCTGTCCAGATCTTTCTCTTGTAGACAATAGCTCCAGGCCCTAGATTTTCACACAAAAGAAATATAACACAACAATCATCAGTGTTTGAAGCAAGAAAGACCTGTTCTCTGAAACCAAAGGCAATTTAAGGCAGTCATAGTAAAATAAAGATAAATGAAGATAAGTGCATGCTAAACTGAGCTCTGGAATATCAAAAGTGGAAGCTATGAGAAAAACTTTGATGCTGTTACACTTTAAGCTGTTATGTTTGACAATGTTAAATTGTTTATGAAATTTTAAGACAGAAGGTAATAAAAGAATTTTTAAAAGACATTTTAAGTATTTTTCCAATATACTCTGCTTACTGTGAAACAGATGAGGCACAAATAAGTGTGTATGTCCTTCTTCACACTGTTGAAATGAAGAGCAGAATGTCCTGATAAAACAAAATGTGTGTAGTGGGAATACACACATTAGGGAGACAAATTTCTTGGGGTAATGTCCCAAATACTAGGCATTTCTTCATTACCCAGAGCAACTGGGAAAAAACAGGCATTAATTAGATCTTCACAGAGAATTTCAATACCTTCTTCGCAATGAGTCTGAGGATTTGAAATGGACATGGAAAGAAGTTTGAAAACTCTTCTAATATTTGTGCTGTCTCCTATCACCCATGTTTCAAGTTGCTTTTTTAAGTTGGAAGTTTAAGCACAGAAATTTCAGTACGTAATTTTTTCATGTGTCCCATTTACTTTTTAGGGCTAGTTCTAAATTGTCAGCAAAAATTTTTATCCAGTTATCATCCATTTAAAACCTGGGGAAGTAAAATACCCACTAAAGAGGAATTTAGATCTTATTTTAGCAGCTCCAGCCACTGTGGCATTCTCCCAGTACGAAAAAATTAGTTTCCCACTTAAACACCAAGAAGTACATCTTATTGATTTTCCACAGCAGAAGTAGAAGGAAATGAAGGTCTAGAAGGAAAATAAATGTTTCTATGACCATGTACACTACACACAGTACTTCCAGATTTTCAGACAACTGGCTTATATAGATCAGCATCTCCACAGCATGTTAAACATGCAGCTTTCAGCTGTAGGGATAAATAGAGTGGGTAGATGCAATGAAGCTGCACCTTATGCACAGGTTATCTTTAGTTTAGCAAGAAATCAACAAATTCCACATTTGAATTCTTATGCCCTGAATCTACTTTGGTGTGAAAACAAACCATTAGTACTCAGTTGTCTTTCTCTCTAGTCACACAACCTGACAGACTGAAGAAAATGAAAGACAGAAAATGTCAGCATTTTCTCCCTTCCTTTTTCTTTTTCAATTTCTCTATAAAGGGGAAAAATGAAAGCCCAATAAATATAGCTGGGGAATGATGCCTGAGTTGTTGCTACACTGCACATATTCTTATAGCCTTCTAAATCGTAAAATGTTAACAGCAAAACTAAATCTTGACATGTTGATAGCTAAAACCATACTGCAATATGGCACATCAATTGCCTGTTATGTTTTTGAGGACCAAAAAATATTCTCTTCTGTACCATTAACATAAATCAAACTGGTTAAATCACTTGAATACTCCAGGTACCTTTTTTTTCCCCTCATATGGCACAATGGTTGATGTCAGTGCTGGTGGCAGAGCGGGGAGCGAAGAAGAGGGGGAAGGGAAATCAGATAGACTGTAGATTTGCAGAAGGCTTCGGTACACAAATCAAGTTCAATAAGCTTGTCAGATGAACATTTCACATTAAACAAAATAATAACCTGTCATATGATTTTTAAACAGCTTCTTTTCTATTTTTTTCTTTTCTTTTATTTCCTGCCAGGTTTCAGAAGAGCAATGCAGGGCTGTAGGTATAGTATCACAGCTGCATTTCTCAGAGCAAATATTTGAAAGGCTTCATACTCTTGGTTCTTGCCAGATGTTGATTCTGACAGGAGATAAAATACCAGGATTTTCCAAAATCCTGAATCCTGGGCGAATTATGGCCAGTAGAAAACAACAACAACAACAAAACTAAAATCTCTAGTTCTGCAGACCTGCAAAATTACTGTGCACAAGTGACATTTGACTAAGGAGACAGGTATCAACCAAAATAAAATAAATAGAGAAAACACACTCTTTTGAATTTGACTACTTTGAATGTTTGGAGGGCTAACTCTTATTCCTTAACAAACCAAGTTAGGACCTCAGCATCCTCTCTGCTAACCACCAGTAACTGATTTCTCTAAAGCAGCTCCATACAACCTCTAATAAATATTTAATTCTCTAATGGTGGCAAAGGTCTTCCTGGAATTCCTCTACTTAGAGAAGGAATAGAGCTCACAAAATCTGAGGGTTCACTCAAGGTAATCTGTCTATGAACTAGTTTTTCATGAGAAATTCTGTTTCATGAGCTGCTTCAATTTCAGATCACTAAAACTGTAATTAATGGTAATGGAGTGACTAGACCTCATTTGCCTGATGAGTGCACAGACCACCTGATGCCCATTCTTATACTGGGCTTTGCTGCTGTGTTCAAACATGATTATACATGGGTTAACAGCTGAGAGATCTGGGTTCATTTTTGATGATGTTTATATAATCTTGGATTTTGGTTTAGAGTCTGTGCCTCAGCCTTCCTGGCTTTAAAGGTGAAAACCAAATGCAGAATATGCAAATCATTTCAAGTTTTGTGCATAGGGGAGTCTTAGCTGTATGTACAGAGCATTAGCCAATTCATCCTACAGTGTAATTAGGTTGCTTGTAACTAATTCTCTTTGTATTTGTATATGATGTATTACAAAACTCTTATTAAGGACCATATTTCTGAATGCCTTTAAGAAATTAGGTTCTGGTTCTGTTCATACTGAATTTGATAGCAAATTTTCCATTAAATTCATTGGTTCAGGATCACAGCTTAATGACCATAATTCTTTGAGTCTGCTCGTGGTATAACAAAGAGTTTTCATTATACTGTATTCTTTGTTCATTGCAATATTCAGGATATAGTCAATATATCATTAAAGGAAACTCATTAAATGTGCAGCTACACAGATTAAGATTTCAGTATAAAAGAGACTGTAACAGAAAGAGTGGATATTTGTAAATGAAAGAGAACTAAGATACAGAATTATTTGTTTTGAAAGAGCACCTCAAGTCTTCAATCTCTCTTGTCTATAAATTGCATTCATAATCGACAGCTCATTAACAGCTCATTATGGATACTGAACGTTGCACAAACAGAGACAGTGCAGCAAAGGAGACAAAAAATGAATTCATGAAAGGGAAAACAGGGAGATATTTTTCAGTTGAAGAGTATGGCTTCATTAATGGCATTTTGGGTTCTTTTTTTTCTACATTTCAATCACTGCAAACAAATCTCTTGATAACTACAGCTTCTCAATACCTGAGGAAAAATATGTGTGCTATAGGTAGATAATGGACCAGCTGTATAACCATGCAGTGCCTGTTTCTTAGAAACTACAAATTAATAAAATTCTACTAAATTGGATATAAAGTAATTAGAAATTCAGTAGCTTTCTATATAATAAGTGAAATGAGCCCAGTAGCCTTCATAGTGCAGCCTAGGAAATAGTATTTCTTTCTTACGCTGTCAGTCCTCAGAAAGTTACAGTGACACTCAACATATTTACATTTGACCTGAATCTTTATGCAGCCACCTATCATATGCATTTTAATTATTCAATTTCACAGGAAAAGTAGTACCAAAGGAAAATATTATTTTTCAAGTCCATGAGATCACACATAGACAGATAGCTTCAGGGAAGAAGGGTAATACATCTTCCCTAAATTTAAGTATCATTTTAAGGTACTGCACATACATTGGCAGATTCAGATTACACAATTTCCACAATCATTTATCAGTACAATGGATAAATGACTCCTGTAAGCCCACAAAAGCAATACTTCAGATTATTTAAATACTATCTAAGAGGAATGAATGTAGGAGTCAAAATAAACACCTTTAAAAAATTAAGGAATTGGCACAGAAAATATTGTGCTGACAAAAGATTATATTCCTATCTACAGGCAAAGAAATGGGAAATTTATAAGAATTACGCATTTTCAGTGTCATAGAGATTACTTTTTATTTCACTACAATTTATTACAAGATTTATTAAGAAAAGATAGGAGTTGATAAATTTCTTTTTTTTTCATCCTCTCAAGGGAAAGCCCAAAGCCTCATTTGGTTACACTCCACTGGTGCAGCTTCTCTCCGTACAGTGATCTGCAGGAAGTACTTATGGAAGACATTTTGGGTGCATTCATAAATAGCAAACTCGAGTGTGTCTCAGTTTTCCTGTGTGAATTTCTGAATGGATTGAACTTAGCTGAAAGAAGAGTCTCCCAGGTTTGTAGAACTTGCTTGATTTTCCTTGTGTCAGGTCTAGCTCTATGCTGACTGCAGCAAAGAGCAAACATGAACATTTTCATGCCAAAACTGGAAAGATTAATACCTGTTCACAGGCTTCTGAAAAGCTCTTTTCCTTCCAGAGTAAAAGATGCAATGTCGCTTCCCTAAAGCATGTGCCAAGACTGGTCAAAAAGGATCTTAAGATCATTGCTTTCAGCATTCATAGAAAGACAAGTGAAGCTGAAGATCTTTCTGCATGGCTATCTGTTGAAATCCACTTAATTTCAAGAAAGAAATGTTTGTGGAAATGTGTGAATACTGTTTCATGCAGAGACTTCAAGATGTCTTAGACAAGAAGGGAGATTTTGCTTTGTATTTTAGCAATCTTAAATCAATGAATTGTGCATGGAGTGACAAAATTGACATAGATTAACATAACTGAAGACAGAGAGCCACAGAACTACAAGACTGCAAGATGAGCTATGGGTGATGACATCTTTATTTCATGCATTTTAGATTGTGTATTAACATTACTTACCATTTTTCAGAAGTGTGACTGGCACTCAGACAACCAGCTAGACAGAAAATGTCCTCTGGTGATGACTCAAGCTTCTTTGTGAGGGCTCCAAAGCACTTAATGGTTGTACGTACATATATACCCACTACAACAAAACTTACTCCACAGGGCAGACCCATGTCATAGCATTAATGTGTAGGGAATCACAGGTGGAAAACTGTTGAACACCACGTACATCATGACTTTGCTGATGGTAGGATGATCATGAACAAACACATTTTTAAAAATGCAGGAAAGAAAGAAAAAAAGACAACTGTATGTACAATGTTTTAACTTAATTTACTTTAATTAACTGTGGGTATCACATTCTAATAAATATGAAAATGCAGAACATCAGTGGGAACTAAATCTTTGAGGACTATCCCAGTCTAGCCATATAATGAACTGGAAAATTTTAAATTTTTCCCTGATAAGGTGCCCAATAATAGATATTTATGAAAATATGGATGAGGATTTGTAACTTCAATGGAACATCATAAAACATTGGGTCATGTCAAAGGTTGTGAAAATGTGTGCAATTGTCGCTGAAATGCTTATTGTTGAAATTTTCTGACAAGTGCAACAGCAAAAAAGAGGGTTTGATGATTCCTAATAAATGAGAACATTCATTTCCTTTATTTAAACACCCTAAAATTCCCCTGCTCACTCTGAAAACACTTTGCAAGCAGATTGCTGTGCAGACATTCATGTTTTTTCCTAGTAAAAAATTAGGTTAGTACTTCTGTCCTAAATTGATATCTTCAGTGACAACAACAGCTAATAACTCATTCTTACAAATGCATTCCAGGCTGAAGTTCAGAAAAACAATTTCAGTCTAAAATCAACATTTGTCTTTTATCAAGGTTTTTTAAAGATTTTCCTTTTTTTGGGGGGGGGAGGGGAGTAGGTTTTTTGCTGATACCTTCTGCAATGTGCATGAAATCAACAGGGGAAGAAAAGGAAACCTAGGTATACTTTGTATTCTGAAAGGAAATTACACATTTTTCCTCCACATTTCCAATGACTTTTCAGTAGGGAATACCTAAGAACAATGCTTTTTGATCAGTGGTAAAGTAAGTATCTCTGCAAAGTCTTTATATGTAGTGTAGCAGTTTTTTCTGAAAGACAGGTTATTGAGAATCATGTAGTCATTACCAATTGACATTAAATGACCTTGTTATACACTGGGTCAGGTTAATTATTCCTTCTGGCTTTAGAAATCTAATCAACTCAGGAATAAGGGGTAAATTTTAAGTATGTATTCTAGTTTATTATTTTTTGGTCATTCTATGTTGCAATACAAACAGAAATTCCTTCATATTTTGCACAGGCTGTGGACCTTGAGAGACTAAAACATCAGAATTTCAACCCCTAATTGTCACACAGTTTTGTAGAGGCTAATTTGTAACAATATAAAGCCCACAGTACTTTACAGGGAAATAAAGAAAATATTATCCAGATATTTCTCCTAGGTTGTCTTTTAAATACTGATCAACTTCTGATTTCGCAGAAAAGGCAACTTCTGACTCAGTTGCATTGAGTCCAATAATGTGTCTCTAGGTTTAAAACTCTATTCTGAACTCTTTAATCAATGGAACCCTTTTATGTCAGAAATTTAAGGGAAGTTTAGATTACACATGGTGCACCAAAAAGCAAATTGTGACACATCATTTCATGGGGAAATTTTTGTATGAGAGAGACAATATCCAATCAGAGGGAGCACCGCAAAAGCACACTGCGTCCAACCAGAAATTTTGTAAATTAGCAGAGAGTAGCTCTGTCATCATAACTGTATCAAGACACAAAGTATCACACTACAGCTTATGTCAGAAGAAGATTTTTAAATTATGATCCGCTTCACCCCAAGAAATAGACAATTAGTTTATAAACCCTAGAAATGAGATATGAAACTAAGTCAATGGTGTATCAAAACCTATAAGGAAATATGACACTATGCACCAGAGTGTGAAGCTGTGATTACTTTCTACAGCTATGCTCTTAGATCAAACTGAAAGTAAATAATTCACTGATGACTGTTAAAATACCTTATCAAATTTACTAGCACAGCTGGGCAGATATAGGGAGCAGGCTAGTGGGAATGAAAAAGAAGGGAAAAAGAATACTGCTCAGAATATTTTAAATGTTCAAATCATTGAATATAAAGAAATAATGTTGTCAAGGAGAAAAAAAATGCCCTTCACTTTTCCCACCCTTGAGGGAGGAAGAGGCTTTGCCCCCTCACTTTTGCATCCCACAAAAGGGACATATCCATTCAGCTGACTTTAAGACACAAACCCTACATTCTGACAGGATCTGTCCACATAAGCAGATTTCCCTTCTCTGAATAAAGTGTTACTTTGAAGTCCCCCTCTCCCACAAGTCCCTGTAAACAATCGTGCACTTTACCACCCTACAGAAAGATGTAGTTTTTTAATTAACCCTACTTCCACAATCAGAAAACTGTTCCTTCAAGGCCTGAAATGATCTAATGGATCATCCCTTCTCTATCTTTAAGTACCACAAAGAGAACAGTGGAATCGTCAAAGGCATCCAATGGAAAATACAACTGAAAGAGACAGGGGAAAGAAAGCAAAAAAGTCAACATGCACCCATTTTGTTCCCATCAGTGGAAGTGACTGCACAGAAAACTGGTCATATTTTATTTAACTTGTATGTCTCTCCATTCCCACAAAGACATCACAAAAAGATATGATAAATTTAAAAATATCTTGATTTTTAATTTTTTATGTGCTTTAACCAATCATTTCTTTATTTGGTAAGGAGGAATCAGAATTTTTTGTTGCCATCATACTGGCAAATAAAAATGGATAATTATTTCCCTCTGAGATGGAGAATTTCTATTAAAATTTTTAAGGAAATTAATTTTGATCATCAGCCTATACAATGACTGAAAAGCTTAACATAATTATTTTTCTAAATTTGTGAAGGCCTCCGTTCTCAGATAGCAGAATTATTATTGTTTTATTACTACATTGCAATGACAAAGTTAATGATCTTTATAGGAATACAGGAACAGAGAAGCAATTGATGCAATTTTTTTTAAAGCATTTAGGATAGTTAGAGGATTTCCCCTGGCTCCATTTCAATTATCTTGAAGAAAACAACTCTTCAGGATAGAAACAAGTACCTGTACCAGGAGTTTTGCAGAAGCCAGTGTGTTCAGGAAGTTAAAGATCTTGAGCAAGCCTCATCTGCCATATGGAGCCTTCTGCACAAGGCTTGAGAAACCTGTACTCCAGCATGCGTGGCCATGGCACAGCCATGTACACACAACAGTGTAAGGGAATGTGAGGGAATAGCCTGTTCCAGGATTCTAGATATTTTAGATATGCTCTGCCAGGCATTAAGAAAAGGATAACAAACTCTGTCAAGAGAACTTGGAAAGCTTTGCTGCTGTAGATGTAAGGAGACATCATATACAGAAAGGGTGAATCCCTCCACAGCTGGTCATCCTGCACAGCCCATCATGGCTGTCCGACTGGTGTCTACCCAGTAAAGTTCCCACCCCTTGAAAGAATATTAAGATTAGCCTGCTATCTGTATTCCTCTTCCTACTTTCTACCTTAATCTACTTAATGTTCTGTCTTACTGGGACTTTGAAAGAGCCCTGCTCCACCTTGGGCAGAACGATACCTCCAGAGTTCCAAAATAAGGTTATAAAACCCAAACCCAGCAAATTAACAGCCAGCTCTCAAACATTTGTGATAAACCTCCAAGTCCAGAAGAAGACATTCAGGAAAATTTTTGTGACCTTTCTAGGCAGCTAAGAAAGCACAAGAGTTGACTACAGGATGGTCTTTTGGGAAAGACTGTGACTAAATGTTCAGCTAGAAAGGGAAGGAAAAAGAGTTGTCTAAGGTTCATTATTTGAATTCATGACATAAGCAAAATGAGGGATAGGAGACAGGTGGCTTCTCAAATTCTTCTAGCACTGCAACTAAAGGACAAAAAACAAACAAACAAACAAAAAAAACCAACAAACAGCCCTATATCAGGGTTTATCTCAGGTATCTGTGCAGTCTAAGCACTGCACAGAAAATATCCTCTTTCACTGTTTAACTTCATGACAGAATCACACCATGACTGAGGTGTACCACAGGAGGTATGCAAACAAAATGCTTTTTTGGCTATTCTAAACTAGTTCTAGAATGGAAAAAGGCAAGGATAATATAATCTATCATTAGTAGAGCCTCAAGTTATCTAAAAAAAAAAGGGTGAAGTGGAAGAGAAACTGCAATTTTTCAACTAATTATTTGACTTTGGAATTTTTTTAATTGCACAAAATTAGGTTAACTGAAAACAAAAAAAAAAAAAAAAAAACCCAAAAAAAACCCAAACAAATAAACAAAAAGAGAAAAAAACTACTGTATTGATTCTGTCTAGTCCAGCAGGAGAAAGATGAGATTAGACAAAACCCTGGACCAACCATGGGGTTCCTCTGTACGAAGAAAAATTAAATAAGCAATTATATAGATCAGTGATACAGAAAGAGTAGAAACACATTGTGACCCAGGACTTCAAAGCTTTAAGTTCAAAGGTTTTAGATGCCTCACTCCTATTTAAAGCAAGGTCAAGTGATTAAACACTTTAAGAATTTTATCTGGAAAGTCCAAAAGGAAGGCCTGTACTTGAGGTGATAACAGGTACATTTATTCTGAATGCAGTCCTAGTTATGGGTCTAAATAATGATTCAGCTTCTCAAATCAGGACTAAACCAGCAATTTCCATGCTGCAGGAGCGTTAGTTGCTTGTTTGCTACAGACAGATACAATAGATGTTTTTCAGTTCCTACACTGTCCTTTGAGATGAACTGGGGCCTAACTTTCCTAATGTTCTTTTCTTACATTTTTTATTATATGCTTTAAAAAATTCCAATGACAGATTTTGCATTTAGTTGAAAATTCTTAAAGTATGAAGTTTCAAGACCCTTATTCTAAAATAACATTTATATTTTGAAAAATGTCTTTTGCTCCCTGCAAGAGAGTTTCAGGAAGTCAGAGATACATGATGAGCAGCACATCTCCACAGCCTTCCAAAACAGCTGGCTTTATCTGGGAGCTGACATCAGGTCACAACTTGGACCTATACCAGGTGTCACTGATGGTTCCAGAGCAATCTCCACATTTTTTGACTGAGAAAACCATCAACACCAGTGAAATGTCTGGAAGAAGGTGCTGAAGTCCTATGCCCATACTAAACTATATGCATAATAAAAGATATCATTACAGGTCTTTTAATTCAGTAAAGGATTGGCCTAGAAATACCCGCATGTACGTCCATGTGAGTTTGTCTTGAGCTGTCTCCACATCCAGTGACTCTTGGGTTTGGTAGCTGGAGATTCAGCCAAACCTGACTGAGGAATGGGAAAAGATAAATAATATTTCAGTAGATTAAGAGGACCAGAAGGACATATTCCATTATCAAGTCATACAATTGTGGTGATTCTGACAATATATATATTTCCACACATAGCCTTAAAAAAGCTTCAGCAGCAAGAACTTCTGTTAGAGCTCCCACCATATGGAACTTGAAACTAAAAGAAAGAACAAAAAATATATCTGTAGAATGAATTTTATAGATTTGTCACTCCCAGGACTACTTACTTATTTTGCTACTCTACAGCATCATTTGTACTTCAAGGTCTGTGGGCCTTCCTCTTTGTAAAAGTGGGAGGACATTAATTCTAGGCAGACCATAGAACATTCCCTTTGTGAGGCAGTTAAATATTTTTTCAGATTAAACATTAATCATGGACTCTGACACTTATTTCAGTGGAAAGATATTTTTCCCGTTTCTTACATCCCACTTCCTCCCTTCAAAGGAAAGAAAAATCTGCTATCTGGTATATCAGTTCTGAAGTAAGACATACACTGAGAATCTGCAATAATATTAAATATGAATTTCTATCCCTGTATGTTCCAGTTTAAACATTTACTTAGAGGTCATTTATCAAGAAAAGGACAACAGTCCATTTCCAGATTCAGTGAAACAGACTATATAACCCAAAGTTAGCAAAATAAGATTAAATCTTCATTCTTTAAGAGCCAAAAAAGACAGTCCCTTTGGACTACAAATACGAAAGTAGCACTGGGGTGAAGAGCTTGCCTTTTCCTTCACATAATGTCTTGTCCTTCTAGCAGTCAACAAATAATAACACAAATTTTAAAGCAAACTGAAACCAGTCTGCTGTTTTGTAATGCCTCATACATGTTAATGAGGACTCAACATTCTTCCTCTTTGTTGACACATACAGAAAATAAGAGTCCCCTACTTGTCATTTTGAACATCTATCTTGAATCATTAAAAAAGGTGATTTGAAACTTTCCTGGGCCACATACCCACCTCTGCCTGCAGGGCAGGTCTCTGATTTCAGGAGCATTCCATCATTCCATTCACTGGGAACATGTAATCAGTATGTTTACCAGGTGTTTACAGGTATGCTTAAAAAATGCAAGGAAGGCAATATATTTAAATAAATATAAATATTTAATCTTTTAAGGCCACTGGAATTTACAGTTCTTCAAATATTTTTAAACCATGTGAGCAGAAGTCCAGCTATTCAGAACAAAACCACATACACTAACATATCTCCCAAATATTCCTTTTTAAACACTGAACTGGGATGTGCTAGTTCTGGATCATTTGTTGAGCACATCAACTGTTGGCAGAAAACCAAAGATGATAGCATTTTACACATTTTTAAGTAAATGTTTGTTCTTTTTTAGTTTGCTTAAATTAGAGGAAAGGATTTCCAGTAGAGAATATTCTGCTTTATTAAACTGAAAGAATTGTAAGATTAGTTGCAACTACAGATAAACTGTACTGAAGTGCCTTTTCATACCTCTCAAGCACACTTTCCTGAGAAGAGGTTTGTTACCTTCAACTTTTTGTGGATATAGCCATATGGTCCTACCACTCTCAGACTGGAAATCCTGGCGGCAATCTCTCATTTACTACTCATGTTCAACTGACAGACCCAACTGTGTTTGTCATCAATATGCCTTTTCTTCCAAGAGCCTACAACAGCAGATGAATTGAAGTGACCCCTAGCCAGCTTCTCCAAAACAAAGCATTATTCACTCAAACACGCAGAAAAGGGCTTAGGCTTAAGCAAACAAAAGACCTTTAACTCAGCTTTCATCTTTCAGTCCCAGCCTCAGTAAATTCAGCTTTTTCCTGCTACTTCCACCTTCAGGTTAGGTGGGAGTAGGTGAGACTGTTTGTTTTGTTTCAGCTTCCTTATGTGTTCCTTGGAGTCAGTCACCATGTCCCCCCTGTACAGCTGCTGACAGCCCACTCCACCTCCCTTCTTCCCTCGAACCAGCATCTGAAAAGTTTTAATGTCCTGATTGGGCCTAAAAAGGGCAAATTTGCTGACCAATTGGATTCCTGGCAGAGGCCATTTCCTATTCAGAACTTTTCTGTTAACTTCCAAGAGAACTTCAGACATTTTCCTCAGAATCTATCATTATTTTCCTTCATGTGGTTTTCCCTTTGCTGTCAGGAAAGACAGTAACAATTAGGGAAACTGAGATGCATAAGGTATTTGTTAAAAATATGCCTAAGCTCACAAAACTTCCAAAGCAGTAGAAAGAGATTTTAGTGAAGGTGACAGCCTCATAACCTGTGACAGTTTCAGGGTTTAACTAAGTGGTCACAAGAAAATAGAATTTATTTTTCTTCACTATCTTAAAATGTATCTGTTTATTAGGTGGTTTGACATACTGTCATTTTTGATTCACCCTGAGACATATGTTCTGTGAATTCAGTAGTAATAGCTCTAACTAATAGATTTTAAGTGATTTTTCTATAAAATACAGAGTAAATTGTTTGTAAAAGTAGGGGGACCTAAACTACTTTTGAGATATATAGTACCTTGACACACTCTGGAACAAAAAGAGGTGGAATTCATTCCTACTTACCAACATCTCTGAGCTTCAGCTGCTCAGAACACCTCTTCACTCTCCTCCACACTGTGTTACACATAATGGGCTTCACCTGCTAAATCTGTAGGAGAATCCAAACAGAAGTATCAAGGTTCTCACGTGGGCACTGTTTTACAATATGCTGCAGAAGGTACTTGGAAATAGAATATGGAGAATGAAGGAGATGATTAATAAGCCTACTGATTGTAATATGATCCACTTTACACCCAGCATTTCTTACTCTGTTCAGTGACAGAAGGGCAGGTGGCTTGGCATTGCAAGCTTTGATATTAGTGCATTACTGGTTTTTGCTATTCAGAAAGATGTGAGGACATTGTTATCCTCCAAAATTTAAAATACTGTCCCTTTCTGTATATTTTCTGGCCTGTTAATGCGATATTGAAATGTTTCACAGTCAGCAGAGGACTAGAACTGTCCAGTTATGCAAGCTTTCCATCTCCTGGATTTGTGAATTTATACCAGAAACGCGATGAGTTTGGCTGCTATAACGCCATCTGAGCAGGCAATAAACTTTATAGAAAATATACATAGTTTGAAAAATTTAAAAAGCATCTAATATATAAAGCTGCAGTTACTTTCATCATATATATGTATTTACTAAATTCTATTGTGAAATATGTTCAAAGCAGAATTTTAAACAAATCTTTCTCACTGCTATGTATTGTTTGATTATCACAACCAGTACATATTGTGGGCTTTCTCCCACTCTAGAACCACTTTCAGATGCTGAAGAGAACACAGTTTTGGGGAATATGCTCCTCTAGTGGGCTTCCTGGGAGGAGCCCTAGTGACTGAGATCCCTTCCACACATCCAATGAGAGAAGAGGGCAGAAGCCACCACTGCAAGTGACAGATCAGGCTCAGAAGGAATCTTCTTTGCGGGTATTCAGTTAGGAATCTGGCTTCCTTAAAGAGAGATATTCCTTCCAAAACTCCCACCAGAGACTGATACATTGAAAGCTGCTCATATTCAATGAGCACATTCTATCTGTCCTCCTTTCTAATGTTTTTGCGCAACCTGCAGATACCACTGGTGTCAACATGTAGAACACTGTCCTTGTGAAATGCTGCATGATAACATCAGACTCCCCAGTAATGCTTCTGATTGAAAGTGACCACAGTGTGGATTTTACACTATTTGGGAAGCTTTGGTGTTGGACTTGGGTTATTTTGTTCTATCATCATCTATTAAACAGAATGGCCCCTGATGTTTGGTGTTCAGTGAGAAGAAGGAAAAACATTCTACTGGTTTACATTTGTGAATTGGACCTCATAATGGATACACATTAGCTGTATAATGGTAAAATTATGTGAAAAAAAATAATTCTTAGCACTGCATTTTAATTTCCAGATACTTGCACTGTAGGCTAAACTAATTTGTGCATTTGATGTAAAGTTTTTCAAAATCCATATGTAGTATTTGTGTATTTTCCTAACCAAACAGTCTTTGCCAGGAGAAACAGACAGCTTAAACTGTGAAGACAAAAATTATTCCTATGGTTAAACAAAATATTATTGGTCTTATCATACAATGCACACCAATTATTAGTATGCAGCATGCCAATAAGAACTGTGAAGGCCATAACACCCATGTTAACCTGGTTGACATAGTTTGAATAAAACAAACAAACAAAAAACCCCAGAACAACAAATAAAAACCTACTACATTTCTATTAGAGTTAGGATGTCTACATTTAAAGTGCTTTGAAATAGCATGGTGTCATAAACATTATAAGTTTATGAGTTTATTGATACTAAGAAAGTTCACAGCAGTCTGTTCAAACCTGTTAATGAGATGCTTACTTTCTAGGCATGCAGTTTCCTTAAGCATCTTGATTTATAGATTCTGATCCTGAGCTTATCATTAAACTTAACAGTGTCAGAGCCCATTCCCTGGCCCTGAGGACAATGATATATTCTGGCTCCTTTAATTCTGTAGCTTAATAACAGGAGTGGTCTATGTTCTCTATGCTGTCCCTAGAAGTTACATGGCAGAGTACAAGTTGGCTACCCTCAGAAACCCAAGGGTTTTATTTGGTTTTATTTTCTGGTTTCCTGTTCCTGGACCCAAATCTTAATTCCTTTCAGTGTAACAGAATAAGCCTAGACTTGAAATTTTGGGATTTGTATTGCTGGTGGTAGCATATTTAACCCAATCTCTTGTTCTTAAATAGGGAAAAGATGTTTGTTAGATGTTTTCCTTTATGAAAGCTGTGAGTTTGGTGTAACAGCTGATCTGCAAGAAGACATTTTGGTATATTGCAAGCATTAAATTCCTCAGCTATCCACATTGATTAGCTTGAGGGCACGCTGATGCCTTCCATACAGAGTGAGTGGAAACATTTAAAATGCAATCCCTCTCCTGGGGAATTTGCCAGTGCTTGAGCTGTGCATAAAGTATATACCACTTCAACATCTTCATGACTGTGTTACAGCTCATGAGCAGTAGCTATCTAAGCTGATGTTCAGAAATCCTCAGCCATGGGTTACCACATTTCCTGGGCTGTCCTGATGATGTGATAATTCCCACACATATCACAAAAGAGGTGCTGATCACAGCAAACAGGAACCTCTCACTAATATAATGCCCCCATGAGCTCACAGTCTTACGTAGAGTTCAGCCTGGAGAGGTCAGTGTAGCTAAATTTTCATCACTCCCACTTTTTGGCATGGGGTGTTGGGTCCCAGTTCTGGCATTTCCAGGTGAACACCGAGGGACACAATCAACGTCTGCTTCAGCCTGAGATGAGAGCAAACAACGACTCCTCACCCTTCACAAATATGAAATTGATGAGCTTCCAGCTCAGGTTCAGATAGTTAACATTTCTACTCTGTCAGTCTGCAGAAGCACCTGAAAGACAGTGTTAGTGAGGAGACAAAAACAGCTTCAGTGCAGCATGAAAAAAGATTGTTCTCATACTTCTCTATCTTCCTGCTTCCTCTACAGCTCAGCCATTATTCTCTTAAAAATCCCAGACCAACTTATACCTATCCACTCTCTACCACAAGTTCTCCTAAGCACCTTAATTAGATTCTGTCCAGTATTTCACTTAAAATCTGCTTCCCAGAAATGACCAGCAGTAAAACTCTGGTGCCAGTCTCTTAGATATCTTACAGAGTTGTGTTGGAGGCAGAGGTAAAAAACAACTGGCATAGGACAGAGGATGAGAATTTTTTATATTCTATTTATACATAATCACCTTTGCATATTGAGATACGGTGAAACCCTTACTTCCAGCTTTCTGAGAAAGCCCATTAATCACCACAGCTCTTTGAAAGTGCTTATTTCTTTCTGGACTGGTATATCAAAGAGCATTTACATTTCATCTGTCATGTCCAGCTTCATCAGAGATGAACTTGCCTGGGGACAATATCCTCTAAAGAAATGTGGCATCCTTGCATTGCCAGTTCACTGCAGAGGATTATCATGTCAAAACAAGAGTGGTGAATAGGTACAGGTGAAAACCAGAGAAAATGCAAACACAAATGTCTTTGCAGTTAAAGATTTTCTGCCTCCAACCTTACCAATATAGCTAAAGGCAAATGAAGGAGACTGTAATGATTTAATCATGTTCAGAAATGTTTCAGTCTTAGATATCAGTCATTTAGAGAGGAACCCAGGCAGTAACTCAAATTTTAGCAGTGCTACTGGGAACACAAGCAGATAACAGAACAGTCTATTCTGAATTTGAAATCTATGACTATTAATAAAAGCAAACATATCTGCTCTTTCATCATCTATCTTTCAAACTATTTAAACAGCATTTTAGGAAGTAATAGCCAAGTTCCTTCTGGAAGGAGTTTACGCAGTGCACATGGAAACAGAATGAAGGCCATCCATTCAAAAGTAGGACTTGCATTTGCTCACAAGTATTAACAATGCATTTGTAAAACACTGAGGTTTTATATGTAATTTTAATGTGTAATAGTCATGTATATGTTTTTGAAAAAAAGTCATTAAATAAGCTTAAGACAGTCACAATTATTTGGCAAATGAAATGTGAACTTCAGTAGTTTTAAAGGTGCACAAATATATAATAATAATAATTATAATAATAATACAAAAAAAGTCTATGTATAGGGAATAAAAGGGAGCGGTCATATTTATTGCTGAGCTGAATTGTCACCAGATAACTGTAAACTTTCATCACAATTGTCCTAAATATGGTACCTCTTTGAAACATATCACAAGCCTGGTTCCAGATATTTCTAGTCTATTTCTAGTTGATTTCCCTTTTAACTGTCAGTCTGTTGCAAAAGCTGAAAGAACCATCCCCTAAAGTCTTTTTCTTTTACTATCAGATACATAAAGGACAAGTAGCCTGAGGCTCAATATTTTTCAGGCTTTTAAATATTTTTTTCCTCAGTGTAGAATGAGCATGTGTCATTTCTGCAGCAATTCAGAAGCAAATGGTCCCAAGTTCAAACTGTGACTTTTTTTAGATTAGATCTGTCGGATAAAAATTTGTTGAGATGAAATGCAATTCATCTGCTGTAGATGTCAACCCAAACTGACAGAAATAAGGATTCATATACAAAGGAAAAAAAATTCTAGGGAACCAAAAATCCCAAACATGGCAATGTGTGAAGCGAAAGGTCTTTATTTGCAGCCCATACACCCGACTATTTTGTTCAGTGACAAAGTATCACAGGGATTATCCAAAAAGCAATCAGACAGGTGGACTGTTCCTAAATGCTGGTTTCTCTTTTTAAAGTGCACCATCAGTCAGCAGAGAGAGAACAGAAACACACAGCCAAGAACAAAACAACCATTAAGGGCCAGCTATAATACATGAGCAGTTCCTTCTCAAATTCATGGCTTTGGTTCTGTGGTCAGTGTTTTGAGCACCAGTCATGAATTAATAAACGTCAACGGCTCCAGCTGCCTCACAACACGGATCTTTCTGCAGTATTTAACTGAGGGAAGAGATGTGGCAGAGAACATATAATGGTTTCCAGTATCTGGACACGAGCAAGGACAACTGTGTTCTTCTCTTAATTAAATGTTAGAGAGCAGTTAATAATTTAACACGGAGTATTTGTTTGACAGGTCTGTTCTTTTACTGATTGCCTTCTTGAGAACAGTTATGTCCTCCTAAAATTCATTTTGTTTCAAAGGATGGAAGGACCATGAATAATTCAGCCCATTCATTCATTATGTTACTACTGAAATATGAATTATCTTTTCTCAAGTTTGTTGGGTTAAGGCAAATGGAATGAGTATGCAACCTCTTCCATTAAAATTTTAGGCGCAAATGTCTTGAGACATATCAAGCATAGGATTTTCAGTATACATCACTCTGGAGCTGAAAACTTTGAAAGTAGGAGAGCTACCAAAACTTACAATCAGCTTGGAAAAGTCAGCCATGTATAACAAAAATTATATGTCGCAGTGTATAAAATTTTGAAAATTGCCAAGATTATTAAGTAATTTCTCATTTTTTATAGCCTGTGTACCTGCTTATTTTCCATTCCCTGCTGGATATCTGGTTTTCCCTTGCTGTTTTGATATACTTGGCATCATGCAGAATCTGTGAGAGGAAAATAAATAGCATATTTTAAAAATGGGCTTTTGTGACTGTAATACTAAAAAAAATCATTAGGGCAGGTCAAGTACATCTTAATTTGCCCAGTTAACAATATAGCTGTGAGAATAGCTATTCTAATAATATCATAGGTACCATTGTTACCCGGGCCACTGCAAGCTAAATTACATGGCTGAACCTCAGAAAAACATGCAGCTAAAAGGTGCCAGAGGTTCACTGTGCTTATCCCACCAGCTAAAAGTATACTGAGATATGTGCTCATGAAATCTTAAGGCAAAGTGTTATTTATATTTCCATACTAACTAAGGTGATGCTTACTGATACAAGCTCATTGCACAACTAAAGGTTAGAAATTAAAACATACATATAAGTACCCAGTCAGCACCTGTAAGGTTCATAAAAGACTAAGATCATTAAATCAGATGTAGGATAATGAAGTAGGGGAGCATAGTCTATTCTGCAGTGACAAATCAAGAGAGAATACTTGAATGAGTGTGCATTCAATGGCTTCAAGGAAAGGTATAATTAGAAGTGGTAAGGTGAACATAAATATTGTATACAATCATCTGACTGACAGCAGCAGGAGCCAGCAGGAAGCATCTTGATCTAATTGATCCCTACCCCCTCTGCCTGAAGAGCAGATTTGGGCCCAATACAAAAGATTTCTAAAAACTTTGACATGGACTGCTATTACACATTTCAAGGTATTTATACAGCAGCACTTGCTTGTGCTACCAGAGTTAGAAGGAATGTCACATTTTCCCATCTTAGGTCCCCACTCACAGGGCTTTCATAGTTACCATGGAATTAGGTTAAAGGCTGAAACTTGACAAACAAGGATTTCTGAGAGAGGTTTTCTAAAACACAAAGGGCATTCAGACCTTTGCTGGATTTTGGTTAGAGTTGCACAAATAACCACCTTTTTTGCATATGCAAATCTCTATCTCAGCTGCTTTTTTCCTCATGCATTTCCTCTTTCATTCATTGGGAGCAGAATATTAATTTTAAAAACCCAACAACAGCAACAACAAAGCAGGTAAGCAAACAAGAGTATTTTTTTTTGTCTATTTCAATATAAGCTCACATTGTATTATTAGTAGTTGCAGTTTTGTCTTCACCCTCCTTTTTTTAGAATGAGAATTTAAGGATAATGGAAACAAAGGTCACTTTGAAAAATGAGAAAATTTGTTGGTTAAGAAGTATTCTGCTGACTTAGAAACAAGTGGTGAGTCAGATTGAGTAAGTGGTGATGGATACACACAACATAGCAGTGAAAGTGCTGTAAAAGTTGATGTTTAAACAGAACCAAAAATCTGTAAGAAAAGCATGTGATCTGTGAAGGTAGAAGATAGGAGATGGTAAAAAATGGAGTGCTCATGATTCTTTTTTTATTTCTTTCCTTTGCATGGAAATATTCAAACAAACCCAGACTGAGAAACAAACCTGGGAACTTGAAAACATGTTTCTCTTCCACAATACAGACTTAACTTTCAATTGAGATAGATAGATAGATAAATAAATAGATAGATAGATAGATAGATAGATAGACAGATAGAGAAATAGAGATAGAGATTATACATAGTTATATAAGCAAGAACTGTTCTAATCTTTATAAATATAATACTTAAAGGATCTCACTTTCTTTGCTGACTTGGATTTAGAGCTTCAAACAAATCAAAGTTCCATACAAAGAATTTACTTCAGTGATTTTTTATACATAAAGCTACTTCTCTGTACATGTTCTACGTTTTAGTAAACAGTTTTAGTCTCCCTTTTAGTATTTTTTTTTTTTTGCAAAATACTAATATTTACATATATTAATAATATTTCTGTGCAGGTAATATTATTACTAGTGATCAGCTTCACCAGAGCCCAGATAAAATTTGGAAGCTATGTTGACAACTTGCTTGCGACCAAAATTTCCTCTTGTCTTCCATTAAGTTATTTGGAGAAAAGAAGGGACGTGCTTGGAGTTCTGTGCTTCAGAGCATTATGCTAGGTACTTGCATGCAATATACATGGCATTAAAGGAATTCAGCAACAGCAAAGTGAGACTACTTAGATGTTTCTTTCTTATGTAAAAATCACATTCATATATTTACTGGGGCAACATATGAATGCCTAAAAGGCCTCTGTGTGACTCTAGGCTTACTGGTGGGATGACTGAGATACAGTAGTCTAAGATTTTACTGACTAAGTGAAGTAGACAGATTATGGGTAAAAAACTGCTAGAAGACAGAAAGGTGTCATGACAAGCAGGTCTGTAGCTTCCCTAGGTACTCAGTTGACTGTCAAAGGCTAGAGCAGCTGCTCAGCATTTGGCCTGATGCTTCAAGAAGTGCCTAGGAACAAGCCTCCCTGCTTCTTCTGTGTGATCCAGAAAAGGGACACCTGGGAGAAAGCTTTGACAGGCAGGAGCCTTCGTGCAGGATTACACAAGGGGATGACAATAGGAACGGCCCAATCAGCTGAGCTGTCTCTTGTGCTTCTGTCTAAAAGTAAGTAGAAAAAAATAGCAACTGAAAGAGACCTAAGTATAGTAGGTATTTCTGAAATAGAGCTGTCTGTCCCAAGTCAGAAGAAATAAAATAGATATAATAGTAATATGTGCAACTGAGAAATTATAGTTGAGTCAGGTTGAGAATGGGATTGAAAGTGGATATGAAAGTACCTTGGGAAGAGGAGAGGGGAGCAGACAGTGCTCAAACAGAGAAGGATTGGAATGATGGGACAGAATAATTCATGTTTAGAAGCACTAACAAGCCAGTCCGTTTTTCCTGCAGCAGTTCACATCTCTGTATGTGACAGAAGGGGCCTAAGTCTCTTCATTTCTCTACTGTCAGAAAACATGATGCTAGAAACCCACTAGAAAAAGAGAAAAAAAAAGGACAACTTATCTTTTAGTTTTGGGGATAAACTTGAGCTATATATTGGACAGACCCTCTCCTTATTCATTGACAATGTCAAAGACAAAGATGTCAAATGCCGGTACAAAAGCTAATAGGATTATAAAACCTTCCTTCTTTACCAGAAGAAAAGAAACAGAAGTTGAGATAAAAGAAAATAAACCCTTTAAAACTGTAACAATGGATGACCATAACTACCTTTATATAAACCATTCATACACCATGTCAAAAATGAGCTGTGGAAAAGCAATTTTTCGGTTTCATATGTGTTGAATACTTCTGGCAGCTTTAGTAAATTCAAGAAGAAAACCTCATCCTAAGTAAAACCTAAGGAATTTGATTGAAATTTGGATTGAAGATTAGGCACAGTGACCAAGATGTAACTCTTACAATACTGTAGTACAGAGTGGGCTCTTTAAAATCAGGAACTGTCCACACACCTTTCCCCTTTTCCATCTTCATTAGATGTGCTAATTCATCACAGGGACAGATTGAAGGAGAACCTTCCAGTTAAGTTTACCCAATGTTTTCCAAAAAGTGACAGCCTGAAAGAGGCTTTGAAAATAAACTCTCTGAACAAAATGGACTACCAGATGACCTTTGCATGGCAGCAGGGGAAACTTGAGGGACATTTAAGAGAGACGAGCAAGTAGGTAGAGAGAACTTGTGGGAATGGTGTAAGAGGTTTCACAATCATGTGGGTTTTTTGAGAAAATGAAAATTCATAGCCAGAACCAGCACTGGACCTCTCTGGAGAGCTGAGGAGAAGTAAATTCTATGCATCTGAGAGACTGTTTCTTTTCCCTGCACTGGCAATATTAATTTTTTTGCAACTGTGTGTCTTCAACCAAGGACAATTCCTGCTGGAGATGAAACCTTTGATAACTTGTGTCTAACTTCTAATTCAGGTGAGAGACCACAACTGTGCTGTGCAGGTAGCTCAGAGACCTGCAAAAAGATCTTTGCTCTCCATGACTGCATCCTGCTTAAGCTCTTGAAGGCTATTAAGAGTACTTGAAAACAGTGATTTATGTGAGTCATACAGATATGATGACCAAGGAGAGTAAACCTCAAAAAGCTCCCTCCTAGCTCAGAAACTAAAATTGGCTCAGTCTATTTTGTCTTATTTTCTAGGGTGCTTTTTTTCCTTTTTGTTTGTAAGCTTGCACAGGAATGTCATATCATGTCACAACTGCTAAGAGAAAAACAAAATCTTCAAAGTCAATGAGGCTAAAACGGATATTCAGATTATATTTAATATAGTGGGACTCAAAACTAATGAAGAATGCCTTCTGTTCTGAACAAAAGCCAGCAGAAAATTAAAATCACCAAATTAAAGAATAGAGTGTTCCATTCTTAATGCAGCAAAAGTTGGTGATTCAACAGCTGGAATAGCAGAGGGCGAAATAGAAAGCATTTGTAGATAAGAAAGCAAAAGCTAATGGATATTTTCAGTAAGCCTAAAAGCTCTGTTACCACTATAGTGCAAAGATAATGGTTTCTACCTCTACAATTCCTTGCAATGATTGTTTTGCCAATATATAGTATAAAAGAAACAAAGAGTAATAATTGCTTGTCAGCACTGATGAAGCATGACAGGCATCAGCCATGGGAAGGGGAATGCCACTTCCCTGCTGCATCTGATGGTAACAGACTGCCCAGAGTTTGTACTGTTCACCTATGGAACTGGGTCAGGGCTGTAAAGGAAAGGACAGCTGGAGGTCAGCTTGAGCAAGCTGTTTGTGTCTGTCTAGTTAAAATACATTCAGGGACTCTCAGCCACTGAGATAATTTAAAACTGAACAGAATGGTGTTGCAAATCATATGATAGATTTAGGCTTTGCTCACAGATCAGGTCCAAATGAAGTTCACAAAAGCTGCAACAAAATAATTTTTCCAGGAAAAGACATATGTCTCAGAACCTTACATCACAGAGGGGTATCTAAATATAGTCTAATTACATAAAATGATATGCAGCATACAGATTCAAATTGTGTAGTAGAAGCAAAGAAGGAAGGAATCACAAGATAAAACCTCATTATAAAAAAGGATGCACAGTGAAAAATAAATCATAGTTCATGAACAACCTTTGTTAACTAAGTGAAATCATAGCAAAGCAGAAAACGAAAAGCTGATAATGTTGTTATTACTCATTTTCTAGCTATCATTTGAATCAAGCCTCTCAAGTATAGTTTCTTAACGATTGATTTCTTTTGGAAGTTGCAAAGGCTTATTTTTTAAGGGTTTTTTTAGTATATTTGTATTTCCATAATAATAAGGCTCTTAACCTTTTCAAAACTGTTTGAATAAAAATTTCAAAAGGCACTGTGGTCTTAGGAACTTGACCTGGAATACCTTACAAAAGTCAGACTGTCAAAAGCTGGAGCTCTTTAAATTCTGAAAAATATTAGTCAATTAGACCTCAAGACCCTCTCATTCTTTAAGTAATGGTCTACCCTAAGAAGAGACAAAGCAACATCTCATACATTAAAACCTGTAGGAGACAAGTAATCCAAGTTCTACCTGGATATTTAGGCCATAATGTTAATTGCTAGTTTGATTTATTTAGGAAAAAATGAACTAAAAAAACCCCACCAAAAAACCCAACAATAACGAAAATCCACAACAACAAAAAAGCAACCTTCAGATATTACATTTTAAATACATGTAAACACATTACTAATTTTGAGAAGAATTCTATTTTTTGTCACTATTTTTTAAGGCTAATTGTTTTCTATCATTTGGGTCTGCAGATTCATTTTACTGTAAAAATTGAGGTTTTTTCCTGCAATATGAGCAATATGAGCATATTTCCCTGAGGAAATATGGCAAAAGTTCAGTTTATCAGAGACAGGACTCTCCCACTTTACTTGTAAGAAATGTGTTTACCAATGCAAAGAGTAAAATGTACTACTGAATAAAACTCATAATACAGTTACAGAAAACAAACAGTGGTTTTGCATGGCAGGGTTTCTGTAAAGAAAGAAAAAAGCTACACAATTTTATATTTAAATTCCAGAGCAAGAATATCTGCAGCTAATCAGCTTTATTCCCCTGATAAGTATTTTGCTACAGACCATGGAATTGCTCTAGAGAGGTTCACAGATGCAGAGACTAGGTGTCTCAGGGGAATAATACTAGACTACCAAGCCTTGCACCTCTAAATCGACAACAGAACACTACACAAGAAAGAAATAGGTTCTATTCTGAAAGCAATGTAATGTCCTTCTCTTCTTTTCATCACTAGGGCCCATAAAAATATTCTTAAAGGAATCTTTTAATCTGATGTGTGTCCAGGGCCAGTGTTAGTGATGTTTGAATTCTTTTATCATGTATCATACGTTCGGTCATCATTAGTGCTTCATGACAGCTTCAGAGTCATGTATGTAAGGAACTTAGAAGATGAAATATCAGCCCAGAAAATCTCCCTCCCAGCAAGACTTCTGACAAATTAATGGATTAGTGAGGGGAAATTTACATCAGATTCCCTTAAACGACAGAGCATCAGTAGATGTCTTCAGTTCCCAAGGCTATCAAGTCAACAGCTTTCAGCATTTTAATACCTTCCTAAAAAACTCATAAGACAGAGTACATTCTCGGGAAATCTAGATTCATACAAATCAATGAAAGATAAATCAATGAGCCAAATAACGTAATAAACTACCAAGAGAGCAGCACTATCTGAACACATAAAAGAATAAACCTTCAATACTTCATGCCATGCAAACCTTTTGGTAAGTAGAGCTTTTTAACTGCTATCTAACTAGAAAGGTTTCTTTTAAGATGTACATATATTTGCTTTCTGTCACAGAGTAGTGTATTTATAATCAATGTTTAACTTTTCTGGGATTAAATTTTAAGAACAGTACTTTGAATATTACTTTGAAAATATGTGTCCTTCACTGTAAGATCTACAACAAGGAATACTTGAGGTTCATTTAATTAGATGATTCTGCCAAACAGAGATGTAGGTATGTCTTTCAATTTTTTCCTTACTTATTTCTGTGTATTACCTCATTTTGTGGATAAGGATGAGTGGTTGTTAACATTAAAGGAAAAGAAAATAGCAGCACTGTATTCCCATTCTTACTGCCGGTCAGTATGTCCTTCTAAAATGCAGATTTTTTTTCTTTGTTGCCATAATCTCTATAGAAGATATAACGCAGACAGAATAATTACAGTGTAAGATGAGGAAAGTGTGTCCTTTTTTAGTTAACATCTTGAGGGGACACATTTTCTTCCTCTTATTTCTGAGCAATATATGTATCTTTATCACATTTGCTGCAGGCAGTTCCCAGAGGATTTTCAGAAGAACTCTTCCTCCTGTAAATAGGCCAATTCGCTTGCAAGTATGTATTCTAGAAAAGAGTAAATATATAAAACTTGAAGGTGGCTGTTACCATGCTCTGGCTGCACCTTGCACTTCACACCTTGTCTACACTAAGGATGTTTTAGGGGGAGATTCACACCTAGACTAGAAAACCTAGTTTGACTTCTGTCAGCATTTTAGCACCATATTGATTAGACTTGCACACACAGTTCTTGAAACACTCACAGAATATGGTGCTACAGATACCTTCTACATCCAAACAGTGAAATCAAATTAACATTAAGAAGAAAAAAAACTATTTCTAAACTTCCTAACTTAAAAAAAAATTACAATAGCTCCTACAGAATTGTGGCTGTTATTCTTATATGCTCATTCATTCAGCTGAATATTTCTGAAGGATGTAACCCTTTGTTTTGCTTTTAAGGTGAATGGGGTACATTATGAAGCAATTCAGTGAATATTAACCCCATATTTTCTTTCTTAAATTGGGATTAGTTCAGAGGATTCTGTAGTGCAATGAGTAATGAGACTGAGAGGGGAAGAAAAAAAATAAGCTGATGAGAATGGATGACATTGCAGGGGGAATATTTTAGTGGAAAATAAACAACTTCATACCACTTGTCTGTAGGACTCCATACTATTTGTTTCACCAGCCTCAAAAGTACTACCAGGAACTGAAAGTTTCTGGTGAGACCCTACAGTCATATGCATTTGACTCACACCCTTCATTTTTTAGGATTCCCAGATGTTTAGCTGGGGTACTCTTAATGCGATCCACAGCCTTCACTGTCCCCTGTGATCATGGCTCAAGTTATCCACTGTTCTGCCAGGGTGAATAGGCACTGTTATCACAAAAGGTTGTGGCTCTCTTCTATTAGTATGGAAATGCCTCATCTGGAGATATCAAATGTTAGTACCACTGAAGTCATTGCAACTCAAACCCTAAGGCTTGTCCAGTGCTGTGGGCAACCACTGAAATATAGAGAAAGTTTTATTAAATTTCTGTCCATACCCGTGTATAGTTTAGTCATACCTCAGGTTGCAGTCTGCAGTCCAATTTCAAAGTTACTTGTTAAGGGTACTCTAAAAACATCCTCTTCAATGGCTTTGGCCCTCTGAGACACCCTTCCTGACACTTTCTCACAAACAGGCAGAAAGAAAACATTAGCAACATGGCATGTACTTGCTAAATCTGCTTGCTAAATCTGCCCATTAGAAGATCACAACCAGTACTTCAAACTTCATCACAAGATGCTGCAATGGATTTGAACTCTAGATAGTGAACTTCCCCCTATCCTAAGTGTTCTCAGCAGTGGAAGCAGCAGGGATATCCTGGAGGCAGAAGCAGACTCTCAAGGATAATTCTTCAGAGCACAACAAGCACAACAAACCCAGAGACAGTCACAGTAACCCCCTCCTACTCATGGGAGTCTACAGGAGATGGCTTTGTGCACTCCACATTTTGAGGTTTCGTACCTGCATAATGCAATATGGCTTTTGGGCAGTTTTGAACATGGATGAGCCCAGGGACCAAACCCAGTTAGGATGTGAAAGGGTAAAGGAGCTTTTACAGCAAGGCACAAATACTGTGATGTCACAAGGCCCTGTGATGCTGAAAATATGTATTGATGAAATACTGAATATACACTGAAAATGTATTGATGTCAGCAATACTATTGATAAGTTTTAGAAGAACATGCTAAGAGTTCAAGGTCAGATTGCCATCAAGAAAATAGTCACCAATATAAAATGCAGTCAAGTCAGATTTCATAGTTAACAGTATTAGTATCTGACACTCCTCATCTAAAAAAGCTACTCGT
Source organism: Calcarius lapponicus (assembly GCA_039654755.1). Classification (NCBI taxonomy): domain Eukaryota; kingdom Metazoa; phylum Chordata; class Aves; order Passeriformes; family Fringillidae; genus Calcarius; species Calcarius lapponicus. Next base: position 62,450,749 of record CM077465.1, read on the forward strand.
TAGCTGTATGTTTGCAACACATGCCCATCCATGGGAACTTGTGATGGGCACAAATAAATTGATTCTGCCTGTGTCCAGAACCAAGGGGAAAAAAACCTGCAACCTTCAAGTGTCCAGAACCAAGGGGAAAAAAATTCCAACCCTTAAGTGACCTGTGTCAGTGCATTACACATTGTGTGCTAATAATCTCACCTCTCAACAGCTTTCACTAGCTCAGCACTGTATTAATGCCCTCATGAATCCTTTTCCCACTCAACTCAGGGTACCAAGAGGGCAGGTTTGCACCTACCCAGGGTGTACAGTGTAAGTACTGCGTAGGAGGACTTTGTAACAAGGATTATTTAACATCCCTCATGTAGACCAGATTTCGCTCCTGGAAAAACAAAAGGCTTAAGGATGTGAGCATCCCCTAGCTCAAGCAGTGGAAGAGAAATAAGAATGTGCTGGGAGGGATGGAGAGCAGCAGCTGTAGAGTCACTGATTGATTGGTGTGGGAGGGGCTCCCATACAAAACTGACTTTGATCTATCTTTTAATCTAGCAGCACAACAACAAATCTTAAGGCAATCAATTCTAATGGTATTAATAGTCTCATTCAAAGTATTCACATTCTCCCTTAATTTAGTAGGCTGGTTCCATGTTTCCTTGGCAGATTTGTCAAATAAATATTGCTGGTTATTTGAGAGCAGCTTTCCTTACTGCTCCATTTCCTAAACATTCTTGCTTTTTTAAAGAGTGTCATAATTTCCTCCCAGGACTGAAAAATTAATAATTCATTCATTTACTACTTGTTGTGATAATCTTTCTTCTTTGTATAAAACATTTGGCTTAGTTTTCCTTTTAGAAAACTACAGGCAGCTTCAGCATATCTTAATCCAACATAAACTCTGATCAGTTTAGATAATCTTTGTCACTCCTGAGTCATGACTGGACACAGGTCAGGACTCTTAATTCTAGTAATTGCCCTTCCTTCATCTATAATTTTCTCTCTCGAATAAACCATCAGTTCAACTTTTTTTTTTCCTTTTTCATTCATTTCAGACCTCATGCAGTGGCCACAGGAATCAATTGGAGATTTTACTGTGAGAACAATAAACAGTGTAAGCACTGAGCAAAATTTTTATCATTTTCAAGTGTATTGAACTGGGTGAGAGGAGCAAATGGAGCAGGGCTGGAATGAACTGCTTCAAGACAGAAAGCAATAACTTGAGCAGCAAGCTCACAGAGCTTAGAGCCCTGCAAGCATATGATCATCTTCCACGGCTGCTTAAGTCTCTGGAATAAGTAAATAAATAATAAATACATGAACAGAAGCCAAATTGCAGTATTCCTGTAACCAATAGCCATGAAGCAGTGCAGTAATTTTTTTTTCCATTTTAATTTGGTTTTAACTAAAATATGAACATAAATATATGTAAACACCATATGTAAACCCCATATATCCCTGCTATTAAGGGATTACATTTTCATTTAAGGGAATACAGTTAAGGGAATGCAATTAAGTAAATACATCTTCAGTTTAAAAGAACTTCCTAATTTCAGAAAATTCAAACACTTTGAGAATAGACATCTCTGCTGGAAGTTGGAAGATTGAGTTTGATTTCTCTCTCTTTCTTCATATGATCCTCCACAAGGATTTTTTATTGGCCACTTGCATCTCAGGTTTGGTGCATTTTTCATCTGAAACAGTAAGACAGTCCTTACACAGTCACAGTGGGGGTTCCTGCAGTACAGGCCATGCTGGCTGGTTGTCAGGTAGACTCAGGAATGTTAACCATGTTATCTGTCTCTCAGGCATCCATATTTCATCCGTAAATTTGGGATTTATCTCACATAATTTAAAACTTCCAAAAAGCTGGTCTCCACCCTAACACTGCTGGATCATCCTTTTCGAAAAGGCTTGTCATGTCTGTCTATTTCAGACAGAGTCTATAGACATTTAGAACTCAACTTCATCCACCTGGTCAAGGGTATGACCACCTGTGTGAAACTCCGCTGTGTAGACATGGCCCAGGCAACTTTGACCCGTAGCTGCCAACATTGATCTGTGAGTACGGCTGACTGTGAAGTTGCACAAATTAAGAGAGCACAGAGTGAAGGAGTAAGGCTATGCTCATAAGAGTCTAGGAATTCAGTTTAAGAAGAGAAACACTGGCATTAAGTGCTATAACACTTTCAGAGAAAAAGTGGAGAGTAAAATGAAAAGTGATTTAGCAAGACAGAGGATAAACCCATTCCACTCAGCAATGGAGGCCAATGCTTTTCCCAGGTGCCTTACCAAAAAAGACTCATAAAATATCTGCATCAGAGTGGTAAAATTAAAAATGCTTAACTTAGTAGTATTTTTGTCTCAACCTTTGATAGCCATATTAGCTGTAAAGCAACGGCTGCATGCACAGAAGTAATGCACGTGATTCTGAGCGAAAGTCTTTACACAATGTTGCCTGAAAGTCTAAAACTCACTAAAGGAAGTGATTCAGATCACTAAACATAGGTACATAGTACCATTTTAGGTGTCTAAATTGTCTGATACACCCACAAATAGACTTTATTCGGACAGATAAAGATGTAAGACTATTCTGCTGCAAGACTATTCTGCTGAATTCAGGTATGAGAGCATAAGGTATACCATTAAGTGCTCACTATAGTGTTCTGAATCACATCCTAATAACCAGATGAAATTAATCTTGAACTTAAAAACTAAACTCAAATACTAGTCAATGAACTGCAGTAGTCATTAAATGAGGAAGTTATTCATGTCCCTAAAAGCAGTATATCTGTATCCCCTTCATCCTTCAAAGATCTCCCGTACCCATCCTTAACACGGAGATGCACATCCTATCACTACTTGTGTGTAATTTAGTAGCACAAGAAGTGTTCATCATGATCCCAGAGCCTTACGCTGTGCTTAGTAAAACATAAAGGACAGCAGGAGCATTTCCCAAAGACCTTAAAATATAAACACAAGTTTCTCCCAGGAATCGGTTGGACCAGCAGTCTCTTTCCTTTATCACTTTCTGTTAAGAAAAGACATGGAGAGAGAGCTGAGAGAGCTCACATTACACTGGGAGAGAAACAGAAGATGGTAGAGCTTAAAAAATACAGAAGAGGAAAGCTTAGGGGAGTTAAAAAGGGAAAATAAAAAGAAAAGAGAAATACAGACAAAATCTCCTAATAGGAAAGAACAAAAGAAATCCTTTTATAATGAAGCCATCCTCAAGGAAAACAGAAGAGAAGCATTTTCTTGAGAACATCAGAACAAAAAATATCATTCTTTTCTCTTTAAGATGTTGCAGGGAGAGAAATTCCTCTGCCTTAATTTAGTTTATGTATGAGAATAGAGATAACCCTATCAAAAAATCATCAGTAGCACAGAGATCTTATGGAAAATCATTGCAGACCTTACTCTGGAAGAAGATGCAGTTCAGGGTAAAGCATAATTATGCAAGAGTTTCACTGCAAATTATATGACAGTTGCCATTAATAAAAATGGAATACAACATAGAATAACTCAGTGTTAATTCCAGCAGCCGGTAATTTTAATGTTTGCTTTTGAATTCCAGGTATGATATGTCTGACTGCACACTTAATAACACCATACTAAAAAAATACTATAACCCAAGTTTACTCTACCAGCAATGAATTAGCCATGCAAAATCACCTTGTTGAGCGCTTAATGTATTTTTTAGAACCTGTATTTCAGTGTACAGCTATATAACACATAAATGTGAGATAAAAAGACAAATCACGGTGTAATTTTGGTGCATCTATAAGATACTGAATGAGTCAGCCAAAAGGATTTAAGTGTTGTGACTCCTCAACACTATGTTGGATAGTGTATGCTAAAAGCCACCTCATTAGTCCCCCCAAGAATTGAGAAATAGGTACATAAAGATCTTATGTGGAAGAAGCAATAAGGATATTTAGAGAAACAAACATCAATTCGCTGAGTCTTGATGTTTCAAGAAAGACTCAAACACCTCAAGAAGTCAGTGAAGTGTTAACTATGAACCTCTCATGTAATACCTTGAAGGTAACAAGCCCTTCGAGATAGTAAAGATTATGAGAAATATTTGTCTTGCTAATGGCTTATAGAATACAGAAAACATGGCTTATTTAATACAGAAAACAGGCAAACAATACAAGAGGTGATGACAATCCAAAAAAGTAAGCCACAGCTGGCTGTGGTCTGCACTTCTGTGTCTGGAAAGAAACTTTGGTCATATGTGAAAAGGAATAAGTGGCAGTGCTACCATTTGTGCAAGGCATTGTGCTCTCTCCACACCTTAGTTATTTTTCCTTAGCCTTTGATTTTTTTAATGTTTGGAAGACAAATTGATTGGGATATTAATGTGTTCATCTTTCCTCTGTAGGAATCTCCTCAGTGTCTAACATCATTGCTAAAATTTCGGATGTGTTAAAAAATCAAGAAATGCCAGCAATCCTAGCAGAAGCCGCCATATAAGCCCTATTTTAACCCTTTTATAATCTTGCTTTATAATCTTCAAATTCTTGTACCCATTTAGTCTGAAAAAATATAGAACATGGCTTCACATGCTCCCTATGATGCTAATCCCAACTGGCCAAAGACTGAGACTCTTTGGATTCAAGAACTACAGAAGCAAATGTATGTGGTGGCCACAACACACTGTTCAATATTTATAGCGTGTCAGTCAGCATTTCCCAGCATAAGGAATTGTCATTGATTCCTGATGAAACCTAAAGTATGAGCTGTCATTGTATGACTTTCCTGGCTACATTAGAAAACAAACCTAAGTAGCAAAAATGCTGTATGATTATGGCTCTGTGATGAGATAAAAAGGAGAGAAAGACTTGGTCATCAAGTGGAAAGGCTGTGCTACAAGTAGGCTGCATGAACTGTGTTAAAATTTATAATCTTGCAATCTCTCCCTCTTTCTCTTCCTCTTCTCTTCCAGCTAAAGAACACATGATAAATGTCTCTTCCATTTGTTTCAGTCATATCTGATAATTGTGCCATTTTATTCATGTGTTATTAACACCTATGAGTTCTGGTCACGGACAAAGAACTTGTGGTCACAGGCAATGCACACAGATCAGAAAGTTATTCCTACTTTACCTTTTACTCCACACAACTTTGGCAAGCAATTTACTAGACAATAAACTATAGTAATTTTTTTCTATGAGTGCAGAGATTGCTATATTTGACTGAGAAACTGGAATTCTTGTAGGCTGAGACTGAAAATCATTTCTATAATATTGATTCAAGTGGGCAGCCAAGTCCATCAGGGCAAGACAGAAAAATGCTTTATGACTCTTTTCTTAATAGGGAGAAAGAGATAGCTGCAAATACTTCACCTGCCATCTCCTACATTTCATTCTAGTACCCCCTCCCACAGCTACCTTGAGCTAGAGATGGCATCCTGGAAGCAATGAGCTGCTCACAGGAGCCTTCCTTTTCCATGAGAGGAAACAAATGTCTCCAGGAAGAGAAGGTGGACAGGAAGGATGTGCAAGTGGTAGGGTCTGCAGTCTAAATTACCACCTGACAGCAGAGGGCCAGACCTTTCAGGTGCAACACAAAAATTACAACTTTTCATACACAACAGGTTCTTTTCCTTTGAAATGCAGTCAGAGTTAATGAGAGTGGTATTATATAAGAAAAGGTTTGTTAATTTATTTCCTTAGAATTATAGTAGTGCTGGAAAAATGTACCCTCTTATCAAAGCCTGGGAGCTGTGGGCAGCTGTAGTGACTGTGAGCACTCTACAATGAGATATGACCTTTCCCCTCCTTGCCCCCTGCCTGCACCGAGGACAGCTGTCACTCTGCTTCGGCATTTCTCTTGCAGCTTTTGACATTTTATTTGGGCACAGAGATAAGGTTGTAACAGGAGAACAATGGAAGCAGAGGCACCACAGAGCAGTTTTCCTCCCTCCACCTTCAGCTGTTCATCCTCCCCCAGCAATGCACAAACAAATAATGCAGCTGGCAAACTTTTAACAGCTTGGGATCGGGTGCACACTTTCATTTGGGACACTGCCATAGGATAATTTATCTGAGCCACTGAAGTAGTCAAAACAAGGACGAGTGGTTGTTTGTTTTTGTTTTTTTTTTTAATAATAGCAGTTCATTGGAGCATTTCAGGCTTTTTCTGGACTATCTTCTATAGAATGGAATCCAGTGAAAAATATAAGTGTTAAAATAGAACAAGCAAGACTTATGCCCATCCACTGCTGCAAACCCTCCATTAGTGGTATTTAAGATCTAGCCAGTCTTAGAGTTCAGAAGGTGAAAACTTCCTCAGAAGGATCAAAGCTGCTATTTTTGAAGGAAGAACAAAAAATTTTAAACCACAGTGGAAAGACATGAAAAAGCAGACATCTATTTTTGTAAGTTTACAATATTTCAGATGTTTTCTAACAGGCATTCTGAATTTCTTTCATTATTTGAAAATGGACCATTTGGTAATTTTTCTTTAAAAAAGATAAATCTCATAAAAATGCCAAACAAAAACTAAGTTCAAATATTTTCAGACACCTCATAATTTCTTTTACCTGGAACTCAGGTTACTTTTCCATTCAAGTATTTAGCAAGTCATTAATGTAGTCAACATTTTCATACAATTTTAAATATAATTTTGTCCTTTTTGTTTCGTTTTCCGAGACTGTGAGCTATATGAGTAACTTTTGTAGTTTCTAGCCAAAATGCTAGAAGCTTATGGCTTTTTGAGAGTTTTGTTCTGAATCACAGTTTCTGACTTAATTTCATTACTCAGGAGACCATCTTCCATACTAATAAATAAAATACATAATGCAGTTGCAATACTGTCTTTCTTTCATCTGAATATAACAGTTGGTGAAAGAAAATCTAAACACCTGTAACCAAAACAAAAATTTTGCAGATGAAAGATTCTGCTTTCAACAAAAAACACACATATTTTTCCAGATAAAGATTTTTTTTGAAATTTTGTTTCTCATTTCATCTGAAAATGCTATGGAAATCTTTAATTGATAGAAAAGTTGTGAAATCTTCTGATATATCTTTCCTGCACTGCTTAATCACCTTCTCTGTCAAGATGCTTTATTTTTCTCCTTTTGTCTGATCTCAGCTTCCAGCTCTTATACCTTGTAACGCCTTTGTCTTCTAGATTAAAGAACATTTCAGTAGCCAGTGTTTTCTCCCTGTGAAGTTACTCCATCTACGTTATAATCAAGTCACCTTTCAATCTTCTTTACTTTAAAGGAGTGTGAGGGATGAAAGAGCTAACAGGCTGTGAACTCCAAGGGGCACTAGAATGGGATACCCACTGTTCATTACGGGACCCATCATTCACCCTCAGGCAACCTGGCTTATCTACCCCCGTGCTTCCTTACTTACAGATTTTTCTTAGTTGTTTAAATTGCAAAGCTTTTGGGTGTGTCTGCAGCACAACAGATTAGAGACCTTTTCCAAATCTTTATTAGTGCAATAAAAGGCAGCTAAACCATAGTACAAATGGCTGTGTCCGTTGTAGCTCATTTACAATGATTCTGTTTGTAACTGTTCTTACACTTTTCTCTAAAGCTTTTCTTTGTTTGCTTGTTTGTTTTCTAGATGCAGCATTGATTTAGAAAACATGAGGATCTCTCTCTGGATCACTGCTGACCTGGGTTCAGCAAATGTAGGATGTTGTTAATATCTTTTTGTGGGTTTTGTGAACACCCAGATAACTAACACAGGAAATTCTGTCCTTTTGCAATATTAGTTGTTCCATTTTAATTAAGCATAGAGAAGAGGTCCAACTTATAGAAAAAGCTTAATTAATTATATCAGCAAAAAAATGTGTGCTTTATACATTTCTTTTGTACATATTCCTGAAGTAATTAAAGACCTTAAGTGACCAAGGCAGAAGTAAAAAGCATCATTTAATGATATTTGAACTCCACTCCATAATGCTCATAGGTTTGAACGCAGGTTGAGTTAGTAAAACTTGGAGTAAAGGGTAAAATGTTAATCAAACCTAGGGCAAAGTGAAAGATTTTTGAAAGTAAGAATTTCCACAGGTATAACTGTGGCAGTTAGGAGAGAACAATTCTGGAAATACTTCAAAAAGACAAAATAGCACAGTAGGATGAAACAGGTAACCCATGGCAGATAATTTGTGATAGATAGCATTCCCTCTGGCCACACAATTCTGCCTGCATCCTATGGACATCATCAATGCCAGCTAAACTATAAACACTGCTTCAGTAAAAAAGACCAAACCAATGGAATAAGAACATAGTATATTACTTTCATCAAGATATTCACTTCTGATTGAATTCTGCAAACATGACTGAAAGGAATACTCAAAAGTCCCTGCTCATGTACAACAAAAAAAAAAAAAAAAACTGATGAGGCATAATAAATAATTTTTTAAAAAGCTTTTTTCACTCAATTCACATGGGAAATGTTGGAGGCAAAAAAAATTAAATTTTGAATATTAAGTCAGGAAATTTTGAAACATCACAAGTGTTCTTTATCCTCATGCTGAGCCACCTTAGATATGACAAAAATTAATTTTAGTATAAGCTCTAATTTTGAGATGTATCTCTTGAAAGCAGAGACCGTTTATGAAAATTGTGGAATCAGAATTAAATTAACATTTAGACAGGTACATGAATCTACTAAGAAATACACTTTCATGAATTTCAGTTAATTACTTCTTACCCATCCCAATAACTGAACAGGAGTGGGGTTTATTCCATGTCTCAGTCCAGTCTGGAGGTCCTCCAAAATTAATGAAGCTGAATATGAAGCATTGCTCCAGGGAAAGAGCAAGCTGAAGTGCCAAAGTGCTGTAGAAGACAAACTAATCAAGACAGGAAGTTTGCTTTCAGTAGTTATGTAAGATGAGTTTACTTCATAATTCTGCATAGCAAATTCCACTCCAACCTAATCAATAAACACAGAGAAAGACAAGGAAAAAAGTCTGAGATGAAGGTTCATTAAAGTGACATTCCATCTTATTTTAAAGTAAGGGTCATCATGAGTCACTTTAGTGCCAGCACCTTATTTACACTTCTGTCCATTTTACACTTTTGGGCAGAAGCCTAAAAGTAAAGCAGGTGGGCTGACATTTCCTCACAAAACCCATTCCAGTGCTGAATTCCTGTTACTGTGCAAGACCCAAATTGATTCCTATGATAAAACTGAAAAGATGATAAACCTATCCAGGTCAGTTGACCCTGCTGAATCCCGGGATAACTACTGGTGGCACGAACTTAGCATCCCTGCTAGTCTCTGGGCTAAACTTAGTTGTCTGCCTTCATATTTTATGCTGGCTCATTCCAGCTCTAACATTTACACTTTGGCTCTCATGGCTTGAACCTTAACTTTAGGGATGGCCCATATTAAACCTGAAGAGATCCAAATTGCCATTTGGGAGCAGTTCTTGCGTGAGCACAGTGCCTTTTGGACATGTCTGCCTGCACAAGCCTCTACCAGAGGGTCCTAATTTCAAGCCAGAGTCTGTTTCCATAGCTAGAGATCACAGACTGGGCACAGTTCATGCTGACTGCTGCTGCTGGTTGATCCTGCAGGAGCCCTCATCCAGTTTGGCCTGGTTTGGCTCTTGCCTCCTCTTGCTTTGTGTATGTATATGTCATAACGGCATGTAGAGGAATAGGAATTAAAATTCATATCTATATATGTCTGTAGGTGTATGCACACTCTATACATGTATACACCAGAATACATGAAAAATATATTAATATATACATATTTACATATCTATATATAGATAGATATGTAAGTATCTATATATATGTTTAGCTATGCTGGTAACAAATATCACTGTTAAACTGTGATCTGTAAAAACACAGGTGATGTCTGTCCATGTCGGTGCTAGTTTCTGCTATATCCGTAGCTCAAACACATAAACCTGTCCTAGCCCCACCTCTCAAAATAGTCTTGTAGTAGTAATTTCTGGTACAATAACCTGTTTATGCTTCCCTTTCCTACTAGAATTCTGACAATATTCTAAGAAACAAAATAACAAAAAAAAAAAAAAAAGAAAAAAACAAACAAATAAAAACAAGCAAAAAAAACCCAAACAAACAAAAACCCCAAGACATGCAAGGGCTCTTGGAAGCTTGGTTTGTGTTTTGTTTTTGCAATCAGCAAATCTGATGTGATTCTGAAAGTACCTAAAATGTTCATTATGTATCAAGGATGTAGAAAGGCTCTTTAACTGGTGCCCTGGATGGCTTAAAATTGTACTGGCGCCTTCCTGCCTGCTTCAGTATCTTAAACTAGGCATGAATCACAAGTAATTGCTCAGTCTAATCAAATTCTTCCTGAATATATGTTACATAGAGTTACAGAAGATGTGCTATATCTTGAAAAACGGAAATATTTCAAGGTCTAATCAGATCACTATAAGTAGAAAAGCAGTGATCACTAACACCAAATGAAATTAGATTGTGAAAAGTACAGAGTGGGTTATTAGATAAGGCCCAAGTGATCGCTGGTATAAATTATTGATCACTGCTTTCAAATTCCACTGTATGACTGACATCTCCTCCGGTGTTTCTATGTGTGGCTCAGCTGCTATATGATCTAAGAACAGATCAGTGATATATACAAGGCCTGATTCATCACACTTTAATTTCAGTTTGGGCAACATATGCAATGCTATTGAGTTCAATGGCAAATAAGTAGAGGTAGTGAATAAACCTATAATGATCAATAAGAAAATTGACAACTATCTTAAATTCCATTATGAGGGTTCCAGTGCTGCTGGATTGTGCTGAGGGAGAATGCTACAGAAGAAGCAGATAGAGAAAAAGCTCTGTGGTTTCAAAGAACATATCTAGACAGAAGCTAAGTCTTTATTCACTGCCATAGGTACTGAGAGACCCAAAACACCAGGGTAAAGAGTGTACATGTCTGTGATGGTGTATGAGGAGGACAGGAATAAGAGATATTAGCAGCAGTGGGCTAAGAAATCCCTTTGTTATGAACGGCAACATCCTGCCTGTTCCTTGGAAGGCTTTCAGACACAACCAAGAAAGATTCAATTTACTCAGTGCAGAGAAAGCCTCAAAGCATCCAAATCACAGGTATCTGAACACAGAGAATCCAAGCCCAGAAGCTCATGGAGGTTTGTTTACCTTTGCCACAGAATTAAGTGCAGACAGCACTAAGCAGATACATAAAAGGAAGGGAAAAACCACAGAATGACTCACAAACTATGGATCATTGGACTGATTTGCCTTCAGAGGATCACTGAAAACCTGCATCTTTCACTCATACTGCAATTTATACTTCATGCTGCCTAGTCTTCTGAGCCAGGTGCACACACCAGGTTTTTGGCTCACTTAACACTTTACTTTCCTGTGGTTTTCAAGATTCTCCTCCTGACTATTCCATCATACTCCCTTGAAACATTAAAAAAAAAATCCATATTTCTTATGCAAGAGCTCTACTCTCTCTCTAGGGTGTATGGGACAGACCATTTTTATATGAAATCCAAAAAGGGAGTGGAAAAGAAAACGTGCAAATTGAGAGGAAAAACCAGTTGCTCTGAATTGCTTTGTTGCAGTAAAAACTAAGTTCAGGTACTGTGAAGAGAACAAAGGATATCTTTTGGTTTTCATATAGAAGTGTACTCCTCAAAGATTTCCAGCTCAATATTCAAATAAAAAGCATTCAATAGAACTATGAGTTCACCTTCTGCTCAACATCACGCACTGTATGTCAAACATACATTAAGGTCAAAAGTAAAATTTTCATTTGATCCCGTAGTCTGAATGTTCATATCTGAGTGGTTTTTTGGAGTGAAACAAAAATTGACATTGAAGCAAGAGTTAATGCACACTAACTGTCCAAATTTTTCACAATATTTTTTGTCAAAACAAGTTTCTGGATCAATTGAAACCAGCTGGCTTGGGAACTTGCTATCAATTCAGATTACATAGGTATGAAATCAATAGACGTGTTGAAATTAATAGTGCCATTCTAAAGAATATGATCTGCTAACTAACTAACATTTAAATAATCACTCCTGGGCTCAATATAAAATTTCCTTGGCTTTAAACAGTAGTTTCAGCAAATACTCATTCATTAGCATGTCAGATTTTTTAGATATGGTTTACTGATTTTCAAATCAATGAAGGAGGGTTTGGAAAATACAACAGAAACTGTTTATTAAGAGCTCTAATTTAAATTCACAGAAGTGTTAACAAAAATTGCTAAAGATAAAACCTCTAGTGTATAAAACACTGAGATCAGTTAAGGAAGGGCATCATTTTTGCAAGTATATTATGATTTTCTGCATCCATCTGATCTTCCTAGTCTACGAGCAAGTGTCAGAAGAAGTCAGAAGCAACAAATGAGAACATATCTACTGATGCAGCCAAGAATGCTTTTAAAATTCTTAAAAATCAAGAGCGAAGAATAAACCTGTAGAAATCTAATTGATCCCATGAAAAGAAAAGTGAAGGTCAGCAAAAATACACTGAGAAGCATCTACTTCAGAACAGTTCACCGCCACTCAAAAGTAAACAGATTTATAGTTATTATTGTTCTCTTAAGATTCATTTTGCAATGTCAGTTCTAGACCAAGGCAAACAGCTTCACTCCATTTTTAAATTAATTTCCTATTATATTCACCTTCTCAGCAATCCTGTTTTCTGGCACAAATGCAGAAGTGCATTTCAAGTATACAGAGAAATAGGATTTTCAATTCACCCATGCAAATACTCACCCTGGAAGAACACACATGGTCATCCAGTCCAGAAATAGAAATTATATCATGTAGGTTTCTGACCAGCTACAATTAAGCAACACAGTTATAAATGTTGGCTGTTCGCATATCAACTACTCACAGAAAATTGTTTATGATTAATGCCTCCAGGCAACAATTATTGAAAAATGCCAACCAGAGTCTACTCAAGAAACAAGGAATCCTAACCTGAACACAGCTATTTCAGAGAAGACACACACACACACACACACACACACACACACACACACGCACACACAAAAGATGAATTTATTTAAATGATAGACTTCAAACTACTTGTGGGATGGAAACAATTTGTTATTATTTTAGATACGGTGGTTCTAAGTGCAAAATTAATTCTTTCCAGTTATCCAAAAAAGAAAATCAAGTCAGCATCACTGGCTCTTCATTTATTTACCAAACTATACATGGGAATGTTTTGCAGTATTTAGCCACAGCATAATAAGCTACAGAGAAGCAACAGTGCATGAATTTCTGGACATATATAAATTCTAAGTGTTACTGTACTTCTTTAACATATTTCATGTGTTTCTTAAGTTGTACAATAAGAAGAAAAGCACAGTCCACATTGGCTGTAAAAATACTGTCTGTATTGTCCTTCAGGAAATCAGGCTGTACAGACAGATTATCAGCAGGTTATTTTCTGCTGCTTGACAGCAGCAGTGGCATTGTGGGATTTTTTTTTTTTTTTTTTTTTATTCAGACATTTGGAATTGTTTGTTTCTGGTGGTAATGAGTCAGTGTTCCTAACTAATAAGTAGTTGAAATTTTCTTATTTCAGAAAAATGACAGCATAACACGAAAGATGCTGTCACTTACTGCATTTTTCTGCAACCTCTGTGACATATCTCAAGTAAAGAAGCAGAACATTTATTTTCCCCTTCCCTCACTAGGAAGAGAGACTGTGGTGAATTCAAACCATTTTAACTCCCTAGTATCTGACAGCAGAAGAGAAGCAAACAGCAAGCACTAAAAAACGTAAGTCTGGAAGGATGAGTCAGGTAGACAGGAAGAACAAATCAGAGATCCACCATCCTCTCCTTGAATAAGGGAGAGGGACTAACCATCTCAGGGACTTGAAGAAAGATGTCTGGAGCTTTCTGGAAGAAAGGATTGCTTGATCCAGCCCAGACCATGATGCTCCATATGAACACAGCAGGACATTGCTCTAAACTGATTAAACTGGATTATTTTTATTAACAAATAAACTCCAGGAAGAAAAAACAGCCCCTCTCACAGCACTAAGCTATCTCGTTTAGTACCTCTATCAGCCCTAGCTACAAGATCACAGAGCATCAGCTTACTTACTTATTACTACCAACATGCCTTCAATGAATATAAAATTGGCTTAACAAGCTTCAGATCAAGAGAACTGTGATGGTGATGGCTAATACCTACAGTCTCCTCTCAGAGTGACACAATAGCAGTGATCTTTTGTGACTGACTGAGCATGAATGTTATTTTCCCCATCGTGGCTTAATCTACTCTGTCAGACTCACAGGGGGTAAACTAACATCGGTGGGAACCATTTAGTCAAATCCCCGTGAACTATTCTTTAAATTTCCCCACACACACATCACCTTTTAGAAAGGCAATTTTACTGCCCCACAAAACCCCCTGAGTCTCTGGCATCTCATTGCCAGACAAGGAACACAGTTTCAAGCTATCAGGACAAGTAGGAGTAATGCAGACCATCCCTGCTAAGGCAGTCTCTTCTAAGTGGAATGAAAATGGAAAATTTCTAATGATAAATGGGACATATTAACAGCAATAGACCCTACCTTGGCACTGGTATCTTGTCTGCTGCTGAAGTTACTGATACTGACCTCTATACTCAAAAAACATTTCCAGAGTCATCTCCCGTGTCTATATTTGGCCCATTGACTGAAAGAAAGAAATATTTGAGGTTTCTGAACCAGGTCTATTCAACCAAACAAGCCAAGCAAACTTTGTGCTGCTCTACTTTCATTGTTAGGATCACTATCAGGAAGGTAAAGGAAGCCTTAGCTAGCAAGAAAAGATTACAATTCTTGTGAGCTGAGGCATGCTAAAACCTATTTACCTTTCAATATCTTTAAAAATTTAACTTTGAATTTTAATGCCTTTTTCCTTGCAAGCTCCCCGTATGACCTCACACGTGTCATGCCTACTGCTCTAATTAGAGTTACAGCAGTCACCACAACCAGCTCTCATCCTTCCCCACCATCTATTTTGCAATATGAATTAATGAACTGAAGGACTAAGAAATCTTAATTCAGATTTCATTTCTCCATTTTGCCTGTGGCTAGCTATCTGCCTGCAGTGACACAGAGCATTGTTTTCTATCCACTGCTGTGTGTGCTATCCTCCACAGAGAGCGCAGGCACTGCAATCCCAAACATAGATCACTTCAAATTTCTGTTTATTGCTTCTTGGAGCATTTTTACCCAGCAGTATTATTTTCCTACAACTCTTTTGCCATGGAGAAAATTTTAGGTTCAAGATGCTGGTAAGTAATTTCTTCCTCTTTCCAAGGCATGAATATTCCACCAACATCATTTCACTGCTACTTTTCTGTAAGTAGGTTCACATTCAAGGATACTTAAGACCTCATTTTAAAAGGGACACATAAAAATAAGTAACTCTTTTCCATTACAGCTATTCTCTCCACACTCTAGTTCTTGTCTCTTTATATAAAGTAAGGAAAAAACTCTTTTTTAATGTGATTTTTCAAAAAGCATTAAGAATACATAATAATTTAAGATGAAACAATTTTTCGGGTTTTTTCCTATACCTATTTGCAGCATTCATCAGCTTTTCCTGAAATCCCCATAAGCTTCTCCCATTACAAGCTCTATGCAATTTTTTTTCTTTGTAAACATCCAGTGAATACAGACTTTAATTAGTAGAGTGTTCTCCCCAGGGGTAAACTTTATTAAGGACGCTCCCAGGCCCACTGGAGCTCTTCAGTTTTAAGTGCAGCTGAGAAATGCAGGTGGAATGAAAACTGTTAGAGGAAATTCCTTAAAGTGTCACAAATCCCATTATATACTGCAGAGGTGTATGCTTAGGTTAGTATCAAGAAGAGTGGCATGGAAATTTTCTCTCCTCTTTTATGGCACTGAGTGACTGGTGTGGGGTTCATGAAGTTCAGCTGCACTGGACAGCTTAGACATGGAAAGGGTAAAAATATTTTCATTCAAAAAATGTGAAACATCATATGTTGAGATTTGGACATATGCACACTCACTGTCATAAACAGAAAACATGCAAAAAAGGAAAGGGCTTAAACAGTCCTATGGGGGATCATTCACTGGCCTGAAACTTTATCTCACCATGGAATGTCTGCTTCTGTTACAAACAACTATTGCCTAATAATTGATTTAGAGTTTCACTTTGGGTTTTTTTGGTTTTTTTTTTTTTTATTATTCAGTGCTGGTTTGTACTTTGTGTTTCACATATTAACTTTGCACTGTATAGATCAAATACAGTTCTCTTCAGAGTCATAGAGAAAAGATGACACATGTAAGTAAGGGCCTGAAAAGCTTCTCAGTGAAGAACAGCTTTTAGTGCTCTTGTCTGAGCACAACAGAGCCTGGTAGGATATTGAAATATTGCCCATGTTTCCCTCCCTCAGCTAGACACTCACCTTTGAAGACTGACAACTGTGAAACCCTTTTCTGCACTGCTTCGCAATGCTTATTGCCTGGATACCCTCTGAGGAGCAGGGGTGAACAGCAGCTAAGGAGTGAGGCAAAGTGCTCAAAGGCAGTCAAACTACTGCACTTTCTAAATGCAAATATTTATTCTTCTTAATTTCATTTCTGCAGCATTTAGGTGGGGATAGCCACCTTCTTCATACTTCCACAAAGGTAAAATTATTTCACTCATCTTCCAGTTTGATAACTGCTGCTCCTTTTATTACCCCTAACACTATGTGAGATCCCAAATAAGATATTTATTCAGTGCAAACAACCTCTGCCCTCCAGGCCAGCACAGGGTTTCTTAGATAAACAGCTTCATATATGCTAATGATTATGTCTGCCTGGAAGTAGGGTTATAAAACTCAGAACCACCCCTAGCTCCTTTTTTCCACCATAAAAGAAACAGGTCAAAACATGCCCCTTGGGCTTCAAGAGCAGCTTATATTACCAAAGAAAAAATCCATGACAGTGTAAAGCCCCTGCACGTTATTGCACAGGGAAAGCAAAGTCCTTTTAAAAGGAGTGATGGATGCAAAGTCTAAAAGAGCTGAATCCATTTTGGTCCTTGCAGATGCAGGTTGCTCTCAGGTGCGGCACAATTTAATTCCTTTTACTAATTGATTAATTTATGCATGACAGAATAGTCAAATATGCCTTGGCAAGCATTTGCCAAGATCTGCTACTTCTTTCATCTCTCACACTCTCAGGTGAGATCTTTCACTATGACTGGACCCTTGTCAAAAAAGAAGGATGCCACAGCAATGGCTCAGAATACAGAGAATGGGTTTTGTGCTGAGAATTATTCTAGGACTCTGGAGCATCTAAATTACACTTGTGCATTTTGAAATCCTACTTCAGTGTGCTTCTCACACATCTTGATTGCCTCCATCAGGAAGGCAAGACAGAGCTGTAACACCCAAGGTTTGCTCCTTATCTGAGCTAACCTTCTCTCCTTGTAACACCTCCTTTTTTAACCTGACAAAACACAAAATGGTAGATGGAGGAGTGATACAAGGATCTAAGCCTCATTCCTTTTTAGGGATGCTCTATTAAAGTGACTGCTTGGGTTGGAATTCTTCTTAAAAATGTCTACACATTAAGCCTGTTAACACCTCCTACAGTGTTTCTTTAAACAAACAAGAGCATCTTTTTCCTATTACTCATGGTTGACCAGTGAGACAAACTAAGTAGCAGACCTTAATTCTCAGCTCAAAAGTTGGCCATCAGTTGAGAAAGCAGTCACTACCACTGAAAAGATGCAACAGCAAAGTATGCCAGGAAACAGGGGGAAAGGTGGGGGCAGGGCTGTTCATGAGACATATGTGAACCAAATGCCCAGACAAGCCTAGCCCACACACAAAAAAAACAAAAACAAAACAAAAAACATAACCAAAACAAAAAATCAAACCAAAACAAAAAACTAACTGACCAAACAAAAAATACCAAAAAAAAAAAAAAAGGGAAAACAAAACCCACCAACCTAGCTGTTCAGGTTTTCTCCTAGAGACTAAGACATGAACTTAATCAGGAAAAATTCTCATCAGATTTTTCTCAGGACAGTTGGATATAAGGCTATTAAAAGTAAAAGAAAAAAATTAATTATAAAATAGGAATAGCTAGTCTATTATATGCCAGCTGGGATGTCTGGTTATATTACCCCACTCTTAGTCTGTTAAACTGTTATAGTTCTTACCATGAAAATGAAACCACTGGGTTTGCTGTGCTGCTTGCTTCTTTTTTTCTTTTCAGCATTTAAGAATGACACAACAGAAATATCATTCCAAATACAAAAGTTCTACAAATTCACCAGTTTGATGGATGTTTGCAAGGTTCTGTTTGGGAAGAATAGGTCCTCCAGATCAGTAACCAGACCAGAAACACTCCCACCTGATCAGCTCAGCATTTGTTCCTGTTTAGGAGTGCTAGGGGTGTGCCCAAGGACTGCTGGCTGGCAAGATCCCTAGAGAGATGGTAGTGCTTAGCACTGAGGTTTCAAAAGTGGTTTAGCAGAGAGAAGAATCAGACAAAAACACTGTCACAGAAAAACAGGAAATTAACATAAGGAAAGAAAGTCCTTCTACTGTATGCATTCAGTCCTTGAAAATGGCTAATTGAAGCACAAAAGAAGAGCTTATATGCTCAAACATTTCTGTATTTTCAATGTTATGACTTGCTCCCACAGAAAATAGTGCCTCTTTCCCCAAACCTGGCTGATCATCAGGAGAACTCTGCTTCAGAACTCTCTGAATGGGCAAAAAGAAGAAGGTAAAAGGAGGAAAAAATAAAGGAAAAAATAATATTAAACCAAACCTCAGCAACAAGAGTGCAAAGGCCTTTGTTAGTTTAGTAGTTTGTTTATTTTAGTTTGGGATTTAATGTGCACAGATTATTTTCTGGTTCATATTAAGAAGTAGGAAACAAGTTTCATTGTCAACAAACAACCACCTCCAACAAGGATGTTACAACGTCTTGAAATTAAACTCACTCTTGGTCTAAAATACGTTTAGCAGAAGGAAGCAATTTTCTTGCATTTTTATCATTATAGATTTTTTTTGCAGTACATTGACAACAAAGTGACCATTTAGACTTATTCTACCAGTCTGGAATTTAGGCAATGTTTAAATGGTTACTTTTGCTTACACAAGGCCTTGAAATATTTTCTTTTGTGTTTATGGCCTGATTATCAAAAGAACCAAGCAGATTTTGAAAATCTGGCCACCACATTTTACTGGGAGGCAGAAGAAGATTGATTGTGTGACTGAAAACTCTTGTGCTTTTTTTTTTTTTAATTGATACCAAATATTCATCATCACTAGGCACTGTACCTCAGACCTTTGGCATCAAACTCTACCTTGAAATAAGGAACTAATCTGTTGCCTTCTAACTTTATATCAACAGTCTTTAGAAAGGAGTTTGTATGGATTGTTCACCTATATGACACTTATATCAACTGAATCTCTTCCAATTCTGACACACGTCATTTGGACAATCAAAATTGAGACTCGTGCATAGATAAATGGGTCACAGCCAACACTCATCTGTGAAAATACCCCTGGATACCAAAATCCCATTGCGTCCTCAGGTAGGACTGCCTATACCTATTGGTAGCTACACACTCTTTAGAAAATACTCAGTGAGTATGGAACGTTCTTTAGCCATTCCACTTTCCTTCAGCTTTCTGCATGCCTGTGAATGTGTGAGCATCAACAGAGCCCTACACGATTTCTTTTTACAACACAATGTACCCTCTCTCCACTGAATATTTACTTCTCCAGAATAGTTACTTCTCATCACAGCTGTGCTCCCCAGTACAGCATAGAAGAAATCTGCTTTAACACCTCCAACAAACTTCCCACCCCAGGAGTGAGCTATTCTCCTCAGGCACTGGTGAGCTCACTGGGATGCATCATCAAGAAGAAGTTGCCTTGTGAGAGGATTGCTGAACAGCCTGAACAACTTTGGATTGGAGCTGGAGGTGACAGCAATATTAAAAAATAGATAGGACAACAGTAACCGGAGACTACAGCATCATGTCATGGTAGTTGTTCTTGCAAGCAGTTGCCTTCCAGCCAAGACTAATGCTAGAACTGTGCAACAATGGTCAAAATATAGAATAAATATACTTTACTTACATGTTCCCATGTCATGAGAACAAAAGTTTTCTCAAGAACACAAATTATCATTCAGTTCCATCCTCCAATGGCTTCTAGATTTCAAAGTTCATCTGATAGGAAACATTAATTATTAAAAGCAGGATAAATTGAGATTATATCCAGCACTAAAACTTTTATTTGTTTTTTCAGAGGATACACCACCACCCAGTTTCACAAAAATGAACTTTATTCACCTCGTCTTAGAGGATAGGGTCAATAGAGTTTACAACCTACTGTTGTATAATAAAGAACTGTTATGATATTGGTGTACCACTTGTTTTCTCTGCAAAGCACGTATGATTTTCACCCTAAAGGCTGCTAACTCTTTTATCAGCTTCTGATAGGACTCTTCTTAGGACTCTAACCTAAGTGTCATCAACTAGCAGTTCTTCTTGGGAAAGGTTTGCTGCTAAAGAATTACTTTTATTGAAAAAATATGGCAAGCGATACACATTCCTGGTAATATAATACAGCACCCTTCCCATCATAATTCATCAGGGTCAATTACCATTTTTGACATAAAACATGCATGTTATCATCACTACAATCTTGAAATGTATGCTAACTCATGGGAACACAGTAAATAATTTCTCAAATAAATAATACAGTGTATTGTTTGTATGCTACAAACCTTTTAATAGAATTATAATCTAATCCGTCTGTATTCAGCACAATGTTTGTGTTACTCCATAATCCTGGAGTGTGACATTCTGTGTCATGTATTAAATATTTACTTTTGACTTACTGGGCTCTCAAACTAATATAAAACACCTTTTGGGTCCACTTATCTTCTCATACAAACCAATATTATTTGCTAGGGAAGAGCATTCCATATTCCCAGGGGCGTATTAACAGCTGCCTGGCTTAAATCCAAACTCAAAATGAAAAACAAATTTAAGAAAAATTCTTTTCAGTGACTATTTTATTTCTGAGGGTTCTAGTATCATAGGAGGCATTATCAAGTATGGCAAACAATTTTCTTTGCTTGACTTACGCACAAAATCTTGGCCACATGATTCCTTGTTCTTTATGTTATGCAGGACAGTGACTACATCCTTCATTTGACACCTAAATCACCAATTTCCCCAGTCCATCTCCACATCAGGAAACTTTTATCCCAAAGTCTTTGTGAGGAATAATAGAACCCAAAATCAGTATTTGAAAACCAAATTCAACAAATAATGGAGAAATCTTCATTAGTTAAGACAAACCTTTCCTTCATAATTTTTCCCACCTTTCAGGCATGGCATAGAGGCTTAGACTGCATCTGTAGACATGGGGAAGCAAAGCACTTTTTTTGTGAATTTCAGAGTGCTTGTTTTAATATGATTATGGCGCCAGCTGAACACACTTACATGCACGTTAGGGAAAGACTTGCAGAATTGATTACTTGGTCCTGCCATGCATTTAAAAATGCATGAATAATGACTTTTAACCTAGCTTTTGAATGAACCTGGAAATTCAACGAACACTCATGAGGTGACAAAGTTATGGTGGGCTGTCTTTTACAAACATTTTCATCCATGTCTTGTTCTGTCTTTTTTGGCACAATGTTGCAGTTAAACAAAATTTATGAAAAGCACACAAAGTAATGACCCTCTCAAGGTCATTCTCTTGCTACTGGTAGCTTGCCACCCCTTACTATATAGCTTTCTTCAGCTTCTACCTAAAGTATTTTAACAGGCAATGTTTCTTATGAACCACTACTGTTGTATAGTCAAAATTTCACATTAACTGCAAATATTTTCTCCTTATAACTGCTCCTTTTAACTTCCTTGCATTAAGATTCCTCATTTGCAAGCTATTTTCTTTTTTTATAATTAAGGATTACACCAATTCATTTCTTGACATCATGTGTCTTGCATCTATGGACATACCACATTATGTCCGAGCTCTAACACTTGTCATGCAAGTTTTAGTCATTATCCCCCACTTCAGCATTTATTTAATCATGTCCCGTTTGACTTACAGTTTAGTAGAAATAAAGATGTCCCTAAAAACAAACCATAGTAATAAAAACCTCTCTAAATGAAAATGGAGATCACTATGTTATTTTACTGCAGTCACAAGGACTATGAGCAGCTACGAACACATCCTAACACAAAATAGTCTTTATCAAGCATCGGTCTATCCCTACACGTGATCGTGGTTGCCTAATTATTAGGAGAAGAAATTTTTGAAATGTTGTGGATGGAAGGAGTCAATGAGCTCCCTTGCCACCACAGCTGAAAAATGACATCTGGGAAATGGCAGTTTTCTGAGAAGGAGGGGAGATGAAGAACTAGTGCATCTCCCTGAACTATAGAGAAAGAATAAGGTAAAGAAAGACCCATGAACAAGCTTTGAAATAGGTATTCTGTACATCAAATTGCCAAAAGTATTTCTGGTTTAAAAAAAAAGAATACAAACTCTTGGGATTCATATCAGCATGGAGCAAGGAAGGCAACAAACATGCAAGGAAGTGACAAACCTCAGAGACACATGGGGACACATGTCATTGGGAATCCTCTGGTGCTTGGAACCCTGAGGAAGAAAACCAAAAGTAATACCAACTCTGCTTTGGGATATCAAGATAGCTCCAGGACCTGCCCATGCAGGAAAAGCATGAATGCTTCATACACACAGATAGTCTGGCATATGGTTTTTTTATATATAACATATGGTCTGTGTGTGGACTGTAATTAAAGGGAACCACTCTTATGAATCAATATATGATCTCACATAAGTTCAATATGTAAAACATATGCTATTTAGGCATATATAGCACTTGCATATAGCTTACATTTTTGATGCATCATGGGCAAGGATAATCAGAGACATTTGGATGACTGTGGATGCAGAGAGAAGGGATTTTCAAGGCAGTAGAAGACAATATTCTAGAAGAGTGTACAGTAGTGGGAATGGTGGAAAAGACAAAGAGTAAAATCGGTGAAATTACTTAGAGACAGTAAAACAGCAGTGTGAGAAGAGAAGGGGGGAAGGAGGGGGTGGAGGAGAAAGGGTAGTTCTGTTTTCTAGCTTGGAGTGCAAAAAACCTATAGTGAGAAAAATGCATCTCATAGAACAATTTCTATGACAGATGGGAGAGAAGCAAAAAGCAAATACCAAAAAAATATGGGTATAGTAAAATAATTTAAAAAACACTTGCAGAAAAAAAAGAAAAATAACAGAAGAAGAATGAAAGAAAAAATAATGTTAAAAACAGGGAAGTAAAAAAAATTATATGCTAAAAAATCCTCACGTTAAGAAAGAAATGGCAAGTATAGAAAAAAAAAGCAGTTGATTATTTTATTGATAGCAATTAAATGCATTAATACAGCTTGAAAAATAAAGTATCATTTTCTGTGTATTAACAAAGTAATATTAGACATTTTTTTCTCAGCCTTTGTCACATCATGCCTCCTCCGGATGTTGAGATTATACATCATTAGGATCCATTCCGATGAAAGGCACTATGTAAATTTAAACATTAGCATAGTAATTGTGACATTTTCACAAATGCATCATGATTCACTCTAATTTATTTGTTATTTGAAATGATTTGCCAACTAATTTCTATAATTCTTGGTCTGCAGCTCATCCATAGTTCATTGTGAAGAACTGAAATTCATAATCCAAGCTATTTTGGTTGAAGAAATAATCACATGGTGATTTTTTTATTTCCTGATTGGAGGACCATGACTCTTAGAATATTCATTTTTCTCCTTGATTACCAATTTAAAATCTGTTTGTAGCTAACAGTCTGTATTTTTCATATAAAACCCTGTGCTCTAGAAAAAAATCTTGCAGGAAACTTGTTTGTCAGAGTGGATATTGATGGAAAGTGAATAAAATAGTTGTATCTACAAAGTCATTAAAATTCATTTAAAATTGCAAATGAATGTTCACAGTATGTTTCTTCTAGCATTTGCCAGCTCTGGAAATAATCATGGGCTAAATTACACCCAGGAACATGTGTGTACACCATATTTAAGACAGATTTAAAATTCTCACTAATTTATGTGTGAAAAATGGAGTTGATAGCACTTCTAATTAGCTTGGTTTACAAAAGAGCAACATACTATTGTTCTTCTAAAGACAATAAGCTGATAGGCCCTAATACATCAGCAGCAAATGTAGTTGTATCTGTATTTGTCTTTTTCTAAAATGTAGATTTGTTTGGACAATTCAATGCTTGATACAAGACATGACTCATTAAACCTGAATTTTCAGTAAACACCAAGCAATTTCTTTATTCTTAAGGAAAGGTTTTGTCAAATTCTGGGATGAAAATATTGCTCATGATTTCATCTCACTTAGAAATACTGTGTGCATTAGAACTTGTATTGAAGAGCTGTCTTTCCCCATCAGAAAGATTTTAATTTGAACCTGTAATCAATCTCTAGTTTCTATAATGGATAATTTCTGTTTCACATGGCACTTTGCCACATCAGCTTGTGTTTCACCTATAGAGAGAGAGAGATGAACCATAGCAAGGATACTGTAAGATACCTCCGGATGCAGACTTAACTGGGATTTTTTAATTCAATCCACGTACTTACTTTTTGGTCCTGTACATCACATGCCAATTCTTTGGTCCCCATAGCCATGGCCTTGTCTTCATTTGAAGACACAATTTCTTTTACAACACTTTCTGCCCACGAATGAAGTTTTCATTAGGGAGAGAGTTTTTTGGATAGTCAGAGTCCTGAGATAACCAAACTTTGCTGAGAATTTGAAATTAAATGGAAGCTGTTAACAACCATTTGCCTATGTAAGCAAAATATCCCCACTAGTTGTCTGTTTGTCCTCAATCTTTGTCCCCTTCCCCCCCGCCTCCACTCCAAATACAGAATAAAGTGGCAGGTCTACACACAAGCAAAAACACAGAATATCCACAAGTAGGCTATAAATTTGGTCCAAGAATAACAAAAGATAATTTTTAATTTCATTATTTCATTTTGTGTCAACTTGATGCTTGTAAAAAATGATAGAATAATTGCCTATGGGAATTAGTTCCTGTGTTCATCAGCTGTAAATTTAGAGCAGCAGTAAGAGGAATTTCCATTATTTTCCCTGAAAAATGCCTCAATCCTCATTTTCAAAATCAATAAAAAATTCATTCATCCACTTGTCTGTTTTTCTGTTAGATTCCTAACAAGTGGTAACTGTCATGATTTTATGTAGGTAACACACTGTGGGCTCGGATACACAGCCAGGCAATCCAGATGTGTAAGATGATGTTTAGATTACTGCACAGATGTTCTAGACAGCCACATTTTAAAAGTGCAGGGAATTTCAGTATTGCCTGCATATTCTGTGGTGCATATAAATATTTTCCTGTTGTTTCCTGCGCATTAAGGAATTACATTCCATTGAATGATAATCAACTAACTAAGCAAGTAAACTTGTGCAAAATACACTATATACTAGATGTTTGATAACAAAATTATTAAAATGCGAAAGGGTTAAAGCAGTAAATGCAATTATATTGTCTAAATCAGTGTTATTATTTCTCACTGAAAATGGATACTGTAATGAGATATTTTAAATGCCAATCCTCTGTGATGAAAGAAGGACCAGGAACTGAGGTATCTGAATGGGGTTTTTTTTCTGCTAAAAATGTGTTCTGTTTTTAGCTCTAATTATACTCTTCTAGGAGAATAAGTTGAGCAGTTTGACATACTTAGAGGTTCTCCACAGAACATCAATAAACTTCAATAAACTTCAGCAAATTTTCAAGAAAATCAAGCTGTGTTTTGAGCAAACTTGATTCAAGTTATGGAAACCATTCAAATTGTACAGTTTAAAATTATTCTTGTCACTAAACATAACAAAAATACTGTTGCCAGTCTGATTCCATTTTAAGAACCTAGTAGTCTTCAATTTAACATGAAAGCAAAACTCTGTGGGTGAAACAAAACCAGAAACAAAATTATTGACGTGAAGGCAATCTGTTGAATCACATAGAGTCCTATCAGTATTTCTGTGAAATTAAACATTATATTCAGAAACAAGAGGAAAAAGAAACAGTGCAGTTGCAGCTTACTACCATAAAAGCATTTCTTATTGTTTTCCTTTCAAAGCTATCACTTGCTCCAAGATTTAATTGGCTAGTTATAAAAGTTGCTGAACATCTATTATAGAACTCAACATGGTACTTAAGCATATATATTTAGACCTTCGCATCTGTTCCCAAGCCCCCACACACTCTCAGATGAAAAGAGAATTTACAAGCCGGTGGAAAACCTCGAGTGTCAGATCACGTGACTAATTCAAAACACATTCAAAATAGATGAAGAGTGGGCAGAGCTAGAATCTAAATACACCCAAAAAAAGCACAAGGAAAATATGTGGGCAACTTCCCTTTGTGGTGGACAACACTACTTTTTAAAGATTATGCTTACTATATAGTAAATTACTCATTAAAATACGAATTAAACTAATCAGGGTTTACGTAGAAGAAACTATCAAATACAATGTAAAAAAGGTACCACCTTTCAAAAGAAGCATTGAAGTACAGAACTGGGTTGCTGCTCCCCTTCGAATCAGCAGTATACACTTTTGAGTGTAATGTAAATTTATTGAATGGCAGTGTAAAACTTTATAGTGTATTTATTAATTAAATAGACTATAATGTTTCCTCTGTAAAAGAAAACAGCATCATATCACTGATTATTTTTTTTATCTGAGGGAAAAAAGACAACTTATATAATTCTCCTAACAAATCAGTAGTGAATTTTTTTTTTTCCTATTATATAGCCTGGAATATTTTTCTTTGCCACTAGGTCAAGGAGAACCATTTGAAAGATGAATATCATAGCGTGGTTCTGTCATTTTTTTCAACCACAACGTTCCTGAGACTCTCTTACCATATATGTTCAAAAATCAGATGTGATAGTTTGTATTGTGACTCTTGGAAGCAATTCAGGTATCATCTCAACCACACCATAAGGGGCAGTTCAACATATAGTTCAGTATTTGTGGAGGACACTTTTGGCACCAAATTACAGGACTGAGATTGTTAGCTTTTGAATGACCTGATGGGTGAACACTGCTAAGTGCTCTTTAATAAGTACTCTCTTTATTCTTCTCATGTGGAAGGCTGGGTTACAAAGCCGATGGGCTTTGTAGGTAGAAGCAGGCAATTAAAGTCTTTTTCAAAAGTGTAAATCCCTGTAAACTGAAAATAATCTTCAGCAGGGCATTTTGGTTCATGAATTTTATTTTAGTTGCTTTGAACATTAACTTCAGAGTTAAATTGTTTTCTTCTGTTTTATTGGTGGAAGTTCTATGCAGATCTCCCACACATATCTAATACAATAATGTTGCACAGTGCTTTTCTGTTCTTTCAGGCAAAATTTTCATTCGGGCTTGAGGCTTTTTCCATGCTCCATACCAATCCAGTACTCCTGAAAGGTCAGCTGAC
Source organism: Calcarius lapponicus (assembly GCA_039654755.1). Lineage (NCBI taxonomy): Eukaryota > Metazoa > Chordata > Aves > Passeriformes > Fringillidae > Calcarius > Calcarius lapponicus. Next base: position 62,478,240 of record CM077465.1, read on the forward strand.
TGCATTGAAAGGAAAACTGCTCCCACTTGGAGGTAGGAAGCATGCACCCTCCTCTCTTGGGCTCACCCCTGCATTTCCCATACAGTCTGCAACACTTCCAGGTGGGACCTATTTATTTGCAGATCTTCTCAAACACAGGCAGCTCGGACATTGCCTTTGATTCCAGCAAAAATCTTCGAGGGGTGCATATTTGCATATTTCAGCTGATCAACACTCAGCCCAGGTGCAGAATTCTACTACTCAAATTTAGGTAGCTGCCATGAAGATACCTGCATCTGAGCTAATCATGCTGGGTTCTATTTGTAATTGAGGGGGGTGAAGTCACTTTGAGATGCATCGGATCTACCATCAAGCGTTCACATTAGGAAAAATTAAACCTTATGCTAGGAATGCCTAAGAGGCATAAAAGAGAAAGATGTTTGAGCAGGATGGAACTATTGGGAAAGTCTTTTTTCTGGCAGATGGAGACTTTTCAACTGTCAGCATGTGAGAAAATGGGAAGCTGGCGACAAAGGAAGGAAATGTAAAAGGAAAGAAGGAAATTTATATTCAAGAGAGACTAGTCAAAATATATGAAGACATACACTACACTGAAATTCCTGGACTCCTAAATGACCCAAAATATTTAAGTATGTTAAGAAATCTGATGTTTTTCCCTGCATTGCATAGTTGTTTTTCTTTCTGGATTTTTCTTTTAACTAACTAAAATGCAGGTGGCTCTGTAAAGCTTGTAGGTTTGACTGTTTTCACCATCAAGTGTCAAAGAAGCAATGAGCTGTCAGCCAGAGCCATGACAGGGTAAATCTTCAGGGAAGTTTTCCTGGGGAACCTTTTGATACCAGCTAGTCTTAAAGAGCTGAAGCTCTAATTTCCCATTTTGATCCACTGGAAAGTCTTTTTGCCCAGACAGCATGCAAAAGAGGCTACAAAAAGTACTGAGCCTAGAATGTCCTTGGAAGATAGAGGCCCAAGACCCAAAACAGAATGTGCAGCCCCAGTGCCTAAAATTACCAAGTATTTCAGTGAAGTGCTTGGCCAGAATTTACTTTGCAGAGTGTTTGATCTCATGCCAAAGTAACTCTCATTCTCCTATAAGTGCTCCTTTACAAATCTAAGATTGTATTAGAGGATTTAGATTGTGGCAATAGAGCATTTAAAAAATAAAACATGATCTAATAAGCAAAAATTTCCATCTCACAAGGAGTATCACTGTGTCTTAAAACATTTGTGTACTTGTTTAAATAGGCCTCCAACATGGTGACCCACACAACTGATAAGAGAGAATTTTGCTGAGTGAAATATTTAACCATCTGTGGGAAAAAATGGTTAAAGGAAAGGAAATTAAGAAATGTTTTTGAACCTCAAGATGCAAGTCGGCAATCATAACTAAATCTGAAATTAACAATTTTCCTGGGAAGAGAAATTTCATTCTTTTAATAATCTGAATTGCACAATATGCTGTAGGTTATAATCTCAACATGGCAGAAAAATGAACAAAATGGCCTTATGACATTATCAGTATCTAATTTACATGACACTCGAAATCAGATGCTTGGCCCATGTGAATTTGCATGGCTCCATTGAATTCAATGGACCCTTGAAGATCTACAGGCAAAGACAGGAAAGAAACGCACTCCTACATAAAGCAATTGGAGATTTATTAATTATGAAACAGGTGTTTACATCTCCATTTGATTGGAATACCATCCTATTTCTTTTGCAGCTCTTGCTGTAGGTTATAATCTCAACATGGCAGAAAAATGAACAAAATGGCCTTATGACATTATCAGTATCTAATTTACATGACACTCGAAATCAGATGCTTGGCCCATGTGAATTTGCATGGCTCCATTGAATTCAATGGACCCTTGAAGATCTACAGGCAAAGACAGGAAAGAAACGCACTCCTACATAAAGCAATTGGAGATTTATTAATTATGAAACAGGTGTTTACATCTCCATTTGATTGGAATACCATCCTATTTCTTTTGCAGCTCTTGAGCTCTTCAGTGTAAAGATGTTTGAATCTGGCCTTAATTCAGTTCTGAAGGTCTAACAACTTTTTTTCAGAGCCTCTAATTCAGTTCTTGAATTCTCAGTCTGTAATGAATTGGAACATGTGCTCTTGACACACCATAACTGCATGATTACGTATGTAAAGAAGTGCTCAGGATCTTAACTCTTCTGTCAAAATATACAAAATGCAAGTGCTAGGTTAAGAGCATATGTGAATGCCATCACAGAAGCTGATCACACATTTTCCTTTCAACACTTCTTTTCATCTGTATTTAGCACTTAGCAATAGTAACATACATTAAATGATTTGGAGCCTTTGCAGGTGTAATTAAGTGAATAAACACAAAGAGAATGGAGAACATTTACCTCTCTAGCAACAACATAATATTTATCTTTCAGATATTGAGCAAATGAATATTTGATCAGTACACTTGATTCTTATGTTATAAGGGTATCAAAACAATCTTAATCAAAATCTTAGATAATGTGTAGTTTTCATAAACTGACAAAATAATTGTTTAACTGAACAACAAATTTCATAGAAATTTAGCAAAAATGTTTTCTTTTAAAAATAATTGAAATTTAGACAGGCAAAAAGAAAGTACGTGTGTTGAAGACTCTGGTTCCAGGAAGACCCCTATAGAAAGTTCAAGGGCTTAAATTAACTATGATCTTATAGAAAAAGGAGAAAGGTGAGATATAAAAGTCCAGAGCTGCATTTAGCCCCAAAAAACTTGCTTAAAAGGCAAGGAGATATATAATATATAATTACATAATTCAGCAAACCTTAATATTTAACTTTGGGCCCCCAAAAATATTAGTTCTTAGCACTTCCTTATCTGGAGATATTAATTGCAGCTGTAAATAGTTATCAGCTGATCATTAAGGCTGGAAATTTTTTAGTGATTTCTCTGAAGAATCAAAGATTAGTCACATTCTGCTCCCTTTTGGCAGGCCTGTCCTCTACTGAGGAAAAGCCTTTGGCTAGAAGCAGCTACTCCTAAGCCTCTGGCTTCACTGGGTTCCCTGGCTCTGAGCTATCTGAGCTTCCAAAGCCTATTGTGATGAAAAGCTGTGCTACCCTCCAAATCTTAAAAACAAGCACACCCCAGAACAGTGCAAAGGCTGAGTTGATTAATGCTTGTAAGGGCTTGCAAACATTAAATGTTTACATTCAGGAAAACACATGCAGAACTGTCTGGGTCTTGGAAGCCAAAAGGCCCTCTGGCCTCCAGCTTGGGTGTTTGTTCTAGCATGTTCCCAAGGCCAAATTTTGCAAAACTACCCATGCAAACTGGTGACACTTGTGAGCAGAGTTGGCACGGACATCTGTGGGTCGTCTTGAAAAAAAGTAATTTATGGTCACAGGAGAAGAGATGAGAGAACAACATGCAATACTTTTGCTGCTGATGGACATTACCATATTCTAATTCCTTTATTCTAACTGTACAATGTATTTTCCCATAGGATTTTCTTGATTCATTGGAGGCCAAACCATTATTTTTTAATTTTAACCACTCCAGAGCTCCAGAGCAAGAGAGATCTTTTTCAACGCTTTTTCTTTTTTTTTTTTCCTTGGAATATCACCCCCTTACAGGACTTTCTGTAGGTTAATCCTTCCCCATACAATCATCACTTTTGTCAAAAGCCTCTTAAAATGCAAAGCCGTAAAATTTGCTTTAATTTGACACTGAAAATATCTTGACAGTTTTCTTTCTAAAGAGAGGACGTATTTCTTAGCTTTGCTTTCAGAAAAGAAAGGACTTAAACTCACATATATAAAATAATTATTATTGTTCATATTTTCAACTTACATCAAGCAGGAAAACTGCAGAGAATATCTCCATATCACAGATAGCAGTCATGCTGCTCAAAGCAGATCTAGAAAGTGCCTGTCTAATGTGATGGTGGCAGCAGAATTTAGGTTAAGACAACATCTACGGCTACAGTTAATTAGACCCAGGCACCAAACTGATTCCACAATGATTACCACTGTGGCATTTACCACATGGTTCATGTGGGAAATGGGAAGCTTTGTACAGGCCTGGAACAGATGCTAATTGTCCAGAAACTAGTTCTCCCTCTTTATCTTGTTGCTCCTGTCAAGTACAACTAGAAGGCAGATCTGAAAATAAGTAGAGTAAATGGGGGACCCGGGGACTGACAAATCTAGCCTTTTGTAATTGGACATCATTGCTGCTTGCATGATTTGTTCTCGTATTTTTTTGAAGAAATTGTTCCTCATGGTTTCTCAGTATAGACAATCCTGCTGGAAGCAAAGACCAGAGCCATACTGCAGGATTTAGGAGTGCTCTGTTGTGGTTGAAAGAGGGTGAATATCAGCCCTCTCCTTCTTACCACAAACCCAGGTTTCCACATAAGGACATCTGAGTCCAAGCAGGAAGGAAGTTGTGGTACACTTTAGTGCATCCATAATTGGATAAGGGGGGACCAGAATTTCATTACTACATAGAGTATGTATCACACAGTATAAACATAACTGGCATGTGACTTTGCAAATGTATGAACTTAATCTACTAAGCAGAATAAAGGAATCTTTAAATTGTCAAACCAGTACTGTGCTCAAAATTCTGAAATCCCACTTTCCAAAGTTGTTCCCTCATGCCATATACTTGCACTCTTCACCCATTAAAACACAGCTTCACTGTTCATGCTGGACAGGCACACAGCAATTCATGAAATTTCAGTTGTGCTGAAACTAATTGCTTGTAGTTGATCAAGGTGATAAAAATGAGGTATCTTCTCTCCCTCTCACACTTAGCTTCTTGCCCAAACATATTAAAAAAACAGAGAGCTGACGGTCTGAGGAAAGCATCTATAGTTTCCCCTTTTAAATATCAGTGGAATTTCATGACTGAAAAAAGCAGATGACCTGAAAAGTTCAGAATATTTCACAGTCCTTGAAAGTTAAGATATCACTTTTCAAAAACTTGATACAATTCCTTTAAAGGACAGAAGTCAGGAAACTTCAAAGCAGCTCATCCATTCTAAGTGCTTATTTTCCAACTGAATCTTTTTCTAGGAGGTCCTTTGAGTTGGAGGTCTGTGTCTGAACTATATCTAGAGATCACATCACACTGCAATATTTGAAGTCACATGTGGAGGAAACAAGCTGAAACAGCTGTCTCATATTTTGAAGGCAGGCTATTAATTGTTAAGTACCCATTCATCCCATTCACAAACCTGTATCTACAGAGATAGATTTTTTTTTTCTTTATAATACAAGCAAAAATAAATATTCTATGAAACATCTTGGCATGGAGCAGTGTTTCCAAAGACCATATTCTGCACAACCTTAAGCATGCCTGCACAGGGAAATTGCCTGTTACAACTACAGTAGAATAAGCTCTCCCTGTAAGCTCTACCAGAACACCTATTCAATAAATACTTCACTCCAGAATAAAAGTATTTTAATATCAAAATAATTATTCCACTGAGATTTACTTTGCCATTGGAAAGCTGGACAACTTCCTGTTTTCAATTTTTCTGTTCCAACAGGAATACCTACCCGAAGGTTTTAATCATGTACTAAAAATGGGAAAAAAGTCAAATGTTGTTTTTGCTTTCATTATACTTCTGTTAAAATTAACATTATTTATTTGTTCAAATATGGTCCAATTTATGTGATATTATTAATTATTTCTACACTGATGGAGATCTTGCAATTCAGCAATCAATTACTGCACACCTCTATCAAATATTGAAGAATAATTTTTTGGAAGGATTTTCTTCATAACAAATTGCTACATTTTCTAAAAAAGCAGAACTACCTTTTAGGCTGGCTTCAATTAAATTACTTCCTATGCATATATAAATAGAGGCTTTATACATCAAACTGGAAAGTCTTTTGGTACAGTCTTGTTCCATTCAGATATGTTTTCTTTTTGCTTTAAAGACTTTATTTGCTAGCGACGATTGGAATTCACTAGATAACATTCTTATATTTAAAAAAGGTTTGGTGTGAAATATTTTTAAAGGACAAACAAGTGTGACTAAACATTTCTTTCACATACCCACTCCTGACATGCTAAAATTCAAAGGCAGTTAAAGACTTCCGACACATCACACTTTTGTTCTTACTTTTCCCTTTCTCCATCATGGCCTTCTCATTCCTTTCTAGGATATCACAAGTTAAACAAGGACTGTTGACTTCCCATTGTATTTTCTCCTTATTTCCAACCTCATAGCAGATGTTTATTGTAGTTCAAACACTTACGATGGAATTTAATCTTTTGAGTCATGTAAATATCTTTGATTGAGAATTTTCATATACCTATAATAAGAAGTTTACACAACGTAAGTTTAAACAATTGAAGAGCTTCTGTCTTCCATCACTTCCTCTATGGCATATATGAGATTTACTCACACAACAGGGATCAGACCCATGCTGAACTAACAGTTTCCTTAAGCAGTGACTTGAGGCCAAATTGACAAGAGAAGAGGGAAAAAAATTATCATGAAAGTCCACTCTCCAAAAAGTTTATTCCCCAGCTGCTTGTTTGAAAAGTGAACCAAGGAGAGAGAGTTTGATTAGCTGATGTATGTGCAGATCATTCAAATGCAACAATGAAATTATCTTAACAAGCTTTGTGGCATCCTTATACCTGAGCATCCCCAGAAATTTTAGTTGCATTTAATCAGCCTCAAGGCTTATCTTTTTCATATTGAAAATATTTGAGGGAAAAACACTAATCCCAGAAAAGGGGTAGATGATTGAATAAAAAAGAGAATTAATAATTGCATATTTCAGAAAAGGATATAAAAAGTTAGTATAAATTCCATATTTCATTTAAAGAAATTTCTCTATGTTTGCGTCCTTGAACAGCCCCCCAAAAGAAATACAAAAGAACAGTCCCACAGTATTATGAAGTCTAATCTCCTTTTGAAGGTCATAACCCTCTTTTAAATCTGGGAACTTGATACTTCTCTTCAATAACTGAGGAACTAGAGTCATTCTGAAACAGCTGCCAGAGGATTCCTGTTCACTCTGGAGGAGACACGCAAGGTACTGGACGTTTTCTTTCTACTGGAGCTAGAACCATCTAGTGGGAATCAATAATCACCATGTTATTAGCCATTCTCCCCTGCAAACCCAGCCAAGTTACCAAGCTCCAAGAGTTAAACTAAGAAAAGCAATCAGTATCATTGAGATCATAAAACTATCATATAGTCATGAAATGAATATTTTTAATATTGATTTTATAGCTATTCTAGCAAGATAAAATGCATTTAGATTCTTGATGTTCAATTTGCATATGTGCCTGTGTCTGAGTAAGATCGAAATATTTATTAGACCACTGTCATTTGAAAATGACTGCACCTTCTGTTAGCACCCAGGTAAAAGTACAGAAACTGAGTTTCTGGGCTTTAAGCTAGAGCTGTAATATTTTAGTGAAACAGATTCTGAGTGTATCCTTTGCAAGATGAAAAATCAGATACCAAAACCACGATAAGAAAGAGAATTATTTTGTGAACTTTGACACAGGGAAACAATAAAATGGTACCTACTAATTCCTAGCTGCTAAATTTTTGGAAGCTATTCTGATGCTTTTCAACAGAAATTTGAGTATGCATGCAGTTTTAAGCACCTATGAAAAGGTGGAAGGGGTGATGTGGGGGTGTTGAATACCACTAGCATTTAAATGTCAACCCTGGCTGCCTGAAGAGGTATTTATGTGCCTACATTCTCCTTGTGAATCTAGGTCTTTAATGTTTAATGTGGATGTTACTGATTGCTAGAGTGAGATGAATAATTCACAATTAGCAATGTATTCATGCAGCCTAGCTCTTTTCTGCTTGCAGAATGTGCAAGAGTAAATCTAGATTTTCCTGATTTATTTGCTTTTTTCCTTTAGAAGGATTGCAAACAGCCTCTGTCAGAGGTTTGTCCAGCACAATAGAATACTGAGCTCCATAAATTAAACTGTAAGAGTTCAGATTATTCAATGCATTGTTCCGATCCCTGATTGTGGTTCCTAATAGGTTTTGAACCTCTTGGGGAATTTCAGTAGATAACAAAGATTAAGAAATTTTAGAACACTTTAAATTCTTATCCTCTTTAGTCACATAGCTTTTCAGGAATTCATAGTCACCAATATTAGTTTTCTATTGAATGCCTCTCCTGAAAACTGACCTGAAGTTACTTTTTCCTTTCACTCTGTTGGAAAGTCTTTGCATGGAAGACTTTTGAACTTGAGAAAGGGCAGGGGGGAACCACAGAAGCCTCGGTCACCATATTTTGTTACATACACCTTCATTCTCCTGGACTGCAAATTTTTACAGTCAATGCATGGCATTGCTATCTCCCAGTCTGTAGAAGTCACCCGTTCTCAGTGGGACAGCTGGGTGCCACTGTTGTTCATCTCTCTGGGTGATGTGTGTCTCTGAGGCTGCTCTTTTGAGACATCAAACCTGCACTGCAACAGTCAGCATTAAGCCAGTTAGATTACAGTAAATCCCTAATAAAACAAATACTACTTTTGAATCAGTTTTGCACCCAGGTGTATTGCTCCTCTGTTTCCTCTGTACAGTACTAAATGTCACCTAACGTGTAGAGTGGCGCAAATAAAGCCTGTTTTCTCAAGCCTTTGTTGAAAGCAAGTGCAAAAGGAATAGGAAATGGATATAGAACTCAATCAAAAATGCACAGAAATTCTAGAGTATTTGTCTAGCTCTTAATGATTAAACAACCAACATGTCAAGCAGTTGCCATGCAGAATATATTCACTGTTTGGCAGTTTAAGGCACCTAACGTACTCCAGTGCAAAATGCTGATGTTTTATTAACATATCAAGCTTTTTAATGTGTCTTTAATTAAACATTAAAAAAATTCTCAAGGATAAATGTTTTGATAAAACTCCAGTATTTGTCACTGCTTTCCAACCATGTGCCCTATCTACTCAATCTCTACAGAACCAACTGCACTGTAGCAATGGGAACGCTCTAAATGTCCATCTTGGTTTTAGAATAGCAAAAAAGTTTGCTTCAGTTTCTTCTCGGGACAGCTTCATCTCTTCTTTCTCTGGAAGTGGAGATGTTCATATTTATTGTCTGGGGTTTCAAACAGGCAACCTATTCACAATCAGAAATCAGTTGCTTGCTTCTTTTATCAGATCTTGGCCTAACCTGGCTGGATTCAATGTGGACATATCATGGCAGAAAGAACAGAGTCTCCTCTAGAAATGTCCCCAGTTTCACCCCATTAAGTTTACAGAAGTCTTGAAAATATTAGAGAACATTACTTATACACATATTTTGCATTTATTCTAGCAGCATATGTTGACATTATGCCCCTGGGAAATAAGACAGAGGTCAGTAATATGTAACAAGGGATCAAAAAATATAGCAACTAAATTGCTGCCACAAGTAGCTGGATTTGAATGAATACTAAAACTTCTTTTGAGGTTCAACTTCTAATAGCATAAACATTTTATATACTATGCAGCTTGGATAATAGCAATATCAGACTCAAGTGCTTCTGGTTAGCTTTAATTTCATAAGTTTACAGGTAATTCCTTACATTTCAATGTAGCACTTCAAATTTCCTCTAAACTGAAAGAATATTTGTTGTAATTACTGTGTAAGAGGTCTATTGTCATTACATTACAAACGTTCCATATTGCTAGAGTTTCATACCTCCTTGAAGTTTCTTGTAGGCAGATCCTCTAAACACTAACCCATCCTTACAGTAACCAACCAACACACTCTTTTATAACACTCTTCTTATTGGCTACAGCTGTGGCCTGTTAACATCAGGCCTGCTCCTAATCCTTAAAAAGTGGCTCAGCGGCAACTCTTTAGGGACTAAGATTTGTTCTTATACTACCTCTATTTACTTAAATTCTATCCCCCCCCCCCCCCCAAATATTTAAAAGCCCCTAAAATCCTTTTCCATATAATAAATAAATAAATAAATAAATAGGTAGATATACAAATTCCAGCTCATGGCTATTTCTTTAAAATTTAGTGATGGGAGAAAAAAAGTTTCAATAGTAGACTTCTCAAACTTAGATCCTGTCATAACTTGATCACAAGGGTATTACTTGTAGGACACAGGTGATACAGAAACCTTTGGTGTGGACTTTGATTCAGGGGAACCTTACACTCTTCCTGGCAGCATCACTGCACTGACAATGGATCACAAGAGAGCATATCCAAGGGAATACCTGCAGCGGCCAGCGATCTTTAGATGTTAAATGTCCGGCTAGCAGGGGCAACCAGCAGGCCACTGCAGCAGGGGGGAGTCAGTCCCGGTGGCAGGGCCCCAGCACTGCTCCTACAGACACCCCTCAGAGTCCAAAGGCTTTGGGTTGTGTCTGTGGGGACGAGATCGCGCTGAGAAATAATAAATCCAGCTGCTAGAAAGGACGAGGCAGGAGATGGACACCCTCTGGGGACAGTCAGGTTTTATTGGAGTCTCTGACCCCAGTCAGCCAGAGAGTGACAGAGACCCCCAGGAGCAGGGGGGTTATAAAGGGGGTGGAACCAAAGGGAGGGGTTTACAATAGGACAAATCAAGGGAGGTGAGGGAGTAAACTTAGAATAACAGACATGAGGGGAAAACCAATAAATACAAAATGAGGGAGGGACCCCGGCCTCACAGCCAATCTTAGCTCCCAGAGTGGAGAACTTTCTGGAGAAAATGATGGAGCTGGGAGTGATTGACTGGGACCAGGGGTGGAATAAAGGGAGGAACATGCTCCCATATAGGGGAGACAGGGGGAGGAGAACCGGGAGTGACTTAACAAAAGCCGGGGATTGACAAGAGCTAAGGCGGGAGTAACCATAGCAACTAAATGACTGACATGAAACAGGCAGGGGAAAACAACTGAGGGCAGAAGCATTATACAAAATGGGGGAGAAACCAGACAAACCAACATAACACACTACAACAAATACCCAAGTCAATTGCAGTCCTTTACATTTCTGTTTATATAAATACTAAATTATGGTCCTTATTAAAGTGGCTATGTTCCAGTATATTTCATAATATAACTAAGAGATACTCATGCCTTTGAGTACACAACATTTGAAAAAGTACAGTAGCTACAACAGGTAAGTAATGAAACACATGGAAAAATCTTTCAACAAAAATTTCAGAAGAATGACACTTTCCCACACCTGTGGCAAAATAATACAAAGAGAGGATGTTCTAAAGGAATGTTCTTGTCACAGAACCCCATATTCATAAGATCTAGGCTGGTCCCTGTGTGATGAATAAAAAATACAGTGCTAGAGTTACAGTAACTCCCCCTCTTGAAAAAGAGAATCTGATAATGAACTCCAGTGACTTTTCTTTCATTGGCAAAAGCTTCTTGAAATCCAAAGGCTTTTGAAAGTTTTTGCAAGTCTTTTCATCAAAGGTCACAGAATCATTAAGGCAGGAAAAGACACTTAAAATCAAGTCCATTGAGTCCAACCATTAAACTGGCAGTCATATCCACCACTAAACCATGTGTGGAAGTGCCACACCTACACGTATTTTGAAAGGTGCCAGGAATGGCGATTTCACCACTTCCCTGGGGAGCCCTGACGGCCCTTTCAGTGAAGACATTTTTTCTAATTTCCAATCTGAACCTCCCCTGGTGCAACTTGAGGTTCCTTCCTCTTGTTCTATTGCTTGTTACTTGGAAGAGCCTGCCACCCCACCAGGCTACAGCCTCCTTTCAGACAGTTGTAGAGAGTGATAAGGTCTCCCCTGAGCCTCCTTTTCCCCGGGCTAAACACCCCTGGCTCCCTCAGCTGCTCCTTACAGGACTTGTGCTCCAGACACTTCACCAGCTTCATTGTCCTTCTCTGGACATGTTATGGCACCACAATGTCTTTCTGGAAGATCTACTGTAGCTCCATAAAACATTATTGTATGAGACTCAGAACCTCATATTCCTGCTGTGTTCTTAGAAGACAGACTTTCACTTTTAATGTTCATTACTGCTATGTAATATGTGCCCATAATTTTAGATTTCCTGCCAATAGCACTTCAAGTGATAAATCCCAGTTGTATAACTCTTAACTTTAAAAAAGCATGACAACTAGTAAATCAAGATGAAATTTCTACCAGTTCAATTTACTCAATGTCCATGAAGGGAATTTATTGACCTTGGGATTTTCTCTGCTTTGGATGGTTGAAATCAGGTGCATGGCTGTAAAAATGAGCTGTTTTTCAGAAGAGAAACGGAAAATAATCACTTTTTCTCAGCATCTTTCTCTAATCTTGGCCTGGAGATGCCATTAGTGAGAGTCAGGTGACTGTGCATTCCACTCTGCTTGTTTTCTCATCAGCTTTCCTGATTCACTCAAGTCTCTCCCGATTGCAGTCTCTCATGAAACTTGAAGTGAGTAAGCATTCTAGAGATCTAAATATGTACTCATTTTTTACCTAAAAATGTACTTTTTTTGTTTGCCTTTAATGCAGGAGTTCTGGGGCAGGGTTGCCCTGTACTCAAGAATTGAATGGACAGAGCCTGTCTGCAGATCTCAGCCGTAAATCAGAACACTCATTTACACTGCAGATTAACATTCCCATGCTCAGCACTGAAAAATAACCAGGTAGCTCCACCTCTCTCACAATTTAGACAGCTCCCATCTAGCTGTATGCATTTTAATGGTGTTAAGGTTCAGCTGGCACTGGTGAACAAACCTACAAGGCAATTATGGGTAAGGACTGAATTGAAAATTTAAGTTTCTAATGGACTGATCTGCCTAAGAACTGAGTCCTCAAGGATTCAGCTAAGGCAAAGAAAATACAAGGTGATTAAGATCTCTAGATATCCAAGGTTGCCTTCTGAAATCATACATATCTAAAGGAAGGTCTCGTGGGTACTTGAAAGTGTCCACTATAATGATTATATTTAATATTTTGCTTTGCTACTGAGCATTCAGGAGCCAGTCCTGTGAACATGAACTGACAAAAATAATTTCATTCCAGCGTACCCACTGGCTCTAGTGGCATCACTGTTTGATTAAGCATTCAGCCCAAGAGCAGTACATTTCCAGATCAGTCCAAAATGGTGGCAGGAATAAGAAATATTTGTAACAAAAACTGATTGTTGGAACAGGAGGCATAAGATCAGAATCTCTTCTTATTGCCTCAAAAGTAGAAATGTATGCTTTTAGGCCATTTGAGTATTTTCTATAAAATCTGAATATTTCTTCCTATTTCAGAACATTATGTAGTATCAAGCATCAGTTAGATTTCCTCAGCTCTTTTAGTGGTTGTGTACATCCACAAAATGATCTGATTTTTGTATGAAAGGTGAATAGTACATAATATATAACATACTAATTGCATCTCATATAATCCCTATTTAATGATTAAATGTATTTTTTTACTCATGAACAAAGACAGACAACTAAAAAAATTAGAATAATCTGCTGTTCATGTTAAGTAGGTACATGTGGCATTTATTTGCACTGTTCTTCATTATCCAGAAATCAATTAAATTAAATTTAAAATCCTCTGCATAAATACATAATAGAATCAAAAAAAATCCAATACTTTCACACATATGGACAAAACTTTGTCTCTATGTTATTTTCTGAAAAAAAGTCTTTTTTTTCTTTAGAAGAGTTAGCATTTGAACATTAACATTCATAATTCTTATTAAGGATCTGAGCCTCTGATCTGGACCTCTCATCTATCACAAAATAATCAGAATTCTTATTCTTAGCGGGTTTTTCCACCTAAATAATAATATCTTAATACCAGTGTTGATGTTAAGGGAATGATAATATATATAAATGGACAATTTATCAAGAGGTGTCCAGGACTAGCTAAACTTGCCATAAGCCCAAAGAATCTCTGTAGAAGTAGCTTTTTCCCAGAGGCTGAAGAAGATTAAGAAGATCATGTTTAATTACTGCATAAATAGGACGCCATCACATATTTCTCAGCATATGTTCTCACAGAAGATAAAGGTTACTTTTGTGTTAATTTCCAAACTTGTTTTATACATAAATTATCATTGGATGGAATTAATTTGTCCTTTTCTTTCAGGAGAAAGGATCTTCAAGGTACCAGCAGCTAGAGTTTATTTAGGCTGAACTGCAGAACTGCTCCAACAGTTTTCCTAGGAAACTTCCTCAATCTGTGCCCAGTTCAGAAAGCAGAAACATGGAGAGGGTCCTGGCGAAGGTGGAGATGGTGAATGAAGGGTAGGCAGGTACATATTTACTGTTCCTGAGATGGGGGTTTCTTTCTTTTCCATAAATAAAATGTATTGAGTGGATAGTACTTTTGTCACATTCATCAAAGGTGCCAATTGCCACCACCAGGAGCTGGCAGCCTCCCACGTGTAATTGTTTAGACACAGGAAAGACAGAGTTATGCAGATGTTGAGCAATTATTGATAAAGATCAGGGGAAATTTAGAGGGAAAAATCCCAGTAGCCTAGCACAGTAGCTCCATAGCACAAGACTAATTTTAACCTAGTAAGTTAAACATTGCCAGAGAAGACAAACAGTACAGAAACACAAAATGAGGTCAGAAGATTAAAATAACAATGCCAAACACAAGTGCCTGAAATCCAGGACTTCAATGAATCTCTTGCTTCTGATTCTTTTTCTCATAGTACAAGCTTCAGAGCAGCTACAAGTATCTTTGAATTCAGTTTATCCTTTGGGCTACTATATCCTTTTTACTTTTATGATCAGCTGAAATACAAGCAGCAATACCATTTTCCTCTCACAGTGGGACACTTGCTGTTGTGGGCACAAACTGCTATTCTCATACTCACCCTACTTGTCCCCCAGAGCTACAAGGTGAGCAGGCAGGCAGACACACTCTCCTTATCTCTGAAATATCTCTGGTACCTCGTGTCTGCCAAGGAAAGGCAGAGGCATGATGTAGAAAGGCAGTGCAAATAGCAAGCCAGCCTACTCACTTGCAGTGCTTCAGGTCAGGGGTCATGTGTTGCTCAGGTGGAAAAGGCTAATAAAGAAGGGCCCTGTAATACCCAAAAACACAGGAGAAAAAACAAAGAGATGGAAGGAAAGGAGTCACCAGCTCAGTGTTGACAGAGTTTGTACAGACCAATGCTTAAGGATATACAGCGTACAGAATGAGGTGTCCATTTGTGGGTAGGCATTGTTGGATGGGCTGCAGGTAACTAAAACCAAGATTAGGAAGGTAAATTTGAAATTACATTCAACCAAGAAATGTGATTTTTGATATTCTTCTTCACCTGTCTTTAGTCTATCCTTCACAGAAGGGAAAGCACTGCAGGGGAATCCCTGTAATGTATCCTAGAGGGTCTGACAGACGGCAGTTATTCGGCATTCCTCCTTCACACCGTAAAGGGAGAAAAATCTAGAAACTATTCATGTCATATACTAATATACAAGAATTATTAATACTCACAGGCACCTTCACTGCTCAAAAGGGCTTTTAAAACCTTGCAATATGGTCTCTACAGTCTGTTTCCATAGGATACTATTCCTTCATCCTAACAATTTCAATTTCCCTCCCTCGAACAATCCATTTCTCCAAATCTACTTCAAAATTAGCTGGTTGTTATGCAGTGGCAGATTAATTGTCATATTGCTACCAGTGTTAACCAAATAATTAGTGTAGTCCAAAGGAGAACCCATCCTATCACTTGTACCAAGGCTGAACAGACGTCTGCATTTAACAAACAAATAGCAACTCAACCTAGCCTGCTTTTTCCTCAAAACCTGTTTTAGTGGAATTTATTTTAACTGTATTTCATTACTGAATATCATAAAAAAGTAATAAAAAGATACATATCTGTTTCCCTCAAAGTGATGTGAAAACACTCCTTATTGTATTTATAATCTTTTTAGGCTATAACTTTATGATCAAACAGCTGTTGAAACAGTGAATTTTATCTTCATAATCTCATCTAGTGATGTCTCTTAAAAATTGATACTATCTTTTGTAATATTAATAATTTAATCTACAAATAGCTACACAATATAGATGTACTATTGAAACTAAAGGATGTGCTGGCACAAGGACAAATTAATATAAACTTATTATGAATAAATTTAGTCTGGAAATCAGAAGAAGGTTTTTAACCATCTGGGGACTGTGGTTCAAAAATAGCCTTCCAAGAAAAAAAAGGACAAAAAAACTGAAACAAACCTGTAAAGAGGGCAAGGAAGCATTTAATTTCTGGAAGAATTTGATTCCTGCTGTCTCAGCAAATGTTTCTTTTGAAGGCATATGTTCTTTGGTGTTCTTGCTCAGTTTGGAAGGGTTTTTGAATTAACTAATGTTTTAAAATTTTTTCTCCACATTTATTTTGTCCTTGACACTGCAATTACAAACAGCATCCTTTAATGTCTATTTTAACACTTTCAGAAGTCTTTTGAGTTTTGAACATTTTACCATGAAAAGCTGGAGATCTCTTTCAAAAACCCCACAACCTGTTCTTGGGATGTCCGTATGAGGGAAATAATATGTTCACGCTTGAGATAGATTTGTTCTTAGAGTTTTGCTCTTCACTATCTGTTCTAGATCATTACCAGCATTTTATGTTTCTTTTCACACCACTGAAAGCTCTCCTTTATTCATAAGAGGGGATTTTTTCCTAGAACAGAAGATTTAATTCATGTCTTTAACTTTTCTCAATCTCTCCTGTGCGGACTACTCTAGCAAAAGACACAAATACTGACATAGAACATTGTGGTTATATCCATATAATTTTGCTAGCTACTATTTCAAATGTGCAAATTCTTTCTGCCTGTAAGCAAGTCTTTCCTTCAGCGCATTGTTTCCCCATGTCAGCCTGTACCCACAAAGCATTTGAATTTCTTATATCTTCCTGTTTGCCCTAATAAGAGAAAAAGCCTGCACTCATGCTACTTGTCAGATCATTGACATTTCTCCGCACTTCACTTAGCTTCTCTTTCCTGCATTTTTCCTTGTTTAGTTGTGCTCTATGTCTCCTTCAAGGACCACAGCATGTTTTCCTGGTTGTTATTCAGCATAAGTGTCAAGTCTCTGAATGCATTTCCTATTTACCTTCTATTCCTGCACCAAGTTATTTAATTTTTAATGAGAAAGACTTTGAACAAGACATTTTATCATTATGAAAAATGAGTGTATTGCTTTCTCTTCTTACTCAGTCTGAACTCTTTGGAATATATATTTCTACAAAATTTATTAAGCTTTTCTGACTCGAGGTCTGCCAGCCTGTGTTCCCCCACAGACTCAGAAAAATCAAACAGCTCACACTTTCACAAGACAACTGATTGTGAGAGGCTGTAGCTCCCTCTTTTAGGAGAGACTTCATACCTCCTGAAGACTTACTAACACTCTTGCTGGCCAAGTGCTAGGTTAAACCTCCTTTGAAGCAACTCAGCTCAGTCTTCTCTGGGAAGACTTGAAAATATTGTAAGCACTTGGAGTTTGTATTTACCCTTCACATCTCTCTTTACTCATGGCATACCACAACCTCCTCCTGTACAGGCTCACATGTTTGCATGTACAAGTTCTCAGGAGAACTATACAGGCACATATCTGTTACTGAAGCTTTGTCACCTTGTTCATTTTGATTAAGGAATAATTTTAGGAATAATGAGATACCGTGAACAAGAGTTTCATACATAGAATTGCAGATTCCTCGTGATGATTTTAAAATACCAGCAAAACTCACTTTTTCTCCCTGTTCTGCTACAGACTTTGCTGTGACCCAGGCAAGTCAGCACTCCAGTTCTCCCAAAGAATGGTCATTCACAAAGGTATGAGAACTGCAAGTTTCCCACTGATTGGTTGACAGGGCAGCACAAACTTAATACAGCATATTTCTCTAAATCAAAAAGGTTCTGACTAGAGCATGTAGTGACAGACAAAGTGGGATGGTTTTGAGCTGGAAGAGAGTAGGTTTAGAATAGGTATAAGGCTAGAAATTCTTTACAGTGAGGGTGATGAGGCAGTGGAACAGGTTGCCCAGAGAAGTAGTGGATGCCTCATCCCTGAAAATAGCTAAGGACAGGTTGGATGGATCTCTGAGCAAACTGGTCTAGTGAAAGGTATCCCTGTCCATGGCAGGGGAATTGAAAGTAGATGATCTTTATAGTCCCTTCTAACCCAGGTCATTCTATGATTCTTGGATTTTCATTGATAGTACATATCTTAGATTGTTGTTACATAACCAGCAGAAGGTTCTGAATGCACTTCAAATTACTTGAATGTTTCTTTTTTCTTGTTTCAATTATACCCTGACTAAAGTTGTGGGTAAAGCAGCATAATTTTTCTCTTTTTTTTCTGTCTGAAAATTGCACTTTTCATAGAAACAAAGAACACATTGGAAGTTGTTCCTATCTCAGTAGGTATTCTGAAGGCAAACTTCCCATAGTCTAGGGAATCCAAGGCCATGTATTGGATTATATCTATTTGAATATTTTTGGGTATTATTTAGAGAGTTTTGTCCTTCCCTCAAACAAGAAAAATCTTCATTTGTAAATAGAAATACTTGCAGGTCTTTAGTACATGAAGAAGCTGAGAAGAACATCTTTGGACATTTCTGGAAAAGTCAGTAATTTATTGTAAAAAAAAATGCTCTTCGTACATACTGGAGAATATATGCTAATTCCATGTCAAAAATAACACTGTTGTGTTCATTAACAGTGCAACTATCAATATTCAAAGGCTTTGTAGGCTCTAAGATAGCATACCTAGTTCAGAATTATCCAAGCACCACCAGAGATGTAATGCATAGTAATCTTATTACACATTGACAGCTTACACCCTAATGGCTCTGATGGAGCTGTTATGATGTATTGTGTCATATCCTAATAGGGATATAGCACTAAAAACAGCTGTATCTTGACAAGCTCCACACAAACTAGATCTGAAGGATCTATGGCTCTGTATCCTGACAGTGCATATAAACTAAAAAAGTTTATATAAAATGAAAAATTAAGTGCTCAGAAGAGGTCTGCTTTAGTAACAGTAATACTCTGTTCTTATCTAGACCTTTCTGTGTGAAGATATTGAAAGACTGTGATTAATTGAGCCTTACCAACACTTCTGCGAGCTAGGAAATGTTTTAATATCCCACATCTCACGCTGAGGCACAGATATGTTCTGTGACTTGTCAAGGTCACCCTGCAAGTCTGTGACTGGGAACTCAATGTTCCTTGCTTCAGCCCTATGCCTTAGGCAGAGAGTCCATCTTCTGCTATTGTTTAGAAATATTAACAAACTCAAATTTCACCCAGTTATCGTGTCCTTCAAAGGCCATTTAGTAATGTAAATTTATAGTAATTCTGGAGCTAATCCTTCAGCACTGGTAGATAATAAAACTGATGGGTTTGCCCTTGCCTTTCTTTAATTCCATTCATTAGACTAGTGATATTGTTTGTGTATAATTTTTGGAATTTGATTTCAAGTCAGGCTGAAAGCAAAAGAAAGACTTTTTATTCTCTTGCAGGCTGGTTCAGTGGTGTCACTAGCCTATCTTTCTACATAATTTAATGCAGTCAGTGTGACTGAAGAAGTGCAGGACCATAAAATATAAAAACAGAGAGACAGTTCAGGTGCAGTGTAAAATGAGATTCTTGTACTAGTACCATCCTTTGCTTTTCCCATGGGGAGAAGGAGTTGAAGTTTAAAATAAAAGAAGAAAAGAGCATAATATTTTAGTACAAATTAATATTTGAATATTAAACCTGGGGGAATGCTTCTTGTTGGAGACATTTAAGCCAACCTGAAAGTGAATAGGAGATGCACTGTACGTGTTCTCTATAGCTGCTGCTATGCAAGCACAGGGTACAAAAAAGCAAAGTATTTTAAGTATAATTGGTGGAGAATGCAATCGAGAGGTTTGTGCAATAGAGTTAATTTCCTTCTCACCATGCTACCTCTCATGCTATCTTTCAGCAAACAATTTGCACTAACTCAACTAATCAATGTACCAGCATTATTCAGAAGTGTGCGCAGGCATGAATTGTGCTCCTAATTTTCCCACTCAAAGCCCAAGCTGCCAAATACAGCTTTCCACCAACAAAGATCAACCAAAGGAAAAAGATTCGATGTGGCTTTCCCCAAGGCTCTGGGTAGGCAGTTTTATTTTGTCCTTAGTCATACATGTTTAAAACAGAAAGAAGAATGAAAGATAGATACCAAGAGATGAGAAAAAATGCATTAAAAGACACCTGCACCCATTGAGAGCCAAGAACCAATAGCCTGTCACCTTCATGTCATTACACTAAAACTCAATTGATATCATAACTTATATGAGGCTTAAAAAGTCATGGGATATCAAAATGCAGTAAGTAGTTTTAGACATGTGCTTGAGAAGGTATAAATACAACACTTTCCAGATCACTTCCACAAGAGCTGCTTAATGGTCACTACAGTAGGAGGAAAAAAGCCACGGCCTAAGGGGATGAGAGACTTAATGTCAGTTAAGAACATTTCATGCAGCATATACATGTACACTTCCCCAAGAGAATTGCAAGAGGATAAAAGGATAAGAAATAATAGATATCCCAGTGGCTCTTTTATACTAGCTTCTCACTTTAATCTAGTCAGCTTATTACAGAAGAGGAGATAATTCAGAATATATATTTTATTAAACAAATTTCTTCTCTAATCCAAAGGACAATTTTCTCTAATTTGTTTAGTATTCCAAATGATTTATGAAATGTTTTTTGCACACAATGATGGGTCTGAAATGCCTTCTGAGATTTGCTGCGTAAATATGCAAACCATATTGATTGGAGACAGAGCTCTGTACTTCAGTGAGTGTCAATTGAAAAATCGGGTACTCTATTTAAATTTAGCAATCTGTTCAGTCATTCTGTAGTTTAATATTACTATCTACTGATTATTCAAGCGAGTGAGATAACAGAGTAAATTTACCTGCATATTGCTATTAATACAGTGAGTGCTTTGTGTCTATAAGCCTAATTATTGCTAGGTGTTTTATGTGAGCATTACTTTCTATCAAATCTAAAACAAATAAATACATATGCAATTTTATAAAACTATCAAATTATCTTACAGAAATGTTTTTCTTAGGACAATGCAGGACAGTATTTTAACATGTTCCTAATTTTATTTCTAATACAAACAGCACAGAGACATTTATTTATCTTTAAGAACATAAATAAAATCCATTGTGTTTGTTGCATGATGTGTCCTAAATAAAAACTATTTTCTCAGGAAAATTAAAATTATATTTAGCTTTTCACATAAAATTGCACTATAAATCAGAATATTTGACTATTTTTAGATCTTCATATATAATCCCTTTCACAGGTTACCCAGCTGAGTGTAATAATAGACACTAAATAATTTTAAAATCCTCATTATCAAAAGTACTTATTAAAATAATGCAACAGTCTTTACTTAAACATCCTGATCCTAAACAACCCAAATCATGTGTTAGACCATTTCTGAATGGAAAAACTTTACCTGGATTTCTCCAAACAAGACCTTCTGGAAACTGCTTGTGCTTTATAATTCTTGAATGCTTCAGAATGACGGAGTTGCACTTTAGTGCATTATCATATACAACTTAATGAATTAAATGTTTCCCCTTTACAACACAGGCTTCCTGTACCCTGATATCTAAAAGCTTCATATGGTGCATGATCCTCGACTGTCTAAAATGAAGGAAAGATTACTATGCCTTGCAGGTAGGAGAAATGTCAACATATTCCTTTTATTTGCCATCTGTTCATTATTTTCCCATATAGTCTCTTCGAAATAAGAAGTTTAAAGTTTTCTGTGTCCTGGCATTTGTTCTCTAACTCAATTATATATGTGTTCCTTTACCCTGGAAAGAAATGTGAATATATTTTGAATTATGTAACCCAAGGCTCATAATCAGGCAGCTCTTCCTTACAGAGGTCTGTGGCAAAGTAACTTAAGTTAGCTAAATGACATAAAATGTGACACTGGACTTCATTTATTCCACTTCTATTTGCCTATGATAATTATTCTTGTACACCCAGAAACCTTTTGACTTGTTACCTTCTCCTTAATTTGCTGTACATGACTATGACATTAATCTGCATTTGTTACTTGTTTTACTGGCTGGGAAAACAAAATAACGTAAGAAAGTTCTTTCTCCTTTCTGCCAAGAGATTTTGCCCTTTTTGTATATTCAGTTTTGAGCATTGCCTAACCTTTTTGGGACTTGCAATTTACTTGTTGATTTACCAGATTAAGCAGAACCTATAGACTATCTTGATCTCTGCATAGAAATAGTTCTCTAAAAGCAATACTTTCACAGTGGCTGAGACAACCTGGGTACTGCACAGGTATATGCAGTCCTCACCTGTGAGACCATAAAAAAGTCGGTCTTGTTTAAAAAATATATTTGGTATTCACTGTAAGAAACCACATATAAAATCCTTGGACTGAACAAGGGAAAAGGATAAGTAAGAAATGTCCCTGAGGGGCAGGTTAATCCTCATACAGCCCAGTATGCTGCTTCCAGTAACAGCGGAGACACAAGAAGCCTTATAACTTTCTGCAGTCTATTCCCCACATGGCTGTTCTCAGTGTGGGTAATGATTTAATCAATATTGTCAGTGGGTACACTCCTGCCCAGTATGAAAAAAACTCAAGGGCATCTTTGTGAGAGATGACTATTTATGACTAACCCACTAGAGAGGTGGGAGTACTACTGTACTTCCAGTAGTGGAGTTGGAGTTTCCTCCAGCCTCTCTAGCAAGTGTCAGTTCAAGAAAATCACTGTGTTAAGGACTACAGTCACTGGCTTTAAACAAAAGCCTTACTGGTCTCAAGTTCCCATAGATCTAGGATTGTGTATTCAGTTTATCTATTGCCTATATGATTTCAGGAACCTCAGTCATAACCTTCCTTGGCCTTCTCATCTTCAAATGAAATGTCCCAGCCTTTAAGTGTCTCTGTAAAAGGCAGCTGTACCATTATCTTGAACATTTTACTTGTTTTGCTTCATACTTCTTTGGATTCAGCTACATCCTTCCCACATGTGAAGAAAAACTACACACAATACCTAGGATATGGGCATATCAGTTTTCAGATGCTCTGCTGTCCTCTTACTTCAGACACTCTCTGTTCCCAAGGATAATCTCATTAACTTTTCTAAACTTGCCTAACATTTTTTGTTTGACTTTGAGATTTCAGAGAAATGTCAGAGGTCCCTTTCTGAGTTTTAAGTGCCAATTCTTTGTTCAGCATCATGTCAGCATGGTTCGTGTTATATTTTTCTAGATGCATTTCTTCAGACTGAACTCAACCTGCTGACTTTTGGTCTGCTCAGTTTTATTTTGGATATTCTTGCCATTGAAGCCATTGTTATTGAAGGCAAATGACATTGATTGTCAACAGAGAATTTATCCCCAAGTTTGCAGGTTTCACTAGTCATTGCCCTTGCCAGAGCAGAGATGCTGATTAAAAGTGGTCCCAGTATCAATTTCATTCTGAAATGCTACCATTATTAAGGTGTAAGGATTCCTCTTCTTTAAAAATCTTTCCTCCAATCCCATGGCAACAAAGTTTTATAATGAGCCTTTGGCCTGGAGCCTGATCAATGACATTTTTAAAAACGGTGTGTATTATGACCATTTGATCCCATTTATCCTTATTATTACTGAAAACAAATCCAGAAGCCATGCAACTTCTTCTAAACAGGTTGTTTTCATTCATACTCATATACACAGTCTTAACAGAAATGGAAATTAGGCTCACTGGTTTATCATCCCCAAGATCATCTCTAAAGCCCTTCTGACAGATGGCAGATTCAACAGCTGTCCTAGTCCTTTAGTTCAGTGTCCATTTGTAATGACATTTTACATCCCTTAGCCAGAAGTTTGGGAATTTCATATTCAGAGCTCTTGGTTTTATGCCATCTGGTCCCAGTGACCTTCCTAACCTGCCTGACTGGTCTAATATTTCCTGTTCATTTACTTCAAGTTTATCTGTATCTTACAGACAATCTGCTACAGAAATGCATCAGGTGTGAGAGCCACAGCACTAAATGCCTATGCAAAGATTTCACTGAGTTTCTCTGCAGTGTCTTTGTCAACTCTGCATGTCCTTTCTATGTCCTTGCCATGAAACAGTAAAAATTAAATCCTTGATGATCCTCACCTTATGAATTATCCATCTTTGTCAAAGATAAAAATTGTCCCAGTTGTTGAGCGGAGTAAATTGTAAAGTTTGTGAACATAACCCTAATGTATAAGCATGATGTGATCTTAGTCCTAAAGAGAAGCTTTGAATAGTAAAGTTCTAAGGAACATTAGAACATAAAACCTAAAACATAATTTGCTGTTAGGAACTATTTTCACAATCTGCATAATTTAAAAATATTTAAAGACTTTGATAGCCTTCGGAAAAGTGTAGGGTTGAGATTGTATGCTGCAAAATACAAAGAGTTCACTTCCACAAAGGGTTTATCCAGGAGAATCAAAGGGCAAAGGTGTAAGATAAAAAGTAGATACCACTTCAACCAAGACTACAGCAGCTTCATCCCTTTCTTAATGTCTTTGAAAAAATTAAGTTCTTATTTTTGGAAAGTAAGCCTTCCAAAAAGATCAGCAACAGTATCATCAAAGGTTGTGTGCTGCTCTGTGTGTGTTGTTCCTAGGAAGCAAAGATTTTTCAGTTTCTATACTTCATGCAGACTAGATTTTAGGGAAACAGTGGAATATACAGGAGTGCAAATCAAAAGCACTCACCAACCAAAGAAGAAGAAAGAGAGATTATCAATTTCCTTTGGTAATTAAAGTGATAAGAGGAAATCTATGTTATTTCTCTAGAACTAGTGAAGCTATTAAAAGGAGATTTAGTTCTCAAACAATGCTTTTCAGTTTTAAAACATTTACAAACACAGAGCTGTAAAAATTCTGAATGATATCTGAACCTGCACAGGGAATAGTATAAGGTTTAGATGCCTCTTATTGTGTACTTCAGACTATATTTTGGAGGCATGAGAGTGTTTGGGGAGTGATGAGAGAGTCAGAATTTTTTCACCACAAATGGGTGTTTGAATTAGAATTTGGGAGCCCTAACTCCCACAGCTGTGCTCTGCTCATAACAACCTTTTATAAGTTTGGCACAAAAGTCTGCAGGTAAGAGTGAGATCAACTCTCAAAAATATGTCATGAAAACAGATAACTAGTTTGACAGAAGTTTGAAATGTTTTCTTCTACAAAATATTTTTGGATAACCTTAAGTAGACCAGTATGTACTAGAAAATGCTTATACACAAACAACTGAATGCTTCCAACTTCATGTATGCCATTAGTTCCAGTGGCCTCAACATTTCTACCTCATGTAAGCAGTTTTAAACAGATTCAGTTGATGTGTGAAGACCAAATACTGTTCTTCTTCTCACAGAGCATATGTTTCCACTATTCTTAATATTGCTTAAGAAGTTCCTTCTTAAAAGATACACAGAGATTTTTTATTAGCACATTGATTTTACTTAATGGCAGCACACAAAACAAAACTTTGGCCATCATCACTCCTTAACTGAAAAGACAGAAATCACATTACCTTTATAACAGTCCATTAATTCACATCTGCACAAACAACTGACTGGAGTGGAATACTGAGGTAATATTTTGTATAGCTCTATTAAATTCCCTTCTCAAAGTTTGGGTTAACTCTTTGCTGGAGCAGAGAGC
This sequence comes from Calcarius lapponicus, assembly GCA_039654755.1. Classification (NCBI taxonomy): domain Eukaryota; kingdom Metazoa; phylum Chordata; class Aves; order Passeriformes; family Fringillidae; genus Calcarius; species Calcarius lapponicus. Next base: position 62,503,872 of record CM077465.1, read on the forward strand.
ACTCTTGTCTTTTCTGAGACATTAAACATAATTAAGCTGCATGTAGTAACTTAAAACCTGAAACTAGGTACTGACTACATTTCACACACCAAAGTGCAATTTCTATACTCAAAATATCATAAAACTGTCTAAACATTACCTGAAAAATGACCGAAAGCTTTAACAGAAATATAAACACTACATTCACTGATAGCACCTCCTCATCTTAACCATTATATGCATATATGTTATATATAATATATGTTACACATATATTTCTGTGTGAGGTTTTCACACAACCCCTTCATGTTTTATCTTTAGCAAACATATCAATACATTTACCTTTCAGTTCTATTCAAAGACAATTTCATGTTCTTTTTTCACCTATACTCTAAAGATTTGAGAAAACTGTAGTAGTGTCTGTTCTTTCTGAGAGCTAGACATGAACCTTGCAAACAAAACAACTTGCAATCTACTCCCCATGAGTCTTTGGACATGCAGGTTCATCCCTATAAGGTATAGATGAGGGGGTTTTGGTGAAATATGGCATCCAGGGTGGTTCAGACGAGTTTGAAGTACTGGTACAGACAGAGTATATGAAATAATAATCTCTGGGACTCCCTAAGACTATCACTCTGCATGTCATTAAAAAACTAAAATTCCACTATATATAAGTTTACCTCACTGACTTCTCATTCTCTCTGCTCTCCACCTCTGAGAAAAAAAAAAAAAAAAAAAAAAAGCCCACCACAGCTTGAATTTCATTAGTAAGTCTGTAAAGCGCTTTAATCCCTGAAATTAGTGGAAGTTTCCCCCCTGACCTGCCAATAGGACCCATAAAATATACTGAGAAAAGTTTCCCTGAAAAATAAAGTTGAAATAACATACAAAACTGAGGAATTTGTGCAAAAAATCTTATTAATAGATGGGACTCAGCACTTGCTTACCTTTCAGACATCCTTGACTTTAACTCCAGCATTTGAATTACTCACAACTTGAAGTCTTAAGGTTTGACTTTCCAGATTATGAAAACTATAATGTGAGTAAAGTCAATGTACTGCACATGAAGTGTAGCAATGAAAACCATACTTTTACATGGAATGAATTATATCCTATATCATGCAAACCAAAACTGGTGGATCAAAGATGAATCCCACTTGAATGGGAAGACTCTAGTACAGGGTGTTCACTCTACCAAAAAGAAATTTGTTTTGTTTAAATTGCCTTTGTGAATGAGAAGGAGAAAAATTACATTTCGGGAATGGGAAATAGAGAGAGTAGAGTAAAATCAGTCAATCCCGGATTTAGAACAGTTATAGTAATTTACGCAGAATTCAAAGGAATGCCCATAAAAACAGGGAACACAGCAGGAGAGCAGAACAAAAATAAATGGAAATTGTTTTTTACCTGAGAATATTGAGGAAAAAAGGAACTGACTTCACAGTGTACAAAGGGAGTATCCATGCTGCAGTAGTGAAACCAGAGGGACAGAGAAGACTATGGGATATACATTGGTCATTTTGGTGCAAACAAAACATCCACGCAACCCAGAACGTTGCCAACAGCAATGACCATAAACAAATAGAAAGTGAAATGAAACAACACAATAAATTATACTTTCACAGCTATTTTCAGCTATAGGGATTTCCAGATTCTAATGTGATTTATCTGTTTAGTGACACTCAATACATCTCTCTTTCAATTAGTTGTCCAGTTTCTCCTGTGACACGTAAAATTTCTGTATCTCAAACATATATTGGAAAGGAAAATTCCATAGTGCTGTTTGTGACCCTGTCCTCTAGCAGTTTCATTTTATGGTCTTTCTTTATTAAATTGGAAGAAATCGAGATGCAGAAGTTCAGACCTTTACATTTGTGTTTCTTCTACTCTGCTTTTTTCACTAACCTTAAACAAAAGAATGCTGCTATAGAATCTGCGCAAGATGACTACAGAACCGAAAAGTTACCACAACATTAATATTTCTCTTATATATGGGGAAAGCACAATGTCGTATTTGAACCCCAATGATTTATAAGTAGCATATATCCTGACAATGTAGATATCATCAACCAAAAAGTCCTTCTACATTTGAAGCACCAGCTGACAAAAAGGCAACCTAGAAAGTGGTCAGAATTTTTGCTCTCACAACCACCAGTTAGAGGTCAACAAATAGTAATGTGGCAAAGGATGTCAGGAAGTCATCATCAACACTTTCAGTGACAGTGCAAAATTAATTTACAAATTAATAACTTTATAAAGTAAAAAGTAGGAAGAAATTATGTAGGCCTAAAAGATACTAGTGTTTGCTCAGAATACACAGGACGGGCAGAGAATGGCAAGATGATATTCACCATTCTCATCATTGCTATTATTATTATACAATTCCACCCATAATTCAGTCTAAAAGTGTCCTTGTTAAAGCAGCTGTGGCCTGAAGGATAAACAAAAGTACAAGTAGTCACCATTAGGGAAAGAAGGAACTCAACAAACAAAGCCTCATGATTTGCTATCAAGGTTGTCTTGTTTTCAGATGACCTCCCTTCTTCTGAATTCCCCTTGGTAAAGGTTATTTGCAAATGCCTATTAAACACTGCTTCTTAACATTCTCTCTGTGCCTTGTCATTGTAGCACAAAACAAATGAATAAGCCTTCAAGCTGACTGTTTTATTTCATCTTTTTCCAGATTTCATGGGGATATCAGAAAAACTTGACACTGTCTTGAACTCTTCACCTCAGAATCCAACATGTACTGTGTTTTATATACCCTCTTGGGATTCATGTCCTCTAGTTAATCTTCAGCATGCAAGAAAGCTAAATGGAACAAGATTTTTCAGCTAAGAAACATATCTGAAGACAAAATTTTATGGTTTCCACCCTGCTTAGTTTATAGACATCAATTTTTGTTTTCTGTAGTGCATTCAGTTATAATATTCATTACACTATTGATCACTAATTAAGCATGCTGTACACGGTGTCCTATCTGATGATATATTACAAAACACCCAGTCCAATAAGAAATATTTGTGAACAATTGAAATTCAACAATAAAAGAAATATGTGCAAAACACTTGTGCAAAACATGATATAAATGGCATACAACAGGAACAAAAAAAATTAACAGGTAAGTAAGTCTGAAAGACACTGTGTGATGAAGTAACTGCTGGATTGAGATGTCAAGAAAAACCCTAACAGAACAGGAGGCAAAAGCATGGGATCATTCTGGATAAGAAATTCCAGGTAGAATCACCACAAGAATCCAACAAAGAGTATCTCTAAAAATGGAAATAAAAAATGGAAATTTCAAAACACCAGCAAATATTTTTGTGATCTATATTCTGCCTTCTCTACATTCACCCTACTTTCATATTGCTCTTCTTGCTAAAATAAATGAAATTGGAGTGGAATAAATAGTTCTACATCTTAGGTGTTCTATATGGACTACTTCATTCACTGCGCATCCTTCAGAAAGACTTGGAGTTCAATGCTTAGAATTACCTACATTTCCATTGCAAGGTAAGATTTCTGCTGTACAAAACTTTCTCCCTGCTATGAATTGAATGCTTTGCTTGCACTACACCTTTTGCACATTTGATCAACAAATGTAAGACTTCATTAAATCTCAAAGAGCTTAAGCTAATACAGAAGGAGTTTATTTTTCTAGGCATGGTTTGCATTATAACTACCTGCAGTTCATTTTAGACCTGAAGTTTTATTTGCCAGGAAAAGAAAGGAATGTGCTTATCTTTAATATATGATCATTAAATAAACATCTTTCATGCAAGAGATTTGTTATATTAAAGAGTATTAAAATTATATCAGCCAGCTCTTTTATTTTGAAAGACTGCATTGAGGAAATGCAGTAATACTGATGTAGAGAGGTATAAATAATAAGAACAGCTTCTCTTTCTCTCTCTCTCTCTCTCTTCTCTCTAAAATAATAGAAAAACTATGATTTTACATTCTATCCTGACAGCCCTCCCTGGGATATAAAATTACTCCAGTTCATAACTGACTTTGAGTAAGATATTTTGAGTTTCTACCATGAGTATGCAACCCGATCTAATTTTCCATGAGACCTGAATATCAACCTCTCTTTTCAATCCTAGATCAATCAGGGAGCCCCAAATGTCCCATTTTTCCAGTGATTCTCACACCGTTAATGAAGAGAGAAAATGTAACTAAGCTTTTCTAACTGCCAGCAACAACCAGTGACATGAACAAGAATTGTCAGCTAACAAATCTATAGTTCACTAAGGACTATTAAAATTCTCCTTGGGCCCAACAATGCTTAAATTTTGCGAAAATGCAAAGTATTCCTCTTGTACCCTCAGAATAAATCTTCCAGAAAAGAGTATCATATGGGTGCTGGATGTTTAGAACTATTAATTTCAAGCAAACTGGATACACAAATTAACTGTACTCTCCACCAACCCTGCACCATGTTGCATCTGACCATCCTTGCGTCTAACTCTTCCCATTCAAAAATGGGAAAGTAATAAACTCTTGGGATGAGATGTTATGTCCGTGAAGGCCGGCAGGGAAGAACTTCTGTATAAAACTTTTCCCCACAAATAGCAAAAAAGGTAAGGCAAACAAATAAAGGAGCAATCTCAGAAAAAAAGATTTTTTAATAGGTCCAGAGTGAAACCATGGAAGGCATTGGTCCCCCACACCAGATCTAGCAACACTGTTATGCACTGGGTTTTTGATGTTCTTAGGAGTTGCTAAGGCTCATGATCACTGCTAATGGAGCATTTGTCCTGCATCAATATGCAATTATTATCAGAAAAGTATTGCCCTAGATCTAATGCTAGGAAATATCTGAAGAGTCAGGGTTCATCTGTGTTCAAAAGAATGTGTTACACATAATACGTTTTTCTGAAGAACTCAGATAATGTATTCCTTCTGGTTTTTTGGGAGGGTTTTGTGGGTTTTGTTGTTGTTATTGTTTATTAGAAAAAGGTTTAAAACCATGAGTTCTTCTGAGTTGTATGAAATCTGTTGCATTCAATTCCAACAGTTTTTTTAAACAAGAACAACCAAGCTTTAGTTCATAGCATCTGCTCCTGTGCAAAATTCATTTGCATGCAATTTCTCCCTTTGCACAGGTTTTGTTCCATGGAAGCCCTTATTTCTACTGGCTTCAGTCAAGCAACTCTAGATTACTCAGACAGAGAAACAGGTTTTCTGACAGTTCTATAATTCTCTGATGCTCCTCTGAAGCTGCTGCCAACAGGTGGTAAACTGCTACCATTCACTGCAAACAATTTTGCAGCACGGGCATCAGGATACTACACTAACATTTAGTGCAAAACAAATGGACTTACAAAATTCCTGGGACCACACAGTAGGTTTATTCCAGCCATGAAGCAGCTATCAGATGGCAACAATTTTGTCACCACTAGTACAGAACATAATGGAATATGTGTCCTGGAGCTGAAAAGCTCCATAACTCATTAACTATCCCATGAGTCATGCCTGTCACCACTAGCTTTAAGTTTTAATTTCCTTGCTTTCACTGGTTGTCAGGGCTATTTGACTATATCTCTTTCGTGTTTAATCAGCAGTACCAATGCTTTTGATGAGATTACGTTGCTAACCTGGTGCTCCAGGAAGCCACAAACATAGATCTGTTTATACAGGAACAAATTAAGTGCAGCTCTTTACTTTAAGACAGAAAAAATAACTAGTCTTATGAAACATAACATCTTTAGCAGAAATGCTTTGGAGAGCTAGATTATCAAATGTAACAGTTCAGTGGTTCAATTCATACCTGACAGGCTTCAAAGAATATATATGCAAATTGATCTCCCAGCTGCAAGGGTAATTAACATGGGCTGCTGCAGGGGGCTCTTCTTCCACCCATTCTGTTTCATTATTATTTTAGTGACTTTACATTTTTCTCAACCCACTGTCTTTTGGTATGGAAATAAATTTATCTTCCTCCTTTATGTAAACTTCATTACACCACAATCAGCAGGGAGTCTAGCCTGCTGGAAGTGAGAGCGTTTGAAAACCAATATAGCCTGACATAAAGCTTAGCTCTGTACAAATACTTTTGTTGTTGATATTCTTATGTGTATTTTTGTGTTTTTTCCCAGTACACTTCTTGTACTATTAAAAGGGACTACAGTAAGCCCGATTCATCTCTTGCGCTTAAACCAGTTTAACAACACTGAGACAGAGCTAGCAAAGGATGAGGGAAGACAAAGAATCTTGGAAGATGCTGTTTAATTCATCTTTTCCTAGGCATTAAAATCATATTTGTATTCAAGCCAGCACACTTCTTCCTCCTCCCAAAGCAGGAAGGATGCAGCCCTAAGGGTAGAGCACTTCATGCAGTATTGGACCTGCTAGCCATGTACTGGGTCATGAATGGAAGTATGTGGTTCTGTTTCCACAGAGATGTGCCCTCTGAATTATATATTGTTAAATGTTCTCCATATGGTCATGAAGAAACACCAAAACTTTTTTCCCATTATACAGTAAGAGTGAAACTTACAGGGAAACAATCACATTACACGTCTGGGAAAACTACAGACATAAAAACAGTACTGCCTTTGGATACATTTCATAACTAGAAACTTCTGTATGAAGCCATTTCTACAAATTATGAAGGAAAATCATATGTTAAACCATTTTAAGCAAATGTTTATAAGTAGATATAAAGCAAAAGGTATATCTATAATTCATAAGTGGCTAAACTTTACTTTATAGATGGCTACTCAAGTCAATTGATTTACTGCAAAGATAATATAATGCATCCCACAGCATGTTTCCATATTTCCATCTTTTATCAAAGTTTGATAATTTTTTTTCCACAGAAACCTTTACAATCTTGAAAGAACAGTGTGTATGTGAATGCATACATGTGCATAAACACACATCTATGTTAAATAAGGTTGGGGAAATCCTGTCAATGGTTGTACTATTATGTTAAGCATTTCGTCAGTTTCCTCATTGAATCGGTGTCAGCTACACAGAAAAACTTCTGTCTGTATGTTACTAGATCTAGGCCAGTGCCCTGAAGAGCCAGGTCATGCCTTGTGTTTATTCTCATCTGATTCCAGAGTGCTAAACAACTAGAGGTGCTCTTCTGCTGCCTACACACTCTTGCATACCCAATACTTAACCGAGGTTAATTGTATGTATGCCAAGAGGGCTCTGGTGGGAGTGGGAACAGAATCACTACTGCACAGCTGGATGAGGCCAGCCCCGAGCCTGGGTATCAATCCCACATCTTTCCAGAAAGTAAGTAAATGAAGTGTGAGATGGAAAAAAGAAAAATATGAAAGAAAGAGAGAGAGAGAGAGAGCATGCGTGCGCTAGCTGTTTGAATCAATTTAATATTTATGAAGATATATTGTTTTAAGCATTAACAGATGGGATTTTTCAGAAGTGCTTTATAGAATTAGATATCCATTTTCCTTTGAATTTTATTGCTGGTTGGGAGTTTATCTTTTTTACCCTCCTTGGAATAAGCCAACCTGCATTTTGGTCTGAAAAAGGAGACTTCATAAATTACATGTTGCCAGTATGGCGAATTGCACTGCATTTATGAAGCAATTTCTGGCAGATTAGCTGATGTGCATCACCACAGATTCACGTTCAAGTGATTTGGACGTGGCCCATAATGAATAAGGCATTCCCAGCAACAGAACACTGATTTTGCATTATTATAAACCAGGGGTTGACAGCAGAATACCGATTTTGCATTATTATAAACTGAGGACTGAAGGTTACTGCTGCCTGGCAAGTGTTCAGCAATCATTTGTTGGCAGTCTCAGTTGAAAGGCCAAGGACTGGGAGAGCAGGGAATCTGAACACACATCTTCCTGTATTAAAGTCTCTACAGCCAGTGTTGAGAAATTAAATACTTCAGCACCCAGAGAAGGGGCTGAGGGTTAAGCTTCCCATCATCAGTCCTGCATCGGGGAAGAACAAAATTTGAATGTTCAGAGTGGACAAACCTCCACATCCTACAAAACTCAGTCTTTAAAATAATTACAGAGAAAATGGCAGACCTGTAAGAAAAGCTTGAAATGCTGACACAATAAGCAAACAGTCACAAGCAGGGAGCAGGGACTGATTTTTTTTCACCTCTTTCCAGTTCTGCTGTAGAGCTGAAAAGAGTGAAGTGGCCAACAAAAATTCTGCTTCTGTAATTTTCCACTGCATCTGCAGAATGGTTCTTTAAATGTCACTTGACCTTGAAGGCAAAAATAATCTGTCCTTTATCTGTCGTGTCTTTTCATGGCCTGGCTTAGAGCATCAAATTTACATCCTGCCTTACTGTGGAGCTTCTTGTAATGAATTTGAGCAAGTACCTGTGCTCCAGAAATGCATTCTTCTTCAGTGTATGAAATGAGGAATGTAAATGCCTTTTGTCTGTCACTTGCCATTTGACTCTGCCCTATGGGCACCACCATCCTGTATTAGATCTGGCCCAGAAACCCACCCTCCCTTCCACTCAAGGCCTGTGTGTTTTACAGGGCTTTTGAAAACTGAAAACCGCAAGTCATTCTTATGCAATAACAAACATTTCTCCATTATGGGTCTGTGGAAAACATCACTGCCCTTCTACATTCCCACCAGCAGCAGTTTAAATGAAAATGCCCCAGAACAGTTGAGGCCACTGTAATTATTTTGCCCATTTTCAAAAGGCCCCTCAAGCATCATGCTCTCTTTATTGAACCCTGAGTTGTGCAAAACTGATAATGGCAGCCATCCTATGTCCTCTCAGCAGCATATAGTCTGCTGGACAGCAGAAGCTACTGGGCTTTTTTGGAGCAAGAGCTACTATTCTGGGATTCTTTTTGTCAAGTCATGAAGACAGGAGAAACAAATGCCTCAAAATCTACAAGGGGCCACCAAACTGCAGATCTGAAGAAAAACCTCTGATTAGACACTCTCCAGCTGATGCTGGATCAGTGTCAGCAGACAGAGCAGCAAGCTGCTCTATGCCCAGCATGTGTAGAATGAAGACAAATACATTGGAGAAATTGCAACTTTCCAAGGGAGAAAAACTGATTAATTCCACTCTCTTACTTTGATTCATAGTCTCAGGACCTGGTAAAGATATCAAGACATTAGAGACACATCCCTATTGTGCCTCTCAATGCAGTTCTGGAAGGAATCATTCTGAAGTAAGGAAACTGCTGCCAGAGTCATCCCGACTCATATGGTCAATAACAATTTCATTGCAGTCCAACCACTAAGCTCCACATCCCCTTGTACAGACCTATCCTCAGTTTGGCCACCTCTTCAAGCAGTAAGTTCATTTATGCCTCATCAAAGCCACCTTTTTAAGCAGATATTTACCTTCACTACTGTGCCATGAAGTATGTCTAAGCATGGCTAAGAGTCCCATTGAATTGGTGCTATTTTGGTCCATATAAAGCTCAAGGGAATTTTTGTAACACCTTCACTGACTTGGAAAGTATCAGATATGGGTTACTGTAGATTAGTATTTCACTGATTCATTTCAAATGCTTTTAATGAAAAAGTTCTCAACAAGACCCAGCGCCTGGACACTTTCAAGTTAGTCTATTTCCTGCAAGATAGAAATGTGTATTAAATAATACTATCAAGTTTTAAAGTGGGGGGGGGGGGAAGCACAAACATTTGAAATGCACACACTATTACTGTATCAAATTATTTTGTAAAATAAAAAGAAACCTCTCTCTAGCTTAGAAATATGCTGGGCATTTAATTAGTTTCATCAAATAGATGATTCTGCCCCTGGAAAGTGATGATGCTTGATGGTATTTCTGTTGATCTAACCACAATATAAAGTGCCAAGGAAATCTATTACTACTCCTGTGACTGTATTTCCTCCAGGTAGCTCAAAAATTCCTGCAGCATTAGAAAGATGCTACTGATCTCACTTACTAGCCCAATGCCTACAAAAAAGCTGAGTAGGAATGTCACAAACATGAGATCCTCCATGGGGGGATCCTATTAACCCAACCCAGAGCTGACAGCTTAAAAAGTCCTGGGCACCCTTAGCTAAATGTTTTCAAAGACTGGTAGAAAATGTGAAAGAAACTTTGCACCATTAAAAATGTTCTAGACCCTTTGGCACACAGTCACATGCTGGGAGTGGTAAGTGAGGGAGTTTGCAATGTGATGCCTGGAGGTTGAAAAACTTGGCAATGCTTCATGAGAGTCCTTCCCTTCCCCAGTTAAGGTCCTCTTCACTGCCAAGCCTACACACAGAGCACAGGTGGTATTATGGACAAGTACAGGTCAGACAGATCTATAAAAATGTTCTTAATCCTTGACACAAGAAGAAGGCAGCGCAACACTAAAAAAAGGCCACCCCTTTGGCTTTTCTCAGATCACCCGTCCCCAGCTGTTGCCAATAGCTGTACCCTGACACGCTGATAGCTGTTTATCACCTGGTGGAAGGCGTGAGAGCCAATGAGGTAACCCCACAGCCAGTCCAGTGTTTTCTGGGCTCCCTGGCAATTGGGTGTGGTTCAAGTTCCCACACTGACTATTGCAAACTGCGTCACCCACTGAGGATCACTGCGGATCTGCTCTTTTCCAAAACAACAAAATTAGTTTCTTTGAGTCTTAGTCTTCTTCCTTTAAAGCATAGCTTAGAAACCTGAGCACTGAAACTGCAGAAAAAAGCAAAAATCAAGAAAAACAGCCAGGTGATAATGAGAGTTATGATATCCTGTAAAAAGAAATATATTTACAGGACTGGGCCAAAAGAATAGCTTGGAAAAACTCTGGGGAGCAGGGAAAGGGAAATGGAGGTGAAGGTGAACGCAAGAGTGTGTTAGTAATTAGATTAGAACAATAACTATCATTTATTTGCTTTACTTGGTGTTTCAGTTCCCTGGATAGGAGGTTAAGAACATGTAGGAATAGCAGCTGTGGCATCATTTTCAACACAATCCCTGGGAAGCTTCCCAAAACACATATGGCCAAGCAATGTTAGGGGATGCTAAAGCATCCTTCTCACAAGGTTTTTTGCAATCATGAAACAGAACTTGCATTTCTCAGGTAGCCTGGGGCTAATTCCAGACTCCTGGAATTGTGCTTTCTACATATTTCTTATAAAGTTCAGATACGAATACTATTCCTTCCTTACTTCCTACTTTTTGTCTGGAGATGACTGCAGTTCAGTCATGGGAGTTCATGAAGCTTAGTGATTCAGCTTTTAATTCCAAAGTTTTTGCATGAAGGATTACGTCCTGTAAATATCCATACTGTGACAAATAAAAATACTGAAAAAAAAGTCTCTAAATGATGTGATCATTTAAACTTTGGATGGATGATTTTACTTTTAATTTCTAGTACTTGAACTCTTAAAACAAAGTCCACATTGACATCTTCTACAGCCTGACTTTCTTTATTAACCCTATTTCTCTTTCCTACACCAACTTTTCTACCTTGACACCACTTTTTTTTGGCTCTGCTTGTTCACTTAGAGAAATATGGAGTCAGTAGTTTTAAGCACAGGGCTCACACCAAGCTCCAGTGCCAGGTGACTTCCAGCCACAGGGCCAAAGTCAGAAAGGCTGGGCTGGGTTACCAAGTCCTGTTGGCAGCGCCCCACTGCCTACATTAGCCACCTCTAGTCTGTTGCTGGTGCTTGTGCTTTTGTCCACTTCAAACAAAATTACTTCTGTTATCTTAGAGAGCACAAATACTGATACTCAGTAACCTTGTTCTTTTTGACTGAGGCAGGTGAATTCAGCTGGCAGATCAATGGGTAGACTCTTTTGGGAGAGGAAAGGTGATAATTTTGTGATCCAACACAACTAGATGAGGAGACAAGAATGAAACTGCCACTAATAGCTGTGGTGACAAAATCCAAAATTCAAATAAGCGAAAATTTTTCCTTTTCCTGGAAACAGCTGCTTTATCTAAGTGCTAAAACAGTAGGTAAGTGCACAAAGATCTTTGCATATTTGTATAAATGGCTTTTTAAATGACAATATTATGAGAAATTGAAAGCAAAAGCTTTATTATATACATCTATATTTCTATATAACTCAGTCAGTTGCTATTAATATTTTACAGGATCTGTCTTCTGGGATTATCATATTACTTACATGTACATTCATACCCATTTAAAGATAATTGAAAGTTGTGATTAATACAAGGGTATTTTTCTCTTTATGAAGAGGAGAACTTTTAAACATTTTATATCAGGATTTTATTTTTTAAAAATTTTGGGAGGATTATATTAGAAGACTAATTTCCAAAAAATAAAATTTCTGCAAGGTGTAGTTTTTTCAAAACAGTTCCACTAAAGAGGCAGAAAACTAGACCTACCTTGCTGGTTTTATTGCTTATAAAACATTCCAGGTATTTCTGGATATCCCAGGGAAGCATTAATAGCTTCTGTCAAGCTTAAATTTTGTCACCAATTCCTGCCATTTTCGAGTAGCAGGAAGCTGTGAACTTAATGTTAGAGATTCTCTGGTTTTCAAGAATAAACATTTCTCCTCAAACCCTTTACAAAAATGTTATATGAAGTTGTGCCTTCCCTTACAGTGACAGAATATCCTTCCAGAGTCACAACAGTCTCCAGGAGATTATTCCCACAGGTAATTTACTCCTGTAAATTCTGTGCTAGGAGGACCTTGCACACATCTCTGAAGTTCCTATGCTATTAAATGCCATCAGTTGCAGAACTAGTAGATGCAGAATACTAGTTTGCAGATATGGAGCTTACATCCTAAGATACAAAATCTTGGTTTAACTGAGAGATCTACATTTAAAAATAACACCTACTTACAGTGAAGGCTGAGTGGCTACATGGATAAATGATATCTGAGAGCACAACAGATTCCTGTGTGAGAGGAGGAGGAGGAATCCTTCCAGGACCTGCAATTTAGCCAATACCAGTTCCTGCTACTGTTTCCCAATTAGCCAAAAGAGGGGGCTAGTTCATTCCTTTTTTCCACGATTTAAAAAAAAAAATGTTATTACTTCCTGACCTTGGGTTATTGGAATATTTCTGACAGAAAATGAAATGGAATCTTCTCCGGTGGCACGTTTATTACCAGCAGATTGGCTCACAGTTAGGATCTTTGCTTTCCATTTCTTCACAACACTTCCACCTCTATGACTGTGCTTCATAATGAAAGACCTCCACCTAACCAGAGTACCCCACATCTCTGCTAGACCATTTAATGGCATCAAACTAACTGCACCCAGCAAAGAAGACCTGTTGGATGGTACATCATTGGCAATGGGAATGTGCATTTTACTGTTCTTTGCCTATAGCCCAGCAGAGAACCAGGATCAGAAAACTTGTTTCGGAAGTTTCAGCATTAAACATCTTTGAGTTATTGCTGTGATTATACTAATTGCTCATCTTCCTAGTGGGAGGTTGCAGGAAGCTGTTTTGAAGTAATCAAGCTGAGATGCAGTCTTCTATTTATAAGAGGCCTAGAAATCTTACTCTCCCAAAAAGAGCATCTAATTGAATCTCTAATAAAGAGCAGATACAATTTCTCCTTCTCTTCCTTGGAATCTCATACAAGAGTTTGTGACTTCATTCTTCCTCGCTGTGAATGTTGTGAGTGATGCTGCCTGACAATGATACAGCCAGTGCTTGCCTTCCCCTTTTCCCAGGCTTTGATCTCACAGCAAAACCTCTGCACTTCTTTAGGAACTGCAGGATCATCTAATAGAACTATATGGTGCCATATGAATGTATGTATCACCCAGCTCCTAAGTATGAAAATAGAGTTTCCAATTTCCATCAATGTTTTTGGCACAAAGCAGTTTAATGCTGTGATATAAGAGCACAGCACCAGTTAAAAGGACTAGGTCCTGGCTGCCATGCAATCATAGCCCCAAGGAAGCTCTCCCCCTCAACTGATGGGAAAGGGTAACTTGGGTCAAGAACACTTTGATCTATGCTGATTACAATAAGGACCACTGAACATTTTTTCTCACACAAGACCTTTCATGGCAAAAAAAAAAAAAAAAAAGACCAAAAATCTTGTGTTTACCTCAGAAAAAATTAAGGCAGAGCCCAGCAACAGCAGGATTTTAAGCAACATTTCTAACTGAACTATTGAGAACCTTTGTGTCATAAAGCCAGGGTAGCCTTTCTCAGAGCAACAAGATGATTCTGCTGAGATGAGGTTAAATTTCATCATAGATTACTGGCAGGAGTTTGCTGTTGTGGATAATGTTGTTCTGTTTGGGTTTTTTTCCTTTATGACTACAGTTTCTTGGTAAAACTGGGCACGTAGTCTTAATAAGTTGTTCCAGGAAAATCAAAACTACTTGATAGCAAAGGTTATGTTTTGCCCAATGCTTTCAACCAAAGAAAAAGAAAGTGGAAAATCTGAGTGAACTGTTCTGACATTTCTGAAGCACTTCATTTACAGACACATGCAATAAATACAAAGGAAATAAAGAGCTAAATCCACACTGGTACTGAAGGAAGCAGCAGAAGTGACTTTTTTTCACAGCAGATTCGCTAGTAAGGATTTTACGGAGGCTGAACAAAACTCAGGTTAAAATCCCTCCTCAGCACAAGGGGATTTGAAGGCATGTGTTTTATCTCCCAAGGAAACATCTTACTCAGAGACTGTTCTGTAAGGTACCCTGGGGTAGAGAAAATGCAAGAAAGACAAGATGCCTCTTTAGTCTATATTTGCCTTGAATATGAATATGGATTTATAGGAGGGGCTTTAAATATGAATTAAGATGGCTTAAGGACTTGGTTTTTAAATTCTATCCAAGAGCTTTCTTATCTAAACACTGGTATTTCTGGATGTAACCTCATCTTACCACGTCTCCCAAAAATTGTACAACATCAACATGCATGTCAAGGCACTTTCCTGGCAGATGAGATATCATTTCAAGTCATCTTTGGCAAAAGGAGCTCAAGTGAGGTCTCCTACACCGTGTATGAATGGCCCACAGCTGAACTTTTCAGGGAGAGGGATTGATGCCTGTGTAAGTCCTATTTTTAGATATCCACAGATACCGGATGCTAAGACACAAGAAAAGAGGGGTTTAGAGAGCAGAACTTAGCATGGGAAACTGGCAGGATTAGGGACTACCATTTGATTGTTTTATTAGACCGACTCATAGGAGTCAGAGGCCAGGGAGAAAAGATTGCTCTTGAAATGGGATTTGAAGACAGTCAGGAGGTCACTGAAGCAAACAGCAGGGTATCTGTTACAGAAGCTGATATTACGAGAGAAAGACCAGGAGAAAAAGGTTCAAAATTAAAAGTCCTCATCTCCCACTATGCACCATCACAAATCAATACAAAACAAGTAATTCACAGAAAGAGGCAATTTTGTGTGTTTGTTTGCAAGCTCTGATGGATCTATTGGCTGGAATGCCTATTGTTCCTATCCTTGACATGACACACACAGGTATCATGATGTATATAAACCATGAAAAACTCCAGTGTGTTTCATTACCATGAGAAATGAAGGGACTGGCTGCTTTTGACAGCCAGTGATGCTATTAGCTAGCCTTTTGCGTTGGTAGCTGAAGAAAATTCAGTCAACATATTTTAACCTTCTGAGCAATCCCAGCACACTGTGATCTTACCAAAGCAGCTGATAACAACAGAAGTACAAGCTCTGCGTCAGACAAACAGCAGCTGGGGGAAGGGAGCTCTGCTCTCATTCCTCCCCCACGCCAGCCCAGCTTGTAGATCAAGCTTGTCATCCCTTTCAAGGCAAAAGGCATTGACAACATCTTTCTTCCTCAAATAACAGAGAAGGAAGGGAGCTTACCACTGCACTGGATAACAGAGTGGCAAAAATACACTAAAGCATGGATGCCTGTAAGAGAGCACAGGGAGGACAGCCCAAACCTACCTGATGCTGGGACTCCAGCATAGACCTTGCATTATAAACTGAATTAGGCTCTGCTCCAAGACAAATCGTGAACTCTGCTGACTTAATTTCAGCTCTTCTCTGCAGCATTTCATTAGGAGTCGTAAAGGTTCCTTCTGAGCTCTTTCAAAGTAAGGAAACCCAAGTGGTCTCCAATTTCAATTGTGCACTGCGATGAAAGTAGGCTGTCTGGGAGGAAAAGGGGGGTAAACTGGCCAGCCCTTTGAGTTCAGTCTGGGACTCACATATGTAGGAGTGCAGGAATTCCTCAGCTTCACATTTGGAAATGAGCCCAGGTCAGAAAGTAAAAATAGAAAAGTGTGTATGCGATTCTAAGAAGCTCAGCTGCAAGGAAGGGGGAAAAAAGTTTCCTGTAGACCTTGATTCAAACTTTTTCAGAAGTTTCAAGGACAAGGATGAAGCAGCTCCAGGGCTCCATTTCATTTTGGAAGTCGTAATTCATTTTTCTGCACAGTTTAAAGCTATTCCAAACCAAATGAGACTTTTTTTTTAATCTTGGTTTATAATTTACTTTAAAAAAAAAAAACAAACAAAAAAAAAACCCAAAACCAAACATTTAAGCATAATATTCATACATAGTTTGCATGATTATTTTATGTCAGAACCACATTTTACCGGTTAGCCTTTCAACACAAGAAAATGAGAAAATATGTGGTAAATGAAGAGAATTAACAATAGATAACACTGTTTCTTTAAGCTCTAGCCTTAGCAGAGAGCAGCTGTATCATTTCCCTCAGGGAATACAGTTCTGCTTCCTTGCTCAGATCCCAGAATGGGTGAAACAGGTTTGCATGAGTACATGTATCAAAGAGAACTGAGCTTAGAGCAGGATGCAGAAATTATCTACATATGTAAAGCTCATGCAAATTCCCTGTAAAGACCCTCCACCTTAAGAAGGTAAGTACAAAGGAAACCAAGGAGCAGGAACATGGGATTAAAATATCCATCTTTTGATCCTGTCTGCTTGGTTATGGATTGTGCAGTACTTAGCCAGCAATACCTGGCTGTACACATAACTCTGTGTGAGTGTGTGTATGCAGATACAGCTACACACAAAGGAGGCAGCTGCAGGTGGAGATACAGAGGCCAGGACACCACTGCCTATTTTTATTTTTATTTTTTCTTCTCAGTAAATAGCCTGGCTCTACTGCTGTTGCTAAAGAAAGAAGCACTAAACACAGCCCTGCTGCTCCTTCTTTCCCATTTCCCTATGAAGGTGGACTTTTAAGCCTTTCCCTGCCACTCTTTGTCTCTGGGCATGTCTTTACTCCTCCCATGACAGAGCATGTCAGGGCACACCCTGGAATACCACCCTGGGTAGAGTAACTTAATTTTGCCTACCAAGGGCAGCCTCAAGGTAGCTCTGCAGCAAGGTCTCCATGGCCTTCCCATGCCAGTCACCAGGGGCCAGCCTAATTTGTCCCTTTGTCTTCTGAGGCTTCTCTCTACCCTACAGCCCCCAGGATGGCACTACCTGTCCCACAGCACGGGACCAGCATGAGGACAAGATAACTGCAGGTGAGAGGGACAGAGAAGATCCCTTTGGAAGGCTCCTTCCCACCACTGGCAAAATCTACAGCATCCCTGGACAGCTGAGGAAAAGCTAAGATTTCCTAGGACTTACTGGACCAAATAGGATAAGGTCATCTTCCTAGACCTTTTCTTTTTAGCTGTATTTTTATATCAACACACAAATGAGGAGGGAACATAACTGCAGAACCCCAGAGGAAGGATACATGCGTGGGAAAATGGATGCACTTTCAAAGAAGTTAACAGCACTGTCAATTCACTGGTGTCCATTTTGATCCAAGATTCTATACTGTTCTTATTTCACAATTTTGGGGGGGGGGGGCGGGGGGACTAACAGTAATAAACTAATTTTACGTTAACCAACAGCACTCAAAGTTTCAAACAGATCACACATGAAACAGCAGAAATGTAAGAGCAGCTTTTCAGCAGTTCTATTTGCAGAAACAGAGCTTAAGTGAATAAATAAAAATACCAGTAATTTCATTGAATTATATTGCTCAGTTTCAGTTTTGTCTCCCAATTCAAACAGCCTAGTGATTGATATGTTATTGTGAATTTGTGTACTGTGTCTGTAATTAATGTGTTTTGGAATGACCCTTGGAGAGAAAATCAATATTGGAAATAAGAGACTTCCAGTGATTTGCATTTCTGACTCTTCTAAATTAGTTTTCAAGCAGTAAGAATTTCTATTAAGAACAAAAATCATCCCAAAATGTGAATAGTGACAGTTTCCACAATTCCTCACATCCTTGAATGTTCTTACAAAGTACTTCACAATTTTCAGATTCCTTAGAATGAAGGAAGATAGGGGGAGGAATCAGGTACACATTTTCCAAAACAAGTTTCTAACCTTGATCACCTCAAAGCCATGGGCTAAATGGCATACAAAGAAAATCTAAGAAGAACAAACTGGCTGAGAATAATCTTGGTTTTGGAAGGAGTCCACAGATCAAAACTCATTAATTTCTTCTTTTACAATACAGTAAGACAAGATCTGCAAAGTTCATCTCTCAGCATTCAATCAGCAGGAAGCTGAGGCAATGCAGTCCCTTCTCCTCGCTTTCAGGGTGGTCCATGAAGCCAAGCCCTTTCATTTGAGGGCATGGCTGGATGGTAAATCTCATTGTGGGATGTTGTACTCTTGAAAGTTTCACCAATTCAAGCACAACTGAGGCTTGTGCTGCTAAAGAAATGCAGCTGCTGGAGATATCCCTGAATATCCCCATCACCATTGGGTCTATGTCCTAGAGAAGCAGCATGGCCATTGTCTTGTCCTTGGTTTTCACGTTGCTTATCAAATCCAAACAGAAACCCAAAACTAGATCTCTTAAATTCTAGTGGAGATTTTTCTAGCTATGTAGCCAAAGTTTTCTAATAACTCTGTCATTATTTTATTAATTTAGAAGTCTCAAGCTGGCACTAGTTCATTCACTTCCCTCATCTGTGCTGCAACAAAAGAGATAGGGTTTAAATTTGCGCAAGCATTTAGTGTTCCTGAGTCACAGTTACTGAACTCCAGTTCGGTCTTGCTGCTTTCAAACATCTTTTATTTTTTTTTAAGGAATGGATATTGCTCTGCTGTGAGGCTAAATGGGGCAGGACAGCCTAAATTTTGCTGATGAGCAACTTCAGTACTTTGGGGGTAAAGAAAATTTACTTCAGCTGCAAAAAATGAATATACATGCTGTAAGGAGAAATTACTCAAATAGTGAGTATGCATAGAGCAGGTGATAGTAAAAGTCATAAGTGTCACTTATGTGTGACAGAGCTGTTAAAGTGGAATAATATTTATACACTGCAAATAGATTTATACTGCTGAGAATATTTGACTGCTTTTGGGAGTAAACTTCAGAAACGTGTTCCTATGCAGGCAGTACAGTGGACAAACAAACACTTTGGTGTCAAAAAAAAAATTAAATATGAAATACAGAAGGGCTAAAATGGGAAAGTGAGAGATGGATATTCTGTATCATCACTTCTCAAGCCCCTTGTTTGAGAAAGGGTGACTGGGAAGAATATTGACTACTCTTTGTTACCATATATTATAACCTCAGTGTCCCAGAAGAAAGAAATGGGTACAGCAAGCATCAGGAATTTGGTGGGAGGAGAGTTTACAGTCACAGTCATGTCGTCCTCTAATTGCTACTCATCATCAGCCAGTTCCAAAAGCACATCCCTCTACTCCTTCCAGTACCAAGCCTGCATTAATGGCAGCCTAACTGTGACAGGAGGTGTTGGTGTTCTGTGTACAGCATTCAGCTCTCAACAGCAATGTATTCAAGAGTGGATCACAAACAAGCAATGGTTCAAGCCAATGGTTCAGCCAATCCCATGTTCCATTCTGGGGAGAATGTGGTGTTTAGACACACAGAAAAACAGGCAGCACGTAAAATTTGCTAAAAACAGCACACATATGGCTGTTTGTTATTTATTGAGTTCCAATGGTATGTTCAGCAACTTGCATGGGAATCTTCCAATGAAATTATTTAAGTCATTCCAAGTTATAGCATCTAATTTTTCCACCCCAATATTTACAGAATGGCTTGATTCCTTAAGCGGGCCCCAGCTCTTACAGACTGTGTGGAAATTTTACCATCAGGATATATGGGACTGTTCATCCTTAGTACCTGTAGCCAAATGTTCACAACCTGTCCCATGGATATATAGATTGCTCAGTTCTTTTGAATTTGCAAGGCCAAATTGTTCTGCTTCATAGTACTTCAGAGACTCACATGATTCCACTGGTTTTATTCCCAAGATCACTAGGTGGTTAAAGAAAAGAACAAGTTGGACAAATGCATTCCTGATGTAAGCAGATGAAACCTTATAACCTCATTTTTCCTCTGCCCCCATTTTAGAACTTGTCAGTTGAGCAGCAGCTGTTTACACCAATTAGGAATTTGGCCTAAGATATAGAAATAAAACAGCAGATTATATTCCATGGAGAGCACATTAAAAATAAACAATGCATTTGTGTGTGTGTGTGTGGCAGAACTGAGTCTTGAGCTCTTAATTATAGGAAACAGGAAATACTTTGGTTGCTCTCCTTCCCAAGATCAAAATTCGTTAATAATTACACCACTTCTTAAAGGTTCCTTCTCCCTTTAGCTTTACTGCCGCTGGGGGGGGGAGGGAAGGGTGGAGGAAGGGGGAGGAAACCAGGGATCACCATAACAATATGAAGGTGGAAAAAAGAGACATTACAAGTTCCAAGATAAGAGCAAGGAAAGCCTTGCACGATAAAATCAGTCAGTCCTTCCCTTTTGAGGCACACTAGGTCATTCGGGAGCATCCAGGAGAATTCTTTTGCTTCATTATGTTTTTTTCACAGCTATATTTCAGAAGCTGCAGAGGACTATCAAAAGACATTCAGGAGCTGGAGTGGGGGCAGTCTTAGCAAAGATTTCAACAATCTTTAAACCGCATGGCAAATTCTGCAAAAGATCCAGCTGGAGGTGAAGATGAGGAGACAGGAGTTTTTCTTAAATAAGAATAACTTGGCACTCTTTTCTATTTTAAGGCATCGTCTCCTTTATATTTGCATTTCTTTCTTTTTAAACTAAACAAATTTAAAATTAACAACTCTTCAGTTAATCTGAGCCAGACTCCCAACAATGTTGCATGAGACAACCCCGTGGCAGCATTTTGTCTGTTGCAGGCAGTCTGCAAAGGCTCAAACCTCATTAAAACACCTTTATTAACATTTTCTTAGACCAGTATAATACACACATTGTACAATACCATAGGTAGAGAGTGAAAATCCAGTCTGCAGCTTCACTGTAGAAAGAAAATTCACATCCTGTCAATATTAGAGAAAAACGGCTGCAAATGAAGATGTAAAATCAGGTTCATGTTTAAAACATCCAAACTGATATTGCTTTAGGAAAGAAGCAACACATTAAGAACAATGTGTGAATATCCACTGACAGCCCTGAGTGCAGAATATTGTTTCAATAGTGCAGTTTGCTCATATACATAAAATAAGTAGGATTCAGTTGGTTAATAATTTATCTGGTGACTTCTTAATCTTGAACCAAAAATATCCTTGAATGTTTCCAGAGAAGCTGATATCAGGCATCCACAGCAACTGTAAAATCAGCCCTTTTTCTGCTTTATACTCTCTGACAGTTCATCATAGTCTTGGCTCTGCAAAAGACGTGATTAATTTAATGCGAAGCAAGTGGTGCCATTAGCATCATGTGCCTGCGCCTTCCAAACTCAGGGCCTTACATCTGCCCAGTCCCCTCTGGAGACAGACAGACCTCTTGGAGGGGCTTTGAGTAAATCTGATTTCAGAGAAGGAAGGAGAGGGGAAAAAATATTTTTCTCCATAAAGGAAATATTTCTGCAAGCAGTGAAAGCCACGACTGTCCATAGGGGCTTGCAGGACTCCTCGTGTCTGGCAGCACCAGGGCACTGCCCAGCTGCAGTGGCCACCACCGGCTCTCTGATTGTTAACCCTGAACGCTCAGCAGAAGGATCAAGAGGGTTGGAATCTGAATAAAAGCTCCCCAAACAATGCAAATAGATATACAGTTGTTTTTCCCACAGTGGCCAAAAAAACCTCTGCCATTTGTACCTTTTGGCTTCCCTCAAAGAGTCCTGGCCTTGTTTTCATGAAATCCCTCAGAGACAGCCCCGGGAAAAAGGCAGCGAGCATTCAACTGCTGCCGTCTTCCAAGAGATACCATTAACCCTTTGGCTGCTAATTCCCCTCTGCTGAAAAATGTGGATGTCTGCTCTTGGGCTCCTCAGCGTTTATCTGCTGTCCTCCTGTCCTTGAAAGTTCAGGGTTTAACAGCAGCTGAGCACTTAAGCAAGTACTTACTGCAGTTTGGTGGTCAAATAGATAAGAGCATTACCTCAGAGGGCTCCTTGAGTGTTTCAGCCCTGCTGCTGACTCACTGGCTGTCCCCAAGCAGCTCCCTCCAACTTTGCTGCGTGATGTGCATTAATACTGAATCCGTGAGGCTTACTTACCCACTGGAGTAAAAGGCTTTGCATCTCCTGAATAAGAGGCAGAAATGTGAGGAAAAACACCTCATGCTGTAGTGGATTTTAAACTATATACCCAACCAGAGATTTTGGAGGGCAGCTATGCTGAGCACATGTGTGAGTGCTGATATTCACAGGCAGTGAGTGTTGATACTCCACTTCTCCAGCTGGACAACCACAGAGAAAATTTCTTATATCAACCTTGTAAAGAGTGAGCTCCCTTGCTGCAGCAAAACAAAGCAAACACATTCACACAGCCTGGTACAGCTCCCCTTAATCCATGTGCTTACACATACAGTGGGCATACAATAGGTATTTGGAATTTAAATAGATTTGTAACACAATAATGTAAAAAATAATATCACTCTTGGTGTTAAGTGGTAATTTCAGTACATGTAGGAGAGGCTCTTAAAGAGTTTACTGTTGGCTTCCACAGAGAAGATGATAGGACTGGGATGCTGGATCATTAAATGTTTGAAATTATTATTCTGTTAATATTGCAGGGACAATAAAGGCCAGCAGAGTCTCTGCTGCAACGGATCTTACAACTGGGTCTTCATTTTTCCTACAGTTTATTTGTTGCTTTTCTTTTTCTAAGTTTGAGAACATACAGCTATATTTCTGCCCTCTCACACTCCATAAAAATCTTTCAAGGCTATATTTAGTGAGAATATAATGTGGATATTAAAGACACTGACTAGCCACCCACCTCATTGTATTATCTTTCACTGCAAACCACCACAAAAGTAATTACCATGATAGAAATTCAGCTTGGTGTTACTGACTGGTTATCAGACTTATCTAGCATAATTCTCACAGAGAAAAAAAAATGGCTTATGATAAAAGGGATAGATTGCCATCTGAAATATGCCCTTTCCTACCCCTTTCCCCCCTACCTTCCCATTACTCTGGAAGATCCCCTAAGTACTGAACATGTACTACAAGCTGTAGAAAGCAGAATGAAGGCTGAATTTCTATTTCATGGGTCATCACATGCTTGCTTAGTAATTTTTTTAAGAACTTCCTTAAAATGCAATCATTAATGTCATGCTCTTTGGGTGCCTCAGATGAGTTTCAGATTTCCACAATGAGTGTACTTGCTTGTGATTGCCTCTGGAATAAGAGGGTTTGAGTACTCGTGCCCTGCCTTTCCACTAACAGGTAATGCTGAAGAGTCAACCCCCAGCAAGCTGTTTTACAGCCTGGCCTGCTTTGAGCAAGGATGGCTAATGCAAGCACAGTTTCACTCACACACTGATAACACTGACTCCTGGCAAACTGTCTCTGAAGTCTTGTGCTGGTCTGAAATTTTTTAAGATGAAGTCATGACTTTCTATAAACCATTTGTCACTGCTCAGGAGGCTGAAAAAAAACCCAAACACCATGGTTTTGACAGAAATTATTCCAAGTGGCCTACTGGTTTGGGACATAGAACAAGGACACCAGGATAATGCTATGATCCTGAGGTCCAAAAACCACTGCTCACAGTGTTTTAGATTGAACTAAAATTCCTTGCCTCTTAGATATTTATTTTAACATACCAGGAACACAAGAAATTTACACTGGCCTACATAAGCAAGACACAAATGGGTAAAGGGGAAAGCATCAGAAAAAGAAGAGGGAGTTAAATTGCTTTAGAATACAGTGGATTTTCTCAGAGGGGAAAAACCTGGCTTGGTTCTCCCTAGCATGCATTATATTGATTATTTCATCATTTGTTAAAATATGTAATGCAATATTCTTCTATATTATTGGATTGGTTTTGCTGCATTGCTGCCTTGGGCAAGCCATATAAATTGTGAAATCAGAACAAGCATAAAAATAGCATAAAAATCTCCAGGCAGATACATCATCACACATACCGGTTTAATCTGCTAGCATCTCCTGTGGTCACATCAGGTGTTGGCTAAGAGTTCAATTTCTGCTTTTTCCAACAATGACAAAACTGCTAGCTCCTGCATGAAATATAGGTCATTTGAAGAGGCAGATAACAGGTATAGAGATGTATAGTTACCTATATATTCAAGGAGAAAAAGAATGGAAAAGAATCAAAATATATATGTTCTTATCTAGAAAATAAATTATGTTTGCATTTATATGTATTATTCTTTATTCTCATGAGGAAATTATTAGAAGTTTCCTTCTCATATTTAGTCATGTTTGGAATTGTTTTCAGGATGTTTAGACTCTTTTCTTCAAGTTGTCACCAGCTCATTACCACAGAATTACATTTTACAAACAAGAGCTGGCTAGAGCCAACTTGGCTTGGTTACTGCTGCCTGAGGGAATATGAAAAAATTATAATTTCCTTGCCTTTGGAAATAGACAGGCATGGACCCAACTGCAGGCAATCTCACCTCTTTACTGCCTTTCTGAGCTCAAACAGCTTTTTTATACTTGGAGTTCTCCTATTATTTGAAAAGAGAATATGCATACAGATTTTTGTCCCCAAAACACAGCACATCTGAGTAGACATTAATTTTCATCTTAATGAATCTCAAAATGCAGTGCTGAACAATAAGGTCCCCATTGCACCCCCTAGTAATAATTATTGAAGTTCTTCCATTGCCGCAGTGAATCATGCCATTGCAACCAGTGCTCAGAGTAGGGACTCCACAGAAGGTTCAAAGCAGCCCAGCTCCTCATCATTTCCATAAGAGGCAGAGTTGATGAGGGCACTGACTGCACCCACAGCATTTTTCCATAAAAGGTTCCCTTGGACCTAAAACTTGTTGTATTTATGACTGGCCCTTCTGCACCTCGATTAACACTTTACACACCACTACCCCTTACATGCACACCTGCACTGTGGTAATTTTGTAATTAGAAATTGATCTTTTTGTCTAACAAACACTGTCCTCTGCTGCCTTTGATCCTTCTGAAAGTCTCCCTCCTCAGTTTCAGCTTCCTAAACCACCATCAAAACTTTAGCCTCCACTTCCCTGTAATGCTACTTCTGCAGAAAAGGAAGTGCTACTGCTAAAGAAAATTAGAGGCAAACTTTAAGGGACGGTCTGCTCACATGATTGCTCAAAGGTCAAAATGATATGGGTTTTTTTAATAATTGCAGTTAGATAGTAACTGCTGGTTAGTGATAAATTAAGTTAGCACATCTTAAGTTGTCTTGGCATAAGAACAGGATATTAATCACCAAATAGCCATCATTTACCTTCAGTTAAGCATAAATTGCAATTCTGAATAGATCAAGCTTATATGCTTATTCCAAAAGCAATCTATAGGACAGATTCTCAGGCAGTAAGAGCTTCCAAAATTTAATTAAATTCAGAGCTACATCAATTAGCAGTAGCTGAGATATTGGTCCAACGGATGATCTGAGGAGTAAATCGAAAGCCATGTGCCTTAATATCAGTAAGATTATCCACATTTTTTGTTCTGATGGAATAGCAAATCTGTCTTGAGTGCACAGGACCATTTTTTGATGCTTTTCCCAGGTGGAACTGTACACAGGGTTCCACTGCACTCTGCAGAAAAATTTCCTCCTTACCATGATCGAAGTATAACTTAGCTACCTGTACTTGTTAGGGACTTCAGAATAATTCCAAGTTAGTGATTCTCAGAGTTAAGACCTCCTGCAACAGAAAGGCAAATTACCTAAAAATCTTCACCCAGAGTGCATGAACAAAACCAATGTAGCTGTCAACTTCAAGTGTTCATGTCTTCAGACAGAGGAACTATGTTGCCTGACTGCTAGCCCAAGCTTGTGAAAGCCAGAAAAGAACAACTGTGCCCTTAAATAATCCTCAAAACACAATGCAAATTTCCATGTTTGGTGAAACTTTCTTGAAAGAGAGAACAACAATTAAAAGAGGGTGAATATTTTAGAAGCTGTATTTGTTATTTTCTGGCTCATAATCATTCTTTTGGGGATGATTTGAGACAGTGTAGTGCCTGTGAAAGCAAGAAATCCCAGTTTTCATTTTTTGCTGTCATTTTCTTATAAAATTCTGGTCAGAAAATAAGACTAACATTTTACAAAAATGCTTGCAACATTTTTGTCACTGTCTCAAAATGGATAAAAATGTGTCAAAAATTTTGACAAACATCAAGAATGTGCCTCTATTCTGTCAAGAGCATCCCCCTTCTTGATGAGCCAAGACATGTAATACTCCCAATTTCACACTTCTGCCTAAAGCTCTGTAACTTTTTCCTGCAGGGAGTCCTAAACCTTGAGCTGGGAGATTTTTCCCTCCGTTTGCATTAAGTAGAGCACAGCCTTTTGCCACATCAACAGAAAGGCTACTTATCTTGGAAACTGGCTGGGCATCTGAACACTACATCATCTGAGTACTTTTAGATGTTCAGCAGCTGAAGTGTCCTATTGTGGCTCATTCCCTTGCAGAACAAATGTTGCTGCCTGAGACTGCTCCAAACATTTGTTTGGCACACGAGAATTCCCTCTCCTTTTGAAGCAGTATTAAAAGCACTGTCAGCTCATTAATGGATTTTTTTTAACTTTTCTTTTGGCAGAAGTGAAACTATCACTGAAGGAAATATCTTGTAAACATTGAAACAACCACAACAGCATTCCACGCGTACACGCTGGAAAACAAAAACAAAATAAAAGCAGCCTTTTGCAATGAAACACGTCTTTCCTGAATCAGCAAAGACTCCCATGACCTTGCAGACATTCTTTGGAATAGCCACTGAGAGCTGCATGAATCTGATAACAAAATAAAAGCACCACAGTGCAAAGGACAAATCGTCCAGGGTTAGAGGAGAGCCATTGCTCTGAAAACACCAAGCACTGAAATCTTACCCATAGATTGACTTGTGTACAAATGTCACCATGCCTGCGTCAAAGGCCAGATTTCCCAGAGGACTCAGCTTCCCTTAAAGAAGTACTATGAGAGTAACTATCAGAGTTTTAAAGACCTCAGCAAGCCAGAATTTCAGTAGGACTTTTTTCAGAGGGCTAGAACTGATATTTAGATGAGACCACCTGGGTACCATAAAAAGTTTATATGTAAAAAAGTCCTCCTCATAGATAGCATAATAAGAATTCTATGTAGAAATGTAGGAGTGTGCTTGTTACCCTTATTCTCCTTACTCCCCCTCTTTTTCCCTTATCTTTTTTTTTTTTAATTTGAGAAACAAAAGACACTTTAATTCAGCTTGATACATTCTAGGTATGAAAGTAAGTACTTTTCAGCTGAACTCTGCAGCCTCTATATATAGGCAGCCTCTGTAAAGAATTCTGTATTTTTCCTTCCATTACTGGTTATCTCTGAATGAATTGTTTTTTCTCCTAGATATTCTTTACAGAAGATGTATTAGGAAAATGCAAGGGTTTCTCTAGAATGTGACTGGTTTTGATGAAATATTAAAAAATTAAAAAAAAAAATAAAAAACACCTCACATCTCCCAAAATAAACACAGCAAAAGACCTTTCTCAAACATGTTCCACTTTAAAGTGCCTGTTCTTTACAGAACAAGGTAGAAGCAGATTAAAGTTGAACTTCTTCCTGCCTTTAAAAGATCAATATGGTTTTCTACATTGTATCTCTTTCTTTTGAATGTGACTAAAACTCAAATTACCCCACTTAGATGATACTTAGATGTAAGTACAAGAATAGGCGAACATGACACGTTTATCAAAGTTAATCTCTGTGCTTTGAAAAATAATTTGTTAAGATTGGCATCTTGCTAATTCCAAAAACCTCCAAATCATTTCTTAGATCCATGCAAAATCAGACACTTCCAGGCTTGCAAGAAAGGCTAGATAAAAATTATTTTAATGAGAAGTTCAATGCTGTTTAAAAGCGGCGGCAGTAGTCTGATGAGATCAGATAGGTAGGTAGATAGACAAGTGGATAGATACGTAGAAATAGAGAGGTGCTGGGTTTTCCAGACTGAAATTCCCTGAAACGCCCTAGCCTCAGGTGCTCTCAGTCTCAAAACAGATTTGTGATATGGACTTTGCCATCAGTCAAGAAGAAAACTTAATCTAGGACTGCCATGTAATGTATGGGACAGTTTCTCCTAAGGTGCGAGGTTTATCTAAGATAACCATCTGTCTCACTCATGCTTATATCAGTTTGGGCAAAATAACTTTGGTTCTCGTCCTCTCTCATAGCTGTCAAAATGCACTGAGCAGTCAATGATTCAGACACTGAGCAATTACCTAGAGCACACCAAATTCTATGCATCTTACCAAAAATGACAGGAAAGCTTGTTCTGCTATCCCTGCAAAAAAGTCTGCAACAAC
This sequence comes from Calcarius lapponicus, assembly GCA_039654755.1. Classification (NCBI taxonomy): domain Eukaryota; kingdom Metazoa; phylum Chordata; class Aves; order Passeriformes; family Fringillidae; genus Calcarius; species Calcarius lapponicus. The sequence continues at coordinate 62,532,465 of CM077465.1, forward strand.
AAATGAACTTGCACTGCATTTGTGAGAACTTAAGTCACTTAAAGGAATGTGCATGGGAACAGAAAAATAATCAGATCATCATGGCACGAGTATTTTAGGCACTTTGTCTTAAAATATGACCTATAATATAGAAGATTCTATAATCTTCTATAAAGAAAAGAAGTCTAGACAATTATTTCTGTTTTCACAGGCCTGTGTTTGGAAGCTTACCCTCTCTTTTTGGACCATTTGGACTTCTTTGTGACTTGTATAAGAATATTCACTTACTGCTGGTGTAATTAGTTCACAAAGAGACAAAAGGGAATATGTCTACTCCTTTGTATATTTACTGCACCTATTTAGCCATCCACTTGCCCAAAGCTTGTACATGTGCTTGAAGGCACTGGTAAAGTTTCCAATTCTACATTGGGAATTGGGCAATATACACCCCAATATATGCATAAAATGTTATTTGAAAAAAGCATGATATCCCTGATGTGAATCAATATTTAATAAGCTTGGCTCTGAATTAGTGTTTCAGTTGCAGAGCAGTAGTACAGCTTTGAATATCCTAAAGCACTTGAGTAGCTATTCCCATTTTAACAGGAAAACAGGGAAACCATCCATCACAGACCATGTTTATTTCCCAGGCCTTAACATGACAAGGAATGTATTTTGTTTAATGATGCCTTTCAGGTAAGGGAAGAGATGAAACTCCATGAATGTGTTTTTCTGTAATCTTAAAAAGTGACTTTCAAAGAACTGACAGTAGCTAATCTAGTATACACTACAATCACTGAAGTGATTGTAGCCTTCCTCCCTCCAGAATGACTTCCAAATACATCATTATCAATACAGGCTATGTTCAGTTACAGAGCCTAAGTATTTCCATTTGAAATACTATGAGAAATAGCTATGATATTGGAAAATATGTTTTTTCTGATGAAAGGAAGACTGAAATTTCAAAAGATCAATGAAGAACTGAAAGTTCCTTTCAACATTACTTACGTTTTCATTCTATGTTAGGAGAGTTAGCTTTATCAAACATGGATGGGTACCCAACATTGGAAAAGGGGCAGCTTGAGCCATATATGAGCATCATAAGAAAAAAAATCCCATTTGACTTTGTAATAGTACATGCTGAATTGAAATGGAACAGGGACACAACAGACCTATCCAGCTTTGTTTTCACACAGTTTAGTTAATTCATGCTTTTCTTGGATTATTTATATAAATAAATGTACAGTGACTGACACAAAAGAAGGTTTCATGGTCACATATCAGCAATTTTTGAGGCTGGTGAAGATCTCACATATGTCTGTTGGATATCATCACAAATCCAGTAAAGGCAACAAGGAAATTTACACCTTCTTCTGTGCCTTTCTTTTCCAGGGCAAACACAGTGAATCACACCCATCCTTCTCTCCATCAACTCTTCCTCTGTCACTGCTTTGAGGGGACAGTGGGAGAACTGCAGCAGAGGAGCCATTGTAGCCAGCTGTGGTCACCCTGATCCGGATAGGTCAGGATGAGCACTGCTGACATCCCCTGGACTGACAGCTGCCTGCACAGGGCATGGTGTCACTGCACCACGGGCTCCTCCTCGCCCAAGTGCTGCCAGCAGCAAGGAGCTCAGAGAAACTGAGGTATAAATCATGTTTACAAACCACATGTGCAATGTCTTCCAGTCCATTTGTGGTCTTTCCATAGCTCTATTTAGTATTCTGTACATCTGCTTGGGGGGCTGATTTTTTTTTTCCATAGCATTTCCTATCATATCAGCTACAGAATTCCCTACATGGAGGTATCCATAAATTATACTGCAGCCTAGGAGTTTGTAGTGTGTGAACAAAAGGCACAAATGCAAATGCAAGATGTTTAATTCACTGTTTATGTGTGATGTTACCCAGGTGCCAGTGACATCCTTCTGACCAGCGCAGAGGCACAAGGGACCAACCCAACATACATTTTTAATGTGATCAGCTGTGACAGCACATACACAGAGTAGACCTTGTGGCCTTAAAGCCATCCTTTTGGAACACTTCTAGGGGCCCAGAAGAAATGGTTTAATTAATCTTCTTTTTTTCAGGATTGCAGCTTTTTTTTTTTTAATATAAATTATGTACACTGAAAACCTGCCAATTATAGCAAATTAAGGGACTTGGCAAGTGCATCCCTTGGAGACAGATGGTAAATAACATTCAGATTCTGAGTTGAAATAGGGCTAGCGATTAACTGGTACAGGATAGAAAAGCAGTCCAAATAAATTAAATAAAAAGGGTTGATATGAATGCAAGTACTGTAGGGCGCTTTTTTTTGTGTGTGTGATAATGATGCTACCAAAAATATTGATGATTCATAATTAATATGCAGCACCCTCAGAGTGGCAGCAGGATTTTAGATCTTTAGCAGTATTCTAAAAACCACTGCCAGTTGTTTATTTTGCTTTCACAAGACTGCAAACAACTGTCATTTCATCTTTTCTGGAGGATCTGCCGGTTAAAAAGACAAGAGTGCAAACTCACAACAAAGAAAATGTGCCCTACAAGTAGGAGGGGACCACAGGAAAAAAATTCAGAGGAACTAAGATGCAGACTGCTATAGCCAGAGTGGAAGTACCTGAGGAGAGTACATTTGTTTCCAACTTGAGCTGCAAATGAAACAGGAGTGATGACCTCAGCCTCATCCCCTACTGACCATTTCTCCATTTCAAAAATTCACTGTACCTACTGTTCAAAATAAGCCTGCTGTCCCTGGCACCCAGCAGAGGTGGTGCTGATCAGAAATGCACTGGCAGAGTTGCAAGATGGTGGGAAGAACCTGCAACACCTGCGCACGCTCTGTCTGGGAACAAGGATTACTGCTAACCTGTCAGTCTCAGCAGCACTAAAATACACCAAATCTAATTTGGTTTAAAAATGCAAAAGCACAAAGAGATCTTTTTAAGAATCCAGCCAGAGATAAAAAAGATGACAAAGTCAAGAGTGTGTTAGTCATTTAATATGTACTGTGCTTAGAATACTAAATTCAGGAAATGACTCAATCACGAACACAATTACAGCTATTTTCAGATCATAAATGATGCAGTATGCCAATACTGATGCAAAAACATACCACAATTAGTTCCTGCAAATGTTCTTGCAACAAGGCATCATTTCCAAAGGAGCCTTCAACCTAATTATGGCAACAGAGTATGCCTCAGGGCACACCTCTCTATATGATTTCATTATTCTTGTACAGCGACCTGACAGTGATGTCACCAGAGTGCTACTTCACCTTGCATGCTCCCAAGCACATGATAAGAAGGTTAATTGCTTGGATATACACGTAAGGGGTCCGCTTTACTTCAGATGTTAGATGCACGCAGAGCAGTCCAGTCACTGGTCTTTTCAAAGTAATATTTGCAGCCAGGAAGAATTAACATGGAATAATGTTTATATGTAACTGAAAAACTGAAGACAGGTTGTAGCTGATGGGATCTCTTCTAAGAACTGGTTTATTTATTCAAGAATAAGCCACATGGCAGTTAGTGACTTTTCTCACAAAGAAGAGGCCAAAGATTTAAAGAAAATAAGTGAAAAATAAAACGAAAAAAATCTGTATTTCACTGGTTCAGAATCTGAAAAATTGAGATCTGGAAAAATTCAGATTGAAGTTTAAGATCAAAATCTGGGCTAAAAAGAAGTGCAAGAGCTAAATGCACTAGGACTAGGATGACAGGAAGAATCGTCACCTTTATTTCAGCCGCCATGTTGAAGTTACTTGTAGCCCACTGCTAAAAAGGGAAGTCATTCCTCATAAATCCCTCCAATACCCACTCAAATGCAGTAAGCTAAAGCAATAGCAGTCACATCTTCAAGTGAGGGACTCGAGTTTTCCCTTGAGAATTATTTAATTCATAGCTTTGGATAACTTTTCCTTCTCAGTTTTAAATCCAGACTGGGGTATGTTAGTGGTATAAGATTTTCCTTATGCTGAAAAACAAATTTTATCATTATATTGCAATATCAGACTGGCAGATACTTTTCATTCAATTACAAAAATTCTGAAGGCTTACATTGTATTGTTTATACTTTGTTTTGTTTTAAATTTTTTGTATTTCCAAAATTCTGATTTAAATTGTGCACTTAAGATCTTTCCAATTACAAAAGTTATTTTTCTACTTCACAAAAGCTAGAGAAAACTGACTCAACAGAGAGTTACAGCATTTGAGTCAGATTTGTGAAGATGCCATGAAATTTCAAAAAAAGCATGGAAAAACTCAAGGTTCTCTGATACTTCTCAATTACAATAAAAACATTGATAAATGTAAATTTTTGTTTCTGACATACCTTTATATCAAGACGTATGTTCAGACTAGTTTTACTCTGCATGTATAATAAAAGGAAAGGCTTAAATATTTGTGCAATGTGAACAAGTCTATCCTGCAGAAATTCCCAGTCTCTAACATGCAACTTTATTCCTTTTCAAATTCTACTCTCTTTTAACCAATTTGATCAAAGCATGTTCAAGAGAACAAAGTAGGCTCTGTGGTGTCGTTCACAGAAATCAGTGAAATCGGGAAAGTTAATCTGAACAATAATAATATTACTGAAATTTCCACAAGCAACATTAAGATAATTCTAAATAATGCGTAGTTTTTTTCTTTATATGTGGGCAAGGTCTTCTAGAAACATTGTTAACCATTTTTTTTCACAGTTGGCTGGAATTTTTTGCTTGTTAGAGGAAAATATGTTAAGAGATTAAGAAAAAACACAGGGAACTATTAATGGCAAGGTGTAAGGGGAGAGTGCTCTTCCAAGGGAGAGAACAAGATCATGTTTGCTAAAGGCCACAACAGGAATTCTGGAATTATAATAACAGCTTTGTTTATGCTGTTATGTTTGGGGTGTTTATATATATATCCCTGGCTGTTTAGTCAAGAACAGGACAAACACTGCAAAGCAACAGTTCACAAACTTTATTTTTTAGTTCTGAAGGATTGTTTGTTTTAACCTTTTCCATTATTTTACAGGAACAGGATTCATTTCTTCATTTATTTATTCATCTGTTTATTTATTTTGGCATGTGCATGACTGCCTGGAGAATGGCTGCTCTCCACATGAATGCCAGTGTTCTCATATAACAAAAGACTAAAAGATATGGCTTTTCTAGGCCAAATGGCATGCCTTGTTCTATAAAGGGCAGCAAGAATACTGCACCACTTCAGCAATCAGTCGCAAATTAGAGAGAGATAAGTTAATTGGGTAAAACACATTTATATTAATTGTATGGAAGACATATTTTTATTGAAACTTGCATTATTAGATGATGTTTAGGGACATTTTCTGAATTCATGGAATGGTTGAACTTAACAATTTAATCTTCTCATTAATTCTTGGTCCAATCCTAATTAAAATTTAAAGACATAAAACATGGAATAGATAATGTCGCCAAACCTGTGTTTTACGAGCTTTTTGCTTTGATTATTTGAGCCATGACAGTGCTACCCCCACATCAGAGTTTCAGTGCTCTTGCTTCTCTCCTTGCTCACCACATAAAGATGGTCACTGCTCTGAATAACTGGTAGTTCAACAGGAAGATAAAGGAAAACAGCTGGCTTCAAAAAGCAGATGGGTGGATCACATGGTAATAGTGAGAGCATAATTAACACAAGCATCATCAGTCACAGCACACCAGCTGCCAGCAAACCTGCACACACTGCTTTTGTGTTGTTTTGGCTTCTTCAGAAGAAAAAACCTCTTTAAACAAAGTTGAGATTCTCAATAAGGCTTTTTCTCCTCAACACGGGCCTGTTGCCCAGTACCTCTCCAGCTGTGTGAACCCTAGCCCTGCCACGGCATTATGTAAACTATTGATGAGCTCTCTGAAAAGATACAAATCTCAGCCAGGTCTGATGATTCCCCTGAGCTGTAAGAATTAGATTAAAGCAGGAAGCCAAACACACCAAAGGGGGAAAATATATGAGACTATAATTCCTTTGAGAGAATAATGGAAGGAGCTATATCACAGCAGTGCAGAAAACAATTTCACAAGGCATAAATGAATGCAGAAAAGAAAACCTATAGCGCTCCTTTTGTGTTTGAACATATGTGTTGCTTCTTGACTCAAATTTTAAGTGGTTTCCTTTAAAGTAATTTAGGAGTTTCATTAAGGATCTAGATGGTTCTTTTATGAACATTGTCATCTAGAGGTCAGGGACCTGGGAATGCTTCTCAGCTGCACAAGTCCAAGTTACTTCTCTGGCCAAGATCCCTGCTGGAACGAGACCTAATTATGCTGTATTCTGCTTCTCCACTCTATCACTGTTTCCTTTGAGAAGGAAAACTGAGTTTGGTGGCCTTAAGAGCCTAACATGGTACGGTGCTGGCCACACATCTGGATGATGAGAGGAATAGGACCCAATGGGACACACTGGAGCATGTGCTTACTACACATTTCCTGAATATCCGTAATAAAGCTCTGTAATAAAAGTTACTGATTTTCATTAGTAAGAACAGATGATAACAACCTATTCTGTTGCAATGTGTAAGCACATTTGTTTCTCACTATTGCATTATTTCTACCCTCTTTTTCTATCTTAAATAGCTCTCTGTATGTGCATATGTTTTATGATCTACTGTAGACAGACCAAAAAAATACTGTGGTAGCACAAAACCAGCAATCAGGGAATATGACATACTGTGACTCAAAATTCCACTCTACTGAAGAACTAGCCATAAACATTGATGAGAATATTAAGGTAATTCAAGCCTTCTCAGATACTTAAAAATATTATTTTTCCTCTGATCTCTGTTTTCACATATTTATTTCTTATAATCTTGATTTAGCAGAGGGTTTTAAAGAGATGTGTCAAAATGTCACAAGATGGGCTATTTTGCTGTCAAAGTGGAAATGAGAACTTTCAGTTAATTATTTTAACTTACTATAATTAACACTCATGTTTGTGAAATTCACTTCTCAGTTAGCTAAAAAACAGAACAACTGTGAAATAAATACTAATAAATACTACTAAAACTAAAAATTGAGAGCTTTTTCGTAATTTGCTTTCTATTGAAAATAGACTGCCAAAAGTCAAAGTTATTCCCAGGAACAGATCACATTTTTTACATTTTTTACATGGAAAAATTGTTGATATCTTTCTTAAGATCTCAACTTTTTTTAAGTTTTTTAATATCTTCAAAAAAGAAAATAACTCCAGTTATAATCTACTTCCTCTTTTGATATTTTTATTTGCAGCAGTCATCAAAATTAAAAACTTCATTATTAGCCAGATGACATGTTTCAGGTTTTTTGATGCTTTACTAGAACGTGACAATTGTTTCCTTCTGAGTTTTAACTGAAATTTTCCAGCACTGGTAGAAGGCTGATGATAGCCGTTGCTAAAGGTATCTTTCTTAAGAAATAGATTATAAATTTAAAGGCCCAGCAAGCAAAAATATATTCCAGAACAAAACAAAATTTGTACTTACTGGATTAATTTTCACAAAGTGACCTATTCTATTCACTCCATTTGTGTAATAAATGAGCCATGAGATTTCAAGAGCTAAGCAAAATTACACTCTAAAAAGTTTTAAATTAGGTGCCCAACATTTCTGAAAAACAGTTTTTCAATTGCTAGTATTCAAGGAATAGAATAATTTCTAAATTACTCCCCAAAAGCATATGATAATATGTTCTTGATTAATATGTTCTTTGTACTCTTAGAGGGGATATTCTGACTAAAGATGTTGATACAGTTAATCAGTAATTAGTCAGTAATCCATGCTTTTATGATTCAATGCTTGAATGAATCAACTTGCAGGCAAGAACTATTACTCATTTTTTGTAATTGACTTGGTGAAATACAAATAATTAAGTGAAGTCATCATGGTCACACATAGAATCAGCAATAAAAGCTGTTCATCTTGAACACAATGGGTCAAATATACCGAATAGTTGTACACTCCAGCAAGTCAAATCACTTCTAACTGCTTAGAAGCTTTGAAACCATCTAGCCAGCCTTGCAAATTCCAGAAATGAATGCCAGTACTCTAGCTATATTTGAAATCAGTTTTTGTTCACTATTTTTCTCTACCAAGGAATTTCATGGAACATATGAAAAAGCAACCACAGGGAACAAATCTTTATTGAAGGAAAAAAGCAAAATTTTCCATTAGAGGTACTTTCCTATTTCTCCTTCCCCCTTCCAGCTGATTGTAAGCAGAAATAATCTTGGTTTTAAAGTACAAAGGCATTTACTTTTTCAAGCATATTAATTTACAAAAGTCCACTTTTCTCTCCTGAGATTATACAGACACCATTGGGTGATATGCTCTATACTCACTTTTCTACATGAAATTCTGTTGTCACACTTTACTAGACTGAATTAAGAGGCATTAAAAGTTTTAAACTGTGAAGTAAAAGGAACAACAAGGCTGCAATGCAACCTTTTCCAGGTATCCCACCTTAATTTTAATGCATATTGTATTTATGACTAGCACTGGCAAACACAGAAATGTTTGTTTCTTCATTAGAACATATGCATATTACATATCTTCTGTAATGATCCTATTACAAATAGGCTTGCATTGAGTTGACTTCAAATATTTCAATTTTATTCAAATTTGTTTTATTAGGAATTCTGGTTATATAGTAGCTTGTCAGCATTGTGTAATTTCAGAGGACTGGACATAAATCTTTCAAGAGGGAATAAGTATGTTCCTTCCCAAGATATTTTTTTTAGTTCTCCATACTGTGGGCTGTACACTCCATTGAAACAACCACAAATTACTTCTCTGCAACATTTTTAATGAGACATAATGATAAACACTCTGGTAAAGCAGGGGAAACAAAAATTTGTCAAAGTAAGAAAGTAAGAAAATTGCAACCTCCTTTCCACCCCAGGCAGGCTTAAAAGAGCACTCCTAGGGCTTTGTGGATATTGCAGACTTTAAAAAAGTATATAGATATAGATATAGATATAGATATATAGATAGATAGATATGAGATAGATAGATAGATAGATAGATAGATAGATAGATAGATAGATAGATAGATAGATAGATGTATATATATTATTTTAGATGTTGGTTTGCAGTACTGCCCAAAACCCTAGTCCAACTCATATATGGACCCTGATATGCAAGAAGCAGACTTGACTGCATTTAAACAATAGCAAATAAAACATTATTTAGCTCTGAATGGGATCTAAAAACAGAAAACAATCCCCAGGGCTTTAAATTGCATTTAGCAATTTTTTTCAGAAGCACATTTGGAAAATAAGAGTGGGATATCCTAAAGATGAGTGGGGAATGCAGCTTATTTTTTTTCCTTCGCCTTCACTGCAAATTAACAAGAAGGCTTTATTTTGGTTGGTGCTTCAACTTAGTCCAAAGCATTTCTTCATTGTCTTTCACTGCCTGTTTCCCCACATTAGCATTCGGTGTGGCACTGGCCTATTAATAGCTTGTATAAGCATGCACTGCAGACATATTCACCAGCACAGTTGCACATATGGCTGTCACTCCATGTTCTGCACTGAAGGATGGATCCTTGTGGAAAACATTTCTGCCCTCAGACTTCCACTAGCCAATTTGACATCTTCCCCAGATCAGAGACCCTTGCTGGCACCTCCAGGGGCACGCTTGGGCCTATGCACATGCTGGCTCTATGAATATTTAACAGAGAAATTGAGAAGAGGCTTGCTAGTGATCCATCTGTTAAGTTGCTGGAGCTATACCAGGGATGAGTTGGCCGTGGACTTCTTCCATAATAATGCCAAGGTTCAACAGAGAATTTAAGGTATTCAGTTGATCCTCTGCCCAAAGCTGACTACTGGCAGGGAGAGTGGCCAGAGTGTATAGCTGGTGACAGCAGATTTACCCCTGAATAAAGCCAAAGCTATCGCTGAAATAGTCAGCTGTGACTAATAATAAATAGTAACCTTACGCTATCCTTTTTTAGGATAAATTTAGGGTGTTTCTGCCCTATTTAAAGTAGCTAAGGTTTGCTGCTTCACACCTGATTTTAGCAAAGCCTAGTATAATGCTACCATGCCAAATAATATCCCTTGGACTTTTTGGCTTCCACAACTCACATCCCTACCCAATGCTGCATTATAATAACTGTGTTTTGGGAAGAGAGAATGTGATAAAAGGGAGAACGACACAACACATAGTCCATTATGCCATCTCTTGCTGCCTAATGAAATATGTTTGTTGCTTGGGGAACAACATCAGGATTTCTATTAAATCACTGATGGGTCATAAAAAAGTTGAGTCAGCCTCCTGCAGGGTATATCACTCCTGCATGAACATGGAAGCTGTGGAATAGCAGCTAAATTTTCTCTCTCCTTTTCATAAATTTTAGATTTTGGGTTTGTCCTTTAAAATTAAAATAATCTTGTGCTTTAAAAGTCAAGTAAGCCACATTATTACTTTTCAAACAAGTTCAACTATTTTAAAAGAAAGGTTAGAAGAGAACAGTTAGTCTTTTTTTTCTCAGCATGAAGTAACAAATTTGACTTTAGGTTGGATCTGCCTACATTTTCTTTTTTTCTTTTCGTCACTTCCTCCCAACTCACAATCTCCATGGGGAGTCATGCAAGGGTGGAAGAAACTTCTAAAGCTTTGCTCCATTCGAAATTTTTTAGCTGGTTTAAGTAAAATTCTTAACAAATGAGCTTAGTGGACACCATATGAAGTGGATGTCAGCAAATACAGGGAGAAGCTGTGTTCGACATAATGGTCTCTTAGTCATTCTTAAATCCTCCAAGACAAAAATATAACCCTGTCTACTAGGTTATGGTTCCTGAAAAAAACACTTCTATTTCTCCACATTGACAGCAATTGGCAGCATCATGAGAGCTAACACAGTTGTTAAAACCATGTCTAAACACAGTAAAAATGCCCAAATGCAGTAAAGCCCTTAAGTACCATTAAAAAGACAGAGTATTTAGTAAAACCATGGCTCAGGTTTGATGGCACCATAAATCTGCCTTGAGTTCTCCAACTTAATGGTGTAGCAATACAGCACGCAGTCCAGCTCTGCCTGAAACTCATAGGCTTGCAAAAAATTTACCCATTTTTTTTTCTGACAAGCTGCTTCCATACAGATATGTTGGTTTGTGAACATCTGGTCTGTGAAAGAGTTTCTCTGGACTTCCCCATTTGGTCTGGACCTGCCATTCTTGCTCTTTATATTCAGGGTACTCTGCACGTCACCAGCCTTTTCTAAACGCAATCTCAGAACTTCTATTTTTGCTGTATTCCCATTTTTGTTTTTCATTGTGGTTGAGAACTTACTTGATCATGGATTCCTGTGCCAGCTCTAAGCCAGCCCTTGGCACCCAGCAGCTGGCATAAAACGTGTCTGAGTTTGTCCATTTCATGACTTTGCTTTTGTCTTTTTGGTGCTTTGCTTATCCTGAAGGTTTTGGTATCCAAACCAGAGCTGTTGGCTTGACCAGAACCCTGGCAGTGCACATTAGGAAATTGTTTGCCATTCTCTTCTGCACAGATGCTTCAGTGTAGGTTCCAAAGCAACCTGGAACAAGACAGGCCAAGACTGGGTTCCACAAGTTTACAAACAAAGCCAAAGAATAGACAATCTGGTGCTGCAAGATTAGCATACCTTTAGTAGGGAGCATTCCAGAGTGCCTGAGGATGCCCTCTAATGTTACTTCATTTCACCCAATGAAAAGAGACCTCCCTAAAAAACCATGACAGAGCTATCCAGAGAGTGGAACTTTGCCATTATCCATTAACCAGAATCAAGCAATTGATCAGCTTGTCACAGACTAGAAAATGTAGCTTTTTTTTTCCTGGTCATTTAGAGAGGAAGCCTTAATGTCATTTTCTGCGGATGCAGTGAGGCCCTGGATTCTTGGCCAAAAAACTGACTGCCCTGTGCTGACAGTCACCCACCTGCACCAACTCCATTCTACTTGTCTAAGTCTACCTCACACTAAGGGTTTTCAACAAAAAGATCCTACACTTTGGATCTGGGAGCCACCCCAACTGGAGTCATACTCATTCCACACACACAGTCTCCACAATTGATTGAGCTGGAACAAAAAGACTTTTTTTTTTACAAATCTCGGAGGACATCTACACATGCACAAAAATCTCAGTGACAGTTCATTATAGACAGGAAAGCATTTGGTGAAGTAAGGCCAGCCTGTATTCACATTTCCCCTCCTGAATAATTACCAATCATATGTTACATCTCAGAAATGTGGTATAAGACTGAACTGTAGTTCAAAACACTGATACAGCATCCACCAGATGGTCCTCAATATATGAAGTCTCTTTCTTGATCCTGTGTGGGTTGCTTTTCCTGACCAAGATTTCAGCATTTGCCTCAGTCACCACGCACGATAGCAGTATCATTCTGCATTTGGCTAGACTTCTATCGATCATGGAGAAAATAAGTTTCATCACTATGTCTCATCACAGCCACTAAAGACACTAGCACAAGCCATAGCAAAGAGCATCAGCAACGTTTTCAGTTATTTTACACTCATTGGCTTCAATTTGATTTATATTCTTTTCTAATTTCAGCTGCATTTGGCATGGTAGAGGTAACAGGCAGCGCACAGGTAATCCTATGTGTCTTAGGACAGGTGCCCAAGACACACAAGATGAGTCCACAAGTGCTGGATGTGAATCAGATGCTTTTTCATCAACTGCAGAATAACAGACTACATACCTACATTTTAGGTTGCCTCAGTTAAAGTAAAATTAGTGCCACTTATTGCACAGGTTCAGGATGTGTTAAATCCTCTAGACAAGACTGTGGGAGCCAAGAGAACTAGCAAATCCCAGCAAAAGAAAAGCCAGCATGCCTCGGCTGGAGTGACTCAGTGCTAATGGAGCCACAGCTCTTTTTCACCACTGCCTGCCTAACAATTGGCTAGGTGATGTTCTGCTAATCCAAGTGACCTTCTGAATGCAGGTGTTGGTGTGGGTGACTGGCATAGGAATTCCAGCCCATTTCATAGTGGAGCTGCTATACACAAGCTGCCTTTGAAAGAAATTCAACCCAGAGCCCACAGCTGGCCGCCACTGGTCTTTAAGCACTGCTGCCTTCTCCAGGCTGTCGAAGACCACTGGGAGTCACTTCTGTATGTTAGATTTGCCCTCATCCCTAGCTGCAGTGCCTTTACTAGCAATAAGTCCAGTCACAACCCAAAGCTCAGAAACTCCCCAAGGGACGTAGCAGGAAGACATCCCTCATCCAACTATCAAAATCTGCAAGCTGCAGGAAACCCATGGCAGCTTGAAGAACCATCCTACATCTTCATTGCCAGAGTGCAGAGTGAACAAGTGCCTCCAGAAGCCTGTCACTGCATGCAGCAGACACAGTCTTAGCCACAGCAGTTACACATGTGCTAATTGTTCTACAGCAATTGTCAGACCAGCTCATGCTGCTTGGTATCTTCTGTGCAGTCTAGGTTGCCAGTGTCCTACACACATGGATAGTTGGGGATTTCTAATGCTTACACATCTGAGATGGGGCTTGAGAGGTGAACCACTCCTCAGAGACCTTCCTGCTCTGAGGTACTGTGTTCTGTTGGCAACATTTGTTCCTGATGAGCTCCTCAGACCAGCCAGTTGTCCTTCCAACCATTTTCAGTATAGCTCCTTCAAAACACAAAGTAGTCCCAGAAATTTAATCTTCAGAGTCACCCTACAAGACTATGGGAAAATGTTAATCACCTACAGACATACCCCCCAGAATTTTAGACCCAGTTGTAGGAGTTGACTACCACTGGCAACTCACTTTCTGAGCAGTTTATGAAGGAAGATTTATTACCACAGTAAATCTCTGATAATGCCTGATGGTCAAAACTTGCAGTGAGGATTGTCCCAACACTCTGTTGAGCAAAGCTAATTACTAGGCTGTGTAGACTCTTAGAAATTTCTCCATCTGAAGATCCAATTAGACAAGTAGAATTTGTAAACCATGTAAGATATTTAATGGTGGGAGGCATCTGAAGTCAAGGCTGGAGTTAATATTGACAGTACAAAGATAGTCCAGTCACCATTAAGGCTGTATGGCTTTGATCCCATGAAAAAAGTCAGTTCTTGTAACACTGAATTAGAGGGCAGTTAGTCTTATGCACACCAAAAAAAAAGTTCTTGGGAAGACATATTACTGTTTATATCCTTAGTTAAAAAGAAAGAATTTATGCATTCACATATGAAATGTTTAATATTTCTGATGAAAATGGAAACAAGCAAAATAGTTTTGACCTGTACTGTAGAGTGGTGTAGTGGAATCTGATCCCTGTAATCTAAATATACCCTGCAAGTAGCCATTCCTGTGGGAGGGCTGCGTGCAACAGCAGCAACCATAAACAGGATGATGCACAACACACAATTTTTTGCTTCTTTAAAAACATGTTGTTCTTTTCATAATGAAACTTGAAGTCTGTGTGTCTCTAATTCTCTCTTTTAATCATTCCAGTGCCTTCCATTTCCGAAAAAAAAAAAAATCTTTCACATACTGCTCTCCTCATTTGTCCCGCCACACACAAAGCATTATGCAGCAGTCTGGCTCAGAGCTATGCTGCAGTGCTCAGCCAGTCAGCACATACATTGACTGGCCACTTACATGCCCCCTCTCAGAATGGGAAACGGACTGAATCCCAGCAGGGTTTCTCTCCAGAACGTTCATTATGGTTTCTACCTAGCCATTTCATGCCATCTACCCAGGATGATATTTTTTATCCTTCTGCTACCAATATTTCCCAAGCTGATGAATGGGTTTCACACCTACTGGGCATGAAAGGTGTGGGCTGTTGGGAGGAAGCTAAAGGGAAAGTGACAGACGGTGCAGACAACATAATTTGATAAGCTAATTTACTCAGGAAGCTGGGCTAAATATGTAAGCCAGTACAAGATCATGTTCCTTCCTCCTAATGAAGACCCTTTTCTAAGGACACAGGAACTCAAAGAAAGCAGATTTCTTTATTACATTTTAAAGACATTCTTCAGAAGCTAATGTGAGTATACACCTAGACCACCAAAGGAAACTGTACCACTCACTGAGTCTGCGTCGCTGGGTTTGACTGCAGCCACAGTGCACACGGACTGGCCCTGTGTCTTTCTTGGTTTGGATACATACCAACTTCTGCTTACCTCAGATTCCAGCAGAAATGGCTAGTGTCAGACAGTCTGTCTCAGGAGTCAGCTGCGGCCCTTTAGGCAAAAACTCTGGATAAAATACCACAGACAATTTCCATTCCCACTAAAATTAGGACTCTAGTGGACAGGTCAAAGTCTCTTTTTCATGTGGTCTATAAGACAGAACTACACAGTGACGACAAATGTGTCTGTTCTGTGATGGAAAACTCTAAGTTGGGACCTTCAGGTTTTTTGCACAGCATGTAGGAACAATGAATTCACAAAGCTCCACTGGGAAGACTTTCACCTCCCCCACATCACCACCTCCACACACACGGACGCACACAGAGAACACCTTCTCTCAAAATTCAGCCTCCTGAAGTTACAAGGAATATTTCAGAGCTCTTCAGCAGAATCAGCCCTCTGGAAACAGAGCTCTGTTTTATGAGACTTATCTTTCCTTAGACTCTGTCAAGCTCCTCTTAACAGCTGGTGCCCTACAGCCTTACTTTGCCTGACCCATCCCCACAGGCAGATCAGACATGTGCTAATTTTCCTGAGTCTCTTGCTTATAGTGAACCTCTCCCAGACATTTGATCAAATCACAATACTGTAACATATAACTACTCTGACTACAATTTTATAATGGAGTTGAACAGATTTTCCATTTCCACCAGTATCTCCAATGGTTCTTGAAGTCATAAATAAATTTATGTTTAAAATTGTGGTGTTTTAGATAAAACATTCTGATCTTTGCCCTTGCTTCTTATTTCCTCTTCTTCCAAAACTTTGTGAAGAAGCACTGAAGTGATGACAGGGAAAATATTTATTCCTCTTGCTGCTCTATGGGGGGAGAGGAGGGGAGCATGCAGGAGGAAGGCAGGACTGTAAGTAATGGAATGAACTTTGTAAGGCAAACCTGTAAACTAGACATGAGTGGATGTTGCAGAAATTTATCAACAATGTTTGTTTGACAAATGCTTTCTGAGACAAGTATCACAGTTTATGAGCAGCCTAAAAAAGTCGATTGAATACAAGAGTAACTGATTTATCAAACACATTATTTGATGAAAGATGACAATTTATTGACAAATGATTGGCCTTTCTTAATCAGATCTCAAAGTCCTCAGTCAAGAAAAACTCTCCTGAGGTCAAATCCTGAAATTTTTAATTTGAACAAGAGATTGCTCCACACCAGAGTACACAGCTGTTCACTGCAGTCAAGATGGTGCTATTCACCTAGTAAGAAATGCACAGAAGATTAATCTATGGACTTGAGATTCTGATTTTCTTTTTGTCTGAAGAATGCATTTCAATGGCTGTTATTAATAAACAGCATTTTTTCCCAAATATCTCTAACAATTTCTCTCCCTATCCAATTGCAGATATTTGTACAAAACATTCCTGTTAAACTGCATGAAGGCACCAATATTGAGAAGAGTCACCATCATCAAGCACTTGGTCTCCACTGGCACACCAGGAAAAAGACTCAGGAGATCAACAGATCCTGGTCAACAGACCCAGAAATATAACAGCTGTAGCTAGAGTTGTCATCAAAGTAATTTTATTATTTTACATATGTCTTTAATGAACACCATTTGTAATCAATTACACTTATCACTGCAGTAGACCAGACCTTTCATGTTCCTGATGTTATTACTCACCTTTGCAAACAATCCCATACTAGCTCTGGTCAGCGTTCCATGGTGGTCATGTAGACTGCAGCATGAAACAGAAATTTCCTTCTGCTGCTGATCTTCACTTGGCATGGTCGAGGAAAAGGGTATGAAGGGTGTGTGTGCCCATATGAGTCTAAAACAGTGGGAACTGGGTAGGATGCTGGGAACTGAAATGCCAATGTAATATTTCATAAACTCAAAGAGTAGAAGATATTTTATAATTGATTTTGGCTCGTATTTGCCGCTGCACCACTCTATCACTCTACTGCCCTCTCTACCCTTACTTTATTTTAATGAGCAATGCTAATTTTGGACAGCTCTAAAGAAAATGTGCTGTAAGAAAGCAGGATACGTTATCTTGTGAGAATATAACCAAATTAGAAATTATTGGAATAGCTGCCAACTGCCTAATGCTTAGAAGAAATCTTGTTTTGATGTCTAAACCAGAAATAACATAATTTTTACTCACTATTTCTATCTAAACAGAATCATATACTCTGAATGTATTTGCATATAGAGTTGAACCCTTCTTCACTCAAATTACTGTGGAGAAACAAGATTTTGTACTATTTGATTACATAGGTACACAAGCACTTTAGATTGCTTGCTTCTGTCAGGACTGCATTTCTCCTGCACATGAATGACTCAGTTTAGCTTTCCTGTACGCTACTACTACGTGGTGATATACTGTTATACTGATACACCAGAGAGGCATGCAAGGAGAACAGGCATTGTGTACAAACAGATTTTTCACTGAGGATTACACTTGAGTTATTTCTCATGTGTGACTGCTTTCTTCCCTGTCTAAACTTTACAACCATTGCAGGAGGCCAGGTGAAGGAGCCAGAGTTAGAAGAGGACTGCTGGTGCTGATTGCCCTCGAGAAGAGTGCTCTACCTAAAACAACTCCTGCATTAAAACACACCATCAGAAATACCTAATTAAATGTAAGTCAGAGAACAAGAACAAAATAAGCGCCCAGTTGGAGAGATTTTGGAGATGTCATGACTTGATGGAATCTGGAAGTGGTGGGTCCCTCTAGCTGGTACAGTGTGCTCAAACAGAGTGCTTAAACAGTGTACCAGAATGAACGGAAGCTCTTACATGGACTATATTAAAAGCAAGGCCAAGTGAGATTTTAGTTCTTAGGCTAGGATACCCTCTTTTCTCATTTTTTCTGTTTGTCCTCATTCTTTTCTTCTTTCCACAATTCTGTCTTTAAACTCTCCACCGTATGATGTTTGCAAGAAGGGAACAGAGCAGACCTGGCAGAGTCTCTCTGTGCTGCTGCACTGGATGATGTCTACTACCTGAGACAAGGTGAGATAAGCATCAGGAATTGCTAGAAATGTCTGGTTCTCATTTATCTTATTAGGCTTGTTGCTCAGAGGGGCAACTAACTCACTCACATACCTGCACTGTGATTGATATAATTGTACATTTTTTAAAAAATTGTTCATTAAAAATAACCCAAACATTGATGAAAAATAAGTTATAAGTCAAATTCACTGGAGGTGGTTATGTAGTAAAATGAAATGTAAGTTAAAAAGGTTGGATATAGGTATACCTAGAGATAGAGGTTTTTTAATAAATAACAGATTTCACTTTCATGCTCAACTTCATTCACTTGTGCAAATGACCAAACAGAGACATTTAATACAGTAATGGAAACTACCAGAAGCTTTCTGATAGCCAAAAATGTCCAAAATACACCCTACATTCTTTGGGACTTCTACATAAATGCTGCACCATTCCAACCACGGATTGAATTTCACACACAAATACATTGTGTATGTATTTGTGTCATGTTTTCCTATTTTTGTTGAGTTTGAATTAATCCTTCACCTGAAAAAAATATGACATACTTTGACACCAAAAGCAAAGTGGATGAAAGGAAGAGAAAAAGTATGAATATCAGGAAATAAGACCAATTTAAACCACTGATTTTCGAAGTCTGTGATTGTGACCAAAATTTTTACTGGAAATTAAGGCATGTTATTAATATGATTCCTCGTGACCCTACAAAAGGAGTCTTGCAGTAGGACAATTAAGGTAAAGAAGCTAACTTTAGCACTCTTCAAGGAGGAGTAAAACAGTGGAAACAGAATCTGTATATAAGAATTAAAGCTTTTCCAGGTTTCAAAAGGATTCACTGGGGAAAAAGGTAAAATAGGTAGTCCACAAAACTGAGAACATTATAAATTTCAATATTATCAAATAAAAAAGTATCCTTTTTTTAATGCTAAATATAGGCTAAAATACTCATGAGATAGTATTGGCATTGCCAACATTTTTCCATTTCAGTAAATTCTTGTGTAATTCTTGTGATTCTAATCATAAATGAGAGATTAAAAACATTATATGGGTTGTCTTATTTACCAATACTTTGAAAATCAAAATACTGTAACTAGTACATTTTACATTAGAATGCTAATTAAAAATATCATAAGCATGGGTTGCCAAGAAAATCTTGAAAGAAAAATTGAGCTCTTTTCCATGAGAACAACTTTGAAATTTTTAAAGGTTTTGCTGATTTGTTTTCTTGTTCTGTTAATAACATTACAACTATAGAGCAAAAAAAGTATTAAGAATGAATGATTGACTCAACTCATTCTGTTGCAATGAACCATCACATTCTAAGCATTTTTTGCTGTGCGGTATAGTATAGTATAGTATAGAAGGCTGCAATCTGAGTGTTCTAAAACAAGTACTTGGATATTATGTAAGGTATGTGTTAATGGACACATTATTTTATTACCTTGTGTTGGGGCATTGCCACACACTGGAACCTGGTCATTGCTCAAAAAGCCTCAGAGCAGCCAACAGAATTTTTATACTTCTGAGCATGCAACCTGTGTCCAGCTGATGTAGCACAGAGCAGGAAATGTGCCATGGTCACCTGAGGTTGATCACTGTTATTCTGCAGTATCAGTGGTCTGCCTGGTCATAACAGCTGCACAATACAAGTTTGGCCAGTAAATGGGGATGCTGAGCTCCTGCTTTGTTGCAATGCCCATTAACCTGGGCCCAGATAAAAATCCACATCCTCTCCCATGTGCAAAATGAGACCACCTAACTTCTCACGATTTAGACAGTCTCAGTGCTCAGTTTGTTGCACTATATAATCAAGGAGCAAGTGTCTCCTGATTATTTGCCCTTTCACACTGGCAAGCCCTCCCTTGAGGGCAAAGCAGAGTCAGTCTGCTCTTTGCAAGTTCGTGGTCACTGATCCTGGACTAGCCCTATACAAAATGTAGTTTCCAGAGCACTGTGTGCTTTGGGTGACATTTTCAGAAGTACAAGAGGAGCTTTTGTGTTGGGCTGTGTACATATCAGGAGGTCAACACCAAAGGCAGCAAAGCTGTATTGTCTCCCTGAATAGATAAGCCCCAGCCCCACTATCAAATAAAGAGATCTTGGCTCTGAAGTGCCTAAGTCACTTTTGAAAAAAATCATATTATTTTGTAAAATGTAACTTGTTTGACTGTTAGGCTCCTGAGAGAAGTCAGCTGCCTCACATACACAGAAAGTTTGACTCAGTAACACACAGAAAGTATGCATCCAGCCAGCTGCCTCCTTCCTTCTGTATTTAAAATGCAGCTTCCTACAGAAGCAGGAAAAGATCAGGAATCTGTATCTCACTTCATTTACCCTAAGTCACAGAAATACAAGGCGTTATTTTGAGAAGCAGCATGAAAAAAATCCATCACAAAAGATAAAAGGCTGTGGTTTCCAAACCCCCTGTTCCCTCGGAGGGAGGGGCTTCGTGATGGGAGCTCAGTGTTGTTGAGGAGAAGGCGCACACCACGTCCACCCGTGTAAACACATCCCACACAGTCGGTGACGCACTGGTTCCCTTCCCAACACAGAGTGCGCTGCGCGGGTCGGGTCGGCGCTGAGAGGCTGCCCAGCACCACGTTTGTCTAATCCTCATGGACCGTCATGGACAGAGCACAATAGACAGTGAGATGGGTGAGCATGTTCTGAGCTAGTACAAGTCCTTTTTTCTCTTTTCCAAACGGGTAAAGGAGGGGGTGAGGGCATTACACAAGACAGATCACACGGCTGTCCAGCAGCCACTGAACCATAGCATAAAGGCCTTGTTTAGATAAATAATGACTCCTTCACTTTATTCTTAGAACTGGAAGTCTCTAGAACTGAAACATAATGTCCCACAACTGCTTCTGGCATCTGTTTTTCAGGGAGAGGATTGGGCCATTTATAAGTGGATCCATTTTCACAAAGGTTTGCACTGTTGCAGAGGGAATTCATCTCTTCCCATCAATAGATCCCATCCACTTACAAAGGGCAACAAGGCAATGAACTAAGAGTTTCAACACAGTGTTTTGGAAATTAACCAGGCAATCAAATCATGTGCCTTCCTCAGGCTTCTTCCGATCATCCTACAAATTGTCCCAGGAAGAGTAGACTAGACAAAGGAAAAAGGAAATACCTTGGATGTGAAGGTATTTCCTTCCCCATTGTTTTGGGAAGGGGGGTTTTTGAGGTGTTATTAGTAGTTTGCAGGTTTTAACTTTATAGTCAAGAACTCTTCCAGAATTCAGCCTCATGGTTTCCTGAGTTCTAGAAGTTAGAATAATGAAGCTGACATACTTCCATGTACATGCAAAGGTTTAAGATTTCATTATAAACTGAGTATCTGAAGGTGTTCAGAGAAGACTTCACTACTCCTAAGACAACCACAGCAGCCTGAAAGGAGATATTTTCCCTCTTCTCAGGAAGTGAACACAAGAAAGAAAGACCAGAGTAAATAATGATGGTTTACTCCTGAATCCTATCTAATGTTCTGCTGAGAAACTGCTTTCGTGAAACACCTGCACTGTGAATAGTTTATTCATCAATTTATTCCTTTTTCCCCAATTGTGGCTTACTAGAAAATGGCTCATGAACTCTCTTAAATCTATTACATATTTGATATTTACTCTAGTTCAAAAACCATGTCAGTCTGTGGTTAGTTCATAACCTGATCATGACAGGTTTTACTATTCATTTCAGAGTGCATGCAGGCGTTGACTGCATCCCAGAGGTACCTAATTTCTCAACCAAGTGAAGCTCACTTCAATGTTTGACAAATTTGCTCCATTGGCAAGCAGGCAGTGGATCCTACTCAAGCACACAGGCTAACAGATATGAGAGTGGGGAGGAGGGAGCAAGAGAAGACGGAGAGGCAGGGAGAGCCTCCATGTGAGGTAACAGCCAAGGAACAACTTGCTGTCTGGAGGATTCTTTTGGACAGCAGAGAAAAAGCCCAGGAAGCATGACTAAAAGGCTGGTTATGTAGGAATATGTTCAAATGAAGAGAAAAGGATCAGGTAGGATGACCTATTTTGAGTGTCTGGCTTTCTTTGCACTTCTGGGACATTTATTACTGCAGAAAGTATGGAGGCAAAGAGTAGTTTAATTGACAGGCTAACACTGATGGATGCAATATTCCAGGGAGACCTCTGCCTAGGCAGGAGTGAGCAAATCTTTAAACTGACTGCACAAGTGCTTCTATAATTTTGGCTTGTTTTTCATCTTTATAATGTTGTAAATTTTAGAATGAACTTTAAAGGGTAACCACTAGACATTACTTGATCTACCTGCTTCACAGGCAATTTAACTAAGACTCAGGAAAGCAAGGGGGTTTTATTCCTGTTGTGAGAGGTAAGATTGGCAGGAGCATAACAAAGTGAAGGTCACTTAAGAATTCTATTTCAAGTATTTTAGAAATAAAACCACATAGTGACACCAAGCCATTCAGGAAGCTGTAATTATCTACTCTGTTTTGGAGAATGCTTGTGACAAACCAGCCACTGTTGCAAGTGGTGGCCTCAGATAAGAAACGAAGTCTGTAAAATTCAAGTTTCAGCAGAAACCCAAAGATGAGTTTAACCAGGATTAAAACTGAAACAAAAGCCTACGTTACATTAAGATTCTTCATTAAGATAAACAACCAAGATACACACACACACACACACACACACACACACATACACACACACACACACACTCTTTCTCTCACTCTCTCACAAGTTGCTATTGCCTCTGACTAGGAACAGTTCAGTCTTTTCTTGATGATTTTATATACCCACCCTCTGGGGATACAGCTGACTGCTAGCAATTACCCTTGATACACCAGCAGGTATTTCCTGAGGGGAAATGACTATCCTAATAGCTAGTGGCTGGTAAGCCTCCAGCTGACTGAGGCAGTTTTAACTCCTGACGAACTGGGTCCTGTCCATTCACCTTGTCACAAGTACTTTAATGTCTTCTTTGCAGAGAACTCAATGTTCCTAGAAAAATTTTCCTCTTTAATTTGCACCCACAATGTTTTATAGGTGCAAAACTTTGCACCTCTCATTTCCATTTGCTTCTGGTTTCCAAGCGGTAGAGCAGAAATCTGGAACAGATCACAGCATGCCTCAGCTTCCCCATGTATCTCCACTACTTAGCAAACATAAGGGTGTGAAGGTGTCTGAGGATGAAACATCAGACCTGGTGAGGGAGACTTTCCACAAGAGTGAGAGCAAGTAACAGAATCCACAGTCCTCCCAAGGGCTGCTTTTTCAAAGGCAGGTGGGATAGCGTCTTTGGCCCTCTGCCACCCTGAGGTGCACGTAGCTGCCCCACTGCCAGATGTGCCATGTTCCTGGGGCACAGCCTCCTCAGCACATCCCCGACACCTACCTCAGGAGGCTGATGTGCCCAGGAGCAGCAGGCAAGGTAAGGCTGGCCACACTGTGTAGCTGTTCTCCTTCGACTTGGCAGCAAGGGACTGATCCCATATGAATTAGGGTTCCCAGTGAAACTCAAGGTTAGCCTCTCACCGAGGAATTTAAATGACAAGATTGGTGCTCAGTGAGATAATTATCCACAATTGCAAATTTTAATCAATGGCAACAACAATATTTTAATAAAGGGAGAAGGGAAAACCAAGTAAAACAACCAACTAATATTCACTACCTATTCCATGAAGTATGACCATCTCACAGCCAGATTGGCAAAGCTGCACCAGCCAGTTACTTCCTCCTTCCTGTGGTAACACTTCCTTCCCATTTTGAGGCTTTAAAGTTTTCCCACATAATAACATCAGTTCAAGCTACTTCTACTCTTCTGTCTTCCTCTTTCCCACCAGCTCTCTGGTAGTTGTGTCAGTTAACTGCTGGAGTTTCTGGTTTTTCTCCTCTAAATAAAAATACATATAGCACTAAGATCCATCAATCTTCTTTCTTAAGCAAGACTCTTAAACAAGCTTTCATATTTCACAAATTAGCAGGAGCCACTTTAATATTATTTTCACCTCTAGCTTTCACATTCTTACAGAAGAAGCCATTACCTTACTCTACTATCCTTACTCTCCCTAGGAATATTGAACAATAACTGTCTAATACACACTTTCTGACATTATACCCAAAACAAACTATTTTCCAACCCATAAAATGCCTCTCCTTTTCTCAGAAGTGGCTCTCAGGCAGAACAAATTACATATGTAAAGCTAAAGCAGCCTCCTCTCACACCAGCCCTTTGGATCCCATTTGTTCTCCTCGGCAGACACCAACAGGAAGCCCCTCCAGTGGGGGCATATTCCTGGTGGAAGGGAGTGCATCCCTTTTTTAGTCAGTTTTCCAGTTTTTCTAGGAGATTGTGAAACAGTCAGATGTAAAACATCATCTTAGTAGGGTACTGATGAATCCCATAAAGTTCAACGACTTCTGCTTCTCAAGTGCTTTAGCAGTTCTGGAAACTCCACTGCTAAACCTTTCAGGGTGAACATGAATCTAAAGAGAAATTGCTCATCAGCTCAAAGCCTGCTTTGGCATGTTGGATCAGCCTTGGAATTTATAAAAATTAGATCCAACTCATTAGGATTCTAGAAAAAAACAAAAGAAAAACTTCTTCCATTCAGTCCTCTCTTGATGAGATAAACAAACCCATAAGTTTCCTATTTAAATATTTTCCCTCAGTATAATATACATACATATACATGAGTATATATATATATATATATAATGCACACGTACATGCATATATAATAGGAGTATATATAGAAAGCATGAATAAAACAAACCAAATTCAAATATTTTGAAAATTCAAATCCACCTAGGTATAGTATTCAAACCTAAGGCGTTATATATATGGCTTTTGGCACCCATTATTAGTTAGTAATCGTAGAACAAATTATTTAACAATAACTAGGGACTAAGTATATTTTGTAGGATTTTGCTGGATTTTGCTTTTTACTTTAGATCAACTTCAGTCTGCTGCTAGCTGGATTTGTTTACTTTAAAATGTTTCTGAATGCTCTGATAGAGACAAGTGTTCTAATATTATTGCCAAATTTTTGCCAGATTGAAAATGTTCATGGCTTATTTTTCTTCTAAGGCTGCACAAGAACACTATGTTTCAGGTCTCAGTTTGGAAATCCTGCAAGTTCTCTCTGATAACTTTTTCATAAAATTGTAGATCCTACATGGCCAAAGCACAGATCATGACCTTACTGTGCAAAATTTCACTAGTTTGCACAACTTCCTCTGTATGTGGTTCTGAATAAATTTGTACTATATCACTGCCTCCAACACAGCTTAGAATTGCAGCTCTAATAAAGACACAGGCACATACCAGAGTTTCCAAATATTTGCTCCAAAGGGAGCCAGAGAACAAAGTCTACAGCTAGAAAGTGCAATGCATTTTACAATTATTCATCCTTATTTGGGAAAAGACTATCAGCTAGTAAAAAAGAGCAATCTTCAATGGACTGCGTGACTTCAATGCACCATAAGGTTTCTACATGATTCAAACTGTCCATGTCTGTATTTGTCTGTCAGTGTTAGAAGCACAGTTCAGGTCTCAGAATCTTACAAGCCAGAGCACACAGGTGACCCAAGGGAGTGCATGACAGAAAGGAAAACCAAAGTGGCTGACACCAATAGGCAAAGCTGTGGCAACTTTTTGATTTGCTTTAAGTAGAAGAATATAGATACAGAAAAGCATTTGACTTTGGAAGGAGTAGGATGAAAACCAAAGTATACTTTGTACTTTCCCAGATCAGCAACTCACACTGGTCACTCCCTTTGGGCCATTTCTTGATGAAATGGAGATTCCTGTGACTAGGCTGGTTTTTGGAGAGAACAATTTCAATTTCCAAGTCATATCTCCACACTCCCTGATTTGGCTTGACAGCAGTGTAGATCTTCCCTGGCTGCCCAGGAAGAATTTTCCTTCATGATTCAAGGCAATCAGGTTTTTGCTCCCTTCTTGCAGCATCAACCCAGTATTACACAGGCAAGCACTGAGCCAGTCTAACATTTTTTTTAAAGTTCTCTGCAAAGGTTGTGGGATGCACACCAAGTTTAACAGATTGATTTCCACATGAATATTTATAGGATATTTAGATTATAGTCAACTTAGTGTCTGGAAGTAGACCCCAGCTGTTTTTCCTGAAAGTGTCAGCAAACATTTTTCATTGGTCTCCAAGAGTAATCTGAAGAGAGGAAAAGAAGAAACACCAACAATAAAAGCCCAACCAAGAACTAAGGCAATCTCTGCACTCTTGAGTAATTAAACTCTTCCTGATCTTAACTCCAGATTGGATTGATGTCGTCATGCCCTAAGACCTGCACTGAAGAAAACCTCTTTGGACTGTTGTAGTGGCTCTAATCACTTTTGATAAAACTTTGGACTTCAGAAAAATTATTCCTTATAGAATTCAGTAGTTAGTACCCATGAGACATATATTAGCCTTTTACATTAATATAAGCAGAAATATGGGGATACTTTTAAAAGTGGAGGAATTGCACTCAGGAAAAAGCAGCTGATGTCTGACCATGGTAATTTAAACATCGTTCTGGTGTTTTGGGCAACCATCTATCAAAACACAACTAACATATACCATAATTAGAAACAAGACAATGAGAGAGAGAAGGTAATAATGAAAATGAAAGCATATGATGAAGATTGGTCTCTGGAGAGAGAAGGAAGGGATTTTGAATAATCTGTGTTTGTGCACACAGAAAACAAAATAATTAAAACACAATTACAGGCAGCAGAAAGAGTAAATACCAAAAGATCTGTAACAAACAGGCTTGGTCAGAAGAAGAGTGGCTAATGTCCACATGCAGTTGGCATTCAGCAGTGAGTGCAAGTGATACATCTATTGTAATCGGCAGACAACCAAATGAATATAAATCGTAGAGGGGGAGAGGATATAACCAGGGAAAAGACGAAAAGTGGCTTGCTTTTGTTGCAAACCATGGCATTAGGCAAATAATGGAAAGGGAAGATAATTTCTTAAGAGAAAGAGTGAAGACTGAGAAAAAGCTCAGTAACATGAATTAAAAGTTAAAAAAGACACAAATGTAAAATGAAGTCTGCACAGTTATTCCTTGAAGAGAAAGGGATTACCATTACCAGAATTCCACAATTACTTTCAACTCTATCCCTCTCTCTGAGGTTAGAGTTTTTAAGCTGCAATGCATTTCTTAATGACTGGATCATATTCCAAAGTACAGAATTACACATAGCCCAGGAAATATTTATTTCTCCAACAGTCTAAGGTTCACTGCCTCTTAGTGAAGACTTTTTATGTCAAATGACACCTTTCAAATCTCTTTCTTAATGAAATGCAAAAGCAGCAAAAGGGAAACAAAAGAGAATGGAATTTTTCTCTGACTTGTTCAGAAATGGCCCATCTATTATGTTCAAGTTTTAAATAATAACATAAAAATCACACTGGGACAGAAACTACACCAGAAGAATTCAAGATAAAACTCATTTCAGAAAGGTATGAATATCTTATAATAGTGGTGGGGCAATAATAACAAGAACCACAATTGGAACTAGTTGTTACTGTTTACTTTGCCTGAAATAATAAAGATTTGAATTTCCTAAATACAGGCAGAGGTAGTATCTACCTCTACTTATGGACATGGAAAGGATAATAATTTCCCAATCCATATGGGAAAAGAAAGACCAGTAGAGAAGCCATGTTGAATTTAGCCTTGATTTAAACAGAGCCTGGCTCTGATATGGTAGATTGTTAAGTCAAAACTCTGCTACCACCTGCCTCCCAGGGTGGAAAATCTCATTTGTTTCTGCCCAAGCATAAATCAGGACAAGGATCCCCAACCAGTTAAAGTCTTTAGGCTGCTCTGAGTAGCAGTCCCATACTAATTTCTTCCCTCCCATTCCCTCCTCCACTCCCCTCCCACCAAGGATGCTCATGTGATGAGGTAACTTCATCCTTCACTTGTTTCTGCATTGCAGACAAAATAGCAATTTCTCAAACAGAATCAGACAGAAAAAGTTCTCACTCACATTAATTTTTCTTTTCTTTTTTCTTCCCTTTATCTCTTTTTCCCCCCTCTTTTTTCATATCATTTGTTGCTGTTGTGGCCTTTTGCTAACTGACCTTAAATAAACTTCTGATTCCCATGACCCACTAAATGATCAAAAATGGAAGGAATAGAAAAACATTTTCCACAATATCAATAATACTTTATAATATATAATAGATATATTTATGAAATATATTTACATTTATAATATATAAATAATATTTTCTTTGCATAGTATCTACTATCACAGAAAAAGAAATCTAGAAATTATGATAGGGACTCTAGGAAAAGGACAAAGCTGTTGGCCCAAATTGAAGACAATGGTCCATAGATCAGACACTTGTAGCATGGGTTTGTCCCTTCCAGACAGTCATCCTAGCTACAATCATCCAAGCATTTCAAGAGCCCACAGTACCACAGTTCTACAAAGTCACGAGGGTCCAAGTGTCCGGAGGGTCTGGAATGCACTAAGGAATGAACACATGGAGTGATTAGAGGAGGAAAATGTGTCACTCCTCCTCTGTACCAGAATGAAAGAGGTGACTCATTACAGAGGAAATATTTAAAAAGTATAACAGCACAAAGCCATATCCAACAACTTTATCCCTCCTTATGAGCAGTAGTTGAATGATTTTCTAAACATTTTTCAAATCATCACATTCCTTTTTCAATTGTTATCTTCTATTAATATCATTATCTTCGGCTTCATTCTTTCTCCATTAATTTCTTGCAACCTTTTTTCAAGAACTAATGGATTTTCATCCATTAGCCAGTTGAAGCTCTGAGAATACCATCCAAATATTTTGCTTTCTCAAAACGAAAAGGCTGAGAACTCAATGATATTGTGATAGACAAATCATTTAAAAAGAAAGTAGTAGTGCACCCAGAGTTTTTGTTATGCCTAAATGAATCAGAACCAAGCTTTCACTGTTGAAAATATGCAGGGAGTAATTCCTCCTTTATACATGTTCTCATTACCTCTTAACATGCTTAGTGACACAAGTCAAATGCTCCATAGGAACATCCAGAGTCAAGGGTTGTATCTTTCCAAGACAAAGGGTTAAACAGGGCAGAATTCCTATAAAATACTTTTGAATTTGTCTCAGGATGTTTGTAGCTTTCCATATGAACAGCCAATATTTGGATGCATTTCAGCTGTAAACTGAAACCTTTGATTAGATAATTGAGTATATGAAATTGTTTTAAGTCCACCCATAACCAAACCAGAATTCCCCTTATTCTACTCAATTTGTAAATCTTGTCCATCATTAAAGATGACACATTAACACCATGCTTCATAAAGCATATCAGATATTTTACATCTGCAATGTCAGAGCAGAGAGAAGCACAGTGCAATGTTATCACAGCTATACCTGTTAAGTAAGACACACATAAAAGATGGGTTTTATTTAAAAAAAAATTAGAGACCTCTGGGATAGAAATAGTGATACAACTAATGCATGTAATCAAACACAAAATTTTCTCTGGGATATTTGAACTAAGTAAATTTGGTACTCTAAGAAAAGAAATCTGTCACAACACCCACTGCTGTTTTTTGAAATAATTGATACACAATATGAAAGGAAAAATGCAAGTGCAATTATGTATGCAGGTAATATACCTGGTGTAAGTTGTACTATATCATAATAATATAATAAAACATCCAGAACATAATGAATAAACAACATTCAGATGATTGTATTAAGTGTCCAGATCCACCATGTTTCCTGTTCACACTGCTAAGCCCATGTGTGCTCTGACTGCTGAAATTGCAAGTTGTTTTGAAAAACAATTGAAACTCACGCTGTTATTTCAGTTGCAAGGGTGAATTTTAGAACAAGAAAATTGATAGACATGGAAAGAATCACTGTTGAAATAATTAATAAGAATCTGAACAATTCAGATTCTCAGCATAAGTACGATGATATTAGAATGTGGTTAATTTTTTTTTGTGGGGAGGTCATCTCATTTAATTAGGTCTTGCAGTCCTTGGACAGCTCTTTTAGATGTGAAAAGGAGCACTCTGTGTTGGTATTTTCTACAGTTTAGAAAATTGATTACAATGCAGGCATTTCCACCCAGAACCTCCCAAACACCTGGGCTAAACTGTAAACAAGAGCAATTGCATTTTAAAACTAGCAAAGAAGCCAAATGAATAGTTTCCCCAGTTATGTACTTAAGTGCACGGAGCTAGAGGAGGGAGCATGTGCCTTCATATGTGTATCTGTCACTGACACAATTCAATCAAGGAAGCAGTAAACTTGTCCCATGTGTTTTCTCTGTTAATTGCTTTCTTTTATTGTTCAGATTCCAGAGGACACTGGGAGTCCCTAGTAAAGACGTGCTATGTCAGAAGGCTTACCAAAACAAGGTTTTTTTCAAATGTTCCTTTCAGCAACTTGTTAAATTCCTCACCTTCATCTTTCATTCCGCAGGGAGCAGGCTCTGAGGAAGTGGATGGCACCAACAAATCGGCTGCTTTGAAATTACAGACCACTTAACTGGAAAAACTTGAAAGACATAATCTTTTCTTCTACTGACCTTGCGGTTCCCCCACATGAGCCTACCACCATTGTATCTGCAGTTACAGATTTTGGCTGTCACTTCCTCCTATATTTTTAACAGATGGGTTCATTCGTTAGTATGCCTTTTTTTCATGCCTGCTTTTAATTTTCCTCTTTCCCCCTCCTCAAAGCACCAACTTTATATGGAATGTTTCCTCTCTGAGAGACACGTCACCCTCCACAGCCCTGCGGAGGCCAAGGAGGCTGAGACCTCACCCTACCGCCATGAGGAGCGTGTCAGCAGCTGTGCACCAGGGAAGAGCTTTCTGGGAAATACAAAAAATCCTTCCCAGGAGACAGTGACAAGAACAACGCATTGTTTTGGTTTTGTATGCACAAAAGTGTCAGTTGTTTTTTTAACATTTAAATATCTTTCCAAATGATTGACAAATTAAACACTGAATAGGAGGTCCACCCTAACATTCAAAGTACAGGATTTTACTTGCAGGTAGAGAGAAACAAATATTTAGGGTAATAAAACCTTCATTAACTAAGTACTTTCAGGAGAGTCACAGAGGCAAAACTTGGGCAGCTATTAGCAATCTGACAAGATGCTGTTTATTTAGGTCAGGTCTTCAGAGTGTCTGTTAGCCCTGTAATGATTTGTTAATATCTGTAATTTTCCTTAAGGCTAAACAAATGAGGAAGCCATCTTGTTTTCCACATCATTGGACCTAGCATGCTCCAGCAGATTACCATGGCAACCAGAGCAAGTGTGCCCGGTGCGAAGGGAACAGTCTAGGCCTCATTTCCTAAAAGCATGTTCCTACTGAGGTTGAGTCACCAATTAAAAGACTTTTTTGTCCTCCAGGGTTTCAGGGACGTAAATAGAGATGTGAAGCCCGGCTGATCAGCTGCTTTACCTGAGCTAGCTACTCTTACCAATGGCCTAAATATAGAAAACATATCCAGCAAATAGGGAAAGAAGTATTCCTGGAATTTCATCAAGGACTGTATTAATCCTAATTTATTTTTTTTTAAGAAAAAGATTGCTTTGAAGAGTGCATTGAGGAAGTTCTTGTGATTTTGTGATTACTGAGTAAACAGCTTGAACAAGGGGGTGCTCTCCAAACCTTGGAAGATGCTCATAGTGCATCTTTTACAGCATCAACAATAACATGTTTTGTCATCAGCCCTCTGTCAGTGTGTCTGAGTCATACACATTTGGTATAAGTGAGGATTAATTATAGATCTAATAAAAAAAAAATATGTGAGACTGTGGGATGACTGTTCCAACATAGCTTTTAGGCATCATTCATTTTCTCATGATCAGCTGCTCACAAGTTGCTTTTATTAAACAGAACTAAATATTATAAAGAATGGAAAGCTTTATAGTACCATCAATTAATGAATTGTCTCATCATGATATCAGTTTGCTTAGCAAAAAATTGTGTCTGCAGCTGATTCAAACAAAAAAAAATTCTGTAATCATTTTTCCTATTTTGCTATATTGAGGCTGATTTAGAAAAGAAGATAGAACAAACTGAGAAATATAATAGAACTACAAATATTAGCAATAAAATAACATTTTGGTCAAAGTGAAATAATTGATTTAGTAGACAGTCATTGTCAAAATGTAGATCAAGCACTGAAAGAAATAGTAACACTACATATTGGACTCAGTGTAAGATTTGTCTTGACACATTTATAGTTGATCATGTAAATGTCTCTTATTGGAAAACATCCATCATAAAACTCTAAAAAAAATAATTCCTTCAAACCCTTCAGAGATGTGGCTAGAGCAGCCATCAGAGACAGAACACATTAGTGTTCTAAAAAACATCTCTATATAGTGCCATCCTGTTTGGATAAATACATAGTAGTTTTCAGTCACGAGTTTCTGAACAGCAATAAATCCAAAAGCACCCTTGTATTATTCTGTTCCCACTGAGCAAAGAAAAACCCAGCATTATGCTTATTTAGTACATGCAGGGCATGCCCTTCTATGTGAGACCAGTATAAGACATAGGGTGAAGAAGACTTAACATACAGACCTATGTTTTGTACTGTACTCCAATGAAGGACACACAGGAGAAAGGCAGATCTGTCTACATCACCAAGCCCATATCTATCCATTTTAAGATGCATATAAGTCCCTGTTAAATTTTTTCCAAACATGTCTGCTACTGATTTCCTTTAGAATCTCAGGTGGTTTTGAGTCCTATTTAAACATCGAGACATTTTCCTGACTTGCTTCCACATCACAGTGAGTATACTCAGAACCCCAATTCAGAAAAATGGCTGCTTCTAAACTGATAACAATAACACACACTCTATTACTCTCCCTAGACCATCACTCAAAATATAATTCTGCCCACTCCATTGAATAAATTTGATTCTCTGTTATTGAATCTAACTAGCTAAATATATTCTGTTTAAGAGTTATCTTGTAGATAAACTCAGTAACTGCCTGCCTTGGAACATCAACAGCAAATTGTGGCTGTGGTTTTAGCTCACTAACTATTCAGTGTTTCCTCTAACAGCTTCCTAGACACAGTGCTGTCCAATTTGACAGAGCTCATTAGTTTTCAACTCTTGAGGAAAACAAAGTGCTGCTATGAAAAAGAATTCATGAAAAGACAAAATAAAAATTCAATTTGCATGTACCTCTGCATGCTGGAACTTCTAAGAAGACTTCTTGCCTTAAAGAAAAATGCCACATTTTAAGAATTACTTTAAAATACTGCATTTTAAAATGGATAGAAACAATATAGGAAATATATAGCACCATATAAAAATGATCAATTCTGACTCGTAATGTTGAGCTCAGTTGTAGTTGACGCACTCTCAAGAAAGATAAAGTAGAGATTGATGAATTTTAGAGCAGAGATAGAGGTAAAGTGGGATTTATATTGGATGAGAGATTAACCCAGACAGAACAAGAGTAACAGGAGACTTGATGGAGGTATACAAAATTGCTACTAGTATAGTAATAAACTGATCAATCTCTCCTTTTATTAAACTTCTCCCATCATGTAACAATGTAGAATTGCAAATTAAAAGGCAATAAATTCCAATTAGAAAGAGAAGTATTTACTTATGAGAGACATAGCACTGCACAAGGTCATTAAGTGAAATACAATGGATAGAGTTGAAAAAGAAGGCTAATGTTACAACCATTAATACTTTCTGTAGGTATGAAAGTCATCATAAATTACTATTAAACCTTATGTCACGAGCCATATAGAAAATGCAATTTTTCCTTACATAGTTCTACTTGTCTACTGCCTTGGTTCTCTGACAAGGATTTTACCTCCCTCCATAGCATCTACTGGCAGCTACTGGCAGCTTATTCTTTATAGATTTTAATTTTGTTTCACTGCCTACTGGTTGTAATTATCTCAGATGCATGAAAATAACATTTTATCAACTGCTTTTTATCCTTTTCCATTTGGCAAACATTGGTTTCTTGTGTGTGTTTTGAGCCAAACTGAAATCAACACATCTGTTTCAGTTTAATATCTACAGTTTATACAACAAGACCTATGCAGTAATATGCTGTCTTTACAGTGATGTTTCCTAACCAGTGAAATCAAGCCAAAACACCTATGGCAGTTTAGAATTTTACTGATTATAGGAAATCAAGGCCTTGATAATATATCTCTGCTAAAAGATACCTTTAGTCATGCCAAACAACCTTTTTGTTTCTGCCAGCATTATCTGTTGCTCAGGAAATAGTGTGCTTAGTTAATTATTGCTTTGGACTCAGCAGATGGGGTACAAATAATCTCGGTTCAAGAGTTGCAGAAGTAATGGGAATTGTTTTCTTTTACAAATTCCCAGTGATGAAATATGCAACTTAAATAAGAATGATTGGGTACTGCTTTTGGCATCCTCTGATACCATGAATTGTTGCCACTGAAACCAAGAATCCTTCAAGTGACATCCATTTGCAAACCTGCCTGAGGACACATGGCTTGAATTTGCTTTGAAGAGATGCAACAAAGCACAAAATTCCAATCTGTTTTCAAGTAATCAGCCCATAGTGATAAGAGTATTTGGATCCAAATACAAATTGTCATCAGTTTTTAGATGTTTCATCACTTGCTTGAAGCTAAACTAATACCACAATAAATAAACAGAAAGCAAAACTAGTAAGATCTAGACTCATGGAAGCTTTGGTCAGGTTATAGTATCCTTATGTCAGAACCCCAAGGGCATCCACAAGTTTTGTCCTGGTGAAGCCTGCCACTATTACCAGCCTGATCCTCTTTAGACCTTGTAGGACAGTGCCTAACTGATGAGCACCCTGGCTCTGTGAAGGTCACTTTTTACTCCTGATTTGTCCTCCCCCTTGAAGGGAACCTGTTCTTGCTGCTCCCTGAAACACGTCTTCCTAAAAATCTAAACATGGGAGTTCATAATATCAGTGATTTTTACTGATGTGAAAATTTCTCTAGCATTCAGTTCTGTGTATTTACTTTGAGCCCAAACACCACATAACATCTTCCAGTGTGGTTTTTCTCTGTGCACCAGTTTGTGCTGTTCTGAGTAGCGGCACCTACCAACAGAAAGCATTTATGCCAGTGGTCAGCTGAAAACTAGTCCCCCAGTAAATGTCCAAAGACAATCCAAAAGTACAGAGGTTTTCTACAACCAACCCAAAATTACTCTTTCTGAAAACCCTCTTCAATTGGTTCCTGAGACTGTGACAGGCAGCACAGACAACAAAGTGTGAACCCCTTAACTTAAAACAGGTTCTTTGCTCAAACTCCATAGTCGCCCATCCATGCAGCTCCAGAGGAGTTTAAATTGTTTGCTCTTTGAACTATTAACTGGATAAAAATATAACTTCTACTCTTTCTGCTGAACCTGTCTCACTGCTAAGAAAAAAACTTCAAAACACATTGGTTGGAAGCAAAATACAGAAGAGAAAGGCTTTATTCTACAGCTTAGCAACAGGAGATTTCAATCAAACAGTCCTGGGTTTTTGAGTATTCTTCAATGATAGTTTATGATGTCTATCAAGTAACTGTTTAATGCAAAATATACAAAAAATATTTGAAAATAAGACCAGCTTCCTCCTTGTGCCTCTTACAACTCAGACCAAAAAAACCTCTTCTAATGATACATTCAATAGATCACAAACAGCTAATTTGTTTAGAGGTTTTAGTTCTTATTGGATTTCTTTGTCAGAGAAGTGTCACACCACAGAGATGGTACAGCTATAACTTAAGGAGTTTCATAGCAATGGTAAGGTATCTACATTTACTGCATGATAATTATACCCTCTGGGCCTGCTCAAGGCAAAAGGCAACCTCACTATAAGTAAAGCTCTTTAAATTTATCCGGTTCAGATCAAACTCTCAGTTGTCCACATATGTGATCAAGAATAATTCTGATTTTAGTTGTGGAATGAGTAAAGAGAAAACTTAAGACCACTACCTTTCTAAATTCCTAGAGCTGGATTTCCAGACTTAGTTGTAACTCAGAGGTCATTCTTCACTCAGATGTCGTATGCTATGTTCAGTCTACATAACTTCAGCTGTACCTTTTCCAATCCTGTATTAGGAGTTTCCCATTCAAAGGATTCTGAGTCAAAAGGATGTTGCCTCCTATTTCACCTGAACACTTTGAAAACTTACCCTTTTATATTCAATATGAAGATGGCATTTTTCCATAATCCACTTCCAAAGTCATGGATTTCCAGAGTTAATGCTATGAAATATAGCAAATTTTGGAGCTATTTAATACTCTGTACAATACAGAAACCTATGTTTCCCCCTTTTACCATGTTTCTCATTCTCTACTGAAGCTGCAAGTACTGTTCTCATGTTTTAGAATTGTGAGA
This sequence comes from Calcarius lapponicus, assembly GCA_039654755.1. Classification (NCBI taxonomy): domain Eukaryota; kingdom Metazoa; phylum Chordata; class Aves; order Passeriformes; family Fringillidae; genus Calcarius; species Calcarius lapponicus. The sequence continues at coordinate 62,568,924 of CM077465.1, forward strand.
GGTAAAATTGGGCAATAAATCCTCACATGCTGATATCTTATGTTTTAGCAGAGGAACAATTTATATTGAATAATAAGCAAAACAATTTTCAGTTGGATGACTGACAAAAGAAATCATTGTTCATTCTTGCACAATGAACCATGAAAACCAAGTCGAGGTAAGAATGAAAATAGAGTTGGTAATTTCATGCTGCAGGCAAAGCACTGGGGACTTGGAAACTATCTGAGCTCATTGTCACTACATTTCATTGAAACTCAAGAGGTTGCTCTCATGGAGAGTTTATCTGTGCATTTTTTCTTGATTTGAGTCCACACAGTTTCAACTTTACCCTTTTCAGTCTCACTGGGAGCTTCAGATCCAAATGATTTCAAAACCTCAGAGCAAACTCCTCTTGAAATCATTCTTCTCATGGAACTCTCCTAGAATTAGGATTTTTTTCCACCCAAAATCATGGAGAGAATCATACAGAAAATGAATCTTAAAAGGTACAACATGCTTAAAATGAGGCATTTCCTCAACAATCCTATATTAATCTAGTTTTTCTTTTATAGAAAGTAACTATGGGAATTGGGAAACTAGCAAGACGTCTTTTGTATTTCATATAGTTAGTACTTCTGACAAAGCCATTGTCATTTAAAAGAAGATATGATTCAGAAGCTCTTACCACTTGCATAATGCCACCAAAATCCTAGAGGCTGCTCATGGGAAATATGAAATTGTGAACAACTTTGAGGTTCTACATAAATCATTGATACCTAAGATACAGCTAGTCAAATAATGGCAAGGGGAAAGTGTCAATTTGCTAATCAGGAAGACTTGTAAAAGTACATTACCTTTTGGATCTACTAAAAAGGACAGCAAGAACAAAGTGCAAGTCTTCCTTATTCCATTGCTATATATAAACACATGGTGACAGATAGCTTGAATGCTCTGTGCCACATTGGGACCCCTGTCCAAATACAAGAACTGAAAAATTTCAAGGAAGAGAAATATGGGAGATCAAATGTGTGGAACAGTTTTCGTACACAGAACAGATCATCAGACTACAGTTTTTCAACTTGAAAAAAGGATGCCCAAGGAAGGATGTGACAGAAGTCTATAAAATCAATAGCATAAAAGTGTGACTAGGAACTGATTGTATTTTGGTTTTCCTTCAATGTAAGAACCCTTGCTAGTATAAAACAAGCCATATAAACAACACAAACAATTAATTCCATGAAATCCCAGTTCAACTACCTGCATTAATATCCTGCAGTACTACTATTTCTCTTCAAAAGTACACAATTGTCTGAAAATCAATCCAGTAAATTCAGCTACGCAAATATTGTCAGATCCTTTCTGAACCTTAGGACAGCTTGAATTAGGTGAACGCCCATATCATGGAAGTGGGAAATGTATACAATTAATTTGGAATGGGGTTCAGCTTCAGTTCTCAATTACAACACTAATTGCATGCATTTCCTACTTCCATGATGTTTCTGTAGCGCAGAAATGTAAACCACTTTCCAGACCACCTTAAAACAGTGATTTTTCAGGTTTTGCCATGTCCTCTGCTGCTCATCAGTGGAATGCTGTCCTGTTGATACTGTCTGATGACAATTAATATGCATCCCTGTATATGGAAGATGTATTTATCTGGAGTCTACTCTGTTAGCAACACCATGAAAAATATTATGCTGACAACCTTTGCAGTGAAGTTTGTTACTCAAGCTATAGCATAATTTAAAGCACATAGCAAAGATACAACTGGAGGTGGTAAAACTGCAACAGATATGTCTGTTTAGAATTAGGGAACGTCAAATGATAAGCTATAGCAGTATGTTGAAAATTAATGAAATGAGATATTCTTCTCTGAAAGCACAGTTAAATCACTTACTGACACAGCACATCATGGATGCCAAAATGGTTTCCCAAAAGTATTTAATAGAGTAATAAAAGGACAAGACATCAATACCCATTAAGAACAGAGAAAGTTTCCATAATTAGGGAAATACACGAACTGCAGATTGCTATAAATTCAGTAACTACTACTTTAACTATGATTTCATTAATTATAGTATTGTCCATCATTTATACAAAAGTTTTATCCATTTTTGGCGACCTTCAGATAACATCTTAGGTTGTTCTTTGGTTAAATCCACTGTGGATATTCTAATGCTCTGCCTTGATACCTTCAACATTAAATCGGGTTGTCACATGCAGGTATGTCCTCAGTTTCCATCTTTTCTCATCAGTAACTTGTTGACAGAAAGACTGAAAAGTGGGTAGCTACATGCTTGTTGAAAACTGTAATAGGTTATGACCCACAATGTCTCACTATTAATTCTAAATTAGAGCACTTCCAGAACACAATTGGAATTCTGTGCTTTGAAATAACTTGAAATCTCTTTGCACACTTGGTCAGGCAGTTGATTCATTACAGACAACTAATCCCCCAAAGTAGATTGGCTTGCCTATCTAAGTTTTTGTGATGCTGTGGTTTGTCTTGGTCAATATGCTAACAAGAATATTATTAATAATTCCTATCATTATTACTACTGTCTCAAGCTTGTGTGGTCCTCTGGCCTCCAAGATTATGGTCCGTCATCTGCTCTTTTATTCATCCCATGACACTTTTACGAATGGTCTGGCTCCCTGCCTGTAATCTTGCAATATTTACTGTATTAGCCAAGTAGCTTCATTCTGTTTTATCATGTGTCTGATGGCCCATGATCCAGCGCAGGGACAGCAGTTACCTATTTCTGTTTCCATGGTTTAAGGGAGCACTAGTGCAACATCACTATTTTACCTGGACACAGGGAATCACTGGGATTACATCTTGCTGCAAGCCCATGCCAAGTTGAACAGCAGAGGTTTGTGTAATCAATGTTTAGAAGTTTTGAACACTATGTTGAAAATAACTTGCAGGTTTGGGTTACATTTACAATACTGTGTGAAATATGTGTACACTGGAAAGGTTTCTGGGATACAAAGAGGAAAATGGGGAGCAGAGGTGGGTAAGCAAATCAGTAGCATTAACACAAAGAAATATCACTCCAAGCAAGTTCAGAAATTCTTCTAAAAATTGTAGCATCCTGCCTCCATGATAAACATAAATGCTGGCCTCCATATTGGTTTTGACAAACAATCTTCTCTGGTATCTGCCTTCCATTAATTTCTGTCAGGTAGAAGGTTAGTGGAATGACTTGTTTCAGCAGATTATATTCATCTCCTAAGAATCAGCTGCTATATCTTATTCTATGCAGTATGTCAAAGTGTGATGATTCATTATACTAGGTCTATATGTCAATATCTGTATTTGAATAATACAGAGATAAACTTTCAGGCCAGTACAGCTGGCTTACTATTATACGTATTTATTATTTGCATTAGGCTGGCTCATCATATTTATGGACAAAAATAGGTGCAAGTTATTGTGCAAATATGGAATAAAATTAAGATCCCACAAAGAACAGTTTCAGGATACAGAAATTACTGGAACTGGCAGTTAGCTAAAAAGTCAAAGTTTACCAGTGGCCCACCAATGGGTATTTAGGATGGGAGGGAAGAAGGACTTTTAAAAGCACTTTGAAGGGAAACTGTGGAGAATTCTGAGTGGTGAGGTTGCAAATGCTGTCCTGCAACTGGAGAGGACAGGAGAGAGTAATTGTTCTTAAACTGTAAAGCATGTCATTGCAACAAAAATTCTAAGATCTTAATTAGGAAAGAAAAAAATCTATGTCTTTCATTCCACTCATTTTGTATTTCAGCTTGCAGAATTTTCCCTTCACCAATAACAGCCTGGCCAAACCACTTTACCATGTCACTGTTAGTGACTTCTGTGGGAAAAGGCCATTTATGTCCTCTGTGGCAAAGAGTTAACAATGATCCACCACCTGATGCAATCAGCCTGCTCTCCACACATGGCAAACCAAGCTTGAACTGTGAAATTGCATCCTATAAAATTGTAGATGTCCCTGCAGAATAACACTTCATTGAAAGTTTGCAGGCATTTTTTGCTGACTTGGAGCATGTTTGTATATTTTCCCCTCTAGAACAGTTTCCATACAGTTATTTTTTCCCCTCAAAGCCCACTTTAGAAAATATAAATGGTAATTATGTAAAACATGTGAGGTTAGTACTGAATACCTCATTTTGGTAAATTTCTGTAGAAAGGCAAAGGTAAATTTCTGTAGCACAGATCCAATTGGATCTTGAAAATAAAACAGAGCACCTCTCTCCAAAATCAGTTTCACTAAAGACATTCCATGTGCAAGTAAAATGAGTTTATTAATTTCTCTAAGTACTTCCATTTGCTAGAAAGCATTAAGCCATAAAAAATGAATAAGTAAATCCAACAGGTCCTTGTGGCTAAAAGAGGAAGGTCCAGCCACTTCACAGAACCACACAATTGTGGAATGAGTCAGGATGCAAGGTACCACTGGAGGTCATCTGGTCCAACCTCCTTGCTCAAACAGAGGCATCCTAGAGCACATGGATTGGATGTCCAATTGGCATAGGATTGCATCCAGATGGTTCCTGAATATCTGCAGTGAAGGAGACTCCACAACTTTTTGGGGCAGTCTGTTCCAGGGCTTGGTCACCCACACAATAAAGTTCCTCCTCATGTTCAGGTGGGGCTATCTGTGTTCCTGTTTCTCCCTATTTCTTCTCATCTTACTGCTCAGCACCGCTGATAAAAGCCTGTCTCCATCCTCTTGACACCCTCCTTTCAGATATACATCTTTCATACATTCATCCATTCACTTCATCCACACATTTCCACTCCAGCACCAGTTCTGGTGTTTGTCAGACTCCTAGGTAAAACAGCTCTCTAATGAATGTGGCAAAAACAAATAATTTTAAATTTTTTTTTTTCTTCATGAATAAATTTAATTGTCCCAAAGGAGGGTCTAGTGAGTGTCAGAGCCAAATCAGAAGCAAGTGAAAAGTCTGGGAGTGGAAGAGATGGGACCTCCCCATTCCAGCAGAGATGATTTGAAAGAAGGCGGTGAGTGACCTGAGTGGGAGAGCCTTTTTGAAGGACATTTCCCTGGATTGTGAATTTTTAGAGCAACTCATGCAATTTTACCTCGAGAACAGTGCACGCAGCGCTCTCCCTGTCAAGACACAGGCAGCACTGTCTTCTTTAACTTGAATTTCCCTGCCTTTAACTTTGACTTGGAGAAAAACAATTAAAAATCCTTCTTCCTGATCAATGCAACAGGTTTGCCATGCAGCTTCTATGAGGTGAGCAAGATCTCATAGCCAGGCCAGGCAAACCCACTATTGCAACTAATGTTCAGACATAGTTTTGTTGCTTCTGATACAAAAGTTCCACTTTCAATAATACATCAGGTTTTTAAAAGAAGATATCATCAGGCTTAGCAGGATATCTAGAAAAATTATACTCTTTCAGGTATGTTTTATGTTACTCTTGATAGATGCTGAACTTGAAGCTTTCATCTGGAATTATTATATAGAACAGCCTTGATCTTGCAGTTACTCCCTGTTGTCCATTCAGCTTTTAGCAATCCCAAATCAAAATGGAATATGATTAGCTCATCCTACTATTCCAATACTTTTACAGAAGTACTGAGAATTCCAGCACTGAAGCATGTGGTTTTGAAGGCATGGTGCAAAGCAGAAACAGCAGCGGAAATAACGGCAGTCAGAAGTGTTGTAAGCTGCTCTAACACTGTGCCCATTTCTTTATTTTTGAGCCATAATCTGAGGCTCGGCTTATGGCAGGGAAGCTCCAGTTTCTGACAGCTTGTAGTGATGCTGAGAAGTACAGTGAAGAAAGCCACTTATCGAGTGGCAAAGTATTCACACACACAAAAGTGGTATTGAAGGTAATGAAGCTGCTATAGTTTTCAACAAAGGGTTACAGCTTGAGGGTCTTGGTCTGCAAGATCTCCATGACATACCCCTCTGGTACCTTCCACAAAGATTTTGCCACCAGAAACCACAGTTCTGTGCAGCACTGGATCTCATCTATGAAACAGCCTGGGATGCAGGGAAAGATCTCCGTCCTCCTTTGTACGTACCCCAGCATCACCTATACAGTATTTTGCCTATGCATTTGCATAGATGAGGAGCTAATAATGCTGTTTCAAATGTCCAAAAGAACCTGATTTGTTACCCTTGTTTTTATTCTCTCATTCCCCAAAGTAATTCAGTTACCAGAGAAGCAAAATTAAAATACTTACAAAAGACAGTTCTTCTCACAGTTGGAACAGATTCTACCTGTGTTAAAACTGAGATGGAATCAATGCTCTGGCTGCCTGAAGGGGATGTTAAAAATCCTGCCCCTAATTCTAATTCTCTAATCGTATGCAAACCATCAGAGTACATCTCTGGGGTAAAAGGTAGGGCCATCTACTCTTCTCTGGAGGCTTGCTCATATTGTCTTGCTTATTAGCCCTTTTGGGGTGAGCTGACTATAATATCTATCAAACTTTGTACCAACTTTATTTAAATCGGAATATTTTGCTGTAGTGACAGTGAAGAAAAAACACAGAGCCCCAGAAATCTTTGCCCTACATACATTTTGGAACTTAAAATGTCAGTAAATATCCAGGCATGAGGAAATACTCCCTGTAAAGTTTGCCATAACCTAATTCTTTGAAATACAGGGGAGCAAGAGGAGAATTTCCAGGATTTTCTGGACTTAAATCATAAATAAAACAGACTGCATGTATTTGGCAGGAAGCCTCCTTTATGAGGGTAAAATTAATCCCCATACAGAGCATCAACATCAGCCTGAGTAACATTGATGTACCAGTTAAATCCTATTTCAAGAGTTTTGTTTAGGACTTCAGAGGGTTTTGTTTTGGCCTCTTTGAGTTGGAGAGATTTTCATTCTCAGTGATTTCTTTTTTTGCTAAGGTTAATTAGATCCAAGCTCTGGTTTGTTTTGTTTTTCTGAGTTGAAAGGTAATTTTCACTTCTTTTCATCTCATTGTAATGTTAAGGTATTCATCTGAAATTTGAATTGTAAAGAAAACCATGAAAAATCAAGGGACTTGTAACAGTTTTATGTATTTTGGCAATACTGAGAACAGATTCCTGCCAATAAACTGTTTGAGATAAATAGGAATTAATTGGAGTCATGTGGGTTTAAGCTGATGTTGAGGGGGAAAAAAGGACAGACATTAAACACAATTCAGACAGATATTCTTCATAAAAAGGTGCTTCAAATGTGGAATTTGCCATATGTTCCATGTATGTCAACATGTTTCATCATGATCTACAGCAGAAATAGCTAATGATGTGGACCAAAAAAAGAAAGATAGATTCTGCATGCTTGAGATCTGTGGCATTACAGTGAGCAAATTCACTGAGAAAAAAGCAGAAATTATGTTTATACAGTGTCACTACCTGAATGGGCTGATTGCTCTTCTATTCTGCTATACCAACCAAGTAAAGTCATAATGCCAACCACAGAGGTTAGAGTCTTGTTCAGACATTTGAGGTCTGAAAGGATTACTGTCTCATAGCTGAGGGTGAGCAAGTTTCTTGGTAGCTTCAATTTTTAGATCCATACAAGCCTATAAAGGCCTACATAACCTCCAGCCACTGGGTGTACCTCTTATTGATACCACCAATCCTAAAAAAAAATTCTAAAATATGATAATTGAAGCACAGATACACAATAAAGTTATGGCTGCACAATAAAGTTACCTCCCACCAGCTGATCAGCAGTATGCATGGCCAGCTCAAAGTAAGGAGCTAAGGAATTGATTACTTCACAGATGAGCAGACTCAGACCATGTGTCTAACTTCTAGCAACAGTTAACACAATTAAATTGACACCTGACAAGTTGTTAAGCTACCATAGCAAATTCATATGTGTGACCTTTGATTTTTACTGATGCTAGTGTAGAGAGCTATGACTTTGTCAAAACATACCGATATGTTGGTATGAGTGGGACCTAGCCTTAAAGACAAAGACTTTCTTCCTTAAAGGCTTTCATCAAGTGGATGGACTCTTGGGGCTTGTGAGTAAAATTTCATACCAAGACAAATTTGAGACTTTTCCAGAACTGGAGAATAGGTCCCTATGAGGGCAAGAGATCACTGTTACTTAAACTTACATCTTATTTTATTAAACTCAGGATTACAACCAGTTTGCAACTAAGCCTTCTTACCAAATGAATACCAGATTGCTTCTGCAGGGCTTTATAAACAATGATTTGTTCACATGCAGGAAGCATGCATTACTAACTCACCTACAGAAGCGGAGTTCATTCCCTAGGACACTCAAATGAACAGCTTCCATCAACACAGTATTTGTTTTTAAAAGACAGGGAATGCAAGAAAACACTCTTTGGAGATCAAGAGGAAAAACATGCAATAGATATTCTACTGTATAGTTCTTCATTGTCTTATTGAATGTTTATTTTTAAATGTGATTGGTGTTGAATCGTCCTGGAACATTTTAACTGAATAAAGCTGCCTGGTCTCATAACAGAATTTCTTTTAGACAAGGACAACAATAATTAACAATTAGGACAGGAGATTTGACTCAACAACTTCTTCCCCACAGCGAAATCTATTACTAATAATGTTAGGCAGCAATAATTTACAATCTTTTATTTATGCCATAGTGCCATAGTGCTCCGGCAGAGAGGACACTATTTCCAACACACGTATCTTTCAGTAGTGGAAAGCCAAATTTAAGGCAGTGTTCCACCGAAAGTTGTGCATCTGATATTTTCCTAAGAGAAAACTGGTCTCATTTTTGGATAAGGGGGTGTGGGTGTGTGTGCAAAAGACAATTTAACCTTTTCTTTAAAGGGAGAAAATTTAAAAGAAGTCTTCAGTTCTGCCTGCACTAGGTGCATTGCTAGACTGTGATGATTGATAAATCTCCCTTTTTCTGGGTGTATAGAAGGCAGCAACATAAAAGGTGGTGAGCTAGTTAAGCTTCACTGCTTAGAGTTTATAGTTCAAACTGCCTACCCTGTTTAAAGACCCACAGTCATTTTCTTTGTGAAATTCTGGAAAGTGTATGCTAGGTTGAATTAATCAACATTGACTTTAACACCGCATAATGACAAAGCCACGGTGTCTTTAAAAGCCAGTGTGATTGTGAATGTAATAATGGCTCAGAAAAAGAATTCTGCACCATGGACTAGTAATTGGCAAACCCACACAATAGTGATGGAGCTAGAACTGAAGATAAGGTGAACAGTTTTAAAGAGAGAAAAGGATAAATCTGTAAAACCAACTAACTCTCCGAAGCTAATTCTAAATCCCACTCAGCTGCTGCTTAACCTTGGAGATGCTTCATCCTGGAAACACACTTTGCAGAGGTATCTAAACTAGTTCCTAATACCTCAGTGATTAAGGAATTGTCTCAGGAGGGGAGCAATAAGGCTATAAGCCTCATCAGAGGAGGTCTCCTGCTAGCTCCTGGTCTCCTGGTGCTGATGACAGTATTCTGAGAGGGAAAAGAGATTGACTCCAGTCTTCTTAAGGAAGAAACAAAGACAAACCTGGACATCCTGTATCCTAGGGAAGTATTGTACTCACTGTAGCATTAGACAAAAATGGGACAAAACCTGTCCCATGCCTTACATTACATCAGTTTGGGCACACAGCTCCCAACAAAGACATTTGGAAGAGCTAAGCACCACTTTCTCCAAAGGTGCAGCAGGGAATGTAGCACTCTCCTAAGCTTTTCCTTAGAGCTATATTTAACAGGTCAGACCTTTAGCCTGTTTGAACCCTGCCCACAGCCAGTTCTACAGGTGTCAGGACATTCATGGCATGAAGGCCCAACCTGGGCTGGGCCAAGCATCACAGTGAGGCCACAGTGCCTTCCAGATGATGCCTAAGTAATTTTGTGGATCTAACTTGAAGTCCACAAATTGGCAGAGGAAGAATGTGATGTAGAAATTAAATAAAAGGTGTTGTAAAATAGGAAAGGGAAACTGGGAAAGAGAAAGGCTGTATCAAGGTCATTTCCCCATTTTAAAGTTATAGTTTGGACATGACTTTTGTGGTATGGAAGAGTTTACAGACAGATAAGTTATTTTTGCTGTGCTTTCTTAGTTTAAAATTGGTGCAATTGAAAAAGAAAGGAGGAATCATAATGACAAGCTGAAGACAAAAAAGAGTAACTCTTCATTTTGAATAGACAAAAATGAGTAAGAGGAAGGTGTCATTTTAAATAAAGGAGCATGGAACAAGCAATGTGCAAGCAAAACACTCAGGTTTGCAAAACTCTAGGTATTAACAAAGAACAGCAAAAGGATTAGCCATAGAAAAACACAGGTCTGGGACAATCAATCTCATCTGTCAGTCACAGTCAGCAGCATTTTAAAGTTCTCTATTTCAATGAAACCTCCCAGCCTCCTCTTTCAGCAGGAAAGTGGCTTCTTCTATTGCAACTACACAGCTTCTTAAAGTATTTAAAATACATCTCATTATGAATTTGTCCTTGGTGTATGGCCTGTTGGACAGATATTGCACGCCAGCTTGCTTCTCCCACCTGGGTGGTGGTATGAGACCTTGGGTAGGCCACTTCCTCTCTTTGTCTCTCATCTATAAAATGAAGATTATGACAGTCTTCCTGTTGAATAGACAAGGCAAGAGTAGCGATGTTACTACTCAAACTAATTATCAGGGTGATTTCTTGACATATTGTTTGCTTTCTGAACCTTCCGTCAAATATTTAAACTCCTCTGGATTGCTCAGTTTGAATTCTTAAACAAACCATAGGAATAAATCTATTTGCACATACACTGCAAGAAGGACATTTCGATTATCCTGAAGTTTTATTATTCCACCTCAAGGAGCGACACCATCTTCTGCATAGGTGCATGGAAGTGATGGACTTTGTTCACCGAGGGCACACATTTTTAACCTGGATTTTTTAGTCCAATGAGATGATAGACAACAAAATAATGAATATGGTTATAGATATGGTTGTATATGAGCATCCATAACTGAGGGGAATGTATCACTTTGTCTCTTCTGGTATCATTAATGCAGAACAGCATTTTGCAGAGACAGGCCTAAGCACATGATATTGTTTCCCAGAGGAAGCTCAAAGCTTGTTAACTGAAATCCAGAGAAGTATGAAAAAAACCCTGTTAGATACTGACACACCAGCAATAGACTGGAGTAAATCTTATTTGTGATAGGTGTCTTACAGCTGTGGATGACAGTGCCATAGGGGCAGAGAGTGAGCTATTGTCATGTAAGCCATTTAGCTGAGCTAAACTGCAGAGCAGGACACAGGCTCAGATGAATCAGGGGACTGAAAAGTGCAAGGACTCTTCATATGAAAAGGGAATATGAGCCACAGAAGCCAATGCTAGTAGGGGGTCTCTCTCTGGGGACAAGGCTTGAACTAGAGAGATTATATCAACTAAAAGCTATGACTACAATTTACATTCTCTGTTTTGTATGGCACTGTGGTACTAGTAACAATAGCACACAGACTTTACACAAAAACAATCCTTTCTTTTGCTGAGGCTTGTCTCACAGAGAAATTCAGTAGTATCTTTATATTAGCATAACTCCCCATGTGGACACTCTTCTTTCAGAATAATTCCAGGATAATTACAATTATGCTGTATAATTATGCTGCATAATTATAACAGTGAATTTCTTGTTGTAAACAAGCCCTTACTCTTTAGCTGAATCTACTTGAACCTTCAGAATTATGTCGCTGTCTTTGCTGTTTACAGCCTTCTCAAACTTGTCAGTTTTATGCTATGCATTCCCAACCCACTAGCTCCTGTTTATCCAAAGTAAACATATTTGATTGCTCTAATTTGTTCTCAGATCAGTCCTTCATACCCTTATCTGACATAGAGAGCATCACAGTATTTGGTAGGTCTCTCTTAACCTCAGGACTCTGAAGCATAGCACATGTGTCCAGATGCCTTTAAGTGGCTGTAAATCTGATTTGTTGGAACTATAGAAGGAACTTCCTTCTTATTGTTGAGGAAGAAGAAATCCAGCTTGCACAAACAAATGGTAGATAAATTCTCCTTACAATTTCCCAAGGATCTAACCATCCTCTTCACTCACCCAGCTCTGCTGCAGTTAGGTGAGGAAACAGAGGCCACATCAAATGAGATATTTTAACCTTGTGAGCTGCACTAGAAGATAAAAGCATCCATCACTGCCCCACATTAACATTCTTGTCCTCAACAGCAAACATCAGCTTCAGTGGGAGAGAAAGATGGCAAATCTGGCTTGGGTGGTAGTACAAAGTCACCAGCATTTTTGATCTTGTTTTCTTAGCAGTCTGAGAAGCAAGGTATGCTGTTAGCCAGGTCACCTGTCCAGCATCTAGGGAATGCTACTCTACCACCCTGTTTGGAATTGTGGCAATGACACTGAAGAACTCTTCACTTATGTTAACTGTTGCCTCTAAGCAGCTTGCAAATTATTTAGTGTACAGGATATTCATACCAAACTTACCTCCTGTTCCTAAAACAGAATGTCAGTGATATCTCTAATACCAATAGTACTGATGTTAATAATACCAAACAGAGCTAATAAACTGTTATTAATAATTTTCTTGGCCTTGATGTTCTAAAGCATTTCTGGAGCACTTACTGCGATCCCTGGCAGGCCAGTAGCTGCAGGGATGGCCTGTTCACAACCAGGGAAACACAGGTTCCCACTGGACTCGAGTGCAACAGGCTGGTAGGTGCACATCAAAGCTACTGGAGTAGCTACTGGAGCAGCTACTGGAGTAGCTACTGGAGCAGCTACTGGAGCAGCTACTGGAGTTGAAGGCAAGAAGTATAGAACATTATAGTTTTGCTAATGGCAGAAGTTTAGGACCTTAATAAGGGATAAGGAGTAGACCATAAAATGATTTGTACTTCAAACTTGCTCAGTTTCATTTTGCATTCACAAATGTACTGCTGAATTACTTTTTTTTCTCCCCTCCAGCCACTTTGTTTTCCATCCAAGTAGAGGAAAACTTATTTCTTCTCTTGATTACCAGGAGCATACTAAAGCTGCTTTTTGCTGGTGCAGTCAGAGGTTGAGCTGTGTCAGTTGGGAAAGATCATGATAGGGCAAGTCACAAGGGAGTTCTGCTGTGTCCCTAATTAGCTGAGCTACCCAAATAATGTAGAAGGTCATCAGAAGCCATTTTCACTCTGTTTCTCAGATAGGACGAGAGGCTGTGTTCATCTGACTACCCTGATCTCATTTTAAAGAAAACAGAAGGAAAGGAAGATTTTTATCCATTCCAATAATTTACCACATGCAGCAGTGCAGCTGTTTATATCAGAAGGCGGAAGTGGAAGAAAGGCCTTTGCTTCTCTTTGGTAAATTTTCCATGACACTCTCAGTAGAAGAGAACTATTTTATTCTGTAGGGTGCAACCCTCACACAGGAGCACAACAGCAACAAAAGAAAGGTCAGCTGATTATTTGGCAGCAGGCTAGTATTCTTGACTCAGTTGTTTAACTTTAGCATTTCTCTAGCTTTTTCCAGTTGCAGGAATAAAACTTGGAAATTATAGAAACTCCTACTCTTCCTTTGTTCAAGTGTGAGCATGGGTCATATAGGCATTTTACAGTCTCAAGCATTTGAATTATATGTAAAAAATATTAGTATCCTCTTGTATTCAAATGCCTACTCTTGGAATTGACATGGATGCAAAGACCATTTATGTCACTATTGCTTAACTGAGCTATCACTGTGCTTGGAGCTGTGCTGTAGAAAAAGGGTAACACTGGATCAAAGACAGGGTAGGTGCACGATGCTCTGGTTCACAGGGTGCTTGGGCTGGTTCTGTCCCTCAGATGGATTGCAGAGCAGTCACTGCAGGCACAACATAGGCAGAATTCACACAGGGGAACAAAAGAAAGATGGCTTTTTATACACTGTGAAACAGAACAGAAAGAAACAGGAGGAAAAATCTGTTTCCACCGAACATATTTGTAGATTTCAGTTGGTGAGAATATAGCTCAGGAAAAAAACACATACACCTTTTATGTAAAATATACCAGAACTTTTGAAAGGCTCAGGTTAGGATAATACAACAAGGGTAGCCTGAAACCCATTTTTGCCTTAACAAGATTCTGCGTACCACATTCAGAGGAGTTCACTAAGAACTTCACTTCTAATTGGACTCAGTAAAGGAGCTTTGTTCAATTAGCCTCAAGGGTCTGTTAACAAAAAAATCCACTAATACTGGGAAAATTATATATATGAAAAGGTAGTTGTGATCATGTCACCAACTTCTTCATGAACTGAATTGTGTTGGGGAAATAAGATAATAAAAACTTGCCAAGTGGGACTAAATAATTAAATTTTAAATAAACTATAATTTTCAGTTATGTTGTAACTCTAATAGTTGAAAGAAAACATTGAGAAGCAGGAAAGCACATGTTAATATAGGAATTTAAGGATAATAGCAGAAAGCACTAATACTGATTAGGATGATTATGATGATTATAACTTCCAGTATGTAACATCATAATGAAAATGATCCAGCCTCTCAGAAGTTATACATTTAGCTAGGCACTTGGAAAAATCTTTTCATGCTTGGATGGTTTATGCAGTAACAGTAGAACTTCCAAAGAAATGAGGAAAGGAGCAAAGTAAGATTATGGGGATAATGATGCTTTATGCAGAGAAAAGGTTTCCTCATTCAAAAAGATCCCTCAACCCCACCAAATAAGAACACAGGAAAGTATAATATACACTGAAGGGAGAGGAAAATATTTGGATATAAATCATTCAGAGGTAACACTGGGAAGCATGGTGACCTCAGTTGCAGTCGATATTGAGATTTATTGATCTGAGAGATAAATATTGACCAAGGTGATGCCAAAGTCAATATTTAACTTCAGGGACCATAAATCTTAATAGCAACTGTAAAGAGTAGTCAGTATCATCTATGTTTGATATATATTTTATTGCCTTTTACAAGGATATAAAAGGTTTCTTTAAAGAGATGCTGTTTCATTCATTTCAAAAAGTCTTTGCCTTACCAGAGCAGTCCAAGTGTATATGCTTGCCTTTTCAAAGATCATCTAATGATTGGTGTGGCCTCAAAATTGTGAGAATCATTTGCACAATGAATAAATTGCCTATTAAACAAAAAATCCCAAACAAAAAACAAAACAGTTGGCAGCAGCATGTTTTGAGATTTAAGTTACCTGTGAAATGCTATCATACATGCAACATCTTGCTAGATAAAGGTATTTAACAGCTATGGGGAAAATCAGCTATAATTTATGTAAGCTACCTGCAATTCGCCTGAGGTTTCATAATTTTTTATTGCCGCACCTCAACGCATCTGGATCCATAAAATGTTCATGTACATAACAGTTCCTATTATATTTACATATTATTATAGTATACATACTACTGTGCTCTCTTGTATACTGTATTTTTTTGATTTTGTTATTAAAATTTCTATCAGATCTGCTTCTAGTATATGAAGCATTCTTTAACTCATGTCTAGGGTTCACAGTATTAAATAGAAAGATCTTTTTCTCAGTGGCTGTCTCCTTCCTCTTTGCTTATGTTAAAGAGATTACACTGACAACCATAGCTAAGGTAAACGCAAGTTAAAAAATACCCATGAGGTAGCAAATGATAATTTAGCTAACAATCTCAGAACAATCCTAACTGTCCCAGTGTTCTCCCTAATGTTCAGAGATTTCTTTTATTACACTAGAAGACATTACTTTTCAGAAGCCACTGCATATTTGACATTGACTTTTCTGACACACAAAAAGACACATTTATAATAAAAGATTACTTGGACACTACTGCAGTGAGTGAGCCCAACTCTTCTTGAAAACCAAATTTTTAGACCAGTTTATGTGATCTAACACAGCACAAGGGAATGTTTTGACACAATTTTATGTAATAAAGCTTTAATTCTATGAAAAGAAGGCTTTATGACATTAAGGAGCAAGACAGTTAACCTCAAATGGTTTATTCATGTCAGCACAGTCCAAAGATGTAATTAGTTGTAATGTCCTTACACTCAGAGTCAGGAGTTTACAGAGGGAAGAGACACCAATGGCATTGCCCAGCTCCTGCTACTCACTCCCCAGGGGGCTGGACTGTCTAATTTTACATCCCGGAGTCCTAACAGACAATGGCCTTCCTCTCAAAAAGTGTCAGTACATTACCAGGACAATTTACAGGGAGACTTTTCATGCCTCAGGAACAGTGAGCCTACTCGGATACATCTAAACCAATGCTGCATTGGGTGCTTAGGCTTTAGCAGTACCACACTTCAGACACTTGTTAGCAGGCACTTGTTAGAGGTAATAGATACTCGGCAGTTTTAGTCTGATCACTTGTATGATTCATTAAAATTTAGACTGTCAGAAGAAAACAATCAGAGTTGTCTGGAAAGGGTCTTCCAGGCTGTTTCTCATGACTTTCCTGGTCTTCAGAACTCTGCAATTAGGTGATGGAGTTTTATTGATATCTCTTCTCTTGTGTGAGGAGGTGGCAGGCTAGAAAAGATGGTAATTAGCTAACACAGTAAAAAACCATACCCACTTCCCCCATCACCAGTGCTAGCAACTGAGCAAACACTGATACTGGAAGCACTCACAAAGTTTACACTTGCCTGAGGGAGTATCTTCCAAACCTTTCCATAAGAATAAGGCAAGTATTTTGCTAATTTTAAGTATCCGCAGTTGTAAGCTGTGGTGATAATAATGGGAAAGAATGCAGTTTACAAAAGGGATGACTCTAGACATGATAACACTCTGAGATAACATTTTAAGAGAAGCAAACCGGGGGGAGGGGGGTCCTCTATCTGTTACATCACAACAATCTGGCTTTTGAAACGATCTGTTGGTAGCTGTATTTGCAAACTGTAACTTGTGATGACTCCAGCGACAAAGGGAGGGAGAGTCATCCCAGTGTGGGGGGAGCGGGGAGGGGAAATCATTCCCTGGTTTGTGTTTCCCCTACGTGTGGTCATCATCTGGCATTCGGCTTGGGTGTAATAACTTGGTGTCTCTTTGTTCCCCCATACGGGATGAAGGCTCTAATCAGTTTTGTCAGAACGTTTGCTCAGTTAATCGCCTAGCAATGTGTGATGAATAATCTGCCTATTGACTGTCTCAGCAGTTGGTGGGTTCTCCACCCTCACCCCATGGTGAGACGCATCTCGTTTCTGCTGGCTGCTCATTTTCCTTTAAAAGAGGAGCACTGTCTCTCTTCCCCCGGCCCCAGTAGGCACATCCCAGCCTTCCCACCCCTTTTAGCCTCACAGCCCTCTTCTCCCCTTTCCCTCAGGAATCTGGAAAATGCTGCCCGCCCACCCTGGGTTTTGTCCTTGGATAACTACCTTCCTGCCAGTCACCTTGAGCTCTCATACCACAGAGTGTTCCCTCTCTGCTGAGCTTCGGATCTTTATTTTCATACCAAGAGAAACAGATTTAGGATGAACAGGAAAGTTTTGGCAACAACTGTCATCACATTATCAACACAGTGTTAGTGATGAATAGTTCTGGAGGAAAGAAAATACCAAAGAAAGCTCTACTTCACTGGGACAAAAATACAAGGGAGGATCTGAGAGGTTCCTTCATCATTGACTCAGAAGAAGAAAAATAAGAAAAAAACTCTAATCAAAATATCGAATCTCAATTGCCTGCAACTGTGAATTGACTTGACAAGAAAAATCCAGGCCTCTCTTCTGCATGTGCAGACTGCACAAAACTGTGGGGTCTCCTTGTGCCAGCCCTTTGCAGAGCAGAGAACTGTAGGGAAGTTTTTTGCAACACCCATGATTTTAACATGGTTGGGAGAAAAAAAAAAAAAAGCGGAACAGAACATCTATGTAAGGTAAAGGGTTTCAGCTCCTGTGTCAGAGCAATATCTCTGGAAGTTCCTAAGTTAGGCCAGAAATAAAACCCGTTATACAAAAAGCAGTGTAGGTTTTTGGGACAGCAATATACTTACTTTTGGTTATAAAGGATGACAGAGGTACATTGTGCATTGGGAAGGATACAGAAAACATGACATAGAACATGGAATTGAGGAAATATAAATTAAAAGCTTTATGACTGCCAGCTGTAAGGTCTTTTCAGACCTATCTGAAATTCTCAACTGTACTAACTTCAAATAAGTAGAGATTTACTGCTAATGTAACATTGTACTTGTTACAGAACTTCCTGCTTGGACGGGTAAATCTGCCTTAGATCAAGCTCCAACTCTGACAGCCAGATTTCACCAGAGTGACATACATGAAGGCAGTATTCTTATAATTGTTACACAATATGGATTCAGTGTCTCTCCTTTTAAGGATGTTCTATTTTTCAAAATTATCATTACTACCTAAATAAAAGTGGCTACAGGTCATCTTTGTATGCTTCTGGTTTATTGTCTGCATTGTCCCACAATGACACAGACAGATAGATATATATGGATATAGATTTAGATAAATATAGATATAGATATAGATGATATAGATAGATATAGATATAGATTTAGATTTAGATATAGATATAGATTATATAGATATAGATAAATGTTTTTGTCTTGGACGAGTGGTACCAAAAGCCATCTTCTTTCTGTGTGTTCCTGGACCCCACTAGCTCCTGCAGGCAACCTAAACTAAGTCAGATGTTGTATTGTCTACATTTCACACCCATCCTTGCTGTTAGGGGGTCCCACCACTCCCTCGGAGCCATCTTGGCTGCAAAACCAGGAGGGGCTCATAGAATAGCTGAAGCCAGGCATGGCATGACAGGTCCCAGCACACAGGAGTTAAGAGTATCCCCAAATGCATCCTTTCACATTTACATGCAGGTCTTACCCAATGCTTTCCCCAAAGGCACAGCAACTCAATCATTTCAGAGCTCACAGGAAGCAAACAGATGGTCAGCAAGAATATGATACATTATTATTTCTATGCATAAAAGTATGCATATTTGAAAGCATGTACAAGCCTCCTTGGAGTGAGTATACAGAGTTTCACTGCTTTTTCTAGGGTTCTGGAAAGTTGTTTTCAGCTTGAACTTAGTGTCAAATAAATCTGGTTTATAGGTCACTTGTGATAGTTTGCAACCAAGCTGCATAGCACTGTAAAGCAGATACCATTGCATATTATATCATCAAGAATTCCTGATGAAAAAATAAGGAAAACATTTTAGATCTCTTGCTTTTGTGTTTTGAAACTTCCCTTGCAAGGGAGAAACTTGCTGAAATAAATGAAATAAATTAAATTCTGCACAAAACACCTGACACAAGTGAATTATGCTAATAGAATGGGTGTGTGTAGTTCACCATAGATGTATATCTCATGATCCCTGTTCACACCTCAGCATCTCATTCACACATTCTTGAGAGAAGGATCAATCAAAAGCAAGGTGCTAAATAGCATGCCTTTAGTTAACTAGATTTCAGAAGTTTCTAGGAGTTTCTAGAAGTCCAAGAAACAGGGGAGATGCACATTGTATGGATTTTCCATTTAAACATGAAAAAGATCCTGCCCTCCAAGTTTCTATTCTCTTTCCTCAGCCCTCTCATGTATTTCCCAAATATCTCTCTTTCCCACTGCCTCCTTTCAATGAACACCATGCATTCAAATTTCTCACCCACTGGGTGACTTCCCATTTCATCAGCTCCTCCACCACCAGCTTATAGTCTTTTCAGAGATGTGAAGAGTTCTGTACAATCTACTCGATGAATTTTCATGTCAAAAAGTATCACCTTGCTACCTGAACATTTCCCATGTTTTGGTAAGGGAAAGTGATGCAAGTGGGTGGGGATAAGATAAGCAGCAGCAAGCTCCTCTTTTCAGCAGAACATCTGTGGCAATCTAACAGCCCCTGTCTCCAGGAGCATCCTGTATTCACAGCCTAAGCCTTTCCCCTGTATTGCAGACCAGGTATCACACTCAGGCTCACAGGCCCTTCTCAGAGCTCCTCCCACCAGGCTGGGCCTGGCAAATAGATGCAGAGAAAGGGAAATTCTGGGTGGCTGTAAAGACTATCCCTAAGGCCCTACTTTTTGCCTCAACTACCCAATGCCTAAATCTGACCTTTTCTACCTCTTCACGCTGCTTGTTCACTAAAGCCTGGTGAAAAGCACCAGAGCTTTTGCTGAAGTCTTTATGTGTCTAGTCAGGACTCATTTTCATGGACATATGACAATCTTTTCCAAACAGATCATAATTTAACATTTTAGGATCTGTCACCTGAATTTGAAAAGCAAAGCTTCTATAATTTTCTGACCAAACTACCATGAGTCAAACTGTCCCACCATACTCTACATCAGAGGCCTCAGTAGCTGTTCTGCAGTTGTTATCCCCCTGTACTTGACACTGGTAAAGGCGCACCTTGAATTCTGTACACAGCTCTGAACCACTCACTTCAAGAAGGACAATGAGGTACTGAAGTGAGTCCAGAGAAGAGCAACAGAGCTGGGGAAGGGTCTGGACCACAAGTCCTATGAGGAGCATCTGAGTGAGCTGAGGGGTTTGGCCTGAAGAAAAGGAGGCTTAGGGGAGACCTTACCACTCTCTACAACTGCCTGAAAGGAGGGTGTAGCCAGGCAGGAGTTGTCCTCTTCTCACAGGGAACTAGCAACAGGATGAAAGGACATAGTCTTAGGCTGCACCAGGGGATGTTCAAGCGGGATATTAGGAGGAATTTCCTGACAAAAGGAGTGATTAAATGTAAGAATGGACTGCAGAGGGAGGTGGTGGAGTCACTGTTCCTTGAGGTGTTTAAGCCTTGAGGTGTTTAAGAAATGACTGGATGTGGCATTGAGTGCCATGGTCTAGTTGAGGTGGTGTTTGGTCATAGATTGGTCTTAAACATCTAGGACGTCTTTTCCAACCTAATTGATTCTGTGATTCATATCTCCTGCCTCTTTTTGTAAGTCAACTACATTAATGACTAGTCATTGGTTATCCTTGTATCTCAAATACCCTCCTAAAGCAAAGATTTCACATGAATCAATGTTGACTCCAATGTGTCAATGTGCCAACTGACCTAATCCCTGATTTCAAGTAGAAAATTTGTTCCTCCAGTCTTAAAAGTTCGCTGCTATATAGCATATAAGCAAATTGTTGTTTGGGAAAAAATTAAAAGGCATATATGTTCTCTGTATTTTCTGCAGATTCTCATGCAGTGTCTCTGGACTCATCTTCTTCCTTTTCCATTTTCATTCTACAGGTTTCTCCAGACTTTTTATCTGAGGTAAGTGATTGTCAGATTCAGTGATTGTTTATTCAAGGCACTTACCATATTTGCAAGAACTAGCACAGACCTCTCACATATTTGGTCTAGGTGTGATAAGAACATTTGCTCTTTATACATTAGACCCACTTAAAACCTGTCAAAGACACCAAGTGGTCCTGCAATATATCATCTACTCTGAAGTGTAAGTGCAGCTGGGTGGTTGGCTTCATCAGCCCTTTAAGACCAGATATCACTATTGCTGCCTCAAAACAGCCACAGCTCAGAGAGGCTGGCAAGATGAACATGTTGTGTGGTGCAATCTAACTGTGACAGGATCTGCAGGAAAGCAGCTTTGTACTCTTCCATCAGTGGGAGGTGCCCTGAACACAATAAAGGTAAGTGCCCTAGGTGAGGCTACAGCCCCTCAAGCTACATCTGTACTGGTAAAGTAAACAGCTCTGGGCCAGCTTTGGCACTAAACCTCCAATCATCTCCACTGTTAAAGTTCTAGAATGATTTTGACTTGGGGCCAAAGTCAAGGTAGCATATTGTGCTTGCACTCGCCCAAGCAATCTGCAGGAAGACTTCTAGAGCTAGCACAGACCAGGGATTCTCCCCACTAGAGCACCTGGCTACAACCACCTTGCTTCCAAAGGGTGAAAGCGTTTAATTGTGTGGATGCAGGCAAACCAGTGCCAGGTGACTTCAGTAGCAAAGAGAGGGACATGTTTGATAAACTGATAGAGATGTAGCCTCACTGTCTAAGAACTTCTTGTGAAGTTGAAAGTGGAAGCTTCTGAAGGAGCCCAGCAGGTTCCCATGCCCTGGATTGCCCCTCTGCTAGCTCTGAAAGTCCAGATCCTGAATTCTCTGCTAAAGTCTTCAACACGGATGAAAGAAGGGGATGAGAAGCTATAAAGCGGACACAATTCTCCAACCTCCAGATAATCATCCCCAGGTCCATATGCAGAAGGAAAAGTGTACATGCCTGGGTTTATTTAATAGATTATGCAGTCTACTTGCTCACATTTATCACATGGGCTAATGTAAGATTTACTGCCCGTAATTAATCAACCTTAGGCAAGAATATTTAGCACTTCTACTCCATTTTTCATTTTCAAAGTGCTTTTCAAACACTACCTAATTAAACATCAGGACCAATTATTTCCATGGTACTTTACAGACACCTTTAAAAATGTAATATGCACATTTTAGCACGTACATGAGGAATCTTTTTAAGTCAAAACAGCTCTATTTTCAACCTGCTGAAGGAATGAAAGCAGTAACAGGACTGAGATTTCCAAGTAGACCACAGCAGCAGCCAGTTAGGTCTGTTCCTATGCACGCATAAGACTGTAACCCAGTCTCCTTCTTAAAACTTCTATCTCACACTTTCATTTTGCCTGTGAGAAGATAATTACTAAAGAACTGTAGAACTGGGATAAGAAATAATTCCTTCTTTACCAGGTACATATGCCACCACTGGGCTGGGGTTCTGATCCATATGCTCAGCAGGAACTCTTGAGGTCACACCTGTAAGTCTCAACTCATTTCTTCCACAGGGGTAACACAACAACCTGTGTGTTCACACAGCAGTGGTGTCTTCATCAACAAGGTCAATCCAAGGCTTGGTATCTACTCACTGAAAACTGTTCCAATATCCTTCCCTCATGACCAGAAATGCAGTCAGCATTGGCAATTTTTTGACCACCTCTAAGGAGAAAACTGGATGTGGTGAGCCATGCCTGTCATTCTAGCTTCTCCAGAGGTGTGTGGGTGCCCATGAGCCTGGGGCTTCAGTGTGTTTAGCTAGTTTTCCACATCACATTTGGCATCAGTCTGATGGTCCCTGAGCTCAGGTCAGCAGGTTGTCTAAGGAAGGGTTCAGAACCCACCTGGACCAGACACAGAACATCTCAGTTTCTGGCAGCACAGTCCAGTTTCCCCAAGGACATGTACTGAGACTCTGGTGATTTAAATCCATAGGCCAGCTGACAGTAGAATTTGAATGAGAGTGTACACACAGCCCCTCCTGTGCTCTCTGCCACAGAGACAATGCAGAGGTAAGGCATAGACTGCAGTGAGCCAGGGTTGTCAGGGCTTAACCACTTAAAGTTCTTATTTGTGCCAGAATCCTCCTCACCTCAATAGTGAGGAAAGGATTAACACTGCATAAATAGGCAAACGAGGGCAGAAAGCATGATGTTTCCCTGACAAGTTAAATAAAATCAAGAAGCAAAATATTCTTCATTAAACGTTAAAAGTTTATGCATCTGCCAACATGGCCTGGTGCAGTTCTGGTCAGACACCTAAGAGAGCACCACATAAACCAGCTCCCTTGCTGGAAGCAGCCTAGCCAGGCAAAGATGGCATTCTGCAGCACATCACTAAGTCCTGCTGCAACGTCAGCTGTACTGACTCAGCACATCACACTAATGTTGCTTCACTTCTTCTGGGGCCTGGGACAGGTTTATGCAACACAGATAACTCCGTGCAGCACTTAGATGAGCTCTCCAGGTACACATCAAGGCAGGGGACAGCAAACTTTCAAGGATGGTGTGTACCAGATGGTATTTTTCTTTCCCAGATTAGAGGTTAAACATGCTGGTAAGAACGCTGTGGGATCCATGAGAGACTGCCTCTTACAGAAACAATATGCTACCATTTTCTATCATCATTAAATTGCATCTGTACAAGGCAGAAGCTCCTGCTGCTCTCAGAATGAGCCAGAAGGTGGGAGCCACCAATGTCTCTCTCCAGATGGCACAGCCCCAAAACCAGCTCTGTGCTAGCCCTACTGGTGTTTTTAGAAATTGACCTCCATGATGCTGCTGGTTTCAGTGCCCCAGACTGTGAATAGGCTGGAAGAGTCACAGGGGTGCAACAAAAAAGTTCGGCGAAACTGAAATTTATGGCTAAGGCTTTTCTGCCTTATCCTTAAGCGCTGTCCTTGGGCACAGCTGATTTATGAACAAATTACAGAACTATAATCTGGCTTAGATGTAAGCAAATTTACCTTCAATTCACAATTAAATAAGCCAAGTGTCTTTCATAAGAGTGCTAAAAGTTGGGCTTTGGGTTACATTGTTGACCTACAGGCCTCAGCTCCCTGGCTGTCAAATGGGAACAGTCTTTCCAGCAGGGACATTGCTGAGAGAATTTCATTCCTGCTTATAAAACAGTGAAGTGATAATAAGAGATTTAGATGTGTTAGTTTTACTAAACTATTTAAAATATACAGAGTAGTAAAAATGGTCCCAGCCTTCCTTTTGCTTGTACTAGTGTAAATGGAAGTAATTGTATTGAACACAGCTTACTGTATATGCAACTTAATTGAAATCAGTCCTTACATCTTTCTATGTAATTAAAATGGATAACGGGAATTTTTCTGATCCCACTCTCAGCTAAGTTACATCAGCTTTTTATCTGAGGACCTGTTTATGGAGCTTTTTTTGTTTTAAACTTTAGCCAGTTTCAAGGCTTACACAAAGGCCATGAATGTTTTAATTTCTTTATTTCAGTACTGTCCCTTGGAAAGAGAAACTTGGAGGATGCACGAGCCTGAGTTTGAAAGCAAGGCCACAAAATAATTTCTGAAACTGTATGAGAAGCCAAAGCAGCAGATCTTTTAACACTTCATCATAATTATGCAGAAACTAGGGGAAAATGAATTACATCTACCTGTGTGCAGGAAATGTTTTTGATTTACATTTTGCCATATACCCCCAAATGCATTTTTACCCTCCTTACTAACCTAACTGTTCCAGGAACACTGCATGGTGTAGATACAGCTAAAGGCCACACTTCACTGATCACAGCTGATTCTGTTGTGAAGCCTTTCCCTCTAAGGTGGAAGCTGCTCAGTTCAGCACCACCTGGAAGGGACATGGTGACTGACAGAGTCTGTTCCCAGTCCACTGCAAACATCAAGTGTCAAGTGTTAGTTAAGCCACCAGACTACATCAGGCTTCAGTGACGACTGAATCCCAGCTTTGAAGGCAATATTATTTCAGACAGAAATAAAAAGGAAAAAAAAATTGAAAGGATAAGCGATTCTAATTTTTCCATTCCTAATACCTTCTTTTCAAAGAATATTTGGCAAAATAATTTTCCTGGATTTGTTTATAAATGAGCCTGAGGAACTGAAGGGACTCATTTCACACCACCTTGTGAAAGCTGGATGCTCCACTATCAGCCCAGTAGTTATGACTCTAATCACTGCAGAAATGTGTTTTCCCACAAGTAAACCGGTCAGCCTCCCTCCATCTATGGGTCTTTGTGAAAAAACATACAATAGTGCATGGAGACCTCAGACTAGATTCATATGGCAGCTGTTATGTCCTCATTGCAAGTGGTCAGAAAGGTCAAACTTTCTTTTTCTTCTGATTTGATGAGTTAGATGATATCTGAGGCACAAAACAAAACTGAACTGATCATTTTTTCTCCATTCACTCACAGTGCAGAATGGGTTTTACAGGCAATATTCGTACAGGTGAGCCAGTCAGACAAACACTTTGTACAGTGTGACTTTCCAAGCAAGCTCCTGATCTAATACTGTATAATCCTGATCCTAGCCCTGATATCTCCCACTCACAGTGGGACCAAAAGACGCTACAATAAGCAGATGTGAGCACAAATTGAAAAATGGTAGCTGTGATGGTACCATTCCTGATTAGATGCCTGATGAAGCACCAAAGGCAGTGGGCCAAACAATGCCATACATTATTAACCAACCCCCCAGTCTTACCCATGAATCATAGCACAAGTTTTTATTTCTCGTAATTTACAAGGTATGATAATATAGATGGCCACTAGTTAAATGCACAAGTCAAAAATGCAATCCCCACATCAAGGAGACTAGGATACATTTCATATGCCACAAATTCATTTCATACATTTCATATGCCACAAAATACTAGTCAGTATTTGCTTTGGAGCTACTTAATAACCATCCCTTATTACATATCACATTTTGTTACTCTGCACCTAAAGAATGAATGATACTCTGATTAAGAAAGATAGGAAAATAAGTTGTTATTATGAGATTCAAAGGATCCTCAGTTTTTCAATTTCTTTTTAACAACTCTCTGTTTATTTCTTTTCCAAACCCCAAGACAAAATCTCAGGAAAATTATAAATTCTAAACCACTATCACTTACATAAATGCTGCCAAATTCCCAAATTTACAGTTTACAGCTTTGAGTGGGTTCCTGTGGGCCAATTGTTGGGAAGGGGTGGTGGGAAGGGGAGAGAGGGGAAAAAGGGGGGGAGGTAGAAAGAAAAAATGGAAAGAAAAATAAAAACAACAGATATATAAACTTAAAAAAAACCTCTTTAGCAGAGGCTGCTGCAGTAGTATGGCACAGAAAGACTAATGGGGACAGCTGAACCAGTGCATGAGAGTGTTCTGAAATTAAAAACAATGTGTATTTTGTTTAACACATTCTGTGTTATTTAAAGAAAAGTAAGAAGAAGAATTCCAGCTGGGATGGAACCTACAGAGCCCCTTGAGCAATTTGAATAATTATAGACTTGGATAAATTGCAGTTAAACCATTTGTTTCAAATGTGCTACAACCAATAACTAAAACAGCAACAGCTTTTTAGTGTAAGAGATCTGTTGCTGGCTTCAGATGAAGTACAGTGAGCTGCAGATAGTTACTGGCCAGCCATACTCTATGTAAAGAAAAAAACTTTTCCTCCACAAAGCCTGTGATTTCTGAACTTCAGATACCAGAAAAAATAGCTTTATGCATTTGCTTGCCATATGTACTCAGAAAACAGTAAAGGTATTTTTCTGGAATAACAAAGGCAGATTTTGGGTTTCTCTGCTACATTCCATAATTTCCAGAATAAGAATTTCTCAGTAATAAATTAATCCTCATTCTTAAGAGACTATAAAAACAGGGGCAGAAATAAATTTTATTTTCATGTTAACAATGGCCAGAACATGCTTCACATTCTTGTTTGAAAATTTCCCTCCCACCCTGTTCTTACTGAATTTGCACCAGTTGGTGATGGCAGGTACCAGCTACCACACCAGTGTTAGAGCCATTCCTTTTTCACAGATATAAGTAGCGCTATAAGGGGCAGATCCATGTTGAGAGTACCACAGGAATTGCTGTGAAACTTGCTTTATCATTCTTATACAGACATAAGTCCTGTAAAAACCACGATTTTGCACTGAGCTCAGTGTCATGAGACTTCTCTGTCCAGTTGGGCCCTACAGGGCTCAACGCAGCTCAGTTTTACCACAGGGTCTGCCAAATATGCCCCTCAAGGAAGGATGGGGAAAGAAGACATGAGGATTTGATGCACCTGAGGACAGGAAAGAAGCTTGCATTTGCCAAATGTGCTAAGAACACCACATCGCTCAAATCTATCGAGTTTAAGGCGCCTGGGGCAAAAGAGTGGTACTCCAGTCAAGCTTGTACACCATGTAATGGCTCCATGTGGTACAAAAACAGGCATCTTGTAGAAATTTGCCACATTGCCACAACTGCAAGACGAGCCACAAGTGTTCTTCCAACAGAAGCCCCACTTACCCTTGCCACTCACAAGGGCAGCCATTTATTTTCTTTCTGCAACTCCCCTGCACACACAAACTTAAATATGCACACAGCTAAAGCACCTCACCAGCACATTCAGCCCTTTCTCCCTGCACATGGAGTTGATTCAGTGTTTGCCTGTGGCTGCCAGGATCATCACTGAAGTTTGGCTGCCCTCCCTGAAGTCCTGCTGCTTTGGACGCCTCCACTGTAGCATTTAAGACAGTTGGGGCAAGTGAACAGATGCTTCTGCAAGGTCCTTTTATCTAGTGAAATGGAAGTGCTGCACTAGGAAATAGGTGCCTGTGAGAGCACACTGAAATGGGTATGAAGGTAAATGCAATTATTTTGCATTTCACTGGGAAATTTCTTCTTCTTGGGGAATTAAAAAAAAAAAAAAAAGATTGGTTAAAAATTTAAAAAGGGAGTAATAAAATTTAGCAACTGGGAAGCATGATGGAGGATCTAGTCCAACAGAAGTAGAGTGTGCCAGTGCAGGAAAAATTTAAACTTGGTGCATACACTGATAGCTTCTACTTTCACCTCAAATTGGGTATTTTTTAACCAACTCAGTGAGGATGTCTGATGTGTTTTCAGCAGTGATTAGAACAGCAAAATCAACCACATGGACTTTTGACTGTGAAAGGTGGGTGCTGGAGAAGTCTTGTGAAACTATACAAAAGCAGCATGGCCCCAGTTCTGGGGCTAGGGAGAAGAAGTCTGACCAATCATCCTGACATTCCTGAGCATTCCTATTAGGTGCACCAGACAGGATAAAGCAAAATAATACTGACAAAAATAATGTACCATAGGGCCCTCAGAAATCTCTTTGGGAAGGGAGAAAAAAGTAACTGAGACACCAGTGATTATGAACTCAATCTTAGGCATCAAACCAATGCACATTTCTCAGCACAAAATGGACAGTAAAGGCAGAAAAGGAAATAGAAATTAGAGTTTGTGAAATAAGAAAAAGATGGACCACTATCACATTTCTGTGTAAGTGAAATTGTGTTCCCTAAAAGGAGTACCATCACAGTGATGAATGAGATATTAAGATAGAGATTTGATAGTTTTCCAATGTTTTGTCCAATACACTTTTAATTATTGACTTACTTTTACTTTTGTGAGCCTGTTCTTCTATATCATTATAGATCATTTCTACTCATACCCAGTCAGTATTTTCTACTGCTTACTTTCATCATGATTTTTCCAGTGATAAGTCTCTAAAAACCCCTGAATAATGTGTCTGTCCTTGCTGTTCACAGTCAGTGTTTATTCATCACAATTTGGTATTTAATTAGACAAGCTAGATAAATTTGGTTCTTTTAATCTTTTGTCAAAAACCAATTCTTTGTGTCTTTTTATGATGTTCCACCTTTGATTTATCTGCATTTTCACTGATGTTGTGAGGTTTCCTGAAAACAATGCATGATTCTATGACCCTTTTCCATGCCAAAAGGTTTACAAGATATCTGAATAAAGCTCAACACCCCCAAAGAGCATTGCTTTTCAACAGGGTGCTACTTCTCCTCCAAAAGTCAAAATTTCATCTATTTCACATGTTGCTATAATATAAAAAATATTTCAATCCAATCTAATAATTTATGAGACTTTTGAGCTTCACTGATGGCACTGACTTATTTCCCAAGGGTTGGATTTGATACCTGCTATTTTGATACTACCAACCATCCTGCAGTTATTAGGACAGTTTAGCAATTAGGGCTAAATCTTCACAAAACCACCACAGTCTTGCTGGAAACTGAGCCACTTCCTCACTGAGCACACTGAGTTTTTGGGCAGAGCAGTAAGCAGGACTTTCTAGTTTTCAGTAAATGGAAGGAGACTGGGGCAGAATCTCCTGCTTCCTCTGTAGACAGCTGTGACTCTTTTTTGAAAATCTTTCTCTGCATCATCTACCTAGAAATAATTCTCTAACACCTGCTTGGCTTTAAATATGTGAATAGAGTAGTGACTTTGATGGGAAAACCCAGATGCTTATATTTGAGTATGCTTTAAAGTGGTTTGCTAAATTGAAGCCTAAGGACAAAGGAAGCAGTTTAAAAGTGCATCAGCAATAGAAAGTCATTGCCTATAACCTGAAATGAACTCAAAACTTTTTAGCTTGGCTATTTATTTACTTTAATATTCACACATAACTGTAATTCCTGCAGTGAGAATTGCTGCAATGATGTGATATGCAAGAACAGTCTCATGATATTTTCTGCACATATAAGAGTGGAAATCTCACAAGGGAATTTGATCTTGAAAGATTTTTACTCTGATTTCTTAAAGAAAATGCATTGTTGTGGTTTTGGATTAGCTACAAAAGATTTTGATACCTTCTTCTGAGGTTCACCAACCAGTGCCAGTGCAATGATCACACTTTAATTTTTAAGCACTTACTAAAAAAGTAAAAGAAGACTTTCCTTGGGGGGGGGGGGGGGGGGGGGAGAGGGAACAAATCCACTGTTTCACCAGGATCCATTAGTTTGCATTAAAAAACCCAAATATTTTTCATGTTGCCCTTAATTTCTCAGCCACTACTGCCATTTCCCTAACCACTCCCCATCAGTTTCACACTGAGGATGTGTTATGAGACTGAGTTGGGACATGCAAATGATGCACACATCCCTAGAAAAATGCTTGGCAAATCTGGCTTTTCAGTTTTGCATTCACTTGCCAAAAAATATTCCCTCATCCCCCAAGCCCTCCCTCTGCCACGTCTAATTTAATTTCAAAAGTCAGAAGCTTAACAGGGACATAAGCTTCCTAAATATGCTGTCATCTAACAAGGAATGTGAATTCAAAGCTTATAATTACGATTTTCTTTAGGTGCAGAAAACACAGTGCAATCTTATAGATATCCTTGTCCACAAGTGCTAATACAATGACAGGGTTCACATGGATGGTGGAGACTTTTTCCGCCCCTCCTTGCTCCTGAAAACAATCAAAACACCAGATATAAGAGTTTTTTGTCAATTCTGCCTTGCCAACAAGACATGAGGCTTTTGTTGCTGATGCCAGAGGTTCTGAGTTGTATAAATATTCTGCATTTCACTGCAACAAGAATCTGAATGACTCTGTAGAGAGCTCAGGGCAAATGAGACTTTCTGACCTGCTATTTCTATAACTCTGTTATTTTGTCTCTTCCAAGGGACTTTTATACACTGAATTTTCAGTTTTTAAGTAAAAATAAGTCACTCATTTTCAAAGACATGCCCTCTGCACCTTCCTTTTCTTCAAGTGCCTAGGACCTTAAGGACACACATTTTATGAGTATGAATACATCTGTGTATGTTTGGGAGTGAAAAAGGGAAATCATAGAGATATCATTCATTTTAATCACTAATTTTGAAACAGCTGCTGAGCCTGGGCTCTCTCATTCAAGCACAATCATTTTGTGCCTTTTTTTTTTTTTAATCTCCGGTGAAGAATTCTTGTTTAAAGTGAGACTTAAGTATTTGCCAATAACCCACAGTAAATACTTTTTTTTTGTCTTTTTGTAGTCCTGTGATGACTGGCCTTCTTTCCCCTTCAGTAATCACTGTCTAAAAAAAGAAAACCTCCAGGCGCACTTCACTTTTGTCCCTTCCCCCTGGCAGAACGCCCAGCCTCACTCAGTATGATGCTTTCAAACCCTTCCCCCCTCAGACACAAGGTTTGCAGCACATTGTTCCCCGGCCCAGCGGCGGGGGGAGGCAGGGCTCTGGGATATGATACCGTGCGGGCGGAGATGCGCGGAGATGGAGCTCTTCTCTCCGGGAGAAACCTTTCGGCGCGATGCACTTCGGGGCTGTCTTGGTTAAGAAGGCTCTGCCACAAGGAAAGCATGATGAATATACAACGAGTTCGCATTGCCAGGCGGCCTGAAGTGCGTGTGTATGTGTCATGTGCACATGCAAGTGTGCTGGTTTAATGAAAATTCAGCGGTAGTTTCGCCAGGCTGAGAATAGCAGCAACAATGAAGAGCCCTTCTATTGTTGTACAATGGGCAAGTTCTCCGAGAATCACTCTAGATGTGATGCAACACTCTTCACACGAGGAAACTCCTGGGAATTGTCATAGTGCAGGACAATTCAGGCCCGTATCCTGGATAAACACTGCTATCATCATCTTAAACAGCACTGCAGGCAGGTGACCAGCAGATGAAGGCTGCATTATTCAAGGCATTTGAATGGAAAAATTAAACTCGGATTTACTGCAAAGAATCCTTTCAGTGCTGCAGTTTTACCAGTCATCCAGAGAATCAATATGTTTTTCTGTATCACTTTTACTGCGGCAGTAAGGCAAAGATAAACTTTTGCGATAAACTCTGCTTTATTTTTTTTTCATTCTTGCTCCCAAGTGAGCAGTCCACCCAGGTCATTCAAAGCTAAATGTCCTGCTTGCTTCCTTGCAGTTCTAGTTTTCTGGGTATTAGCTCAAAGAAATTGCCCAGAAAAGCTAAAAAAGACTGTTCTCCCTGAGCTGATGGTAATACCATAAAACAATTGAGTCTGATATCTTTATTTTAACTTGCTCATAGCAGTTTCAATAGAGAAGAACATAAAGACAAGTTTCTAGCTAACTAGAATTAAGATAACCTGTGAAATGTCACTAGATGAGAAGATACCATGCTACTGCCTGTCCTGGGAAATGTTGTGGCTGTGGTCAATGACACCAAATGTCAGCTTAAGCTGTCCCTCCTCCCTGCTCCCAGCTGCTTGTTCCTTTTTCCATCACCACAACCATTTGCAGGGCTCCATCAAATCAGGAAATTGATTCAATTAAAAAAAAAAAAAAGGCAAAACAAAAACAAAAAACCCACCAAAAAAAAAACAAAAAACAAAACAAAAAAAAAAAAAAAAAATAAAAAAATAAAGCAACCACAAAAACACACTAACCAGAAATCTAACAATGAAACAATAGAGAACAGGGAGACTGAGGTCAGAACTGCCACTACTTATTTACTTATTTTATATCACCAAATCATGATCTTATGCTACATTTTCAGATTTTTTGATGCTGTGTAAGATACTGTCATGCTACACTATGTGCTTCCTTCCATAAACATCTACAACCCTTCATTTTTATGCCACCTTAATTTTTTT
This sequence comes from Calcarius lapponicus, assembly GCA_039654755.1. Lineage (NCBI taxonomy): Eukaryota > Metazoa > Chordata > Aves > Passeriformes > Fringillidae > Calcarius > Calcarius lapponicus. The sequence goes on from CM077465.1 coordinate 62,601,698, forward strand.
TGTACCATAAGCTGCATGCAAGAAAATATCTTCACTGAAAGGTTGTTTTGTTTTGTTTTTCCTGGAAAGAAGGCAAGGGGCTTTTATAAGTAGATGATTTGGTCGGCCTGGTTGAGTGCAGCTACACTAAGAGGTGCTAAGAGGATCTGCTAACAGCAGCGAAGGGGAGCAAGCAGGACACTGGGGACAGGGTGGGAGGAAGAGCTGCCACCAGTGGAAGCTTCTTGAGCAGCTTCAGCCCCAACGTGTGGTTTTGCAAGAACAAATTCAGCTGCAGGCACTGTGCTCACCCTGAAGTTCAACACTGCCATGTGACTGCTCAGCCAAGATAAACCCTAACAAAGACCCTTCACACAGGCAAATCTACTGCTGAATTCAATTCCCATCTATAATAAGACAAGATCAATAGCAAAACTAAGGCTTGAACTTCAGCAGAGCTGGGATACTGTTTGATAGAGGATAGGGATGGTGCTTCCCAAACCATCCACCACAGCCTTGGGCTGACCCAGTTCACAAGCCAGATAAAAACCTGACCACACCTTTTGCATTTGGAGCCACCTGTATTCAGATGATTAGCTTGTGTGAAGTGAGGACAGAAAGCTAAATGTTGAAACTGCACTCAGTCAATCAAATCTTTCTGCTAAATAAAAAGGATGCCTTGAGCGAGACCCAGCCGACCCAGATTTCAAGACTGTGTAAATACTCTAATCCTGTTTATCTGCTATCTCTCTCAGGGAAAAGCAAATCCTCAGTGGATTCTCAAAGCCCTCTCCTGTATGTTAGCTATGTTCAGCCACTGAAGAAATAAATACGGAGTGAATTCTGTGTCTGGGTACCAACAGCTTGAGTTCCAAATATCAAGCCCTCACAGCAACCTGCTTGCAAAAAGGGTATGAGAGGAGACTGTGCTGGGTAATTTTAATATTGAATGCATTTGGAGGACCAAAATAACTAAATGGGAGAGCCTGCTCTCACACATCCTGGGCACAAAGCAAATAACCAAGTTCCCTGTGCTAGTAATCAAGGATTATCTCAAAAAGCATTGAACATTAGTTGGGGAAATCCCATTCCCTCTAAAGCAGATGTAAAACAAAAACTACAATTACAGGGCCTCAGATGTCCACAAGAAGCATCCATGACCCTAACTGTAAATGTAGGATTATTTATTTATTTTTTTAATTTATTTGATCATGAAATATTTCACTGTAATTACTAGTGCTATTGCACTAGATCCTAAGAAATTGTGTGGAGCAGCATTTACTTCAGTAAGGAAACGCTGTGAAAATAAGACCAGCAACGAAAATACCTACATATTATTAAAATGCAAAAGGCTGAATCCTTTCGTAAGAAAATTGCATTTAGAATGTGAAATAAAGGTTGCCTCTCATCTGCAGTAAAATGTCCCCCCTGGAGCTTGCCTGTCATGGAGTATCTGCTCCCCTCCAGTGAGAATCAGGGTGGGCTTAGTGCCCTTCAGGCAAGGAAGGAAGGGAGACAGGAGGCCCAAAAATCCAGGGTAGCTCCTTTCAGTACAAAATCCTGAGCATTGTCCCTCTCCCTCTCTTCCATAACAGACACTGCTTGTAGCTACTCCAGTAAAATGCAGATGTCAACTATCCTTTTTTTTTTTCTTTTCCCTTTCAGGGCTCTCAAAAGGTCCAGCAAAGCAGTGTAACACTACCCTGGTTTAGATTGTGCAAAGTATGTTTACCAAGGGTGAAAGGAATTTAGTACATACTCCCTCCCCCAGGATCTGCAGGACTTGAGAAGGACTGAGCCAGGCAGGGAAAGAATTGGAGAGTTAAGAAAAAGAACTACAAAGCAGGCAATTTTGTTTAACACACATCCTTTTATTTTATTCTTTAATGCCTGGACAAAAGCACATAAGACACAACAAAAGCACATTTTTTATTTAAATTAGTTCCCTGGATAGATTGCCATTGCTGTTTTAAAAATTGATTGATTTTCATAAAATTCTACACCAATACACAATAAGGTACAGGCAGGGAATAGATTTCCTTTTAACTTGTAGTATGGGGAGCAGTGCTTGGTTTTTAGTTTTTGGGTTTTTTTGGGTTTTTTTTTAATAACAGATAATTTAACCTTTTTAATGAATGCCACAGACACAAAGAGAAGTATCAGTGCAACTGAAAGGTGCCACAAAGTGCATCAGGGGTGCCAAGAAATAACCAGGGGCAAGAGAGAGGCAATGTGATTCACAATCTCCATAGACCAGCTGAATCTCCCTTCCAAAGTGCTTGTCACCATCAATTATAGATAGAGCTTGGCCAATCAGCCAAGCTTAGACACCTGACTCATTTTGTCTGGCATCTGGCAGCAGTAGCGGAGGGTAAGTGATAGTTTTGCAGGGCATTTCAAAATGTGACACATCTAAGGAGCACAGCAGTTCAGATACAGGCATCCTGCATGGTGTGAGGACTTGATCTCATGAGGCACCATGTCCTTCTCTTCCAAGGAGTCAGGGAAATGTGCATCCAGAAAATGCTCTGCACCTTTGCAAAATCAAATCCAAACCCAACTTAATCATTCTGGGGTAAAAATTTCTGAATTCACAGCCACACCAGCATTGTTCTTCCTTGATATAAACTTCACAAATGCAAACTGAAACTTTTCTGCATGGTGGGGGTTAATTCCTGATAGACTGGAATACTGTGTTCTGCATTGTGTAAATTTGACTACACATTTAAGCACAATTGTGTTTGATTCATCAGATATTTCTCCTGCAGCTGAAAAAGAATTTGTTTTATGGACAGACACTATCACTTTGTATTTGACCATACTGGTGGCAGGGTGCTGAGACATGATCTGGCTTTGCCTGCACGTGGTCATATTCTTCAACCAGTGGGCCTGCTTGTTAGAATGCAATTAAGACTAAAAGTTCTTCTGTGAAGAGAGATACACTGTTCCATCTGCCTTATTTTAGATGTCTAAAACTGAGATGAATCACTTCCTTAAAGTGTCTGTATCTCTCCATGGAGTGTACAGAGTGTCTTGGACAACGGTTACGTACATAAGTGAGATGGAAAAAAACCCTTCCTCTATGACTGCTTTTTCCTATTGTGGCAAACTACTGTGAACACTCCATCTAAATATTTGCATTTATGCAATAACTACAAATTGATATAAGTCATTTTACAAACCCCTCACAGTTCCCCCCAAGTGAATCATCATCATCGTCATCATAAGATTAACTTGTGCACCCAAGTCTACTGGTAATTTCTGTTTCAGCCAAGCAAAATCTTTATCATATTCCCACCAGATTTCTTTCTGCAGGTGCAGATTTACCTGCCATAGTTGATGAGTGTCATATATTTAACTAAGGAGGAATAACTAAGGCATAAAAAGCCTTTTTGTGAATACTCATACCACATTCTCAATAGATTTACATAAAGTCACATTCACCCTGCCCTTCTTTCTTCAGTTTCAATGTAACCTGCATGAAATACTCATGGGAAGCAGAACTGGAGGTTATACACTGAAAATCTCTCAGATCTTAATTTTGCTGCCTGCTGCAGTTATAGGAATAACATTGTTGTGAGTTCTCTCCATCCAACCTAGAAAATAGAAACAATACCACATATATGAGGAAGTACAGTTGACAGATTCAAATGAAACACAACACAACTCACAGACCTCAAAATATTATTATATATTATTAAATTATTATAATATATTATTAAGATATTATTATATTAAAATATAGTTTGAGTTATTTCAGGCAAGCAGACCCATAAATTACAAAAAGTACTTAGCACAGCAGAACAATAATGTTAGTTGGGATCCCAAGATTGTCTCACTATCTACAAAATACAAACAACAGTGATAGCCAGAAGGATGAAAAATATTGCTCTCAGGTATTTGTTAATGAAATCCAAAGGATATTATCCATGCAAATTATTTTCTCAGTGGTATTTATAGAGTAACACTTTGAGGACTTCCAAGGCTTCCTCATTTTTGGAAAATAAAAGCAATTTGTTTCCTTTCAGGTGAGTGAGTGTTTTCTGACTCTTTATCTTGACTTTTAATCTGAAAACTTTTCCCCCCAGCTGTCACAGCCTAAATATACAAAGACAGAAAATAAGTGACTCTTCTGCACTCCTCTTAGAACAACAAACAAAAAGACTGAACCAGGGGAGGTAGGCACCTCAGTAATAACCATGTGCAGCCTTTTGTCCTGCTAATAATAGTTAAACATGCAAAACCTGTCAGAAAGACCTAAAGATCTCTTCTCTGACACACTCTGAGGTCTTGGAGGTTTGTACTCTATGTGTTTCATCATGACATGCATTGTCTTTTTGGCACTGTGATTGTCTTTACCTCATTCTCTGCCTCAGGAGAAGATACCACTTACAGTGCCACCTTTGTGACTCCTTAGGTTTCAGATAACCTACTTTATGCTGGCTCTCCATATGTTGAGAAATTTGGACTTCACTGCCATGTGGGACCTTTGTGGCAATTCATTCTCTGTCAGAAAGGATTTTTGTTTTCTCTTCCCCTCTCATAGTACATAAGCTTTATAGAAAAACATGACAGTAAGACATGAGGCAGGCAAAAGTAGCACAACCCCTATTGCGCTGTTACTGCTCTTTTCTCCTCTCCCTGTCTCGAGAGCTCCCCTGCCTTAGTTTTTCTCCATCATTGCACTAGATTTATTGCTTCAGTAAGTTTCTGCAAAAGGAGAAAAGAAGGCGCTCAAAGACCCTAGGGACTACCAGCATGGATCCCCTGACCACTCAGTTCTGTGTAGCAACAAAAGCATTCCAGAGGCTTCCGTTTTTTCACTAATGCTAAACCAGAACAACTGGGATGAGCAATGAAGGGGGTGGGGTCAGATAGGAAGCAACAGGATGCCTGTTTGGAAGATCAAGATGGAAGAAATGTCTGGAAAAACAGGGAAAGCAAAGCTGGGCATATTAATGGCCCCAAGGCACATGGGTAACAGGAGGAGGAGCAAAGGTAGGAGCGAGGCAAAGGCTCATTCCCTGTGAAGAATAGTGTGCCCATCTGGGCCTGGTTATCTCTGGGGAATGAAATGGTGCTGCCCTGTCTGTTACACCTTTTGTCTGACTTTGAATTAATGAGAAACATTATCTCTTTTCAGATAATTTTTAAGTTGGCAGTTTGCTGTACTAGAATGCACTATATGACTGTTTTACCTCTTTCTCTACAATAATTTGCACACTGAAAGAAGAAGAGGTGTAGAAAGAGCCTGTAAGGCAGGCCATGGAAATGTCATACCATGCTTAAAACTTTAGTTAGCACCACTGTGTGCTTCATTTAAAATCTGACAATCCCCATTCTGGCATCACACTTCATTTAAATCTGACATTCCAGTTACCTGGAGCAAGTGCTTTGATGAAGAGAAACTTGGAGGGTAATCCACCAGGACGCATTAAACTGTTACAAGTCATAAAACATCTGCACCCAATGGCAAGCTATGAAGCTGAATGGATAAAGCTATTAAATGCATAGCATTGCTGGGTTGAATTCTTCCCCCTGTGAGCACACTCAGCTGGTTCACACACAAACATTTTTCTCATGATTGTACCATGAGCAGCTCATATGATTATGATTTTCAGTACGGAAGTTTGCTAGCAAGGGCTGAGTTAGGAGAAATTTGCATGCTTCTAGTGAGCACAAAACAGAGAGCATATGATTCCTCCAGTATTTACTCAGCATATGATTTGAGATGTCTTTTCCCATCACATCTGCTGTACAACTTTATATAATGATGAAAACACCAAGAATTAGCTAAAATGAAATAATAGTCAAGTAGAATGGAAAAAGCCACCAATGCAAAAGAATTGTATATTTTAGAAAGCTGCAGTATGTCTGCATATTGACCGTGTTTATTCCATTTCTTCCTCTGGGCAGGGAAATTAAGAGGGGGAAAGTGGTGATACCCAGTTCCAGCTCTGCTCTGAAGTTCAGCAGAGCTGCCAGAAACCTGCATGGAGTTAAGAAAAGCTCCTACACGTATCCTGATTAGCAAAGAACAGGTAGAACCCAGCATGAAAGGGTTCTGCCCTCTTTATAGCCAAACACTTTTACTGCCCTTGCTGGCTGAGATTAAATAGAGGTTGGCATAGGTTTCATGAAGTCATCCACCCAAATATGACTCGAAAGGAACATATTTAGTTTTTTAAGGGGCAGCTGAAAGCAGTACTCATAGGGATTGAAGCAGCAGCATGGACTCACAGAGTCCTACTGATTTTGTCCAAGAGAGATGATCTTGTTTTCAATCCACTCATCTCTTCCTAGCACTAACATGCAACAGAGAATCCATTCAGTGGGAATCACTCAGTAAAATCTCAATAATCTCTTCCTTGTCCAACAACAACCACTTCTTCCATATTTTCCATGTATGGACTGACATTTTCAACATCAGAAACAGCTTCATGTCACCACAGGGTCCACAGAGTCTAGCCTAGATAAGAACCAAGATTTCTACTTCGCTGAGATCTTCATATTTTTTCCACTCAGAAGTAGAATAGCAAAAAAATCTATTTCCTGGGAGATATTCTCCAAATATAATCCTGGTAAGTCAACTGAAATTCTGTTTTCATAAGTCAAAATTCCTGTAATCTTTACCAGTAGGATTTTTGACACTGAAGAATAATTTCCTCTACAAAACTTGCACTTCTTACAAGGTAATATTTTCCAAAATTAAAATGTTAAACTGGAAAATGGCCATCCTACCATATTTTGGGGTAATCTCCTCTGCAAACATTAACTCAGCTACCACCTATAGCTTGGGTAATCACTTAAGCAAACATTCTCTCAGTTGCTATCTCTGAGCAAGCACCTCACAGGGCTGCCTTTTTGCTATATGTCTATCTTCTTTAGATCAAGCAGAAATCCCAGGTTGATTGTCTGTTCACTCAAGCACAGTTGTCTTTGTGCATACTGGACCACCATTTTGCCAGTGTAAGGTATCTACAACTCACATCACTCCCTAGGTCTTCATTTGCAGGGTACATTTAAATTTTTCGGATTCAAGCATCTCCAGGGCCAGTCTTACATTGCAGATATCTGCTTACACAGATAAAGCAAGTGCATGAGATTCCATGACAGTATTTCTGTACTGAAAGCAGCATAGGAATTTAGACAGTATTACACTGTCTAAAGACAGTATTGCTATAATATCTTTTACTCTTTCCCATTCCAATAATACTGCCCTTATTCATTCACTAAAATCTTCTTGTTTTCTCCCATGGTTTTCTTTCTGTTTGTGAGAAGTTTCTAGCTAAAAAATACATTTCATTATGCAGTTTTAATTCTTTCTTGATAATCTCTCTTTCCAATCACTTTCCAGAAATAATAGTCAAGGGTTTAGGTACCAGTAAGATGAAGCTGCGGTATAGGTCTGCCTTACTGCTGCTGTAGATTCTTCTATTTATCTCTAGCAATTGGCTTTCACTTACTTATAATGTAGGCTCTTTACAGATCTTCCCTTGGAGTCTTAGGCACACTGTAAGGCAACTGCTACAGCTTCTGGAAAATAATTATTATTATTATTATTTTCTAAATAAAGAGAATGTTTGAATCACAGCCATTGTATCTATATATTCCAACACAGAATCACTCTTTTAATAAAGACCTGTGTACCCAAGCAGTATTTCACACACTCCTGTAGTTCGGTGCAAGCATGATGAAACATTTTTCCTTTGAGCATGGCACAAAATAACTATTCGCTTACGAAAACCCACTCTTTTGGAATAAACATGTTTTGGACAGTCATAGATAATGCCATTCACTGTTAACTCACCAAGAAAGGAATGCATAGTATGTGTTGCAATGAAAACATGCATTTCAGTTACTCCAGGAGCCACAGCAAGAAAATTCTTGAAATAAAAATAACTTCAATATTCACACCATAAATCTAAGCAAGGCTTTACATCATGTCTGTGAAAAATACCTGCATTTTTTTCCTAAGAGAAAAAGAACAACATATTATTAAAAATACAAGAACTTTTGTTATTGCCATGTCCATCTGAATTCTAGATTAGATAATGTCATATATTACAAACAGTTATACAGGCCTAAATAAGAACATTGCACATGAATCACTCATCAAAAATCAAAAGCTAAGGAACCTGCTGCAAAAAAAAAAAAGTTGGCATTTAGAATACTTCCTTAATGGTAACATTGTTTTCCTAAGACTTCCCTGTTTTATGTAAACCTGTCAGACATGTGGCTTTTTGTGTAAGGTTTATTATTTTGCACAAACAGAGTGGCATCTCTGCAAGAGATCTCACTGTAACTTCTAGTTTAAATTTTCTCAACTGGTTGGAATAATGTATCCTTTATAGCATCATACCTAAAAATTGCCTGTGTATACTACATCATTTAAAGGAATAACATGATTCTAGCAATCTGGAAATAACTTCAGATATTTCTATTTGAATGTCTGCCAGCCAGGGCTAGTTTTGTTATAGCATAATCTAGAAAGATGCATTAGACTCTATTTTTTCTGTCTCATAAGCCATTGTATAGTTTAAAGATATAAGAAGCATTTCTGTACTTTTTCTAACTTTTCCTGTAGGGAGAAAAAAACAAGTAAAGTAGCCTTCCTTGTAAAACCATCAATTAAAATTATTTTAATTAATTCATGTACCCTACAAGAAAAATGGCTTTACTGGCAAACCTTGGCAAAAAAAAAGAAAGCATGATCTGCCATTATATTAAAGGAAATGGAGTCCATTTTCACATTCTAGAACCAGTGAGATTTTATCTCCAGCAGACCATTGCTGCAGTTAACTGAAATGTAAAAGGAGATAAGGTAAACCATTCATTTAGTAGCTGTAATGAATGCCAGCCATGTCCTGGGGCCTGTCAGGCCTGGTCAAGGGAGGTGATTGTGCTGCTCTGCTCTGCACTGGTGCAGCCTCACTCTAAGTTCTGTGTGTAGTTTTGGACACCACAATATAGGAAAGACATTAAACTCTTAGAGAGCATTCAGAGGAGAGCTACAAAAATGGTGAAGGCCTTTGATGGGAAGACATTTGAGGAGTGTCTGAAGTCCCAGAGGAGATGACTCCGACTACCTCTAAGTTGGTTTTAAGACCTTGATATCAGCTTTAATATTCAGTCTCTTGTGTCTAATAAAATAATTGGTCAGATAATTAAGAACGCTAACTCCTAGTACAGAGCCTAAATGGCTTACCTTTCTTCTATGACTTCAGGAAGGAAACAAATTCCAGTAGAAGCTTCTAAACGAAAGGGCTAATTTTCAGGTGCTCTGATCATAAGTGGCTTCTCTGATTTAGAGGGTCACTGAGCTGGGAAGCGAACTCTGAAGATCACCTACTGCATGACCCCTGCTCAGAGTGAGGTCAACAAGAACAGGTTGCCCTGTTCCATGTCAAGCTGGATTTTGAATATCTTGAAGGATAGGCACTCTTCCTGGGTTCCTTCCAGTGTTTGACAACCCTCACAGTAAAAACATTTCCTTTCTTGGAATTTCATGTATCTCAGGTTATGCCAGTTGACAGCCCTGTCAATGGGCACTGTTTGGACTTAGAACTATTGAACAAAAACCTTACCAGTAAAGACCTGCTGCTTTACTTGTGACAGCCCTTCTTGTGGCCCTTCACATTGCCAGCCAGATTCAGCTTCAGATGGGCTTTGGTTTCCCTTAGCCCACCTGTGAGTGCCTGGACAGCGTCTCTATATCTCTCCTGGGTAACCTGCCCTGCTCCTGCCTCAGATACCCTTCATTCTAGGGCTGAGTTTGGTCAGAAGCAACTTGTTCCTTCTCTAATTTTCTTACAACCTTTGTTCTCCAGCCCTGACAGCCAGGGCCCTGTCCTAACATCCCAGTCACTAGGAGGATAGCTGGGGGCACCAGGGCAGCCTCAGCCCCTTGCACCAGGCACCTCCCTGGGGAAAAGGATGGGATGAAGCTCAGATGGGACATGAACGTTTGGGTGAGGGTGAGGATCATGTCTACTGCTGGAAACCAGGGTCACACAGTACTTCAGAAGTAAAAATGCTTCATTTTAATACTTTTTATACTCTTTTTTTTTCAGACAAAGTAACTTTACAAATTTAGCAAAACACGTGAATGTTTGTCAACCATATCTGTATTATATGCCAAAAAAAATCACTCATCTACACAAAGTAGATTGAGGAAGTATTTTTGATCTATTACATGCTTGAAACTAACTTGATGTATCTTACCCTTTTCAACCCTGAATCTGATATTACCAAATAAATATGCCTGTTCCAGAGTAGAAATTTACTGTATTTTTAATTCTAAATTGTAATATACTTTTTTAAAAATCCAAGGTATTAATATCAGTGCTTTGATATGGATTTTTCAAAATATATGATCCTGGCAAAGCCCATGGAATCCCTTTTAAATAAGCTCAAATACTAATCAGTGTATACAGTCTGTAAATCTCATGAACTTCCACTTTAAATTGTTGTAAATCATTTTGTTTTCCAACATATGTTCTACAAAAAGGCAATACATCAAGAATCAACTCTTTTTTTAAAAAATTGTTGGATACGTACCTCAAACTGAGTTTAACCTGGATTCCTTCAATTCTATCAAAGCCATGGATTTCAGAAAGGCTTTGTCAGAAATAAAATGGGGATTGAGAATGTGGATAAAGCAGCTTTCAGATGAAGGGCCATATACTTAGCTTCATTTATAGCTTTATATCTTTAACTTAGTTTTATATGTATCTGTGATCTCTCCCTGTGAAAAAAAAAAGTCCTGTGTGTATTTCATCATACAACCAGTAACAGAATTATTACTTCTGTTAAAATATGGGTACAGGTGAATGTTAATTGCAATGCTTATGAGGATTTCCTATTCAAATTAATATAATGGAGTTAGCCTGAAAGTTCTGTGGAGGAGACCAGTTGCACCTGGATTACATGTGGAAGAATGTAAGAAAATAGAAAATACCCAAATCATCTCATCTTGACATCCTAACCTACTTTGTGTAGGTTATCTTTTTTACCTAGCCCTATTCTGCATGAGGTAGTCCAGAATACAGGGTGAAAAACTAAAAGCTCCTGTAGATAAGTGGAAGACCTCAGTGAAAAGGATATTACTCAGATTTGTGGGCTTACATTTCCAGACCAGAGGTGAAAATAGTAGACCTCCCATTTAGCACAATGTATTTGGTGATGCAAACTTTGGGAAGTTGTCTACAAAGTTGGGGCCTTCCTCCCAGCTTTTTAGTTTCCATTTAGGTCACACCTGGCACATGACTTCTCCAGGTGTTTAAGAGATATTTAAAAGAAACAAACCAGCTTTTCTTGCTGCAAAAACCCACAGAAAAGTTTAGATCCCTGGGGAGTAATCTTCTGGTTTTCCAATTTATATTACCCTTTGGCCACTTCATTGTGTAGTGCTATATATTTTCCTTAGTGCTAGTGAGAGATGTGTTCCTTTTTCTCGTAATCGAACTTCAAAAAATAATGCAAATTAGGTCATGACCCTGAAGTCAAGAAATTTCTCTGGTTGGTGATTGAGCAGGCTGATTATTCAGTATGGTTTCTTTAAAGCCTTTGCAATAGAATAAGATTTTGCTTAGACCACAATTCATAGCCACGGGTATTTGTGTCAAGGCCTTCTGTAGGACACCTAAGCTTCCCAGTTTTACATGCAACACGGACCACAGCCATTTCACTGCACAGCAGCTCATTGCAAGCAGTTACTGGTGAACTCCGAGCTGTGCACTTGCTCCTTTGCACCAGTTACCAGTTGTAACTTAAGCAACCCAGCAGACTGTTCTTTACTTTTTTCTCCCAACCATTCAAGCTTTAGAACTTCGTTACACCAGAAGTGTCATGACATCACTGAAAGCAGAGGCCTTCCAAAAGACTGTAAAGCCTACACTGGATAAGTAACTCAGCATGAATCCTAGAGCTCCTGCAAAGAAGTTAATTCAGCTATTGCATGTATAACCCAAAGACTAATGCAGAAAAGCAGAGCAGAGATAGGTAGCTAAGCTCAACATAGGCTACCAATAGAAATAATACTTATTTTTCAATTCTGGTGTCCACATTTTGCAGCATTAATGAACTGGGAAAGGTACAAGGAAGAGTCACTCAAACTGAGTACTGAGGGAAATGTTTTACAGTGAGAGTTAGAGCTCATTCTATTTAGTTCATCAAAAAGTACACCAAGAGATTAATTAATTAATCATAGTGTATAAGTACTTTCATAAGAAGGAGTCAGCAGTTTCTGAAGGCCTTTAAATGTAGTAAAGAAAGAACAAAAACCTCAGAAGCTGAAAACTGTTCTCAAGAAACATCAGGTGACAAATTAAGCACAGATATTTGCTAGTGAATGTGATTAACCATATGAACAACCTGCCAAGGGAAGAAAAAGACTCAATCTCCTGATGTCTTTATAACATGATACCTTCTGGAAAATGTAGCTATCTCTTTGAAAGATTCAAATTAAAAAAAAAAAAAAAGAAGAAGATAAATTATTAGAACAAATTAGCTAACTCTTTGTTAGATAGTTTGGTGTAACTGTGGCTTATGACATCTGTGAATTAGTACATGTCTGAAATGTCGGTAGGAAAAAAAAACAGACTAAAAGAGCAGCAGACAAAGCCAGAACACAAACTGGGAACACAGCCCACTGCCAAGCCAGGAGAGAGCTGTATGGGATAAGTGCTGATTAGAAAAGAGCTCAGAGCTTCAAGGAAAGATAGCATCTCACCACATTTGATATTTGTTGTACTGAAGGAAAGAAGCTTTTGTATTTTTTTTAAATATAAATAGGATTTTAGCATCAACTTCTCTTTCCTTCTGACTTAAACTTCTCCATAGAATCTGGATTTCTGGCTAACTGCTCAAGTCAGAGAAAGATAACATTGAGTTTTATAGGCTCGGTACAGGGAGTAAGAAGTGCAATTCAGAGGCCTGTGATCTGACTAGAAACTTTCATTATCTCAGTCTTTTAGTCCTTTAGGGAGTCTATGAGTTCTCTCTTTGTTGATATGTCTTTCCTGTTTAATATAACATATTTGAATTAGTGGCTACAACTCTTAACATACAACTTTTGCATTCCTAATGCTCTTTAGTGCAACTTAGCATTGAGGGCATATTAAAAGTAGTGTTCATGCAGCCAAAGCTGACACAGCAAAAGGTCTCCAAAGTTCATTTATTTTCCCTTCATCTTTAATTGTGCATCATCATTTCCCAGGCTACTGAAGAATTTTTTTTTTTTTCACTATATGGATGGCTCCAGAGAGTTTTGCATTACATTTTACTGGGATTATATTGGTTATAGTATCCTTGTTCTTCTTTTAGAACTGTGCCCAGTTGAGGTGTACTCTTACACTAAGCAGATCACCATTCTGTGTTCCCACTGAACTCATCTCACTTCCAGTCTCTAAATAGTTCATGAAGCTTGGCTGTTTTGAAGCATAACAGAATGACACTAATTCATAAAGGCAGGCTTCATTGGATAATATTTCTATGATTTATTTGTTTATTTGTTTGGGTTTGTGCCTTAAAGTATTTGACAAATCATTCATGACAGGATTTGGCAAACTGTAAAGCTCACCAAACTTTGGTGTTTGCTTTGCAAAACATTGTTTTAGATATCAATACCTGTACTGAAATGCACGGCCAGGGATCTCCATGCATCAAGCAGGGCACATCCTGTTACTACTTCTCACCCACAATGCAGATACAGGAAAAGTTTGACTGAAGTACCAGTGCTAGTTTAGAAAACTTAGAAAAGGGTTTTTCCTGCACTTTGCAGTACTTATGGTTACAGCTGCACAGGACAGGATCAGTCTTTTTCCTGTATTTTAGGTGATTCAAACTCAGTTTCCAAAAAATAAGGCATATTAATCAATTCTGCATGCTGCTCCAACCAGATGACTGTACATATTCTGGTGCAGTGTCATCAAAGCCGCTGAACTTCCAAGTCACATTTGTTCTCTCTTGTTCCAAAAAGACACATTTTTAAACACACAGCTCTTCCAGTTTAACCTTGGTTCTGTCTGTCAGGTTTGTCTTTAGGGAACTTTTGACTCATAGTCCACTGTAAGAGTTTGCAGCCAAATGTTAGTGCCCTACACCTGTGCAAGGCTATTCCTTCCTTGGCAGAGCCAAAAGCCAAAGCAAATCTATGGTAGCTATTCTGTTCATAGGCTTAACAGGAAAATTTTGGGTCTCTCAGTAACAGTTGCAGTGACTCTTCAAGGCTAGAGAGAGGAGATAGGAATAGATTTATTTCTATGCCAGTAATGTGAATAAATAGAATGGACTAAATTCAAGGCTCAAATGGGTTGAATAAGAAAATACCATTTAAATTGTAAAACAGCTCTTGAAATTATCCAGAATGGAATGTTCCCATGATTCTTAACCAAAAATACAGAAGTAATGAGGGTGATAATAATATGGTTTCCCACTTCTATCCTTCTGCAGTGATGACTTTCACATCACCGATAGCAATGCTAGTAAAGGAGTTGCATGACTGAAGCCTGCAATTACATCGTTTAAGCAGTGTTAACTTTTATAATCTTTTCCTCTCATAATCTTTAATGGAATATAGATTATAGTTAACTCATGCAAATCTATGGCTGTCAATAGGTAGAGTCTGGCACAGTGGATATCTATTTCAGTTATGCTTTATACTGCATTGCATAACAGTATCCACAGTCTTTTGTTACTTGTATCTTCCTTGCTGTTATGTGACATCTTTCACACTATTCATATTCACATCTTGTACAATCTGAAATGCACCAGAGTCCTGTATATCTTCCTCAGCCAAGATGCAGCTTAGCATTATTAAACTGATTTGCTGGGGTGTTTGATTCATGAATATAGAAAGCATTCTGTGAGCCCTCTTAAGATGGGGATTTCCAGTCTTTAGAGAATTTTGAATTTGTTTTCAGTGAATTCAGATAATTCACTGAGATTATCTAAATATTCTGTACCTTTCAGACAAATCAGAATTTCAACTACTGAAAACAAAATAAACACTGATTTAATTCAATAATTTCAATTTGGTTTAATAATATATACAATGCACATGTAAAGTATTTAAGAGTGAAGACATTGGCCTACATTTTGACAATATCAAAACCAAGACAGTTTGAGTCCATTGCTGTAACTTTGCTGTTTCCTTTTTCTTCAAAATTGAATTTAAAAAATTTTCAAAAATGACTGAGTTGACATTTTCTTGTATGTGGTTCACATTTTCTGGTTATTCAACCAGAGCTCTTCCAGATTTAATCAGAGCCATCCCTAGTTAATATCCTCAGAAAGGAGCCAACAGAACAGGAAGACGATTAGTGACTTATCATGAGGCATAACATATTAAATGGGTTTATCACAAGCAGAAAAAATATTCCTGAGTACCATATTGTATCGATTTAAAGACTGTTAGGGTCTGCAAATAGAGACAGATAGCTCTTGATGGTATCGTATTGGTCTAGTTTGCTTAAGAGCATTGCATGGCAGCTGCTGCAGTTCAAGTTTTGGGGTTTTTTTAAATTTTGTGCTAAGCACTTGAAGTCCTACTTTGAAAATTCAATAGGCAAACAGGGACCTCCTGAGGTTGTACACCCAACCCCTCTTCTCAAGCAGGGTCCCTCAGAGCAGGTTGCCTAGGACCATGCACAGCTGAATTTTGAGTATCTCCACAGATGGAGACTCCACAGCCTCTCTGGACAGCCTGTTCCTATGTTTGATCACCTTCACAGTAAAAGCATTGTGTTCAGATGGAATTGCAAGTTTTAATTTGTGCACATTGCCTCGTGAGCATTGCTGAAAAGGGCCCAGATCCCTCACCTTCAGTCCTTTCCCATGAGGTATTTATACACTTTGGCAAGACCCCCTTCAGCCTCTTCTTCTCCTGAGAGAAGGGGCTGAACAGTCCCAGCTCTCTCAGACACTCTTTATACAACAGATGCTCCAGGCCCATAGTCATCTTTGTGGGACTTCACTGCTTCTACAACTGGTAAAACTGCACTTTTGTTTTGCACATTAGTGCTACAGCAATTGGTTAACTTCCAACTGTGTGAGTTACGTTCCAACTTAACTAATGTATTATAAGTACTTTTCTTGGAAGCAAATTACCAGTTAAAGCTAATCTGTGGGCAAAGCACTCTGCTGACTCATGTTACTTTAGTTTATTTAAGTGCCTAATAGGTCTGCAGTTATGAACATGGTACATGTAGAACATTTCAAGGATTTTCACTGGGGTCTTACTGGCTTCAAACTACAATTACTCATCATCAAGTGAAAGGCTGTGTGGTGGCATATGTTATCTGAAGGTGAGAACGATCCACATTATTCCAAGGGGCTCTTCTTCTGTGTTTTTCGAGTGTTTGTTTTGCTTTCATTATTATTACCCAGCAGTATCTGAAAATCAGTAGATCCATTCCCTGAACCTGTCTTGTTTTTTTTTTTTTTTTTTTTTTTTCTTTGTTAGTCTATTACCATGTAACATTCTTAAAAATTAAGTAAACAGCAGACCAGGTCAATAACCACATGTCTGAAGTTACCAAAAGTAACAGTACGCATTATGTCAGATTTGTGACTAACACATACATTGGTTAAGCTTTACCTAATCTGACCAGAGAAATAGTGTTCGTGGCATCTTTCAAAAAAAAAGTACATACAGAACAGTTTTCAGAGAGAAAAAAACATAACAGAACAAAACATAAAAACCAAGTCTCCCTGAAGATGAACAATCTTTGGTAAACAACCAGCCTGTATTTACATTATTCACCATTTTCACCCAAGCATTTTTTCATGTAAGATATACAAGATATGACATTGGATAAATAACTGTGGGGAACAGAATCCCCATTTACAGTGAGATTTGGAGACATTTTATGATCTCAGTAAAAGATAATTTTTGAACATGCCTTGCATAGGAAACTAGCACTACTGTTTCCATGGATTGATACATATTCTGCCTGCATTTCATTTAGGAAATAAACATGTGTTTCTTTACCACCCAAACTTTAATACATTTCAGGGGAGAATGGCTCTTTTTTTAACTGTGACTCATTCTTTGCTAATTCAATCAAGATGGAGCTGACAAAATAATGAAGATTTTGGAGGTATTTTTACCATGTTTGTCACTCCACCAAATGACAGTGCAAAGTTCCCTTGTCTGAATTTTGATCAAATACTTACTGGGAATGCTAAGCCTTTCAGAATCCCATAGTACCTGTTTCATGGCATGTGAGTTATTTGCTTTCATCTCCCCTTTACTGTGTAAAAGAGGATCTGAGGCTGTAAAAACTTCAATCCAGAGATTCATGCAGCTGTACATAACAGATCCTTCCTCTCTCGTCATTGCAGCACAACATCAAACCAAACAAAATGTCTCAGAAAGCTACAGTATTTGCAATGAGGCTGTCACAGAACCCCTTTCCTGCTTTTGAAAGAAGTGGCTGAATGCCCAGGACCTGCTTCCATACTGACATTTTTCTGAAACACCAAGGTAAAAGAAACAACCTTTGTCAATATCATCTCAGTGATTTTTTACAAACAATGAAATGAAATGCCTCAGTCTCTATCCTTGGTTCTTAAATACAGGATTTAAGTAAAGGACACATGATTTTATTGATTTAATGAGGGATGGAGGTTTCAGTGGAGCATTCCTTATGATTAGAGAACAAGCCATGTTTGCAGGTCTCACAACCAGTTCTTTCCCATTTGCTTGGCTTTCCCCATTTCTTGAGAACATGTTTATGTATTTGGCTGTTAAAATGACCCACACCACAGAGTTCACTCCTGTGCTGCATGAGGCTTCAAATGCCTGCAGTGATTTCAGCCTGTCTCTCTGAACGGGGAAAGGAAGAAAGACTGAAGGGACTGCAGCACAGTTCTGCAAACTAAAGAGATGAAGAAGAGCAGATAGGGAAGGAGAGAGAGAAAAGAAAAAAAAACTTTTAAAATGTTAGCTAAAACACAGCAACAGCAACAGGAATAACACCTCCTACCTATGAAGTAGGCTGTGTGCAGAATGCATTAATCTTTGAGTATATTTTATCAGATAGCAATCCCTCCCCCCAGCTATGAACTGAGATGTAAGCTAAAGGAGTTCTCTCATAGCATTTTGTGGTAGATTGATTCAAGAACAGTGAATTAATCTCCTCCCTTAGACCTTTTACCTTTGAGTTGTGGGTTTTTTTCTTTCAGTATTCATATGATACAAAATGACATTTTCATATGGTAATCTCTTCTCCTTGTAGCATTGCTCTTCAAGATTAGCCAGAGGGATGAAACACAAAGAACAGTGACTTCCCAGGAAAACAAAAAAAAAAAAAAGCCAAAACCAAACTGAAAACTAAAATTCATTCCTTATCATCAATTTGGCTGTGTGATAGCAATAACAGAGTTACTGAGACTTGATGTATGTAAAGATGTATGTAAATTTAGCACAATGGATGTAGGCTTATGTCATAAACACCTACAGTAATAGTTCTGTGTACATAAATACATATAAATAAACCAGATATACAGCATTTACTTTGCCTACAAGTTAAACTTTCTCCATTCCCTTTAGTGTTACAGACTCTGGACTTGAAAAGTTAGAAAGACCCAGTGCCTAGCATGCAGTTTCCAAACCCAGCCCCTCCCCTCTCCCAGTTCTGGTTTTCCCACACTGACCTACTGTCCCTCTGCCCACCTCTATTACTCTCAGTAGGCAAGTGAGTCTGAAACCAGGGGGCAAAATAATTTCTTCCCAATTATCTTAAGCCATGCAAGATAACCTCTTTCAAGGGCAGATGCTAAAATATGCACAGAGTTCTGATGTCTAGACAGTTATGAAATATAGGTGTAGGGCTCTGCACATGCAGAAGAGAAATGCATCCCAAATGAAGTGCTTTTATTAAAGAAGTATAATCATTGGGATAACTAATTACGTCAATACCACATAGTTAATTAAACCCATTATAGTTACTATTCCCATGGAGAGGAGGTCAGACAAAGCAGCCATCCCCCTGACTCTCCTGTGCTAACAAAGGAGAGAGAAATTAAATATATTAAACAATGCTTCTCATTCAGGAGTTAGCAAGACTCATTGAAAGGGCTTGAAACTAGATTTGAAAGGGGAAAAGGATAAAACCAGGCTCACTAGTGATAAGCCTGGGGTCAGCACACCAGTGTTTGAGGGACAGTGTGCTAGCAAGGTCCTACAGTCTGACCTCAGTGGAGATAAGGAATGGAGGCACATGCACTGCAAAGACAGAAGGGTTATCGATGTGTTAAGAACCAGAGAAGTCCCTGGGAATGGTCATGTAGGAGTTAAGGTTTCTCCCTCTAAAAATGCACTGGAAGGAACAGCCCAACTGAAAGGCACCTACAACAGTGCGCACAGCATGGGCAACAAACAGGAGCTGGCAGTCATTGCACAGCAGGACAATATGACATAGCTGCCACTGTGGAAACATGGTGGGTTCGCTTGCATGACTGGAGTGCTGCAGGGGATGATGAAACTCTTCAGAAGTGTAGGCAAAGAAGGGGAGGTGATGGAGCAGCCCTGTATGTTAGGGAGGGTTTTGATTGTCTAGAGCTGAGTGACAGTGACGATAAGGTATGTGTCTACAGGTAAAGAACCAGGAGGAAGCCCAGAAAGGCAGATATCCTGGTGGGAGACTGTTATGGACCACCCAGGCCAGATGAATAGGTAGATTAAATATTCTGTGAGTGACTGGGAAAAGTCTCACAATTGCTAGCTCTTGATCCTGTGGAGGACATCAACTTACTGGATGTCCACTGCAAACGCAACACAGTAGAGAGGATACAGTCTAGGAGGTTCCTGGAGTGTCTCTTGCACAAATAAGGAGGGCATTAGCAGAACTGCTGCTTCGGATTTCTGGAGGGCAGACTTTGGCCTGTCTAGGAGACTGGTTGAGAGAGCCCCTTGGGTGGCAGTCCTGAGGCAAAGTAGTCAAGGAATGGTGGATATTTTTCAAGAAAGGAACCCAAAAGAGATGTCCTCAAGGGCCTATAGACAACAGAGGGAGAAGAATGACTTGTCTGTAAAAAGAGCTTTAGCTCTTTTTTAGAGCTTTAGACTTAGGGGGAAAAGAAAGAGTTTATGACCTTTGGAAGAAGGGGCAGGCAACTCAGGAAGACTGAAAGGATGTTATGAAGTTATTCAGGGAGAAACTTAAAAGGCCAAAGGTCAACTGGAACTTTATCATGCTACTATAATAAATCTACTACACCTTCAGTAAGTTTGCAGATGGCACTAAACTGAGTAGGAGCATTAATCCTCTGGAGGATGGCGGGGTTCTACAGAAGGATCTGGACAGGTTGGACTGATGACCTGAGCCCAGCTGTATGAGGTTCAATAACATGAAGTGCTGAGTTCTGCACTGGGTCACAACCCCGTGCAACACTACAAGTTTGGAGTGACTGGAAAGCTGCCCAGTGGGTGAGGCCACACCATCCATCCTGTGTTCACTTTTGGGGACCTCAGTAAAAAAAGCAATTGTGAGTGTCAAATGAGGTTAACAAAGCTGGAGGAAGGACTGTAGCATAAGTCTTATGAAGAGCTGGGGTTGTTTATCCTGGGTAAAAAGAACACTCAGGGGAGGTTGTAGCCGGGTGGGGTCAGTCTCTTCTCCCAAATAACAAGAGAAAGGACAAGAGGAAATGGCTTCAAGTTGTGCCAGGCGAGGTTCAGGTTGGATATTAGGTAAAATTTCTTCACAGAAAGGGTTGATAAGCATTGGAACAGTATTCCAAGGGAAGTAGTTGAGTCCCTATCCCTGGAGTTATTTAAAAGTCATGTGGATGTGGTCCTTACAGATACAGTTTAGTAGGGGACTTGGATTGCTGGGTTAAAAGTTGGACTCAATGATCTTAGAGGTCTTTTCCAACTCAGACAAGTCCATGATTCCGTGAAGAGAATAAAGGTTAACAACTACAGAGTCACTCAACAAAGAAACTTCACAGAGGAAATTTATGTCGCACATTTGTATGGGACTTCTTCAGATGGAAAGTACTGTAGTTCCATTAGATTGTGCTGACATAACAGGTGAGGAGAAAACATGAGTCTGGCAGAGTTCCAGATTTTTTTCCAATGAAATTTGAATATGTTTCTTCAACACTGGGTATATTTCATAAGTGACCAGAAAAACATGGCACAGAAGATAATGAAGTTAGCACTGCCACTCAGTCAAATCTCATCCCACCCCTCCCACCTAAAGGCTGAATAGGTGAAGACTCCATTGCTGGATATCCAGAAGTGCTAGTAAGGAAAGGGTTTTTATTTCTGTTCCCACTCATCCCTCAGAAAAGTTTTCATAGATTGCTATCGCCTGTCTTATAATGACAGTAATTATGGTAATTATGCTCTGAATCCAGGGACTAGGGTTAAAAGTCTGAGCAATAAGGAGGTCTTGAATAAGAAATTTCAATTTCTTATTTATTATCCAGTGAACACCTAAAGCAATAATACCAAGAGGTATAACATACTCCAACAATAAAATAAAGATCCTGCAATTTTTGTGAAGGATAAGTGTGAGTTCACAAGTCCCAGAAATACACTTACACATACATGCACACAGATAAACCTTCACAAAGTTTGAGCAGTGTTTTCACCAAAAAATAGACATTCCAATCACCAGTGTTTGTGATAACTGTCTAAGTGAACCCTTTTCAACTTTTGATCCATGGACTCCTAGGGATCAACATCATACTCCAAAGGGGTTCATGAGTGGTGCCCAATAAGTATATTTTCACATATATACAAGAAGCTTCCTCTGTAGTCCTCACCTCCCTGGAGATTTTGGAAATCCACAAGTCAAAAAAAGCTAGTCTAATCCCACCCTGGAGGGAAAGAGGGAAGGATGAGAAAGGGAGGCAAGAGGGGAGGGAGGAAGGAAGGGATTAGGGAAAGAAAGTTGAGGGACAGTAAGCACTTAAAACTTTAAATTTTGCCTGAAAGAAAAATAGAATAACCTAATATTTGCAGGAAGTTAATTTTGGGTGCAAAATCATTTACCTATCTGAGGCAATTCACAGGTTCCTAATAATGACCCACCATCCCTTAAAGCCAGTCATCATAATGGGATTAATAATTGTATTATACTCTTGGCTTACATAGTGCTAGAAACAGTATTTCTATACTGATACAAAAAATAAGGCTACATTCTCCCATATTTTAAAACAGATAAATGAGACACAGCAATCAAGGATATGCTAACACCATACATTACAATGTACAATAAATATTCCAGACTAGTTCCAGATGATCTGTTTGCCCAGAAAGCCCACAAAGCACAGGTCCCTGAAGAGACAGCAACTCACCTCAGAAATTATACTACTTCATCATTATGACACAGCACCCAGGTCAGGATGAGTGCTGGACCACATGTGACAAACTCAGTGTCACACAGAAAACTTGTAGCAGACCCAGTTATGCATGAGCTGGGAACATGCTAGAAGGAAACTAATCTGTTTCATGATGTTTCCCCAGGAAAACAGAGAGGGAATGCATTGTGTTAGTGGGGTACAGGACTCCATGGGCACCTGGTAATTCTCCAGTATTTAAGCTTTTATTGGGGTCCTTAGTTTGCTGTGTTTGCTGAGTCAGCCTCAGTCACTGAGGTCATCCCAAGACCAACTCATGTCATGATTCATTAGGGACTGGCCACACTTTCAAAATTAAAAAGATCTCCAAAATGAAAATCTTGTGGGTACGACTTTATACACCCAAATATAGTGTGATTTTTTGTGACTTCAAACAAGATGAGAGAGGACATTGCTTTTCATTGTCTATGCAACCAAGTCTCAGTGAGAGCTCTTCACAGCACTAGTGTTATGCTGTAATAGGGAAGACGTGGAGAAAATATAAGTTCAAAAATTATTTTGACATCTCTGAAACATTCTGACAATACCTCATCTTTGACAAAACCTTGATATTACCTCTCCTCTACCTTAGCACACCCCCTGCACTCTACCATACCACTCTAGCAAGTAACCACATCAGATACTGAGTCTGCCAGGAAAAGTGAAGCCCAGAAGGACCCACAGTCAAGTAGCTGCTGCAGTGAAAATAACCAGAACATGAAGAGGCTTGAAGTAGACTGGAGTTAATAACTACCTGTTCATTCAGGTGGCTGGAACCTCTTTTCCCCACTCTTCCCCCACCAAACTTAGCTTAGACCAATCCAAGTCTCAAGCTGTGTCTATAGCAGGAAATACTTTTCAGAGCTCAGATTCCCTGAGCTCATTCCCTGTTCCAAGTGGTGAAAACAGTCCCTGGCATGCTTTTTGCTCAGATAACCCAAAACTCTCCCAATCAATTCCCAGGTGTGAATCAGAGGTTAACTCAGAAGCTTTTCCAGCTACACAGTTAGATATACCCAAATGATTTCTTTCTTTGTAAATCAGCAAAATTAAACATTTGGGGACAGCCAGATCATGGCAACAGGGCACAAGTCAAAGAAATGGTAATGATACCATTTATTTTACTGTACGGAAGTAATTTGGTTTCGATATGACCATTGATCCCTAGACAGTCAGACATCATGTCTTGCTACTTTACTAATTCAGTACTTAAATTTCCAAACTTCAGCTATTAATACTTGAAAACAAACCATTTCTAAACTGTCAAAATGTTTCAGAGATATCAGAACAGTTTTTGAACTCACATTTCCTCCAATTCCTTCATGCTTTTGCTTAAGTTTTCTGCCATAAATTCATACCTGTCAGCAAGAAAACTGTGTGATCAAGAAAATAATATACAAGTCCTGTATGGTTTGCTTGAGTTTTTAATTGGCAGACAGCAGGCATGTAAAAAATAAGCTCTTCACTGAAGTGAATAGGCTAACTCTTAAGGTTCAAGATATTGTTTTTATTCTTCTATGAAGTCTAATCATACACTGTCAGAAAAAAAAAAACAAACTACTCTCTGAATGATATTTGTATTGTTGTCACATAACAGTTTTCTAATCCTGAATAGGACAGCTGTACTTGTCAAATGTTTTCACTGATACAAGTGTTCAGTTCCAATTCAAATCAAAGGCAGACCTGTGTGCTCTCCCTGTCAGAGTGCTAAGACCAATTAGAGAAAACTCCAGACACCTACCAGAATAAGAACTCATTCTGGAATTAGTGGCAGTTACTCGTGTTTTTAAAATGCTCTTTTGATGACCCAAGTACACTAAAATTAAGAAATCTGAAATAAAGACCCTTATTGTAAAATTGTGAGGCATCAGAGAGTAGCTTTTGCTAAAAAAAAAAAACTGATCCCACTGTGTACACTCACAATGCTGAGTATCTTCTTCTAGCTTCCTGCCTTGAGGCACCAAGTAAAAGCCTGCCAAGTCTGTCTTTTGGAAAAAACTGACCATCTGACTCATTTGCCCCAGAAGGACTTTACTTGTCACATAAAAGACTTGCAGCATATGAAGCAGGAAGGCTTTGAATCCTGTCTGCCTGTTGCAGAAGCTAGTAGAGTGAAATTATATATATACACAAAGGCTATGTTAATTATTTTAGATCTCTTTTTGGGGTTTTTTCTGTTTAGGAATGATCACTCACCCCTCCACTTGATCATCCTTCAACACTAAAAGGAAATTACATGATGTTATTCTCTCTGGAATGTTCACTTATACCGGTCAAAGAAAGGTGTGGATCAGTGCTCTTCATTTGCAGGGAATTATTTATGTGAAGAAAACACTACTTTCTTAGCAGTTGATTGAAATCTTGTTGTCATCACTGAGCATAAAAAATAGCCCAAAAGTCCAGTTATTCCCATAGCTCCTCCCTGTTAACTAGACAAAAGAATGCATGCAGAGTAGAAGGCATCTTCACACCTTGCTATAAAGAAACACTAAAGGGGGTCTGTCTGTAGCAGTAGCACAAAGAGCCAAGCCTTCTTCCTTCAGCTCTGTGGGTTTTATTCAGACTTTTCTCACTGCTGGAAGCCCTACTGAGGAAGCCCAAATGCTACAAGTATAAAACAAACTGACATTATTAAAGGTGGACTTGAAGACAACCTGTCCAGTCTTCCATGTGCACCATCCTTCCTCCTTCAGATACAGATGATATCTCTGACAGCTTAAGTGGTGAATGGGCTGGATCTTGACAGCTGAAGATGAGGGGCTCAGACAGAAGGAGAAATCACTGAGACTGATCAAGTCCTGTGATGCTGGCTTTACACTGGGAATAGGCAGAAGAATAAAATGCAGCTAAACACATCGTCTGCAGCTTTAAAATTCATTCAAAGTAGTCATTCATTTTCCAAGAGGTTGATGTTCAGTCTGACTTGCACATAGGCAGGAGCATAACCATGCTATTCCAATGCTATCATTAAAGGTTAAAATGGAAACAAGATGTTTCCAGTTGTAATCAGCCAATAAATTCATCAGCATTATAGAAAAAAAAAAAGATAAAAAGAAAGAAAGAAAGAAACAAATCAATTTTCTTATTGCCACCTTTATTACATTTATCAAGGTAGTTGAGGTGCATTTTCATATGGTAAAACTACCAGACGTGTCTAATTAACATTCTTACTGAAAGTATGATTCAATCCATCCTGAACACAATATTGTCTTAAGTTGATACAACAATAAATACCAACCTATTGGTAAATCAAAAAATTACAGGAGTGGAAATGAGCATTGAAGCTGTTCCTTTTGCTTCACCACAAAGACAACCAGCTATATCTGTGTAATTCCTTTAAAAGGTCTATGTAATAGATACACCAACTGCAATGCCATAAACCCCTGTGAGTTACTCATTTCAGCTCTTTGCTGTCCTTACTATCACAATGTTGTCATAGTTGTCTTCCATATCTTTGTCTTCCACATCTGTCATTTATTTGCAAATTACTATGCTATGTGCTCCTCAGTCCTCAAAAATTTCTTAATAGACTGAAAAAAGCCAATTAACTAAAACCTCTTTCACAGTCATGTTTTGTAGCACTCTGATCATGGTATTTGCCCTCTTCCAAGCTCTCTGGCCAATCCATGCCTTTTTTAAAGTTCAGGTGAGGAAACCATGCTCTATTTGAAGCCTCACCAACACCAAGGAGGATCATTTCATACCGGCGGCGTACCATTGATCTGTTCAATGAGAACAATGCAAGGATTGCCTTCGTTGGTAGCAGCAGGGCATGAATCTCATATTCAGATACAATACTCCTCATAGCCTTTCACAGGAAACTGCCACCCAACCAGCTAGTCCCACTTTATATTTGGGCAGCTGATTATTCCCAACCAAGACTTTTCCCTTCTGGGGAAAAGGGAATCTATTTCTCCCTGAAGAGAGCATCAGTGCCAAAGTCTGTCATTTTGCCATCAGCTGTCCACAAGGAATGGGCACAGAGAACAGAGCAAAATCAGGTGGAGGGAAGTATAAGGTTTACACTGTTCTTTGTGAACTTTTCATTGGGATCTACTGCCAATGTCATCAAAAATGAGAAGCAATAAACCACCACAGATATGTATCAGGGATTAGTCAGGCACATAATGGGGTAGGATTTGCCTTAAGAGTCTAAATTAAAATGCAAACGTGTTCACCAAGAATTAAGAAACCTAGTCTTTCCACATTTCAAGACTTAACCAGAGACCTTTTTATGGATCATTTATAAAAAACATATTTACCTTGGTTAATTCACTCTTATTGGGAATCACATGCACAACTTGAAGTCAAGACTTACACAGCACGTAACGGCAAAGTAGTTCCTTTATATGAACTTCCTATGCTAATGATTTGCCATAGAAAAGTTAAAATATACCTATTAAACACAAAACATTTACTGAAAGAAGTTTCATAAACATGTTTGTCTAATAACATTTCAAATGTTGTTAGACAAACCACAAATGAAAAAAAAAAGGAAGAAAACTGTGTGTTACTTTTAAAAGGTAAAACAATATCAGCATCAGTTTAATTAGACACAAACTATGATAATTTCTCTCAGGAACTGCAATAGCTAAGAATTTTGAGCCACAAACCCATTTATTCTGTGTTTCATTCTCTAAAAATGGACCTAGGATGATTTGGCTAAACCTCTACTGGTCAGTCATAGGATAGCTTGCTCACAAAAACAGTTTCTTCTTCACCAACACAGTGACACAGTAGTATTGCTCCCACTGGGTGAAAGGACTTTCACAGATATTGTAACAAGTTGTTTTCATATTTCTTTATGTCACTGGGAATAAGCTCATTAAACGCAACAGTGTCTGAGGCGTTTCTGAAACCTACTGAACTTTTGGCGTCTCCTGATGCCTCAAATTTGGAATCACCAAGATGTGGGCACCACACTGAGCATAATTTTTTCCAGGCAATTGCCACAGATTTGTGTGGAAATAACTGCATGAAAAAGTGATCAGTTAGGTCACTAATAGACTGGTTGCACCTGCAAAAACCCAATTTGTTTTCATAACCATGGTAACCACATATTCATGAAATCGCTTTTACTTTTTTAACAAGGCTTTTATGTGTATTTTGTGGGGGAAGCCCTCCATATGCAGTGATACATCTAACCAGACTGGCAAACAGATTATTTGAAAACTGCACTATTCATAATGAGTTAGACATTGCCACTGAAAAGCAGTGGAGACCCAGCTTTATAAATCCCACCCAAAACCTTATTTTTATTAAACATTTCTGTATGAAAGCAAAGTCAGTGAAAGGTGTCAAAG
The DNA here is from genome assembly GCA_039654755.1 of Calcarius lapponicus. Classification (NCBI taxonomy): domain Eukaryota; kingdom Metazoa; phylum Chordata; class Aves; order Passeriformes; family Fringillidae; genus Calcarius; species Calcarius lapponicus. The sequence continues at coordinate 62,629,336 of CM077465.1, forward strand.
CAGAAGTGCACAAAACCAATGTTCCCTGTTTAAAGGGGTGGTACTGCAGCTGTGGAAACTTTCCTGACACTCCATGCCAGTTTGTCTCATCTCCAAGCTCATTGGTAAGCTCAACCATGTTGCTGATCTAACCAAACCAATGCATGTCCAAGTGACAATTTGCTTGTGCAGCTAAGGGATGAGTACACAGCCTGCCTGGAGTTTCATATTCATTCATTCACAAACCTAATTTGGAAAAAAAAAAAAAAAAAAGAAGTAAAATTAAGCTTTTCATTGAAGTCAGTGGCCACGGCTTTTAAGTGGCAATGCATTGAGTCCCTGTTTAGTTTTATGGGCCTGCCTACACTTCCTTTTCATTTAGTTATGCTAGGGCTCTGAGCACCATGGCAAATACAGGATAGCTTTCTCAGCAAGCCATGTGCTCTGCAGAGATTGCTCAGTACTACCTGTTATTTACTGGTTTCAAAATGCAGTCTCCTGTAACCTAAACTAAGATGTGAATATTATACCCATCATCCCAAAATATCCAGAAATAAAATATGTGCAATTAGCTCAGGAATCTTTATAAATTTGATTGGTTAAGGCTTCCAAGTTTTAAATAAATTGTTTAAAAATATTTATCTGTGTTAAAGCAAAACTGGTTGTCCCAAGGCATCTGCCTGTTATATTCACTTCATTTGGTTAATACCCATACAGCAGTCTAGAGACTTCTGGAGCATAATGACAGAATGTTTAGTAGAAAAATCACTTTATGTCTATGCAATTTCAAAGAACCCTTTTAACCTATTAATTGTAAGGCTTTTCACAAGTACATGCTAAACTTCACAACTCTCCCCAAAAGAAGAATCTCAAAGGAAGAAGAAAATCAATTTGTGCAAGCAACACTGATGGACAATTCTTTCTGATGATGGTCTGTGTCTGAAATGATTGATGGCAATTACTGATGCTGTTAGCTCAGTGCTCCCATAATAAGGAAATTCAAAGTTGCTTCTGGAAAGGAAATGACTGAGCTCTTGTCAAAAGTGTGCATCCAAGCCTTGAACATAGCAAAGAACTGCAAGAGGGACAGCTGCCACTAAACTGGGAAAGAAATCCGTGCAGGAAGAGATTTCAGCAAGCTTTCTCCCCATGTTTGCCCAAAATTTGTTGCTATGCTGTATAGTCACTGGTAGTAGCCAGCCCTATGCCTGTTACTGAAGAAGCCTTTGTAGAAGATCTGTTTCCATATTAGAAAACAAAATACTCATCATGCTTTCACTTTATTGTTTATTTAAACATTCATTTAAAACTTCAAGTTAAAACCTATCTTTGAAGTAATTATGATCAGAGCTTCTTCACTAAAAGGCATTCTAGAAAACCAATGTCTAACATGTACGTGCAACAGATGGAATTAAGTGTTATTGCTTGTTACTCAGGTCCACCTTCTTTGGCAATTCCAAATAATTGCTTTTAGAGTGCTTTAGAATTCTAAAAATCTGATGTAAGTAACTTCTCTGTTGTTCATTTAGTTAAAAAAGACAAATGTCTTGACATTTTTTCTTTAAAGAGTTTTATAAAGTAGATATTCTTAAAAGAGGAAAGAAAGTAATACAATTCAATAAATCGCTTCTTATTTATAAATAGAACCATATGTATGGTCACCCTTTAAAATTTTGCCAGCTGCCTTAGATAACTAACTTAATCACAGTATTTATAAATTGTAAATAGTCCCTCTAGTAAGTTTGGAGCTATTTAAGAAACACTGCAACTAGGCAGAGATCCAAAGCATACTGAATTGTGTGGGATCCTTTCAACTGAATTTGGGAGAGTTTGCATTGGGACCTTATTGAATTAGCTCTTTTCCCAAGACAAAGTTTTCAAGTTTCAAACATAGTTCCAAAACCTTCTTTCCCTGTCCTTGATGCCTGTGTTTAAAACCTGACCTCTACTGAAAACCATTGAGTGCACCATATAAAAATCTTTGGATGTTTCAATGCATTAATTAGTCAAGCTCCCTGAAGGCTTGTGAATGGACAGAACAAGACACCTGATAACCCCAGATACTGCTCCAATTGTACCTGCAGATAGTGCAGTAGCTTTACCATTACTGGAGGTGTTCTCAACAAAAGTTATTGGAAGCTTCTTGTGTGATAGCAATCCCAGTGGGAGCCAAGCTCTGCAGCTTTGTGTCACAGTGAACCAATTTATTACTTAATACACAGAAGGAAAGTGAAAGGCAGAACAGACAAACTGTGTATTTACTATTTCTCATTTTCAGGGCCAGAGAAGAGGAAGACACAGCTAGTAGCACTTGATGACAAAGGGTAATATTCTGGCCCTGGATATTCTGGGCCAGAAAGCCTGCTCTGCTCACAGCTCACTGCAAAGTGAACTGCTGCAGTTCCCACAAAGTATATTTAATTTGGTCATGCAGCCCGCTGACCTTGCTACCAGTGAGAAAAACAACAGTGCTGTCAGTCATGCTTCAGGCAAGTAAAACAACTAACACATTCCCAGTTCCTCAATATGTCCCAGTATGGGCACACATACACATACCCTCACATACTTCAACATAGCCTGAACCAATACTATTAAAAGTTCACAAGTTGGTATGTAGTAAATGTGGGTATATAAATATATTTATACACACGCATACATATGCACATAAAAATTTTTGGATAGTTAACTGTGCTACTGTAAATATGGAAATACATATCCATTCCCCTTTTTTACCATTTACACACACAAAAAAAAAAGCCTTTAAAGAACAAAAACCTGAAAAAGTAAATACTGTTTATTTTTATTACCATGTCCCTCCTGACAATCACAGTGTCTCAGCTTTTGCCTGTTCTTTTAAGTATCTGGATTCAAATAAAAAAAATAAAATTATACTATTGGACTTATTTGGCCAGAAAAATAAAATGGAAAAGGCTCCTCAAAACATAACAATCAAACACTGAAATATATATGATATTTAAGTTTAACCCTCTATTTAACCCTCTGCAGACTATTAATCTAATGACTGTGAGAACCATCGGAGAGAGGGAAATCAATAGTGAGGATTTGCAGGGCTATCACTGGCTAAGCTGCAGCTTCAGGGGACACATCAGAAATCAACATTGGAGAAAATCCCCCACGGATGTCCCTTCTCACCAAAAAGTGATGTCATGGCTCTAGAAACCTCCAACTTCTAGAGAAGTCATGGAGAGAACAAATTTGGCTTCATCTGTGTGCACCACCCAGAAAGGGCCTGCATGGATTGTATTTGAAACCAAGTCAACACCTACATTCCTACAGAGGCACCCTCTACACAAGGTCAGAGGACAATCTCTCCTGGCCATAGGAAACACAAGCAACACCTGAGATTTCAGCAATAGCAGCAGTCAAATTCTGATCTTTGCTAGGTTTCTTTGCCAAATCCAACTTCATTTTGTGAGGCTGGATGTGTGTTGATTATTGTTATTATCAGACTCTCCACAAATCACCAAATACCTGAATTTGGGGCTTCATATCTGATCCTCTTGCTTGACCTGAGTCAACCTCATTTTTCTCTTCCTCCGAATCCTAGAAAAGAGATTATGATATTCCCTGAGACTCGCAAGTATCTCAGAGTTAGAGAAAACACAGATTTCACTACAACAGTCCTGAAACCTAGGACTTGTGAAGTTTTATATGAATTCAAAGTTTGTTCCACACAGAAATCCCAAATAGTGCTGAAGCTGGAAAATGCTTCTGTTGGGAAAATATGGGAAAACACTCATGCTGACATGCTTCACATCCTTCATCCTCAGGCACACCAGTTTCCCACAATTTTAATTCATGGTCACCTAGGGAAGGGGAACAAATTGGGATTTACAGCTGGCTGTGGGCTGTGCCTAGTTTGTTGGCACTGGTGGTGGTGGCCAGACATGCAGTTTAGTAAGTTATCAGGTCTCCATATTTCCGGCCCCCAAGAAAACCTCAATTAAGGAAAACTATTGATTTTTTTGTGTTGCCAGTCAATCAGAACCAGACTCCAACACACAGGTAGGAGCAGTTGCCCATGCCCAGCTCCTTCCTAACAATCTGCTCTTTCAGGAGTCCTGCTGAGCTTTATGGATCTCATATTCCGGATGAGAGCATTTTAATCTTGCAAATTACTGCTTACTGATGAAAAAGGGTGCAGATTAAAATGTTTTTTGTTCTAAAACACATACATTGACAAACTTATATTGCTTATCTGACATCCTATTTTGCACTGTGGTGGCATAACAAATGCTGACAAAACATCTGAGAAAGAGGGCAGCACAATAAGGCAAGCACAAAGCTGGATTCAGGGAAGGCAATATACTTCATGTCAGATCAGGTACCTGATGGCAAATCTCATGTTGTGCAGCTGGTCAAGCTGTTTCAGATGACTTGCACAACTGATATAAAGCTATTTATTTATATTTCTATCAATGGATAATTCATGGTATGTCTTTTGAATAATTTATTTTAAGAGCTCTTTAATATTCTTTAGCATTTTATTTGCCTCCTATAATGGTGTTTAGACATATTAATCATTCAGAATAAGATGAGGGCAAATTCTAAAAATTTCTTATCTCCCACAACTTCAAAGTAACACTCTGCTGAAGAAATAAAGATATATGAATGCCAAAAAAATGCTTTCCCCTTAAAATATTCCCTTCCAGTATGACTTCTATGTAATTTGTACTCAGCACACAAGACTGGAAACATTTTGGACTCCTTTCAACTGTGCTGAAGCCAATCCAGATGTTGAACGCAATATTTTTATTTTTAACTTTCTATTCACTCAACACTAGGCATTGCCAAAATCTGCCTTTCTCCTTGTGCAATCTTTTTCATTAGTACAGAGAAATATGTAAAATGTTTTCAGCTGAAACATGCAGGAAGAAATGATAGCCAGTTTATGTGAGAATAACTGATGAAACTATTTATTAAATATTGCCAGCAAGGCACCAAGAGTAATTACACCCAGTTGTCTTCTATTCCTCTTTGCAAAGATGACATTTTCTCATTCCTGTCTTAATTTCTCATGCTTTTGTCATAGTCATTAGCAGTAAAAGAGACCAAGAATTCTTTCCAATTTTTTTTTTTAAAGAAGTAAACCTGCATTTTCAGTGAGGATTTAATAATCTGGAGTGAAGTCTAATTGATGACTTCTAGAGTGAACAAAATATCTGTTAAGGAATTTCCAATTCAAATAGACATGGTGCCTCTAATCACTTCATTTCTTTCCCTAGATAACATTCTGAACTTGAGGGAGAAATAAAGGAACAGAGGAGTAGAAGAGGGAAAGAAGTATTTTGACTACTACAATGTACTTACATATAAGGAGTTGCAAGAAATAGCACCAGTTGAAACGAAAGGACTTGAACTATGCCACTCCAGGGCACAGACAGAAGCCTGAAAAATAAAAAAGAAGGAAACTTTATTTTTTGAGAAAAAATATTTCAAGAAAGTAAGAAAAGCACACACTATAGTGGGGAATGTTTTTAAAGCCTTCTTTCAAATCTTCTTGGCAAATGAAGTTTTGTTTGGTTTGGTTAAAAGCAGTGTGGCTTATGCCTTTGGCATTCAAATTTACATTCTAATAAAAGTGTGCTTATAAACTTGAATAACCACACTGCACAGTCCCAAATACTGCACCCCTGAATCTAAAAACTGCTACTGCCAACATATGTATTTTTCCCAGATCTCTCCATCTGCTAGAACCAAAATTCCCAGTCTTTTACAGCTTGCTCACAATTATTAAACTGTAGTGCCGCTCTCCAAAAATTGCAATATTTTTATCATCTTTCCAATTCCATATCAAATGCATTCACTCTAATTATGCCTTTTCCATCAATTTGCAAAGACCGTGCTGGATTCTGAGAATGAAGCTGAACTTACTTCATTTCACTGAATGTCCTCAACAAAGGGAGCTGCAGACCAAGGTAATTCCTCATTTATACCTGTACAGCCTTGTTGGCTTCAAATTATTCTTTCTCATACCCACATATAAGCCAAATTCCAGTGCCTTATTATTGATGAAGTTGATTGGAATGTATTAGACTGTTGACAATGCACAATGCACATGAAGAAATAGATTAATTTCCTCTTTCTCCCTCACATCACACTAAAGGACAAGGTTTGCTGAATAAAAAAAGCTGTTACTTTCCAGACCAATTTTCACACTCTGCATGTAATTTAAAGAGCTACCTGATGTGACTTATGATTTTGCTGGCCCTATTGAAAGCAAAAAATAGTGCTGTTTTCCCTACTACATCCTACTTCATCTGGAAAGCCCTAAGGGGTCCTGGAAAAAGTTGCCTTTACTTAGCCAAATCAGACAGAGAATAGAGATTGAGCTGGTCATTGCTAAATCTAATTCCTCCAGATTCAGTCTAAGTGCTTCAGAGTGATAGAAGGTTTCTACAGTGTCAGAGCATAATACAGTGCCTTTCAGAGCCCATACAGAGAATACAAAGAAAAGAAAATTCTGATAACCTTCAAATAACTCCCTTCACATCACTGAGAAATTTTTTCAGGCTTAGACTTCAACATGAGAACTTACAAATGCCTTTCTATACGAAGTTCCAGCTGAAGAGACTGAACATCTGCAAGCTTTATTTTCTGGTAGACACGTGGATGGCACAAAGCCTGCTGGTACCCAGAACTGATTTAATCAATTTTCAGACAACAAAGTAAAACAGACCCAAAAAATTATCCTGAAGAGATACCAGAACTTGTAACTAAAATAACACATCAGACGAGAATTAGTGGGAAGTGACATGAGCTATAGTTGCCTTGACTTCCTTCAGACTATGACAAATCCCTGAATGCTGGACATACGAAGAAAGTCAACAAATTAACACTGGCAGAAGAAAATAAGGAATCAGGCTCACTACATAGGAAGGCACTGGCATTTTTACAACATTTACTACTAATCCTGTAGTATGTCTGATTCTAAGTGACAGCATGTGGCATTATCATAAATGTCAGTTTCATTATTGTTGCCACTTTCACCCCCTAATCTTAGGGAAAGCAGAGCTGTTAAGATGTTGGAAAAGTGATAGAATATTTTATGCTGATATTATGGACGTACGATCACTTGTAGCATTCTGCTATCATCAAGAGGAAAAGATGTGCTAAAGCTTCTGAGCTACTCACATAGGATTTAGCAAATTACCAGGTTGACAGGTATAAGTGGCAGAATGGGGAAAGAGGAGCTGTTGGCTAAAGTATTTGTGGTGCACCTGCTTCAGTGGAGGTGGGAGTGTGTGTGCACACATGGTAACTGGGGGACTTGGAGGGGCCTACCAGAGATCACACAATGTTGTAATGGGATATCAAGGAGTTATCTGCATGCGCTGAATGAGTTGTATGAGTCATTCTAAAAACTTCTCACAAAACCTGACTACCATGCCATCTTGGACTGTACTACATACATATATATAATATATATTATATATATTCACCCCTCTGGTTTAGAAAAAAATTTTGAAGAATCTCCAAGACCCTGAAATCATAATTGAGTTTCTTTCAGTTATCCTTTTTATCTCTGAAAAATAAAATATTATTAACATCTCTGTAAAAACTACACAGAAAGAGGGAAAACAGCTGTGGCTAGTAGAACAGTGTGACAAACATCAGAAATGAACCAAGATGCCTGACAGTGCTGATGAAACCTTTCAGCCAGACTAGTTGTATTGAGGGTAGAACACCAAACTGGTGACACATCCACCATTATACCCAATGCCATTGTTCATTGCAGCATTGCTGCTCCTAGTTGTTTTCTGGGACCAGCATTAAGGATAACATACCCATCACTCCTTCACAGATTAAATGGGATTTTTTTTTTTTTTGTGAGTGAAAGACCAATAATCTTTCATTTCTTTTACTCAGAAGGGCCTTTTTTCATTTTCATGTGCTTACATTCCATGTAAAAGAGCTTTAACATTAAAAGCATAATGCCAATAGCACACAGTCTTTAGAAAGAGTAGCATTAGCCAGCTTCAGGAATTTCAAACTTCAGTTGATCTTAATATTAATTTAAGCAAATATAGGAGTTGTAAAGCTAGTAAGAATATGCTCTTGACTGAGACTCTTTGGGATATCACAGGCATTGGTTGTAAATTAACATCTTTTACATTCACCAAACATCCTGTTAAGGCTTCTTAAGATTAGGCAGTTCATGTTACAATCAACTTTGTTTTTAAAAAATAGAATCTTTCTTTGAACACCAACCTTTGCCCTGAGGCACATCTGCTGAGGAAGAGACAAAAACAGGTTACATCATCTTGTTAGTTTAAGATGAGGTCCTCAAAATATATATTGAAAACAGAATCTTAAGAAATCACATATTTTATTTTTATTATTCCAGGAATACTGAGTTGGCAAGCTTGTCCTTGAACTTGCAGTGCCAAAATTAATACAATTATGCACAAAAGTCTTGTATTATACAAAATACAGTTTATATTTTCAAAATATTAATACTTGGCAGAAGGTCTTTCACCATGGAAGAATTTCAGCTTGCCTAACAAACAACTAAACTTACTGAATAACCCCACAAACAAAATAGGAATGGTCCCTATCTGAAGTATTTACTTAAGTGAACATGAAAAAAAAAGGAAAGTTGCTCTCCCACTTTCACCCCAGAAGAAACAGAATTGGAAAGGCAGACCCAACTCTCAGGGGCACTTCAGTAACGGGTGCACTCTTTGCACATTGTTAAATGCTTGGGTTAAGATAAATGTCTGACTACCTTGCAGAAGTGGCATCCTGATTGCCACATCCATGCTGTCTCTTCTGCCCTCCCAGCTGGACGCAGCCATGGCAGAGCTCTCCCCACACAAAGCTGCAGTGGAGGCTGCAGGACACCTTTGACCAACACACTCACACCTTCCAGTGGCACCTACAGCACAGCTGCTGGTCTTCAAGGGCTGATGTACCCCACCTGTGGTGAAAGGGAGACTTCACCCCTTGCTAGCCGCTGTGAGGGACACAAAGGTGCATCTCCCCAACCTTTTGCCCTTCTGAATCCTCTTCCTTGCTCCTCCAGCTGGAAGTGCATGGATGGGCTGCTTCATCTGTCACCTGAGCTTGGGAAGTGTGAGCCTAAGGAAATCAGTGAGCAAGATGAAAGGGAGAGCATGGTCACTCATCTTGAAAGAACTCATTTCCCTTCCCAAATGCATCTTCCTCAGTTCATCCATCTTCCTGCCACCTCCCATTTTGAAGTGAGGCGCCTTTCCTTCCTTTTCCTTTCTCCCTATCACAGTCAAATTGTCTGGCTCTTTCATTCACCCTCTTCAAGCATAACATAGTGCTATGGACAGGCAACATTTCTTCAAGGGTGTAAAACACGCTTCGTTGTGCTGCAGGGATAGAACCCCGCCTGCCAGTGCACCTCCAGGCAGGAGGGACACTTGCTTCTTGTATAGATTTTAGCTTTGGAGGAAGTATTTTACAAGAGAGAGTAAAATAACTGCAGGTGAGAATTCCACTATCAAAGACTTCTTTGGACCTGATGGCTGATGCAAATTTTTGTATGGCATTCTCATGAATATTGTCTTGAAAAGAAAAACAGCCCATTTTTATTCATTCACTGCTTCTTAGGATTTAATACAGAAAATAGCCCAGGAAGTGTATCTCTGCATCCTCAGGCACCCACAAACTGTCAGCGCCGACTTGCTCCAGTTTTCAAAAATTCAGAATTTTCAAGCCATTTTTATTTCCATGAAATCTTCACCATTTTCAGCTGTCCAAATATCATTGTTTCAATAAAATACTGGCACTGCAATGTTCCACAAGAGTGTTTTAAAACAACTGAATTATAAAGTGTTACCCAAAGGGCATTTTGTCTCATTCAAATGGAATAATAACAAAATTAATCCCAGGGGGAAAAATATCTCAGACAAGAGCTTTTACAGCGAATTTAATTTTATTTGTCCAGTTGACACCCAGTCTTTAGTGAATTGAGTGAAAGCTGATTCCTCAGAATAGATTCACTTTTCTTACGATTATGGTGGAGAACTTTCTGTGTCGTGTTAAATCATTGCCAAGTAATGATAGTTAAACATGTAGTCATGATCATTACACGTGCCATGGAGCTTAAGATCTGAAAAGTTCACTCATAAAAGCTTCAGAACTAGATGGCATAAGTTAATCGGATAAATCCAAAAGACTGGAAAAGAAGACAGTCAAAATAATTTGGCTTCTTACCATAGTGTTGGTCGAGTTGGCTCCTTCATGTTTACCCAGAGAAGCAGGGAGTGGGGTTAGGTTCGGAGCCCAGATCTCTTTTCTCTCTGGTTGGTGTCAATCTAGAGCTCCATCAAACAGTGCAGCTTGCACTCAGGGTAAAGGGCTTTTTAAAGATTACTATGCTACCATATAAACCCGTAATTCTGATAGAAAATACTATCTCTCTCTGACTATGTTGCTGGGAGAGCAATCCAAAGGGCACAAAGATCTTATGAAGACACCCTTGTTTTTTCCAAGAATCTTCAGATTGAGGATTTCTATGAAAGTTAGGTGCTTAAAATATTTATTTGCAAACCCTGGCAGAACCTCCGAAGTACCTTCCTTCAACTTTAGGGTCACACACCCTGTGAAACTCTGGCCCTCAGTCACAGAAGTCAAACAGTGAAGCATCAAGTGTCCAGATTACTTAGCTACTTCTTCTGGAATAAGTACTTTATGATAACGTCATTTTGCAAGATTGCCAGAAGGATGCTTTCTCTTATTCTCAGGATGTTTTGTCCAGAATTTCACTCAAACCAGCTGCTCCTTCAATCTCATTTATTTTTATTTTGCAGTATATCACATGCATTAAAACAGAGATTAGAAGCCTTAAAACTTGGGGGGAAAGGCTGCTAAATAAGGTGGTATTAAAATTTAAAATTAAAATTTACTGTACTAAGGAATTGCATCCCCACAAAAGTGTTCCAAATTAATCAAGGGATAGTTTAAGTAAAGTTGAGCATGGTATTCAGCACTACCTAACTGCTGGTCCTACTTGATACTGATGGAAGATTGTTATGCCATGCCTGTGTAATGACCCGTGAGAAGTGAATATATTGCCGAAGTCAATTTCTTACAGCGTATTTGGAGGTGTTGCAAAGCGTGGCTAAGACAATAGCCACAACTTAATACCCTGGTTAGTGGCACATCTACACAGCCAGCTGACTGAATTATTGCTCAGACATACTCTAACTAGCCTTAATTAAGAAGCAAAATAAAGAACAAAATAAAGCAGGCTTTGTGGAAGCCAGTTCAGTAATGGCTAGGTACTTTCCAGCACCAAGTGAGGTTATATTAAGCTGCAACCTGCAATACAGGTATAGCAATGAAAATGCTGGTGAAATGAAGCCACAAAAACTGAACAACCTGCATATCCTCTGAGTCAATCCTCTCCAAGTAGGGCTCAGACAATGGTAGGAAAGTATAAAAGTTCCTGGAGCTTTCCCTCTGGCAGCTTTCCAGGGACGCTTCACCCAGACACAGAGCCCCTGTGCAAGGGTTTCATCTAACTCTAGACCCTTTTGCCCTAAACAAGAATATATCAGTGTCCTTCACTCTCAGTCACTCTTTTCTCTTACAGAAAGACTCTTATAAGTCAGTAATCTCTCAATCTGATTCTTCAAAAATATCAGATAGACGTGCTTATAAAACTTCTGTTCATGCTGCTTCACATCTAGAAAAACACACCATCTAAATGAGATTATTATACCAGGCATCTCATGCTAAGCAAGGTGCTAGAGTTCCAGACACTCCTTTGGCTCCCTGTGTGATGGAGCAGCTTGGCACTTCCTGGAGTTTCATCCAGGGTTTGCAGGGTGATGGACAGTCAGGCTGTGAGCCTGGAAAGCAGGAAGGGAGCTTGTTTGCTCAGCCTGAATCTCTAGGGTACGCTCACTGCTGTTCTAATGTAAATGTTTATGAGGGATGCAATAAAATATTAAACTAAATGAATAATTGATATTTACTTTATAGTAATTCAGAACCTTGCTTGTTTGAATAAAATCCATTATTTACAATATTCTACTTAACTAGGAGTGATTTCTCTTTGTTCATGCCACTTACTAATTACTTGTTCCATCTGACACATTTTCCAGAGCCACATTGAGATGGTTATTGGATGCCAGTGTTTAAGGGTTTAGTATCCATTTTCCAGATACTCTCTAACATGAAAAGAAGAGCTTCACAAACATATTTCTTGCACAGTGAATGATCTTTATCTCTAATAGATCTTTGACATACACAATCATTATCAAGATGTAGGTAGATTAATTAAAGCTGAATGATGGGAAAAGATCCCCAAAGTGCTTTATCTAGCACACAGCTTGAATCCAGTACACTAGATTTGTGCTTATAATATGCATTATGCACGAATATTGAAATGACAATTTCATTTTAAAAGTTTCTGAATCTTAAAAACTGCATACCTGAAGTGCATCCTCCAGAAAAAAAATTCATTTGTTAAAAGGCTTCAGTCATCCAATTAAAGAACAGAAACTGAACCTCATGATTAATGCAAGCCCTGAAAAGTGAGTAGTTAAAATTGACAGTCTACAAACAGCACATAACTTGAAAATTATCCATCCAAAATACCCACAGCAAATTTACAAATTTACAAATACAGGTAATGCAAACAATTCACTTTTGTTGCAGTTAATTATGTAATCAGTTCAATTAGTACAGTCCAATCTCACACATCAATTAATACTACATATCAACAGCCCTCTAACATGCCACTAAGCCCAGTGCACACTGATGTTTTGTGCATACTTAGGTAGTTATGGAATGTGCAGTGAAGGAATATCCTTTCCCTGCTAAAAGCAGGGCCGCTCCATGCAGCAACTTTCACAACCTTTCTTTTTTCTCTGCAACATGAGAAACAGCCTGAAAAGGGGAGGAACAATGTGTGTGGGTTGCTGCCAGAAGTTCCTCCATCCAATTACACTGTAAATCTGCAGGACTAAAGAATGTTATAATACTGTTATAATAAACATAACATAACTCAGACAAAAAGCTTTTCACAAATTAAGTGCCAAGTGTCTCCTCCTTGAGACACAATCAATGCAGTTGTGGAGTGGTTGAAAGGCAGGCTGCATACATTTAGCCTCTTGAAGAACAGCTTTGAAGAAGGGTTCCCAATAATCATGTGGGTATCCTGCTTGCTAATTCTTATTGATAGATTAAAAACTAAGTGAGTATTTATGCTGAAAAAATATCAGCCACCCTTTCTGGTTGATGCTTTACAGATAAGCAAGAGCAGATTTCTATGATTTTGTAGTGCTATGCCAGTAAAATCTGTCTGGAAATACAAAGTGCCAGGTTGTAATTTATAAAGTTACTTCACCTCAGAGTGAACTCTGAATTTTGCAAGGAGTTACTGGAGAGTTGGAATGCACAAGAAACAGTGGACTGAACTTCTGGGGGGAAAAAAAATCACTGATTATTTCAGAGACCACCTAGAGGAGGGACCTCAGACTAGAATCCAGATCCCCTTTAAGCTGAACTAAATGCAAACATCATTACAAACATATCACCATTGAAGAAATTTCTGATTTTACTATTGACTTCAATTTTCAAACTGCTATTTTTGTGGGTTAGTCTAGGCTACACCTGCATGTATGTGTTTTTTCCCTGTGTTCTATTTTTTATATTTGGAATTTTAATAGATATGTGATATGCAATTACATTTAAGTTTTGTCTACAATTTTGCAAAAGAAAATTTCTATTACTAGAAGCTACACCTTTTGTAGGTGCAGAGGACCTGGCACACAATACACCTACTTAATTGTTATTATATTGTCCTTAAGATAGACATGGCAAAACTTAATCAAATTCAGAAAAATAATGCTGGAACTAAAAAAAAAAAAAAAAAAAAACAAAAAAAACACCCCACCACATTAATTCCAATCCTTTACTCCAATCATGTGCTATTTCCCTTGCAGATAGGGCAGCTTTAGGTTAAGGTTGATAAGACTTTAGACATCTATGACTTAGAAGTAAGAACTACCAGTCTTAGTTAATCATATGGGGTCTTTTACAATCCATTACAAAAAAGGAACTTTTGAAGCACCAATCACCTCCCAGAGTAAGCATCCACACAAGCCAAGTGAATTGCCTTCTGGGAATATCTGTTTTTCTCCACAAACTTCAAGAGAGTCAGGGTGTCTGCATTGCAAAAGTCTGTAATGAATACTACTGACTGGATTTCATTTTTAATTAAAAAAAAAAAAAACACACCAAAACAAAAGTCTTTGGGAAAAATATGTATCCACATATTTTGAGCTTCTGTCTAGCAGTTTAACCCAAATAGGAAATCAAGATGGACAATCTAAGACATGGTGAGAAATAATGCAAAAAAACAGACAGAAAGAATCACAGCGTCATGAATATTTTAATAAGTCCAATAATGTGGTTTCTTCAGGAGACCACAGCTCCTGAACCAGGCAGCACCACACATTTGGTTCATACCTGCATTTGAACTTCATCAAAGTACAAAGAAAGCATTTCAGATTGAACACAGGCGTAGCAAAGTCTTTCTTGCAGGAAGGACTCTCCTCCCCGGGCAGAGGCAGGAGCAATGTGTGATGTACTGACTGTAACCCCATTCCCTGTCACCCTGTGCTGCCAAGGAGGTAGAGCTGGGAAGCAGGGAGGGGTTGAGAGGAAGGTGTTTTTAAGATTAATTTTACTTCTCATTATCCTGCTCTGATTTTGTCAGTAATAAATTCAAATAATATCCCAAAGCTGAGTCTTTTTTTTCCTGTGATGGTATTCAGTATGTGATCTCTTGGACCTTATTTCAACTCATGAACCCCTTATTATATTTTCTCTCCCATGTCCTCTTGTGGAGGGGAGTGATAGAGCACCTTTGGAGGGTGCCTGGATGCCAGGCACCCCCCACAAGTGGCCTAATAACTGGTGAAATCGGAATAATTACTTGAAGTAAAGTAATTCACTGGAGCCATCAGGGTTTCCATATCAGTGCAGGCCCAGAAGTGAGGAAAGAGGTAATTTGTCATTCTTTTTCAAGGAGTGTGTGTGTCCTTCCAGGCAGCAGTACAAGGGGAGGCCATGAGGCTGAGAATACGTATGAACATTGCTTTCTAGACACATTAAAGAGCTTTCCACCTGCCAAACATAAAATACACCAGCTACACTGCACAATGTACTTTTCAAGTCAAAGTGCCTAAAGCTTCTCTGTGTCTGTTTTCAGACCTATTAGATCAAGGTCCAATTGATTTTGGTTGCTTCTTTAAATCCTTGGCTTCTTAAATGTCCAAGTATTGTCTTTTTACTGCTGCATTTTGTAGTGCAGTATCCTTCTGGGAGGCTTGACATGGATTGCTCCAGCCTGAAGTTAAAAGGGGCAGCAGTACCATGGATTGTGTGACCCTGCTATCTTCAAAAACCACCTTTCCTCAAACTGTAAACAAGAGCTTACTGAGGATTTATTAGTGCATGTGGAGAGTAAACAAAAGCCTACAAGGATCGTGTCAGATTGCAGTACCTGTGAGTGGTGGTTTGCAAGGCTCTCTGAAGGAACCTACTGCATTTGTGAATCACGAAAGCCTGGCATCATCACACAATGATGAGAGCTTAAGAGGATATGGGTAATGATTTGACAAATCATTCTCCATCCTCTGCAGATATAACATGCTTAGTGATAGCTGAATTTTCACATCGCATCACTTTAAAATGGCCAGTTGTAAACATGACTAAAACTAAAAGGATTAACATTCCTTAGATATTTCACCCAAATCAGCTACTCCAAAGGAGGCATTTAGCCCAAGCATTTCTCATGTCTTCAACTTTCCTCTGAGACACAACATTCAGAAAAAAATTAAAGGTACTTCAAAAATTTTGTCAGTTAATTTAGTGCTTGTGAAAATAAAGTTTTATAACCCTAACCAGAGCCAAACACAGTACACTGGAGAAATTTATGTTCACAGAAGTCAGCACAAGTTCTTCAGCTCCAACTTGAAACACCCTAAATTCCTGGTCCTTCCTCCAATCAGCATTATTGGCTTAAAAATAATTATAATAGAGCTCACAACACAGTCATGCCTTGCTTATACTTGGTGAATGCTCAGTGAAGAAGGAACTACCTTTCCTTTTAAACACACCTTCTGAATTAAGGTGTGCCCCATAGATCACCTTTCACACAGACATGAATATTTGTTCATTTGCTTTCTCAAGGAAGAGATTCCAAAAATGAAATTAATGTTAGGGAACATATAAAGGGCTTGCCCTAAAAATACCAAACAATCCCCTCTCATGCTTCCCCAGAACTGGAGCTGACCTGAATAGAATAATTTCAGAATATTTTCTGGGAAATGCCTTAAACTGTGCCCCATAGTGTGATATTGACATAACCTATGTCTGCTCTGTGGACTCCAGGAGCATTTCCCAGTTTTGGTCACCGTCATTCCTCTCCCCACACAGACTCACATATCCTGGTTCCCATGTAGAAATACCACCCCAAAAAAGAACATGCCAAAGTGAATAGCATTGGCTTCCACTGGGAAATGAAGATGGATACTGGTGGATAGGGAAATGAGGACTAGAGAATCAAATGCTATTTATTTATGGATCAAATATGAAAAGACCAGCATTAAAAAAATTCCATGTATTCACACTATGTTTCCTTGAGTTCCAGATACCCATAAATCTAAGGAAAACGTTTAAAAATTGGTACATTTCTACTGCTGCTGACAGAGAATCCATTTAGAAACCCTTCTTAATTTTAGAAAGAATGCATATGCAATAAAGGAACATAATCAGACAGAGAAAAAAGGTGCAAAAAAGAAATTCTTAGAGTAATTTCTTCCCACATTTCCTTTACCTTTGGATAATGAGCATGCTATCCAAACAGCTGACTATATAAAACTGCCAATGCTGTGATCCAGACATAATAGTGATGAGCAGATAATCAGAAACCGCCCTAAAATAAATTCTGCACAGTATTCTTTATCCATAAAAGCCTGTCTTGGCACCAGTTTGACTCTGTGAAATGTCCATCTTCATACTTTACTGGGAGCTTTTCTCATGTGGGGTACAAACATGCCTGAAATAAAGAAAACACAAGAGGTAATAATCTTTATTTTTCAGGGAACTGCTGCAACCTTCCCTAGAACTGTCCTTCTCAGAAAACTGAGGGGAACAGAAAACTTCCCACTGGCATAGACACTGGTATGGTGTAAGGGACTCCAGGAGCCTAGTCAGCTGCTCCACCTGAAGCACAAAGTGTCAGGAACCTGGGTACAGGAAAGGTTAATGGAAAAGAGGAGGAAGAAGAATTGGGGCAGGGAAAGGAAGTGCCTCTCTATAGAGCTGCCTAATGAGATCTTAAACTTAAAGCCCTTCTGTCAATATTTGCCATGGTCTGAAGGAAGAAACAGGCTGCTCTGCTTCGTGGTGTCTGCAGTGCCTTGCCCTGCACTCCCCCTACTCAGTGCAAGGTCTCAGAGAAGGGGGCAGGCAGGACACTCCTGCCAAAACTAATCCTTGAAAGAGAGACCCCATTATGTTATCTTACCTGTGCCTGTGGTCTCAGCCGTGGCATTGGCCCCTCTGTGCTCACCCCCACTCAGCTCCACAGCTCTCCCCAAGATGAGGTGTCCACCACAAGTCAGGTGGGTCTCCAGCCACAGCTCTGACACATCTCCCAGACTCCCTGCAGCCAGGTTTGCCCCTCACTCTGAATTTGGCTATATTGTCTACTAAATTCATGCTTTTGGACTGTGGTAGATCACTGACTCACCTCCTGAGGATCTCTTGGATGACCAGTATTTTTGGAGGCATGTATAAAGGGGAGATTGCTCCATGTGTCTGCCCCAGAACAATTGGAGACTAATGTGTTTTCATTGGTGAGAGAGCCGGGCAAGTGTCTATGTATCAGATGTAAAATGATATTGAAATAACAAAGCATTTACTTAAATTCACATTGTTCAAAAAAAACACAACCTCACCTATTTTCCCTTTTCAGATAGGATATTGACAGGTCCAGTTTTTTTTTTCAGTTCACTTGAGACTTTAACATAACAACTAAACCTTATGCCGTTAAATTCCCAGAAATCATTTTTATGTGTCCAAAGAAAGACACGGACACTAGAGATTTTAAGAAAACACAGCGGTGTTTATTTGATTTTCTTGTTACATAAATGGATTTTATGTACTGGAAAAGTAACTAATCTTGATAGATGTGCATGTGGTAATACAGCTGATGGTTACTGAAGCCAGACAATGTGAGCTTTCTCTTTCCAAGCCTCTTATTGAGGAACTGTGCTGATACTTAAGTAAATAAAATGACAAAAAGAAAGGGGATAAAAACATAGAGCTGATTAAGATCAAATTAAAAATAAATCAACAGCAAGTCCTACTGAAATGTAACTCCAGAAGCTACAGCAGTGTCAGAGCATAATGCAAATGGAGAAAAACACATCGATCTCTAGACACAAACACAGCAATCGTTTCTTCATATACATCATTTGGGCATTTTAAAAGACATTTGTTTTGAATGTCTAAATTGATTCAGCTCATGAGATCATTTCACAGCAATCTCCAAAAAAATGGTAAAGCTTATCAAAGTAGTTGATGGATTACACTTCCCCACATACAATAGGGCAGCATGAAATATCTTTCTCTACTTTGTCATCCTAAGCTTCAAACATAATAATTCTCCATGTGTATCACTTGGATGCCTATCCAGAGCAAATAACTTCTTTCTCCACATTTTTTAAATCTGCTGTTTATTCCAACACTGAAAAACAATATTTATTTTAACCCTGGAATTATGCAAGGTGCTATATCTAGAAAGCAAGAAAACAGGATGTGGAGCCAAATGTCCAGCACAACTCAAAAGGTAAAATTAAAAAAAAAAGTTTGCAAACTTTAGGCACTAGTTATGTGCCTTTCTTAAAGCATCTCAATAGTTCCATAAAAGTCACATGGAAGATGTTCTTTTAAATCTGTTTTCTTAAACTTCAGCCCACTGAGCTTTAAGTCAACTTGCTTAGGTAGCTGCGACACCTTAGTGTTGGCTCATCGCCAGTCCGGATGTTGTGACTCTAACATTGCTTAAGACACTTGGGTTATCTCCTATTCCTTTTGGAAAATGCATTGGAAACTTGAAGTTCCATCTCAGTGTTACCAGAGATGTTCATTTAATTGATAGAAATTAGAGACTGAAATAGAATCTTAATTCATTTTATCCTGTAGAAAAATATTGCAACAGCTCAGGCCTCTTAAAGAGCACTGTAAATGTCAGCAACAAGCTTAAGTGCAAGCACTTTCCTTGAATACCTGACCATTTTCTACACCTCTTAATATATTTATTTTAAGCAATGAGCACAATTGCAGCAGCTAAATTAAATTTCATTGAAAGAATGCACTTAAGAGGATAGGCAACGTATATGGGCACAAAAATAAATGACAAGTTTGTTTCTCCTTCTGTGTTTGTTATGAAAGACATTAAAAGCAAAGCTGGAAACAGAAGAAAGATGGGAAGATCCAATGAAGATCAACAAAGGGTTACTACTTGAAGAGCGGAGAAAGTAGCAGAACAGTCATGGTAACAGGAAGAGTGGTAGCAATGCCCGTAACACAACTGGTTTGACAAGGACAAGCCACATGACGAGCGCACCGTCCTGTTCTCCCTGCTGCAGCACAGCCCAAGTGCTCACAATTCCTGCAGTTGCAGGGCAGGTTTCACAGATTACCACAGCTCTGGATACAGGTAACACAGGCAACCAGCTGATGAGGGGGAGCTGTGGGCAGGCTGGCAGGAAGACTGCTTCCTGAAGTCCTGTAGGGATGTGTTCAGCTCATGGTCTGTGAGGTATCTGAAGCCTACTGAGATGGTGTGACAGCCCACCTTCCCCACTACAGAAACAAAGTACATGGGCTACCTGACCGTGGGGATGGAAATCACTTTCATGTACTATGTTTTCTTACTTCTGCATGCCAGTAGACCTATGTCAACCATGTATGATATTTACTTTTAGTGTAGAGTAAGGCAGAAGAAATTATCACTGTACTCAGCCATCATACAGCTTTCCTTCTTAGTGATTTCATGTAATACAATGCTTTGGGTTTGTAGCATTTACACTGCAGTGCAGTACCATCAACTCAGAAGGTAGATCCAGTACCTGATCTGCACATAAAATCACAAAACAAAGACTATATCAGAGACACACAAATCTATATAAACCTGCCAACTAGGGCTTCCCCAGATGCTTTTAAAACCATAAGCACAAGATCTCTAAAACCAAAAATGAAAAGTTAAAAGTTGCAACCTTCATAAGCAGCAGAATGCTTTGATCAGATCTCTTTTGTGATTGTGATAATTATATAGGAAAATATGTCAGTGCAAATGTTTGAAAAACAAAGGACATCAAAGCGCCTAAGAAGTCCTGTTTAGTTATTTGCTTTAGACGTGTCCTTGACAATATTCCTGTTGGTAACAGCCTATCTCTCAAATGGCTAACTGAACATCTGAAATAATTATAACAGAGTAATAGCCAAGCTACAGCATAAATGTTAAAAGCATAGAATTCAAAGCAAACAGTATTACAGGAAGCAAACAAAAAAACCCTGCTGTTTCATTACACAGAATTTGATTACCCACAAGTACAAATCATGATATGGATAGTCATTACATCATAACTTGCCAAAAAATGCAGCTGCTGAAGGAAGTAGAGCAGCTGTGGAAAGACAAAGTTAGTCTGAAGCATGTTACCTGCTAATCAGGAATAATTTTTAGAGATTTATTGATCCAAATCTTTCAACTACTTCATAGCTGCTGCATGCTGTATTAGTAGCATTCAGAAAAAATCAATTTAAGTAACATCGGTTTACCATAGGGGAGGAAGGTGTGAAAAACGGCAATAAAATTCATGCATTTTTCACAATGGTATATTATATCCAATAAGGGCATGAACCAGTTGAGAGTGAGAGAAGGAGATAAAACTGATAGGTGGGTGGTTTGAAATAGCTTTTGCCTACAAGAGGGTGAGAATCACTGCTGGTTGGGAATTTTCAAGGGAGAGCACAGAAGAAATGAGACCGATTATACAATTAGTCTAATATTATGCAACTCAGAAAAGGTCAAAATGTAATCATAACAAGAGGGATGCCTTATCTGGCTTGCCATTTAAATATTGCATTTGCCCTTTAAATATTGCATGTTTGTCATGCAGCAGTGTGGGCAAGTGAGATGAGAAGCTGTTTCTTACACTGGATGACCTGTATGCAACCTGGACTCCCTGCTTTGCCATTATATGACTGAGAAGGCAGTGTTAACTTTGGCTTTCAGTCTGTGACACTTTGGGAAACACAGTTGGCAGAAAAATGATGTTTTTCTTGAAGGGATTATTTCTTTTGGTTGGTTTTCTTTTTCCCTGTGGCTGGTCAAATTAAATTAAGTTGTTTTGCTGAAGGAAAGGGAATTATTTATTATTATTCCTTGCTCTTAAAGTTGGTTAGCTCTGCAGCATATGCAAATCTAATAGGGAGAATAGAAAAGAATTACTTTAATTCTTTAGGGTGGATGATGATGAGCAATTCCTGTCTTTAAAGATGCATCAGCGAACAACCCATGGGTGGTTCTTTCTGTTAAATGTTAGGTATGAGAGAAAACATCAGAAAAATCAAAAAGCTGAATTTAGCATGACTATTTAGGGCAAGAAGTCTGTTTGTGCTTTTGGCTAGCAAATAAATTTGTACATACATAGAGCCATGGTATCATAAACAGTTAAGGAGTTGGAATGGACCTTAGAGACAATCTAATCTCAACCTGCCTGCCATGGGCAGGAATACCTCTCATTGGAACAGGTTGCTCAAGGCCTTATCCAACCTGGCTTTGAGCACTGCCAGACTTGGGGGCATCCACAGCTTTCCTGGGCAATGTGTTGGGATGCATTATTTGTATTGTTGGAGGAGGTGATCCTTGAATATCAGCCATCATCCTTAGGTCCCTCTGCCCTCCAGTGTTCTATCCATCATCCTCTACCAAGTAGGTATTTGAAGAGGCCAAACTCTGCTCTCCTGAAGTCCAGAGCAGAGAGCTTGCTGCTTGCCCTCCTCACGGCCCTGAGGATCTCAAACTCCACCATCTCTGGTCACTGCAGGCAAGGCTGCCTTGGTGACTGCATTCCTGACCATCTCCTCCCTGTTGGTGAGCACAAGGTCCAGTAGGGCACCTCTTCTTGTTGGCTTCTCAATCACTTACATAAGAAAATTCTCATTGACACATTCCAAGAACCTCCAGGATTGCTTTTGTTCTGCCATGTTGTCCCTCCAACAGATACCTGGGTGGTTGGAATGCCCCAAAAAGACCTGTTTTATTCATATTTATCCTTTTCAAGAACAGTAGTGATTACCTTTCCTTCTACCCATTTACACCTAGTGTTGCTTCACCTGACACCATAAACTAAAAGGAATAAAGAAATCCACCAAACCTAATACATATCAGGCAAACTGAAGCAATGTTGTCTGGGTAGGAACTTTTACAGAAAAGGTTTACAAGGGCAAGACCTGTAAGTTAAGCACTAGCACTTCCTCCCTGGCCACAGCCTTGGAGCACTCTCCAATATGTGCACAGCCAGGGTTATGCTCCCAGGTGTCTGCTCCCCATTGCAAGAGCCAGGCCTTTCTTTTTCCCTTCTTCCTCTTCCATGTTAACTCTTACTCCTAATACTTGCAGTAGCTTAAAAAAACCCCAAACAACCAAAAACAAAAAGGAGAGATTATCTGATTACCCATTACATATTTAAGACAAATTATCTTTGGTTGGGCTGTACATGTTGCTGGGTCAGGGCTGTACATCTTGCTCTGCTCTTTGTCTGAGTGGAGGTCATCTCCACAGACCCAGACTGCAGTGACTCCTCAGACCTAAAAATATATACATATACAGATCCATGGAGAAAGATGGAATTTCTGTAGCGAAAAAGTAGCAAGGTTTGTGGTGATGAGATTAATGTTTTCACTTTTAAAGTGAGGTGGACAAAGAGGTATTGAGGAGGGATGGAATAAATTCCAGGGGGGCTCTATCAAATTGTGAAATTACCTGTATTATCTGATGTGATATCATCATTTACATCTGGAGGAGAAGGTCAGTAAAACCACTGGCAAGTATTTGAGAAAGCCCCATAAATGCTGCTTAAAGTCAATGTTCCTTTAAGCAGATGTATATCTGATTGGAGAATCAGAGTCTACTCTGTTTGTATAACCATGGAGAACTTCAATGACTTTCTGAAGGACTTCAGTTTATTATGATTGAACTCATAAGTTTAAATGTTTTTTAAACAAATGGCTTTAGCATAAGTATGTTTTTGTCCAAGCAGAGGCTTGCTTTTAGCTTCAGGTCTTTCAGTGTTTTCTTAAGTATGAAGACATCAGGTCAGATTTATCAGATAAGGATGAAATTAACAAAACCAGTACTTGGGGTGCCAAGTACAAGGCTTTCAGGCAATGGGATTGCTAGTTAATAATTAATCACCCATTTGTTAGCCATACTTAAACAAAACTTATTGCAGTTTAAGTCAGGAATTAGGCCCTCAGCCATCAAATAGAATAGCAAGAGCAAGAAAAATCAAAAATGTATACTGTTACTATAAACCCATTCTTTCAGTCTAAGGCTGAAATTTGTTCTCATAGAACACCTTAGAAAAGAAAAATATATGTAAATATATTTTATAATATATATATTATAAAATAACTCTGCTCATGGACAATGTGTGAACAGGATGCCTTCTGAATTCATGTAAATGTGTGATATTACTGACAGACCAAAATTGGTAAATTGTATTATAATTGGACAAAATAAATATGCTAAAAATGGGTTGCTAACCAAGTACTTTAATATTTACTGAATTATAATTATCCAGATCTAAAGGTAAATAAGAAATGCAATATTCTTATTTATAGAAACAGAAATTTTTATGTAGAAACTGGAAGAAATCTTAATAAGCTACAATGTCCATCCTACTGTTCAAAGATATTAAAAATATTAATACAAAATAATGTCATGGAAAAAATATTGTTTCTATAATAATATCATGATGCACTGTTAAGAATTATTAATACAAATTAGCTCTAAAACATGGCTTCAGCTTATAAAGAAAACATTTACTTTAACAAATTAGCTCACACATAATGAGCTTGCTGGCCCTGATAGAGATTATTTGGTATTTGCTTTGAAATTAACACAGAGGGGTAAAGATGGAAGAGAAGCTGCTCCTGGACTAGTACCAGTGCCACCAGTATAACTGCAAAAATCACAAACACTTTTCTAGAGGGATAGATGGAATTAAAAGTGACATTGAATGAGTTGTCATGAGTAAAGTTTCACCAACTTTTTAGTAATCCTTTTAGCAATCTTTTCATCTAAATAAAAATCTTAACACCAGCTTCTGTTGAAGACATTGTTGAGACCAGTTCTCCTTTGTCAGCTCATCTTCTGAATCCATTACCTAAAAACCTACAAACAGTGCTAGCCAGCATTTGCATACGAAACAAATCCCACTGCAGTTCCCTGTGTGAAAAGCTGGCCATGATTTATCTCAGAACCATTTCAGCTGGAAAAGTCCTGTAAGATCAGACCAAGTGCATTGGGCAAGTCCATAACATTGCCAAGTCCACCACTAAATCATGTCCCCCAGCACCACATTTACATGTCTTTTAAATACCTCCAGGGATGGTGACTCAACCATTTCCCTAGGCAGTCTGTCCCCTGACAACCCTGTCAAGGAGGAAGTTTTTCCTAATATCCAATCTAAGCCTCTCCTTGTGCAAGTGGAGGCCATTTCCTTGTCCTATCATTGGTTACCTGGGAGAAGAGGCTGACCCCCACCTGGCTACAACCTCCTTTCCTGGGAGTTGAAGGGAAGCCTCCTTTTCTCCAGGCAAAACACTCCCAGTTCCCTCAGCTGCTCCTCACACGACTTGTGCTCCAGACACTTCACCAGCTCTGTTATTCTGTGGCTCTTTTGAAGTCTTTCCCATTGAAGGAGCTGTGTGTGAGCTATTAATGTTTTAATCACTGCTCAACATCTCAGGTCCCACCCTTATCTCCCTGCCTTCCCTGCCTCAGGCAAGCAGTCAGTTTTCAAGAAAGCCATTCAAATACCAATCAGAGAAAACTTCATTTAGTTTAGGTTCTCCTCCATTTGCTGTTCACATTCAAAGTGAGATATAATCTGTGGTGAGATGTAAACTCTGGACAATTGATAAAATATGATTAAATGCTTAACAAATAGCCTCACTTGTCTTGTCCACCGTTTGTATGATAAAATCTTAAATCTGTGAAAGCAATTGCTTCTGACATCTTCAAGTAGGCAACAGGCTGCCCAAACAGTGCTGCTCAGTCAGTAATTCTGAGGCTACAGGAGTGAGAAGCACACAGTGTAGACAGAAATTAAAGCCTATTTATGATGAAGAGTCTGGGTTCTTTTCTTAAGCTCCAGGTTTTTTTGTGGTGAGGGGAGAAATCTGTTCACAGCAGCTACCCTTTTGTGGGTTTGTATTTTTAGAAGTTGTTGTGGTCTTGTGATTAACAGCAAGGAATGGCCACAGGGTAATTGTAATATGTTAATGAAACCCCACACTCTGCACAACTTCCTTGAAGATTCTTTTTATAGATTTCACACTGGGGAGGAAATGAACCATAAAAAAATGTGCTACCTAGAAAATGATAAATCATTTACCACTTACTTACTTTTTTTCCCTTGCTGTATCACCTGTCCTCCCTGTGTGTATCTTTTATGGATTTTGCTTTTTCAGGTAAAATCTGCAGGCATTTCCATACTTAAGCAACCACATTCTGTCATCTAAATGACTTAATGAAATTATTTTCAAAATTGCTTCACATGTGCAGCACTCCTTAATTTATCTCATTTGTTGTCAGGAATTGGAGCCCTATGTGAACAATTTAGGAACCTTTTCTCCGGGTATCTAGTTTTAGTTACTTGAGCTTGAAAATTTTGGCAAGAGTTCATCGCCTGGAATGATAAATCCCTGAATAAAGGACAATTTGTCTCTGTAGGAAGAATGCCAAAAAAGTATATAAATCCTCTAGGTTTTCTACCAGCAGTAAATGCCTATGCTTCTAGAACTGGTGATTCTATTTAAATGTATATAAATATGACCAAGTAATTCTTTGTTTTTAGATATCTTGAATAAAAAAATTAAGGTAGACTCAGTAATCCCCTCAGGGAGGGCTGGATGCTGATGCGACACATTACTTAATAGCACAGAAGCATCATTTGACTGGTGCCTTTTCTGTGTTCATGGCCTTTATTTCATGGTGATTCATTGATGGGTTTTGATTGCATATATCATGCACCAAGCTTATAGCATCAATAAACTTCTTTCAGTAAATGGACAGTAATGAAATACCATAATCAAAGCAAAGTGGAAGTCCTCTTAAACAGAACAAAAGCTATTGAGTGCAGTGTCCTGGAAAATTTGGTCACCTCTTGCATTGTTGGTACTCCCACAGAAGCAAGTGATCTTGCAATGCCTTCACTGTAGTGTTATGCATTCTATAAATTGTTTTAATTAATTAAATTTAATTAGTCAAAAAATAC
The DNA here is from genome assembly GCA_039654755.1 of Calcarius lapponicus. Lineage (NCBI taxonomy): Eukaryota > Metazoa > Chordata > Aves > Passeriformes > Fringillidae > Calcarius > Calcarius lapponicus. The sequence goes on from CM077465.1 coordinate 62,655,906, forward strand.
TGTGGACTCTAATATCTCTCTTATGAATAAGCACAATGAGCCATGTCCTGGACTTCTCTTGCAATGTAAATTGAACTGCAGAGCACATAAATAGCTGTAAGAACCTGAGACTGTCCCTTTAAATTAATTCAAATTAGCAGCCCATGTTACCTAAGCAGCCTAATATTTTACTTAATTAATGCTTTATTAAAATATACTTTGAGACACTGAAGGTATAGGTTTACCCAATGACTTTGCAGGTAGTGAGTTTTAAAACTCAGTGATGTAAGTAATGTATGGACATAAAATCGAACATGTTGTTTCTCATGTCTTTCCATGCTTTCCCAGCACCTCTTGCACCTTCTTTGGTGCATAGGCCACAAAGGGGTGATTGGTATGAGAACCAACATCTCATTTTGAAGATAGTGTGGTGCTCAATAAACTAACATCTGCTGAAAAACGATGCACAATCCTGTTTTGAAACCTACTGACTTCTGAGTTAGGTTCCTAGATGACTTACATGCCTAGGTAAATTTAATTTTCTATTTTTTGTTGCCTCCCTTGCTAGCTTGCTCAGCCTGCTCGCTCATATTCTGTACCTTCTTTCTTTCATCAGCTTGCTCAGTGTGCTAGGCAGTAAGCTGTTTGTCATAGGGTACCTGTCATTTCTTATATATCTGTAGAATGCCTCAGCTCTGCCAGGGATTACAGATGGTACTGCAATGTAAGTGTTATAACTCAGAGGAATGTAAAAATAAAATCTGGTACATCTGTGTTACATATAATGATGTTTTATTTTCTTTACATGCACATTATACTCTAACTAAATATGTCAAAAATTAAGTGAACAGTGCTCAGATCTGCAAGGATTATATCAAATGATATCACAAAACCCTTAGATGGTACAGAATTCACTTAATGGAAGTCAAAATACTTAAGTGCCAGTGGATATTTCAACTCTACTGTGAATTATTATTTTGTGACAGAAATAAGTCAAATGTTTATATACAAAACTGCTTCTGCCACTATTAACTGTTAACCACATTTCCCCCCACTCCATCCACAATTCTTCATTATATATTCCAGTTCACCATCTCTGTTTATCACCCCTTCTCTATGTCTTCTTGCCACGCTCCACTAGAACCTCTTCCTTCTTGCCAGCTCAGTAGACCTTTTTTAACCTTTACTGAAGGAGCTTCCTTTCTGTTCTGTGAACACAGGGATGTGCATTGACTGAGTACCACAGCACCCTCTGTTAAAGCTCTCTACTGGCATTCCTGTCCCTGTTCTCCCCCTCCCATTATCTGTATTAACTCATTACTGCTGGACTAGCCATACCAAGTGTTTAAGCATCTCAATATCAAAAATTTGGAGCAATAGCTCCAGAAGTTATAACCAGCACATTTGGGGGACTTCTTCTAATATGATGCAATCTTTTAGATGGTTTACTGGACTATAGACCAGGACACTTCTCTCTCTATTGTATGATATTTATGCAAGCCATTTTATCTCCACTTTAAATTCACCATTTTGACTAAATACTCTGAGTTCTCAGGATGGCAAAGATTATAAGATAGCTAATTTCCTTTGTGGTGCCTACCAGTTCATGGCTTAGTATGCAAAAAATAATCAAGCCAGAGCCTGTCATTATATTCTGCTTTTCTCATGTCCCTTGCTTTCAATATCTACATTAGCCTTTCAATATCTACATTAGAAATGCATGGATTTTTTCTCATTTAAAGGTATATTAGAATAAATATTGATCTCTTAGGGGTTGAAATCCCTTTTCACCTTCACTAGGTATAGCAAGGCCTCTCTGTTTCCAGGTTATGAACCTCAGTTGTCTAAAGGGGGATAAAATTAATTTTGGCCTCTGTGGATAGCCAATCCTATTGTGACAGGTGCAATCTTGGTAACTTGTCCCAGCTCAGCACAAGAGACAGTCACTTAAGAATTGTTTAGGTCCTGGCTTGTTTCACTTCATGCCCTGACGAAGGAATAAGTAAGCAAAGATGCAGTGATCTGTCACTGGATTTTATTTTGCTGGATTTTATTATATTAGAATGAAATGTCTACTATCCTAATGAAACCTTGTTTGGGTTTTCTAGGGAGAGTTTTAGTCATTATTCCAACAACCAAGGGAAAAAAAGTAAAGAGTATACCAGTCATGATTTGACACTTGAAGCAGATGTACTCCAGAGGAGGACTAGAACACATTAAGTGCTCTCCTATAATTTCTGATATCCATGGTGGCTGTCACCCACTAGCTGAAGCTCATAAAAATTTATCAGCACTTGACAATGCACTTGGAAAGACTGAATTCTCTAGAAATATGCTTCACTGAGGAAACACAGGAAAGTTGGATTGCTTACAATGAAGTGATTGAAATGACTGCCAAGAAAAATGCATGCAGGTTTCATTATAACTATTAATCTAATAGGTTCACATTGTATTCTCTATTTAAATCAGAAACATATCTACAATTTCCCACATTTACACTACTATTAGCTTTAGGAGAAGAAAGGAAAAAACAGATGAGGCATCAGGCTTGAGACTGCAAGCACTGTGTGTAACCTAGGAGCAACTGAGGCCATTTTCTTCCACACAAAACAGAAACGGAAACAAATAAAACCTTCTATACCACTCCAGCCAATTTGCTCTCCATACAATAAGCTGTACTTGGTGTCTCTTCCAAACACTGCTGCACACAGGCAGTCAGCCACTGGATTTCCAGCCCCACAATCCACATCTTATCATTCTTTGCCTGATTTTTCTCTCTGCAAAACTAAAGGAAAGGTTGGAGCTGACAACCTGGTGCCAGACATCAAAACCACTTCCAGTCCATCTCTGCTGTGACTGTTCAAAACACAAGAAAATAGGAGTGGAAGGATATACATGCAACAGTGTGTCCAGAACTGCAGTCATGGCCTACTCTATTAGAAATATCTTTGCCTGTCATCTAGACTACTCCATAAAATATTCATATTTTATGCCACACCTATGGCAGCTACCAAAACTGTGCTGCACTTTGCAACAAATCTCAGTTATTTCATAAAAAGGCAAGGAACATTAAGTATACTGTGCCACAAAGTAAAGAGGTTTTTTTTTTTTCCCACGATCTGGCAGAAAGGAATTTTTAAAATAAAATTTCAACAAAATGCTGGGAAGAAAAGGTTTAAAAAATACCATTTAGGTAGTCAATCTCAGCCACAGGAAAAACACTTCCTGACCACAAATCTGGTCACTGGTTTAATCCTGAGTGTGTGAGCAATATATACCAATCAGACATGTATGAATTTAATGCTGCTAAAAATACTTCATACATCTCTACCTCCATGGCCCAGAGGCGAGTGAAAATAAGAACTCCCATGATGGATCAAAGAAGGAAAATTCTTTCCAGCCCTAAAAGTAATCACTAGAAGCCCTGAAGCATGGGATTAGTATAATATAAGTACAGTATATACAATATATATTACACCACCTTTTAAATTCAAACCTCTATTAACTATCTTGTCACAGATGTTAAGCAAATTAAAGACTTAGCAAGTATATTCAGTCACAGAATATTATCAATGCATTCCTGGAAAGAACTTCAGAAATTCTACTGTACAAAATAGCACTGCATCTTATGCTTTTAACCTGACACACTGGAGTATAGAAGATTGCTTCATAAACCTATCATCCAGTCCAAGTTATTAATTAAGTTCCCATTTTCAAGGAGGTGTTAAGGCACAGAAAAAGCTGGCTCATAGAAAGTTACTATTTTCCAGAAATATGACAGGTATTTTACCTTTGGAGATTTTGACTGAGGTTCTGATAGGTCCCTGGTATGCAGTACTGATTCTTCCTGTCGGATGCATCTTTGAAAACCTTATTATCTAAATTTCAATGCTTTTGGCAATCTATGTTTTAATAAGGTCATGAGCCACAATTCTTTCAGCATCCAGAAAATTGAGAATCCAGAATTATGCAGTGTTGGTACTTCTGTGGTTTACCAACTTCTAAAACTTGCAGGGACAGGGACAGCAGCTACTAGAAGCAGCCTAGATAAGATAGTGTCAGCAGAAATCCAACTGGTGCTTTCCAAACATGTTTGTGGTGGCTCTGAAAGTAGAACTTTTCTGCCTGCTTGAGCAAGTAGAGCCACTTTTGGTAAAGGACCTTAAGGTTCTGATTATGAATGATTAAAGTAGGACTGAGACCCATTTACCAGTCAGATCATCTTTTGCTGTAATTTCTTGGCTTATGGTCAGCCTGGTCCAATAGTTAAGGATTTCCAGTAGAGAATCAGACTCTGGCAGTCTGCAAGACTCTGCTAGATCTATTAATCACTCTGATTTTCAGTTGACCTCTCGGCCATTTTTAGTAACAGAGGCATAGGTCTAGTTAGCAAGAATTCTATTCCCAAAGGAGTCATATTTTCTTATACACTGTTTTAATTTATGTAAGTTTCCCAGGTGCCAACAGGATGGTCAGTATAGCAGATCTGAAAGAAACAATTAAGGAGCCATGAGTAATTGAATGGCTTTGCTTAAATCTTTATTAAAAAATACCTGGCACAATAACAGACAATTTTATTGCAGCAAGCAACAGAGAATCTCTTTTATCAGATTTCCTTATCACACACAGTTCAGCATTTAGTTTGAAAGGCTTTATATACAAAACTAACTAAAAGCAATATTTAACAGAGAGTTATTTTCTATGTCACTGTAAATCATTGTTCAGCTCTATGCACTGAAATGGTAGAGCTGTTCTGCGTCTGTTATTTTCTTCTGTTTGGATTCCTACAGTAAAGAATAGATGGAAGAGAACAAAGAGGGCATCTGACAAATATGACAACCCAAATATTATAGCCAGGAAGGAAAGACGAAAGGAAGACAGAAAGGGAAAGAAATGGCAGGGCTATGCCAATAGTTGAGGAGTTTTTTGTAGGCTATATCACAAGGTAATTTGCTGTGATGTGAATTATGCTTCCCAAGCCAAATGTGAGAGTGCTTAACAGACACAGAGGTCAATTATCTCTTAGTAGAGCCTGCTCAGAGAAAGAGGCTACTGCAATTAGAATACACTATTAAAAATGGTTAGCCATTTTAGTATTTTAAATCACTACCCTTCTCAAAAAGCTCTGCATAGTAATTCCTGTCATTGTATGCCTCACGGAATACTCTGTCCTTGGAAGAAAAAAAATCACTAAAAATATTATTCCTCTGAGTTTCTTCTGCTAGGAGCCTTGAAACTCTGAGGTTATTCAAATACATAAACCAGAAATTTATTTCTAAGTACTGTATATTGCTCACTTCTAAGTACTAAATATGTTTACCTTGTCAATAAAGGGAAATTTAGAGATAAACAGCACCTAGGGGAAAAAAAGGCTGTAATTTGCAAATGTGATCCGAATTCTCAGTGTTGTTCTTTAAAGGTGTTGTAGATTACAGGGCAGTCAGATGCAAATTAGGACTCTGTTTCACTTCTTTTCACCTATAATATGACTGAAATTTGAAATCATATTTTCTCTTGTATCTTTTTGAGGAACTCTATCATTTTTGTGGCCTTTATTAATAAAATTATTTTTTTTTATTACAAGCTTTGAAATATGAACTCTCTTTAAGGTTGTATCAGGTTTCATTCTGGACAGAAGTAGAGACAATACTGGCAAAAAACTGGTCCAAAAGATATCTGATATAAAAATAGATAAACTTTTCTTATAATAGTGCATTTACTTAAAGCAAATTATATTTTTCAAGATGTTTGATCCCAGCCCGTCTACAAAGGACCTTTGGACAGAAAATCTCATGCCATACTATGGTTAAGGAAAACAAGGTGGGGCTCTGCCAACAAAAATAAAAATTATATCAAGCAGTGAAACTCTTGTTTCACATATACAGAATGTAGCTCTCACCAAGCAATTAGCACAATAAAACCAAGAGCTGTGGTAAGAAATAGAAATACAATGATCAACACAAGGAGCAAAGAGCCCCTTTCCCAACTGACACCAATAAACCACAAAGTTTTGTTTACTATGAACATTCTCAGCCAGGCTGAATATGGCATTTCTTTAGCTATCACTCAAGAAATCTCTTTGTTTGAGAGCTGCTAGTAGAAACAGGAAATGATTATTCAAAATCATCAACACAAACCAAAAATACATTCTCTTCAATGAGAAGAAATCTACCCAGCAAATAAACACTTCTTCATTTTCTAAGTAAAATCAGTGGAGAGGCATAATTTCTCTGAAAAGGGCTGTTTTCCTTCCTTCAAAATACAAAGTTGCTTAAGCTCTACTTCCATTTCAAAACTCTATTATCTTGTGTACATTTTTGTTTGTTTTCGTTGCTATGTTCCTCTCCTGAGAGATTCGTTTCACTGATCTTCAAAGAATTTAATAACAGCAAAATCCATTATTTTACACACAATTTCAAAAATGGTAGCTTTGAGCTTAAATTTTCTGCAGCCCATCCCAATTTAGGATATTGAAGATGCACTTCCCAGAGTGTTGCAGCATGCACAAAGATTCTTTCAAGCACAATTACCTCTGAAGCATGTATGACTGCACAAATACTTCATTCCTTAGAAAAAACTGTTGTTCTTACAGAGTTTTAAAAATTTACTTTGAAAGACACTAGTCCTCATTTGATCTGGGAGGGATTTTTTTTTCCTTTCTGGAAAGACAACATTATTTTGAAGATTGTTCAGTTCTATTCCAAGGTAACGGTAAAATCACACTACGAGAGAAAACCTCCTAAATCTAAGCTTGTGGTGGAATTTCAGATGCTGAGCATGTTCCTTAAAATCCTCTTATTCAGACATTTATACTTTGAATATATGTACCAGCTGCTTTCTTGCTTGCTGAACTAGCTAGGCCTTTGTCATAATTTAAGAATTTAATGTAGTTTCCTGTAAGTGTTCAACCAGGTCCTATAAACAGAGAGAAACATATTAAAAAACTAGAAACCATTACATAGGGGTCCAGCTTCCTGTATCAACATCCCAGCCACTCTCTGGAACATCAACCAACCAACTAGTGCAGAATCCCTTAAAACTTGTGAGAAGTTTTAGCAGACTGGGGTATTTTTCTGGTTCAGACATCTGTAGAAGAACCATTTTCTACTTTAATGGTTGATGTCATCAGATGCTTTACACACAACCATTTCTTCTGAATACTAGCAGAGAGGGGTCAAAAGGGTCACAAGTCTTCTTTTTCCCAGCACAGCTTAACGGCTGCTCAGGACTAACATTTTAATAATGGTTATCTCTGAGAACAATGCAAAACACTATATATTTTTTCCTTATCTTCTGCATTTTTAATTTGCTTTGCAGAATAAGTCAGTAAATGACCCAGGCAGGACTCAAGGGTATTATCCTGACCTACAGAGGCCATGTTTATCCCAGTAGCAAAGTATATGCAAACAATCTCAGTTAGAGTTTTCTCCTCCAGTTCCAAAAAAGAGGTTACATTTGTCAGACAGTCTTGTTAGACATCAACAGCACTGACTGCAAGGGCTTGGAAGAAAACAGTAAATAGATAAAGATGGCTTCTAGAGTGGAAAATTACTCTATTGAAGAGCAAGAGACTATTAAAATCCTTGATGTCTCTATATCATCCTCTTGCAAGAATACATTGGATATGTATTGGATTATATGCATTGGGTTTATGGCAGATACAAGGATATACATAAGGCAAAGACATCCAAATCTTAATCTGTCCCTTCTATCCACAGCTGCTGTGTAACCCAAATGTTCATAATTCCTTGGTTTATTGCAATACCTTGCAGCATGACACAGTATGAAAGAGTCTTCAACCAAAATGCTATACACAGTTGAGAGGAGCAGTCCACTTGCTGAGCATCACATGTCACAGAGAATACAGAGCTCATGTTGCTCTCACTCTCCAATGAGCACAGTCAAATCCAAGGTTTCAGAAACCTTTGTAGATACTCACCTACATGAGTGTCCCTGTTCACAGCACTGTCCTTATTACTCCAGAGCAAAGAAGCTGTTAGCCTTGAGAGAGAAACACATTTCTTGAAGGCAGGGAACTAGTACATGAAGCTCAGGTTCATGTCTGGAAGAGATCAAAGGCAAATATGACCTCAGCTGTTCCAGTGCAAACAGCTAAACTTACCTTTTGAATTTACCTTCCCACCTGTGTACTCTGAGATCTATGTCTCACTGCTTTGTTAAAGAATCAGGGAACAAGACAAAAAGAAAATACTTCTTAACACATATTTTTCCCAGTCTAGGAACTCATTAGAATACTCTGGAAGACTCCCTAAGAGCCTCAGGGAAGACAGGTGGAAATTTCAATATGCTCAGTCTAATAATTGTCCTCAAGAGGTATTTCTTACAACTGAAGTTGTAACATATTATTAGTTTTTTAGTTTGTCTGTTTTGGGAGGATATGGGAGTTGCTATTTTTGAACTGCTAGTTGACCACATAGTGTACAATGAAAGTAGTTGAGTTTGCTAATTTGAAATGAGTCCTAAAGACTTTAATATTCCTTGCACTATAGCAACGCAGAAAGTCATTCCTGTTTAATTAGTTAGGCCAAAGTATTTGCAAAACAATTAAGAATGTAATTTAATTTTGGTGTTTGGTAAACATCCAGGGATTCATTCATTCTGAACTTATGACCTACATGTTGAGTTTACTTTGTGAAGTATCGTTAAACCAGTCAGTTAGAACTCACAATTATAATGCATGGCATAGTAAACCTAATAAGTATATATTACAGATTAGAAAAATGTGTTAGAAATTTGCTTTTTAAAAAGTCTTCATAAATGAGAAAATGAACCGTAGGGTCAAATCAAAATGGTGTCAATGGGGAAGTCCCTCTGGAACATCTCCATGAAGCCAGAGGCATTTAGCCCTTTAAGAAATTATTTTACAATTGTCTCCTCATTCCCATGGAAAGACTAATTCAATGTACAGGGCATTGTGCCTACACAAGCAGCTCCCACCAGGGCAGATCTAGGCAGTGATAGCATTACTGTGTGCTACAGTCAGCCTGTTTCTGTGGGGAGATTACAAGAAAATTCAGATGACAATTGGCAATTCAGCCGAGACACACAGCAGCAGCCATGTCTGAACTACCATGCAACATGCCTACATTATTAAACAAAAAAAAAGCTACATAGAAGGACATCACATTTACTCATACAAGGATTAGGAAGTGCTAGAATTAAGATTGTCTATCCAGGCTTTATTATCCTCTTTTGTATATGTGGCATGATTGTCTTCACTCAAGTTCACACACTTTCCTCCCCATGAGACTTCCCCTGGCACAGACTCTAAATGGGTGATTATTCAAATTTTCATTTCATCTTCCTTATTGGTTATTTGGACTTATTTAATGCCTATCAAAACCTGCAGTGATTATAAAATTATTCATCCTTTCCAATTCCTCATTAGGTTACTCACAGCCATGTCTAAATCTTTCTCAAGCACCAATCTTCACAATGTCCTGAAGGGAAGAATCAGTATTAAGAGTCCATCTTACAGCAGAAAAGAAAGGAGAGTAGGTCCAAAATTGTCAAAATTATCCATTAGTTTTCTGGGCCCAAAATGAAACACCAATACATCATGTATTTCACAGTTCTTTATATACTCAAATTATAGTTCTACTCAACTTGAAATGCAGCTGTGAGTACTGAACAAGAGGCCTCTTCTCTGCCTGCAGTTCCTAACCTTGTTCACTCTTTCTTTCCCACCTTCTGCAGTTCAATGATGCAGATTGCTAAAAGAAGGGGACCACTCTGCATACTGCAAAAAAGGACAAATCAAATTTGAATTTCTCAAATCCCCTTCTGCACCCTCAGTGAAGTCAGACACTTCCATGACAGACCAACTATGAGCATTAAAAAGCAAAATTATACTAATGACTGCAATCAAAGTTACACTTTAAAAACAAAATAAAGCTTCAACAGGCTATCAAAGTTAAAGCAGTCCTGATACTAAACATCATATAAGGGTTTATATCACATAAGCAACCAGGGTAGCCTCCTGCATAATGTCAAGATGTTCATTCAAAGCATAAAACATCTGGAGCTGCTGAGCAAAGACACACAATAATTTTTACAAAATGGCTGAAGGGAATTTTTTTCCCAATTTATAAACAGATAAGATATTTTTACTCATAGAACTCTCATAATGAACTGAAGCACAAACTGAAAGCAGCTTCCTGGACGGGTAATCCTGAGAAAAAGGTAATCCTGAGAAAAAGGTAATCCTGGTTTCATAAAGGCATGTCCTGAAAGGCATTCCCATTCAGCAGCTACAGGGAGAAAGAGAAGCTCATGTCTTTAAAAGTGTGCATGCACCTGGCTGCCGTGAGAGTCATGTCCCAAACTCTGCTGTTTTGGTTGGGTGCCCCGCGTCAGGCCGGCTGTGGCGCGGGGCCGCATTTCGGCTTGCGGATGTCAGTGTGCGCCTGTCCTGCCCACGCCTGGCTCCCCACAGCTTGAACCCTGAGATTTCCCTAAGCAGAAACTGCCAGGCATCTAGCACATATCAAATTCAAGCCTGTTTTCTGTGATGTGGCCAGACATCCACTAGGGACAAGGCTGAAACCACCAAACCCATTTTACAAGTGACCTAAGCCAGAATCCAGCTCTCCAGAGGCAAAAGGCTAGTAAATTAACCTACTGTGTCACCTAACCCTTCACTATTGATTAGTAATTATTCTTTTCAAATGAAACAAGGACATAGGACATAAGGTCATCTACAGTATATCCTGAGAAAAGCCAATGTTTCCCTACATCCTTCCATCAATCACTGTTGAGCACTGACTTGAAAGGAAAGGTTCTCATTGAAATACAATTAAAAAAGTAATTTAACTCAGTCTGCATAAACCAAGAAGAGCTTGAGGATGTGAGCTAGTTCTGAGATAGGCGTGACAGGCACAACTATGGTCAATTTTTCTTCAATCTGAAGAAGCCACTGGAAAATTTAATAAAATAAGTTGTCAGTGAGTAAAAAAGAACCAGGGACTGGTGGTCCTAGTGATGCTAGTTTAGTGATGTACAGAATTCTTCCATACTGGCTCCCTTTGGCTATATTGACCTCTCTCCTCCTTTTGATCATTCCTTTCCTCTGTATCTTTTCCTACCTCTAATTAACTGCTAATTAATTGATTGAAAAACATGCTGCTCATACAAATGCACACACTGAATTATTTTACTACCTTAAAAAACCCTCACTCTACCTTTTTTTGAACTATAAATGTTGCAGGTAAAGGAACCATTGAGAAAAGAAATATATCTATATTCTTTATGGATATAGCACTTATAAACTTGAGGTAACCAATGATCCTATAGTGTCCTCTGTAATAACCGATGCTGTATTTTCCTGAAGACTTAGAGCATGGATCCATCTGTTCCATTTTCTAGTTCTGTAGGCTAAGTTCTGAATTTCCAGAAATCCCTCCAGCATCTAACGCCAAAATATGTTCCATGTTTTGAAGCTGAGACTTGCAATGGGTTTTACTTAAGTCAAGATCCCAGATCACAGCTGCAGTTTCAGACATCAGAAATTTGTTCTCAAGCTACCGTAAACACAAACTTTTCTGCAGTAGCATAAATTCTGTGGTGCAAATTCTGAGCAGACAGAAACATCTTAGTCTTTAGGACATTCTTTCTGCAACATACTTGATTGCTAGCTTCCTTGAGGAATTAGTGTTAGTGCTTTATTTCAAAAAAATAAGAATGGTAGTCAATTATAAGTGACCACACCATTTCCCCAAGATTTTGAATGGTACTGCTTCAGTTTAAGAGAAAATATATGATTCATTTACAATTTCTTCCATGATTTCAGAAGATACATGAGAATCCCATGCCTAAGTTACATAATTGCATATGTAGCATGGGAAATGCAGTACACAGTGTTCTCAATACATTAATGCCATAGGTTTACAGCAACAATTAAAGCACACTGAGTGTATATATTTTGATTATATCCTGTCAGTCAGGATATTTCTAAGGTAGTGAAACTTGTTCGTTTCATGGTGAGTTTATGATTCTAATATCTTAAATATGTATGAAGTGTATTTTATCTGAATTCATGTTTGACATATAAAAATAGCAGAATCTAAATTTCAGCATTTTGCCTAAGGCCACAATATGAAGCTATTTTAGAGTAAAGGTTATCATCCTGCTTAGTTTGGTGGCATTTGGATTTTATTATTATTGTTATTATTATTACTTTTTTCTACAGTAGAAATCTCAAAACAGATATTAACCTTACATGCTATATGTGCTGGATCGAATCCTCAGATCCAGCTTGGACTGTTGCTAGCAAAGTATTTACCTAGAAAGCAAGCTAAGAACTGACCTAAAAGAAAAGACTGTTCTGGAGTGTAGCCAGGCTCCTATCTAATGTGCAAGAAGAGAGGACTGTATCACTCCTGGGGCTGAGAGCAAAGAGCAGAGCCTCCCACCACAGCAGTCGGCTTGACTCAAGCCAGAACAGCCTCCCTTTTCTACCTTTTAATGTGCTCCTTATTTAGCTTTATATCACCTTGGATATGCATCCTTCTTTCTAATCCCAAATACCACAATTTTTTTATTTCAGTGTATGCTTAGATCCATGTCATGCACATTTCTCTAGATATCCCAATCCTGTGTTCCACAGCTCCAAAATAGCATTTCCTATGAAGATCACTTCTCTACACACATGATCGTTTGTGTGTACACATGGACCACCCAATCAACTGATTCTGCCAAATACTAATTTCTTTTTTATATCTTTTCAGTAGCATCTTCTCTGTTTCTGCAATAGAAGGTATTTCATTCCTTTCTTGTCTTCTTTTACTTTGTCTCTCTGAATATACCTGTTGTCCTTGTTTTTAATTAGACTGTGCACTGCCTGACAGGCAGCTTCTCTGGTATACATCAACATATATAACATAAAATGATGTTGGCAACTTTTCCACCCCATTTCTGAGACTGAATCAAGTGTAGGATAAATAATATTTCTCTTCATTTTTGCCTATTTCCACAATCAGATGTTAATGTATTGCATCTTTCAGATTCTGACCAAGATAATGTAAAATTAAAGCACCCTACCCTCACAGTTTACCCATTTTTAAGGTTTAAAAGTTTTTCTGATTTCCTCCAACATTATTGAGCAATGCAAACTTCATCACAATTTCTAACAGAAAATACTTAGGCCAAGAGTTTTGGTGTCCTGAAGATAAATATTTGAGTGCTTTCCCAGCTTGGTGTGGAACCTCCTTCCTCTGGCATTTGTTCAATATGTTTTGGAAAGATGCTTTCAGTTTCTCTGCTCAATGAAGCTGGAGCAATCCTAAAAGCTTTCTCAGTTCAAACCTCTGGAGTTTTATCTTTACTGCGATACAACATTCACATTTAAAATGCTGATTTGTGCTTCACCTGTAAAGTGTTAAAAATTCTGTTTTTCTTGGTGATAACATTTATAGTAAGCTGATATTTTCAAGTTTCTAACAGGAGAGGAAAAAATTAGGCATTATGATATCAGGAAGTTGGACACTGTAAAAACCAAGGATCGGTTTCTTCAGATATTATTCCCAACATTTTTAATAGCCATTCTAACATTTTCACATTACTTGAAAATTGGTATTAGATATTTATATTTCATCCTAGTGCTAAGAAGGCTTTGAGAATAGACACATGATGTTGTGCAAAAAGGGATTGATAAAAAAATAGGGTTAACAGACAGGAAATGCTTAGGCAGTGGATGAAACTGTATTGCTGCTCTTTGTTGCTCTAAAAGAATGACTGAACAACATAAATTTGATTGTGACTCCCTACAACTCCTAATGAACAGGTATAAAGATCGTAAATAATGAAAAGAACAATTAATTGTGTCTGAGAGTTTAAGCAGACAGTGGACATGAGCAAATTGAAACTAGACAGTTGCTTCAAACTGAGGCCAAAATATTAACAAAGCAATATGAATACCCTTTTATTGTTTACACTAATGCTTTCTTTGAGCAAACAGATGTTCTAGAATTGTAAATCCAACACATCTCATGAACGCTAACATCCTCTGGAAAATAACTAGAGTTTGCTAGAGTTGGATTACAAAGTTTAATTCTTTAAAAAGGAATTTTGTAGCTAGCAGATTTACTAAATCCAGAAGTTCCCTATAGAGACATACTTCTAATTTTTTTAGAAATCAAAACCAACATTATTAACACAAACATGTCAGTGCACAAGTACTTAAAATTACTTTCTTTAATAATTCTTTTTTAAAAAAATGTACATCTGAGCTAGAATTATAATGGCTTCAACATATGAAATAACATCGTAAAAGAGACCACAATTATGTCAAAGCAGCCATTTCACTCTGGTGAGGACAAAATAGATATTTTTGAATGACAGATTGTTCATATGTCATTCATATCTTCATGCTTTTCAATGGCAGGTCTTTTCCCCTCTGGCACTTGTGTTTTCGATGTATCACTCATCAGGAAAGGACATTGTTCTGGAAGGTTTAACAAAAAAAGTATTAAAATGTAACCACAAAAAAAACTTCAAGTAGCATTAAGGATCTGATTTAAACCCACAAAAGAAATTAAATCTAAGTGTAAGTCAATTATGACTGACATATGTCCCTTAACATATGCTAGATACTACTTGCTGCACATGCAGGAAGTTATTAATGCCATTTAACAATACAGTTTGCATGATGACAGCCAGATCAAGAAGCACTGTCAATTAAAAAAAAAGATAAATTCAAAAGCTAGGGGAGATAATTCAGTGCAGGGATTCAATTAAAATTCCAGGTGATCATGTAAACCTTTGTGGTTCACTTGTTAGACTATCAGTCGCATGGTAAAAAGCTGAAGGGACCCTGCAAAGAAGCAGAACTTTCCTCCTGGCTGCCCACAGCAGGTCCTGCAAACTCAAACACACACCTGTGAAGAGAGGTGACTTTCTGTATAAAATGGAGTCAGTGCTAATCCTGCAAAAGGTACTGGGAGCTGCAAGTGGTTAAAACTTTTGGATGTGAGAGTCTGACTTCTGAAAATTTTGTTGGTGGATATTAGCATTTGGTCATCGTTAAAACTGATAATTAGTATAAAGATGTTCATGTTGCTTTAAAGATAGAAACAGGTGAAGAGAACCCTGAAATTCTGAGCCTATGCTTTGGAAAACCCTTAAATAACAAGATGAGTGTCTCTTTAAAGATTTCCAGGAGAGAAAGAGAGAAAGAGAGAGGGGGAGAGGAAAAAACAGAGGGAAGAAAAGAGGGAGGGAAGTGGAAGCAATATGTTTTTAGTACTCAGCTTGTTTTGCAGGAGGTACAGCTCATTAAAACACACTCAGAATGGTGCTGCTAGGAAAGCAGATTTTGAGTGAATGTTGGTGAGGTCTGCAAATCAGTTGAATTCTGCAATGTAAGCACATTCACTACCTCCTGCAGTCAGAGGGGCTGTGGTTTAGCAAACATTTTTTTGCTGTGAGACCCAGAGTTTTTCACACAGAGAGACCAAAGCTCCTCTGACAGCTCCTGTCTAAAAGCCATCCAGCCATGCTCACATAACACCAGGCTCCAACTAATGAAATTATCTAACATCTCTGGTAGGATGGAGCTTCAGTGGGACTAGGACAGCTCTATTTCTATCTCCCCATGTAGAGGTAACAACCAAGACATGAAATAGAGATTCTTTTCCATATTTTGATATATAAATCTGTTGTAACCTTGATAAAAGACTGTCCCCTCTCAACATCACTGTCATCTTTGTCCATTTTTTCCTTGATTTTTACTACTTAAATTGCAATTTTTTTCAGTGCATCTTCTATTATAGCACCTAAACAGTAACAGACAGATGTTCATCTCTGCATTTAGGCTCAATAGGAACCTTGTGGTATAAATGGTAAGAACATGCTCTAACCCTTTCCTGGCGCATTCCATCCTACAGTATGGAACACCTTGCCGTGGCTTGACACTCAGCCTCATACAGGCATTGCCTCCACTTCACATTGGAGTAGGACACAGAACAGTTACAAAACTTCCCCAAGGTCATTGTGAAGTCTCTGTCAAAACAAGAATAGAACACACATGATTGCCAGTTTCTACTTTAGCTGTATAATGATTATTTCCCTGACACACAATATCTCTTTATGCATATGTCCTTAGTAATAAAAAATAGGGGAAAGAAATACATCAGATATATGTGATGAAGTCTGTAAGCAGAGCTCTCTCTAAACAATATGTCTTTCAAATTTTTCCATGAGGCATCAACATCTCTTTAAGGACTTTATCATCATTACTGACACATAATCATTCCTTGCAGGTGGAAAACATTGTGCTGAGAGATAATTGGGATAGTTATTGGATATGACTCCTCACTGGTTTTAAGGCAGTATGAAGGCATGATTGCATTCTGCTCAAAGAAAAGAATTAATATTCTCTGCATTTATGTCAGATTGAGTGATTTATGGGTATTGTAAGTACTGCATTAGATTATAAGGTCTAACATCTGATAGGATGCAATGCAAACTTAAAATATGGATGCTTTCCCCTATGAGAGAGGAAAACCCGTTTTGGTTGTTGTAGGGTTATTTGCTATTGCTTTATCTGGATGGGGCAATTTGATCTCAACTTATGTGGAGGAAGTGTCATCTCAGGGTGCCACACTCATGGTAGAGAGAACAAATATTTTGAAAACCCTTCCCAAATAAGTGAGCATATTCATGAAAAAAATCTGGTCTCTGTAAATGAGCAGTTTTCTGACACATTTGTGAGCAATACACCGCTCTTAGGAATGCTGTTTGTCATGGACAGCTTGGGAAGAAAATAGCTAAGAAAACTCTGGTTCCCCAAATAAGGGCTTGGGCTTGAGAGTATGTGGGAGAAAAAGGGGGCAGTTAGAGGGAGACATTTCTTTATCCTACAAGATCTTTTAGGGGGAAATCCCTGCCTGGGTACTTGCAGAAGGGGAAATATTCCCTACACAGAACAAGAAAAACAATATCTTTATATAGCTAAGAAACCTCTAAGGAAGCATTAATTTTGTTGATTCTCTGTTCTCCAGGACAATATTCACACATGCTATGTGTGGAGGTTCAGCTGTTTAATTCAAATTGTGTCACACTTGAAGAAAATTAAACAGTTTAAAATATGTGCACTATGTGAACAGCAGGTGTGGGATACCAAGCAAATGAGGACAAGCACATTTCTGTAACAAAACTAATATTTTGTCTTTAATTCAAAATTGGTCTGACCCAAAGCCCACTAGAATCAGTGCAAGCTTCGGCATTAACTTCAGAGGGTTTTGGATCAAGGCGAGTATCATTCCTGTTGTTAGGGCCCATTGTTTAATTTTAGCAAAAGAGAACTCTTCAATTTCCTTTTTTAGAATAAAAAAAATTACAAGACCAAATGTCAGTTGTGCCTATTTTTTTATTAAAAGCTTCTTCACTGGATACTTTGTCAATAGAATTGTTAAGTTGTGGCATATTTTTAAGATCTCGTTCAATGAAAAGGGATGTTAGAAATTAACAGCCCCAAAATTTACATCTCATGCTATGGAAGCTTCCCAGGATGGGGGGAGGAGAAAAAGTAAAGAAACCAGACATAATTTTATTGCCTAGGAAGAACTTTAGCTATTGTTCTTTGCTGCTTTCATGGGATATGTCACTGTATGCAATTCTCCAGGCATTTCCAGTCATTGTTTCATATACAGAATTCCCATTCAAGTCAGGAGCATGCGGCTCCATGGCAGGATATGGCTGCAAGGGCAGTGAATTTTATCCTAATGTAACAAGTCAGAAGACTGCAAAGTCATCACTAAGCCAGGTGATGACACCACTGGAGCTGAATTTCCTCTGAATAAAATAAGAAAAACATGAAGATACAAGACACCCAGTCCAGATCCCCTCTGATGTTGCTCCACAGCCAGAGAAACTCAGGTGTAGTGTTTGTAACCTTCTCACTCTTCCAGTCATCTCAAAAAGCTGAAGAGAAGAAAGCAAGCTCTTCCATTATACAGGCAAAACATCTTAATGCCAAAATTCCAGTTCCATCTTTCCCTGGACTAAACCAAAGCTTGCTGCAAAGATGTCATGCCATATCTGCTCTGTTTCACAGACATCTGACAAAGAAAATCACATGGACCTTTGAGAAATGTAAGAGACATTGAGTTTTTTACTTGTTTGAGGGTGGTTTTGGTTTTTTATTACAGCCAGCACTTTATTGCTGTATCATTATTACCTCCAAAAGTCTAGTTTAATGGTAGCAATTACCATCTCAGCCTAATTCTCAAGTGGTCTGCCACCTGCCTCACTGAAATTAAAGTGGTGTCCACCTATATATTTTCAGTTTTTAATACTTGTGAATCCTTAACCATGAGATGCAGGGAAGCTATCAAGAAATAAGTCCAGAAGAAGCATTCTGTTATTGGAGGGAAAAACTCAACCAGCCACACCTCGGACACAGGCTGTCGGGAATATTGCAGAGTGTCCCAAACACTGCTCATGGCCATGAATATGACTGCCTTCCTAAGTGGGCCCCAAAACCAAATATGCTGCATTTAAGACGCCAGTGTCATGGATATGATTTCTCCAAACATTCAGTCTCACGGCTATTTTCAATTTTTCATTATTATTTTGTGCCTGAGGTGATTCTTAAAAAGAAATTCTGATGGAAATGATTTTGTCAGTTCTATGAGGAATGGAAGAACGAAGGATATAGTCTCATTGTAAAAATAAAAAAAAAAAACCACAGCTCCTGCAAAAACACAGCTCCTGCAAAAATGTCTGATTCTGAGATGTGAAATTTAGCAGGGGTCTCTTGTGCATAGTTTCAGGGCAAAAAATAGATTAAGTGATAATAAACAAGAGAAAAATCATTCTTGTGCTTGCTTGGTAGACAAGTAGCCTGAGGAAGAGTGTGTATGATATCACCCATGATGGGAGAAAGTAGATACCATGTCATATTGGTTCTTGGCAAATCTGGATTTTGTCCCCCTTTCTGCCACTGGCCCCATGGATGACACTGAGAAAATCACTTTTCTCTACTTTGTCTCTGCTTCCCAGCTTTAAAATAAGGAAAACATACACTTAGCATTTTTTTTCTCATTTTTTTCTTTATTTCCTTCTTTTCTGTGATCTCTCAGGCCCCTCAATTAAGGATTCAGAAAAGAGCTAGATAGTGTTGATATTATTATTATGAATAGCCTAAACTAACATGAGAATAAATCAGAAATTATGACTCTAAACTTTTTTTCACACAAATTATACAGTGTTCAGTCTGGCACAAAATTGTTTTGTATAAGAGGACAGAGAAAAAAAAAGGTAATATGGCTGCTTTTGTTAAAGCAGCAATTGATTTAGGTTACTTCATATTTATGAAGTCCAGTTTGTATGTCTTTTATATTTTTTCTAGTGAGATTACACAACTCCACTCTGGGAAACACAGAGGGCTGGAAACACCAAAAGAATGAAACACAACATTTGAAGTCAAGTTTTTCAAATAGTAGGTGGTTCCATCTTATGTCTATTAAAAAAATACTCAGTTGAAATTTTAGGAGATAAAATGCTGCTCCATTTAGGACTACATCTGCATACGTGAGTGTGTATATGAGGGCACACATGTGCACCTATATACTTTAATTAATGTTTGGTTCTGTAAAGCATTTTAGAAGCAACAAAAAAGAACAAAATCTGATCTCTCAGCTTCTTTAATTGACAATATCTCATTAAGCTGAAGGATTCATTCTATTCCAAGTGCATGGCAAAAGACAAGTCAAAAAGCTTGCTTGGAGCCAAGGGCAACAGGGGGGTTGCTTTTTTCAAGAAACATGGCTGTACAAAACTTGCAAAGTTTATGGAATCTCTCTGGTTTGTATTGCTTTATGAGATTTGACAGAGGAGTATTGTTTCCAGAAGTGTAACTTCTTAATGTGTTTCCCAGAATTCTGAAAATATTGTATGTAGGCAGTAGTGGTCTAAGGGTCACCTGCATCCTGGAATAAACTTACCTAAACATGGATAGAAGTGGGTAATGATATATAAAGATATACTTTTTCTTTTTCAACAGATTCTTAAGAATTACTCAAAGCTGTTGAGATACCAAGAATGTTTTTATCACAGGAGAAGTATACTTTAAAAGCTTTGGTGGTAAGCAAAACTTTCTACTTTGTTGTTTATTAATACTTAGCAGATAGCACAACACCCTTCTTCCCCTGCCTCTTCATTTCACAGAAAGCCTCACAGGTAGCATTCAAATGAGGTCTGAATTTCTAATACAAGCTAACTTGATCCAGAAGTCTCTCCTCAAATAAATTATCCTGATCATTAGTACAGCTTCATATGGTATTTCCATGGATGTAAAACACACACAACAAATATTTTAAACCACTGCTCTCCTGTACTGGCCTTGTGCAACCAATTGATTGCTTTTTTATTTTTTTTAATAATTAGTTCTTTTTTTTTAATAATCTGTGAGCTGTAAAGCACTTATCATGGCTGCCACCCAGACTTTCCAATAACATTAAAACAAAGCAAAACAAAAGAGCCCTCAAATATTGACTCAGTAATCTATCTCCCTCCCTCAAGGAAAGCTCGCCTGCCATAAAATTCCAATCAGTTGCACACACACAATTATGAAAATATGGGGCTCAAAACTTCATTCAAAAGCCTGATTACACTAAATATAGATCAACGCGTAATTTCTCCTTCCTTTCTATTTTTAAATCAAGTTTTTGACAAACTTTGAAATTATAATGAATGGTTTAGATTGTTTTTCTTTCTTTTTTGCATCAGAGGGTTTGTGGAGAGCTTCATGGATTTAATAGCAATGTATTCTTTATTGCTCCTTTAAAATACTAATAAAAGTGATGAAAAGGCATGAAAAATCATCACTGATTGCATAGGAATTTACTTAAAATACGATCTTTCCTTTGCTCAGTTATCATCTGTGGTGGTGTTTCCTTACAGAAATGGTAAAGGGCTAAAAGTTCTTAATAAAAAACACATGCTTTTCTTTACCCCACCACCACACTTGAATGTATTCCCCAGGGGAAAACTACACCAGGCTAACCACTGCAAGGCAGCCTTATGGTAAATCGGATCCTTTTTTAAAATGTATTCCCAGAAGACTCAGTTTAATACACTGTTTCTGAGAATACCTCTGTGAGATTGTCTTTTCCCTTTGATAGTCTTGCTCTTCGTATTTCGAAGCAGACTCAGCTGGTTAAAGGCAGGAACAGAAAACCCCATTTTGAGACAATTAAGCACTGAAGACCAGAATTACTGGTCCAAGCCTTAAAATACAGTGACACTGAGAAGAAGCTCTTATCACGCTTATGGGCAGGTCTCAAATATAATGGACCTTCTAGTTAAAAAGTGAAAAATGGGTTGGTTAGGATTTCTTTATTTATGTTTTGAAAGTTGATGTTCGTTTGAGAAAATATCCCCCCCCCACACACATAAAATGGGAATTACTGTGGACTCAGCAGCCAGACGTGTCTTGGAAGAAAAAAAAAAATTAAGCCAGATCTTCCCATTTGAAAATGGGTTGTTGGGGTCTGCCAGTGATAATCGATTCCACATAAAACAGCTTCACTTCCTCGTTCAGGAGCAGTGACATAGCCTTGCACATTAGGGGGGCAGAGGGGGAGAAAAGGATCTTAATTCAAAGACAGAAAGAGAGCCTAGAACAAGCATTTGACCTTGCTCTGAATGGGAAAAATAGTAAGTGCTAAATGAAATTTAAAAAAAAAATTGTGATTGGAGAAATGAGAGTATCAGATCAGCTGGGTTTGTGGAAAAGCTGCTTTCAAGAATGGTTAGAGGGACAAAATGCCTTACACAATACACTCCCCCACTGTCCATGCAAGTAGCTTCAAAAGCACACCAGGAAGGGACTTCTTCATGATGGTGGTAGGTACAAGGAAGGTTACTGGGTTAGGAAGAGGCTCCTTTCCTTTGTAATTTCTCTCTCAGACTGTGAGAGGTTAAAATGGTTAAGCAGTTTTCCTTCACTCTGTATTATGGCTCATTCCTACAAGCAATAAAATGAAGGAATTACTTGTAAGGGCAGAAATGTCATTATTTTTGCACTCATCCTGACCCCAGCATCTAAAAATACAAAATGCTGGAATCTGTGGAGCAGGTGACATTTTAAAAAAGGGCCCAGGGAAGTCTAATAGTGTAAAGGCTAAATGTACTTAGGAGGTAAAGGAACAGAAATAGAGAGATATCTCTGCTTCTGACCTAGGCCTAACAAGATTGGCCACATAATTCATTTCAATGACTCCTTGTCTGTGCAGTTTACCTCTGGGTTTAGACAGAAACATTTCTCTTTAGCATAATGGATCACAGTGTCAAGTTGCCTACCTTCTGCCTCAGAATGGGGTTAATTTTAGCCTGATCCTCATGTTGAACACACGAGGAATATATATGACTCATCAACCTTTGCCAAAAGCATAAGATACATTTTTGAAACTCAAAGGCTATCTGCTGTTTGAAAAGGTTTGGCTGCCTTCTATCAATCGAACTGAGCTTCCTTAGGGTCTCCAGCAGCTCTACAAGACCTACACAAGAAGGTATACAAAATTTCTAAAACACTGTATCACAGTTCTGCAGTCCCCTTTTTTTTCTTCTTCTTTTTTTTTCTTCCTAACAGCCTCACCATACACCCAGCCAATATCAAGTACTTAATTCTGCTTCCATGGGGATACTGCATTATTTCTAGTGTATTAGCTAGTATTTATCCTGCAGGCTCTCATCTCTGAGCATGCTACAGCCTGGAGACTCATGCATTTGAGCAGGTGTTAAAGAATTAATGGAATGGTAAGCAAAATATCTTTTTACTCCTTTTGACTGGAAGGCAGACATGGCTAAATACTGAATCATAAGAGTAAAATTTCAAGGAATCTATGAGAAGTCCAGTAAGGATGGCCATGTAATTTGAGACCAATTAAGACATTTTTCTGTATTTCCCTTAGTTTATTTTGTTATAATCAACAAATACCTGCTAACACTGACTGCCTTCCACTCTAATTTCCAACTCTTATGGGTAGTCAGGCCACCTACAAAGGTGTAAGCAAAACTATTCAAAGGGCAGAATAGCGTAATCTTAGTAAGGGAATTTTTAGCACTTCCCGTCTCAGAGGACCTAGACTTTTTTTTTTTTTTACATTACTTTTTCAGAGCAAATTTGACCTAAGGCTAAAATCCCTGCTACACTGCAGGTCATAACAAAAATCTCATGGGCTTCACCACAGTCAGGCTTTCAGGCTTTTTTAAGAACCCTGTAGCTCACTTTGCTGCTGCAAACCAGAACTGAATCCAAAGAGCAGATATGTCAACGTGGTGTCATTTCTTAAGAGGCATCCCTTTACCTGCCACAGCAGCAGCCTGTTTCACAGCAGGAAAGATGCAGTTCCCTGTGACGTGATCCTGTATTTCACACGGGCTGCTCTGCTTCCCCAAAGCATAATGACTCATCAGATTTAGCCAGGAGCCCTATCAAAAAGCTTCAGTCACACATCACTTTGCCATTTACTGCTGTATATACCTTGTCCTCCTTACAGGAATGTTTTTCCCTGCGTCCATCTTCCCAGCAGAGAAGCCAGGCAGACCAATGCTGGGATGCTGCAGCTTTGGCAGAGTGCTTATCCAGCAGTGTCTTTCTTGCCTTTTCTATTTCAGGGAATATCAAACGCCATCTCTTCTTCTCTAGCCACACAGGGACAACCCTTTAGTCAAAGCATGGCCACTGTTTGCTGCCAGAGCCAGCTCCCATCAAGGGCAACATCAGCTTCTTGCCACCCAGCCCCTCCATGCCAGCTGCAGTGGGAGACGCTGTCACTGCTCTGATAATTTTTTTCAGAAGCAAAAGTCAACCCCTCTGAGATGCAGAGAGCCTCCTGTTATAAACTGGCATAGTTCCATTAAATTTATGCTGAGTTACACCATTTGCAACACTAAGTCTATCCTCTTGTGTATATGAATTATGAAACAGATTTTAGTTACAGTATCCCACGTTGCTCCTCAAGTAATAAACCATATAGTATTCCCGATCTCCTTAGATGCATGTTTAGTAATACCTTATAATGTGTTTTATTGTTTTCCTACAGTCACTAATTTCATTAACTTAATGGTCAATGTCTTTATGCTTATTGAAAAAACTCAGTTTAAAAATGGTTGTTACAGAACAACAGAACTACCAAAAAATCATTGATTGGAATACAACTCACAAAAATAAAGTTCTGGTTCATTCTTTAGTTATTGTTTATTAGCAGAGCACATAATCAAGCTCCAGATTTTGGATGCATATGAAATATGAACCCTAATCTAAATGAAAAGTAACCTCCACTATAACAGGATGAAACAAAAACCATAGCTCCAAACACTCCTAAAATTTGGGGGTTTCTAAATCTGGATTTGAAATTTATGGCTTGTGCCTACTCAAATAAACTTCTATTTAAAACCATATTTCAATAAACTTCTATTTTGTGGTTTGAGCCTATTTAAGTAAGCCTTTTAAAATTGAGTTCTATTTATAGGCCCCAAATTTATTTACAGTATCATTTTTTATGATTTTAGGATTAGCTACATCTTTATGTAAATAAGAACCTTTGTTCAGAAGATATTTCTCCCTTCTTCATCCATGACCATAATCTAGGGGATACAGCAGAAATGGTTACATCATGGGTTTATTATTAAAAAATAAATCACTTATTGGCAGTGCTTCACAATAAGAACATAGAAGAAAGATGAACATGAGAGGGTAAGAAGATCTTAGTTCCTCTTGTTCCCATAATTTCTTTCTTTTCTTCTTGTCGTTGACTATTGATAAAATTTATGATCTTTTTACACAGTTTTAAAAACATCACCCAAAATGAAATTCTTACATTTTTAAAAAATATTCTTTCTGACAGAATATCTTTTTAGGTGCCATTCTTTATTATCCACTGCCATCAATGTTTGCCTTTCCTTTTTTCTTCTTTCCTCATCTCTTTCCTTTCATTTTACCCAAATCTCTAGCAGTCTTTTTCCTTCTGTTAGTACCCCTTCCCTCCTGTTTGGGACCAAAAAACAGTGGTGAACTCAGGTGATCCTCAGAGATCAAAAGTGTATGTGACTGTGCTAGAGTCACCTTGCAGTATTAGGGCTTTTATAGCTTCCTCCTTATCTCCCCATTAGCATTTGAACTATACCTCTTTTTCATAAGACTCCAGGCTCTCTCTCAGGAGAGATGAGCAAAGAAATAGATGACAGTTACCACTTCTAGGTTTTCCAAAAGTTGGCAATCAAAATGAGAAGTCATGGATCTACAGTACTGCTGCAATATCATTTTCTGTAGACCTAAGACACAAACTGTCATATGATTCCTTTAGGCTCCCTTACCTCATATGCTATGTTTTTGTTTTAACAAAGGAAAGGTCCATCCTTTTTTCCATTGCAGCTGAGGAGATATGACAAAAGGCAGAGTTTTCACGAACTAATTACAGTCCTTTGGAAATTACCTTTTGTGCTAGGAAAATATTTTTTTCCGACTGATGAGAAAGTAAGCAGTATGAATAAAAAGTACTATTTAAAGAAAGAGTACAGTTACATAACCTTTCCACAAAATTCAGACAATTTTTTAGCTTCACTTTGCAAGAAGAAGTATGCTACTTCCGCAGATTTATACACACAGTAATTTAGAAAAAGGTTTCTATACAGAAAAAAATAATGGGTTTTTTTCCCTTTGGAAGAGAGTATTGCCTTATGTCAGTGCACATTCACCATTCAACAAAGCCATCACGTTTTGCCATATTCTAGCAGCAGAACATGCCTGCATACACTATTGTGTCCCTGGCTTGAAAACCAAGGAGAAATGTGTGGACATGCTGAAGGACAGACTCCAGCCCCTCAGGTGCAGGTTCACAGTCACCATCAGCTGGTATGGGGCCCCATCGGCACCAAAACAGAGCTCTAGGTCAGAAGGCAGTTGCCTATGCTGGAAAACCATGATCATGGTTTCATTTTTTTGTTGCTTATAAGGTCTAGAAGGACATGCGAGTAGTCCTCCCATCTTGGCACAGCATTTACCAGCACCACTGCAAGAAATTTGGTTGAAATGAAACCAAATCTGGTGACATTGAAAGAAGGTATGTATGCACCAAGAGGGGTCATGTAAGTTAAAGCATCAGTTAAATTATTTCACAAGATCTA
Organism: Calcarius lapponicus; assembly: GCA_039654755.1. Classification (NCBI taxonomy): domain Eukaryota; kingdom Metazoa; phylum Chordata; class Aves; order Passeriformes; family Fringillidae; genus Calcarius; species Calcarius lapponicus. Next base: position 62,682,036 of record CM077465.1, read on the forward strand.
CACAAAAAGCATTTACTACAAACTGTGTCTGCAGCATATTCCCCACTTAGGGGTAGTGCCAAGAAAGTAAAAGCATGAACCAGTACTCAGGATAAGAACAGGGTTGAGGATTTTTCTACTGCTAAAAACTGTATGCTAAAAAATATATTCTCCAGTGTTTGGCCAGCGTGCGAGAGAAACTCACAGGTAGTTTGTAAGCATAAAGGTGTAGCTCAGGCTTTCAGGTTCCCTCAGCAAACCCAACTAGCATGGAAAACAGACCAAGATGTGTATGGTACCCTAAAGGCATGAATTATTCACATCATTCATTTTATCTGCTACCTCCTAGAACCCCTGAGTGAGCATTTCCTTTTCAAGCTGTATGTAAAATGCATTGAGAAAGGCCCAGTTGTTTGGATGGAGGTACCAGATTTGCATCTGTGTTGAAAATATTCTTCCCCTTGCTCTCTGTCTCCCCCAATGAAGTGAACTGAGTCATTATTTCTCATTTTAATAGAAAACAGCAGGGTAATTTTATATAAGAAAAACCAAACATCATGTGAATCATCCACAAAATCTTTTTATTTTTCCAGGAAGGGTCAAACCCTGAAAAGAATTGTTAACAAATAGTGGCTCACTACTTTTGATGCCCTTCTGCCAGCCAGAAAAAAAAAAAAAAGCAGCAACAACAAATAAAAGAATCTCAAAGAAGCTCCACGGTTTATCAACTATACCACTGAGCCTCTTGGCCATCACCGTAAATCTCTTCAAATTCTTGCTCCTGTTTTGATGGAAAACATTCAGTTCTATAATAACAGTACTTAGATAACCTGTACTTGACCTGTCTTTGGATAGTGATGATTTTCCATACAAGATGTTTTACTGTGATAACACAGTGATTCAGACACTCTATCTTAAGGCAGCTGGTGTACAAGTGCTTGGCTCTGGAAATTTTTTTCTCCTCTGCTATTTGAATGTAAGCTGCGTGCTGAAGGCCTTTCATGCCAGGCACATTTTCAAAGTATTCTCCCAGTTAATGCATTTCCATTAGAATTCCACTGTTTTTTATTTCAAGAACACAGCACTGCACCCATGGGAACTGAGCTTTTCAGGTGTTAAAGAGGATTTGTTATAAAGAAAGTGATTATAATAGGATTTAATGTAATTGAAAGTCAAGGTACAGTAGCCATACACTGTATCAGAGACAGCATTAAACTTGTTTTGTGAGTGAAGGAGTTTTGCTAAGTAAAACCTGGGGCCACAATGAATAAACCAGGGTGGAAGACCTCCTGCTGCTGCGCTCTGTTCATTAGGCAGTGCTGTCCTGACTGCTTTGCTCCCCAGAGAGGCAGGGCGAGCAGCAGAGCTGAACAACCAGAGCCTTGTAACAGCATGGAAAAATCCTTCGGAAATAGCAGAGGCAGCTCCCACGGATTCAGCCCATCCACAAAAGTCCCCATCCTGGGGGTTGTCACCAGCTCTGGAAGAAGTGTTTCCAGCCACAACCCCAGGTAGGTCACACACATGGCCTGGCATTGCAAGGCAATGCTTTTGTGCATTTTGCACAGCAGCAATGTAAAACTAATTTGACTCTTCCACAAATTCACTGCATTCCTCTGTACCATCTACCCCGCTGGCAATCAAAGGAGTTGTCAAAACTCTCTGGAAGAGCCCTGTTCCCCTTAATTGCTTTCCTTGCATCCTTGAAATCCTGTGGACAGATGGGCTTATGGTATCTTACATATTTAAATAACCCTTATTATCAAGTAATTGCCATTCTTCAGAATTTTCATCTTCTTTTTTCTTATCATAGCTTGCACTCTTTACTTTTGGCTTCATTCCTGCTCTCTCTCCATTTTCCAGAGGATCTTGCTTACCTCAAAAAGCATTTTGAACTTCGCCATTTAATCATAATTTGTTTTCTCTTTCTTCCTGCTTTCTTTTTAGCTGCTTCTGTGAGTGCTACAATGTCCTTAGATAACTTCTTTCTCGATTGGACGTGGGTAGTAGAAGTCACTGCTATTATCTTTTATTACACTTCTTCCCTTTTTGCTATTCAACATTATGCATTCAGTAACTGCTCCAGATCAGAGGTCAGGAATTTAGACTCGCTAGTATTTGGGCACTTTTATACCCCTAGCTGACTTGGTCAAAATGTTTTTCATTTAAAAGACAAAAAAGTCTCTTTGACTAAAAATGTACTTTCAAGGAAAGAAAATACATACTTTACAATGTTTTTCACAACAGAGAGAATTGTTCCAGAAAGAAATCCATTCAGATCAGAACAACCCCAACTAGACTAAGGCTTTAACCAAGCTATTGCTTCAGTTTTCACTTTTCACAGGAAATCTCAAACAAAAAGCCTGACATTTTTCTTTCAGATTTCCTAGAGATATAATTGGCATTTGGAGGTCACAATAAAGGTAGGTGACTGAATACATCTGCCCTTAAAAAAACAGTTACAGCTCTGTATTTTGAGTCTTCATGGATCTGGTTCTTCACACTGAACAAAGATGTTTAGAAAAATGAAGCATTTTCATGCACTACTGTGAGAGTAATTTTTTCACAAGCTGTTCTTTCCTAACTGACATAGAATGCATGCTCAAATTTGACTCAACCACAAATCAAACAACTTGGAGTTTGCTGCATCTATGCATATATGAACCAGCATCGTAATAATCACTCCACACCACTCCTTTGCTTGCTGCCATCCCTGAAACGCAGGCCCCTCCGTGGTGTTGCAGGGCAGCAATTGCAACAGCATGAGCAGCAACCAGAGAGCTCCAGTTTTAAGCAACATGTTCCTGGATGGTTTGCTTTTCATGCCTCTCTCCTTCCACAGCTTAAAAGCTGCATGAGTGCAAAGAGAGGAGGTTCTGCTGTGAGCAGCCATCAACCAAGGAAGGTAGGCTCTCATTTCAGAAAGGAAACAAATGATGTACCATCACCTGAGGAGGTGGAGGGTGTTGGGTCAGAGGAGAGAGGGGAGGCTGTTTATTTTCAAGGCTTCCTTGCATCTTGTCTTGCAATTCTACTTTAACGTTCTCCTAGATGTGGCACAAACCTGGAAATCCCAGGTTCATCATTCCCATCCTTCTCTTATTCTGATTACAGTCCGGGCAGCATTTGCAATTCTGAGCCACCTCTTTTATTCCATTTCCCAAATGTGCAGCGACCATGCACTCCTAGCGTTCCTGGTACACAGAAGAGAAAAAAATGTTTGCACTATTATTTCTTTTATTTCTGCCACTTCACCTCACTTTTTTGAGACAGGATTTGTATTCTCTCTTTCTGAGGAAGAAAGAAAAAAAACCCAACAACAATGGAGAAAGTTCATGACCAAAAAAAAGTGAAATGTCACCAATAATTAGTTAAGATCACCAACCTGAGAAACCAGTTTAGAACACACATAGACACACTCACACATGCACAAAACAATTAGTGTTTCAAGCTTAAAATTCAGGACCTTTGATGAAAATGTGCAGTGGTGAGAGGATCAATTTCTGATGATGTTCTTGAAGGGCAGAAAGAGAGATAATAACTTTGATGCCGGCTCTTTGTTTAAATGACTATTGTTTGTAGTTAGCTGCTATTTAATCTCCACTACAGAGAGGAACCACTACACAGCTAAACTCTCTTCTAATGAGATCATTATTTTCTTACCACTCTTCAGAATGAATGTCATTTTACATAGCAAAACTACAGAGGCAGCGTTTTAGAACACTGCTACCTTTTATCTAACCAACATAAGAGGCACTTGAGAAAAGGACAAGGAGGGTCAAGAAGAAAATGTAAGCGGCAGAGCTTCTTTGCCTGGCAGGCAAGGGAAGGACAAAGGAAGAGGTCCATGATAACAAGACTGACCGTCATTATCAGTGGAGAGGGGTCCAAGCTGCAAAGTTTCATAAATACTTACAGCAGGTCTGGCCCAGTATATTAAAGGGATTTGTCTGGATTTAATACCAACCTTCGGGGTTTAGTCACATTTTTAACTACCACTAAATATTGTTTAAGACTTTGACATTTGCCAATTATTATCCAGCCTGGAAAGACCCCAGGAATCTTAGCAGCGTCAGAAACCTCTCTGCTTTTGCGTACTGCCCCTTTAAAGAGAGAAGTCTCTCCCTCCCAGACAAAGGGGACATGCATGCGATATGTGCCATTTTGCATTTCATTTTAGCTGCAGACTCGGGGATGGGAGCCGGTGCATTCTGCGACAGCGGTTTCAAACCCTCCTGCCCGCCCTGCCCCTGGGCCAGATGTCGCCTGCCTTCCCCTGCAGCCCCGGGGCCGCACATCCCAAACCTGTGCCTGTGCCTCGGCCGCTGCAGCCCCAGCTGAAAGGCAGAGCGGCTCTGCACTGGCACACCGCATCGCTGCTCGGGCACGGGCTCCTCGAAGCTGGGAGGGAGGGAAGGAGAGAGGGAGGGAGGGTGCGCACTCTTGGAGGCAGTCACGTTTTAAATTGCTGTGAGTCGCTGCTTTGGTGCCTGCCACTCGGATCAGTCAAGCAGGGCATTCATATTCATGGGGCTGACACTCTCTACCTGTGCCCCTCTGCCTTGTTAATAAATGAATGGAGGGTTCCGAACAGGAATCTGCAGACCCAAGTAGCTGCCTAGAGCCAGCTAATCAGAAAAAGTCGTCCCAGGGAGCAGGTAGAATATATACTGCCAACCTTGAGCGTTCAGAATCGTGAAACTGGCCCAAGGAATCATGAGAGCTACTTAAAAATCATGTGATTTTAATAAACAATTCTCATGGGAATGCTTTTATTTGCTTTTGGATTTTACAGATTCCCAGGATCATGTTTATAAACTTTTAGCCAGAATTTAGGGCCCTGAAGGCTCTTGTTAAAAAGGGAAAGAGAGAAAGATCCGCATCCCCCCCAAACCAAACCACACCCCCCCCCGCAATCCCAGGAACATGAGCCACATGACAACAAAAGATGTGATCAGAAATCCTACCACTTGTCAGATTTTTAAAGCCACGGGGGCAAACCATCATTTAACCTCTTTCTCCCCCTCTCCCCCCCTCCCCATATTCCTCTTTAAAAGCGTGGAAGTTTTTGCATTTGCACCTTCTGTTGTTTCATTTGCTCCCCCCGTGTTTCTCTAAATCTGAAATAAGTCATCTCTTCTGCCCTTTGTTTATGGGAGAGCGTGTTCGAGAAGCGAAAGAATCAATGCTCCACTCATCAAATGGAGGAGTGCTCGGCATTCATAGCGTGAATGGATGAGGATAAATGCCTCTGGCCGCCGTCCTCGCCCTGCTGTTCCGCGCTCGGCCTGCACCAGGCCTGGATCCGAGCGGCGCAAGGGAAAGGGGCCTCTCTGGAGCTCTCCGCGCAGCGCTCAGAGCGTTCAGGCATGTGCAGACATGCCAGTCCTGGCCGGAGCTTTTTTGTTTTTGTTTGTTGTTTGTTTTAACAGCTGCTAATAATTATATTATCCTGCTACAGAAGTACTTCTGGGAAATGGGGATCTTTGAAAGCACCGAAGTGATAGGAGGAAGATGCCGCTTCCCTGCCCCCACTCCCCTTCACCATGTTAGTGTTCAGATACAAACAGCATTCCTGCCTCATTCCCCTCTGAAGTTAAAAAGACTTAAATTCTTTACAAGGAAGGTCATCCTTTCGTAGCCAAAACCCTGTTTGCTTTTGCCTTTCCACTTGCTTTCAAACGAAACAAAAAACAGCCCTGAGAGTGCGAGGCAGCCCACTTCACCAACTCAGAAATTAAGCATAACAAGCTCGGGGGGCGGGGGGGCAGGCTGTGTTTCAGTTTATTGACGTGTGTGTGTGTGTGTGTGTGTGTGTGTGTTTGTGTGCTCAGCACAGGGCACTTCCCAGCAGCTCTTCCACAAATGCTGTGCAGAGTGTTCCCAGCTTGACCCGATGGGGAGTTAGGAAGCTCTGGGCGCTGGGGCAGCAGTCACACGGTGTTCGGGACCTCGGTGTGCTCGCTCAAAGGAACACTGTCAACTGCCTTTTATAGTGTTAAATATAATTTATCGATTCTCCATTGTTTGTAATAATAACCTCCCTGAAGCTTGAGAATAATGTTTTCTTTTCCCCTGCAGATTTTGTCCTGTCAAACGTTTATTTTTTTTCGTGGTGTTGCTAATAGACCTTGAAATTAACATTGCATTTATGTTTAGGATCTATACCACGATTGTTTGTGCTGGTGTGTTGCGCTCATCCATCAGCAGAGCAAAATAGGAGAAGGAAGATGCATCTGAGCCCATTACCACCCTGGGAAAAAATGGGTCAAATTCTGCCCTTAGACGTAGGCACAGAACTGTCATTAAGGCTGGGGGAGGCTGGCTGCATATGTGTCACAGAGGCAGAATTTGGCTCGGTGCTTACTAGCCAACTGGTGAACCTAGAGGGGGCACAAAATGTTGGGGGGTGTTTTAATATGTCCCATTTGATATGTCCCATTTATGTCCCAACTGGCTGTTGGGGATTCTGTTATCATTGTGTGACATCAGGTATGCTTAACATGAAGGAAAGTACCTCTAATTACCTATGAAATTAAAATAAGCCTTAAAATGAATTAAATTGGGATCTAAACCCTTTGAACAGTCACCTAAGAAAAACTACCAAGCTCCAAGAAAAATTGGAAGTCTGGGTTTGTCAGACGTGCTTGTGTTTAATAAAATGGCAGTTATTCCACTTTACATTAGCAATTAGTGTTAAAAGAATTTATAATTTATTTTAAACTTTTTTCCCATTTTAACAAAACTTCAATGAAAGTTATGCTGCTATTAAAAATGCATTGTGTGAGAACCTCTGCAAAACACAGTTTCAGGGTCCCACTAGCAAGCAGGAATCAGGAAATATTTAAAGGGCCCCTTGTTATACCTGCTAGTATCTCTTTCTTTCCCATGGAAAATGAGAAATGAGCTGGAATGTAAACAGGGGGGAGGAGGAGAATCAGAAATGCACCAGAATGCATTTGGGATAGCCAAATCCTATGGCTTTGCACAAGGCCTCTGACTCCTACGGAGGGGGTTTCCACCGCTTGTGGAGAGCTGATGATGCATGGAAGGCTGACGCTGCAAAACAGCCAGCACAGGGGGAAGGGAGCAGAGGGAAGGAGTAGTACATACAGCTTTTCACCTTTTGGTCTCTCTTCAGTTCACTCTCTGCGCATGTTTTGAAATTACTCAACCTGAAGAAATAATCACACTTGCAAAACCTGTGTGTATCTAGAAATTGCCAGAAATTCATCTTTATGTAGTGCTCACATACAGGAAATAAAATCTGGGTGATTTATGGCATTTTATTGCGCTTCTTGGCCATTGCTAATGTTTTCTTCATTGAGGAATGGCAAAAGCTGCAGTTTGGATTTTTATTGTGCAGTTCACCAGCCTTCGCCCCAGCCCCCTTCCCTCTTTTTCCTTTCCTGGGTGAACTTGCTTTGAGTTTAAGAGATGAAAGTTTATGGAGGCAGATGAGTGTCAAGGGGACTGAATCCAAACACAGAGCCAATGAGCACATTGCCAGATTTTATCTACCCTCACTGAAAATACAGTATCCAGAAAAAGATGAGTGATTATAAAGGAGAGTGACTTAGCCTCTAACTTACACAAAAATTCTTGGACGGGTTTCTGGTTTTCTTTTTTAAACAAACAAAACAATGTTTCCTGGTTGGCAGTTCCCAAAGTCTTTCCCTTTTTTTCCCATTTTTTGGCACATTGCTGAAAGGTCATGCTGATGTATTTCCAAAACATGCTCATTGAGTACAGCTTTGCAAAAAAATAAGAGCCCCTTTCTTTAAAGCCTGATCCTCCTCTCATTTAAGGCAGGAGACAATATTTCAGCTGTTTGCTGGGATACAGGGGTAGAGCCTAATCAGACAGTCAAACTCACTGTATGATTAAATATAAGACTGAGTAGCACCAGCTAACTCCTAAAGCTGCTGACACCATTTATACAATTCTGTTTACCATTGCTTGTGTCTGCCAGACTATAATAGTTCAGTCTAACAATGCTTGTGCTACTTTTCAGCCTCAAGTAAAGATTTCTGACAATGAGGCAAGGGCTAAATCAGCTGTTTCTTTTGTTAAAATCCTCTAGTGATAATTCCTTCAAAAGCCCTTGTTCCCCATGCTCTTGGGGGAAAGAACTTAAAACCCAGTGTGCCTTATTCCTGGGATGAGCCATATTCCACCAAGATGTTGCCAGATGAAAATCCTTTCAAAGACTGAACTGCCCATATGCTCAACGGGCTGCAGTTTTAAACTGTTGAGTTTGTTTAAGCACCATGCATCAGAATGCATATAGACAGGCTGCTTAAACTAAAGGTGCACAAGCACACTTTGCCTGCTGCTTCCAAAGATTTGAGTTTGTTTGCAGGAATACTGTCCTGCAATGTGTGCACATGTACGTAGGTGCACGTGTGCGTGTGTGTGTGCGTGTGTGGCTGTCGTTGTTTATTTGGCTTAGGCAAGCAGGCAGGAGGATGGGTAAATGGACAAAGAGCTTAACTAGAACTCAAGGAACTTACACTCTGTTCTTGGCACAGCATCAGGTTTCCTGCATGACCTTGTATAAGTCACTTATTCTGTCGTGCGCCTCCATCGTCCTTGCCTGTAAGAACTTTCCTTCCTTCCAGTACTCTTACACAGTTAAAATCCATTAATGAACCATGCAAGAATTGGCCAGGGGGACAAAGAGGAGGGGTGGCTGTTAAAGGAAAACTTTCTTGATACTTGACTTGAAGGATCTCACTCCTTCCAGGTAACTTTAACTGAAGACTAAATAACATTATCAGTATCCACTGTTGTGTCGTAGCAGTGCTCAGAGGCAATAGGCATAAATTTGGAATCTGTTGTGCTGGGTTGTGTGCAAGCAAAGGACCAAAGTATGATATATTTAGCCTCAAAATTACCATCAGAAGGATTTTCATAATCGAAATCAGCATTGCAGATCTTTGTGCCCAGCGTTTGTTTCTCCAGAATTTTCATATTTAAGGGAACACAGTGTGAACTCACTGAACTTACAAACACTGAAAGTTTCAAGTGCTGCCCTGATACGAAGCCTGCTGCTCTCTCTTTTAGTTGTTTTCAGTAAGGAGTGAAATCTTGCTGGCTTCTGGATAGGGCTTTTGTCTAAGGAGTTAAAGCAAACACCAGTGTATTGCCTTTAAACTCCAGTCCTGATCCCAGTGAGTTTGCAGAGGGCTGAGAGGCTTTGAAAAAAGGCAGGTTTTTTGTCACCTTTGACACGCAAACATCCCAGCAAGTTACCTTGTTGTTTATTTCCACTGTGCAACCCCGAACACGCTGCTTTCAGGGTGCTTACCTTCCATAGCATGACCTTTCAAGCAAATATATTCCTTCAAACTTTGGAATTCAACGAGGTAGAATTAAAATCATTGACCTTTCATTCTCCTTTCCTCTTAGTCCACCTCCCTGTCATATGCTTTCCCTTTAACAACCAAGAACCACACCTGCAGTTTTTGCTGTAAACACTGCAAAAAGCATTAAGGTTTTTAAGGTAACCTTGGCAAAATCCAAATTAGAAAATATACTGCAGGGATTCACATTTAACCTCCAAGTTATTCCACAGCATAGCTGACAGCTTGCATTCTTCAGAACTTTGTAGTGTTTGCTTTTTTTCTTTCCCTCTCTCTCTCTGTAAGCAACAGGACAAAGAAAAAAACATTCACCCCCCCCCCCCCCAAAAGAAAAAAACAAAACATAAGAACTTATTTTCTCCATTAGCGGCCTGATACATAAGATACACATGAAGAACCAGTTCCTTTTCTGGTCACTGAACTAAAAAGAGACACATTTCTTGCAATATTAGAATAACTGTCAAATCAACAACAACAGCAACAAAAAAGCCTGGGTTCTTTTATAAAAGGTTGTATAGCTTATTACTTGATGATTCAGATCTTCAGCTTCCTCCCCTCTAGTCAGGGCCACTCAGCCAAGAAACAACCTTCTCTGTTGAAGTCATCAAGATACTGTCATCATTTCCTAACCCTGCTAGTGCCATCACCTTGGATCATCCTGCAGGGAAGAAGGGAGCCAAAATCAGTTTGGGGAGCAGGCAGGCACAGCAACACAGAGGCAGTCATTCAGGATGGAAGGCATCTGCTCAGGCTCACTGAGAGAGCAAAAGAAAGAGAAAGATACTGCAAAGGCAAGAGGTGGGGTTCTGTTTTTCTCAGAAACGTGCTGCACTGTAGGGCTGTGCCTTTTATTTTTGGCACAAATTGCTGTAGCAAATTATATAGCTTATCAGATGTGGTTTGTTAGGCTCAGTAAAGAAACCACTGCAAGGACTTGTTTTCCTTGTTGTCTGCACCCGATTATGAGATCGGCACAAATCAGATTCCTGATGTTGCACAGGAGCAAGGTTGAAACTCCATGGGCCTTGTTTTTCCTGTAACCAAATTAAGCGTGATTGGGTTACAAACCAATTCAGCTCAGTTGGGTTGATTCCCTCTCTGACTTCACACAAAAAGTAGTCTGCCTGTTCACCTCCATGCTCAGGGATTCACTGGTGGATAGGAAGCTGCGTGCCAATTTCAGTCGTTGCACAAGCTCACACAGCTCCTATTCAAACAGCTGAGAGGGAGTGACGTGCCCTTGCTCCAGAGTTGCATTTGGTCACTTCACTGTGAGAGCCCACAGACTGCAGGGTCAAATCCTGCAAGCCCCTGTTTTCTTCTCAAGGGCCCTAAAGGATGTAAACATGAATTAGAGGAGGTATTTCAGAGTATATTAATAAACAGGGTTTAGCTACAGCAACTAGGGAACAAATACACATTTTATTCAGTTCTCCAGGCTACTGGAAAAATAACCTTAAAGTAAAGGGGTGGGCAGTGAGGCGATTAACACCACCACTTAAATCCACTAGCCTCTAGAGCCACATGCAGTGCCTCTGTCTTATACCACTAAGGTACTGTCACCTCTGAAACCTGTTTGCCCCCATGCCAGTGGTCCCTAATAAGCAGATCTACTCAGCAATGAATAGCTGGTGCCAAAGGTAGAAGGGAACAAGAGGGAGAAGATAGGCCAAATAAAAATTCCTCAGCCACCCATCTGTTTTCAGGGGAAGAGAGAAAATATTTCATTTTCTACCTGTAAAGAAAAATGGATTCATGTCACATCCTTCCTTGATTATCCCCAGCATTATGCAACTCAATAGATTTGCTGTCTTGATTAGACAGGCAGAATAGAATTTTAATTGTGAGGCTCTGGAAGGCAAAATGGAGAGATTTGTATGAAAAAACTGGGAGGCAGCAACATTATTGAAAGGCTGAGCTTTTTATAGTCAGTCTTTCTGCTTCATTCGACCATCTGCCTTTACTTGTGCTCTGCTGCTTGGGGTTGAGAAGTTGCTGGCTTTTAAAATGAGCCACAAAGTTTAACCAGATAAATAAATGTGTGCAAGATCTCTCCCTACTAGAGAACAGCCTTCAGCATTCCAGCTACATATGCTGACAAAAAGAATGTTTTAATTTTAGCATTGTTTTTACTGTTTATCAAACAGAAATTATGCATGTAGTTGCTTGTACAAGTCACAGTTAAAAGAAAGTCCCTTTCATAAAGGCCTGAGAAATGCAGACTGACAAAACTATTTTACTGGGGGGCAAACAGAGAAATTATTACTTATTTTTTTTAGACATATTTTTTAGAGGTATATTGGTAAGAAGGGGAGTTGGCTGGCCTAAGCTAGTGTTTGCAGGTCAGGGTGAAGGTAGGTGTGTCTGAGTCAGAAGCCAATGCTAATTTAAGGAATGTGGGGCTTTGTTCATGTCAGAAATCAGAGCTGCCCAGGACCAGGTCAAAGCAAATGTGAAGTTTCTGATACCTTAGTTCTACATCAGTGCTGAAATGTGCCAGTCATATTTGCTGGCTGGGTAGTTGAGCAGAAAAGCCAGAAATTTCAGTAGACAAAATGGTTTGAGTGGTATGTGGTAGTCTCCACTACAGGGATTCAACTGATTTTGGGACATCAGTTGTAAACAGTGATTTTTCTGAGGTATAATTTTCTCCCTGTCTTTTTAATCATAAAATACTGGAGACAGAATACATCAGTTCCACAAGTTCATACATGGATTGTCCAGAACTCAAATAAACAAATTCCAGCCCAAATAATCCATACTGAGTTTTGTAGTGTACCTGATTTAACTCACTATGAGCAGGCTTTTAACAGTTCAGTGATGTGCTTTCTCTCCATGAAAAAATCTAAAAGCATGTTGGGTTTGTTCCAACAGGAAAAACAATTTCAACTATAAACAGTTTCAAAGGGCTGGGAATAGGTTCCCTGCCCAGATCTAAGCTTCTCTATAGGTGAAATAAATATGAAAATGCCTTGAAATACACTGTTGCTACTAAGCAAGCAATTTATATTATTTGGATTATATATATATATATATATATATCTCCATGTATATGTATGGATTGGAGTGTTTTGTTCTGGCCTATAAAAGGAGCCCATGGGGTTCTAGTGTCCAGTTAGTCTAAACATCTAAAAACTCTGGAAGTTTAAAGCTTCTGATTTCACAAATTATTCTGGAACTCACCTAAGACTATGCAACATATGGAGATTTCAGGAATTTCTGTCTTCTTGATGGAAATGTTTTGTGTACAACACCTTGTTACCTCTCTTGGCTGTGGTCCTGGCAGTCCAGCTGGCACTGCCTGGCACTCAGGCACTGCCCAGTAACACCCTTGTTTCAGCTACCATTTCACCCCACTTTGCAGCGAGCTCTGGGGAAAGGCTTGCACAGTTTTTGCACAAACTCTGCTTGGTATCATTTCTGCATCTGCACGGGAGGTGCAGCTCCTAACTGTAATGTCAGCTTTTCTACACCATTTTTCACTTTTGTAGCTTTGCAACTATGCAGACTCTTGTGAGGGGTAAAAAACTGCACCATCACCTACTGAGCGGTATTTTTGGTGCAAACAGGAACACTTTGGATTTTTTACAGAGGTCAGCTTATCCATCACATTTTACTTACAATGTTTTTCCTTATCTCAAGGAATAAAGTATTCATTCAAGGACTGTGCTCATACTTCACATGGCATTTTCTTTACTGCTAGAACGAGTCTTGCAGGAAGAAGGGAGAAAGCAAACTTCTAGCAAAACAAAAGTAAAGAAGTAACTATAGAAATTAAACGACATTGCCTTTAAACATTGCCAGTTGTAAATCTCATTTTAAGGCAGGCATAACAGACAATTAGGGACTGCCTCAACAAAATAGATGTAGAAGATGTGGTGCCCTTATACAGCAAAGCACTTAGGTATCTGATTATATTCAGTCTTGCCTTTTACCTCCACATTTATTTATGCATTTTGCTAAGCCTGATTCTGAATAAGAAAAGCTTGTCTGAATTTAAGACACTTTACTGAGAAGATAATATTTCAACCGATTAACCAGAGTTAAGGGCTTCTCCTTCTCAGAGAAATGAAGGACATGCTGATACAACTGAATTCAACACAAACTGCAAATGCTTGCTGCCATCTCTGGAAAATGGTATCTTTTCTTAGGGATCTCAAATGGAGCTCTCATGCCTGATGTCAGGCACCTGCATATGGAAATGTTGTTATTGCTGTGTTAAACTCTAATCAGTTGCTATTACTGTAGGGGTTAAGCAATCGAGTTTGGAATTTGAACCTGCACAAACAAAATCCTTTGCACAGAGCAATGGGCCATCTACAGCAACAAAGAAAATGTATGGTCCAGCTGTTCCAAGGCTTCTCCTTTCTGTGCCTCACAGAATCAGTACTGCTGTGCTTAATGATAACACATTTATCAAGCTACACAGAAATATATGTTAATTTTAAAATGTATCAAGTGTAAAAGAGAGAAAAGGAGAAAAGCATTTCTGCAACCTTCTGTTTGTGGACCTTCCGAATTTCTATTCTAAACACGAGTCTAACATCATTCATGGAAGTACCAGCTCAGCACTGTTGTACAGCAGTGTTTCTTTATATTTATTTTGCCCCCCTCATATTTTCTTCCATTAAAGTTTTGCAATGTACACAAACAAACTGCAATGAGAAAAAAAAAAAGACAAAAATGGAACACATAAAAAGGCAGGCAATAGAAATGACCTTTGCCACTCCTTTGACAGTATTTTGCACATTTCTCTGCTAGTGGCTAAGATTATTTTTTTTACACTTTCAGGCAACCGTAGATGATAACATGAATAAAATTGTATGGTGTCTCATGAATTTAACAGAAACATTTTAGAGGCAATAATTGCTCTTTCTGGAGTGTACTTTAATTTAGAGATGGAATTCTTCCTGTGATTTATGTAGCAGTATATTTTATACCATGTAAGGTATGCTTATAAAACTGCCTCCTCACATACACACCTATTTGAAATGTACACACACTCCTTCATACACACACTCACACAAACATAAATACACAAATCCATAGATACAATGCACATAGATAAAATGTGGCTAAATCCAGATATGAAGGCAGGTGTTTGTGTTTATACAAATGCAGAAATTTCAAATTATTCTGTCCCTAATTAGATCCTATTTTGGCATAATGCAGACCCACAATAAATTATAAGCAAAAGATAACAGTCAATGCTTTCCAGGAGCAGAGGTCAGGGGCAAATTTTGGGTCTTTTTTGGAATTACCACAAACTTCTGATAAGCAGAAATAACCAGATGCTGATTGCTTTGTGGTTTCTCTTCCTTTCAATACATGCCCAAGCAGAAGTGTGTAATGAAATGCTAAGGAGACAGAAACATAGCACCTACTTGTCTTCAAGATTGTCTTCTTCCACAAAGAGAGTAGCAGCCCATTGTATTAGTTATAGTACTGAGTGCAACAAACAGATTTATGCAGCTGATGGGCCCATTCTTTCCATCTGCCAAAACACTTTCTGTGCCTGCTATGCATGGTGCAGACAGCACTGTGTGTTTACTGCTGCTCTCCACCAAAGTAACCATGTGAACATGCTAATGCCAGTGACCCAGTCCCACTGCTATGGCTGGCTTAGTAGCCTGGGGACTTGAAGCCAGGAACTTTATTCCTTTTTTCTTCCACTTGCTGCCTTTCCGTTTTTCCTATCCCACAAATTTGACAAAGATTTCACAAATTTTCCCACTCTGCAGCAAAAGGAAACCAGCCTTGTGTCAATTTTTCCACATGAAAGTGAGGCTGGCCCGCTGCATCCTAGCCTTCGGACGGGGCAGTCAGGCAGGACATAATACTTTGTGTATCCAAGTCCCTGCATGGCCATTTCCCCAGCTGCTAAATTACAGCCAGAAGACTCGAGCCTAAAGGGCACTCTTGGTAGTCACCTGTGCTGGAGAAGGGCAACACCAGAGTGTGGTTGTCACTGGAACAGCCTCAGAAGCCTGACATCCCTCATCCCTCATAAGCTGGTTGACTGGTGGGCTAATGATCTAGCCTGAAACCTTTCCTCTACTGCAAAGATATTTAATTAGTAACAAGAGGTGGAGTAGTTGGAACGGAGGGGCAGAAGACAAAGAGCAGCAGAGTAGCCCAGTGCTTCAGACACACTCCTTACTTCATTTTCAGGAAGACAGAGAAGTAAACTCATGTCTGCTATCTAAGTGAGCTATGGAGACAGTTTTCTTTAACCTAAGAACCAATTCTGTTAGCCTTTTTCACATTCACTATTCTTTCAAAAAATATTCCCATTTAAGTTGGGTACCTGTAGAAGAAGTAACTGTTTAGCATGAGAATGATGGGCCAAGGCCCCCTACAACCTAGGCATAAAGGACTGGGGCTTTTTCATTTCTTTTTTCTCCTCCATGTGTCCTTCTGTGAGTCCCTCCCTGGAAATGGAAATGGTGTATTGTAATGCAGATTTCCTGCAGAATCTCACAGATCACTCTCTGCAGGGATTTCACTCTTCAGCTGAAATACTTTTCAGCCATGGTATTGTTCATTTATTCAACAGCTTTATTTTTAAACATGGAATACTATAATTGTGGATTACTAATTCCTTTTAAAAGCATTATAGTGTTTATTTTTTGATTGAGGCTTGAGGGCTCAAGATCATTTAGCTGAGTTTTGTTGGTGTCTTTTTTATTCCATTATTTATGAATTTAAAATACACTACGAAAGGATTAAAAGTAAAGACC
This sequence comes from Calcarius lapponicus, assembly GCA_039654755.1. Lineage (NCBI taxonomy): Eukaryota > Metazoa > Chordata > Aves > Passeriformes > Fringillidae > Calcarius > Calcarius lapponicus. The sequence continues at coordinate 62,698,120 of CM077465.1, forward strand.
TCAAAACCCCACAAGTCTTGTTTTCCTTACTTCAATCCCAGCACCCAGTCTGTTTTCTCTTTTATGCTTTCTGCAGAGAACCATTTTCTTTAATGTAATCACTGCCTGATTGACTCTTGCCTCTGTTTTCACTTTGCTCCTATGTTTGGAGGTCACAGAAACAGCAAAGGTTTCATTTAACTTCTCATTAGAGACCACACTTCAGCCCCAAAGCACTCAAGAGCCCAAAGTCAGAGAAACACCATCCGCCTCAGCCCATAGCCCAGGTGTAAGACTGCAATGGGGAAGTGGGAAAACCCTTGGTCCTGCCCTGGACTGACCCCTGGGAGCAGCTCTGGTCTGTGCCCTAGTGCTGAAGTGACCAGCAGATGGGTCATCTTCAGCAGTGCAGTGGCATCTCCCTTACTATGGCTTCAAAAAGTCAGACAGGTCAAAAGGAGTGACACCATGTTGAAGTCCCTCTCTGCCCAGAATGTAAAGGAAAGATCTCTGCCCTAACACCACTGGTGCAGCTGGTACAGAGGAAAGATTTTCTGGGCAGACATTTAAGCTTTTGTTGTGCAGCTGCTTCAGAGAGATTAATCCAGTTTTTGTGGAGAAAGGGGAAGACTGACCCACAGAAAACAAGATCCCTGTGGAGGAAGGAGGGGGGAAGGGTGGTTTTCACTAGCTTCCCCCACCACTGCAAACAAACTTTTGGTCTGAGCCTACTCATCATCTCACAGAATCACAGAACTGTTAGGGTTGGAAGGGACCTCTGGAGATCATCTCCCACGAGTGCTGTATGGCTTACATTTCAGCAGTGGGAGAATACATTTGGACTGGGCCTCTTCTTACTGTGGAAATCCATGGTAGAGCCTGGAGAAATCAGTGTCTTCATCCTTCAAGCTTGCTGGCAGTACCAGACAGGATGGCTCAGGGGATCTAAAGAAAATAAGCCCTGAACTACACTATTTGGGGATCAGTTATTAATTCTTTTTTCAAAAAGAAGCAGGAAGGTTTGTCCTTGCAATGATGACTACAGCACACAAAATTTGCAGTCTGGCTCATGGAAAAATCCTGAAGCATTAAACTGATGCTCAAAAAGTTGTTTGCACCTTACTGTGCAGAGCAAAGTTTGAGATCTGTAGATATTAATAGGTCTCAAACATGCTTAACTAGGGAAGTCTTCATCCCACTGAAAGCAAGGCATGGGATTCGTTTTGTTGAATCTGAGCCTCCAAAAACCTGAGTTGTATTATTGGTCTGGAAGTAATGACTGGTATGTTTTTATATCTCCAGAATAAAAAATATCACTAATTGAAAAGGACTATTTAGACTTTACAGAAATATTTGCTATGGGGTAACAGCAGTTACCTTTATCCACTGATCTCTGCCTTGATTTATCTATATAAACTGAGCTCTGCCTTAAATGTGCATGGGCAGTTTCCAGTGATGCATGTAAACATAAATTATTTAATAAAGAATAATTGATTTAGAATTGTAAAAAAACAGCAGCCTTGCAGAGAAAAGGGACAGCAGTAGACAGATACATTTTAAGTACTAATGACTCTGCCTTATGCGAGTAGCTTTACCCGGTGTATAATGTATGAGTGGTAAAATAGGTCAAACCCTGGAAGCATCCACATCTTTGAAATCACTATGAATACAATGGTTTTACTGCATCAACAATTGCATAAGAGCTCCAAAGCAAAGGCGCATGTGGAATGCAAAACATAATGAAAATCCTTGCTCTTGTGTTGCAGATTAGAGAGCTACTACAGATTTTGGATCCATTCCCAATTTTAATACAGTTACCTTCCTGTGGCCAGTGCTTCTACATTTTCATTTTTGTGTGTGACAGGAATTTGCTCCTTTGTTCTTTTTGTACAGTTCATAAGATTTCAACTGTTTGTGGTACACAGCATTTGGCATATTAGCAATGGTAGTCATTTTTATTCAAAGAAAAGTTTGGCCATCCCGTTTGCATTCTGCTGGAGCTCTCAGGGATGGGGGGAGGGCTTTATCCCATGACATCCCATCCCCCACAAACAGGAGAAGCTAGTTCACTGCCTACCTACCACTGTAGCTAAAGTTATGTCAGTGCCAGGTAATGAAAAGGCTTTGTTACTTAACAGGCAAATAATAGAGAGCCTTTGTGCAGGGATAATTACAGTGGTTTGGATATTCCTGGATTAACTCTTGGGATGAACGTTCATCTCAGTAAATCACTAATAAATACACAATAGCACCGTGTCTCTGTCTATTTTATGCTCTAGTAATCTTGGTCATGCTACTCCAGGTTCATTTGGGGCTGATTATGAAGTATGGGCTTCGATGCCCTTTGCCCATCCTTGCTGTATGACTGTAACATAACAATCGGATCTTCCTGGATTTCACCTCCATCAATCTGTCTTCTGATAAAGCAGCAACAAGGTTGCATAGACTGCTGCCTGCTGGGAAGAGTAACTGGCAAATATTTGCACAGCATTTCGAAGAAGCAGGGCCTGACTCATTGCAGCATTACTTCAGTTTTGACATCAGTATTAACCATTAAAATTCATGTCACTATCATCTGACAAAAAAAAAACAGCTGCTGAGAAGCAAGCCCTTAAAGGACTATGTGCAATTGCTGCTCTCCTTGCACTATTTCTTACTTGCTATTTTTGCTGAGTTACCATTTGTTTGAGCCAGCTCACCCTACAAGTCTGTGTGGGGTTTCTGAGAACAAGGGAAGGGATGCAGGGCATTGATGAGTACTGGAGATGCCTGGACAGAAGAGCAGGGATCACCTTTGCTTGAGCCTCTTGCTAGTGCGAAAACACTCCAGGTCAAAGACTGGCTTCAATAGAAAGATGAAAAGTCTTGAAATCATAAAAGAAGCCCTAAATACTGATCACAAAGATGCACTGCATGCCATGCCTTCATAATTTATGTTTGTGGAAATCAACAGAAGCTCTCTGTACAACTTGGCTGTACAGGCAGCCCCTTATTTTACAGGTTGACCCATAGATACATACAGGCAGTGACATTTTGCCCAGTACTGTTGCCCTGGGCTTGAGGTCTGACTGAAGAGTTCTTGAGGAAAATTAGGAGGCACAAGGTCCAAATATTTATCTTATATTTACAAGCAGTATTATTTAAAGTAAATTAGGCTACCTGACAGCCATTTTGAGTCAGAGGGCTACAAAATAGCCCTCTTTGAAGGAAAACTAAGACACAAAAGTTTATAGAGGGAAAAGAAAAAGTGAGCAAGTACTGCTATTGTTATGGAAAAAGAGTACTGCAAAATTGCAGTGAAAATTGGAAATCCATAATTTTATTGCCAAACCGGATTTTGCCTACAATAATAGTCATGAACAGTGGAGATGGAAAAAAAGACCCATTCGGTCATTTCTCCTGTCTTCTTGTTAATTAAGAGTGTCTCCTTGCAAGGATTTTGACTGTTTTGTTCATTTTAAAAATAACTAAAGCAACGAGGGTTCAACTCATTCCCTTGGGAGACCATTCAGCAGACTAACAGACCTCACTGCTATGAAATTTTTCCTCATTATCAGCATGGATCTTTCTTTGTTCACTTTCATCCCCTTATTTCTAGTTATACTTGGTTGAACTATTTCTGTATTACATCAAATTCCATCATTTCTTTTCACATATATATTTCTTTCCCAAGGCAGATACTGGGCTAAATCTGAGCTCTAGTAAAGAAACTGGATGTAAACTCAGAGTAGCAATTGGCTATAATAGGTCCTATTTTTACTATATATTGAGCACACAAAGAGAATTGCCTTTAAATTCTGAATGGGAAATCTGAAAATCAATTTTTTTCTTCAGGGAATCTTTTTTTCCCCCAAGTATATGGCTGCCTGCTTCTCAAATCCACTTAAGCACTTAAAAAGCAGCTTACAGACACCAGATTCTTCCTCTCCAAGAAAACTGAACTGACATGCTGGAGCTGCAAATCACATAGTAGTTCACATTTAAGGGGAAGGAATGTCTTTTATTTACTACAGGACCAATACCAGGCATATCTTTGCTCAAATAGTTAGCTAAGGGTGAATGTGTTCTCTGCAAAAGGTCACAACAGGATATGTACCACTTAACTCTCAATTATGCTCTATTTATACCTCCCTCTGAAATTTTCCCTAATTGGGAGATTCAGGGAATTTTTCTCCATTTAGATATATTTTGGATATTTCACTGTCTCTGGGAGAAGGCATTTGTAGAAGAGTCAATTAAATATTATTGATGATGATGTGAAGTAGACAGTGTAGCAAGAGAAAACTGTGCAGGCACTTAAATAATATTTTAAACTAATAATATGCATGTTGCCCCTCTTTATTTTCACCCATTCTCACCATTTTCACCCATTTTCACCATTCTAACACATTCAGTCACCTGTAAAGAAAATTAAAGCTTTATTGAAAATTGTTTTTCTTTTACCTCAGGAAACAGTGAGGAGAACACATGAATAAAAATACAAGTTTTCAAGCCAGTGTTAAGCAAGGAGAATGTGCAAACAGACTGCCAGCAAACAAATGAATAAACACATTTCAGAAGCTTAATATTAACTTTAAATTGAGCTAATGAAATTATAAAGATGTTTCCTGCCATTTCTCTGAGAGATTTATCCTTTTCTTTGAAACACATTCTCCATAAAAGGATATCAGTCTTGCCATGACACCTTCTTTCAAGCTGTCAACTATTCTCAAGAGGGAAAAATAAAAAATAGGACAAAATACTCATGCCTGTCATCACTCCTAAGACCAGTTTGGGTAGGAAGGAACCTTAAAGGACCATCAAGTTCAATTCCCTGCCATGGGCACAGACACCTTCCACTAGATAAGGTTGTTCCCAGCCCCATGCAACTTGGCCTTGAACACTTGCAGGGATGGGGCATCCACAGCTTCTCTGGGCCACCTGTGCCAGTGCCTCACTATCCTCTGAGTGAAGAATTGAGTGAAGAATTTCTTTTTAACATCTTATCTAAATCTCTCCTCTTTTAGTTTAAAACTGTTCCCCTTGTCCTATCACTATCTCCCTGTGTAGAAAGCCATTCTCTGTGTTACAAGCCTCCTTTAAGTACTGGAAGGCCACAGTGAAGTCTCCCCAGAGAGTTCTGCAATGCTTCTGGTTAGTAAGTCATTGTTTTTTTCTGTGTTGCTAAATTTCAGTGAGGGAAAACTGTCAAAATAATTTCTAGATCCTTGCTTTCTGTTTCTGGCTAACTCCTCCCTTCTTTTATGTTTTGCAGGTCATATAAAATGAAACCCTGACGATTTGTAAACTACAAGTCCGTATGAAAATAAGGACTGTCCCTTGTTCTTGTGAAAATAAATTCATTCTGCTCAACTTTCCCTACATTATACACATTCTGAGATGACAGATTACTCCACTGTGAAGCCTCTGGGTCTAGTCAGCTGCATGGCAGTAAAAAGAGTGTGTGGATTACAGGTGGTAAAAAATCAAAGTGACAATAAAGAAATGGTTAAAACTACATTAAAGCACATGTGTGTATATCAAGAGAGAAAAAGCTCAATGCATTCTGGAGAATGATACAGTGCACCTGTGAATTTCCTAGGCTTGCTGTGTACATGGCAGACCCTTGAAATTAGCTGGTGTGAAAAATGTTCTTGTGGTTTCATTTCCTCTGCAGGGTTTTGGGTCAGGGTTTTGTGTTGTGGTTTTGTCTTTTGAGGGTGTTTGTTGTTTTTTCCCTCTTTAAGCAATGAAAAATGCAAGGGAAAGAAATTTACCAGTTCCAGCCCTCAAAGAGCATACACATTCACATACACATTCTCACCTTGTGTTTGTCACCATTTCCTAGCTCTGTCTATTACTGCACACATCAATCTGCTTTATCATTCTCCTCTGAGAGCATGGTGCACGGTCTGGAATCTGTTTTAGAATATGTTTAAGTATTATATACACATTCATGTTTTGTCAGTTTATTTTAAAACAAGTTCAGGGAATTTTTGGAGGTAAAATTCACAGTAGAAGCTTTCCTTCTCTGTAGCCCAGAACTCTAGAAGGTGGATCTAGAAGATCTAAAGATCTTCTAGATCCACCTTCTAGAGTTCTGGGCTACAGAGAAGGAAAGCTCTGTCACTCATTAACTTAGTGCTTGATGTCCTAAATGACAATGGAAGGCACAAGTGCCTGCAAGGGTTGCTCTCAATGTAAAGCATTCCATTCCTCAAGGACCAGATGATGTGCAGCAGTTTTTCCAGACAAGGGACTCAGGAAAAAAAAAAAAAAAAAGCCCAGATGCTCCAGTTCAGACTGTAATGAAGTTTCACCTTTCTCCTTCTCATGTGTGAAGTAGGGAGAGTAGGGAGCTTTATAATATGTTCTTACAGGCATGTTTTCCCTGGTATTCAGATGTCCCCAGTATTCCTTTGGACCTTTTAGGAATCCTTACATCAAAAGAGGTGTAGTGGTTGAGACTGATGACACTGGAAAATGTGGGAGGGCTCCTTGGGACCTTGATTCGCTCCAGCCTGCAGCACAGAAAACTTAGTTGACTTTCCTAGATCTCAGGGAGATTACTTTGAAACTGCATGAAACAAATCATTCCACAAAATAATTTCCACAGTCAAAAGTTGGTGATATTAGTCCATAAATCAAACTTGTATTGCATTCAGTCCCTCCACTCCACTTTTCTCCTTGAAGACATGTAAGCAAACCCAGGTTTCCTTAGTCCAAACAGTAAATACCAGCCATTGACTTCTAAATTAATTTGAGATGTCTGTTTGGTTGTGATTGCACCAGGGGATGAAAGTGAAATTGTTGTGATCATCAGATCCTTCAAATCTGAAAGTACAGTCAAGTCAAATATTTAGATTTCCTTCTGGTAAGCACTAATGTTTTCGAGAAGTCCCACAGATAGGCTTGGCAGTCTTCCTTTCACTCCAGAAAGGATTCTGTGTCATCAGTTACACCCTAAAATACAGAGGCTCATAGGAGCAATGCAAACTGGCCTTTGCAATAATGTTGCCGATGTAAGGCAGCAGTATATATACATTTATATAATGTCTTGACCAAATCTATACAGTACAACTATAGTCTCAGCTTTTCAACAGTAGATTAAGACAGTAATAACAAAAATAATTAAGTTCATAAAACAATACAGTATGTTCTTAGCAAGATTTTAACAAAATCTGGTGAAATACCAAAGAGAACTTTTTTTTTTAGTTTTGGACAAATTAGCAGGTTAGGTGGCTTGAATTCACTGTAAGAAAATCTTGTCTTCCTAATTATCTAACCAGGCCTTCCTCCCAGCATCACTTACTGTAGGGCAGTTTCAGCAAAAGTACCTGCAGTTCCCTGTGCAAACTAGTAGAGACAAGTTCACAGCAGGTTCCTGGACACTGTTTTGTCTAAAGCTACTCAGCCATTCCATGCAGCAAAGCAGCTTCTGTCTTAGAACTCCTGCTTTTGCTGTGACCAGAGGGGCTGCGCTGCTTTTAGCAGTGGGGAGGGAGAGGGACAATTTTCGGGAAAAAAGTAAAAAAAGAAGAAAAAATAGGAAAACCTTTATGAAGGCAAGGGCATGGAAGTGACAGTTCAAACCAAGCAGCTCCAAAGTGCTATTACTAATTTCAGAATCCTCTAAAAGTGTGAATAAAAGCATGAATTCAAATTAATCAATTGTCTTTTAAAGTCGCTGAGGTAGCACTCTGACTATTACCTGTGCTTTTAGAGTGCATCTCAAATGTGTCATTCAGGCTTCTGAAGACAAGAAAGATACGAATGAATCACCTTGTTACAAATTAATCAACCTGGGATTACAGCTAAAAATTTCAAAAGCACCTTAAAATGACTTAGAAATCTAATTCCCATTTTCAGAATTGACTTAGACAGTTACATCCTGACTCTAGTCAAAAGTCAATGGGATGATAACTCCTAAATCACTCTAATACATCCAGAAATGTTACTCACTTCTATATGTAACACAACACCAAGCACCTCTATAGTCCCGTTTGCCCTTCAGTGGGCATCCGAGGCTTCTGCTTTTTCATCCCTGATTTCAGTCCACATTTCCCATATGTTGTGCCTTCATTTTCATTAAACACTTTGAAAGATGGAGGTTTCAGACAGTCAGCTACTCATTCATTCATCTTTCTACACAGAAATCTAGCCTCAGTAAAATACCAATTTCAGGCATTTTTAACTAATGAGGAAGCAATATTTTTCCTGACATTGACAACAAAAATCCATCCACCCATTTGTGTGTTTTACCAGATGATACAGCACGTACTACTGCCACATCTCAGACTAAGCATGCAGTTTGGTCTTCCTCCAGTTACATGCCTTTTTCATAAGTTAATGGGCAATCATAGGATGCACAAAATTTCATTTGAGTGCTAAGGAAATAAAACAGTTGTTGAACTATCTGGTTGGTACTGCTCTTTCCTTGACAGATTATGGTAAAGTCCCTTTTTATCATTGGGGCATTGGAAATATCTCTTTATTTCTCCATCTCTGTCCCCTTCCACCCTGTGTCTTGTCCATTGTATCTGCAACATTATGTTGAGAGCATTTCTATCACAAATGTTTGATTCCACTATGGCACAAGCTGTAAAAAATAAACTAAGGAATACACATGTCTAGATTACACCTATTCAGAGGAGTATACAAACATAGTATCGTGCTCTCTGGCACAAAAAAAGATAAACTTGCCAGTGCTAGTGAATGACCAGTTAGAAAAAAGAATTAAGATAAGACAGAGAGGCAGTGAACAAAAGCAAAAATCACATTCAGATCTGAAGGAAAATTATATTCACAGTAAGTCAGCAGTCACCCTGGCTTTCAGCTCTTTTTATGATTTCTCTTCCCTGTCCCCACTCACCTCCGCTTTTTTCACTGCTTAATTTTTAGTTATTTTGCCCAAGACTCCGCATTTTTCACTCTTTTGTCCTCTTCCCTAGACAAAAGCACAGGACTTGGGGAAAAGGATCAGGGAAAGGGAAATTCCCATCCTGACATTTATTTCTTCAGTGACCTTGACAAAGTCACCTAATTTATTGTTTCCCTTACTGTAACAAAATGGACAGGAATGAAAATGAAGTCTTTTTCTGACAGTCGCAACTGCTTTGTGATCCAACCCTGTTGTCCGAGCCTGCTCTGAAAGCCCAGACTAAGTTAGCTCAGGCTGGAGCTGTAATTGTTATCAGCACTGCCTCTCCCCTAGACACACTTTCTATGGTGGTCAATACCTGTTCAGCAGCCGGTCATGGTGGGAGAATAGCAATCACCAGAATAAATGCTGTGCCCTTTCTCCCAAGCCTGTTGCATCTCAATAAACTTCGCAGTGTCTCCAGCAAAGGGGGAATTCAAAAGGGTGGTCCCAAATCAGGACTCTGAAGGGCTTTGCATTCAGAATAAGACACTGTGGGAGTATCATGATGACAGCTGCACTTACATCACTGAAAATAATTATTCTGATCCATGAACACAAGCTAAGCTGTAAGAATGGTCTTGTAAGCAAGGTCTGTTTTAATAGAAACATAAGTATTATGCATTACAGTCTATTATAAATTGGTTGTAATTTTCTCTTGACACTCTGTGAATTAAACTAGTTAGGATACAAAAAAAAAACAACAAATGCCACAAAGCAGAAAGCAAGCTCAGTGTCTGAAGGTTAATGATTGCTCATGAAAGCTACAGAAATAAATTATCTGCCTAGGGACACTGTCACATGATCGGCACAAAAGCTGCAACAGCCGAAAATGTTTATGTAGAGAAAAAAACACTGTCAGCATCACAGCGCCCTTCCCCCACCGCCGGAGCGGAGTCCCGAGCCAAACAGCTGCTCCTGACTGCTTACATTAAACTAATTTGTGCTGCAACATTGCAGCTGCTTAATTTTTAGACTGAACTTTATCACCAAGAAGTGTTACAATAACAAGTGATCCAGCCCTATCTCTCAAGAAATAGCAAGTTCCTCAACAACAAAGGCAGCTTAAGGTGCCGAAATTCAAGAAAGAAGTAAGAAGAAAATGACCAAAACAGCATTTTAAATCTTAATTACCTACTCTTGCTTTTACTAGGAGAGGGCTTAAAAATGGGTTTACTTCCAAATTAATCGGGGAAGTCAGACTGGGGGAGTCAGACTATGTCCCTAGGCAGACAGGGGTTGTCCCATCCCGACGTCGGGAAACCAGTGACCGAGAACCGTGGCACAGGCTTATGGAGCACCAAGGTGGAAGCAAGGTGAGGTGCTGGGGCTTCAGAGAGTCACCCACCCTTGCCAGCCGGCCTCCCCTGCACCCGGTGTTGTGAGATTGCACTGCAGAGCCCCATCATTTGCACCCCTTTCCCTGCAGCCTTGTCCCTTCTCTCCCCCACGTTCCCACTGGTTTGGGGTTTGGTGTCCTGTAGCACTTCTTGCCCATCTTTTCGGCCACAGATTCACCAATGTCTCCTTAAAACATTTATGGCACTCAGTATGTAAAAAGAAGAAGTTTAAAAAAAAAAGGGGGAGGGGGGGGAAACCCTAGCTCATTCATATCCCAGCAGCTTGAAAGCCCTGACCTCCCCCTCACCCTCCCGCTGCCTCCCCTCCACCCCAATCCGAAAAAATGCGTCCTAAGGCACTGGCACCGGAGGAAGTGTTTACAGAGAGTGGTGCGCCTTGGGTAACACAAGTGCTGCTCTTACAAAATGTCACATGTTGTTCCTCCCCTTTTCCTCTGAATTATTTTCCTCTGTTAACATGCAGGGCTTCGTCTTTTGCTGAAACAGACACTGACCTGAGCTGGTGGTGATTCCTGCCAAATATGCAGGCACTGTTTTGCTACATTTTGGAATTCGGAGAAGTCCATGTGTCAGGCATTTGCTTGCCTCAGGAAACGCCAGTGCTCAGACCAAAGGCCTCCCCGCCCCCTCCCACCCCCAGTGCTTGGAATGCACAGAAACTTTTCAGTTTTTAATTAGTTTTAATATGATTAATGTTTTTAGCTGCATATCTTGTTACATCCGGTATGCTTGTCAAAAAGAAAAAAAAAGGGGGGAAAAAAAGAGGAAAAGGACTATTTAAATGTACTGGTCTTAGTTATTAAGAAAACAAATGGAGATGTGGAGAAGAAAACCCACAACCCACCGAGAGAGCAATTATACAGTTAAACAAAAAGCTGTAGTTGCTCGCAGTGGTAACCGGGTTGCAGATAGATTGTTGTTTGCCTGTGTGCCTCTCTGTGCCTGGGGAGGAGCAGAGGCACAGGAAATTGTTAATGCGGAAAAAGGGGTGCCCCAACACTACACCCCAGCTTTCCCAGCCTTCCAAACACCAGCTAGAAGGAGGAGATGCTAAATGAAATGATGGCTCCTTTCTGTTCAATTTAAAAGCATGAAATAAATGCAGAATCCTTTGGTGGGAAGGGGTAGAGGTATTTGGTTTTTATCAAAATAACATTAGTCAGACTTTTACCCAACAGCAGGAGCTGATGGTATCTGGAGCCTGTTTTATTGCACCCCAAATGTTTAAGAATGGGGGTGACTGGATAAACAGGCCCCAGGGGCTTCTGACTGCTATTCATGGAGCAAAGCTGCAAATGGAAAAAATATTATAAGAAGAAAAAATTGGGGTAAAAGAAAGAAAAGCAAAGTCTCCGCACCCTTACCAGATCTTCCTCTCAAGTTTGGCCTTTAAACCTTTAAAACTTTATGGATATCTTAAAAGAACACCTCTGAAAGGAAAAACCCAGCTACAAAACTGAAACTCATCTGTTCAACACAGAAGAGCCCTGTGAGGGAATAACTGCAACTGAGGTAAAGAAAAAAGAAGGAAAGACAGTTAAGGAGTGTTTGGATCAGGAGTTTTAGGGAAAACAGGGGAATTGGAAAAGGAGGCTACCTCAGGTCCAGAAGATCTACAGCAGAATACAGAAGTATGAGAACACAAAAGGAGGAATCAAAAGGAAACAGCAGCACGCTGAGAGGAATATAGGTAGAGATTTACTTATCAAATAGTACTCTCTTAAGTGAAGGAGCTTAAATATGCAGTGGGACTAAAAGCAAATATGGGGACTCAAGGATAAGTTGCAAAAATAAATTGAATTTTCTGTCTCTGAAATTTCAGTCAAGAATATCTTTGCAGATTACAAAACAAAACAAAAAACCCAAACAAAAAAAAAAATAGCATGTGAATATGTTAAATGGTCCCATTTATAAACCCAGCAGGGTGGGGAAAGGTATTACCCCAGGCATAGGCAAGAGGTCCAGCTCCTCCAGCCAGGTGGCTCAGGGGGTAACTCTGCACTCTCTTGCCCACGTCTGTGCCAGGAGCCTCAGCCAGTGCAGTATTCCAGTGAAAACACTGGTGCACCCCTGCCACGCTAATTCTCTCTGAGTACCTAAAAATATTCCCAGCCAAATCCAGGTGAAGCTGTGCATGTGTCTACAAAAAGATTTGGGTTCACTGAATCAACATTTCCCAAATATTCTTCAGGAAAATCCCAGTCCTGCACAATATTCATGAGAACGATGAATACTCAGCCGTCTCTACACAGCCTGAGCACACATACACATTTGTGTGATTCACTTATGATTATCCTGACTGACCTCTAATTCATTCCTTTACCCTTCTTCCTCCAGATCCATTTGCACACTCACAAACCATTTTCTTTTTAAATCAATCAGGCAGGAGAAATGTTTCTCCATCTGCAGAAATTCCTACACTCACCATCCAATAAATTTACCCAGCTGTCTTTGTAGAGTGACATGGCAAAATAGCACATTCAGTAAAAGCCACATGAGAAATTACCTGTGTAAAAAAAATACTTTTATCAAGGATCTTTGACCTCTGAACATTAATCCTGCTCTCTGGGACTTATTTTAATATTTTAGGGTAAAAAGAAGTTCCAAAAATCTTTGATTTTTCTACATCCACAAATTACTTCTAAGGACAAAAGTAGACTATATATACATACATACTTACATATATATATATATATCAGAGAAATTGTACATTAATAAAAATCATAACCTGGAGCCTGAAATTTTTCCAGCCTTGTAAAGTAGTAAAGGTAACTGAAAGGAGAAACCCTTTCTTTCCCAAGAGATCCTTGTGACTGCATTTAGCTCTTAAAACTTCTTGAAATATCAAATTTCAAACTCACAATATTTTAAAGTTATTTTTTATGGCTGCCTCAAAGGCTTTGGATAGATATACAGGTGGAAAGTACCAGAGTTTACAAGCAAAGAGTAAAAATTTTTTTCCATTTTTTTTAATATAACTGCTTTGAAAGTATTTTTTTCTGTTGGCACAATACATGCATCATATTTCATGTACAAAGTAAAACGTATAGGGTGCTGTTCATAGCAGCAAGAGATGACTCACTATATTTTCATCATTAAGAATGTAGCTGTCCCGAATTCACACTGAAAAAAAACCTATCTTGGTATAAAATATTCTCTTTACATACATTTACAACAAATATACAACTGTACTCTTTACTGTGTAATTTTTCCATTTAGATACTGCACAAGGTATACCACATTTATTTTAATTTCTAGCAAGAATATATGGCTTCTTTTTCTAATCATAACATAGGCTTAAGCAGTTAATAAGATATGCATTAATTTCTATTTCAGAGCATTAATGCCCATAGTTACAATACTCACATGTATTTTTATCGCAACACATTATTGGTAAGTTATTTTTTTAAAGAGAAAATAAGAATTAATGTATATGAAGCACTTACATTATAAACCTCTTGTTTTATACAGCACTGAATTTCAGCAATAAATTTGGTGATCAAGCTACTTCAAAATGTTTAGGAATAAGGAGGCATTAGGATTTTGACCAGCTCTTGGCTTTTGTTCTTTTTCTCTTGAAAGAAAAAGGTATTAAGGAATAAAATTCTCAACACCTAACCCTTTGAGACAATGAAGCCTTTCAGCTACAGCTGTCTCTCTAACAGGAGCAGATTTGCTTAATAGTTATAGATATTTCCTGAGTCATTTCTGCAACATGTGACTTTGCTTGTTCCATCACTATCTCCCAGCCAAAGTCAGGTCCATTCCCTGAGGCAGACCATATGGGACAATCGGAGGTCTAGCCAACCTGTTCACGTTGCAGCAAAGATGCTTAGGTCCAGATTCTTCCCTCTGCATTTCTGCACTTCATCTAAGTTTATTTTCACAAGTTCCCAAATCACTCAGCTCTTGTGTCTGTTGTCTATAGTCAACGGAGAAAGACAAACTGCTTCAATGTGCAGCCCAGCCCACACAAACCAGATTTAAAGTCCTTCTAGATCTGTCCATCTCTCTCCCTTGACTGCAGAGAAAATCCAAAAAAAACTAGGCTTCAGTCTTTGGCAACTTAGTTAAGCACCTAAATTTACATAGATCTAATCTCTGCCTCTAGGAAAATTTCATTGGAAAGAAACCTTTGATGAAAAATGGAAATGAACTTCTATGAGAATGTTATTATGATTTTGGTCCTTTTATCTAGATCAGCTCTAATTAAAACAAATAATTTAAACTTTAGTGAGAAGCTCTGTGCTTTCAGCAACAGGATGTCATAGGACTTCCTTAAGAACCCACTTCAATAAATCAAGCAGCCATAATAAGCTCTGTTTTGAGAACTCAAGGTATTGCTTGTTGGAGAAACAGTTCCGTGCACCATTCAGAAGGTAAAAAGGTGTTGCAAGGTGAAGATCTGAAATAAATAGGCCCATTTGCCTTATCAGCAGGAAAAACACAAATGAGAGGACACATGCCACAGCAGTTTTCTGACCAGCCAGAACCAGCCAAGGAGTCTAACAAGCACTGTCCACCAAGGACCATCTCCCTTCACCAAACACATAATTTTATGCATATGTTGGAGTTGAGAGATTTCTAAACATTAAAATGCTCCTGTAGAAGGTGCACTGAAATACAGCACCCAACAGTATCCTCCAAGACCATCCAAGAAGGAAGAAAAAGCACCTCAGGGCAACCATTTTGACATTTGCTTTGTGCTAGGGTGGTTCTCCTGGGTGAAGCATGTAAAGCTATGAAAGAATCTCTGTTGAACACACCATTTACCCACACTCCATCAATAACCTCCAGACTGAAAATGAGACATCCTTGGAGAGCTGGCAGGGTTGTCAGAGGTGTGCCACCGATTCTGGAGCAACCTGAGCCCCACACCATTGCCTCTGCCATTGACAAAATACCTCCTCCTAGCAATCCTTCATGGAGCTTTATTAACTGCCTAAAAGTAATGCAGTGAATCAGCAGAGGCTTTCACCAGTTAGAAAATATAAAGGTCCAAACTGATGATGCCCCCACCAAATGGTCAAAATGGTCCCAATAAGCCCAGAAACCTCAGAGACAGCAAATGACCAGAACTGAAGGAGTGATGATACTGGGTGTGATTTCTGAGATAGTTATATGGTAATTCCCCTTGCCATTCTGAATGTAGTAATTGAAAATTACTAATTGCAGAGATGAACTGTTAGATATTTTCAGAGGGTTTTTTCATCACAAAAGACCATAGCTTCTATAGAAAGACAGCCTTAGACACATGAAAATTTTTTTGCTGAAGGGGACCTCTGATTCAAAAGGGAGGGGAAGATTCAAAATGGGGAGGGAGGATGTTTTAAGAAAGCCAAAGAATATATGAGATTTTAATCGCCTAAAATATAATTTTAGGATAATTTCAAAGCAGAAAACTTATTAAACCCCCCACATTTTATATTCCTTAAATAAATGGCTACAGTTTTGGGGCCATAATAAGGACATGGAGCATAAACAACAAATTGAATAAGAAAAACAAGAGATCGCTCTCCTTGTGAGTCCAGCAAATCACAATGAATTTTTTAAACAGAGTACAAAAAGAGGAAATTAACTTCAGAACAGTCTCACACTGAATCTAATCACTGTTGCAACTAGTTGTTAAGAAGAAAGGGATCATTAATTGCTTTTTCCAATTTTTTCTTCTAACATTTTTGACCAAAAGCTGAAGCTGAGGCTCAAAATATTTCTGAGAAGAATCTCTAAAAAATTAAATGTTAAACTTTGAAAGGATCCCTTTTTGTGCTTTATCATTTAAATTAGAAAGCACATATGTTCTAGGACTGTGATAAGACAAATCGTATATTTAATTATATAATGAATGAAGAATAGAGTGGGTTAGAAGCTACCTGGCAAAATGTCATTTTTTTAAAGAAATGTTGACTTATCAAAACTGAAGTTAAACAAATTCAATTTGGTTACAAAGAAAAGGAAATTTTGGCAACTCTCCCAACTCAAAGAACCTATAGCAAAAAAAATAATAAAGAAAGTTTGAAGATCTGATCCCATGTTTTGTTTTATTGTTATAAAACTTTTTATTAGAATTTTTAATTAGCATATATTATATGAAGTTCTAAAAACTGTACTATTAAAACTTTCCTGCTATTGATTTTGGCACAAGCTCATTTACATTCAGGTCTGTCTAGTTCAATATAATGTAGATACATGACTTAAAAAGAGAATTTCAAAAAGAGGTCTATGCCTTTAGAAGACATAGTTTGCAAAAACAAAATGTTGCAAAAACAGAGACAACCACAGACAACATGAGAACCTCACTAGAATTTAGAGAAAAGAAAATGTTTTTCAACCTAGAAAAATTCACCTGAGTCTGAGGTCCCATTTTCCAGCTCTGTCCAGTCCATCACCTCCAGCCCCATTCTTCACCTGTCTTGCTGCATGCTCACACTTCCCCTAAATATCTGTCCTGAGGAATGAGTCTGCACACAAGCTGTTACTGCTGAGCAACTGGTATGAGGAACAGGGCATGGGGTCTGTCTATGGGGACTTGGAGCCTACACGCAACTCACACCAGCCTTGATTATAAAACTTTGTCAAGCTCCCTCAGAAATCAGGAGCACTGGCTATGGAAATGTATTTTAATATGTCAGGCTAGACACTAAAAAAAGCAGGAATAAAAAACTCCCTAGATTTGCATTAAGTATGCTTTGAATTACTGGTTTACTGAAAATTACTGGTTAACTTCCCTCATTTTCTACAATTTCACAACTTTCTAAACAAAACATGAAATATACTCCAAATAAATGTGGAATGAATTATTTTTCCTTTGGGTCAGAACTGTTCATAAGCAGCACCTTCATCTAAGAGTAAATTGCTGATATAGTAATGTAACTTAGAAGAAAATATCCTGTTTTGCAAGGGCAGTAGAAACTGGCCTTCACCATGAATTGCCACCATCACTAATGAAAGTGGCTAGCTGGATGGCTAAGGAGACCTCTCATCAGGGAATGTTAATGGAGAGGAATCAACCTTATATGCAATAAGTGAACAATCAGGTAATGGAGTCAAGGAACCATATAAGCAAGGTGGAAAATAAATGCCAGGGACTTGAGAAATCTAATCAATGCCTGATTAAGCTAATTGAAGCCTGGCCACTGAAAATTAATGATTCAGAAAATTGCTCCCAGAACAGAAAAAAGCAAAGATTGCTGGATCTCACATAAGAGACAGAAGGTTCAAATGTGAAAGCAGTTATCAGGAGATTAATACACGGTACCCAGGGTACATAAAAGTTTGCTACCTCACCTTTTGCCACATTAAGTATATTGCTTCCCTGCTGCTTCTCCTGGCCCAAGAATCCACCAAGGCTCTGAAGTCCACTAGTTTGACTTTTTTTTTAACTGTAAGAATAAGGGGAACACCAAAGCTGAAAAGAGCAGTAGTGTTCTAATTACTCCAGAATGTCTTCCTTTCCAACTTCAGTGAAAACAAAGGGCTTGTGTTCAAACTGAAAAACATTAAGTAGTGATGCTAAAAATAACTATGGCATGAAATGCAAAAGACACTTTATCACAAGCTTAGGTACAATTGCTCTAATCCTAATTATCAGTGTTTTCAACTAAAAGATCCTTTAGAAACCCTTTTATAACTGGTGGGCTTTTGTTTCTGTTCCTATCATGCCAGGAACGTATATTCCTGGATATACATGGGTAACTGCTGGGATCTGTAAGAGGTCATTAAAAAATACTTTAAAAAGCAGGCCTCATATCAGAACACTTGCACTTATTACACAAAAGCCTTCACCTCTACAAGAAATTTCCCAAGATACTGGGTTTTGAAACCATTAAGTTGTAAAAATACTTACAATTGTATCTTTCAATATTTAGTGCTTTCTTAGGCCAAGAGATCCCAAATCAAATTCTTGTGGTTTCCATGGAGTTCATGGTAAGCCATGAAAACTAGGTTGTAGACTGTCCATAGAAGTATATCAAACAGTACTTAAATTCCTCCATTAAAAATCTGATGGTAAAAAAGTGTGTGCCTTTACTAGTATTTATTTAATTCTTGAATTTCTTCTGAATTTTTCTGATTCTTTAATCTGTACCTCATTACTCATTTGTGATGCTGTCTTCATTGGACTCACATTTTTAAAAGCCATCTATGACAAAACTGAAGGTGTGACAACAGTCCTTTGGCATAAAATGATTTAAGGATCACCACTTTTAAACCAACGCTGATTTTATCCTGCCATTGTGGCAATTTTGCTGCCAGCTTTGCTAGTTCCACCTGAAGTTTGTCCACATTTCTTCAACCTTAATTAAATGAATTTGGAGCATATTTATAATTTAATACATCATTGGTCTTTCATTTTCCAAAAGATTAATAAATAGACCAACTTCCACCCATAGACTGGATTCTGACATACTCCAAAGGTTATTTTTTTCCCCTGAGGAAAATGAACTCCTTTTTTTCTTTCCTTCTGCTTTATACTCATTTATCCACAAAGAATGCTACTTTCTCAGAGTATTACTCTGCTCAGAATATCAAAGATACTAAAGTGTTACTATGCCTAACTCAGACATGCCCTGATGCCTAATGGCATACTTGCACGCAATTAATATGCAGCTAAAGAGATTCCCAAAGCTGGCTGAATGTGACACCGCTAAGCAGTGAAACAGAGGAAATGGGTGGGGTTTAGGCATCAATTCAGCTGAAGCAGGCATTCTGCCAGGCACTATAAATCCTATCAGAACAAAGGGAACAAAAAATTCACTCCTTGGGATCTCAGAAATCCACTGATTTTAACAGTTATTTTGAATAGAGAGAATGTAAGATCAAATCTATCTTCTGCACTGATTCACAAGGAATACTTGAATCTCAGACTTCTATCTCCTCTCACCACCTTTCTAGGGAAATTCCATCCTTTTGTTTCCTTAGCTGTCACTTCAAGAAGTATCAGTGATTATGTACAGAAATATACTTTCTCAACTGGTTTTTATTCATCTACTGTATCATTTATACATTTAAGGAACTAGTGAGGTGCAATAATCCTTTACAAAATTTGTGTCATTTTTTTCCCTACCATATCATCAAACTCTGTTTCTGAGATTTTTTTTATAGCTTCTGTATTTTTAATCATTCTATCAGCTAAGTTGCCAGGAACTGAAGTCTTACTGCTCTGTAATTCTCCAGGTTATTATGCAGGCTTTTTATAAATATAATATTTGCTATCTTCCAATGTAATTGCTGACTTAAGTAAGAGAATGCGTACTTCAGTTAGCAGTTATTTTACTCCTAAATTCATTAGCATGTCTATTTATGCTCCATCCAGCTTGATGCTGTCCTTAACCCATTGTTTTGCTGGATTTGGACTTTTCAGCAGATTTTCATCTTCCCAGATGGGTAGGAAGAACTTCCAAGTCTCCATTACATTGAAGATGAAATTCCTTGACTTGAGAGTTGTCAAAACGCCATCTCTTGAAAGGAACTCTTTCCTTCAGAATCTGCCCTGTCTTAATCTATCAGCTACCAGTGCTGTCCAGTTTGGATCAATGTTTGTCATGGAAAGAGAATACATACATGGAAATGGAACTCGCACATAAAAATAGTATAGTGGGCAACCCTCCTCACTTGCAGCAAGTTCTGTCATGTCCCTAAAACCTTTTGAACAGAGGTTACTGCAGTGAGTCTACATTGAAAACAAAACAGGAGAGAGAACTAAACCAGCCTTCCCTCCACAGCGGGCAAAGTACTGTACTCTGCAGAAACAGAGCTCAAAGGTTGTTGGAGTAGCTTTGGAAAGGCTCTCCCCTCTGTTTGCATCTGCCTGGTTGCATTCATTTCCTCTAAGTTACTGCCCTGAATCAGAGTACCTTCTTAATTACCAGTGCATCAAATTTCTCTTATTTATCTGTCTAACCTTTAATGTTGATTTAGGAGGACACTAGGTCAAAAGCCAACTAAACGTACTGTTCCAGAATAATTAAGGAAAGCACTGTATGCTGAGCTGCTATCAACTCCTTTCTCCAGACAGTGCAGTCCTCTTTCGCCTTCTGCCAAGTGCTATTGCACAAGAAATTCTTCTGAAAATACTGGTCATTTCAAGTGAACCAAATAGACTTTGAAATGTTCCTATGAAAATCTACCAGCTTTACTTCCTAAGTATGGGAGTCTTTCCTTGCTGCTGTAAGACTACTGAATTTTACCATGGAAGACCCTCTTCTAAATCAAGTCTTTCATCATCCAGCTCCTTATAAAGACAAGCATTATTCCACAATGCCATCACAAGATTTATTACAAAAGGACCAAAGGAGTCTCTCCCTGTTACTACCATAATACACATTTATTTCATAAAATCTTCAGTCTTAAATGTTCTCAGCATCAAGAATCAAGTTCTGAAGTGATCACAAACAGAAGGCATAAAAGGGCAGCAAACATGATTGAATTAAAATTTCCTATGGAATTCAAATTTTTGCATATATTTGGTTGTGGGTTTGGGGTTTTTTCACAATTCAGTTAAGTTTAGTCAGATTTATCATTGATTTAGCAATCTACAGAAAAGTGCACACATGTAGGTACTTGCTGGGTACAGCGCAGTAAGATCTTTACATGGAATTTTTTAAAAAAACTTTAAAAACTGGAAAAGGACATACCATATTTTTTAAAAAAGCTGGGATAATTATTTCTGTTCACTTCAGTCAAAAATCAAACTGGTTTTGAATTAGATAGTGAATACATACATAAATTCTATGTCATATAACAAAAAAAAGAAGCATTTGTTTCATTTAAATAAATTTCTTGTAGTCTTTATCCACAACTACAATGATTGAAGTGGACAAGAGTAAGTTACAGCTGGAGATCAGGTGTTAAAAGACAAACCCACTGAAAAGCATAAATTTATTCTATATCTGCGCTTTTATTGCAGGCAACAATTGCAAAATGCCACTCAGGAAATGCCATCTCTGAGCTGACTGATAAGATCATTTCCTTATCTCTTTTTTAGCTCTTGTCATTCCTCCTTGCCATACGAGTCACAAAAAATAGGCCAAGAGGGGGTGGGGATAAGTAACATTTAATAAATCTGCTAAAAAAAGGCAAATGTGTGTGTGTGTGTGTGTGTGTATATGCTTTAAGAATATACATCTGACTAATTTTTTACCTATCTGTGCTGACATGTGAAAAAACAATATTCGTATTTATCTGTAAACAAGTGAGTAGTTAAAATGAGTCAGCTTTGCAAGCAGCCTACATGATGCTCCTGATAAGAGTCTCAGGAATCTACTGGTATCTACAGAGGAACTGAAGTATAAATATTAAATAATTACTAAGAATGTATTCCACCTGAGCCAGTAAATGATAACTTTCCAATCTGAATTCATCTTCTTACAACAAAGAAAAGACTCTCTGATTCTCTTAACAATTTCATGGTGTATCCCAATGCTACCACAAGCCTTGAGAGATAAGGATTTTCCTCTGTTAAGGAAATCAAGTTATTAAATTGGTCAAAGATGACTCTACCAGAAATGTATTCAAATCTTCTTTATTAATTACCATAGGAATTTAGTTTGAGAGTCAGATATAAAATTTTACTCAGCTTTTGCAGATAAAATATATTATGTACAAAAATTCCCGGGATTTTAATTTAGTAAAACCCCAACAGTACTTAACCGAGCAAGTTAGTCTCAGTACAGAGAGGAGCTCTGCAGGACTGATTCATTCTTTTACAGTGCATTAATTTAATCACCTAGGAGATTTCTAACAGATGATGAAATCTAAACAGGAGCAGGAACTTCAGTTATCTTTGGATGAACATATTCAGTTTCACATTCCATCCTAGCACCGAGCTAAACAAAACAATTTAAATGCACTTCAGTTTCATCCACACAATTTATTTGACTTTTGCTGGATTTAAAAAGGAAGAACCAGATATTTTATCTTAATGCTGAAGTTAAGTTCAGGTTCTCCTGTTAATAATTCTCTTGAAATGGAAGCCAATGGGATTTTTTTCTTTTACTATTCTTTGACATACAGTAATTGCAATAACAGAGTAAAAATTGTTTAGGACAGACAAGTGAGTCAAACTAATGATTACAACAAATTACAGAGCAGCCTTCTGTTATGCCCTATACCCTTTTGAAAATAATTTGTTATATTACACAGTCTCCCAATTATCAAGCTATAATCCAAAGAGATTCTCAAGATACAGTGACATATTGTTAAGAGCTCTAATAGAAGTTTGAGAACTCTAGAACTCTAATGAGCAGTCAAAATCAACAAACAAATGAATAAAATCCTATTTTCCCTACACAAAAATACTCCTTACTGGTAAGAAGATACTGGATCAGGCCCAAACTGTTTAAAAACAAAAAACAGCTGATAATAAAATAAGATATGATATGATAACCCAAGTTAATAAAGTACATTAAAAAACAATGAATGTTTAATGCTACTTTGACTATTCCCACTTTTTCAATATCTCTAGGAGATGTTAACGTATTTTGTTCTATAAGACCCCATATTTTAATAGATCATGCCATGGTTTGTATTACTCTTCTAGGTTAATGTTTTTCATTCCCTTATTTTGTGTGTGTGTGTCTCTGCTTTGTAATAGAATTGTTCATAACCAAAGATCTCAGTCATTAAAAAAATATAACATGCCCTATCTAATTTTAAGACCTGTGTGTAGAAATATGTAACTGGATGCTAACATACAGGAGCACACCGAGAGGAGCCAACATGCAACCAAATTCAACTTACAAAAAAAGTTTTGCAGTTTAAAGTTCAGACAGTTCTTGACCCACAGTGGAAGTATGTAGCAGTAAGTCTGTATCTCCTCCACCTTCCTTCCCATTCTTCATGATGCTGATTGTGTCAGAAGAAACACAGTCAAGCGTCCTCCCACCTACTCATCAGATGGCTGTGCCATCGAGGGATCATGGTTTTCACTGGAGAGAGGATCTTCCCTGAACACATGGGAGGTGAGGAAAATGCTTTTCCATCTGGTTGCATGAAGTCACTTGCAAAGGAGATCTGAATCCAGAGAAAGTAGAAATTAGGCTAACATGTGGAAGACAGATATTTTGTTGCCTTAATTCCCAGGTCCAGTATATTTTCATTTATCATTCTCTGCAACTTTGTAAATTTGAATCCAATATTGCTTTTAATTGTTGACAAGGAAAGCTTTGCCATCAACTCATTATGCAAATCAACCAGAAACTGTTAGTTATAAGGTTAGATGAGTTCCCTCACCCCAGAAAATCAAATGATCTATGCAAGCAACCTATTCTATCCATCTTGATCTCTGTGCATTTAAACAACAGCTGCACATGGAAAGGTCCAAATTAAGGACAAAACAGTAGCAACTAATATAGTAAAGAATCAATACAATATTTATTAAGGTGATCTGTGAGAAAAACAAGAAAGTTGTTAACCAATTCCAGTATAAACAGCTTTCAGAAATGTCTTCCTAGGTCACTGAAAAAGAAAATGTTTGGTATGGAGTAGGTTCAAAACTGAACTTTCACATAGGAATATTACCCTGTAAAAAGGGAAGGATAGAATATACTGCCACACATAATGTTACAGACACACTTCTAGTAAATAAACCTCCATCTGGAGCTCCACGTTTAGGAACTGGATGCTGAACTTTGGAAGAATAAATTGCATTTACTTTTAAATATTTTCACAGACATTTTTCACACTGATATAAGAATTATGTAAACAGCTGCTAAAATAAATCACCAGTATTTAGGTTGCAAGCTGTCTAGAGTACACACTGTCTTTAACTTTATGGTTGAGAGCACCCTGTGCTGTGCACCCTGTCACATGGCCCCTCTCGTTACCTGTTTCAAATGCAGAACTCAGTGGAAATGGAGATCTCAGTGCACAGGTCTTTAAAATGCTTACATACATTTTAAGATATTACACCTGCCAGAAGACCTTGTACACTAATTAAGCATAGCAAAGTCCAAGAGAAAATTCAGATTCCCATTGTACAGTCAGAGAAATAATGCTTCAGAGGCTAGTTAAATAATTAGGTCAAGGATTCCTTGACCCGTGTCACAAAATCATTTATCCAACCATAAATCCAGATAAGCCTTTGTATTGTGATTCTTGGTACAAATTGTGACAGGGAACAGAAGATACACTACCTCAGTGCATCTGTGTACAATTTCTCTTTTAGTTCAAAGACATATTCAAAGATTACCATCAGGAAATTAATTCTGGGGCTGACCAAAGTTAGATTCACAAAATACCTGCTTGACTTTTTAGACAAACATTCAAAGCAGCATTTGAACATTCAGTGCTTAAAATAACCCCTTCTTCCATTGCTAAAGTTAGTGAAGTGCTGTGGAGTAGATGTACAACCATCTAAATAGTAACCAACTATTCATTACTTGGCCATAAAAGAATTGAAAAAGGCACTGTACTTACATCTCTCTCTCAGGAGTCCACATCGGTAAACAGCAGCACATGAAAGAACCATTCTGGGTTCTCCTCTCCTTAATAGCTGTGGCAGTCCTTTCTGCTTCACAGGTTTAATTCAGCTGTTACATGACCATCATTATTTCAAAACAAGGAGATCACATCTCCACCCCTCCTGATGGGATTTTTTCATTTTGTGGAATCTGTGTAAATATTTCTGAGTAGAAACTGGAATGCCACATATCCCATCCCCGCAGGTGAAGAAAATCCATTATTGGCCTCCCAGTGTTTGGGCTCTCACTGCAAGGATGACACCGAGGATGAATGAAACATGACAGTCACAGAGGGATTTATTTTAACAGCTCCATTTACATCCAACTTCCATGACAGACTCTAAGGAATTACTAAAAGAACTAAAATGCAGGTCAAGGCAGAGAGAAGCCTACAGAGAACCAGTAGGAAATATCAAGCCCAGGGACTTTGATGGAATTCACCCTTTCCAAAAATGACCCATAGTGTTTCTGTACCACTCAGATTCTTAGAAAGCCAGCGTGTATCACATGAAGAACCCTCAGTAGTTAGTACCTCCAGAGAGGTGTATTGCACTGCACGGATGTGTCAACTCAGGTCCCAAGACAGTGCAATCAAATTAATATAGAACATGGATCTAGTTAATAAGTCCTGCCCTTCAGCAGACAAATATAATATCATATTATCAGTGTTACTGTCTGAGCATAAGACATTAATAGGGTTATCCAATTTGGCAATCTCCACATTGCATCCCATTCTGAAGTATACATGTGCTAAATCTTACCTGGTGTACTTAAAAAAAAATTTTTAATATCCCTGACACTTCAGCAAGCGCTCCCATCCCATTGCCCACAGAACACTTTAAGAGCAAACATACTTTATTTTAAAGCCTTGGGACCTGACTTCAGGAAATTGTCTCAATCCAAATACACTCTGCTGAGTGTAAATTCAAAGCTTGGAGCAAGGCCCATCGGGTAATGAACCTCAGAGGCTATTAATCCACAACCTACAATTTGTAAATGTGCAGGATACTGACTCAGTAGAAAAAATAATTTTAAACATCTGTGGTATTCTTTCAATTCCAGATTAATTACACTGCTCAGATTGTAATGTTAGCCAGAAATTTCAAGTCTCTCCACTGCTATGTAGAGAATGCTGCAGTTTCCTTTGTGTTTATCACTGCTCTGCTACAGTAGGAGGCTTCTTGCCCAACACAAGCTTATGTTCAGTTCTGTGTCCTACATTTATTCCACAGCTCACCTTGCCTGCCTTTTCTTTCTCTCTTTGTCTGAAGTCCTTCTGAAACTCTTTGTTACACAGCATTAATTATTATTATTACTACTTTTAAGACAAAGGCTGTGTACATACCCCCACATCACTCCATCAAAATGGTGATATAAATTAAAATCCAAACAGGCTGTTTAATCCTTTTGAGAAGCTAATAATTATTTTCAATCAGCAAAGACTATTCTGCCATTCCAAAGAATGATTAATGAGAGCAAATGTGTTTGTAATTTATTAGCAGCAGCTTGGGGTGTGGGGGGAACAACTTAGGAATGGCAGCCATAGCATCAACATCTGATGATGTGAAGGCACTTCTGTTGCATATTATAAAATCAAACATAAGGCTGCCTCTTTGGTGATTTATACTCTGCACAGTGATACCAAATGCCTGAGTTGTTTTTTTTTTTTTCATGAATGGCTTTGCAGTTTTTTTTTTTTTTTGAACTGTCATGCAATAAAAAAAAATCCACGAGTATGTACCTCTTCCACAACACTCACTCACCCATCAGTATTCGTCAACATATGCTTCTCAAGGAACAGAAGTATATCACAATAAAACAGGAGGGAAAAGGCAAACAAGCAGAAGGAAAGCAGAGGATTGACTGGACTGAGATAGGAGGAGCATTAAATCCCTCTATCATAGTACCTGGTGAAATAGCTTTATGTCCTGCACACACTATAGCGTCTGAGAACTCTGTAGACTTGAATATGTAATTTCATTTCCACAACACTCTTTCAAAAAGAGAATACGTCCATGTCAACACCAGTAAAGTGAGAGATGGCAGGGCTGAGAATTCCTCAAACAACATTATGTTCTTATCCTAAATACTGCTAAAAACTTACTCTTGAGGTTAGACCCCTACAAGAGGACTTTGACAATTAAGTGTGACTTTATGTGCCTGGACAACCCACCTGACAGTACCCAGACTGAGCTCTCATTTTGTCTTGAAAGTACTTGCTTCTCAGGCACAGAGCTTTCCTCTGGTCTAAACAGCAATGAAACTTAGAAACAAGAAAGGCAATTCCTATGTCTAAATCACCAAAGCATTGCATTTCTCAAACAAAGTAATACATGCAGTACATCTAAAGGTACAAAAATCCAGCCTGAGGTGTTTCACACACTTTCTACTTGTTGTAGGGGCAAGAAGAATGTCTGCAAATGCAGAAAATCCTCAAAATTCAAAACAACAACATTTTTGCATGCAAAAAGATCTCTGTGGGAATATTCAAGTTGATACTAAGCCACCTCTGACTGGATAGCATATTCCTCCCAAGCAAGTTATAGGACCAAGCTGGAACTATCTGAAACCCCTATCTCTTGCCTCCCTCCCAGGAGGGTGTTTCTTTGATAGCTGGGATCAGTAGCAGCACCATCTGCCCCTTCTTTTGAAGTTGTGTCACTTTGCAGAAACAATAAAAGCAAAACTGAAAGAACCAGAAGGCGAAATTAAGCACAGCATTACAGCATCTCTTTTCTCCCTTCCAGTAGTCCCAAAATCTTGTTTTTCTTCTTTGTCTTTACCTTTGAATTAATGTAGAGGGATGAGAGGGGAAGCAATCATGACCCATTTTATAAACAAGCAATTATTCCTGACAATTTAGCACTTGAGGGACCCCATCTGGAGCACTGTGTGTTGTTTGGGGTTCCCTAGGACAAAATGGATACTTACAAACAGAAAAGTTCCATCTCTCTGGTGAAGCACATGACATAGGACAAGAAGCTGAGGAAACTGGATTTGTTCAACCTAGATAAAAGGCATAAGGAGAGTCTAGTTTCTATTTTCAGCTTCCTAAACAGGGTAAAAGAGACAGAGAGAAATCAGAGACAGCTTCTTCTCAGCAGTGCACAGGAAAAGGCCAGGACGCAATCCTCAAAACTTACATCACGGGAGACTGCAATGACATGCAAAAGGAAAAAAAAAAACCCAAAACATAAGAAGAATAGGCAGAAAAAGGAACAGGCACACAAAGAGGTCATGAGACTTCCATCCTTGGTAATATTCAAAGTTTTCCTGGACACAATCCTAAGAAATTTTACCAAATGTTAGCAACACTTTAAGCAGGGGAGGGTTGACCAGATAACTTCCAAAGATTCCCTCTGTCCTAGCCCATTCCATGACTCTGCACAGACTTTTTTATAATATGATAATTGGGAAGATGCAAGTTTGAATGATACAAAAATAAGAAGGATATGACACACAGGATGACCTTTAGTGCCCAACTTTACATCCGCATTTTGAGGAAGCAATGCCTTGGCTGATGAGCTGTTTTCCAACTTACGCAACAGCTCCTGCACAAAGGAGAAATGAACGACATATCACAAAGTTTTCTGAGTAATCAGAAAAAAATTAAGATAAATAATTCCAAAGAAATAAGCCCCTTGCAAACTTGGCAGTTTCTATTCAAGGCAGACATAACCCACATAGGCACTGAATGTGGCAGAATTACAGGAATAACACCTTCCTAAGGATGAACTAGTCTTGTAGCATTTTGCCTGTATGTTAGACACAGATACACTTCCTTCTCATCAACTACCAAGTGGCATGCATGGCTTCTTGTTCCACCTCATTCTTACTTAACCAATGTATTGGCAGTGAATGAGCAAAAATCTTGGGGGAGTTTTTGTATGGCAAGCTATGAATCATAGCTTTTTGGCTCTTCTTTTATAATCACAGGGTACTGGCCACAGCTGGAAGCAGAGCACAGCTCTCCTCAGATCAACGGTCTGCTCCGATATGACAAATTCTGTGTTTTCATTCTGTTCCCTTTGATGTCTCTCTCTTCTCAAGCCTCATCTTGTTTTCATTCTATACATTGTATTTCGTGAATTAGACTACAAAGTCTTGCAGAAGACATTGGTTTGAACAAGACTTCAAAAAATGGCTTAGTGCATCTGGATACCTCCAGTTGTCTGACACTTTAATATAACTGGATTTTTATAAAATGATGGACACCTGCTCTTTGAAAATCAGACTGCTCTTAAGCTGTATGAAGATAAGCACCACAGAAGTGACGCACCTGAAACTAATAGACACTTCTGAAAAATCCTGTGCCTTTACTGTGATTGATAGAGAACTGTGTGCATTTACAGCATCCTTTTAAGAAAGAGCCACATGTCTGGCTCAAGGGTAACAGCCCCACCAGTTTCATATGCAACACCTATCATAGGGCACCACTATGTTAATCTATTCTGAATAAATGAGAAGAGTGCTAAATTTTTAATGAACGGTGTTTCCACCTGTCTCAAAATAATGAAAGAATGTAAAGCTGTTCTTAGAACTTTACAGACAGCAAGAGTAATTAGATGGTATCGGCACCTATAACCTTGGACTGATCACACCATCACATTTTGTGCAGAAAGAGGAATTTTTTTAAATGGATCTATTTTCCTAAAAGAAAATTATTCCTTGATGTTATATTACTCAGGGCTGCAGCATGAGGGAAAATAAAGCTCTGTTCCACAGATCATTCTGTACTCCCACTGTTCTATAAGAATACTAGGGTCCAATGGGCAAGGGACAAAGACCTACAAAACCAGCACATGGGCTCACACTCACTTCCCATCTAAGAGAAAACCTCAGCCACAGAAGAAAGGGAATGTCCAAGGAATAACCAACTGAAACTCTCCATCTTATAACGCAAAGTTCTGTAATTTTTTTCCTACCTCATTGCTGTTACGTTGGCAGGGAGATGACAGGCAGTACAGAGGCAAGAGCTTCATGCCCACCTTGGCAAAAGCAAACCATCCATTAACAAGCCTCTTGTTCTGCCTTATCATTTGAAACAGCTTGTGTGCATTATGGATGAAATGGTATCTCTTTACTAAAAGATAAAGTAGAGCATCCAGTCCATGACAGAACACTTGTATGCTTCTCTCATCAAGTCAAAATGGTGTCAAATTTCTTTTGTCTGTGTTTGAAATGCAGTTTCCTCCCCCAAGAACGTTTTCAAGAACACTGAACATGTAACTCGCACCAGATTGTGGCACTAGGCTAGTGCAACTTACATTTATGAAGCAGAATGATTGTTCATTGTCCTCCTGCCTAATGAAATCAACTACATTAATAAATCCAATGCTAATTAAGAATACTGTTTATCAGAGTATGGATTACAGAAAGACAGTGTTTCCAATTGACTGAGTTG
Organism: Calcarius lapponicus; assembly: GCA_039654755.1. Classification (NCBI taxonomy): domain Eukaryota; kingdom Metazoa; phylum Chordata; class Aves; order Passeriformes; family Fringillidae; genus Calcarius; species Calcarius lapponicus. Next base: position 62,728,222 of record CM077465.1, read on the forward strand.
TGAGAAAATAACTACCTTGCGGGTCAGCAGGTGGCCTGGGGCTACTTAAGGGATCCTGCCGAGCTGCTGTGGATGCTGAAGTTTGAGGACCTGCTGGCAGTACCAGTACTGCTCATACAATGTGGCTCTCTGGCTGCTGAACAGACCAGACAGAACTCTTCAGATGTGAACTAAAAACAAAGGTCTTACTCTCCATACTCAAAACACTTAACTGGAAATGCAGTGCAGTATTTCAGTGGTAGAAAAATTAAGTTATGAGGGGACGTACTGAATTTGGTTCTATGTATCACTCAGAACAGGTTTGTCCTGGTTGTTAAGAACTCAAGAAGGAACACAAATCAGCTTATCAGAGAGGTTAAAATTATATTATAAAAAAATCACTATAAAAAGTGGGAGAGTACTGAAAATGAGGTGAGAGAATTAAATGGAGACTGATTTTAATGAGTTATGTAGGGCATGTATAAGAAGAATCACCGAGAAAAAAATGTGTAAAGGGTATGGCAGTGCAAAATAATATGATGTAGGAATACTGAAAACTGAACTAGCAGAGATCTTGACAGAGGACATAAGAATGTCTGAGGATCTGAAATAGATTTTTACAAAGGCCAGCATTAAAATAAGTAGATAATGAGTATGTCCTAAAATATAGTTTCAGTGTACTGGAGAATAAGAGAGAAAAATGGTAGTATAGCATCTACCATCATCATGGTCAAAAAAAAAAGACAAAAATGCATCTAAATCAATAAGAGCTTGGAGTACTATTGGTCTTAAAGGGTTGATACCTGAAAATATTCAGTGATCAAGTAAACAAGTTAGCACAAATAAGAAACACATGCTATCACATAAGGTGTTTATCAAAGAATGACTCCTATTTTTGCCTTACCTGCAAAAAAACCCCCAAACAAATGCAAGGCAGTACAGGGAGATGAATCTTTGGCTGTTATCAACAGACATTAAAATCTTTTTCTCTCTCTCTTTTTTTTTTTTTTTTTTTTGCATTACCGTGGTTGTGCAGTGGTTACACACTGATAAAAGTCCCTCATGTTTCCGCTGTCAGATTTTAAATATGAAAACTCAAGATAGTCCTAGAGAGAAAAGTTATGCACATGTTTTATTTGATTCAGAATGAAGTACTCTGCACATCAATCAACTGTTCTAATAAATGTGAGATCAGACAAATTATAGTCAAGTAATTCCTACATTCAGAAAATCTCCTTTACTGTGACAGCTGCCCTGGGAAAAATTGAATTCAACATATATTTCATAAGCCACTTGACTCCGATCATATAATTCAGGACAACTTGTATTATAAAGGACAACTCTTGCAAACTCTCACCTAAAGCAGATGTGCTACCTTAGTGAAAAAGGTGGCACAGTAGTACAGTTTACTCTGAGGGTTAACTGCCTGGCTCAGTGCAGAACTAGAAGTCCCCAGTAAAGATTACATGCGACTGCAAATGCATCAGTTAAAAATTCATTGTGAAGAGAGACTAGATAAAACTGTGGAGTCTTCCACAAAGGAACAAGTGATAGGCAGGTTTATAAATAAAACAAAGACACATTGTTTTACAAAAAAAATACTATGCCAACTTGAAGGGGGGGGAGGTGGATGGAACCTAGCAGCTACACAAAGAGACTAGTGATGCACAATGCTGTCTTCTTAGAGCTTTTGTCAAACTATATTTTTCTTAAGCTTTAGACAGGACACATTACCTTTGAAACATGCTGAATAGACTGTCTTAAAGAATCGTGGGGAGCCTAGGTTCTAACAGGTTAGCATGGGTTAAAGCTGGTTGCACATGCTAACATCACACCTTTAAGTCTTTGTCTAGACACAGCATTAGAATAGATAACTTGTTTATAGGGTGTAAGTATACAGAATTAGATAACAAACACTTCCAATAGCAGTAAACAAAAAGTCAATGTGCTGATAGTGGATTGAAGAAGACAGAAGTAACAAGTTTGGCTCCTTGGGAATGCCTGTTTAGCTCTCTGCTGCTTATTAATAACCTTGAAATGAATGTGGCTAAAAATATGTGGTAACTGTAAATTACAGGAATGCCTCATTTACTTATTGAATGTGACATAGCATTGAAGCATCTGCATTGACAGAGGTAATGCCATCAATAAATGCATCAGAAGAACTTGTGGGAGCTCATCCCCTTCACCATTAGCTGCTTTGCACATTCTTGCCCAGTGCTTAGTGAGAAAGCACAGGCAATTTCCCAAGCATCTGTGGAAAAGGTAAGGGGATTGTACACTACACTGGAAGGACAGAGACATTGAGTGCAGATGACCTGCAGGAAAGTTGCATTTATAGATTAAGCCTTTCCCCAGCCTTTCTCACCAGACAACTTGTCAATGCACCAAAGGGAATGGATTCCTAAATTAGGTCAACTAACCTCATTTTGCCAATCCAAGCTTCCAGTCAGGGAAGCCTAGGTTTGAATGTTTACTTTCCTAATAGCTTTATAGGGCAGAGATGTTCAGTGAAAAGCTTTTCTGGGGTAATAACCATAATCTGGCAATATCAAATCAACCAGTGCCCAATTTATACATAAAAGAAAGTTTATCCATATAAAAGATAGAGAGATGTTTTCAATTGCAAACACCATCACCTTTCTGCTCAAATTTCTAAATCTGTAATGTTTTGATTAAGGCAACACCTAAACTCTGCCACTTACATCTCAGGCACAGAATTGAACTAACCTGCTATCAGACTGCCATCAGGAAGATCTTTTCCCCTTTGGTAATAGTTCACCAAAAGCCAAACCATGCTCAGTCCATTTCCTTTGATCTCAGAATTGTTATTTTTCTTTTACTACAACTTTTGAGGGCTACCATTAAATCTCCTGAATCTTTCCATGTTTCTATTTAACTGACCAGTTTGGGTGCTGAGCAGTTTAACCCCCCCAGAACACATCATAACAACATATTCCCCCAGGTTTTCAAACCTCGATCTGTGTAATGTACCCAAGTGGTGTTGCCATAGCCGTGGCATATAATAGGGTGGTTACCTGTTAGTTCAGTGTCCTTATGTCCTGCTGAAACAATGTGTGAGAGGAGACATAAATGAATGGTGGAAGTTGATCATCAGGTTCTCATCTTTGGTCACTGAATAAAAAAAAAGTGAAAACTAAATATATGTACATACCTGTTACAGAAGGATAAGTGCAGAGGTACTTTCTCACTGGGTAAAGATAGCCTGTGGGATTCTCTGTGGTTATAAGATGGGCAGGAAGGCCCAGAAGGCTGTTAAAATACAGAGGGAGTTTCCTCAAAATGATCCATGCTTGATAGCTGGCTTATTAATTGCAGCATGTTTTATTTGACTGTACCTCCCTCTGATTCTAAAAATAGGACTGTCAGAAGGCATCGCTGTATCAGCCGGTTCCTCTCTGCAAGTTAATCTATTATACAAGAAAAGGACTTTACAAATGGATACATTAAAGACATCTAATGAAGTCAAAGCCGCTGTTTTAAAACATATTCAAACAAAATCTAGTCAATGAGATTTGGCCTCTGAATTTCATGTTGTACTATTAGGTATGTAGAAATTGAGCTTTTCAGGGGAATGAATTCTTTAAATTAAGTGAAAAGTCAGGCTATTTGAGCACCTCATTATACTGTGTATTGAAGATCTTTCTCATCCATATTATCCTATTAAGGATTGCAGTGATACCACAAGTGTATTCACTGGTGTAATAAAAGGACACACACAGCACTCAAACTAGTGCTTTTGATACTTCTGTCCTTATTTAAGCTTGGTTCCTATTTATCTCAACAGAAATTTTGTCACAGGATATGGAATTAAGCCATGTGTTTTTAACCCAACAATATATTACATCCTACAAAAATGTAATTTTCTGGGCCTTACAAAATATCAAAGCTTCAGATCATTATTAATTACTTATGCATGCATATTATTCCTCCTTCCTACAGACAGATCTTCTTTGAAGCAGAATGGGTGCATTTCCTTCAGGCTATTCTGCCTTAAAAGGGTCAGCTTGAAAACCACATTTTTGTTACGCCTATCAAATGTGGCATCCACAACAGTGAAAAGAACACTTAAGACTACTGAAACTGAAAGAAACAACAAAGAAATATATATCTTTATCTCTGACATTTGATTATATGCCCATCCTAAGTAAGCTCATACAGGCATGTTTTCCATGTTCAAACTCTCATTTCTCCCTTCCTCAATGATCTCCTGCATCTTACCAGTGAATTAAAACCTTTCATAATATTTTTAATAATACAGTTAATTAGTAAAGTGAATTTTAACAGAACATGTTATTTCTAAACAAATTTTTAGGAGGGTCCCTTATAGTAGTTCAGAATAAAAAGGCAGGTGGCTGTAGGTAGATTTTACACTAGAGTTTTAGTGACAAAATATGGGCATATATTTTCCATTCTTAGCCATTAAATGGATGCCCATTGCATCTAATAGAAAATTTAATGCTCAAGAAATCAGGGCTTTCCTGTAAAAGCACAATCTTACTTTATTATAAGTAATTTTGAAATCTGGTATTAATATCAGGGGGAGCAAGTGCAAACTGTTATTTTTTCAGGAACGAGTTTAATTCATTGTGCTTTGGCAAATCTGATTCCAATCCATCACAAACTACAACACTAACTTTGTTAAACTCTGAAAATCAAATAATCAAACAATTATTTCTTTGTGTTGCAGAAGAAGCAATCAATAATTCCTGGAATACCTTACACAGTAGCACTGTCATGATGTAGATATATAGATATATGTAATAGTCATTCTTCAAATGATAAGAAATTACATCAATTAATACACTTTTCTCTAATTTAACTCTATAATCCCTTTCCTTCACATTCTGATTTTTCTCTCATACTCCTCACATTTTCTTTTCTGTCCACTCCCAACCTATCCTCTCTCATCATGATGTTCCCTGTTCCATGTCCCCTCTGTTCTCCCTGCCCTGCCTCCTGTGTGTTGAGCATCAACAGTACCACCCTGTACACCAGACATTACAGCTCATCCTTCAGCCATGGCATCCACAGCCTTTCCTTCAGTGCTGGTTTGCTTCCATAAACTGCAAAGCAGGGTGTGGGTCCATGTGCCAGTTTGTCTGCACACTAAGCTGAAGAATCTGAAAAACCTGCCATGGAACATCTTGGAGTGCCTTGGGGTGCCTTGGTTTCAGAATTACAGCCACATGGATTGCACATAGGACTAGGAGCCCAGAAACTCCTGAGTGCCAGCAGTAGCTTTAAATAATGATTTTTAAATGGATCCCAACAATTCATTATTTCTCTTTGTCTCAGATTATCTGCAAAGGTTGGTATCATAATGCTTTGCTCACCTTCCTCGCAGAATTTTGCAAAAAGCATCTTTGAGTTTAATTTATTTCAAGGGGAATTATGCTTTTCTACCTGAAGGCAGAACTCAGCTCTTCTACAGACAAGACGTAAACCTCAAGTTTTATTATAGTCTTTAAGAGACACACACAAAGTCAAAAGTTGAACAGAAGGCTATTACTCCCATTAAGGAGAAGTGTGACAGGAAAAAGCAAACAAGGAAAATTAAGAACAGTGTTCCCTTAAAATTAGGAGAAATTTGGGTGCCAGAATAGAAGATGGAGCAAGAAGATTCCTGCTTTCAAGGGAAAGTATGTTAAGTGCTGAACACTGAAGTGTTCATGAACACTTCATGATTACTTAATGACTGATTACTCAGTAATGTTCCCAAGGTCAGCAAAACCTTGGGTATCTGTCATCCGAATGCCACTTCCATGAATTTAAGTGAACAAAATTGCAGTAACTTTTAATATCTGACATTTTTAAAGGCCATATCCCTTTATGATATAGTTTATTTATTTAAGCATGGTTAAAATGTAACAAGAAAAAGTACTATTCATACCAAATATGCTATTCCTAGAATTGCATTTGAGTTACATGACATTGCAATATAAATTATGGCACAGAATCAGAGAATCATTTAGTTTGGAAAAGACCTTCCCCACAAGAGTATTAGAAAAATGAGTAATTAAAAATGCCAAATATATACAGGCATGAAATATACATTTTTAATGCCAAAGCAAAGTTCTTTGTATAGAAACCAAATATTAAGCTATACAACCCACCAGATTTTATGAACTAAATCTACAAATTAATTGAGTGCCTAACTCCAAGTTTAGGTGCCTCAGGTTAACATTTCAGCAGTACTGCAACCCACAAGTCCTGCTTATATTTGAGGGCAGAGCAGGAGGTAACAGGTAGGCACATGCTAGGCTGTGAAGCTGCTCACAGCCCTACCTCATGCCCACCCTGCTGGAAATGTCACATTCAGCATTTGGTGGGGGAGGTTAGGAGGGTGCAGCAGGGTCAGGGCACACATCTGTCAGGATTAGGTGTATTGGGAAATACATTCTGAAGTCTCCTCTCTGCCTGATTCATTGAAGGAACTTGAACCTATTCTCCTCTTTCTCCAGGAACTGGTCAAATGTCAAAGCCATTCAGTGTTTTGAAAAAAATTAGTCTCAATCTGTCCCACTACAGCTGCTTCACTTTGTACATTTCTTGGAACACACACATGAATCTGAGTCCCCCATATGACCACCTTAACTATCAGGTTAGTTTCACAGGCTCTAATTTCCACTGAGGAAGAATAACTTCAATAGGAGGTACTTGCTCAAAAATGTGCTGTGGTCTCAGATACTGGAAATGTATGCTCATATATGGCTCCCAATCAGATCAAATACAAACATGATCTGAATACTTGCCTGGTATTTTGCATTCTCCAAAATAAAATAAAATAAAATAAAATTTCTCTATCCTAGCATTTGACACACTGGTTTTCAAGGGACTTCATATTGCTTCATGGGAAATTATATACAGAGTGAACTCTACTAAATATTCCGAGGAGAAAGACTACATCATCCCAGTATTGTGGAACTGGGGTCAAACCAAACCATTCACTGAACCAGAGAAGCGACTTCTTGGTCTGAGCACCAAAAAAGCAGGGGGGAAGAAAAGGACAAAGAAGCACTGGTCATTCCTTGAGCAAGCTAAGCATGGGCAATTTGTTCTTCACAAAATGGAACAGAAAAGATCTTGCATACAAACAGTGTAACAGCCATTTTGGGAGCCACCTTAGCTAGGTGGGTAAATATTCCCTGAACATACCAACCCACCTCCAGAATAATCTTACTTCCTACCAGTCCCAGCTCAGGAAACTCTGGTGATTGCAACAAGTTATTTTGTGGCACACTCCATCTTTAAAACCATCTCCATCTTTAAAACCATCTCCATCTTTAAAAGCTGCCCACACAAGAAGAACTTGTCAGCAGTCTTCCACTAGCAATAATTTGGTTGTAAACAAGAAAATTTAACCCAAGCTTGGCCTGAATGACACAAGCCATTTAGTGACAAAGGCTTAGGTTCCCTGCACTTAACCTTTTCTAAGATAAAAGAATAAATGCACTTACACCTTTGACCAACACGGCCCAGTGCCAGTTCACAAGTGTCTCCAAACACATGGAAAGCCTCATGCTGCACATACCAGGCAGCAATAGCAAGAGGTGCTTGCCTTCATGATCCATATTCTAGTGTTCATGGGACTGGGGATTGCTAACTGTGGTGTATGAGTGTGTACCTGGTCATAAAAAATTAAATCATTCTCAAATGCCTGTTCTTTCCCTGCCAAGAGCATGATAATTCACATGGAAATGACATCTGCTCTGAGGTCACTTTGGTGAAAAACACCATCTTGTGACCACCCTCACCTTAAATTTGGGCTTGTCTACACATGGAGTTGTTCCTGATTAATTGTTCTTGATGATGTCATGTGTGGCCACTGTATCCACATGCAGCACTGCTCAGAAATAGCTCTAAGTGTAAACAATCCCTCATTCACAGTAGGAGGGCTAACAAGATCAGGAGGAATGGCCCGTGCCCAGCACCCCTTGGGACAGACCCTTCTGAGTGTAAGACATTCATCAGTCAATGGCTCCAGCTACAAGACACCCTCAGATATGCACCTAACAGGATGTAAAGCACAGTCCCAGGTACTTTTTTAAAAGCCAGTGATGTAGGTGGATGCTCTCAACTAAATATTCACCATTCTGACAGATATCCTTGCCCTCACAGAACTGGAGGATCTATTGGGAGATAGTCCCAAACTTGTTCAAGCTTTGCTGATTTTGGCCAAGCAGCAAAGAAAGGGGCTTTGGCTGACTGCCTTAAGCAGATGAGGCTGCACTTCCCTCAATACCAACCCCCAAACTCCTTTATTCCTTGGTAGCCACTGGATCTTGCAGACTCCTTCTTTCTTTGCTGTGGTTTTAATCTCTCATTCTTGCTTGAATTATTTTCTATCCACATATTTCTGATGCACAGAGACATCCTTCTTTCTCAGCAAGTTTTGGTTTGGTTTGGTTTCCCCTCCAAGTTGGGTCAATTATATAGTATTATAGAGAGCCAAACCATTATTACTCCAAGTGCCATAATTCAAAAGTACTTTCTTGAACAATTATTTACTGGTTTTGTTTCTGCTGAGCACCTACACTCAGTTCTGTCATTGAACAGAATTTAAAGAATAATTCCTCGCAGAAGTTATTAAACTAAGGTCACCTAAGCACTTCAGTTTTCTTATTTACTGACACAAAAGTAAAGAAGTACTTATATTTTCTAACCAAGATAAAACATATTTTGATAGACATCATATCTGCTGAAACTTTATTTTCCAGGTTTTACCTCAAAATATTTCTGGTTTTATAATGATACAAAACCTGAACATTTCATTTTACAGCCTTTAATAATCATAATAACAAACTTGCAAATATAAACCAGTGTGATATTACCTACATTTTCTTCATTTTTTTTTTAAACTTACTTGCTCAGTTTTGAGTGTTTAGCTCTTCTGGTTTCTAGGGAGGGGTGAGTGCAGATGGGGGTTTAACTGCCTGTTTATTTCATCTGGAAAATGATATGTCTGTTGTTAGATGTGGCTTTGGAATTCTCTTTTAACAGCATATCACTTGTTTTAGACCAGGTGTTGACTGGTCAAATTACAGGAACATAAAGTATAATTTGTACTTGTCACACAGGCAGCCTTTTCTTAAAGGCATTAAGTACTATCTTTTTCACCTGATTCAGTGAAAAGATATCTAAATATGTGGTGGGCAGTTACACCCTCTCGATGTGCCTCCACCCACATCACCCTGCCGATGGTGCTTTGTTATCTCAGCACTGGAATCATGCTGGACCCAGCTGGAAAAGAGGCAAAGAAAGTGATGTGGGAGGGGCAGAGCTCTTAGAAACCATTCCTGGTTTTGTAAATAGGAAAAAGCAATTTTAATTCAAGATGATGTAGTTTCCAAGTGATTAAGCCAGAGAAAAAGATGATTTATTTTTCCAGTGGAATTGGAAAAGGCATGTAGGGAGTCACTAATGCACTCATGGGTCCAAACTGCCAGACAGGGGCCTAACACTATATTCCTAAAATCTCAGGCTAAGTTGATCATTAGCCACTAATTTGCTGTAATAAGCACAGATAAGTAAATCGAAAGTATTGGTATTGAGGCCCCTTTATTTCTAATGAGAGTTTGGGGAAAATTCAGACTAAGTTTAGTCCAATCCCCTGAAGAGAGCTTGTGTTGCCCCAGGCATTTCCAAGTTGTTCAAGGGCTGCATTACATGCTTGGACCATCACCAGCTGTCAAAGTGGTTTTGGTGTGCAAGCAGAGTGAAGCCTCTGGTTTAGTTTCTCTGAAAAGAAGCAAAATTTAGTTAGCTCATATCAAAAACACTTTGCAAACTAAACCAGAGCTCTGTAAGTGGAGACAATTGGGGAAATAACTATAAAACTGCATTGCTGTATTCCAACCTGGAATGCCATGCACAGCCTCAGGCACCTGAAAAAAGAATCTTGATTTCCAAAGCAGCCAAGTGCCAAGAGTACCCACTTACTGTTTACTTTACAAAACAAAAACATAACATTAAGATACACAACAATGGCCAATTAATTTTTTTTTAAGTCCCACGCAATAGAAATATTGAAGCCTCATCTATTCTTTCTAATGCCTGATATTATAAATTAATGAATTAGAACTCCTAAGATGTGTTTAGAACAGGGAATGAGAAGCCAAATATTCAGGCCAAAAGCTACAAAGGTCTAAGGCACTAAGCAGCTGTGTAGATGGCCAGCTCACATTGAAATCACTCAAGCACAGTGAGGTGCCTAAATAACATTATGCCTCCCGTCTCCCTCTCCACCAAATAAACTAGGGCAAATAATCTTTAGATTTCTGGGGTTAGATTAATGGATCTTTGCTCAGACAGTTATGTAATAATTTTGTACTTCACTTCAAATGCAAAAACAACTGAGAGACTTTCAGACTGTAGATAAACTAATAATACACTGCACTTCTAGTTTGTTATTCAAGGGATGTTACACAAAGGGGGATTGATTTTGCAGCTCTTGCACTTGAGCAGCTCCTATTTGGGGCAATGGGTGCTTGTGTGGGAAGAACTGCTGTGGAAGCAGTCCCCATAATGCACTTATTGACAAGATTAATCCTCAGTTTTCCTTCAAAGGGATTGCAAGCTGCATCACCGTTCCAGTGATCTTAGATGATTTCTGTGTATTTTCCCATATGGTTTTAGCAAGAAGTTTTAAAAAGTTTTATGGCAAAAGCTTGATTAAAAAGAAAATAAAATCTCTAAATTGGGTCATATGTAGGACATTCCTCTTGGTAATCTCTCTGTATTATAGAACAGCCTCACAATTTAAATAGAAGTCAACCCAATTTACAAAATTGGATTGGACAAAACACTAGAGAACATGTTACAGTATAGGGAGTCATCATGCATACACAGTGCAGATGCACTGCTGAATGACCTAACTTGCTCATTTGCATCTCTAATTTCTATGATATAATCTCCATTCCACACTGCAATTATTAGAGAAAGAAATTAATTTCTTGATTTCAAGGAAGTTGGTAGAGGAATAGAGGGGTGAAGAGAGGAAATGGAATTTTGCAGAGCCATGATTCCAAAAATAATTCAGAAAGGAAAAATCCTGAAGAAGAGGATAGAAAGTTATGGAAGAGAATTGACATTGAGCATGCTGATAAAACTCTACATTGCTAGAATAGTGGCAACAAAGTCACTCCCTGTTTCTATTGCTTTCCAACTGTTTTGTTCTCTTCCACTATTCTTTGCCATTTGGTTTTATATTTACTGTTCTATTATACCAATTAAGAATTCTTAGCAGGTCTTCCAAGCAGTAGAAATTTAAATTAGATTACAAAAAGACCTCAAAAGCAGAATGAGATTTTAAATGGATCATTGAAACTAACTGCAAAATTCTTTTATCAGAAGGGGGGAAGGTAATACTTTTTAAGGGTGCCTTAAAATTAATCCAAAATGAGTGTCACTTATTTTCAGCGTGTCAGATTTGGAAGGTCTACTCTGAGGTTAATGTGAAAGTGAATGTAAAAATATTTTAAGCTTTTTATTTGCCAAACTAGAATACCATGAAATGAAAACTTCAGGAAACCAAGGTGGTATCAACAGCACCAGCCATAAGGTAAGTACAGTGCCCTAAAGTATATTCCATTGAGGTAACTGAATTGGGGTGCAAGATGCTCAGGGTAAGAGTTGCTGCTTCTCCTTCTGCCCCATGGAATAGTAAAAAAGGTATCCAATTGCATGTTTCTTGAAGGAATCCATGGTTCTGCCATGCAGTTACTCTGTGTTGTCTAAGCTGGCAAAATAGGTGGTCCAACCTTTGCCCCACACTACCAAACTCACATCTTTGCCTCCTCCCCATGCTGTCATGATGGTCATATGTTGACCAGAATCACAGCTCATCTTGACACATTTATGCCTGTTATTTTTCACTAGCAAAAGCCAACAAGAAGTAACCAAGGCAATCTTCAAAAATTGCAGTGTCTGCTGTTTGGGATGCAGTGGTCTTGTCTGCACCAGTGTTTTCTTCTGGAGTATCTGAGGACTGACAAGGCTGGTATCAGCATCCCCATCAGTATCAGGGATGCTCAGTGCACAGCTGCAGATGGAACTCCCTAGACAGTGACTATTTCAACTCCATACACATGGCCAAAGGTTAAACAGGAGCTGCGCCGCACCCATTACCAGTGCTTCACAGCCAGTGAATTTAAAAAAAACACTAAAAGAAAAAAATAAACAAACACCCACATCAAATCCCCTTAAGGAAGAAAGTGTGTCCCTTCCTGTGAAAGGCCTCAATTTCTGCTCTCGGGTGCTGCACCACTTCCCACACACTGTCACAAGTCTCTAGTACTTGGTGCTGTTATTTTCTGGCACCAGGTGATCTCAAATCCTTTCTTTTCTCTAAGTAATTTTCCATTCCTCATACCTATGAAGAAGAGTTTTATAAAGGTGATTCACCTAAAGCTAGGTGATCCCTGTGCACAGTTTTGGCTCATTCCCTGGGCCCAGCCAAGAGATTCACCATGTAGGACCACAACTCTCCTCCAGGCTGACAGTTCCCAGCTCATGGGGACACCAAGATAAACCTCCAAATCCCAAAATGTGCTCAGCCACCTGTCCCAAAAGACACAGCAAAAGGGGCACTTGGGCAGGTGCTGCTAGACAAGGTGGTGGCCAGGGAGAGGAGGGCAATCCACTTGAGGGCTGAGGAGTTGTGGAAGCTGTTGTGTGAGGCCTGAGAAGAGGCACCAGGGAGGAACAAGGCTGGGGTGAGGCAGCTGTGGGGTGGCAGGCAGAGAAGAGCCCTGGAGGGCAAGGGAAGCCCAGGCTCATGGGCCTAAAAGACCTGGTGTCTGAGAGAAGCCTCTCCTTCAGGCAAAAAAACCTGAGGAATTTTCCTGAGGGACAAGGTGGCAACTGCTGATCAGTCAGTACCAAATTTAGTCACACGAGCATGGGATTGTAGGGTTAAAAGTGAACCCTCAGCAAGCCCCAAACTGGGGTGTGTGTATGTAGATGCATCATTACTGAGGAAACTTCATTTCTCTATCTTTTTTTCTTCAGCTCCTGAGTGGCTGAGAGAACTGCTTCTGCAGATATTGCTACTTGTACAAAACAACGGCCTGCTGAAATAGATTTAGTTTATAAAGTAGCTCCCCATCACAGCAGCACTGCAGTAGTACAGACCTGAAAGTCACCTGTACAGAACACCAAACAAACAACACTCATAGCAACAAAATCTTCTGGGTCAGCAAACAAAAGTTTGTTAAAAGAAAGAAGGCTTTGATGTCAGTTCTTTGGATTTTGAGCAATTTTGTGAAGTGGTAATGGGGAACCAGGGGATGTTACTTAAACAGTGCAAAGGCTTTGAATAAAGAGTGTTCACAAAAGGCTACTAAGGAAAGCCAGTTGTCAGGAAGAGAAGACTGGGTAACACCCTGCCAGTCATGGATGCAAATCCAGTTAGGGGATAGCACACAGGGGCAGAGCAGGAATAATTGCTTGGTTCTCTTCACAGCATTTAAGTAGTGGGGTGCCTCTAGGATCAATACAAACAGTGGCATTGTTTAATGTACTTATTGAGGTCCTACTAGAAAAGCTGGATCTCTAAGAGCAGTGGGCCAGACAAGGCTGGTGAGGCACCTTGGTAAGCCTTGACAACCCTAAGTAACGGAGTAATGTATCAGAAAAGGGAATGCAGTGTAGATGAGTGCACAGTAATGAACCTTGGAAGGCATGATTTAAACTACTCATATACACAGATAGGTTCTGAATTAATTGTAACCTTTCAACAAAAAGATTGAGGCATCAGCGTGGACAGCTTAATGAAGATGTTTGCTCAGTGTGCTGCAGTGGTCAAACTCAGAAAATAAGCTGTAATTAAAAAAAGGATGACAGAAGATATTGTAACATGATTATATAAAAAATATTCATAAAAAATTTCAGTTATCCAACCTCAGAGGGATGCAGAAGAGAAAGCTGCCTAGCGAATAAACCAAATGAACTTGTAGGGGTCAATCATGCCAAATGCTGCTTATATCCTGAGTTACTGACTGCAGTGCATCCTAGAATCTCAGCACCCCAAGTGAGCAGATTGATGACATTTAAAGAAAGAGTACATGAATGTTTGTTCAAAGAAGGATGGAATGGATGTGGCACATGGCATGCTTATGTACCTAGTTAATAATAAGGAAACATGTAAAAAGACATAGTCTTTCAATGCAGCCTGTAACTAATCTGTAGAAAACTGGTCATAAACTGTTACTGTGGTAAATAGCTTTGTTTACCACCAAAGCCAGGAGACTTAAACATACATAAAAAAAAGAAAGGAAACACAGCCTCTCTGCTCATGTAAACAGAGTCAGTCCATTAACTGTTGTAATCAGTCGAACTGATTATACAAGCCACGGAGGTACCATTTCATCAGTTGTACAGAAAATAAAAATGACAAGAGCCTTCAATTTCCAGTGTTCAAGAGTCAGCAGGGTTAAGACAGAAATCCCTCAGATTTATGTCTCCACCAGTGATGATATAGCTGGTGAGTTGCTTTATATTAAAGTTTTGTCCTCTCAGTTGTAGTCATGAGGAAATCCTTCCTCAAGTATTGTTGAATGCCAGATGCATCACGAGTTCTCTAGAAGACATTAATGTTAGCATTGCTAGTTAGGCAGATACAGAACTTAGTGTACCAGCAGCTTTTCCTGTGCTATGAATACCTGTCTTCAGGCAAAATACAAGCAACTGAATTTCAGATGTCCTTTTAGCTATTTGTTCTCTCTGAAATCAAGTTCCCTTGTGCTGTGCAAAAAAAAAAAAAGAAAAAAATTGAGCGAGGGATTGCTAGCCATAATACATGAGAAGCAATATGACAGTTTAAAATAGCATTAATCAGAGCTATAGACTGAATTTAAGTCAGTATTAGTCACAGAACATTTTGTTTTGTGCTGCAAGATCTAATATAATATTCAAGAGCATATAATATTCAAGATAATACTAATACTAATGCTAATGCTAATACTAATACTAATACTATTGAGCAGTCAACTAGCCTGGAGAATTTTTATATATGAAAGACAATGAATGAAATGTTCAAAACATTGTAAACTTCAGGAGTTTTGCCCTTAAATGTGAAGACTTACAGAAAATCTGTAAATTAAAATACAGAGTGATGGATATTTCTCAAACTCGTGGAGGAGTAAAAGCCTTATGTATGTGTGCATTAGTAGTAATAATCCTCTTCCTACCCTGGCATGGGAATGGTGGGGGAGGGAAGGGGATTGGAACTGCAGACAACCTCACTGGAGTACAAGTGTAGGTCAGCCTTCACCCTTGGAGAAAATTTTTTTCTTATGATCTTGAAGACAACTTCAGATGGATGCAAGAGCCCTAACACCTATTCATGCTATTGCTGAACACCTTCCATACCATGTTTATTGTGTATGGGCTTTATAGTGAGGGAAGTTGTTGGATTTAACATTTCCTAAATGTATGGAAATTGGTTATTGGGGTGCCAAGAGTCTGCAGGGAAGAAAGAGGCAGTGGATGTGGTTATGCAAAGAAGTTGTCAAAGAATGTAACTTCAGTGTGATTGATTGATTGATAGAATGTTGCTGGACTGCTGCCATTCACCCTGTGAGAGCTTTGGTTGGGGGGTGTTGCACGTAGCTGCAGGAAATGGGCTATTTGGAAGGAAAATTGCAGTGATCTTCCTGGACAAGAGCTATGAGGATTGAAAGTTTGCAGGGAAAATTCATCCTGGAGCAGAAAGGAAGCAAGAGCCTCCAAAGAGTCTTGCAGAGGTAATTGGTAAGAGGCACTGGGAGTGGAATATTTAGGACACAGGGAAGGCAGAAAAGAGAGGGGAGAAATTTGTGCTGTTGCTTGGGTGGGACTGAACACAAGGTTATTGGAAGGGTTACCTTTTGGATGAGATTCAAAATGCCAGAGTGGATCCTACCTCCACTGAAGTCAGTGATGATAATGACTATTTCTACTGACATTAAGGTGTATGGAGCCCCACTCATGATCTGAAATAAATGCAGAAAACTAGGATAGCTGTAAAATGCTTTGATGTCAAATATCTATGGCCACAGTAATGATTCTTAAGCATTAGCCCAAAAAGATCTCTGCTACGCATTTTCTAGGAGAAAGGTATCAATTTTTTCCACTTTACAGAGAGATAAAGTGAGGTCTATGTAGGACTCTCAGAAGCAGAAAGGAATTCGGGTGCTTAAGTCTGATTTTAATTACACTGCTGGAGCTGGGAGAGAGGAGAGAACAAATACCCTGGCTCCTGGCCTTTTGATGAGACCACTGCACAGCTATTAAAGGACTTGTTTTCCTTTCTGATTACATTTGACCATTTAAATCCATTTAAGCTTCTACTCTAAAAGGAAAAGAGTGCATGCTCAATTCTGGAGTAATTAGGTAATGTTGGTATTATGCTCTGAAGCTGTGAAGTGGTAATTTATGTAAAAGGCGAGCAGTAGTATTATTAGTGCTTGAGTATGATATCATCAGGCTGACACATAAGGATGGAAAAGTGTGAAAAATTACATACATCTGCTGTGCTTTCCTAAAAACAACTGAAACCAAAAATAATCAACTGGGGAAAAAAAATTGATGGTGTAGTTTGCAACACTCATAAAGATATGTCTGATAAGAAAACAGGGTGTGTGTTTCCAAATAAGGGGCTACCAAACTTGAGTTTTGAGTAGTTTTAGGAAATAGAAACTATTTTGAATATATGCATTTTTTGTTTACATTTTATTATTTTTCATGGGTTTGACAGACTTACTGTACATATTTCAGAGCAAAACTTAAAATGTACTAGAATTGAGTTTGTCATTTCCAAATCCTAGGGCCCACGAAACAGCTACTTACACAAATGGAAACAACATTTGCTGGTGCCAACCAAAATGAAAGGCTGGAGGAAAGCAGGAAGTAATCCACATAGAAAGTGTGTAACTAATCTTGAGAGGGATAACAGCAAGGCTCCTCTGCAGTAAGCACTCAGGAAGGGAGAAGCACAGATAGGCATCTTCTACACTGAGAATGGCCTGTCTGAGCAAGATTAACCCTTGCCACAGAAAACAAAGATAACCTATTGGTGTTACAGAGAACAGACAATGTGAAGTGCTGGATTGAGATGAGACCAAATTTGGACTATAAAGCCTCAAAATACAGCTTTGCAGTAAAAAGGTTCTCAACTAAAGAAAGGCAGTGAAAATCCACTGATATGACAGGTCAGACTGGAATGATTCCCAGATTCTTCATCCTTGTAAAAAATAAACCACTGGAGAAGGTGTATGGAAAGTTAGTTGCCTAAAATGACAAAGTTGATGAGAAGGTTTATTGCTTACAAATTCTCCTGAACCCGCAGCATATTTCTAAAAGCCTGGAATAGATAGTGCTGCCATTACCACACAGTACACACAGTATAATTATTTAATTTAGGAGAAGAACATAATCAAATCAAAGGAGAAAATGTAACTGAAACTGAAAATGTCTGCTGACAATGTATGACACGTGACACCAACACCACAGCTGCTTGTAACCCTTTATCATCCAGAGGAGGACTAAACTACTTCCCTATTTCCTTAAATAAAAATTTGAAGTGGCAAAGTTGCTGGAGAAGCCTAAATGACCATAGTGGTTATATGAAACAACTAGTTTCCTACATACTACATCATCATATTTGCACACACTTGTTTGCTGTACACAGAACTCTGGTAGTCCCACAGAAGTCAGTATTTCTCACGTGATTTAGAGAGATTTTGCTGCATATTATATCATTAGGTCCAATAAGCACATCCAAAGTACGTGCTTATCCATATCTAAATTGGTGTTTAGCATTGCAACAGAACATTTCTATAATAACCATTATGTTAACTTTACTAACATTTTCTTCAAGTCAGAAATATTGAAATTGCAAAGACACAATCTGGACTTAATCAATGGAATAATATAATTATATTTTTAATTAGGCATTATTAAATTCCAGGCCAGACACTCACACAGATCAGGGTCTCAAGTGGACTGTTGTGCTATAAAGATGTGATCACCTGAAAATCCAGTCCCAAGTACAGACAGTTGCTGGATATAAGTTGTGTCAATTTGACCGGTTGGTGGTCTGACAAGTTAAGATTTTGTCAACCTTATTCATAGTGAGAAGAATCTTACTTCCTGCATAGCCTCACCCACTTAAAATAGGATGTTTGTATGCAGATACAAGAGAGCAGGGTACTGTGTGAAGTGCTCTGTCCAAAAAACATGACTGTTAGTCATACGTATAAATATATCAGTACTGAGCCCTATATTTGTAATCATAAATCTTAGTTTTTAGCATTCCAGTTCATTCTAATAATAAATTTCAATTATTCAGTGGACTTCAAATAAATTACTCATCAACTACCAGTTCAATTAATTACAGAATGTAGGCAACAATCGCTTTAGGTGTACTCATCCAGGCCTAATACATACTTAGAAGTATGCACACTGCTTTCTAGTAATTTTTAATTAAATAAAGCAACTCATTCTAGAAAAAAAAAATAAATTTGAAGTCTTTCTTGACCCAAATGAGTAGTATTAGTATGTGGCTTGGTCTCCAAATGAAAAAAATATTTGTTCATATAGCCTAGCCCTGGTGACCTCTTTCCACCTCTGTGCTCTATTTGAAGCTTGTGTTATTCAGTTTACTACAGAAGCTGCCACTGCTTTGTCAAAAGCACCTGAATGTTTCCTTTTGTTATTTCTGGTTCCCACTGATACCAAAACATAAAGAGTAGTGAAAAGGTCTGTGTTGAGGTTCTGCGTGACAAAGTACAAATGGAATGATGCTTGATTCATTATTTGCTTATGTGTGTGTTTATTTTAGTATATTTACATCCTCTCGTGCCTCTTCAGGAAATAATGTTCTTAATAAATTTTCCCATTTTTGCAGTTACTTTTTCAAAAAAGACGCATTGCAGTGAAATTACACTTAAGGAATACTCTCAGCTGTGATCACACAAGTTTGAAAGACTGCACAACAAGGGCATATAAGGGCAAAAAATGGAGCTTGCCAAGACATTCTCACATGAATAAGATCATGGAGATAAAGGGTGCAAAGCCACATTCATTGTTATCAAAGTAAAATATACTGGCACATTAGTATCATGATCCATCTAACAAAACAAAAAAATGTGTGTGAGAAGAGAGTAGCACACTTTGCATAGCCTGTGTTCTTTAATTTTGACCACCAATTTTATGTGTACATCTTTGATTCCTGGCATATCAACAAGAGATGCAAGTACATGAAACCCACTAACATATCCCCTAATGTTTCAAGGAAGTTCCTTGCCCTGGGTTACTCCTTTCAGAGTGATTTGTTGCTAATAAAGCCCACCTGAAACCCCAATTCTCAGCACTGTAACCACTTGCAACCAGCAGAGAGATTGTTTATCCTGTCAAACCTGTCAAAGGAAAAATTAAACCCATACAGACTAATTGAGATATCAAATTCTATGTCTCTTTCTGCATTTCCACTGACTTTCTCCTACTAGCCACTCTTATGAACACCATACAGATGTGCTTTGACATCACTCCAGTAACTCCTGGTAACAGAGGCAACCACTGAAAACAATCCACAGTTGCCCACCTGTATGTCAGGTGCAGCACCTCTCTGAACAGTGGCCTTCCCTAGGATAGCAGATTGTTGAAACAGGAGGCTAGATGCTCAGCTCTGGGGAATGCCTGCCCCAGTATCTGGAGCAACAGAGGGGAGCATGACTGATTTAGGAAACTCATATTTGATATTGAAGTAAACTGAGTTAATCCTATGTGTTCTTCCATAGTCTGGACTTTGGGGCTGTTCAAACAGCCAAACTTGCCATGGTAATTCCTTCCCACCTGGATACACAGAGGATCTCATGACGAGACCCATGGCTAATCTTGTGTCCAATCTTTCCCCTCAATCCCATAAGAATAACAGCTGTCTCAGTAACCCAGAAAACAGTTTCCCGTTAATCAAAACTCCACCAGCAAAAAAACATAACTGTTCTTCTCACAAAGGGAATTCCAAGGGGTAATGAACAGGCATGTTGAGAGACTAAAACAAATTTCTCTGCTTCCTGGGTGCCCATCAGGAACAAACTCATCATTTTTCCTCAGGGTGGGCAGTGAAACTAGGGACAGCCATCCAGCAAAGAGCTGGAGACATCCTGCATCACAGTTCCCTCCTCCATCCAAACTGCCAGGTGCCTCTGAGAAGGGTGGGTAGCTTAGGTAAAGGTAGCTTTGAAGAGGTCAGATGTGAGAGCAGCCAGAAAATCACGGCTTGTATTCTCAATAGCAGAGTGTCATTTCTACAGAAAGGACATTTCTTCCAGGATATCATTCTAATATAAAATTTCCTATCAGATAACCCTAGCAGCTGTCCTGACCTGGATTTTCCTGACTGCCTTTTGTCAGCGTGGGAGGGAACACACAGAAACTCACCTCCAGCATAATCTAGGACAAACAAGTTACAGAGAGTTAGGGATTACATTTTCAAAGTTGCAAAAGAAGGGCAACTTGTTGTCCGAAATTTGTTGTCCTGGGTATCTTGTTCCAGGGATATATTACAACACTGAGCAAGCTTAAACATTTCCAGTAGATATCTAAAAACACACCATCTGGGATTCTCCTTTGTGATTTTCCTTTTCTTCCTTTCACCATGATCAGCAGACATTCCACTCTGGAAGGAGTAAGCAGGGCTGCATCTGCAAGCCAGCCTTCCAATCCAAAATGTTAACATTCAACCGAGGATCCACTTTTGTCTTTCTTTTCCATTGTCGTGTTTGATATTTCTCAGTGATTTGTCCTAGATG
Source organism: Calcarius lapponicus (assembly GCA_039654755.1). Classification (NCBI taxonomy): domain Eukaryota; kingdom Metazoa; phylum Chordata; class Aves; order Passeriformes; family Fringillidae; genus Calcarius; species Calcarius lapponicus. The sequence goes on from CM077465.1 coordinate 62,749,017, forward strand.
GGCCCTTCAGTCACATTCTGCTTTCAACTCTACTCCGATTCTTCACTTGAGAAGCAACTCTGAATCCTGCTGGTTTCATTCCCACCCCTGGCCATCTCCAGCTCTCTCCTGATATGCAGTGCCCTGCTTTCTTGCTGTCTGACTGAGGAACCAACTCATATGCAAAAGACTTTGAAGAGTATGAGAGAGAAGATTTCTTTAACCATGGCTTAGACCAGGAGTAGCAAACAAATGAGATTCAGAGTTTCCTGACAGCTCAGTGGTGATGGTCTCATGCTTTGTCCTGCATTCCCTTAGCTGCCAGTTACAAGTGTTCCAGCCAATTCCTGGAAAGCAACCAACTGACTGTGTTCCCACTTTGTTATGGCCATAAACAATGACAGACTTGCCTTGTCTGGCATCGCTCTGCTGAGCCTTATCTGGATCCCACTGCAGACCCCGATGGAGAAAGCACCATCCCACCTAATTCTTTGTATGTGGACTGTAAATACCTGAAGATATGTTTTGTATGAGTGAAGTGTCATGGAGGCTGTGACTTCCCTACTATTGCTTCTGGCAGTCTTGCACCAATTGTCCATAACTCACTTCGGCAAGCTGGCAGCTTCCAGCACCTGAAAGCTGAAAATAGGAAAGGGCATTTGCAGGGTAGTGATACGATGTGTGCTTGGCTTTAAAAAGGACCACAAATTTAAAGCAGCAGAGAGCAAAAAGGCATACCAGTATCACCATGGATATGTGACATTAAACAAACCACTTGTCATGATACACAGCTGACTACTTGCCAAATGGAACAGGATCTTCATATTATTCATTGTTTTGTCCTGCTAAACCTGCACACCAAAGAGAAGGAAAAAACACCAGAAAAGGTACTGTCACTTTTCTGACCCTCTGGCTGTGTTGGAGATCCTTGTTCAGGGGCAATTCCCCCATCCATCTACTGACATGCTTTTGAAGACCAAAAGGTGAAATCATGGTGGGCACCCTACTTAACTGCTGCAGGAAAGAGAGCTCCAGGATAAGGTAACTTCCTTGAAGGAACTCACACTTTTACAGCTTCCTGTCCTCCCAGTGCTTTGATTTCACCCCTTTTGTCCCTCACAGCTGAGACATCAGACAGGTATTTTCCTGGTATCGCATGTCTGCCCAACCACTGCCATCTGCCCATGTGGCTTTGCCAAAGGATTGCACCAGCCACACAGAGACACTCATCCATCACCTCAATGTATCCAGGAGCCCAGCTCTGCCTTGTCTCTCCTTGAGATGGAGGCAGAGCTAACCATCCTTTAGGTTTTATAAGTCACTGCAGTCAAGTAAGAACCTGGCCCACCCAAAAGGGGGCAAGATACTACCACATGGAGAGCCTCTTGAAGCATCCCATTTGCCTCACCTGTGCCTCCCCAGGGAGGCCCTCCTGCACTGTGCTGCATCCTTGCAAAGCACGTTGAGGAGCAGAAGCCCCATCTCAGCCTTCACAATGGCCGTCCTGACCTCATATTCACAATTTTTTGTGCCGGGGGAGTGTCCTGCCTATCACTGTCCTCTCTGTGTGCCCGTAGACGGCTCCAAGAAGAAAAACAAACACGGAAGCAGAAAGCCAGGCAAAGGCACTGTGGACAAGTGGGCCACCATCCAGGACTTCCCTGTGGCATGCCTCCCCTAGCCCCTCAGCTCTTCCCTGCTACTTGAAGGACAGCGTGGCTGCCCTTCAGAAAGGAGCTGGATCTGGAGCAAAAGGCAGGAGCGACTGCCTCGGGGGTGGGGGTGGGGGGCAGCTTGGGTACGCGTGGTCCTTGCCGGGGCTGTGCAGCGAGGCATGGCTCTGCCGGGCAGGGGGAGCGATAGGGGATGTGCCCAGCCAGGGCGATTGCCCGTGCAAAGCGTGTGCCCACCCGAAGCCCGCATGTTCTGGGCTTTTTTGCCATTCCAATGGAAACAATCGCCAATAACTGTAATAAACCCCACAGCACCGGCCAAGGGCAAGAGTGGGTGGGCATTCGCCCTGCACAGCCCGGGGGGCAGCGGGCAAAAAACAGGAGATGGAGGGACGTGGGAAGTGGGGAGGATGCCGGTATCCCCAAATACACCTCCCGCATACGGCTCCCGTGTTTGTGGAAAAAGGTGGATTTCGGATCGCGGCTCCGGGGGAGGGGCCGGCCCCATGGACGCCCACGCGGGTTCTGGGGCCTCACGCCGGCGGATCCGGGCACCTGCACCACGGCGGCGCCGGAGGGACGGACCTCGCCCCGGCCGGGCAGCGCTGCCGGAGCGCTCAGTCCCACGCGTGCAGCGACACGGCCGGACGGGGCGCAAGGGGCAGCGGCGATGCCCGGGCGCGGGGCCGGACGGGGCCGTGTGCGGCGGGAGAGCGGCTGCGGGGTGCGCGGGGTGCCGCTCCTGCCGCCCCGCCGCGGAGCCCCGCTTTGTTCCCGGGGGAGGCGCTGAGCGCGGGGTGCGCGGTGCCTTCCCGAGCCGCCTGTCCGCTTCCCGCGTGTCTCCGAGCACGCGTGTGCCCTGCTGCCTGCGCCCGCGCGCTGGGTGCTGGGTGTTCGGGTTTTGGTTTTTTTTCCCTTTTCTTCCCCCCCTTTTCCCTCCCCCCCCCCCCCACCCGCCCCGCTTGCTCCAGGTTTTACTTCTGGTTGCCTGTAAGGGTTTTGCTCCTCCCTTCTGAAATCCTATATTAGCCGCGGCCAAAGCCGTGTAAGGAACACAGCTCATTGTTGGCAAGTGCCGATGCGCCTCGCGGAGGGGCGAGAACCGGCTCCGGGGCTGCGGCAGCGATCGCGGCGCCGGTCACGTCAGCGCCGGGGAGAGGGAGCCGGAGAAGCCCTCTCTATGCTGGGTGACTCTCGCTGACTGATTCCACCGCCACCTTTGAAGGAGAGGAAGAAAGAAGCCGGGAGGTGAGTGCGGCGGTTCTCGTGGCTGTTGCCGGGTGTCCCTTTTGTGTGCAACAGGAAAAACGTGACTGTATAAACACGCGAGGAAAGGTGCTTTTCAGCTGCTTGGCTTCATGTCCTTATCTGCTCATTACCGTATTTTCACCAAAATAATTGGGACTTAATTCCAAAAGTTGCTGACAGCGGCTAGGTGGGACTTGCCAATTCTTTGCTTGTTCCGCTCAAGTTAGCGAGAGTGCCGTGGGAATCCGCTGCCTTCGAGGGAGAAGCCGGGGGGCTTGGGCGGCTCCGGAGCGTGCGGGGAGGCGGCGGCGGTGGCCGAATGCGACGCTCCCCGCCGATAGGTATGCGCGACTTGGAGTGGGAATGCGTGCTGCCCGCCGGATTAGCGGAGGGGACCGGGATTTTCGTTCCGCGGGCTCTCCTTTTATTTTTCCTTTTGTACTCCATGGTGGAGCCACTGTAGATTTTTGGGAGATTTTTTTTTATTATTATTCCCTCCACCGGGAAGGAGAGAGGACTGCAGGACCAGCGAAGTAATTTCTGCCAGGGCCAGGCAGATGCAGCTGGTCCGGGAGAGGGCGGCTGGATGTCCGAGGAGGGTGTATTTTCCTAATATATTCACACGCTAACTTTCCAGGTGAGCCATGGCAGACCACATGATGGCCATGAACCACGGGCGATTCCCCGACGGATCCGGCGGGCTCCACCACCACCCTGCGCATCGGATGGGCATGGGGCAGTTTCCCACCCCCCATCACCACCACCAGCAGCAGCAGCCGCCGCAGCAGCACGCCTTCAGCGCCCTGATGGGCGACCATATACATTACGGAGCTGGGAGTATGAACGCGAGCAGCGGGGTGAGGCACGCCATGGGGCCGGGCAGCGTGAGCGGAGGGCACCCGGCCGGCAGCATGCCGCCCCCCGCCCGCTTCAGCGGCTCCCAGTTCATGGCCCCCCCCGTCGCCAGCCCGGGAGGACAGCTGAGCGCCAGCATGCAGCTCCAGAAGCTGAACAACCAGTACTTCAGCCACCACCCGTACCCCCACAGCCACTACATGCCGGACTTGCACTCCGGTAGCCACCAGCTGAACGGCGGCAGCCAGCAGCATTTCAGGGACTGCAACCCCAAGCACGGCGGCGGCGGCGGCGGCAGCGGCTTGCCGCCCGCCGTCCCCCACGTCCCCGCGGCAATGCTGCCGCCCAATGTCATAGACACGGACTTCATCGACGAGGAGGTCCTCATGTCCTTAGTCATCGAAATGGGGCTGGATCGCATCAAGGAGCTTCCCGAGCTGTGGTTGGGACAGAACGAGTTTGACTTCATGACAGACTTCGTTTGCAAACAGCAGCCCAGCAGGGTGAGCTGCTGATTCATTTAAAACAAACAAAGGACTTTTATCGGTGCGAATGAAAACATTCCCCTAGACACGGTGTCTCACTTTTCAGGGCTTGAAAAGGTGAGAATCTGGAAAGCAGAGTCAACTATGCGCTTGTATAATTTTTTTTTTAATCGCTGCCACTTTTTTTTTTTTCTTTTTGTAGCTTTGTCACTCACCTCCCCTCCTGTAGTAATAATATCTAGCGAACTCTGCCTTTTTATGTTGGTTGCCCCCCTCCCGACCTCCCACTCTTAATTTCCTCACAATAACATGCCCAGAATTCCCACAGTGCCGGACTGTTAGATATTAATCTTGGCAAATTGCTTAATCTTGTGGATTTTGTAAACTATGATTTCCAGTGACTTGAACTGCATTCAAATTCTGAGTGAACAGGGAAAAAAATTGCATTAGTTGGTTGCATGAACTTTGAAGGGCAGATACTACTGCACAAAAGCTGCCATCTTGCTTAATTTTTAACTATGCATTGCAGTGCAGACTAATTTTTTTTTTCTGAGTACGCTAAACTGGAAGCTTAACAGATGTGGGCCAAACCTTTCCAGATCAGGAAAAGTAATACTGTTACTTAAAAAGTCTGCTACCCAGTCCCCCTCCCCCATATGTACAGACAATAATATGGTGTGGATGGAATGTTGACTAGTGGCAAACATTTCACAGATTTTTTTTTTTAATTTTGTTTCTGTCTTCAGCGTTTTGACACTGTGCTAATATAGTTTATTCAGTACATGAAAAGATACTACTGTGTTGAAAGCTTTTCAGGAAATTTTGACAGTATTTTTGTACAAAACATTTTTTTGAGAAAATATTGTTAATTTATTCTATTTTAATTTGCCAATGTCAATAAAAAGTTAAGAAATGCTTTAGTTTTTCTAGAAGTCATTTACCAGTATTTTTCTTCAAAACTCTTCCCCAGTGTCCCTGGTAAGTAGAACATATAACATCTTATCTGTACAACCGTGTTGGTGTGCAAAAAGACATTCCAAGATAGAAAGTACACTACACCCATATATACGTCATGGTGAACTCGGTAGGTGAGCGGGATTTGAACATACTTACAGCATAAAGCCTCATGCGTTACATTGTAATATGCCTGTCAGTGTGGTTTTCTGAAAAATAAAGTTGCCGAGGGCGCAACTTTTTTTGTGACTTGCCAACATACTTGCTTTAAATGTAGTTGTCCAGAGTTATGATGCATAAAGTATTTATTATATTTATCTATTAAACTTGTAATTTTATAAATCTGCTTTCATTTATATAGTAGACTTTGTTCTTTTGTATATTTGTTATCTCACCTGGTAGAGCTATGTAAAAAGTGTTTGTAACGTGGGAAGGGAGGGTGGTGGGTGTCACCCTCTGCCTCTCTCTTACCTCACAGGGTAACACAGGATATTGCTGCATCAATCCAGATCTGCGTGACACTGGAACCAGTTTCATTTCATTTCCAGTGGCTTGGGAGAAGGGGAATATAGCATTGAAGTATTCCATAGTGGGACATCTCTGACCCCCCTCCCCCCAGGAATTGCTGCCAACTGAAGCCACTGACACAAATCCATACAGGTCTACTTAAAATATTTTGGAGAAAAATGCCCATTATTTTAAGGCAGCTGACATTTAGTGCCAACTGTTGCTGCCTTCTGCCCTCACTCAGCCTTTGGCAAGGTTCCTGCACAAGTTATTAGTTTGGTGAGGGCTGTGGGATCAGGACCCTAATAATACATGTAATCCTGTTTAGCCATGCTTCCCAAGTTCGACAGAGGAGCAGTACCACTGAGCCTTGTTTTTGCTTACTTTTTAATCCTTGTCTTCTGAATTAGGAAGAAAAACAGCATAGTGGATGTAGTTAAATTTTAAACCTGGTCACGTAAACAGGAGGATATCACCACACAATGGGAGTGTAAATAGCAGTGTTTTGAATCAAGCTGGGAAATTAAAGTGATTACTATTTCTAAGATTGCCCCAGCTGGTGAGAAAAGTGATACTTGTCCTTCTTTGCCTTACAGACACAAAGCAGCTAACACGTTTATGGATAAAAAAAAAGGTAAATAATAAAGTATTAGCAAAGGTAAAAAGAAGGAAGTGTATGCTTCTGGGAAAAACTGAGATGACAAAAACGCACTCTGCAGGCAGTGACAGTCCATTCCTAGAAAACTCAATACCAAGAATTTTAAAAAAGCAGCCTTCTGGTTTCAGCCAGTGATTGCTAATGTTTTGTGACAGTAAATTTTACATCAAATGACAGTAAATAATAACTTACCAACTCACCAATAACATAAAAGAGTGTTTAGAAGAATACAGCTGTAGTTTTAAGAGCCATTGCCCAGTTTGCCACTATATAAATCCTTTTTCCATTTTAAGGCTGTTTGATCTGTGCACATTTCATTGCCCTCTTCTGCGGGAGTTAGGGAGGGTGATTTTTCTGATTCTAATCAACTTCTTGTAAAACAGACTATCAAATTATGTGCATACCAAATTGCATAGATGTTTAAAGCCTCAATGATCTTCTAAAACCAAAGGGAATACTCTCACTTTAATGATAGGCACTTTTGCTTCATAAAGTTGGTTAAACAACAGATTCTTCACAGTTGAGACACCACTACTTAAGTCTGTCAACATTAAATCCTTCCATGCAAGATTTTCCAAGTGTAGGCAGTTCCATGGGCATACTGGTAGAGTCAATTTGTGTAAAACTCTGTGCAAAACTGAGAGCTGCTGCCTCTGAGTAACAGCAGCTACAGAAAGCACTGGCTTTGGGCAAGGCATCGCTAAGGGGTTTTATGATTTCTTAAAAGTAGACCCTGGGGAAATTTGCCAAACAATCATATTGTCTGCCTTGTCCCTTAATTTTTAATGAAGAGTCAGATCCCAGTGGATACCACAAGTGTGTATTTTTTTTATTCATTATATCATCTACTGAGCAATATTGGGGGCCTGACCCTCATCTTGCCGACATGAACCCCTTGGCAATGCTCCCACTGGCTCCCATGGCTGAGGCAGTAACAGGCTTTCAAGTAGATCCTCTCTCTCTTCTCCACGCTGCTTCCAAATAGACTAAAGTAATTTATAATTGGAACCCAGTGATTAGTGAAGGCTGCACAGTGACCCAGTTCTCCAGCTCCTCACGAAGGACACTGCCGTCTCGCATCCCGCTAAGTTGCTGTCAGTACAGGAAACTTGACCTCTGTACGTTGGCTGTTTTTCAAGAACTTCCAACATGGTACATGAGATCTGCTCCTCTTTAAGCCACGGCCATAAATAGACGTGCTGCTTTATTTGGACGGCAGATCAGCCCTAAGCCGGCCCGCCACGCAACGCGCGCTCGGTGGGAAATTAGGCGCAGATTGACGCCGTCCTCGTCCTTGTTCCCCAGAGTCAAGAATTCGCGGGTGGGCGCTGGGCTGCAGGCCGCAGGAGGGGCAGCTGCCCGCTCACCGAAGGCCGAGGGCGCTGCCCGCCAGGGCCGAGGGCGCCTCAGCAGCCCCGGCCCGCCCGGCCCGGCGCGGCCCCTCAGCCACCTGCGCGGGGCGGCCGCGGCGCCAGCGCGCCCCCCGGCGGCGGCAGCGCGCTCTGCGCCGGCCCGCTGAGGGCGGGGGGCCGAGAGCCGCCCCCGAGCCGGGAACCTCCGTCCCAGCCGGAGCCAAGGACTGTGCGGGGCCAGGGCCCGCAACGAGGCCTGCCGGAACACAGGAGGGACCCGGCTCTCAGCCAGGGCAGCCGGCCCAGTGCTCGTCACTGCCCTGCTGGAGGGACCCCCGGAGAGACGTGGAGGGGAAGCCGTGCCCGCCGACGGGGACCCTCCCCAGCACCTGGCCCGAGGGGGCTGCGGGCCCTGGCGAAATTTCTCGGTGCGGATTTGGAAAAGAAGCACACAAACCTGGTGAAAATATGCCTGTTGGTTTCAGGTTTAAAAAAAAAAATTAAAAAGTAAAAAAAGAAAAGTTATATAAACAAGGATTATCCCCTGCTTATCTTGTCTTGCTAGGGGGATTGGAAAATTCCAACATCTGGATTTGCAGAGTTCCTTTCATTTGTTTCATTTTTTTGTCTTTTTTTTTTTTTTTTTTTTTTTACTTTTTCCCCAGGGAGATGTTTTCCGCACTCAGTTGGATACAAAGCCCCATGCATCGCTGGTGTTCAGCCAAAGGCTTGTGTCTGTGGAGCCCCACAGAAGTAGTTCATCAGGGCATAGGTGACTTCTGCATCAACATCTGGCTATAGGACTCATCCTATTCCTACTTTGTGCCTGCCCGCTTCCTCCTGCCCTCTGCCTCTGTTTCCTCCTGAGTGCGCGGCACACCAGGGCTTAACATGTGAGCTGGTACCCAAGGGGACAATACCCCCTTGTATCAGAAACCCCAGAAAAAATCGTGGGTCACAAGCACTGAGTGGAGGGAAATGAAGTCAGAAAAAGCAGTTCTTGTCCCTGATCCTACAGCTGTCCCTTTTGAAGCCTTCATTTCTTCAAAAATATTGTGGGTTTAGTGGAGACAGGAATAAGAAATGTCAATGTCACAGATCTGGGCTACACACACCGACCTTAGCCAGATCTATTTCTGTATCATCACTCATAGGCATAGCAGTGTGAACAAGGACTAGGTAACATTGACAGGAGTTGTTTAAATGATAAGACAAAGTATTTTTTAAATAGTCTGGCAGATATATTTGTCAGATAACAGTGCACGTGCAATAAAACTCAGATGAGGAATCAGAGGAATTTGGAACCCAAGGCAGCAGCATTTTCTCAGGATTTCATGTATTCTAAGTGCATCACTTTGTCAGTAAAGAGGAGGTGTTTTACATAGTTTATGAAAATATATTTACACATTTCAATATGGTGTCACTATTGTGCTCACGCGCAAGATAAAGCTGAGTCTCAGTAACTGCAACAATAAAGAGATACATCAAGTGACTGAACAGATGAGCTGCTGTTACGGTAGGTTCTCCGTTACTCTCTTTGCCTCATTTTAGAAAAAAATTGCAACACCAGGTTTTTAATAGAGTTGGTTCAGTCCCTTTCCATCTGCTGTGCCTTTCCTCCTCTTAAAAAATTACAGAGAGCCAATTTGATCACAGGCCTGAAACAGATTTTGAAAGACTTATTTACCATATTAAAACCAGGCAAAACATTTTCCGCCTTATCGATCTTCGTGAAATGCTAACCACTTTTCACACCTTTTTCTTTCACTGGACCATTTTGTTATCTCTCTCTACTGGAGTGTTCATTTGGCAACATATTGCCTATTTTATAAGCAGTATAGTAAAATAAAAGAAACTTTCAGAATTGTGAAGTTCCTAAAACTGTGTCTGAAGTTATTAGTGCCAGTACACAGCATTTCTTAAGCTCAAAAGCTAATTATTGAGCAGATGCTCATTGCAATAAGATGCTGAGGGCAGTTTTGACCAAAGCCTCCTAAGAATTGCCCTGTGAGTTTTCTGCTGCAGGCTGCTTTGCTAGCACTAGTGCACTGTGAAGGAGATGGGGACATTTTTGAGAGTATATAAAATGTCTTATCTGCTGCTATTCAAACACAAGTAATGCCGAGTATTTAAGATTTCACTCTCTCTCTCTGCCAGGATATGTATTTAAAGGCTTGATACTCAAAATCTTTTCTATTTACTTCAAGTTACATTATTTGGTCTAATAAGTGATATTATCTCTGTCTACAAACCTCATACAGTTATATGCCCTCCATCAACTTTACATGAAGTAGAGTATGTATTTGAAGACAAAAATGAATTCTGAGGATTTCCCAATGATGGGAAAAGACACCAAGTTCTGCATGGATCTGCTTTGTACAGAAATGAAATAGCTATATTTTAGGTTCCTTATAGGATTGTAAGGGTTATATAGTAATGTTTTGGGCTGCTTATCAGCAGGCTGCACTAAGGCTAGTGTGTGATCCAACAAAGAGATGAAGGGCAATGTTCAAATACAGGTATGGGGATGAATACAAAGTCTTTCTAAGTAGCAGACAGAAAAAAATTAGTGACCACCACACAGAAAGTTTTAGGGAAAAGGTCTGAAGACCAGTAAAGCCTTAACCACATGCTATGAACTGGTGCCTATCAGTGGAGTTGTCAGGACAGGTTGGTTTTGCTCATCATGTCTGAAAAGGCATAACACTGTATGCCAGAAAAGTGGAAAATTTGAGAAAACATGAGGTATTGACATGTTAACCTTCTTCAGGGATCATTATTTACATGAAAAACCTGAATTTTCTTAGGTGAAAAGCCTGAATTTTCTTAGGTGAATGTAAGTGAGCAAAGCTGCTGCTGGATGGAGCCAATGAAGCCTTCAGTTTTGAGCATCAGCATCTCTGCTCTTGAGGGTGGACACAGGATGCATGTCCCTGCTGCTGGACTGTGAGCAGGGAGCACTCCTGTTCCCATCAGCTGTGCCATTCCCATCAGTTGTCATACTGGAAGCTGCTGTAGCCAAAGGATGGGCTTGAAGCCTGTGCTCAGTGCTGCTTCTAAAAACCATCTCCTCTCTTCCTAAATCCCATGTAATACACTATCTCAGCTTTGTCTGGTGGGACCCTTTCAGTGGCCAGGAAGCACCACAGGCCTCGTGCTTCCTCATGTCCTCACTCCAGTTTAATCAGGGCAAATGTAACCATTGGAAGTACTTGGAGCAGCAGCGTGTTTGCTTTGGGATGCACGGCCAGCCAGTGCCATGCATTATTGCAGCAGTGCCCTGGTATGGTGGTGGGGGGACAACTGCTCTGTCACAAGTCACCTCGTGACTTTGCCCTATAAGGAAAAGAGCAACCTCTGACAGTGATCTTGCCCCACCCCTGACAGAGAGGGACCTGCTGCAGGGCAGCCAGCAATCCCATCGTGTCACTTCTTGGTCTCCTTCTGAGCTGTGGCCTTTTGAGACCTTGCCTGACATTTTTAATTAAGCACTTTACGTGAAAGATGCCAATGTACAGATAATCAGCCAGATTTTTACAAGGAGCTGTTTGAATTGTTGATACTTACTTGGAGGTGCTTAGTTTCAATTCACAGTTTCTGTACTGAAGCAGAGTTAGTCATATACCATGACAGATAAAGCCTCACTGTCACAGTGCTGCAGAGGGGCTGCAGTACTGGGAGCTTGTAGCTAGGTGTAGCTGAAGCCTTGCCTTTCTTATTGATTAAAGTATTTAAAAGAGCAGTCTTTTAATTTGATTTATCGTATACATTTTAAATGAATGAATGTAGTCAGAATGAGTAGTGATGGATGCTTATGGAACAGAGCCTTTACCTAGTGCAGGAATTGCTTCTTGGCAATCCCACAATGCCTTCACAAAAATTAGATTAATACACACAGCAACTCTACTAGACTGATTACTTTAGCCCAAACCTCTTAGTCCAGGGGTCTTTTTGACATGGTTTTACAGGTAAATATTGCAAGCAATGAAGTCCTTTATTAGAGGACTGTGTTGTTTTCCCCCAAGCTCTGTTACCAAGGTGTGTGTTTAAAGGGCGAGATTGGCTCCACAGGAATCAGTGAAGCAGAGACTTCTAAATTCCAAAGCTGAGCTCTCAGTATTTTGGCCTGAGGAAGGAACAGAGACTACTTTTTTCCCTTGCCTCTCTTTCAGATCTCTCCAGCTCTTACTGTACATAACAGCTTTGCCCTGAATGGCATTCTCATAACTGTTATTGTAGATAAGGCAAAGTTCAGGAGTTACATTCTATTCTCTCTCTCTTAGGCTGTTTTTTTGTTTGTTTGTTTGGGTTTGTGGGTTTTTTTCTGTTTTGTTTTGTTTTTGTGAGGGTTTTTTTGTTGGGTTTTTTTAGTTTGTTTGGTTTGTTTTGGGGTTTTTTTGGTGCGGTTTTTGGTTTGTAGTTGATTTTGGTTTTGGGTTTTTATGCTTAGCTTTCAAAAGACAGTGGTCTTGAATTGTAAAGATTAACAGGACTTAACTTTATTATTCACATGTGATTTTTTCCAGATATGCTTTATAACCAAAATCTAGATCAGTGATCTTTGGGTCCAGTTCTGACCTAGGCAACTGCTTGGTCAGTGAAGTCCAAGTCAAAAATCAAGGCCTGACTAATGGCTAATCCAGTATAGCCATAGCCTTGGGATCCTTTTTGGAGAGCAGGCAGTACTTTATGCCAAAACTACATAGCATATTCTTAGTCTCATGAAGTTACTTCAGCTCCCCCAAAGTTACCCCACTACAATCAGTGGGTCTAAAAGTGCTCAGAACACATTATTCATTTTAGGAGGACTATATGTTCCTTGGTCAGGTTATACCATAGTGGTGTAAATTAGTCTTGTGCCTTTTCAGTCCTTCTTGAGAGTCTGGAATGATGTTGCTGGAGATGCTGCTGGATCAAGTTAAAGTGTTGATTGAGCTCAGCACTGCAGATGCAGACGTGAGCCATCCTCTTGAACTCCAACACCTCGTGTAACAGTGGTAATTTCTGATTGGATTACATCAGAATTCACAATCACTATGATGACTGAGAGTCTATCTATCTGATATTCTCATTAACTTAATTCAAATATGGTGTCACATATTTGATTATAACCTTAAAGTGTTGTTTGGGTCAAGAATGGATTGGAGAACGTTCTGATCCATATTTTGCTCTGACATTAACTTACTGGGGTTTATTACTGTTAAAATCATTCTGATAAAGAACTGCTGTACCTTATGATTAGCTTTTTCCTCAGCCTAAAGTGAAAAAAATTGATAATGTCTTCTTTCTTAGTTTTGAGGCGTTTGTATCACCCTGGTAGCAGGTGGTCTTTAACTACTGAGAAGGAAAGGAAAGTAGATGAAAATGTGATTGAATAATATTTTCCTAATTATTTTTCCTCCCTCACCAAAAAGAGCAGCTCCAAAGTGTTTGTCAGTGGCTTTGGTCAGCCTCTTTCACTGTGAGGAAATTGCATGTTGCTTTTTAAGGAAGCTTAACTATATTCATGAATCACTTTCACATATGTCACATCTACGGGGTATAGACACTTCTGGTTTTTGGTTGTTCTGCTAAAAAAGTAAAGATATATGTGTATATAATATTTAATATCCAAACCAGTTCCCACTGCCAGTAAAGCATCCATTTTTATCAGGGAGATTTTGTACTTTCTTTTAGAAAGGCAAGTTGCCAGCTTAGGCCTGCTTGTGCCAAGAGTTACCAGATTCATGACTCCTCAGTGTTTGTTGCCTGAGCTGGGTGATCATGCTGAAATGCTGCATGACTTTCTTCTTCCACTTTGTTGATGAAGGTTATGTGGAAGATTGATGATCTGTGGGTATCCCTGACACCTGATGGTCTATGAAGGAACTGGGTCATGGGACAGGACTTAGAAATTGATAGAGCCTCACAAGGACCCAGCTAGTCAAACCTTAGTTGGTGACATAAAAGGAAGGAGGATACAGAGAAAACAATACTCAAAAGAACTGTATTTTCTCCTTGCTTGCTGTTGGCTGGCACACAGGAGGTTTCTGAGGGCCTTAATGACTGGTGTTCCCTCCAAAACCTTTTTTTCTTTGTAACTGGCAAATAAGTGAGAAAGGATAGGACTAAAGACTGGTTTTACTTTTTTTCTATATTGTTGTTGGTAAAACAGTCCACAGTCATATGAATTGTGACTATCCTTGCCTGCTCTGCTAGCTGATCTAGCGAGAAAAGATTATGGCACAGAAGCCAACACTGAGAAGCCTGGAGGTGCAACCAGACAGTAGGAGCCTGCTGCACCAGGAAAGCACAATCATATAACAGAATGGTGGCTCTGGTGAATTACTCACTATCTTACAAGACAGGGAAGACAGATGAAAGATCAAATGATGAGGGGGAAGGAAAACAAACCAAGAAAAGGTAATATTTATTAGTCATTAGAATAATGATATTTCAGTCCTGTGATTTTATTTGCATTCTCCTGTGTGGGTTGTCATAGTCACAACCTCTGAAATTTCTCTGAGATCTCACAGATTTTTTTTTCTAATTTAATGAAAATAAAAATTACTCATTTCCCTGGTCATGTGGACTACAGTTCCTTTGTACAGGAATAGATTCGATTGGTTAACATTTAGCCTCTGCAGTCCTATATTTGCCTAACAGCCCTCCTTTGTTAAAAGCAATGTGGGTTTTAGACCATCTTTGCTCAAGATGACTGGACAGGTCACACGAATTTTTCAACCTATGTAAACCCTTTGCAGAAAGTGAAGGCACATAAAGCACACAAAGACACAGAACATTTTTGTGAGGTGGACTTCCCTTTCACTCTAAGTATGCAACTCTGGTCCTCCTGTATTAAGCAAGCACACCACAATTAAAGTAGAAAAGAATCTGAGCACATCTTGTTCCCATCTGCATGACCTTGGGTAAGTCCTTATTTATTGTGCATTAACACATAATGCTTTGTGTCTCAGTTTACCCTTTCAAATAATGAGTGCAATGTGCTTTTTGCAGTTCACTGCTGCTTGATGTTGAAGTTACTTAATAGGTTATATTACAATCTTGCATGCAAGCTACCACGCAACTGGAAAACACTGGAAACCTCAGAAGAAAACAGTAATTAGTGATATATCTTGCAATGCTATAGAAGCACAGACAATATTACAGATTGCCTGCTGATGAGTTTCCAAGTGCACTAGGATTGTTCTCTCTGATTCCAGGTGAGGGTATAAATAGTTAATTTTCTTCCCTTAGTTCAGCAATTCCCCATACTCCAAATAGTTTGAGAGTCTCAAATTACATAACTGCTCTGAGGCTATTGAAAAGCACTGAGATCTGACCCATCCTCTCCTTTAGCACGCTGTTAGAGGAAAAGCAACTCTTTAAATTCATAGTAATAGAGTTTTGGAGACACATCTGAAGATACCTAAGGCTAAATATTATGTATGTATCTCTCTGTATATTCCTATTCAAGGACCTAAATTAGAGACCAAATTGCCGTTTCCAATAAATATGACTTGCAAAGGCTTTTTATGTACACAGAATGAAGATTTACTATATTCTAACAAGTTGGGGACTTTGGTGCCACCTCCTGTATTTGTCTTTCAGCTTAGTAAAATATGAAGCTCACTCTCACCTGCTCTTTTCTTTATTCATCCTTTCATCTCTTGGGTTCTCTTTTCTTCTATATTAATTTGGTCCCACAAATGTTATGTTTAATTAGGTGTTTCTGCATAGCTAGAAGACCCTTAAAAATCCAGTTGACACCATTTCACAGTTCTGATCTGCCAGTGCCAAAGCATCTCTTGCATCCTTTTGCATTCTCCATGTAGTGATTCTCCTTCCATGCATGCCTTAAAATAGGTCATTGGTGTTTACATCAGCAGCAGTTTTAGGCATCACAGGGTAGTGCTGCCAGTTCTGCTGATCACAGGATCATTCCTTCTGAACTAACAGTTCATTGTCCACCCTGTCATTATCCTATAAAATAAGATCCTCATTAGGACTTATTTCACCATCACTGTCTCTTATTTTCCCACTTCTTTCTACAGACCTTTATCTTTCACTACAAATGTTCCCTGATTTCCAAGCATCATTTATTTCAATCTGTCATTTTCATTGTGTCAGGCCCTAATCTTTCCTCCAGTATTCCTAGACAGGTTAGTCATAACCTCAGTGTTGTTCAGCCCCCTGCCCCCCTCAGTTTCCTTATGATTATCAGCAGAATTTGGACTTTTCCAGAGAAAGATGCTTGGCTCCAATTATGAGATGCTTTTCTGCCCATATACAGCTCATACAGCTGAAAGCTTCAAGCCTTCAGTTTCTAATTTGCTTTATTCTCTCTGCTGCTCACAAGCAGGTGCTGTTTGGGAAATCAATGACAGCTCCACACATGAAGCAGCTGCAGGACTGAGCCTTTAATGAGTCTTTCCCATTTCTATTTTTTATAAGCCAGTTCTAGCAGCAATCTAAAATAAACTATACATATTGATAATGAAACTGATACAAGTGAACATTACAAGCAAATGGAAGGATTTAGAAAAGGGAGGAAAAGACAAAGACAAGTACCTTTTACAGAATAATTGTCTACATTATCATGCCGTAATAGATAATTTCTTCTCTATAACTCACCCTTGACCAACATACCACTGGCATTTAAAAGACTTCCCAATTACATTTGATATGTGATTTACAGCATGATCATATCTGAATTGGGCCCAGAGATTTCCCCTGGCAGGCTCAGAAAATGTCTGGGGTTGATGGTTGACTTGGCCCAACTCTGTTCCCATCGTGTGTTGATAGAAGATGATTTCAAGCTGGAGGAGTATAATTTTAAAATGAAATTACATGACAAAAATAGATTGTTTCAGGATTCAGTACCTTTTTGAAGTTTCATGCCAGGTTTGTGCTCACTTATAATGGTGTAAATCAGCAGTAACTTCACTGCAGTACCAGAATAACTAGAAACAGCTAATACTGCTCTTTCCCTTCCCAATAAATTACCTTTATATATGGAGAAGAGTTATTTTCAAACTGCTAATATGCATTCAGGTGTGACTGCATGCCTCACCTGAGGGTTTTCTTTACCTTTTGTGTGATTTTTCAAGTGGAGCTATTCTTGACTCTGCCAAATTCTCCAAGTAGCACATAGCATAATGTATTTATGTAGAGTCTGTCTCCTGGGCAAGCTGAAGCGGTGGAAATTGCCCGGAGAAAATTGAAACCCTGATAATTGATTTTACTAGCTCTTAAAGTTTCAAAAGACTTGAATCTTTCCAAGAATAAATCAAAAACTGTTCAGTAGCAGACCATGGGGATTCCCTCCAGATTCTTAGAGTGGTTTCCTTGCTACACTGCAGAAATTATATTCTTACTGATGTAGATTAAGAATTAAATTATTTGCTTAAAATAGTTAAGTCTGTTGCCTATTGGGGTTTTCTGTGTCAGCTAATTTGGCTGCATTATTAAGTGCCATTGGTAGTCAGGATCTTTATGCTCTGGAAGAAAAAAATGTGGCAGACATTAGGTATATGACAAACTCTTCAGGCCATAAAATCTTATTAGAAGGCAAATCACAACCTTCCAACCTTTTTGAGATTGATGTGGAGCTAGGAAATCTGTAGAAAATTGATACAGTGTGGAATGCAAATCTATTATTCCCCCTCCCCTCCTTTTTTTCACATTAACACAGGACTAAACAGGAGAGAAATTATTCCCAAGAGACCACTATAGAAAATGTCCTATTGGTCCTGGTGGTTACAACGTTTCTATCCAAGTAAATTAAACCCAGTGGAGATTGGTCTTGGCAAACTTTTCATTGGAAAATCATAGGACTCTCCCTGTACCGGTTTAGTTGTAGGTGCCAATGGCAGAAAAACCTGCCAGACTGAGCAGCCTTCTGACTTCTAGACCATTCTTCACATGTCACTGTGCTTCTGTATCTCAAGATCCATTATGAGGGCTCTTTCTAAATTCAAGTTATATGTTTTATGTTTATAGGCATTTCTAAATTCTTCATCAACACTATATTTTCATTATGTATTTTGCATACCTGCTTGTTACTGTATATTATCATGTTATAAGTACATTATATTATTATATTATGACATAAGTATATTATGGTCATATTTAAACAGAACAGATCAATGTTATTTCATAGAATCACAGAATCATAGAATCATAGAATGGTTCAGGTCAGAAGGGACCATCTAGTTCCAACCTTCCTGACACAGGCAGGGACCCCTTCCACTAGACGAGGTTGCTGAAAACCCCATCCAGACTGGCCTTGAACACTTCCAGGAATGGGGCTTTTACAGCTTCTCTGAGCAACCTGTTCCAATGCCTCACCAACCTCATGGTAAAGAATTTCTTCCTCATATCTTATCTAAATCTACCATCTCTCAGTTTGAAGTAATGGCCCCCTGTCCTATCATTATCTGTCCATGTAAAAAGTTGCTCTTTCTCATTTATAAGTTCCCTTTCAGTCCTGGAAGGTTGCTATAAGGTTTCCCCAGATCTTCCTTTCTCCAAGCTGAACAACCCTAATTCTCTTAATATTTTTTCATAGGAGAGGTCCTCCCACTTTTTTGTGGCCCTGCACTGGACTTGTTCCAACGGGTCCACACCTTTTTTGTGCTGAGCTGGGCAGGTGGGGTCTCACAAGGGCAGAAAAGAGAAGAATCACCTTCCTTAACCTGCTGGCCATGCTGCTTTTGATGTAGCCCAGGATGTGTTTGGCCTTCTAATGATGTTTATAAAATAACTGACTGAAATAGTGGTATTACATCAAGTGGTTCTGTCCCTGCACACTATAATTTGAAAAACCTGTATCTGTCAAAAAATAAACCAAAAACTGTTCAGGAGGAAAGCCATGAAAAAACTCATTCAGATTCTTAGAGAAGTTCCTGCACAAGAATAAAAAATGATACTCTCACTGATACAGAACTGGCACTGAAGTAGCAGACCATGGCAGTCCACTGATGTCTGCATCCCTGTGTGTGACAGGACTGGAAATGCTAGTCTCCAAATTTCCTTCTGCTGCTGGCTAGAAGGGTCATGGAGGAGAGTAGCTAGAAGTTGCAGAGGGGTGCAGACAGCCCTTTCCTTGCCGGCACAGAAGGCAGGAGAACCTCTGCAGCCTTTTTGCCTTCTGCCAAAAGACTGGCCTGCAGGACAAATCGGTCTGTATGGCTTCCAGGGGATATTAGGGCTTCTGCAGAAACTAAGTGTTCATTTAGGTGGTAGAACGACTAGGGCTTGCCATTGCTTGTGGTGAAAAAGAAACCTTGAAAACTTTTTCAAGTGGTTTTATCCAGCGTAGTATTGCCTTCAGTGTCAGTGTTTTTAAAGCCTTTGAGCATTTGAGAGAGAGAGACTTTAAACATGAACCATCAGTCTTTCACCTAAACTATCCTATGGAACACAGAAGGAACACACAAAACTGCCAAAAGCAATATTAGCACTGGAGGGAGTGAAGAGAGGAGGGAGCAGGTGAGAGCTGAATGTTGAAACTGTGGAAAATGGCCTAGGCAAAGAAGGGAAAAGGAATGTCAGAGGAAGATAGGGAGGAAACACAAAAGCTTCAATAACATTGACCTAATGATGAACTTGTCCTTCCATTTGGTAAGGCTGAACACATTCTCTATTATATAGAGCAAATGACCAATTCAGGTAGTTTTTTTCCTCCCCTGGGAAGTCTATCCTTCAATAGATTTATGCTGCTGATGATTATGTTTAACCCAGAAATAGTTTGTTTGTGATATTCCCTATGACCCCCATGGAAATGCCACTGTGCAACAAAGAGAGCCTAGGGTTATTGATGTGCAATCCAGCTCATAGCTGAACACATCTGTAAAATAAACTCAGTTTTGTTCCTGCAAATTCTCAAGGAGTCATCTAGCTTTAATGTGAGGAAGGTGCATTTCTTCTCTTTCTCATGTATTAGGGAATGATTTCTTTCTCTTCCCCAAAATAGGGACATTAATTGCCTAAAACATTGCAAAAGCTAAAAGCTCAGACACTGTGCAGGTTCCACAGAAAGCACTCTCTCCTGAGCTCGCCAGATGTAACCATGCCAGCATGCAGAATCCAAGTGCCAGTCAGTTGGCTGTCCTCAGCACGTGAATTGCCTGCATGATTTTCAACACACTCCTCTAAATTTCTCTGAGTTTCTCTTTCCATTTCTAAGACAGTTATTTCAATTCACAGCCCGATATCCAGCAGATCCCTTTTAATCTTCTGAAGCTACACCCACATACTCCCCACAAACTTAGTAATACTGATTTTATCTGTGCTTTTCTATTTCCTGACTCTACCATGGACTGCTTTATTTACTTGCATATTTAGGAACAACTCAGAATATGTGGTTTTGTACTGCTTGTAGCTGATTTTTATAATGATGACCCCAACTAATTTCCCATTATCAGCACACTCTGATGTCCCAGGGACATGACCAAGTTCCCAGTGAATCCCATAATTTCATTTGAGCTGTGATAAGAGTTCCCATGCATGCAGTGAGGCTCTTGCAAAAACATGTAATAGCTTTAGCCCCAGTGAAAGAGAGCAAAGCTGAACCTGTCTTGCCTTGTGTTTGCCAAGGAGTGAGACTATGCCAGAGTGAGTTTCTACAGCTCAGCTGTTACTTAGCTCCTTGGTAGCTCAGTTGTGTATTTTGATCTCAGAGCTGATTTTATTTCAAAAGAAAAATGAACAGGGACTGGAGCAGGAGAATTCTTCTGTCGAATCAGAAGGAGCACAAAGAGTCCATACAAACACTCTTATTCTCACTGGTATTCTGATCTATCACACTGTCCTGTCACAAACATCCCCAGAGTTTTATCTTCTCTCAAAACATATCCAGCCAGTTTCCAACCCTCTCCAAAAGATTTTCTACAGAAGCCCCTGACCTTGCAAGCTCACCCCTAAATCAGTGACTTCCTTAGGAATTCTACCAAGCCACCACCAGTGTCTGAAAATTGGAAAAACTGATTTTCCCTGAAGTCACAATGCCCCAGATTGTAGGAGCTGCCTTTTCAAAGTAGAGAAATAAGACTAATGAGAAACCACCTCAAGCATGAACGTTTTGCCCCACTATCTCCACAAACATAGCAAGACCTTTAGTCCTCTTCAGTAGAAGTCTGAGATGCTGCTAACTTACAGACTATTTCTGAGCTGGTAGTTCTTGATACTGAGCTGTCCAGTACTGCTTTCTCTGATGTCCCCTGTAAATCAGGCACAAAGCACTTCTGGTTCTTCTGTTGCCATGGGTCAATCTGAAGCTTGCTCCAAATCATTATAGTTTTGCCACCCTTTGTTCTGAGCCTCTTTGTTTTTAAGTGGAGACCAAATCCCATTTCTCTTCTCATAGCCCTGGCTGCCACTTCAGTACCAGCCTATCATTTCTCCATTGTTTGCATATCTGTGCATTAAACTGACCTACATCTCCTTCTAGGGAGTGGGTAGCAGATGGTTCTTAGGTGATATGGCATCTCAAGATTGTGCTTGAGTGGTTTGTGGGTCACAGAAGTGGGAAATGCTGGTTGCTACATAAGCAGTGTGCAGCTGAGCTCCCTGGGAAACATTCTGCTTGCTTGTATCGACAACTTTGGGCCAACGTGATCCAGCACAGTCACATGCAGAAAGTAGGTCAGGCAGGTTATCCTGGCTACAATATTTGCTTGGGAGCTGCTGGGATTGGGGGCAGCTACACCACTCACTTCTTTTAACATCGCTGCCTTAATGGAAAAGTTGATCAATTCAGCAGAGGAGAACCATGGTGGCTGGCACTGGAGCACTTGTCCTGTCAGGAGAGGTTGGATGTTCAGCCTGGAAAAGCTTTGGAGGAGATTATGAAGAAGATAGAGACAGTCTGTATAGAAGTGTATAGCGAGAAGACAAGAGGTAATAGGCACAAGCTGGAACAAGGGAAGTTAAGGCTAGGTAGAAAGAGAAACTTTTTCAGTGCCATGACAGTCAAGCCAGATTACAGGCTTCCCAGAGAGTTCATGCAGTCTCCATCCATGGAGGTTGTAAAGACCAATTTAAAGCCCTGAGAGACCTAGTCTGAGATCACAGCTGAGCTTCCTTCAAGCAAGAGCTTAAACTAAAGACGTCCTGTGGTCTCTTCCAGTCAGTGAGTCTATGATTAAGAATCAGTCTGTTTTTAACAAATCCTGCCCAAATCCCAGGCTGCAAAGGGCAGTCACAGCTGGGAGTTCACATTATGGAAATCCATCCCAGTCTTTGTGGTAGACACAGAAAAATTCAACCAAGTTCGACCAATCCATTGTCAATACAGACAAATTTCAGACAGCACAATGCCTCAAGTCATTGAGGGGTTAAGACTTAAATTTGAAGAGTAGCAGCTGTGCAAGTATCCTTCCTTTCTTTTATCTTTCTGAGGGCCCAAGTCTAATCTCTCGTGCTATCTCTGTCAGAGCAGGGAATAGCCAACATAGCTGGCTCATGCTGCCAGCCAGCAGGCAGCTTCCCCTGCGCCTATCAGAGACAGTCCCTGCACAGTGCGCACTCAGTCCCTGCACTGTTTGCTCCTCCTGTGTCACTCTGTCCTTCCCGCCTCACTCTGTCTTCCTCTCTCTCTTTTCTCAGTGGCAGGACTACAGAACCTGTTGCTGGAGTGCCCTTGTCTGAGCTTTCTGCCTGGCTTTTTTCCTCTGCTCAGATCTTCTCTTTGCTGCGGTAAGTCTGATGAACAGCTTCCTTGCTGTCATTGCTTGGTGACATGGCACAAGGGCTTTAATGTAAGTACTTCCCTTTGGGAGCGTCAACATGCATTTTCTAGGAATAGCCCTAGGAAAGTCTGGGCACCGTGTGACATCTGAGGAAAACAGGGAGGTATCCAAGGCTGCTAGCAAAAGAGGAAGAAGTAAGAAATTCTTGTCTCAAGAGTGATCAGAGAAATTACTTTGGTAGCGCTTGTGTTGAATTGAGATTGGGGGCCATGAGTGGTCTGCTATAACAGTGGTCAAGGTTCAGGTGCCACATGAAAGCTGAGGCAGGAGGCTTCAGAAAGCCTCCAAGTCTGGTTATGAGCCTGTATGGAAAACTGCCACAAAACCTCCAAACTTTTGTCCAGTTTTGTACTAGGAAATTGCACATAAATCATAAAGCTATTTAAACACAGTGGGTAGCTGATACAGCTGGTTTTATCTCTGCTTTCTAAAGTAACACACAGGGCACTGTCTATCTAGACTGTAAAAAGGTACTTGTATTTTTCTGGAGGGCGATCAGAGCTACAGTAGCAGGGGCAATTCCAGAGTTTAATGTTTGCTGCTTTGAGGTGTCGCTGCAGACCAATCTGGTGTTATATAAAGATAAAAAATCAGATTTTATCAGCATGTGTTGGCTGCCACAAATGTATGTAAAGCTTTGTTTTAGAGAAATGTGTGTGTATGTGAACTTTGAGCATAAAGTGCTAAATACCATTGCTCATTTTAGAAGAGCTTAAAATAGCTCCTGGCTGCAGAGCAGGTGCCATGTGTCCTTCTGCTGAATATAGGGGGATGCAAAAGCTAAATATAGACCAGTCTGTAAACCCTCTAGAAGTTAAAGCTGCAAGAAGGAAATCAGGAAGCAAATCCCACAAGAAGGAAGGGGAAGCACACTGTTTATAAAAGATAAACAAAACTCTGTGACAGTATTCAAGGCAGCCTGCAAGACAAGCTAAGAAGATGTTTAATTTGTGTTTTGGTCATGCCAGGAGGGTGCCTGGGCAGCAGTGCCAGCTTCCATCAGTGTGAGAGATGACCTGGCACACCCCAGCACAGGAACAGTTTTCCCAGCATCAGTGGGATGGCTATTGCAGCTCGGCTAAGTCAGTCATTGGCCCTTGCCTACTGGCCTTTTACTTTGGAAATACTGGCTGTTTTCAAAGCACAGTGAAGGCAAATTGTGCTGTAAATGTGAAATATTGAGGGATATAATCGCAGACAAACAAACTCAGCATGTAACCGGATTGATCTGAGGCATGCACCTTTTGCTGTTGCCTCTGGATGCAGCTGTGGCTAGGCTGTGTGCTCAGCTATGCTGAAAGCTCCATTTCTCTCCTGAGTTTTCCCAAATTCTTAACAGAGGAAGGAGAATGGAGAAGAGTCTTCCTCACAGTGGGGAGGCAGCAGCACCCTCTGGCTCTTGGGGGTGTTCCCCACTGAAGGAGAGGGGGACCACACTGACTGTTTGTGGGCAGCAACCACAAGTGTCAGGTTTCCATCCAAAACACCAGAGCCAAGAAAGCTGCTGATCTCACAGCTGTGGAACAGGTCCAGGATTTGGGAATGCAGGAGAAAAAGAGTAAACAAGATGCAATGCTCAGACTCAGAGTAGTCAGTCCTCCCCCTTTCCATAAAACAGGATAAGGCTGTGTTGGAAATTCAGTGCCTGGAGGCAACAGTAATGCTAGTAGGAGTTGCAAAACTGAAAAGGTGGCCAGTCTAAAATTGGGCAAGTCTGAAAAACCAAGGAATTCCTCTTCTGGACTCTGTCATCTAATTTTTAGGCATTACTGTGTTTAAGCTAGAGCATAATGTAAACACTGGGTCTTGCTGAAATTGGCACCAAAAGCCTTTTATGGCCTGATAAGGGAGAATTCCTTGTGTACATCAAGGTTAAGCAGGCTGGGGTACAAGGGAGAACTGGGGCCAACTGCAGTAAAAACTCCCAGCATCAAAGGCTGGAAGCAGGCAACTCCCAGATGCTGCAACTCCCTCAACATAAACTACAGCGCTGTGGAAGCTGTTGTGCAAAACAAGGTACAGAAGTCTTCACAGGCATTGTGTTTGTGCTGGAAAGCAGTTATCAGACCTCTGGTTTAGTCTGAGGAAGAACAAAATAAAACATTAGTATATTTATTTGTGTGTGTAAATACAACTGCTAGTGTGATCCAGTGGGTGGGCCCTTTTGGGTTAGAAGTTCATTGCTGTGTGTTTCTGGGGTTCCTGCCTGCTCACCATTCTGGGCTGGTGGATGGAAACTCAGCAATTGTGAATTGCCATGGTTTCAGACTGATTATAACTAATCCCTTTCTAGCCAGGAATGTATGTTAGGGAAGATTGCCTGCAAGGCCAGCTTGTAAGCGTCTTCTGTCCTTGATTCTAATAATCCAGTTTCTCTTTCATTCACCCCTGTTTTTCTATTGTTACTGAGACACATCATGCACAGCTCAATTGCCACAGTGTATTTAAAGCCTACAGTATTTGGAGACATGCTTTGTGATTCACAGAAGAGGAAACCTTTAGCCAGAGAGTGCTACCACGTGAGTGATGAAGTTGGGAGGCAGCCAAGGGGGAGAGTCAGGGTACAGAGAGAACATCGGCTTGAGCCTTCTTACAAAGAGGGGGAGATACAAAAGAAGTTAATATTTGGAAATGGAACATTTTGCAGTCCTGCTCTCCCTCTGTGATGAACATATTACAAAAATAGCTATTTTGAACTGGGATATACTTTCTGAGACTTTTATTCTGCCTAAACAAGAGCTGGTAGTCCTGGGTTTTCTAGCTGATTGAGTGCCAACTGCCAATTACCTCAAATTAATGATTGCAACAGTAAACACTAGCCTGAACGTGTCAGAGATAAACATACATTTTGTAGAGTGTCTAGCTTAGCCTTTACAATACTCTTACTGACCTTGAATTAGTTGGCAGTCAGCTAACTCTAGTTTAAAAGATCACAAACAGGAGGCTAACATTTGTGCTATCTGGAATTATTTACTTAAATTACACATATAGGGTGTAATTTTTCAATGTCAGTTAAACTCAATATGACATCAAATCAGATCGCTGTAATTTTGCAATCATTTTGCACGGATACAGTGACTATGCCACAAGGAGTGAGGAAAGAATGGGATGTAATTGTCTCACAGGTGTGAGAGACCAGGTCCAGATGCATTCCTGAACCATTTCTGCTGGCAAGTTATATCTATAGGTGGAATGCAAGGGCATGGATTTATAGCTAACAGTTTTCAAGTGCTTCCTGAGCCCACACTCAAAGCTTTCAATTATTTGCTTGAGAGATGATAACTCATTTGACTATCTTATCTGCAAGCCTGATCATATAGCTAGAAAATCAAATCTTCAAAAATGTTGCTTTAGTGATGGCCATCATTGCACTTCCAAACATCACTTTGACTGGGGAGAATTTAAGAACACTGAGTAATTTATTACAGTAAATGACACCACTCTTATCATATAATGTCTTTGGTTGTGTTATTTACAGTTTTGAAAGCTGTAGAAATTTAGACACTATAGAAAACATACGTTGCAGCCTGTTTGAACAGGGAACAAAATGATTCCCAGTCAGCTCCATGTTTTCAAAATCTTTTAAAAAATAAGAAAGCAATTACTTCACATGCTGGAAAGAACCAACCTAGTAAGCTTCTTCCCCTCTTCCCCACTGGCACCATTATAAATCATATTATTAAGGAGAGGAACAAAAATCAGTCTGGAAAAGAGAGAGAAGGACTCATGGCTGGAAAGAGTACAAAATCTGTAATCAAGCAGTAGTGGGGGTTAGTTGCAGATCAAGGTCCAGCTGTGCACCCCACACCTCTGCATTACTTCATGAGGGCAACACAGAGGTGCCAGCAGCCTCTCCCTCTAAGGGGAAGGGGCCTTCACTACTCTGAGTTTTCCTGATGCCCAGGATGCTCTTGCTGACAACCTCATTACCAGGTCCTGGGTAAGACAGAGCAGGACCACAGATATGTTGGGGGCTCCATAATTGCCTGGCTGAGCGCAGCTGATCAAAAACCTGAGAAAACAAAAGCTTCCCTTTGCAAACTGGGAATAAATTAGCTGAAATTCACCCCACAAAACCCATGGACTATCAAACTATGTTATGTGTGGTTGGGTTTATTTGATTGTGATTTATTCTGTAGTTTGTACTTTGTCAAAGAAGCTGTCAGCAGCATGCAGCAAGCACAAGAGAAGGGTGGTTTATAGCTGTTAATCTTATTATTTGCTGTTATTGTGATGGTACCAAACCACATCTCTTGTAGATCAAGCACCATGCTGGGCTTTCCAAAGGCACAGTGCAATTTGCAGTTGCACTAAAAATATAAATATTAAAATACTAAAAACACTAAATTTTTTTTGTGATTATTGACTTCAGATGTGTCAACAGGAGAGAAACAGGAAATGAAACTAATGCAGCTCTGAAGTGAAGCTGCCCATATCAGAACCAGTGTTGCAAGTAAACAGATCAAGAAAAGTAAACATGTGGCAAATATTCAAGGAGGAAAATGGTATAAGTGACTGGGGTGTCATTTCAGGTGTCATTGCTGGCAGTGGGAGTAAGAGGTTTTCATTTTTAAGTGTTAGATTTAGGTAGGCTTTTCTCTTGGAAAGTATATGATTTGACTTTCTCCTTGCAGGCAAATTACCTTAAATAAATAAGTGTGACATATTTGTCAGGCCAGAACCAATGGATAAGCTGCCATCCCAAATTTTATACAAAATCACTCACATGCTGGCCAAGCCTTGGGAACAGCTTGATGGCTAATTCTTTACATGGCTGGTTCTATGCCTTTAAATTAACCCTCCATTTGTTTTTCTGTCAGGTGCCGCACTAAGCATGGAGAATGACCAGTCTTCCACCTCACCTGGGCAGGACATCCAGGGGCAGAGTGGGGACAAACCTGCCCCTGGCCTGCCATCCCCTGCTTCAGTCCCCATGGAGCAGCCAGGCAGCTGGCCCGAAGCAGCCGTGTGTGACATCTCAGAGGAGCTGAGCCGGCAGCTGGAGGACATCATTAAAACCTACGGGTCTGCCACGAGCCTGATGGAGAAGGAAAGCACTGCTGCAGGAACAGACAGGCCTGAGAAGGGAGAGCCAGGCAGCTTGGAGGATGCAGAGTATGAAGATGGAAATGAAGAGAGTGAGAAAGAGAAGCTGGCTCCTGGAGATGTTTCCAAAGCAAAGGAGCCCAGTGGCAACAAGGAGCAGAAGCTGGAGAAGAAAATCCTGAAGGGACTAGGTAAGTATTTACATACAGCCCTTCTGCAAACACAAGTGAGAACTCCCTGGTCTTGCTCTTTACAATGTTGAGTTTCTGGTCTGGATGATAGGGACCTCCAGCTACCACAGAAAATTTTAATGACCATTACAACTTTTCTATAACTGCTAGTTATTTTTGACACTATCCAACATGTAGGCTATATCAGATAAGAGTTCTTTTTTAAAAAAAAGTACCACACAACACTGATGTACTACTGGGCCACCCACTTTGGTTAGTCAGAGCTGTCAGTCTAATGACACACTACACAAAGTCACTTAGATGAAGGAAAACCTAGCCTCTCATCTGTACCTTAGTGAATGTTATTTTCTCCTGTCTGCTCAGATATGACAACTCACAGGTCACAACAGTAATAATGGTGATACTGTGTGGCATGGGGGCCTGCAGAATAAATTTACTGCCATGCCCAGGTTATTTTTCATTTAGTAAACCTCTGGACTAATCCTATAATATATATGAAATAAGCCAATACATTTGTTCTCTAACACCTCAGCCCTGGCAGGGCTGTCAGCTAAGCTAGAAAGTAGTCTTAGCAAGTCTTTGAATACATGTACTTTCTGCTGGGCAGCCACTAGAGAGCAATATAGTTACATTCTAATCTAATATAGATGTAAATTATTTCCCTTCCTACCTTTAACTCCAGCCAATCTTCAAGCCTCTCCTTTGCATGAGAACCCAAACCCAAATGCATCCTAAGCCTGTAAATGAATCACCACAGACATTCTTACAGACAAGGGACTAAGCATAGGACATGGCATGGATTTTTTTTTCCTCAAAAATTCTCTGAATGTCCAGAAGAAAATTCCTCAGTTTCTACTGCCTTGGCTTTGGTGCTGTTACTGGTACCTCAGCAAGCTCAGTGAAAACCCTACTAACACACAGTGCTCCATCTGCCCTTGTGACAGTTCACACCAGGATTTGATTTTAGCTCACTTCCACTTATTTATGCTGATGCTGTAGAGAGAATTTAGTGTGAAATAAAGGATTTTCTCCAGAGACAGTACTCCTGGTCTGCACTAGAACTGAAAACCTAGAAAATGTCCAGCCCAAAGCAGAAAGCAGATTTTGTCTAACACTCTCAGGAAGGAGGAACATTTGGAAAAGCATATCCAAGCCCCTGGGACCACAGACAACCTTATCTCCAGGGATGTCAGGGACATTTTATATTTGATGAACAAGCAGTGTTCAAGCCCCAGCTCATACCTGGGGCTGAAATGAAAACCAAGAGGTATCAGAGGAGAAGCAATACCTGAATGGCTGTGCAGTGATTTGGCTTTGCATGCCCAGGGTGTTATTAGACTCCCTCTGGAATACAAGCTTTCTCCACCAAGTCAGGGAATTGATTTACACGAGCATCACATAGCCCAGACCTGGCTGGCAGCACCTACCACCCTCTGATTGTTTACTTCCACACCATAGCCTCTATATCTGATTTAATGTTCTTGATGTTTTGTATGGGTTGATCAGCAAAGGAACTGAATACACCAGACTTGATCCACTTTCACTTGCAAAGAGAGCTGTACCTAAGCCTTTGGGTCCAGGCCCTTTCTGTCCTATTTCAGTCAAATGTGCCACGTGTCTGACCTAATCATCTTGCAAAGACATTGAATGAAAATCACATTACACAGGACGAAAGCATCTCACAGACAATGCTTTTGTTAGGAAAAAAGCCCATTACTGAAGTCTGAAATGGAGGAAAGTCCTAGCATGTTTGTTCTCATGGGGCAAAGGAAAACTCAGAAATTTACAGCAAAAATTATTCCTTTCCTTCCAAAATGCCTCATTTCAGCCTGTGTTTTTACAGACCCTTGCATCAAACAACTAATTTCATAACAGTACATCAACTACAAGCTACCTCTAGCATCAAATCTCTGCTTCCTCTTTTTCTAAGGAAAAGAAGCTACCCTACTGATGCAAAGTTTGAATAAGCTGAATACTCCAGAAGAGAAGCTAGATTTGTTGTTTAAGAAGTATGCTGAGCTGGTGAGTACAGTGTTGGCTCTTTTCTGTACAAACTGCCTACACAAAAACGTATAAAAAAATACATGACATTCAGCATGGTCAAACCTCACATACCAGTAGTTTCTGTCCTGATAAGTGAATCCCAATACAGTTGTCATGGTCAGATAATTATGGGTAAAAAAAGAAAAAGGTAAAAAATGAGGAAAACGAGATTTGGGGCAGAAAGTTGATGAGGCAGAATATTTGTACTTAGAGGCAAATCTACCAAACTGACCCACACTGGAGGCTGGTGTCCCGGCTCCTGCCTTCACCTTCTGCAAGCAGTTTTGCATGTTTCTGTTGCAGGTATTGCTTTAAATTATGCATTGGTGATTTCATCAAAATGGAAATAATACAGGATTTAGTATAAAGCTTCCTGTACTAGGAAGCAGATAATAGACAACTGAGACTAATTGTAAGAAGGCACAGCACAATGAAATGAAGAGTCAAAGCCCCTGCCACCATAATGTCACTCCTGTAACAATGCCACCTACCTGACTCTTCTTTCCACACTTAAGATGGGTTATTTTCAGATGAAGGGATATTTTCCTTTGTAGTCAAAGGACTGTATGACCATAAGCTGTGGAAATCTTACAAATGACAAGGCTGCAGCATTTTATGCTTTGTGGAGTGCTGAAAAATGTGTGAAGCAGAACATTGACTTTTTAATTGGTTTTATGCACAGATGTGTCCATATCTCATCATAATGTGAAGTGAAATTTAGCTTTCCATTTTTCATGTAAAGTCTTCTGATTAAATAAATTGGCTTCAGGCTGTTCATAGTTTATCTCATGCTTAAAGGGACTTCATGCTCTTGGATTAACTGAAATAGGTCTTCCTCTACAAAGTACTCTCCACTGCATTCAAATGGCATTGCAGCACTGTACAAAACAGGGGCTGGATTGCCAGTAGCCCATGCAGGAGAAAGGTGCTAAAGCAAAAGTACTAAACACTTGTTTCTGACATACTGTGCAATGTCACTGAAATAAATAATTCCTTAAATACAACAAAAACCTTGTTGGAGACAGCCTTACCCTGCTCACTTGAAGTGGCTGAGGGGCATGTGGTGATTAATGGCTTGTCAGCAGCTGGCTGCAGCTGTGACCACTCTCCCTACTCCCTCTTGTCCATCCCTATCACACACTTTGGATCATGTCTTGCTTTTGCTGAGCTGTTTTCCAGCCAGATCAGCTCCTGGTCTGGTGAGCCGTGTGTTGACACAAACACTTGTTGCAGCACAGCTCAGGGGAAGGTGTAGCCATGTGATAGATGGAGCTGGGTGCTTAGCAGTGCTTCCCCTGCTTCAAGTGGTTTTGGGGCTGCCTGCCTGTAGCTGAAGAGGCCCCCCAGCAATGTTGTGTCCCTGCCAGCCCATGCCCTGGCACAGTCTGTACAACTGTGGGTACACTGCACGCTGGAGCATGGGCTGGTGAAGGTAGAAGCCACGCCGGGGGGATGGGGAAGTGGGACGGGCATTTGGGCACAAGCTCTGCCAGGCTACTCACCAACAGAGAGCATCTCATTCACTAAATCCAGTGTGTTGGGTTAGCAAAGCAGGCTGTGGTTTACAACAGTTTAGCTTATAAACAGCTGTCACAGAATTGTTTACACCTGGATTATTTTCAGAGGTCCGGCAAGTCTCACAAGTGCTGGGTGCAAGAACAATATGCTACAAAATAAATACAAGCTCTGACACTGTCTGCAGTTGGGATCAAAATAAAGCTTTCCTTTCCTAAATTAATTATTTCTCTACAACAGCTTTCAAAAGTCAAAAATGCTTCTATTTGCAGTTAATTTTAGCTTCTATTTCATTAATTATTTGTAAAAAATTATTATTGGGGACAATTTGGCATTGCTATTTACCAGTGAATTGCCTTTTTCATTGCAAAAGTAACAGCGTGTCTTAGATATTCCTGAGAATTTTGAGATATAAGTTTCTAGTGCAAGTAATATTAATGGGGTAAAAAAAGCAAAAAAATGCATGGAAGACTTCTCACATAATAATTAATACCAACTTTATTCTGAGCCCCCTATCTCAAGCACAGTTTGAGTGAATCATGAAATTTGGATAAATCATTATCCACTGAGCACAGGCTGTGCATGCAAAATGTGAAGCAAAAAGAACACTTTTAATGTTTTTCAGCAGAAAGGGATGTTGCCATCTTATTGCAAAAGTTCCATACCTTCTCAGTGATTTCTCATGGGCAACTCCTCACAGCATTGACTCCTTCACAGCATATCCAACAAACTCCATCTCTCTCCTCAGCCAGCTCACCCACTCTTTTGTAGCACTCTTCTCCTTATTGGACACAGCTGTGGCCTGTTAAGGACAGACCTATTCCTAATCTTTGGTGATTAGTACAGCTGCAACTCCTCAGGGGTGAGACTGCCTTCTGCGCTATATTTTCTTACATTCTCTCCCTCCACAAGGGGAAGGGGATAAAAACAAACTTACAAAGGAAAAAGATCTCAGCCTTAATTACAGAAAATAAATTTCTTTTCCTACAATACTAGAAAAATTATTTCAGCTAGTGCAGCTTGATTAGATGCAAAAGCCCATATTGTGATCTACAGGAGCAAAAATAGATAATACACGTGTTAAAAGTTGGACATAAACTGTAAATATACTCCAAGCTGATAAGAGCATTGTTTTGTGGTACACTTAGCTGTGATTTGATTAATAATACATAGAGCTCTCTACTGTAAGCATATATTACTGAACATCTACAGAAAACAGATGAAAGTGTAAAATATGATGCTGTTGAATGTCTTGTTTCCCCAGTGCTCACAGGCTTTCCCAGTCATACTGGGGTTAATTAGTACAAGTGATACCATACCATTAGATAATGTAGTCCTAACAGCAACTGTTATTATTAAAGGTTGCATGTTTAAGCCCATGTGCTACTGTTTTTCAATCAGAAAACATCTGGATTTCAGAAATACCTTGCAATGTACGCACATCTGTGATACAGTGAGAAGGGCAATTGTGTGTTGGAAGAGGAGATGAAATCATTAAAAGCTTCAGAGGTGAAAGATTTCTTTGACCTCACTGTTAGGTTGTTAATTTACAGTACAGGAATTTTTTTCCAAACATCTAGTGATGGACATGCATCAAAAGAAATAACCGGACTGTGCAGGGGTTACTATTAGCAATTGTGTTGCTGGTCCTCTTTGCCCCCTCCAAATCCACCCTGCTCCCTACCAGCCTTCCAGGGAAGGCAGGAGTCATGCACCCACAGAACAGCAGGCTCCCAAGGGAGCAGCAGGGGCTGCCCCTCTTTCCTGCAGGAATTATACCAAGACAAAGAGCCCAAAAGAGGCTCGAGGCACCATGACCCACCCCACTGATGACAGGACCTTCAGAAACACAACTGACAGACACTCTCACATGGTCCTGTGAGCCAGAGGAGCCTGGCAAGAGGAGGTGCCACATGTCATTTTGGGAAACTCTTCTCAGAAGAGAATTCTCCTCCATCAGCAACAAAGCCCCCACATGAATAGCATTCCTGGTCTCCAGCTCCTCTTCTGTTGTTTGTCCAGCAGGTTCCTGGATATTTAGGAAACCGCTTCTTTTTCAGGAAACGGAAATATACGGTAGAATTAGCAACTACTGTATCACCTCATGATCTGGAGAAATCTCACCACATAAAGCACTACTGACTGCTCTAGTTCCAAATGTTGAAACAAAAAAAACAAACCTCACAGATGTCCTTCAAAGAAATTGAAACTAAGGAAGGAAGAGCTAAAATGGTGTGACAAGAACATTAAAAATTATGTCCACCCACCCACAGTACAGCGCACTTGGGACTGTTGCAGCAAGCAGGCATGGGAATCTCCAGGTTCCTCTCTCCTATCACATTAGTGCTAGTAAATACAAAAGATTTCCTAAAAGGTTAAAAAAGTGTGAAGACTTTCCCCAGAACAAAAGAGCTCATTTTCTTTTCTATCCCTCTTTGTTTCATTTTAATCAATGTTTCCCTGTTTTAATCCCCATTTTGCCCAGCTTGAAGAACATCGTGCAGAGCAGAAAAAGCTGAAGTATCTACAGAAAAGGCAGGCCCAGATCACCAAGGAGAAGGACCAGCTGCAGAGTGAGCACAGCCGAGCCATCCTCGCCCGCAGCAAGCTCGAGAGCCTGTGCCGGGAGCTCCAGAGGCACAACAAGAACCTCAAGGTGAGTGGGAGCCTTAGCACAGTAGCCAGCAGTGAGGGGAAAGATGATGTTGACACCTTGCCCTCTCCCTCTAGTACCAAATCAAAGGGACTTTTGCATCTGCACATGCAATATATAATAATTATATATACACTGTGATCCTGAGGTCCGTTTACACCAAGACCCCTTTGTTTCTCATTTGGAAATATCCCGGCACTTCTGGACACTGGGTTTGCCCACACTAGCTCTAAGCCCTCCTTGCATTATTAGGGAGCTCAGTGCAGAGAAGAGCAGTGGGGCTAACAGACCATGTCCCTCAGAGTGCAGATGCGAATGCATGTGCATGGACAGAACCACAGGAACACCAGCTTTGCTCCAGTGGACTCACAGGAGGCTGGTGGATGTTTTCATGTAATTCAAGCATTTTTCAAGTGATTTGTGAGGATCAGTCAATCAGGACATTTGTCTAAAGACACAAAACGTCAAGACAGGAAGAATGCCAACATTATTTGTGGAAGTTGTTTGGATGACAAGAATCAGTTAAAAGAGAAAATTTTCAGCAGTGTCAAAATGCTGGGATCCATACACCGTGTCTGCCAATTGCTTGGTGCATCATGCCATTTAAATGTGAAATTTATAATATGATTTTGCTCCTTGAAAAAAAAGTATGTTCAAGAAGAATATTTCTGTTGTGATCATCAGTTTTTTTCTGAGTGCATGTTAGTGATAGTGTTGGTATTAGTACACAAAAGGCCTCTGCTTTGATCTATTCAAGCCCTTTCTTTATGGGGATATAGTTATGTATAGAATTACACATAGGAATTGTCAGTAGCAAGAATTCCACCTGATATAACCTCTATTACTGGTAATGCATTTTCATTCATTTCCACTGGCTCAGGAGTGGGCCTTCAGGGTCTTGCTCTGACTTTCATTGTGTGCTGGTAAGAATACAGCTGGGAGGGGGAATAGTAGCTCATACACTCAAACTAGTGTATGCCCTAGTAGAAGGATAAAAGCAGTTTAACACATAGGAAAGCTAAAAGCAAATCTCTCTGTGCTCAGTTATAGTCACACAGAACTGGTAGTGAAAATTAAATTTGTGCCTGTCATTTGTATTAGACCTGAGCAATTCCTCAATATTGATCCACACTGATTTACCAGGCCACCTGTGGGTAAAATCTTTCAAAAGAAATACGAGCCAGTTTTAAAGTGAATTAAGGATACAGGGTACAGTGCTTTGCATAGCCTTAACTGATATTAACTAAGCGAATCATATCAGTGGAACAAATCAGTGAAGACTGGGGCATTTAGAAAAAATAATTCTATTTGGAAAACATATTTGGAACAAATTTTGTTGAATTCCTCATACAGTTTCCCAGCTACTTTATACTTATCAATCTTCCTACTAGAGAGCGTGATTTTGCCATTCTCTTTCTATATAAATACTTCCTTGCACATTTCATCTTTACAATTAGGAAAGTCTCTTTTCAACACCTTTTTACTTGTTGGACTGCTTTACTTTGTGACTAGGTTCTCTAAATTAATCTATAAACTTCAGGGTCAGTTCTTATTTCTATTGTGTCTTTTTGCCGGGTGAGTCAGGGAATATGCCTGAGGTGATCTGGTATTAGGAAGAAGTGTTTGTACTTTCATCACTTCTTTCTAAGAATTTGGAGACCTTTTAAGAAACCCGGAATACTATCTTTCCTCTGGTTCCCATGCTATCAGTGTAGAAAAAAACCCAAAATTAAATAAGACAGTAAGAAAAAATACACTTGCAGAATGCATGAGAAATAAACAAAAGCATTCATTATCTTTATCCAGTTTTGTCTCTCTAAGAATTTTAGCATAGTTCTTGGAATATTTGCCATTATGCTTTAGCTCCTGGAAATCTGTGAATGTCCAGAAACTCATGTTCTATTTATTTAAATGAGTGCAATTTTATTTCACTTATGACTGTACTGAGAGGGCCCAAAACCAGAAAATCCATCAAATGGTATTTTAAAAATCTTATGCTTAAATATTTTTATTTTGGTTTTGGCAGGACAGATACTCATAATTTTTTAGTGCTTGGGATTAGCATTTGATTATGTTTCAAAATGTGGAAAATAAAAGCTAGGAGATTGCGTCATTTCAATAGCAAAGGAGAAAGCTGGCCTGCCCAGATCAGAAACCCCCTCTGACTTACCATGTGGTACATTATATGCACATCATGTCATGTAAATGTCATCTTCACTCATCTGGTGTGTGGAATTCCCATTAACTGCACATTCGTGCAGCCAAGTGGTGATGAATATGTATTCAATGCAGAGCTGCATTGAAAATCCACAGGGCAGATCAGAGAAGAAAAAATTCTGGTTAGTATTGGATACCAGCCTCAAATTCTCACTTACATGGAGTCCAGCTACTCTGATTATTTCCTTGCAGTTACACAGATGTTTAATTCTCCCTCCAAGAAAAGCAGAATAAAGGTTTGTGAAATAGTGTAATGTGTTTCCACTGCCATAAAGAGCAGCTCTGCTAAGAGCAACAGCAACTCATTTCTCTGCATGGAGTTCATGTTCTGCCAATTATTTGACAGTTTGGTAGCTACTTAGCATCTTGTACTGACATGAACATCTCAGGTCCCTCATCCTCCCTGCCACCAGGCATTAAGCAATGACTTTCATACAAATGTCGCAGAAGTCAACAGCTTTAGTTATGGGCTCAGCTCCAAACTGGCTCAGACTGTGGAGTCTGGGAATAAAGAGCACAGTTCATTGAAAAAAGGATTCCTCACTCATATCATCTTGGTTGATATGGCTTCAGCAGACCAATAGTCTTCTGGAACTGCCCCAAAGAGGCACGAGAACAACTCCAGTATCAATCACACTCTACTGTTCACAAATAAACTCACACTCCTGTGCTAAATCCCAAACTGCAAAATATCCTGTCTTAATTTTAACAAGGTTTTACTCAATGCATTCTTACATTATTGGCAGCAAAACAGGAGAGCAAAAGCAGTATGGCACGAGGACAAGAACATATGTTTGAAAGGGTAAACAGGGAGTGCAAAGGTTCAGAAAGGGCAGAGAAAAGAGAACAAGAGTTTATGGCTGGTCTGTGCTCAGTGCTGTAGCCACACTGTTATTCTTCTGTTCAGCCAGTTCCCTTTAATCTGTGACTGGGATCTCAAGGATTTAACAAATGAGGCCCTCTGAGGAGCTCCCCAGGACACATACCAGCCCCCATCCCCAAGCAAATATCCTTCTCAAGTATATTTTTCTCCAATGCAGATCAGGTACAGAGAAATCCTGCATCCTGCAAATAAATGCTTGCTAGCTCAGTGTCTTTAACCATGAATCTTTGTATTGTCTCTGTGCTCTGTGTTGTATCATTTTTCTACCTCAGAAGAGCAGGAAATAAGATCTCCTGAGTAACACATATGCAGAGGGTTGGGGTTTTTACATTTGCATGATTGGTAGTCTCAGGATGCCTCGTTTCACCTTGTAACAGAACTGTTTGGTGTGACATATGCACAATCCACCTTTTTTGGCTTATATTCATATGGACTTATTACTCTGGAGAGCTTTAAATCACGGTAGTGACATGTTATAAGGCTACCTGCATTAGAACAATAAAATGTTTTTGAGGAAGGATGTTTTGAAGCCACAGAGAGACAACCTCAGACATGCAAGTTCAATTTCTCACTCTGACTTCTGGAAGTGAAGCACCTGCACTCTTCTGCTTGCTCAGAGCTGCACCTATGTGATGGAGAACTAAGAGGCATGAGGAGTTTTTTAAATGTTGTATTGGAGATAAAATGGAATTCTGACTTAATCGAAACTACCTAGGAGTTCAAGTCAAATTTGGAAAAAGTTTAAAATAAAAATAAAAGGATGACATTGTTTGTAAACATGTGCTTTCAAAAGAAAATTAAATGTTTCCTTTTGGGAATGCTAAAGCAATAGATCTAAAGCATCTTCTGAGCAGCATTTTTAACTCTACTTTGGAAGGTCATTTTCTGCTAAAAGGATTTGAAGAAAAAATACCTACAAACAGCTCTATTGCTGGTTAAGCAAAATGTTCCAAAATCATTCTCACCAACTGAGAAAAAAAAAATAAAATTGGAGAGCTTCTCTTTCATCTTGATGCAAATTTTCTGTATGTCCAATTTCCAAGCCAGGTACTGAACCAGGACCCAACCGCCAAGTCATTTGCCCAGTTCCATGTGAAAATTTTCCTTCCTATTAGGAGAGAGAGTCCTTCTGGGTTCACACTTTGTATTACTCTTTATGAATACACACACAGGTTCTTGTGTGAACTGCAGAGCACAGCAGGGCTCCATGCACCAGGGTATTATTAATTTCTGTGCACTAGAGTATTATTAATGGCTCTATTGCTTTCCTCCCATCATCCAAGTTGTTGGCATCCCTATTGCTCCCTGGACAGCAAAAGGACAAACATGCCCTACCTTGAACAGCAGCTGTCCTACATCAGGCTCGTGTTTGGCATGCCAAGCAGAAATTGGGTCATTTGGTATTCACCTTACTTTATGAGCAGGGCCCAAATCAACGCCTGCTATGTCACATTCATGATACAAATTATACCTTATTAGAGTCAGCTAAGGCTTTATTCAAATATATTTATAGAAAATATCCATATGCAGTGTTGCCAGAGATTTTTATGCAAATTACTATGATAGTTGAAACCTTATTAGAGTGTGCCATTTGCATTCTGTGGAGTGAGTTTTTAGTGTGGTCCTGGCCTGATTTGTAACTACAGCAGATATGGTCTAGCAATTCTATATCAGGATTACCTTTCCCAGAAGGGCAGACTGCCCTGGAAGAAAATGAGGAAGGAATAAAAATAGTCTGTATTACTGGATCCAAAGCAATGAATCCAGATTCTTTCTGCATTGTCTTTTATATAAACAAATCTAAAACAGAAGTTCAATAATAGGGATAAAAATTAAATCTGACTGTCTGCCTTAATTCTGTAGGAAACAACTTAAAAGCTTTCCTTGAATTCACTAGCTAGTAAATTAGTGCAAATGTTTATGTCAGTTTAAAAATTAGGGAAGGAAAATTGAGGAATTGGAAGGGATTCTTCAGCAAGTGATGGATTTCTCTTAAAAATTTAAATCCCAAAGGCCATGAATTTGATATGAAGATTCCTTGTTAAAATGAGGCATTAGAAAAGGTGATTTTTTTAATTCACTCAAAGAGAATTTTAATAAAAGAGCTTTTGACTGTTTCCACTAAATATCTATTTCCAAAGAAAAAGGTGTGATGCAGTATCGTGAATCAAGACATGCATGCATGCCCTCTTCTTCAGGCTTGCTTTGACCTGAAGCTCTGCTCTACATCCATCTTTATATTCTTAGTTCCCTAATTTTTTCAAGGCCACTGTGTAATTGGCTCTGTAAATTTAGAATCTTGCCTAATGCTGGAGCAGATGAAAGCAAGAAAATCTCCAAAGAGGAATGCAAACACGTATAATCCTTCAAAGGGAAGCCTTATGCTACTCTGAAACAGTATTTTTCTGGAACTGCTTATTATGCCTCTCACTTACT
This sequence comes from Calcarius lapponicus, assembly GCA_039654755.1. NCBI lineage: Eukaryota > Metazoa > Chordata > Aves > Passeriformes > Fringillidae > Calcarius > Calcarius lapponicus. The sequence goes on from CM077465.1 coordinate 62,788,444, forward strand.
GTGTTCTCTCCCATTTAACAACAGGAGGAAACAATCCAGCGGGCACGGGAGGAAGATGAGAAGAGGAAAGAAATAACTAATCACTTTCAGGGCACACTGAGTGAAATCCAGGCTCAGATCGAGCAGCAGAGTGAGAGGAACATGAAGCTCTGCCAGGAGAACACGGAGCTGGCAGAGAAGCTGAAGAGCATCATTGACCAGTACGAGCTGCGGGAAGAGGTGAGCAGTGCCCTGGCTGCTGGCTGGGCACTGCCGGCTGTCCCAGGGGAGCAGGAGGCACTGCCAGCAGCCTGGCCATCATTCGGCTGTCTCGCAGGGCTTTGCCCTCTGAGCAGCGCCGTGCCTGCAGCAAGCCCTCTGCGGTGTGGAAGTCCATGGGACAGCAAACCGCCCGTGGCAGCCACGGCAGCCTTGCTGCTGGGGGAGAGGGGCTGAGGCACCCAAGCAGCCAGAGGTGCCAGCTGTCTGCTGAGCTCCCCCAAATCCCTGGGGACCTCCCCCAGCATCCCTTTCCTCCTTCCCACTAAGCTCCCTCTGGGCACCTCCCAGCTCCCTTTCCTTTAGGCAGCCTGTTCTGCAGGTGACAACAAATATATTTTGTTACTTCCAGAAGCAGGCTGGAGAAGGGCTCTGATGTAAATTATTTGACCCTTTCCCAAAAGGAGAAAATTAGGATGACAGATAAAGGAGACCCTTTGAGTTTAAATAGATTTTTTTTTTAATTTTGACACCAGATAAAAATCCTCCAGTAAAATCCCAAACTACCTTTTTTTTAAATGACAAACATCAACAAATATCACAATGGGTCTTTTTATAGTTTCTAAATACATTTACTGTGAGCCTCAGTGCAATCAGACAACATTATCATACTGAATAAAACATAAGTTATCTATCTTTACAATCTGGAATGACTGATACAATACCTGCTTTTCCAAATCTGTTGAATCATGTATGAATTCCTATACTGAATGAAGGAAATGTACACTCCTCTCTTGTGGTGTCTATGAGATGAAAATGTAAACCAGAGGGACACACGCAGAATAATTGCTCCTATGAACTTTGTCTGAGTGAATTAAGAGTGAAGAAGGCTATCAGCAACATTTATCTCCTGAAAGTCACCATGGAGGCAGACAATCTACAGGCTAGAGGAGGCCTCTGGTTTGTTTGGTCTTACCTCCAGATCCCCACTCATGTCCTGTCACCCAGGCCCTACATTGCGCAGGTGTGTCCAGACCAAAGGGGATGTGCTGGGCTTGTATTTACACAGGGGATGTCATGGGCTGTGCACGTGCTCCCAGGCACTGCAGGTGCAATGTGTCTACACCATCATCCACACTGTGGCCATTTAACAGCTTTTAAAATGTGTCCCCAGCATATTTTTTATTGATGAGCAATTATTTGATCTTCATTCATACTAGATACTACTGATGACTGCATATGTAGACCACAGAACTGGCAAAGATGCTAAGGCTTTTTTTTCCCCTACAATAAATCAAAATTGATAATGTACACCAGTTTCCCTTCCCATGCTAATTCTGGCACATTTTATTCTTATCAGAGCTATAACTTTTTAGTAATTGCAATAGGAGTGTCTTCTTGTTTTGCAATGATTTTGTCTTTTAAGTGTTCCAGTAAATAGCTGTATGTGTACAAGCATGAAGGTCTGTGTATATAGTTAAACCTGCACATTCAGCAGATTTTTTTTTACAGCACCTTGACAAAATATTTAAGCACAGAGAACTTCAACAGAAACTGGTGGATGCCAAGTTGGAACAGTCTCAGGAAATGATGAAGGAAGCCGAGGAGCGACACCAGAAAGAGAAGGAATATGTATGTACCGATCCTTCTAATTTGTCTTTTTATTTAGCTTTAGGCCAAAACAAGCCCTGCATGCTATTTCACTAATATATTCAGGTCCAATCTGGGGTACAGTAGCAGAGAAGTTTTTATAGCTACATCAGTGCTCAATGCAAAGGAACAGCCTCTGAAAAGCTGCTTTCATTGTCATTTACAGTTTTAGAGGCACGCTGCAGAGCAGTGGGTTAGAGCCCAGCCTGTTTCCCCTAACTCACTGTTACTGGGCAGCTACTGCCTGGTGATGTTGGGTCAGGTGATGCCATTGGTTTTCAGCTGTCTCTGGTACTTGATACTCCATCTCCCCACACAGTATGAATGCACACAGCCAGAGCATCAGAGAGGAGACCAAGAATGTGGGATTGAAGTGAAATGGCTGAAGGCTGCTATTCCCCTAGGTTCCAGGCTCCCCAGGCATCCTGCCATGGATCCACTTTTGCCATGGACAAATGACAGGAGCCACTTGCTCTTACAAAGCCCCTCCTTCCCTGTTTCCCTCCTTACACTGCTTTGCCAGTGCCTCTGTCAGGCAGGCAGGGGCTGGATCCATATAGCAGCTTTGTCTGCTCTTCCTCCCTCTCTGGAGATGGGGACATCTCTAGCAGGGGGACAGAGAAAAGCAGGAGGCATGTCCTCTGCAGGCACAGCTGGGATGGAAGGAGGACATGCCTCCATCTGTAGTCTCACACATTTTGTGACTCAATCAGACTAAAATTAATTTTCTCAGACTGCCTGGTATTTTCACAGAAATCCTCACATCTACAAAGGATCAGAGTTCAACGCAGGCACGTGGTCCCTCTTCTCAGTGGAGGCAGCAGCCCTCAGAGAGAGTGACAGGCTCTCATCAGCTGGAAGAAAGCTTTAGTTTTCACCAGTCCTCCAGCTAACTCACGAGCAGGATGAGAGATTTCTATAAAGAGAGGGCATTTATCCCTCCCCCATATCTGGAAACATATTAGCACAAGCATGGCTCTAATGGGTATCTTAAAATATTCAAAATAGATGAAAGTATGGGGCTCTAAGATTTGTTGTTAGAGCACAAGGGAAACACAGCATACACCTCCTACCAAAAACAGCCCATAAGAGCATTTATCCTCTTTCTCTGCACTTATCTTGCAGCTGGAACACCCACTCCTGCTCAGCTTTACTCCCTGCTAAAGAGTGAGGGTGAAAACGAGCTGGGGCTTCTCTGTGCAAATCTGCATATCACTGCATGACAATCTGTAGTCCAGCTGACTTATTCTCCTTCACTCTGAAACCTACATAAAGCCAAACCCCAAAATTTCATTCATGACCATTGATTCTTGGCAGATTTAAACTCCAAAAACCTCCAGATGTCCAAGAAATCACTTAAAATGGCAAAGTAAATATGGGCTCACTTTACTGATGTCACTGGGAGCTCTGCTAATGAGTACCAGATTTCAAATACTGAGGGGAAAAAAAACTTCAGAACAGAAGATATAAAAGACCAGGCATTGGCTCTGTGGAAAACTGGCATATACAGCCTTGTGTCAATGACCTTTCATGTTGCCCCTCTCAGAACATGAATTTTGGGGCTGCTTGTCATCTGTGACTGTCCTGTTTTAGCCAAAACTTTGTATGTATTATCCAGAACGGGTATGCACAGATTTGGTACTTTCATTTCTTTAAAGCACTGAAAGTCATCACTGTCTGCAGTTAGGAGTGGAAGATTTTCTTTTGGGCTTTGCTGTGTGTAAGAAATAACAGGTTTGAAAACAAGCTACAAAACCTTTGCACAGTGGGTGTATAATGGTATACACAGCGTACAAAGAATATTTTTCCCAGTGTCCAAAAGAATGCTTAAAAATCCTGTCCCTGAGGTAGGCTGGTGATGTGGGGCTAACATCACCTCCAAGCAAGGTAGATTTAGCTGCAGAAATGAAGGCCAAAAGCCATGCAATGAGTCAAGGCATAATTAGGCATGTCACGATTCATCACGGGCAGCCCAGCACCAGAGAGCTGGCCTACACTTGGCTCCCACCTCCATCCTATTGAGGTGCTCTTAGTCCCACCCACCCAGCCATTGTGTTAGTGCCTGTGGGAGTAATGTATATACATGTATGTGTGAAATCAAGGTGCTTTTGATGGAGTTCTCTCACTTAGCTGTAACTCTCTCCAGCTCAGTAATGTGCAAAGTTAGAACAGCTTTCAGAACCTTTCTCTCCATAGAATTTTCTCATCCCTGTGCATGACCTTTGCAGGATTTTGCAAGTGTTCTTAAATGAAAATTATTGTATGCTTATATCTATTTGATTACTCTTTGAAGGCTCACTTTGATGCCTTCCCATGCACTTCTTCCATGTGGGAATCTTTCCCCCCCGTGCAAAACTTCTTTACCTCAGACAATGAGAGGTGTTCCCTCTTGCAGAGCGTGTACACCTCAAAAGGAGGTCATCTCATTGCTTCCACAGTTCACTCTACACATTCACCAAAGAATGCAATTCCCTATTGAAGCAGCAGTGGTTCCTAACGTGTGGTTTCCACAAAGGGACAGCTTGACCTAAGGATGCAATTTTATCACCATCCCACAACTGGTCAGCACTGCATAATTGGAATTTACAGAGTCTGACGGCAAAAAGAGAAGTTTAATTTTCACTAAGTCAGCCGCTGTGACTGTCTGGGCCTCCAGCAGCTACCATAGCTCTAATAATAGAGTGTAGCATCACCACCCTTCACTAAAGTGCTGCTCTGTAAACACCACATGCAATATTTATTCGTTTCTTGATACTTCAGCCTCCTTGTTGCCACTTCATAGTCTATTAATAAATGTAGCAGTTCTGATTCATTTTCTCCCAGCTTGGTGTTTGCAGATGACCTCAGGCTGCATAAGAACATGTGCTAATTTGAGCAAGCCTCTCTGTGGCTTGCTTCCATTACAGAAGACTTTATTAACTCTTGGATTTTTGTTGACTGCAGAAGTTATGTGGGTCAATAAGAGAGAGGGATTTCATTAGGAGGCAAAAGAAGCAACTTTTCTTTGCCTTCTCTGTCCATCTGTTGTGCTGTGGCTGAAGACATGCTGCAGGAGTTGGGACCTTTTCATTATTCCAGTCACACTGGGTATGGAGGTAACCCTAGCTGAAAGTAAAGCAATTCAGATAAAAGTCCAGTCCTCAGAAGTAATGACTGGCCTAGGGACTGGATGGCTCTGAAGGGTTTCAAAGCGCATTTCAGTAAATCATTCAAACCCTATAAATTCTAAAAGACACTCTAAAAAAGTAGATATCAAAGAAAGGTTAAATTTAAAAATCCAGATTTCATCCAGACTTTTAAAAATGTGATTTTTTTTTTGTACATGAAAAGCGTACCCTCTTCTGAGAAAATAAATGCACAAAGTGATGCTCATTTAACCCATGCCAACTCTTTTTACTGGCCATGGCATATCTTATTTGAAATTTTAATCAAGACCTGAATTAAAGAACTTGATTTATCTCCACGGTATCAAACATCAAATTAAATTCTCAAAATAAATATTAAGAGGCAGATATAAAATAAGTACAACACATAATTTCTTCATAATTGAGCTGTAAAAGATTCTTGTCTAGGAAACTTTAGATGTTAAAAATTCAGTGGGTCCAAATCAAAGGGCTGAATTGATGGAAGAAATATTTTTCTGGAAATATTTATCCAATATACATATTTTATATATGCAGCAAATCTAATTCAGATAGTCTCTGTGCCACAAACAGCCGGAGACTGTCAGCATTTTAGGATTCATCCTCAGCTCTTTTACCAGGTGGTATTTGCGTATTTTACGTGTGTATTTCCAATAAAATGGTTAGAATAAAAGTTTTTACTGGGGATCAAATACATTTTCAGCGTGTGCTTCTACTCGCCTTTCACTTCCAGTATAAGATCCCCTGACGTACATAGTCCTTTTAATTATCAATATATTTTCAGAGCCCAGCTGTGCTATTTTATATACAATTTACAGTACAATTTAAATTCAATTTAGTCCAACAGAGCAAAATCCTGTGGTAAAATAACTTCTTTATGTCTCATTTCTCAAACTATCATTAGCATTCTTTTTCTAAAATATATTTGGCCTGACTAATAAAACACTTTATAAATGTTTGGTAGATGACAGGGGCATTTCTTTAACACCCTGGTAAATGTTTCCTGCTTTTAGATTAAACCAATTGCTAAAATATTACTGTGTACTTTGGAAGTGCTGACTCAGAAATGTAGCCAGGAAAGGTCTCTACAAACATCATTCCTACAGTTCTTTCAGCCTTGACCAATCCTCCACCTGTTTTATCTGCAGCCTGAAGATCAGAATGTGATTTTCCCAAAACACCTTGCAGTAGGGAAGCACACCTTCCCAGGAGAAGCCAGGAAAGAAACTGCATTAAAGCTCCTCCTGGGCTGCCTACTTAACCTGAGACATTTATCACCCTGAGCTGGAATTCGCCACTTGCCAGTGCAAACAGAGCCCAAAGATAACAGGCAGCAGTAAATGTATAACACTTGCTATGCACTGGCTTTCTGAAAACTCCCAGATTTTTTGATGCAGGTCTGACTGTGACCATCCCCACATGCTAACTCATGGTTGTTAATGCAAAAGGAAGCTTGCCATTCAATGGAGAGCAGGAATTTGGCTGGAGCTGTGCTGAAATGAATGTGCCAGAAAGTATCATAACCATTCTCTAGAAGTCTGGTGAAGATGTGGTTAAATACCACACTTTTCATAGCCCACTGTACTGCACACTTAATTCCAAGTAGGTTTTGAACTCCTATTCAAATATGCCCATGGAATGCAAATAGCCTGTCCCATGTCTCAGGATACCACTAAACAGTCTGCCTTACCTAACTGCCCTAACTATATTCACCTGAAAGTTAGACAGCTCCTTATCACAGTAACAGGAGTAGCTGGAGGATGAGGATTTCCAATTGATAATCTAGGGACCTAACAATTCTTTCTCTGTTGCCCACAACACAGCTCCTGAACCAAGCTGCAGAATGGAAGCTCCAGGCCAAAATGTTAAAGGAGCAAGAGACTGTCCTGCAGGCACAGGTGACGTAGGAGAGGTGATTGCATGGTGTGCCTTTGTTTGACAGTTTTTAACCCATGAGGCACATCCCAGGTAAAGTATCCAAACTACCTTCTGTGTATTCCTTCCAGCCTCATTCTACATCACATAGACTATTGCAAAGGAAGCAGGTTATTTTCAAGCCGACTGTAAGGTAATGCCCATACTGCAAATCATACTCTGACATGTGGGTTGTTTAGTCTAAAGAAGAGAAGAGAAGAGAAGAGGCCCTTTTTGCAAATTTTTTGTATAAAAGAGGTTTATAAAGATGGAGAGAGATTTTTTTGCCAGGGCATGTGATAGGACAAAGGGTAACATTTTTTAAAGTGAAAGGGGAGAGACTTCTTTTACATATGAGGAATAAATGCTTTGCTGCGAGGGTGGTGAGACACTGGAAAAGGTTGTCCAGAGAAGTTGTGGATGTCCTATGCTTGGTGGTGTTCAAGACTGGCTGGATGGGGTTTGAAGTAACCTGGTCAGTAGGAAGTATCCCTGCCTAAGGCAGAAGGATTGGACTATGTGATCTTTAAATGTTCTTTCTGACTCTTAACATTCTAAAGTGCTGATTTATGAGTGTTTACAGTGTTCAACCACAGAACAATACATGTGCCTTGATTATTCACCATAATTACCCTTCAGGCAGGTTTCTTATACAGCAAAGCACTGGAGTACATACATATCAGGAAACAAGTTTACCAAACTGGAGCAGCTGTGCCCATATGCTTTTCTGAACTGGGGTGCAAAGGCAGCATTTTCATTAACTTTAACAGGAATTCTGTCTACTAAGGGCTTATAGAGAGGGGTCTCTAGGATTTCAGTGCTTAACTGTAATTTGAAACTTTCAAGAAAATAAAATTACTTGCCAAAATTACACCAGGAGTCAAGCTGGAGTGAAAGGCAGTAAAACCAAGCCATAGGCAGAATATACTACACTTTGGGAGCGATGCAATAATCACCTTGAATATTCGAGTGAGAACACTAGATGACATCAAAAAGAGAGAGTATCAGTAAATTTTTCTAGATTTAAGAAACAATTATGTAGATTTTTTGACCTGTCTGTGAGAAGGATTCCCCCCAAGCAGAACCTTGAGGGGAGTGGTGTCAGTCTGTCAGCCCCTCTTGCGGCTGCCAATCTCCTCACCCATCAGGAAGTGCCTCCCAGCTCTTGCTCACAGTCAATCATACAGGCAAGTTGTCCCAGCTTTTTCTTTGCAGATGGCTTAATTGCTGCCTCTTGAGCCATCAAGAAATTTCAGTGGTAAACTGATAACCTGGACACCTGCTAAGAGAGTTTTAGCTTTTCATGTGTTTTTTCAGAGGCTGAGATAAGCCAGTGTCACACCGAAGAACATCATGTAAACTGCTGCTGACAATAGTTTGACAGGTTCTGCAATGAAACCTCCAAGGCCTCCAACTGAGTCTGTCCTGACTGCAAACCTGCTCCCAATTTTCTGAGTGGTTTTAATTAAACTTTTATGATCAACCAGAAGAAAAAAATTATGCAGGCAGACCTCCGTAGCCAGCTTAATGAAGCTGGAGTTATTGATAAAAAAATAGAACATTTGAAAGAGAAAAGGTGTTTTTAGAAAACACCAGTCAAGTCTGTAAAAGCGTTGAGAATACATGTGCTCCTCCCAGGCTTGTGCAGGCAAAAATTTGATTTGCTTCCTGAAATGAAATACGCAGTTAAGTGTGTTGCTCAAGTGTGAGAGCTCTGTCACTTACATACCAGCCTTCATTTGGAATTACCAGGAATAATAACATTATTAATATTATTTTTTTAAAAATTTATTATTTCCAGTATGGTAGCGCCAAAGGACCTCCCTCATGGACCAAATGCTGTATTGTGCAAGTACAGAACAGAAAGAGCATAAAGAGCTCTTTGATACAAACAACACAAAGCAAAAAACAGATATTATGCCCCATCCCTGGAGGTGTTCCAGGACAGATTTGGTGTGACTTTGAGCAACCTGATCTAGTGGAAGAAGGTGTCCCTGCTGGTCTTTGGGGTCCCTTCTAACACAAGTCTTTCTATGATTCTATGATTAACAGAGGAACAGCTGCATGGAAATTTATGAGAAGATGTTGGGTCAGTGAGATAGGGAGATGCCATAATATAACCTTCACAGTGAGATATTACTCTTTTTCAGAGAAGGTGATGAACACCCACTTCTTCCTTGAGCTGGAAGGAACTGGGGACATCATATTCATGCCAGCTGGTCTCTGCATGGCCAATGCGCCAGAGACAGCCAAATCCGGCATTCCAAATGGTGACAGGGATCTGGCACCAAACTGTGGTGGTGCTTCCCAGGATGCTGCATGCTCTCCCCAGGCATGATGCTTAGGCAGACTATTTTAGCTTCATGCATTGAAACCAAATAAAAAGGTAGAAGCTGGCCAAGACCTTTAATATTTGGTAGCCAGCACAGGGCAACCACTAAACCATGGCAACCAAGAAGAACACAACAAGGCCTGAGGTAGCACCCTCTCAGCATGGCAGTGCTGAGAAGCCCCACTTCCCAAAGCCTTGCATTCACAGCCGTGCTGCCTCTGCCCTCTCTTTCCACACGGTCCTGCTGGATAAAGCAAGGCAGTCCTTGTATCCCTGATCTTGGAGCACAAGTGCATGCTCCCAGCGAGTGACATCTCTCACAGCCTGTTCCCAGCCACTGTGAAAATATTCATATATTATTCACTTTAAATTGCAGAAGCTATTCTTAGTGCTGTGGTGCTCCTTAGGGACCCAGCTGAGGTCAGAGCTTGCCCTGTTCAAGTGTGAAATGTTTTTGACCTAATTAAACAATACACAAAAATTGGAAGGGAAAGCAGAGACAGAATTGAGGTGAGCTTTTTTAAAGCAGATCTGGGCTAGGAGCCTCAGTTCTCTGACTCCCACCTCTGCCCCATCACCTGGCTTTGGGAAGCTCAGGCATTTCTCCTTAGAGCTGTGACATCTCTTCCAAATGTCAATATTCCACTACTACACCTGGTATCCATGTCCCAGCTAGGCTGTGGAACCTGGGCTGCTAAAACAAATCCCTCTGAGTTTTTACTTGTGCCTAGCTCACCGCTCTGGCTACAGCCTTTTATAAATGCAAACATGCAAGCTTCATGTCAGCTAGCTCCAACACTGGCACCATGGAGTTCTCTGTATGGGTTAACCTCCTGTGTCTTCACCCAGCTCCATGGGGAAGGGCTGCAGCCTGTGCCCTCCTCTCAGCCTCCAAGGCCCTTCCAGCCCAGGTTACACCTGCCTGGAACCCTGCGTTTGTGGCTGTGGCAAGGGGCACCATAACAACTAGCTTGAACAAGCATGATACATAACATAACTGTACTTGATTTCAAAGTCAGAATGAAACCCACCCCACTATTAGCAACGTTTCCTAAATCTTCTTTACCTACTTCACAGAAGTATTAGGGTAGGGGGTGAGTTGGCTGCACCCCCTCTACACTAAAGAAAAGTTCCTAGGTAATCCTTTTTCCAGCTCCCTGCTGGTGTGGAGAAAGAAGGCAACCAGCTTCCACCCACCCACTGGAATACTGCAGGCTGCTCTTGACCCTCTCAGTGCTCTGCAGCCACCCTGCCTCAGCCACCACATGTGACACCATGCAACACTTTTCCTAAGAGCTGCCAGGCTGGACAGATGAAATGTCTGATGACCTAATGTCTGATCCCATTTCTAGGGATGTTCTGGCACCAGAAGGAATGGAACAAGCTGGAGCTGGTCTTCTTTTCCAAAGGGAAAAAAAAAAGCAGAAAACAAACAAATAAACAAACAAACAAAACCCAACCAAACAAAATTACAACAAAAACCAAACCATGCAGGAAAAGCCAAAACCAAGAAAATCTTACAGAAAAACTAATCTCAGATCTTTAGACCATTTGTTCCCCCAAAACCATCTGAATATTTTAGATACAAAAAAAAAATTGTAATAATGAAAAAATACAGCCACAGATAAACTTTCACATGGCCAGGTGTAAACTGATAGCAAAATATGGAGTCCTGGTAGTCTGAAATTTGGCACATTGCAAGAGAACTTTATTCTGCTCTGCTTCTCAGAGTGAAGTGAAACTGGCAAAAGAGGCTGGCTGGGGATGGCTTGTTCTGTCTTTGCTGGCCTTGCCTACAGCTGCAGTCCAAAACAGAGCAGACAAGTGCCCTCTCAGCTTGCTCAAGCTGTGGTGCAGGGATGCATCCTGAAGGAATGCAGTGCAGAATCACAGCGGTGTGAAAGTGAAGGCTGGGCTTTGTTTACATGCCAGGTAACATAGAAAGTGAGCAGTGACACTCCTCTTCAACAGGAGAGTGCAGTGAAGCACATCAAGCACTGCCTGTGCAGCTCCTGGCCACAGCCTGAGCCACCAGGTGGAAAGATGGAAGAAGGGAAACCACGATGGCGGCGTGGTGTGGGGATGCCTCTCCCCCAGCTCACTTGGACATCAAAAGCCAGGGTAGCACCCAGGTCCCAGCCCAGCTGGAAGAGTGCTCAGAGAAATCCACAAGGCAAGTGAACAGCCAGGCAGCCACACGAATTGGCCTCTGTCAGGGCTGAAACCCCCAGGTTAAAGCTGGGGTTTGGTGACATCTGCATGGTGAAGCAAGGCTTGGAGCTCAGGCACAGCTCTGCTCATACTGGCTCTCACCTTGAGTTAATCACACTGAATGATCCTGCACAGCACCAGTGGTTGGACCAGTTCAGGTTACTCCTTGCCATGGAGATGGGCCAGGGATCAAAGCAAGGCAAATGTTTTCACAAGTCTTGATTTCTACAGAATTACTTTTCTTCTGGACACCCTGTATAGGGATACCACAGCTGCAACATTCAGGAGAATAGGGTATCCATAACTCCCAGGTCTTTTAAAAACACTTACCTCGCTCTTTCTATTCTTACTCATCTTTCTGCAATGGAGGAATCATAATAGTTTGCAATTATAAAAAGTTGCAAAGAGTTTCTGCTCCCTGATGTTTGTGCTTTCATGGTCTCCAAACAGAAATTAATTTCCATGTCCAAACACAATACTTATTATCTTCTACTAAAGTAGATGTTCACCATCCTGGATGCTCTGAAATTAGTGAGGTTCTTTTTTTCTCTCTTTTAATACAGATCACTCTCTACTCTGAAAGATTTGAAGAATTTCAGAAAACATTGGCCAAAAGCAATGAAGTCTTTGCCACATTCAAACAGGAGATGGAAAAAGTGAGTAGGAGCTCATGCGTGAACTCTGTAATTGATACTTTCCTTTTAGATTTTGATATTTCTCACTCTAATAATTCTACCTGAGATGGGACCATCTCTGCACATTTTGAAGAATAATTTCATCAACATTCAAATAAGATTTAGGACACACTCAGCCACGAATGACAGCATGTTAGATTTCAGCTCTGCAAGCTGAACAGCAGAAAGGAGAGTAGAAAGCTCTCCATTTCAGCTAAAACTGAAAACGCCTGGAAGAATAAATACTTTACTTAAAATATAATGTGGTGGTTGGGTACAGATCCCTGAGACATACCAGATGAGGAGTCTGGAGCCAAATTTATCAGACCATGTTCCCAGGAGTGCCCAGAACCTTCTGGGTGGCTGACACTGGTACAGAGAGTTTGACATAGTCTACACATCTTTTACTAGAGTGTGTAGGCAGAGCTGAAGACCACCAACCACTTTACACCATGTAGAAACAGTCCAAGAGACTGTTTCCTTGCTGCTGGGGTTCTTATTTCCTGTAACGAATGGGAGTTAAAAACCAAACACATCTACACATTGTACCTGCTTTTGTAATAAACAATGTTCTGCTCTGCCACCAAGGCTCAAAATCCTCATGTCCTGATCCAGGCAGCACTTATAATTCTTCACAGAGAGTTCTGCCTGCAGAAAACCAACAGGAAAACTGGTGCTATTTAGCTAGTGGTGCGTTCTGGAGTTAGTATAGAGGGGTGAATAGTCCAGGGGGGATTTCCCTGGCCTTGAGGGCTCAGAAGAGCCCATCTTTAACTTCCAGCAGTCTAACACTGTAGTCTGGTAAAGAGACAAACAGATTCCACCAAATTCTTTACCTTTTGCTTTTGTAGTAGCTTGTATGCTGGAAGTTGGCTATAATCAACAGGTCCTACTGTTGGGACTACAGACTAGAGGCTGAAAGTGATCTAGCAGCTGCTTCAAATGAAATCCATCCCTTAACATAAATTATTACTTAGCACAGACACTACAGCTGCTGGTAGCAGAGCTCTGAGTAGGGCCAAAGACTTGAATAAAGGGGCTGCCCTAATTTCGTCTTTAGCATGGAATTTCTGTTGTGATGCAGCTTTTCTTCCTGATTCTGTAGATGACAAAGAAAATGAAGAAGTTAGAAAAGGATACTGCTACATGGAAATCCAGGTTTGAGAACTGTAACAGAGCATTACTGGACATGATTGAAGAGGTGAGCAGTCTTTCCCATCTCAAGATGCATCCTTTTCCCCACATAAAGCTTTAACTAGAAGAGGAGATAATCCCAGAAGTCAGTGAAAAATTTCTCCTTGAATCTAAGGGTCTTTCTTTCAAGCTACCTTGATAATTGGATGTCTTGAGAAAAAGACAATCCCAGCTGGTAGTGCTTTTAGATTGTACAGGCATCCACTACATCCAAGAGAAACTGAATTATGTAACTCTGAATTTTAAGTGCTCTAAAAATGGGTGATTCTCAATGCTCTCCCATACAAGCAAATTGGCATTAGTTCACTTCATGCTACTTTCTGCATAAGAGCATCCGCCCAGGGAATTAATGTGTTCTAGCTAATGAACTTTAAAATCATGCCTTTCATTAACTTCCTGTGTAGTCAGACTCTAAGAGTCAAAAGCAAGTACTGTGTCTCACCATACTTTTAAATGTGCTGTCCCAGGGGCATTGCAAAGGAAGTTCATAAGCACATTGGAACTCATTCAAAGAAGATAAGAGGCTGCCTGAAGTTTCACCCCAAACATAAGCTGAACTGGGACCAGATCTTTCTGGTTAGCTTTGTAGCTCTGTGCTATTGCTATTTCTATTTTTATGGATTTCTGTATCTCTTGTTTCCTCACTGGGTGTAGAAAATGTTCCAATTCAGGATGCTCTTACAGAGCCCAGAAGCAAGATAAACAAAACAAACAAACAAACAAAAAAAAAAAAAAAAGCAGCTCATTTCCTTCCAAATTCACACCCACACCAACCAAAAGTCTAAGCAGGCTTTTGGTTGCTTATCTGCATGAACATCCACTATGCTTTTCCATCTCTCCAGATCATCAGCAGGTATTCCTGCAAATATATTTGAGTGAAATTGATCTGAATATGTATCCAGAATGTTAATGCATTGTAGTTTCAGGGACAAATATCCTCTTGAATCTTTGGTCCCAAACACCATAGTTATTGAAGAGCAGTTGATGAAAGCCAGCCACCTGGCAGCATCCTCTGAAGGCTGCTCAAATAATTTCCTAATTGCCAGTTCCACTAATGAATTGCATGCACCCAAACTGAGCCTGTACCTTTGCCTGATGTCTTTGACTACAGAAAGCCATGAGGTCCAAGGAATATGAGTGCTTTGTGCTGAAAATCCAAAGACTAGAGAACCTCTGCCGTGCTCTGCAGGAAGAGAGAAATGAACTGTACAAAAAAATAAAGCAAGCACAGTTCCCAGAAGAGGTGAATGGAAATGGCATCTTAGAAGAAGAAGATGATGATGATGAAGAAGATGACACTAAAACAACCCCTTCCCCCTGTGAGCAGGAGAGCATTGAGCTGCATGAGAGTGACAAGAGGATGCTGAAGCAGCTGGCTGAAGCTTTCAGGGTGTCCCACAGGGCAGAGGAGTCCCTCCCAAGCAACAGCAGCAATCCAGAGACCTGTGACACTCAAACATGTAATGCCATCCTGGTGCCAGAACCTCCTGCTCCTCTCCCTCCACATTCAGAGGCTGGGGAAACCTGTGAGCAGCCCAGCACGAGCACACCAACACCCACTGAACACACACCAGCACCCACTGAAAGTATGACAGCCCCCACTGAGAACGGGTCAAAGCCCACCAAAAGCACGCCCTCACTTCCAGACAGGGTGCCAACACCCACAGAAAGTGTGCCAATGCCTTCTGAGAGTGTGCTTGTCCCCACTGGGAACATGCCAGTACCCACTGAAAGCATGCCAGCAACTCCTGAAAACGTGCCAAGCCCCACACAAAACACACCCATCTCCCCTGGGAATATGCCAGTACCCATTCAGGGGCCACCAAAAGCTGCAGAATGTGCGGATGACCCAGCAGATAGATCTGTCCAGGGTCAGTCTGGGAAGCAAACAGGGGACACAGACATGGAAGCAGTGGATTGAAGACACCATGTGTCCAGGCTTGTCTTCTGCAAACCAGAGCTCTGCTTTGTCCTCTAAATGGATGCTTTTTTTTTTTTTAAGAAACAAAAATTGGTTCCTAAAGCACACTCATGTATTTGTATGCAAATGTAATTAATGCACTTCTCTTTGCTAACACTATCCAGTAATAATGGGTCTGCAAATTTTGCAGTCCTTCATCTGCTTGAAGTATAATATTTCCTTAATGACATGGAAATACAATGAAATCACAGGATCTCTTTTTCCCAGGCATGATGAATCATCTCATTCAGGAAAATAATTTTAGTGTTGCACTTCCATGTTTCAAAAACCAATGCAATTCTCATGCGTATATTTAAAGACTCATAATTAATTCTGTCTATTTATTTTGACATTGCATAAAAGGTGGCCTACTTGGACACACTGTGATTTTAATAAATGAGGTGAAAGGAAACTGTAATTACAAAGTAAAATAGTGAAACCATAAATGTGGTCAGCCATATCCAAGGAGCAGTGCAACAACCAGAGGTGAATTTTTGGTCAAGAAATGACCACTCAGCACTGTAACTAAACACCCACAAGCTTTCACCCTTACCTTCCATTGGTCTTTCCTGCTCAGTGTTCTAGAATAGGTTTTGTTTTCGACAGAACTGCAGGGAAAGGAAAAGGGAAAAGATCTTTTCTAGATTCACATGAAACGACTGAAAACAGCAATTTCCAAATTGATGGCAATTCCCAAGGTAGGGGTCACAATTCTCTTCCTACATCCAACAGAAAACTGCTACATTATCACACTATTTGGAATTGCAAGACTGACAGTGGGGATCATGCCTGTTTCCAGCACACAAACGAGGTTAGAAGCTCAGAAGTTGGTTGCAGATCCCACTTTCTAGGCAAGGAGCAGAAAGCAGAGTGGAAGGTACCAGGATGTGTTCCAGAAGAATACAGAAGAATAATCCTGAGATCATGCTTCTGGATGGTGCTGTCCCTCCCATTTAAAGCCACACGAACCACAGCTTCCTCCTGGCACTGCTGCATGGGCTAATGTTCCCAGGAGAAAGGTGAGGACTCAGCTGTCACTCCATTCTGGAAGCAGAGCACAAGTCAATAAGCCAGAAGCAAAGAGGAAGCAGGAAAGCAGGAATCCCTCTCACAGACACCTCCAGGGGCTTGCTACATTCCCATCCCCTTTCTTGTCTAACCAGCTCTTCCCACCTGCCTGCCAACAGCTATTGCTTAATAATGCAGCCACCTTGTCAGAAAATGGTTTGTTCTGGTGCCAAGAACAGAGATGAAGAAGGAAGGAGGCAAGGGAGGATACCTACCCAGACAGCTCTACAGTCTCAAGCAAGGAGACTAAGCAGGGTTTTTAGAAGGTTAAAATATCCCCTAGGAATGTCCCCCAGGATTATTTTAACCTTCTTTAAGCCTAAGTAGGCCTAAAGAAGGTTAAAATAATCCTGGGGGACATTCCTTGTTTCTCATCTCTTTCTTCTGAATTCCACCCAGGCCTTTCAGAGTCTTAGCTGGACAGCTTAAGAATTTGAAAAGGGCAATTAAACAAGATGTTTAGAGGTTGCAAAGGGAAATCTTACAATCAAAGAAACCCATGTTTATAGACAAATCTCAAGAAGACCCCAAAGACAAAGCAATTTGTTCAAGCCAAAGTTGAAATACAGGTGAACCAAGAGGAAAGATGTCACCTTTGACACACTGTGGGAAACAGTGGCCACAGAGTCCTTCCATCATATCACCCTCAAAAAATGGGGTTTGAATCTTTGCTTACTGCCAACATGGTCCATACCCTGGCTAAATATGTCTGTGAACTGCTTGGTTACAGAGCTGACCCTGGGAGTATACAGAGCATAAACTGCAAAAGTGTGTTTGGATATGGCCTGTAGCTATCATGACTACAGTTTTCAATTGTGAATGCCTTAAGTTAGATAACAAGACCTACAGGATTTATCTCATGTCTTTAATCATGTGAAAGTAGATAATTTGAGTCTTAGTTATCTTAAGCTCCTTTTATAAACAGTGGAGAAGGAAAAGCATCTTTTGAGGACAAGTTATCCCATGATAAGACTGGCATCCAAGTCAGAAGGAATTACTTTCTCTCTGAAGATGATCTTTCTCTTCAGATGCTAGAGCCAGCCTAAGACAACTAATTTAAATTTAATATGTCTATTGTTAGGTATCTAAATTGGGCAATGTGAATTCCATCAAATATTCAGATTCAAAGCCCTAAGTGAATGGCCATCTCTGAAAACCAAGCCAGTTATGTGCCTGTGAAAACACTAATCCATAACAAATCTGTATCCTATGATAAAAAGTTATACTCACCTGATACATTTCTTTTCATTTCCATTGACTTAAATTGGTAGAAATATAGTTTCTGTTACAAGTTTTGTTTGTTATCAGGGTGACTTTTAAAATTAATGCAATTTATATACTTGTAATGTTTTAGGGGTTTTAATTCTTGATCTTGTTTGATTCTGTTGCCATTTTAGTAACCACCTGCATGAAACCAACTTTTTTTTCTTTAAATACGCCCTTCTTTTTCTTCAAATAGCCTTCAGTTGTTGATGCTTTCTTATACATTCAAATATTTAATGCAATAATAATGGCTTTACAACTTTAGATTGGTTCCATTTTACATAATCATTATGGTCACATCTTTAATTATGTAATTCATGTCTCATACTTTCCAACTTCAGCAAGCAGGGAGACAAGGATCCTGCAGATAAAAACTTCCTACATAGTTATGATTTATTCTTACAGCATCATTCCTCATGAATAAATACACAGCCTTCTGGGAAAATTACTCCCACTCTATTCCACCTTCCTCATTTTTGCCCTTGAAAGTCTAACACTGCAAAATTCTAACACTCAAATACTTGCAGCTCCTATTACTACGAGTTTCTCTCACATACCTGTTACTTCTCTTCTTTTCTCATGTACCAATTGTATTTTATCCCAGCAGTTTCCTCATTTTCAGTGTGTATGCACACATACAATACTGAAAGCACAGAAGAGTGA
Source organism: Calcarius lapponicus (assembly GCA_039654755.1). Classification (NCBI taxonomy): domain Eukaryota; kingdom Metazoa; phylum Chordata; class Aves; order Passeriformes; family Fringillidae; genus Calcarius; species Calcarius lapponicus. The sequence goes on from CM077465.1 coordinate 62,806,714, forward strand.
CCTCCACAGCTTTTAGTTTCAGGATTTGGCTTCATGTGTTTACAAGAGATGAGAATTGTAGGGAAAATTCTGGCTGATCCCAGGCTGCATAGAGTATTTAGTCAAACTATAGAGATGGTTTATGTAATCTCACAGCTTGTAGAGCTGTGGAAAGCTGGAGTACCCTTAGTAGAAGTAGAAAATCTGTAAAATTTAATCAAGCACCTCTTTATCATCCACTGCATCAGACTGGAAGATTAAATCAGCATCACAGATTTCTGTGTGCTAACTTAGATTCTCTCATTCTTCTTCAATATTAATTCCTGGCCTCCCTTGCTCTTTCCTTCCACTGGTACCCAATATAAAACTGACTATGCACAGTATCCTTGTGAAAAGCCTTTGGGATGGCAGTCTGCACAACAGCTCTGCTGCGCTTCCTCAGGTGCCTCTGCACTCAAGGCACAGAAATCCACACTTCTGTGGGTTTCAAAACCCATTTGGAGACAGCAAGTGGCAGTGAGACCTGCCTCCATGGTGTTCATTGTTATCATCATTATTCTAATCTGGCAGTGTCATCAGTTCTGGTGTGTTCTGTGGTTGCCTCCTTCAGTCCTGCTTTTGTTTCACACAGTTATTCCCTTATCACCAGGCACAGATTTGGGGGTGAGGAGAGGTGGTGATGGCAGCTATTTCTTCCCTACTAAGAAGCAATAGCTTTTTTTTAAAATCAGCATCTGCTGACATTCATTTGGTTTCTGGAATTTCTGTTTTCTCAGGTTAGGTGGTCCAGGTGCCCTATGGCTGACACTGGAAAGCTTCAGCCTGCACACTGCCAGCTAGTTCAGGTTCTGAAAAACAAAGTTGCAAGCTGAACACACCTCCAGTGTCACAGCCAATCCTACACAGAAAAGAACCCTAAGTCCCAAGTGTTGAGTGCTGCTAGTCATTATGCTATCTCTTTCCATGTGTTTCACACCAGTTTCTAGAGAAATAAAAATAAAATGCCATCTCTGGCAGAAATGTGAGTTGCAGCTTGTGCCCCGTGTCCCCATTCAAGGCATCACTCCCACTCAGATGCTGCACCTGCTGCCCTCACCAGTATGCATGGCTGCATTTGAATTGGGCCACTCAAACAATTCAGGTTAAAAATACACCACCACAATCACCAAGAAGAGCTAATTTTAACTCAGATCATTGCAGTGATCCCGTTGGGTTTTTGTTCTGATGGTATCTAGGGAAACATGACCTCAATTCTGGTCACCATAATTACTAATTGAACTCCACCCATCCTTTGCATCAAGGAATCCACACATTTGGATCTTAACTCGGGAGTATAATGCTGTTCTCAGAGTTAATGGCAACCTTTCCATGGACTATTTTAACAGACATGTCCTGGAGCAAATACAGAATTTGGAAAGTTGTATTGTAAATCTCAGTCTGACCCCCACACAAAAGACAGGGAACACACAATATCCAACGTGCATTGGTAACGACCGGCTGCAGCCTTTGGAACTGTGTGTTATATCTTCTGCACACAAAGAAAGCTCCAACACTTCCATACAGACACCCTGGGATCTCAAACAGGAGAACAGGTCAAGTGCCAGCAGCAGGGTGATCACTCAGACTTCAAGGATCACATCTCGGGTCTCAGTCACTGTGGTGGAGGCTAATTGGCAATATGACTCAGCCATACGCATGTACTCAGTTTCTCCTTTTCTGTCTATCTTCTCTTCTCTTCCCTTCTCTCTTTTATTTTCTTACAAAATGTTATTAAATCAAAGTTTATAGACCACAGCATCCCAGAACACAAGACTCTGCTCCTGTTACACTGGAGGCTGAATGTAATGTCAAAAAAAAAAAAAGACTTTTTTTCACAGAAAGAAGAGAAACAGTGAAGAAGACCGTGTCATTTTTACTAGAAGCAGGCTCTATTTGTGGGTTGGTAATGCAGTGTTACCTCCTGAAATCCAAGGTCATATTTGAATTACATCAGCTGAAGACAGTTTTGATTTTAAGTTTGTGCTTCTAGACCATCGCTAGACTCCCAGACCATTGCACAAACCCACACCTTTAACTGGTGCTGTTCTGCACAGCTAGAGAGTCTGTTCAGAAAGGTCTTGATGACAGAAATAGCGGCTTGACACAGTCAGAAAGAGATGGACCTGCCACCATGAGAGATGTCTTAGCAGCAGACCTCTCACCTGCCTTGGTCAACCCATTTATCTCTCCTGGCATTTTCCGCATCATTAAATACACCCATAACACTTCAGATGAAAATAACTGCAGTTTACAAGCATGGTTCACAACAGCATGGTATGTTCAGCTGGTGCCTCAGAAAGGTGTCGTGGTTTAGCCCCAGCTGGCAATTAAATACCATGTAACCACCCCTTCACTACCCTCATCCCCACAGTGGGATGGAGAGGAAAATCAGAAAAGGCAAATCCCATGGGCTGAGATAAGAACAGTTTAACAACTGAGATAGATTAAAATACAACAACAATAATAACAATAATAATAAAAATAATAATTACAATAGTGATGAAACAGGAGATAACAAAGAATGAGAGAGGAATAAAACTGAAGAAAGATGAGTGATGCACAATTCAATTTTTCACCATCCACTGACCAGTGGATGCCCACTGATGCCCAGACTGTCCCTGAGCAGCAATCAGCAGCTCCTGGCCAGCTCCCCACAGTTCATATACTGCACATTTCACTCTGTGGTGTGAAATAACCCTTTGGTGAGTTTGTGTCAGCCGTCCTGGCCATGTTCCCTCCCGGCTTCTTGTGCACCTGCTCGCTGATAGAGCATGGAAAACTAAGAATTCCTTGACTTAGAATAAGAACTAGAGAGTAAAAACTAAAGCATCATTGTATTATCAACATTATTTTCATACTGAATCCAAAACACAGCAGTGTACCAGCTACTAGGAAGAAAATTAACCCTACTGAAACAAAGCTAGGACAAAAGATTGAACTTCTGTAAAAGATCACAGTGACCTTGTGCCTGCAGAACAGCAGCTGACAACCCACCCACCACATTTTTAGTTAATTATGTTTGCTCTATTAACTATTTCTATGTCTCTGTTACATATATAGCAATAAAGATTCTTAATGAAGCACAGCTTAAGCCGCAGTTACTGGTGAATTGACAGATAGCATACTGACATCCTAATTATGTATTAATGTAACATATTGACTGGTGAAGGTGTTTTGTTACAGACCTGCAGAGCTGTAGTAAGACATTTTAGTGGTGTAAGCCTTGCAACACCACAGCTGCAGGGGCCCTGCTGCTCTGCTTGGTGCCCTTCTGCTCCAGAGAGGACAGGGGTTTCTTGCTGCACCCTGGAGAATCCCACAGATATCAGTGGATAGCAGGGGGAGACATAGAATGCATACACCAGGTGGTGGTACACCTGGAACTCCTGCAAATTTTGCACTATGGTCTCTGCTCTGTGTCCCACACAAATTAATGGCCTTTCTGCCTCATATTGCTGCTTGTAAAATGTGGGTAGTGAATGTGGTTGTGAATTATTTTGAGTGCAAGTAACATTTACTCCTCAGTAAGACTAATTGCTTTCATCTAATTTAAGATGCAATTAAAAATTATAATCATGTAATATCTTATATTGGTAGGGAACTTTAGAGATCATCTCCCCTTCCTAAGAGAAGCAGGATCAATATTGAAACTACATCAGGTTGCTCAGGTCCTGTCAGTTCTGAGTATTTCCAAGGACAGAGACTGCATGTCTCTGGATACTTGTTCCCATGTTTGATTTTTCTTCACAGTGAATTTTTTTTCTTTCTATTTAATCTTCCTTGGTGCAACCCATATCCTTGGCCTCCCTCCTTGCCATTATGCATCACTGTCTTCTCTATAGCCTCCCATCACTAGTTTAAGATTCCCTCTGAGCCTTCTCCAGGCTGGACAAAACCAGTCCTTGAGATGACATGGGACATTCTCATTTCATAGCAAGAGAACCCACGTAGATGTTTAACTGCAGCAGGGCAGTCCCTGCCTATTCACACTGCTGCTACCCAAGTAAAGAAGCCACCACCTCCCATTCATCCACCAGTTTTCCCAGTATCTCATCATGAACTCCATCACAGTGGAAACCCTCACCTAGTTTTCCAGCACGGCAGCTCATGTGATCATTTTCTAACCCAGCCTGGTGAAAATGCCTCAGGCAGCTTTAGATTGTTATGGAAATGCTCGAGCAAACGAAATAATTTTGAATTGGCTTTGCTCAGGGGATGACTTTGTAGGCAGCTGTGCCAGATGAGCAGAGAAAAAACTGTTGGCCAACAGGTGGGTTCATCCAGGTCCATTGGGAATGCAAAATCCTCATCCCTCTGTGGCTGCAGCTCCCACAGGATGAGTGGCACAGCAACAGCTACTTGAGCACTAATTCCCATAGGCTCAGGCTCCTGTGCTTGATAGAGTTTCTCTCCTGAGGTTTTGTGAAAACTTTCTGAGTCCTCAGCAGAGCAGTAATTGTTAACAATAACATTTACACAGGTGTATGAACTTTCCACATACTGTTCCTGCTTGCCAAGCAAAATGTTACAAGGATCAAGAAGAAGAAAAAAGCAGCAGCACAAGAACTTAGTTAAAGCACACCCACACGTGCTATGTTCAAACAGAGAAAGCAAAACAAGCAAAAGTCTCTCCTAATCCTTAAAGGTTAAGAAGCTTAAGTCAGTTTTGTAAAGACATTTTGTCTTGTCACACCAGCCTATTACTGAGAAGCCACTTTACACTAGAATACAGTAGCACAGAATAGAACAGTTCAGTTGGAAGGGACCTACAATGATCATCTAGCCTAACTGCCTGGCCCCTTCAGGGATGACCAAAAATTGAAGCACTTTGTTAATGGCACTGTCCAAATGCCTCTTAGATACTGACAGTCTTGTGCCATCAAGCACTCCTCTAGGAAGCTTGTTCCAGAGTTTGACCACCCTCTTACTAAAAAAAAAAGCTTTCTAATACTCAGTCTCTGTTGCATTTTTGAACCATTCCTATGCATCCTGTCATTGGATTTCAGGGAGATCAGCACCTCCCACTCCATGTCCCCTCCCCAGGTAGCTACAGAGAGAAACAAGGTCAAAATTCAGCCTCTTTTTCTCCAAACTAGACAGGCCCAAAGTCCTCCTCCACTCCTCACAGGACATGCCTTCCAGCCCTTCCACCAGCTTTGTTGGCCTCTTCTGGATGGACTCAAGGACCTTCACATCCTCCTTAAATTGTGGGCCCCAGAACTGCTCACAGTGCTCAGGATGAGGGTGGTGATGCCATGTCTGACACACCCCAGGATACAGTTTGCCCTCCTGGCTGTCTGGGCACACACTGCTGACCCACTCTGAGCTGCTGCCCACCAGCACCCCCAGATCCCTCTCCAGGCTCTCCTCTCTCAATGTGTACTTGTACCTGATGTTACTCTGTCCCAGGTGCAGAATCCAGCATTTGGATTTGTTGAATTTCATCCCATGAATCATTGTCCAGTACTCCAATGTTATCTAGATCCCTCTGCAAGGCCTCTCCTCCCCCAGAGTCATCAGCACCTCCCAGCTGAGTACTATCAGCAAACCTGCCAACAGGACATTCAACTGCTGCATCCAGATCATTTTAAGTGTATTAAACAGAAACACACCCTACAGGGCATCTCCCAGAGGTTCTCCAACCACCAAAGAATGAACAATGTATGTGCGATAACCCTTTTGAAGCCTGTTGGATGTGTACTTTTATTTTGAAAACTGCTAAAATGACTTAGCTAACAGTCATGGCTGATGAACTACGTAACTGCAAGGACTTGTGAGGCATCAGCTTGGTCCCAAAAGACAGGGGCAAGGTTAAGTCAATATGATGAAGCTCTCACATGGTCTGTGCCCTAGCACTACTGACTCCAAGACTCAAAGAAGCCTGTCTGAAATATCCTCCCCTGTGCTGCTGCAGTGTGCACCTGCAGCAGTCAGAGGGAGCAACAGTACTGCGGAGGAAAGGCAGACTTATTCTGGGGACCTCACTGCCACCCTACAGGTTTCCAAAGGTGTGATACTGACATTTTTGGATCCTGTACATTTTCAAATTGACACAGTCAAGCCAGTGTAGGTTCCCACATGCACATTTATCGTGCCTTGGCAGCCATCAAAATAATCAGAAGAAAACAAAAGTTCACAGTTACACAGTATTTTTCCTGAAGATTATACACATGTAGTTTAAAACTTGGCTTACTCTCTCTGGCTTACCTCACAAAACGTTTCCACTACTCAGCAGCTGAACACAGAGGGAAGAGAGGATTCAGCAGTAATCTGAACTAGAAAGTCCAGCTGTTTTACCTGTAGATGTGTGTTTGTGCCAAGGTGGCAGGTGAGTGGTCATGGGACAACAGGGCAGTCTTGCTCTCAACCCAGGAGCAGAGCAGGGCTGGGCCCTCCAGCACTCCTCTCCTGCCAGCACATTCCCATCAGAGGCCAGACATGAAGCACATCAAAATCTACACAAATAACAGAACTCCAGTAAGGCCACAACAACACTGCAGAGGCGAGTGCCAGCGTGCAGACACCATCCTCAGCAAAAGCTGACTGCAACCCACAAACTCCCACCCCACGGCGTCTTTGCATTAGGCTGTGACCACTGCTAGGGGCGGTGACTCCCTCCAGCTCTAGTGACCTTAATGACAAGACAGAGACCAGAGGAAGCCCTTTGTATTTGAACGAGGTTTCTCACCAGCTAAACTTTACATTGCAAATAAACTAAATGAGTCATCAAACAGCTTGAGTGAAGCTCTCTTAGTCTTCACCAAAGTGCTAATTCCACCTCTCCCCCATTTGTTGAGTCAGAATGTCTCTCCCTCCAGCCCTGCTCTGCTGTACACAATCCAGAGAGGAACTGCAATGTTGATTCTCCCATCACCTCTTTCATGCCTTCAGCCAAATGTCCTCACCTTACTGTTTGAGGTAGATTTCTGATTCTTTTCTTCCTGCGAAAGGGATTTAGCAGATAAACCCTCATTAATACTATAATTCTTATTAAGAATTCCTTGCTAATGAGAGATCTGCCAAACACATGACTAGGCTAATTTGTGCAGTGCTTGTTCTCAGCAATACCTGTACTTTTGTGGTGTCCATCAATTATCCAAAGCACTAGTACAAATCTGGCATAAACAGGCACAGCCCCATTTTCACAGGCTTCAGGAGACAGAGGACAACTACATGCCAAAATACCACCTTGGCTTCCTAGATCTGCTGCAAGCTACTCATTTCTCACTTTTTCCAGCCACAAACAGGCAGCTGCCAAAACCTACTTCTATTAGGATCTTCCCACAGAGCAGAAAGGTGGGTGGGCAATCCTGCTCCACCTGCTGCAGAGCCAGGCCGCCCCCTGTCCATGAGCACTAAGCAGTCACACACACCATGGCAGGGACAGCCATGTGCTCCCGCCAATCTTCCAGTGCATGACTAACGAAGCAAGGACCCTCTCCAGACCCTCTCCACCTGCATGGTGCAGGGAACTTGAGCAGGCTCACGATGCTTTAGGTTCCCTGCATAACAGGTCTCACATAATCATAATTGACATGTAGCAACAGGGATGGTGAAGTGCTGCTGCTTTTTGCCTTGCTTTTCCATGACAGCCCCTTAAATAGTTCTCAGAAGATCACAAGCATATCAGAGATGTGGGAAGCAGAATGCAGAAGCAAAACAATTCAGCTCAGCTATGTCCATGCTGGTCCTCTCCAAGGCTTCCAACTCTGTACAAGCACAAAGGTGCACAGAGCCAGGGAAGGGGGACTGCAAGGAGCCAGGTCCATGATCCCCCCAGCTGTGAGCATCCCTTCAACTCCAGCATGGGTGGGACAGCAGAGGTAAGGAACAGGGGCTCTTCCAGCCAGAGGCAGAGGAAGTTAAATTCAACAAGGCACAAGCGTTGCCAATTTTTTAAGTGAGGAACTGAATACAAAATCAACAGAAAGAATTGCCATGAAACATGTGTGGAAATGGCCCCTACTCTGCACTTTTTACTCCAACCAACCTGGCTGCTGCTGCACTGCTTCGAGCAGTGGATTACACTTTGTGTGTCATTGTGCTCCCAACCGTTCAGTTTCCCTGCTCCACCTGGCTGTATGCTGAAGTCTGCAGCCTGATCCCCCTTTTGCCATCAACCTGGCAGCCAACCTAGCCATAACTGCACCAAATGGAGAGGCTGACCAATGGCAAGGAAAGACTTCCACACAGTTCAATATATTCTTTGGCAGAAAACAGATTTAAAAGCAGGCTAAATTCAATTATTTGTATAACTGGAATATCCTTGTTACAGGGCTTGTAACCATAGCAATCACTTTAAAAAATGCTTTAAAGAAAATATTCCCTCGTTATTAAAATATTGATTTTAGATTCTGATTCAGTTTCTCAATCTTCCTCATTTCTGACCTCAGAGGTGCTGTCTGCCTTCAAGTCTTATAAAATACATGGAAAAGAATGAGCTTGGCTCAGAAACACCAAGTATCCTCAGCTAGTACTTGTGTCTTGTGCCAACAGAATGATGCTTCTTAAATACACAAATACAAAAGGATCAGGTTGTCATCTGGGGATTGGGAGGTTTGCAACCATTATAAAAGTAACCAGCTAGCAGGGATGTTTCTCAGAACAAGTCTGAGGCAATTAAACTCAGCCTACATTAATCACATTGCAAACACAAAGTATTACTTCAGTTGGAGCCAGACTCATTTAAAAGCTCAGGCACTGAAAAAAAAAAAAGTAAGAAAATTAGAGGGAAAAGGCTGAAGTATTTGGCAATTGGCAATATACATTAAGGTCCCTTGATATTATGGCTGGATTATCTTCTATCTCCACAGACTCCATTCCACAGTTATGACTCTTGTAAGAGTCATGCAGGCATCACACAAAGGCAGCATTGATTTGTTATTCTGTAACTCTATCTGGATAACCAGGGAGAATTTGTTTTGAAAAGATTCAGCCATGTCTTTTACTTTTTTTCGGCTGCCTATTAAATGAGTATGTAGCCAGGAAAATGGGACACAGAAACTGTAAGATGGATCTGATCTGCACACACGTTTTTCTCACAAGAAAACAAATACAGTGCATGTTTAACAAAAGGGAGTAGCTCCAGGGTTACAGTCTATAACGGAGCTGAATGCGAACTCCTGAATATACAGCACCTCAGGGAGGTACATTAGGAAAGGTACAAGAAGGAAAGTATTTTCTTCATGCGAGGAAGGAAAAAATATCTTCTTGAATCATGACTGGAGAGTCCCTCCTGGATGCCAGCACAGCTGGTTTGGCTCTGCAACCTAGCCCATGTGAGTTTCAGATCAGGTGGCCTGTGGATTAAGGAGCTATACCAGCTGCTTTAGCTTCTCTCCACATCCCACTGATCTTGGTTGGACATTACTGAATGAAGAGCAAACATGCAGGAAGCTCAGTGACTAACAGATGTATTTAAGGCCAAAAAATATTCACGTACCTAAAATACTGCAGCAGCTGTTTTGTTTTATATGGTCAGGTTCAGAACAAACAGAAATTGCTTCACAGAATACTGTCAGAATAGAAATCAAATACAAATGTATCTGTGTGAAACCTGGGCATGTATTTTTAGGTGCACACACCCACACACATATGCAGCCTGAATAGTTCATTCCCCTCCTCTGACACAGTCAGGGAAGCCTTCAAGAGGAAAATGAGCCCAGGCATGCTCCTAACCCAATCTGCCTGCACCACCCCTATTTTAACTACATACTGTATCATGTACTGGCTTGAAAATCTTTTTATTTCCGTGACTTTCTCCTTCCTCTACATTCTCACAGTGCTACTCAGTTTCTTTTAGCAACACAGTAACACAGCAGATCAAACCTGAAATTCTGCAGTTTTCACTCTTTGGTGCTCAGTACCAAAGACTACAGTAATTATGCTAGGGGAACAGTCTCTACAAAACATTAGTTCTCATTTAGTTTTCCCACACTGGCTTAAGGTTTAAACCATGACCTAAGACCCTTCAGCAAATTATCAATATGGAATCATTGCAGTCACTTGCAATTAGCTGATGGCAGCTTATTTACATTCCCATCCCACGAGCAGATACTCATATTTTAAGCAGCAGTTATCCAGAAGGCTTTTCACAATTAACATACAGGTTGTCAGTTTCAAGGTTATTCAAACCAGCCACAGTATCTGCTTCCAAAATTAAACCTGCACAGCTACAGTGGGCTCTTTAGAGAGTGTTTCCAAATCTCCAAATCCCACCTCATGCCTCCTGAACTGTGGCACTCCTTCCCTCCCAGAAATATTTGCTTTACCTTTTTTATGTTCAGATAGCCTTGATCACTTGCATCCTTCCTGAACTTCTCTGTGGTAATATATAAAGGCTGAAAAATCATGCTAAAAGCATATGGTGCAAGGTTTGCTAAAATGGATGATTTCACGATTAGTTAGACTGCTGAGAAACCTTAGACAGGAAGCAAAGATTTGCATCCGGGTTTCAGAGATGAAGTGTTCTGTCATAACGTAGGAAACCCTTTTGCCCTAGGTGCTACCCTGTTGTGTGCTCCCCTCCAGAAGCTCTTCTGATCTTTCACAGGCATCAGAGGGTACTTTTCCATTAACAGACTCCACCAGAAGTGAAGGATTCAGCACTGTGTCCTCCATTCAGCCCCACAGGGAGCAGCTGGCACAGCAGACTGGCATTCCTGAAACTGCTCCTGCAGGACTGACTGTGCTACAGAAGGAGCATTTCTGCCATCAACAAAGTGAACAGGAGCTCAGTTTGGCAAGGTGACACACCACACACACCCCACCGTGACCCCTGCAGTACAACAATCTTCAAAACAACAACAACTCCATTGCAACTGACACCAAAATCCTGTTTTTACTGTGACCTTTAAACTAAAGGCAACTGGAGTAATTCTATAAAGAGCCGGTGTAAGAAACCGCTCCAGAGAACAGGGAAAGAAGAACCCACACCATTAGCTGTCTGGTATTTATTACTTTTTAATACAGAGAACTCACAACAAAATATTCTCTAACAACACACATAAATGATATCATAACCAATTATTTTAATTTCATCAACATTCATTTGCTATGTACATATTCTTCCATCTGCAAAAGTGCAATCCAAGAATGTCTCAACAAGAAACCTTTATGGACAAGTATATTTTTGAGGGGTTTTCTCACCAGTGGCCTTACAACGTGTTTGTCCTTGGTTACTTGGTACAGCAAAATGAGGAACACATGGGAGGGGAAAAAAACAGGAAAAAAGAAAAATATTGGGCTAGATGCCTCCCTTGTAGGAATATTCCTTATTTTTCCAATTAAACTCATTATGAATACACTGCTCATTACAGGAGATGTTAATGTTAATAGACTATAGGATAGTCTATGGTCTCGCTATAAAACACTATAGTTTTAATGACTCTGCAGCATTAGACAGAACAACAATTTCAGGCTGTTCATGTTGGTAGATGTCAAATTACACATAGTTGTGTAGAAGACGTCAATTTCGTTAGTTATGGTCATCAAAATTTATTTGTAGACATCTTACTGATGGATAAATTCAGTTTTACACATCCAAAATATGAAGCCTACCTAAATGCAAGCCTCTCCTATGGAAAGGAGAGTTAACTACTGGAAAGAAAAGCATTTGCACATGCAACTCCTATTACTATCACAAGGAGTATCATGCACTTAAGAGTAGAATGAACCTCCAAATCCAGAGAACTGCATTCTCATTTGAAAAACATATTGCAGGCAAATTTAATCTGACCATGGGCCAGCTTAAAAAGAACACACACCACCAGAGAAAGGAAAGGTAATGAAGAATAAACTAGCCAAATAAACAAAGCAAGCAGCTCCCTAGCTTGGGAGGTCATTTCCCTTATGATGCATTTGTAAGCTCATGACTACTTCCAGTGCTTGTCAAGACAGGCAGCAGAGCAACTGTGGTCTAGTTTAAGCTCCAAAGTAGCCATTAGGTCCCAAAGAAGTTGTATTTGCACTTCTACTTCAGCAAAGCCCAGGAAACTCTCCTGGCCAAAGGTGAGGGCTGACTGCATGACTGGAATCTGCATGTTAGAGAAAATTGTGCATTTTCCAGTGACCCAAGAGCAGCTTTCAGTACCAACAAGAAGCATGGAAAGCCTTTACAAATTAGGGATAATTTACTTTGGAGTGAAAGTTCAGAAGAACTTTTCTGTAGCTCAGCTGGTTTCCACTAAGAATCATTTTTACAGTGCTATGTATGCTGCTAGCCTCCAGTTGAGAGATGTGTTTTACAAGAAAATAGGCATTCCTCAAGCAGTAGGTAAGACTCAACAACAGAATTAAAAGGAAAAGCTGGCAAAGAACTAAACTGCTTTCTTAGATAGATTTGTATGTAATTCCTTATCAGTGTTAAGACTTTAAATGCGCTTTTCCCTTCCCGTTTTCTCAGTCTGCTCCATTCCTGGTTTTGACTTGGATGTATTACACAATCTCTCAAATACTTATTTTTAAAGCTGACCATATCTCCTTTATTCCATGTCTACTCATTTTTGATTATCGCACATACAGGTCTAGAGAGGCATCCAAGAACCTAAAGGGCAGAATTATAAATTAAGCTACTCTAAGGGAAGCAAGGGAACAAGTATCTAGGACAGCTCCAGATCCCACTTCTCCCCTACCATGTGCATTGCACAGTGACACCCTCCCAACACTGCACAAAAAACAGCACACAGTGCCATGTATCCTGTGTGGGAACTGACACCCCAGAGTCATGATGTGTGACTGGCACTGAAGACTGAACCTACAGTAAGAGATGTATGCTTTAATTGCCCTCTTTAATTGCTTCATTACAGGAGCTTTGTCTTTGCTGTGTGATTTCAGGCTGCTTTCTGTCTGCTCTGGTTCTCAGGGTCCTGCCAGGCAACACAACTCCAACCTTGTCAGCCACCCTAGCTCCAGCAGATTGCTCAACACACCATCCAAGCTGAAGGGCTCATCCTTCTGGAGGAGTTAATCCAAATTATAATTCCATTGTTCTTCACAAGGGAAGTCTACACTGCACAGCTAATTAGGTTTTATCGGCTAGAAACCTTCTTCCTGCCCAGGAATGCCCAAGGCCAGGTCCTGCTCCTAGGGACAATGGGTGCAGTGCTGGTCCCACTGTAGCTGGGCTGGGTGTAACTTTGTGGTAGCCATGAAAGGACAGTGTTAGAAGTCTCTCAAAGTCTTTCCCATCCTTCTCCCAGAAGAAAGAGGTTTTCCCAAAACTGATGCAAAGAGGACAAGTGCAAAAAACCCCAGGAATGTGCTCCAGATCCAAAACCAAGCCCAGGAATTTGCACAGAAGGAGAGGAGCACCAGTGGTGAAGCTACCACAGCCTGCTAACACAGCTGTTCAGACCAGAGCTGCACCACATGAGCTGGGGGGCACCCAAGGACATTGCCACTCCAACTGTGCCAACACTCTGTGTAGCTTGGGTGTAACCTGAAGGTAGCTAATGCTAAAAGGAGCTAATTCTGCAGTGGAGACAGCCAGGAAATAAAACTCTGAACTGGGCATTTTTACACACAAAGAAACATGGATATTCAGCTAGACTTTTATGTGCATGATAACTTCTTAATTCAGCAGAAAGTGTAATTCTCAGTCCAACATAGGAAAAAACACCATTTTGGCTTCTGACTTTTTTGTTTTCTTTCCCAGGGTGGCAGACTATCAGGGCCATTTTAAAGACTGTGATTTCAACAGATACACTCTAAAAAGATTCTAATTTGGAAAAACAAAAGGTTTCAGAAGGAACAAAAAATAATCCCACCATGTAAACAGAAACAAACCCCACACTTCTCCAGTGGACAAACACTTCATAAACACACTATCGAGAAAAGCAAAAAAACCAAACGTCCCTTAAATCTCAACTGATTTGAGAAACCAAGCAAAAGATTAATGACCTATTTTGAAAAATTTATTTAAGGAAGGGACAAATGGGAGTCAAGAAACAACAACTGCAGAGTCTACAGGGCCAAGCTCTCTGATACAAATTCACTGCTTAATGCAGTCTATTATGTACAGCACAAAGGCATGTGGAAAGTAAACATGCTAAGTTTGCTTTCTTAAAACATCTCCTTGTTTTTAGATCCTAGACTGAACACAATTTTGAAAGACAAAGGTGCAGTAATTAATTGTTTTAAGAAGTGATGACATGTTTTGTACTCAGTACCTCTCAGCTCCTACAGGTCTGAGGGCCCAGACCCCACTTCATGGTTCTCCTTCCAACGAGCCACACAAGCCTGCAGCAGACAGCAAAGCCTCAGTCCCAGCAGGCACATACAATCACATCCCCGTTCAGCTCAGCCAGTTCCTTCCCTAAAATGTCTGTGAAGAAACACCTTTAAATAAAGCTTTTTAAGATCTCCAGCTTGTTTTGGTATGAGCAGATGACCCAGCTGGGCACATGACAGCCCTGTTGGAAGCAGCACTATTGCCTGCACTATAACTCAGTGAGGGCAATGCACATCAAACACACATAGCAGGAAGACACAATGCCAAAAGAATTCATTCAAGATTGCATTTGCTGGCACACATTTACATTCACTTGTCATGATACCTCAGTTTTACCCTGGCCATGGGAAATCTGAAAGAAAGCCTGCTGAGGGGACTGGCAACAGAGGGCCAGATCTTGCTCCCCTGGGAACCAGTGCAGAAGGCTGAATGAATTCAACAGTAACAGAGACCTTTCTTTCCAAGGATTTCCCATTTCCACCAAGCTGGAGGAACAACCCTATGCAATTACCCATTTTCCAACTGGACGTATTTCTCTGTCCTTTATGTCTCCCCACACCCTTCCTATAAACTGTATTACAACTATACAAAAAATAAACCCAAGTCATTTTTAGCTGAACTTTACCCCACACATGGGATATATTGAAAGGCCATTAAATTGGCTTGCCTCCAACCTTCACAGAGATCTTGTCAGGAGGATTCTGGTTTTAACAACATGTATATATACATATTAATATGTACACTGACAAAGAAGCTGCTCTTTCAGTTAGAAAAGAAATTAGATTTCATCACAGAATGAATCCTATAAAAAGATATGTAATAAAGTTGAAATACCCATAAAATAGCTATTACTAAAGCAAAGCTTTCGTCAATAAGCCTCCAAAACTTTAAATGAAGAAAATGGCTTCACAAAGTGGTAGTCTAGATTTCCACAGTGAGGACATTGCTGGACGTTGCTGTATTCAGAGAAATACTGCATGCCAATCCGCACATCTATTACTGGCTTCCCACAGTGCTTACAGTTCAGCCGAGCCTGCAACAAACAGAGAAACAAATAAACAAACCTTTTTGAAATAACCACACTCTCCATAGCTTCTCACCTCTGGAAAAGAAGGTGCCAGAGGCAGCCCCCTGTCCTCCCCAGCAGGAGAAGGGGTCAGTCAGGAAACTGGCAGCAGTGGGATGTGCTGGTAGGGACATTCCTCACCTGGACTGGGAACTCACAGGCACACATGCCTTTCACACTAAAGACCACCACCAAATTCTGGGGAATGGGTCACCTCCCACTCTGACTGATGGAAGGTAGAGAATATCAAGGTTTATTTTGTGCTGCTAAATCTCTGAAGCAATTCCTCATTTCCCAGCACAAGATGTGGCGTCTCAATAAATCATTAATAAAGCATCAAAGCTAAGAGAGAAATTTCATATTTGTGCCACAGCAATTCAACCATTTAGACTGATGTTTGAACATCATCTGTCTATGAAATATATCAGCATTTTAATCTTTTTCCTTAACAAATGTATAACTTGATCTACTTTATCAGCACAACATGGTATTGTGTCACTTTAAGCGTCTATTTAAACATTTATAGTACATATCAGGTTATACAAACTAAACATCACTTCAACATACAAACTATTCTACAAAATCCAACTGAGAAAGAAGCAACATTAACCAGGTGGGTAAGAGAAATAATTCAAGGTCATAGGTGAGGACGGACAGAGCTATGAATTCAGCTGTTGCAAAGAAGTGAGACTTTAGAAGAAATCTAGCTGAGAAACACAGCCCATCTGATACAAAGAAAGCAACAGGCAGCATGAAAGCTCAGCAAGCCCTTTGGAATAATCAAGAGAAGCAGAAGGATTTGAGACTGTAAAGAAGTTAAAGAGTAAAAATGGCAAATGAGCAGTGAGGGCCTGAGCTGCACCATAGTTTAACCTCACAGCCCAGTACACTAATGAACACTTCAGCTCTCCACTGAAAAGAACAAAAATATTGTCTAGGCCACCTTGATTTAAGGGATTTTGCTGGATGAGGAGAGGAGGAAATTATTAAGTACTATCCCTGTTGAGATCAGACTCAAAAAGAAACAAATCAACAGCTTCACTGCTCTGCTTGAAAAGCAGAAATTTTAATACAATCTACTAGGTTATGAATTTTTATGGAACTCTTAACCAAAGTGTTTTCTCCTTTACTACACAGTCCAGTACCTCAGCTAAGAGTTAGTAACTGACAATGGTTGCAGTCTGTTATTCTACATGCAAATTTGTGATGCAGAATTAAATATTTTGAAGTAAGGCACTAAATTATTCATAATAAATCCAGAAAGGCAATTTGGAATTCTATTATATACCATATTTAAATGTCGTTCTTCTGTATGCACAGAATCATCTGTAACAATCATGGTGAAACAATAATGCTTATTATCTGGCAATCACAGTCACTGCAGCTAATGCTTTTATAGAGAGTTCTTATACCATGTACTGTCACACTGTCCATTACTCATGTAATTAAACCTCTTGCATAATGAGCTTTTAAATCTTTTCTTTTAACAGAAACAATTCAGATTTGAAGCTGCTGACTTTTACAAAGGCAGCAAGTTAGTATCAGTGCTTTCCTTACCTTTAAAAGTTCCTATTTTTAAAAAAAAGTTACAGCCTCAAGAGACACTAAATTTGGAGGTAATGTACCAGTCTGTAGTTATAACTGCTACCAATGTCACCTTAACCAGCAGGAACACCACTTGTCTTTTGAGCAAAACATTTTGTTAAATACATTAAATTTAAAATAAACTGTCATTTTGCACACTGGTATTTCAGATGGTTTTAAAGTATTCACATTACTATGAAGTGATCCCAGTCTGAATGGGTGTATCTCTGCAAGGCTTCTGTCCTGACCTACTACCACCATCTGTGTGTCTGACTGAGCATCTGCAGCAGAGCACTGAGTCATTCCCAGACAGATGTTTTTTTTCACAGCTGTCTACCCCTACCTGCAAGGCAGAAGTGCTCTGTCTATCACATGGACAATTAATTCTCTGGAATGCAAACAATTCTGCTGTCTCAGACACACTCTGGAGTAGCCTCAAGCCTTGGATCTTCCTCTCTCAAGGCATAGATGAGGTGAGTGTTTAATGAACTCAAATTGCTTCAGGCTGCGGTGGGTGAGTGCCATCACCAGGGTCAGCCACAACAAAGATTAAGGAGAGCTGAGTAATCTCCAAGCACAAAGACGCTTTGGACCTTTCTGTTCCTTGGCACTTTTTTGCTGCAGTTATGATAAAACACAATTTATGAACTAAAAAATCCTGGAAACATGGAACATCTGCTCAAAAGGTGGAACTAAACCAGGCACTTGTGATGCTAGTGATGAAGCATCAGATTTAATTACCAGTGCATTTAAAGGGGGCTTTATTATAAACATATGTGTATTAACCACTGAGCCTTGCAATGGCTTTAGTCTAGCTAAAGGCCATTGTACCTCTGAAAACAAAGGGACAGACCCATCAGCCCTCTTGTATTGCACTCATAGGATGGAAAAGGATGGAAAAGAAGGATGGGAGGAGGAAAGGGGGAAAAGATACACAACCTTGACTTTATCCAATCAGCTGGAATTTCACCTTATGAGTCTTTCTTATGTATGGCACTAACCTGACAACAGGGAGATGCTGCCAGAATATCGTAGGTGTACATAGTTCCCAGCTGATGCCAGCTTCCATCCCATCGGGACTTGCACTTAATGCAGATAATTTTGTGAACCCCTTCTAAGCAGTCTACACAAACAGCATAGAGGTGCATAAGCCTTCCTGTGGACAGAAAAGACACATCTTAAGGAGCCAAAAAGAGAGGATTAAAACAGACATTTTCTGCAATGTGGTATCTGACCTTTAGTGATACAATCGCATATTTTTTCTTTTTTTTTTCTTTATAAAGGGTGAATGATAAAGTAAAAAGTACTTCTCTACAGGAAATACACAGGCTTGACTGAAGCTACACAGAACTCAGGAATTAGTCATCACCCTGCCCACTCTCCCTTACATCATCTGCTGGTAGGTCTTAGCAGAATATTTTATAAAAGGAGTTGCTAAACCTCCAAGAAGAGACACCAGGTTAAGCTGTAAGATCAGCTGCTGTGTTTCCAAAACCAGAATATTGCCCTAGCTTCATCCCCACCTGACATAAGAAGTGGAGAAGTGCTGAAGCTTATTAGCAAACTTCGTACAGATTCGTTTAACAACTTGCTGGTATCTTCCAGCAAAGAGGGAACCAACAACCTAATAGTCCCCATGGAAAAGAAAAAGCAACAGTCAGAAGAGCAAAATTTTTTCATGTACTTTCTTCTGACTGTTCATTAACAAGTATATTTACATTATATACTGCACATACAAAGACTTTAACATGCCATTCACAACTATGAACATAATGAGGTCTACCAGCACCTTAGGTTCTGTATGCACAATGACTTTCAAAACCTGACTTACATTTATGTCCATAAAAAACAAGTGGCTGAGACTTAGAAATCAAATATTTTCACTACATACATGTGATTAAACTAACCAATGCAAAATCTGAGACCAACTTTCACAAAAAAACAAAATTCCTACATAAATTATAAAGATCTAGCACCTAGATTATGCCTGACTTTTAGTGACTAAATTGATTTGCAATTTAATAGTTGGCTATTAGAAAGGCCTGACACCGAGTACTAATCCTGTAACAGATTTTGCACTGCTATGTAAGACAGAGCTAAGCAGTAGTGAAATTACAGATCAGCCACAAAACAGGACTGTGTTCAACATGTGTTCATCTTGGATTGCAATTTGTGCTCTTTAGCATCAAAGCACTGAACACATCACAAACTGTAATTCAACGGACACACATCTTGTAACTGTTCTACAAAAATGGGACCAAGATATTAGTAATTTATGATTAGTCTATACCAGACACTTACAAAATTAATAGTCTGTGTTTTAACTTGTTTTGGTTTTGAAGCCAACTATTCTAGAAAAACAAGAAAAAACAGACTCTTCTTAAAATATACTACAAAATAGACTTACTAGTGTGAGCTGGTAAAAATTGACTGGCATGTTCAGCTCTAGAAAACATGATGGGATGAAACTAAAATGTATATAATATACACATAACATATATAATCAACTCTGTTCCTAAAGTGAACACTCAAGATTGATGATGTTCAAACAACTCCATGCACAGCAGTTGTGTTGAGCAGGAACACATCTTTCCCCATCTGAAGTTCTGCACTGTTTCTGCACTTTTAAATACTACATTCCCCCACCATTTAATTTTCAGGACATTTTTTGTATTGGAAATGAGACACCTGGTATCTTAAACATGCCTGAAATAACATAAATGATTTTCTGTACTGAAAAGAAAATAACAACGTGGAATAGCACCTTACAGCTTAATTTCATTACAGAGAAGACTTCTGGTAAGAAACCATCTTACCCAGGACAAGGAAGCAAAAATTTTAACAATTAATTATTCATAGCAACTTGTCTGAACAAGTTTTTCAGATATATCATCCAACAGTTAAGAAATAATTACGGTTAAGAAAAATAATTTCACAGTTTCATTCTTAGAGGCAAATGTTAACAAACAATGAGTTTCACTATTATTACTAAACCAGCTTTTTGAACTGATAAAATCACAAGCACATCATGTGACTTCCCATCAAAACAAATAAGCATAGTTATCTCACACAGGTATATTCTGTTTATCCTAGAACTTTTCTGGCTTGTATATTTGCCTATTGCTTTTTCTCCTTATAGTACATTATGCAAGACAGAAACAATAATGTTAGCATGAATACAGCTTAGTGACTTAGTGCATAGTGATTTAAGGAAAGAAAAAAGAAAATACAAAGTTTACTAAGCAAAGGTATGTTACATAAAACATATTATGACCATGCATGGGATACAATGTATTTTATTGAAAGGTGAGAAACTTTAATGTTAAAATACCTCTGGTTAATCCCTTACCAACACGCTTTTCAACACATTCTATGCTTTTGACCACCAGACGAGGAATACTTTCTCTGACTTATTTTAGCCATGCTGCCTGCTAGGAGGCTGCAGGGCAGCACATCCAGCCATGTATCACCCTGATCACTTAAGTTTGGGCCACAGCTTTCAGTAAGAGCTGAAGCTCATGCTGGCCCACATTCGTTTGTTTCTCTAAGAGGGAAAAAAGAAACACGTGCTATGGTCTCAACTCATCTGAGAGCAAGGACATAATCAAGACATAGCTCAAGCACGTGCAAGTTTGAAATAAGTATAAAACCTTCACTGCTACACTGCTGCTTTAACACACCATATTAAAAGTTTACTCTTACACATCCAACCTCTCCAGGCCTGTATTAACACAGGCCGGACTACAGCCTTTTCTGTATTTAAGAAATAATACTTTGCTATAAAACAAAACTGATACTCTGGAGTCTGAAAGCAGATGAGAGGTACCTCACCCTCATGAGTGGTACAAATACAACTTTCAGCCAGGCTGCAACACAGCATACTTAAATTGAAAAGGTGGTTTAAAAGGTTGGTGTGCATCCTGGAGTAATGTTCCCAAGAGATAAATGAGCATGCATAAGCTCCAGAACAGACTGACTGGAAAACCTTCCCATGGTCTACCTAGAAATCAGATCAGAACTTGTTTAGTTGTAAGCCCAAACACAAGGCATGGATCTTTCTATACAGCATCTTTTTTAATTCCTTCTAAGTGTTTCAATCTGATCCACATGAGTATGTTGGACATTACTTCAAGCTTTACAGAACCGTTTAAAAATGCAGAACCGGGATGAAAATCTGTAATGGCAGGGACAGGGCACAGAAGGCAGTTCCATCATTTAACGAAACCTAGGATGACTGACAGACAACCTGTACCTTGAAGGTGACAGGGAACATCATATTCAATCTCATCGTGTCTCGATGGGCTAAGGAACAGGGTCCCGTCCACCAGCGGAAACTGTTCAAACACTGGCAGCGCCCTGTGGCACAGAGCACAGTTTACAACGTTCCTGTGGCTGGCACTGAGAGCAGCAAGGATGAACTTCCGGAGGTCCTCCCCTTGGCCCACCTGGGCATCGTCTTCCATCCGCACATGGAAAGTATTCAATTTGTGCCTGGGGATGTGAGTGAGCAGCTCAGACAGATCGAGCCTTCTCAGAAACTGCACGGGGGTATCGAAGTGTCCTGATCTATGCGCTTGCAAGCCAGCCGCCCCGTAATCAAAATGTGCATTCCTGTACATGCCTCCCCCAGCCATGCTCTTCTTGTGGGGCTCCAGGTGAATGGCATTCTTCAAGAACTCTCCCAGGTACCGTGAGGAACGGGGGCCGCTGAAGTGCGTGGGGGCGAGGATGGAGTAGCCGGTGGGAGGGGACTGGCCAGGAGAGACACAAGGTGAGCGAACGGCGTAGCTGCCCCCCATGACACCCTTCTCCTGGGAGTTCTGCCTGTCCATAGAGTGCCTTCGCTGGAGGTCATTACTCAAGCCCTTCTGCGGCTTGTTGGCCGGCCTGCCTTTTTTGGCCTCCTCTGCTGACTCCGTCATGGACCTTCCCGTACTCTTCTCCAACACTGATTTCTTCTTCTTGTCATCCTGCATTCGCTTCACCTGGTACCAGTCCGTGTCCTTCTTCAAGTGACCCTGCCCACAGCGACAGGAGCAAAACCGAAAAGCCAGGTCGTATCCCTTCTTGGTCCACATGTTTTGGCGACACTGCTTTTCGTTCCAACTCCTGGCTCTGCCAATGCAATTGAACTGGACGAGGATGCTGCTTTCCCACTCGTAGAAGCACTGAAGGTGCATCCAAGTGCTGTAGGGACAGTGCTCGTTGTTGCATATAACCTTCTGGTAGTCATCCTTCTCCAGGTCCACAGGCCTCCCAAAGCTACAGATCAGTGGAGTAGCACAAGGGGCTTCTGTGGAAGGTAAAAGAGATACATTAACAACTTAATGGCCCAATTATTGCAGTGCTTTCTTTAAATACTGTGACAAACACTCCCAAGCTCTTACTAACAACCTGTATTACTAAAGAGCCACAAGCACCAACTCTGGGTCAGTGCAAAAAAGCAGTATTGGCCAAAAAGAGATAAGCATGTGAAAGGAGATAAGGAAATGCACAAATAAAGAAAGAAGATGACACTACAGTCTGTGTAATATTCAAAACCAAAGCACCTCAGAAGCATTAGCCTTCCCCAAGTATTTGTGGATACCATTGCAAGGCATTAAGAAGCAAGGAGAAAGCATCGTGAATGTTTCTGGAGAGCTGCTTTGAAGCCTGAGAGACACCATGGGGAGAACACACAGAGACGCCTGTTTGAAAAGCAAGTAAGCAATACAAGTAAGTAAGCAAGTACACCCAGTTTTGCAATCATGGGGAGAGGCAGGAATTGATCTTTTCTGAGGGAAAAGAAATTTCTTTTCTGGGGACTGAGCAAGAGACAACAGCTAGGGAGAGAAGGAGTGAGCAGAGAACTTTGAAAAGCATGACAAAGAGCTAACATTCATAATAAAGAAAGGAGGGCCTTCATTACATTGCTTAGGCAAATACAGACTATATCACCACCACTGACCTTCTGGATAGCTAAATTTCACAAACCAAACAGTTCTGCAGCACAGACAGGTAAAAAAAATCCAAACACAACATGATATCTTATCAGCAAAGTAGCAGCTTTGCTATATCATTGAGCAAAGAGCAGTTTACTTCAATTATCTCACAGCAACAATATCAGCTTCCACACAAAAAAAAAATGTTGCACAAAAGAATTTTCTGCATTTATGAACCAATGACGTTCTCCAGTTCCTCACCAAAGTACCACAGACTACATATGATTCCCACTGCTGGCTGCTCTGTTGCAGCTGGGAGCCTCAAAAGAGATTGGGAATTTTCTGCTGGAGTTTTTTGGTAAGAACTTTTTAGATGCTGTAGCAGGTTGACCCCCACCACAGATGCTTACTCAAGCATGACAAATACTTCTCTGTATTTCTGTCTTCCTAATTCTTCGATTTCATCAGAAAGTACTGCTCCAACAGGGCAGTCAGGCTGCCTTCTAACACCTCTGTATGGCTGCTTTCAAATATTAGCAGGCTTCTTCCAGGTCTTCCATGGTCAAGTGCTGTCTCACCCTATCTAAAACACAGCAATCAGCTCCCTGAAGTTCCACTGAAGTCTCAGCTAGAGCCCCAGGACTTATGACAGAGCCTTGAGGAGAGAGACTGCCATGACTGAAATTTCTTCCCCTTAGGACTTTAAATTTCTATCTGAAGAGCAGGTTAAAAAAACACCACTCTGTTGCATTGTTTTTAATCCCATTTTTATCACTGCTTGCACAAATAACACTATATAATTTGCAGCAGAATGAGAGGTTTTATGCTCCTAGATGTACTTTGACTCCAGCTCTCAGTAAGAGACACACTATCCATCATCACCTGTCCTACAGCAGTAATACACAAATCAGATGCTCTGCAACAACAGATCTTTGCTGTGCTAGTGGTCCCTTTCCCAGCAAGTTTTTGGAAAAGG
Organism: Calcarius lapponicus; assembly: GCA_039654755.1. Lineage (NCBI taxonomy): Eukaryota > Metazoa > Chordata > Aves > Passeriformes > Fringillidae > Calcarius > Calcarius lapponicus. The sequence continues at coordinate 62,830,509 of CM077465.1, forward strand.
CTATAAACAAACAAAATGTTCAAAGCTACCTTCAGTAAATTCAAGATTACTGAAGTTCTTAAAACTTACTTATACCAAAAGAAGAGGCACAGATTGTACAGAAAATCTTTCCTGAGCCATTCCCTGGAAGATGCCACATCCTTAATTTCTCTCTGTCTCTGCTTCTAATGCCAAAAGTGGCACTCTTGTAAGAGGAGTTCTTCTGCAATACCTTTCCTTCAGAGTGGGCTATAAATTGCAAGCAAAACACAGTCCAAAAGCTTTTCTCTGAAGAAGAAAAAGCCTATTTCATTTCAAAATATGGACTTTTCAGTCATTAAAAACAAATTACCAAATTGTAGAGAAGAAAGACAAGAGAGGCTTTCTCTAGAGACTCTTTCAAGGTTCCTTCTATAATATGACAAATATTTTGTTATTGGTTGTCTCATGTCTCTCAAAAGCCTGCTAAGAACGTGCAAGTTTGGAGAGGTCTTTGAGAAGCAACAATTTTATTGGCTACCGGTGACTAATTTTTCTCCACTCTTTTACTGAGTGTTATTAAGCATAATGTTGTTATTATTAACTATAATATTGTTGGCCAAGAGCAGAAGTGAGTGACAACTTACCTGCTCTGAAACAAAATCTGTCAGTTTACCAGTTCAGAGAGTTTTTCCACCCATTCCCCCAGACTTTGATTCCAACCACGCTACCCCAGTAAGCATCTCTGCAAAGCTTTTCTTCATTGTCAGTCTTTCCTTCATCATATTTAAGGAATGAAACTAGAGTTCACAATTATAGCATCCTTATGCAATTGACCTCAGAGAGGCCAGTTAAACTGAACCCATGAAAGGTAAATCATCAGAAGTCATGTGAGGCAAGGTACCAGAGGCACCAATTTGAACAATTCTCACTTACACATTTCCTTTACTCATCTATTTTGGTAGATATTCCTTTCCAGCATTACAAGAAGGTAGCATAAGAAAAAGAACATGCCAAAAATCCACTTATGCTCTGTGTTTCAGAGAGTAAATGTTCTAACAGTTGCAGGCATAATTATAGCTGACAGCTGAGAAAGTACTACACAGACAGGTCTAGAATTGAATACAGACACTATACTCGTTCATCCATACCAGCACAGTTACCTGACTAAAAAAAGAAAGTGTTTCCTTGATCACCCTTTGAAGACATTTCTGAGTTTGTATGCAAAAACGCATGATCTCTAGTCCCCTGAGAAGTTTACAGACTCCTCCTCACTATGTGGACAAAAAATGAAATTAATAAAATAAGTGACTGAAATACAAAAACCATCACCACAGACTATGTCTGCAATTACTTAATAATGATTGTGTCCTGGGTGTCTAGAGGCTAAAATAAAGGCGACTTTCAACAGACTTCTTCCCCCTTTACCTAGTCAGTCAATGGAAATACTGTGGAATAAGATCTTCTCCAGTTTCTCCTTAAGAATTTACAGACACCAGATTACCTGAGGAACTTCCTACACAGCAGAACTATGGGCAAGAAAAGGCAAAGCTGCGAGTTCTTGACAGCGATGTCTTCTTCAACATTTAATTTAACTAGATGATTGCAAAGTTTTCACACATTCCCCCATCTGATCTGCTATCTACACAGTGTGAATTGGCTTGTCACATAATCACCACAGCAAACGCAGGTCTAGAGCAGCTGGAAGACAGCAATAGAATTAACAAAAGCCTTCCATCATGAAAAAGCCCCCAATGAACGGTTCGATGGTGGCACTGAGATTGCTTTGGAAAACATCATTGCTGAGAGGAGAAGCTGGCGTCTACTCACCTCCTCTGGGGACTCCTCTGACACTTCACTACTGCCACTGTAGCTGCATAGGAAATACTCCAGAAAGCTAAGAGGTCTCTCTGCCCCGTTGCCATGCTCCACAGCACAGGTTATGCCATGCTAGTCAAAGCACCTGCTTTCACTGATGCAGATTGGCTTTTATCAAGTCTGCTGGTTTGGAGAACGCCTTGATTAAACTGCTGCAGGATTTCCACAATAGAAACTGAGAAGCCCAGCTAATCTAAGTTGTCTCATGGCTAATTTAAGTTGTCTCAGCAGAAAGTCCTGTTGTTTTCTGTAGTTTTCCTGCATTTCAGAAAGCAGAAAATTCCACTACCTGAAAAGCATAAAAAAAACCTCAAGCCAACATTTGTTTTTGCCACACATTGCAAATTATCTGTACAAAACAGACTGTGCAGGACCAAATATCCCTTGCAGACTTCTCTGTACCCATGTCTCCTGCCAAACATAACCATGCCACATGTTCCTCCATAAAGAATAAATGAGAAACAGAAAACAGCAATTTTTGTGCAATTTTCCCAGTTCGTGGCAACAGATATGCCTTAGAAGCAAAAGAGATGGCATTCATATCAGTATGGGAGCCTCCTTTTAGGTAATGTGAAGAGCTCTTCCCACCAATTTACACCCTTGAAAGTGGTCTGGGTTGTTTAATCACCATTTTATACATGAGACAGAACACTTTTTTTCAGTATTACGAGACCTTAAAAATTCTTGTTATCAAGTACTTCCCATAATTAGAAATAAATTTCAAGATATTCTTCAAAATGTCAGAGCTAGAATCATTGTCCTAATGTTTTATGATGACAGTGTTAATGATTACTGTCAAGAGAGATTATGATGGGGAGTAAACAGAAATTACACGGCCAAACTGCCCATGCACACCTATAGCTCCAAGCTGTTTTGTCACCTAAACATATTTGCTTCCAAGTAGCTAACAGCTCAACAAGATTCTGGTTTCCAAAGCTATGAAACTGAACTTCAGGGAAAATGAAAGATTACACGGTATCAGAGCAACATCTAATCTCCCAGCAGCTCCTTTCAAAAGAATGCCAAAATAATGATAAAAGAATTTCTGTTTAACTCTCAGTTTCAAGATGGATTTCACAGCCTAAGAGAACAAAACAAGACAGCGTGCAGTTTTGTGGAGCAGAACAGCTTCAACGTAGGCTGTCAAGTTGCAACTACAAGCGCGTGCTGCTTCTTTCAATACATTATGTTTCCACATAAAAAAATAAATGTTTTCTCATATTCCTCTGCAGTGATTTGGAACAGTGATTTTGAAAATAGTTGGAAGGAGCAGTACATAAATGTCTTCTAAAACAGAAATAACATACGACATTCCAAACACACGTACATTTGTGCAAAGATAGCTCACTGTTTAAACAAGGCTGTGTTTTATGTTTGACAGAGTCACCATAAAATTAACTTTTCTTTCAAAAATGATAATATGACAGAAGACTGCAAGGAACCTGGATTGGTTTTTCTGGCTTTTTCTCATTTTTTCTGTTCAGGTTTATAAACATCCATAAAAGCCAGGAACAGGAATAGAAACAAAACATCTGAGAAATACCTCTTCCAACAAAAAAAAAATAAAATCCTCCCACACGAACTGGTTCCACCTTTTAATAAAAAAGAAAGGCAGTATATGAAGACTATCCTTCCCATTTTATGACCCAAATGAAAGCAGCAGAACAACAGCTGCCTGAGGAACTCCCCTCTGGTGAAGTATATTAAGGAGAATGTTGTTTACTTCTGTTTACACACCCATCATAAAACCAAAGATGCACCCAGCAAGCCAAATGCAATGACTCCATGGCTTCAGTTTCGTGACTGCTCTCATTTGTTCCAAGCCCTCAATGCAGGTGCCTAAAGCAAAATTCGCTCTTCCCCTGCTACGCTCCCACATTATCCATTGTGTTACGCACCAGAGTTTTTCAGTCAGTGGACAGAAACAGATAATTATTTCCCCTACTCGTCGGCACAGGTTTCAGCTCACTGCACAGATCTGCCATCTCTGGTAAAACTCCAGGGAGGTGTTAAACATGTGAGGCTGGGGGCAGAGGGAGAGGGAGGTGCGGTGGCGGCTGGACCAGACAGCCCTACTGTCATCTTAAAAAACAACTGCCAGGCAACAGGATGTTGTTAGGGATCTGGAAAAAGAAATTATCCCCAAAAAAAGGGAAAGGTCTGGGCACCGGATTGGCTGCAAAACACCTACTGTGGCTTGCTCTTGGTCTGCTGTTACTCTAGCATCTCTTAATCTATGCCAAGGACACAGTAGTTGCCAGCACATTACCTGGGCCAGAAAGGCTCCTGTGGGACACATACCTTGCAAACCAAGCACTTTAACCTCTACCCTGCTCTCCCATGAACACTGCTCTCTTCACAACCTTACACAGCCAGGAATTGTTCACTCTGCCAGCCTGAACCAGAGCTGAGTCATTCCTGGGGAAGGCCACTCCCTACCAACCATCTGCATGAATCTTCTGAATTTCCTCTGCCATCAGCACAGCTTTATTTTAATTGAAGTCATACAATATTACTGCAGTAATACTGTAATGCAGCTGTAGAAAATAAACCACCATCACCACAACAAAACAGACAGAAAGAGAAAACTTGAATTCAGGGTCTGATGTATTAGCTTTGTTGAACCTTGTAATACAATCTAATATTCCAAAGATTACCAAGATGTGACAAAATGGTAGCGTCATACTCATAACTGGCTAAATAGTACAAATTTACATAGTACACATTTAATAGTACAATATTTACAATGGTACACATTTAAATAGTACAAATGGCAATACAGAAATGACTGGCCGCTTTCCTAAGAGACTAAGTGCAGAAGAAGAATGCAGTAAGAAAAAACGTTTCAAAAGCTGATCCAAAAGGCAGGCTTGGATCTTCAGTGCAGCAGCAACAACAAATAACAGCTGACAAACAGAAAGAGAAGTCTTTCAAAACAGCTCAGCTCAGGGCTTACACTGGTAACACTCACTGATGATGACTGATACCTCTTCAAAACTTCTTAAGCAATCTTTGCCGAATGATCAAGACAAAAGCTTCCAGAAGGGAAGGGAAAAAAAAACAGGACAGCAGCACCTGGTAAGCCACTCTTATCACAGGCTTTTTTCTGTGCTGTAAGACTTCCTCGTGCTCTTGGAAAGAGAAGCTAAGGGCAGCAGTCCATTTGCAGCAAGCAACAGCCAGAGCCAGTGCACTGCAATGAGGAGCTGTGTGGAGTCAATCTGTCACTGTCAATAGGTGCCAATCCAGAGCTCAATCCTGCCCCCAAGGACCACGCAGCTGCAGGCAACACCTACTCAGAAGGGATTTAAGGAGAACAAAGCCATAAGCAGCCCAGTTCCCTCATGCTTTACCCCATGTGCAAGATGTCACTAATTCTATTAAGTGAGTAGTAACATCAAGTGATCACCTTCCCCTAGAAAAGATTTCCAGTAATTTGGAGCTGGTAAACCCTGGTTCAGCTGAGAATTTAGGTGATGAGACTCCCAGAGGGCTCAGCAGCTACTAGAAGCATCTCCACGCACTTCACTTACGCTAACTACACACCTGACCTCCAAGGCAATCTCTTCACAATAAAAAAATAAATTAAAAAAACACACCTAGCAACTTCACAGCAGCAGGGAAATACCATGGAAATCATGAAGACTTAACTCATACCTGCCACATTAACACCTTCTAACTAACAGCACAGTCTGAGCTAATGCCTGTTTATGAAATCAGCAGCCAGCATGTGATACAGTTATCTGCAGCTCTCATTCAACCACCCACTCCCAGCTCAACCATCACCTCACCAAAGTAAGGCAGAAAATCAAGATTGAAACTGTACAAACTAAGGAAGACAGGCACTTACATGTGCACAATAATTTTGTAGCTTGTTTACACAGCCATCTGTGCTCCAAACTGAACCTACTGCCTACGCTGCTGAAACCCAACATGAGAATTCATATGATCTTGTAGAAATCACCATCATCTGTACAATTATCATCAGCCAACTTAGCCAGTTTCTCTCCATTTAATATGTGTTGTCTGAATACAGAAAACAATCACAAACAAAAGCTTAGGCTTTTGCTTGGGATATATAGACCCCCTCTGTATAGGAGAAATCTTGCCCTAGCTTGTGCTGTAACACCTGAATCCAATTGGAAATATCCCCAGAGAACAGACCTAAGCCTCTACCTGTATCAGTACCAGGACAACCATGCACCCCCAATACTCCCTTGTGAACTCTGATTTAACCAGGTCAGAAGACAATTGGCTCTCTGTGCCATAAGCAATCATGCCCCAGCTAGGAAGACTCCTCAGCATCACATGGATTTTTCTGATGACTTCTATCATGGTGAATGCAGAGATTAATTACTATCTCAAGACTGGTGGGCCTTAATATGTTTTGAACACTGACTGTTGCTTAGTCTGCACATGAATTGTCGCCATAGAAAAGCACCATAACCATTAAATCCTCTCACTTAGGCCTTCCAAGAGTTTTTAATAACTTGAACTGCTACAGAGAACTAACCTTGGTGCTTCAAAAAAAACAGTCATTCTAATAATAACTAAAGCAGACTCTACTGTACCTGCCTTAGCAAGTTTTTAGTGGCAAACTCCAACTCATGCTGGGAATAGAGGTAACTGTGGCATGCAGTAGATGCCCTAATGGCAAGCACAGATGCAAACACTGCAGGCTGCACTCGCTCCGACTGAGAGCCAGCTAGCCACCACACACAGTCCAAAAGCACGAGAAGGCAAGAGAGAAAGGAAAGCAGGTTGAATCAAGGGGTACCAACACCTCTTATATTTTCAGATCTAGGGGTATTTGTGTCATTGGTCTATCCTCCCCAAGTTTCAGTGCGACAGACTGTATTTTGTTTTCCACGCTAAAGCTGGTAGAAACTCAGTGGGAAACAGTAGATTCAATACCCAGCATCTCTTCAAGACAGCAGCTCCTGATGTGAAGTTGTTGGTTCCCAGACATTCCCTCACGGTGCCAAGCAGGCTCCCAGCCCTGTCATGCACCATCCCTGGCATCTGTGCGGCACACAGAGACCTCAGCTGGACGCTGCTCCCACAATGGGTATTGGCAGCACACAAGGGGAGATGGGGTGTGCCAGGCTCCAACAGAAGCAACCTCCTCTCCCAGCAGGCATCCTGGGAGACAGGAACAATAGCAATATTCCTCTCAAGCCCAGGAAGGAGGGCTGATAGACTCTGAGAGACAGACAGAAAGGCACAAAGGTTGAAGTGAATGCTCTCAAGATAAATGTCACTGAAGTCTACCAGGAAATGCCAGTGCTCCACTCGAAATCCCACAAGCTTTCAAAATGGAATTACCCACTCCAGTAACTAGATTACTGTTTCAAGAGGCCTCTTTGAAATTATTTGAATTTCTATCAAAAGAGTTTAAAGAAAGCCCATGCTCTATTAATCCTGTTATAATTTAGACACCTTGAAGATTAGCTGTAGTATTTTACTCTGAGCTGAATGCAAGGCTTTCCCCCTTTTTTTTTCCCTTACACATGCTGCAGGAAGAAAAGCAAAGAAGGATGGACTTCTGCCAGCCATGACAGTACTTTAATATCAAAGGATGTCTCAATATGCAAGGCTGCAAGCAAGGCTGAAGAAAACTTACAAATGTCTCCAAGGGCTAGAAATCATTTTGTCACTACATGTTAGATCACGGTGAGTAAGATATGGGATGAGTACAGACAAATCAAAGCTATGAGTTCAAAAACTGTATTTCCTTGTATGAAACAGAGCAAACATCAAGCCTAAACCTTACTCATGAAAGCACTACACTTGAACAATTACTAATCACATGAACACAGAATGCTGTCAGGGCACTGATAACCATTTTGATAGCAAATAACTTAAAAAACTCAAACTTAAATGGGTGTGTACTTGCTTGCATGAAAGGATAATATTTATTTTACTCAGTAACACCATGAACATGATTCCATTTGCAAAGATTTGCAAAACATGAACTGCATTTGCTACCAAAGCATGTAATTGCATAGTTTTCAAATCCTAAAGCTAACATGAAAGTCCTTTTGAACCTGATTTGCATTGATAGAGACAGTAAAATTTGCATTCAATTGATTTCTGCAGTTAGAAGAACACAATGGTATTATAAGGCAAAATTATTTCCCCTTAATAAATTAATAGGTATTAAATTTTCTAGTCACTGCAACAGAATAGAAACTTAATTTTCCAGGTGGTCTCACTGAGACCAATGGGACTCCCTCAGGCTAAATAATCAGAAGGTGCCAATACTGAACGTCACTAGAGTGCCAAACTGGAACTGGATGTTATATGCAGCAGGGAACATTTGACAGCAAATATTAATCCAGGCTTAAATACTACAACAATTCATTCTCTGAAAACACATTTTTAAATTAAACATTGCATTGATGAATTTCATGTCCATCTTTAACTATCCTGCATCCAGGATATAACTATTTCTTTTTTAATAAATCATAATTGTTGGCCAGTCACAGTCTTCAACACATTAGTCACTGTTGTGCTTACTGATTTCCCTCTCCATACACTTCTCCTACATTAGCATTTTTATTTGAAAGTAAATCAGTCTTACAAATTTGTGAAACCCAGGCAAAGTGTTCAAAGGCACACAAATCTGACAGCCAGCAGCTCCACCTGCCAACCAAGCAACTCACCAGCCCTGCCACTTGTGCAGCTTAAGGGCTCACCTGTGGCACGGGGAGAAAAAAAGAGATCTTAAAACAGGTGGCCAGTAGGACAGTGATTTAGAGACATGCTCTGAGGGTATTTTTAGTTTAATCTGGCTGGCTTTACTGAATTACATGTTAAAGGAAAAAAGCACAGCTAAGGATACACAGCTTTTTCTTTTCTCTAGTCTTCCCACAGCAACATCACTGGAGAGAACAGAGTGACAATGACAAAGGGATGAAGCAGCAAGATGTTAAGACAGGGATGACCAAGCCAAAAAAGAGGACTTGGCTCTACTGGACAATGAGATGAAGAATGGAAAAAAGGCAAAGAAAATTGATAGATAAGGAATATTAGGGTCAGAAACAACTCTATGTCAAAACTAGAGCAAGACAATTAGAGGATAAAGGGGTAAAACAGCTGGAGCACAGAGTCTCAAAGTGTCCAGCCTCAGCAAGGCAGAGACAGAATAGGAATTTGCTCCTCAGAGCCTCAGATCTAAAAGTAAACCCTGTGGATTTTCCTCTTCTGATGATAAGGCAAAGTATCCACAAAATGTTACATTCGTTTATGTCTGCAGATGAAGGTAACCAACTGCTTCCATCAAGGGGGTAAGTGCAAAATCCCATGCAGTCGCTGGTATGATTTTACATGAGCACAGCTCAGATTTTATACAAAGTAACCCAGAAAACTAGCTAGAAAATCAGAAAATTAAAATCTTTTTTAGAAACATCATTCAATCACTCTGAAGACAAGTAACCTATGAGACTTTCTGTGACACCACATCTCACTTTCCCTGTGCACTGTGATACTGTTAAACCAGCCCGCCCACACCCCATAACCCCCTCTCCATGACTTGTGCATGACTTAGTGCAGAAAATGGATGCACTTTGGTCAAGAAAGATTAATCTACCATATGGTCAGATGGAAGAGATAGGAACAGAGGACATAGCTGGAGAATGTGAATCCCCCTTGCAGGCATCATCCCAATACCTGCTGAGATAAGAAAAGCCATCGCATCTGGTCAGTGGTTGTGCTCCCTGCCTTCCCAACTCCCCTGTGGGAGTCTAGAACCCTTCAAGCGCAGTTTGAGCTCTGAACACACAAAACTTGAAACACCACCAAAAAACCATAAAAAAATGCCCTGTTGGAGCAGGAGAAAAGTCTGCTGACATTTCTCAGTCATCATGCCAAAAACTGGCTGATAGTTTAAAGGAAAAAATTGTGCAGGGATTGAGGCAAAATTTATCAAAATGCAGACGTGAACAAGACTTTTCCACGATAAAGGGATGCTGTAGTGGCAGTTCCCAATCACATGGCACAGCTAGTCAGGGCTGCCCAGAGAAGCCCAGAGGAAATAAAAAATTCTATTTCATTATGCCACATGGATAAGGGGCAGAAACAATACATGGACCACACGACAAACTGTGAAGACTTATAAAAACCCCATATCTGAATCACTGTCCTTCATGAGCAAAATAGGGTCCTGATGTGACTGTGCAATCAGACCATCATATTGACATCACAACGCAAAGCCAAGGTCTGCACAGACATTTCCAACTGCTAAATCTGCTGCTTTCATCTCTGCTTACTTCTGTCTTGCCACATGAATGAAAGCAAGGAGATTATGTCATTATGATCATGCACTGCATTCCCAGGGTTCAGGTGGAGCAGGAGAGCAGTGACACCAGACACACACAAATTACACTAGAGTAGCACATGGTGACAATGGAGAAGAGAAGAGAAGAGAAGAGAAGAGAAGAGAAGAGAAGAGAAGAGAAGAGAAGAGAAGAGAAGAGAAGAGAAGAGAAGAGAAGAGAAGAGAGCAAACATGGGGTCTCACAGGTCCAGTGAGCCTGGGCAGCATGAGACACAGCACGCAGCTTGCACAGTCCAAAAGCAGCACTGCTAGGAGCTTCCCTGCAACCCTGCAGACTTAATCCACAACCCAGATAGTCTCCCACAAACAGTCAAGACTTGACTGTGCACAGCAGAACTCTATTAATCCCACCACTCACTGCAGCAGGCCACATCCTCCATAAACTGCTTAGTGATCAAGCAACCCTCGAGTGCACAGCCTCTTACAAATGTCTGCAGTCTAGTAATGGGCTAGCTGCCTCCAGGGTGGTGCCTACAGTACAGGGCTTCATTTCAGATTCATTGGGTTTGAAGACTTGAACAAATCTGTTATCATTGTCTAATCTTTTCCCTGCATATGAGCCAGATTCCCAATTCTGCAGCACAACCTGAACCAAAACTGTTGAAAGCTTTGCACTTGCCAGAGAGAATACAATTTATAAAACTTACAGCTCAGGATTATCTGATGGGCAGTAGCAAGTGTAAAATAAAGCCAGCAACCACATCTACCCCTCCAGCTTTTATGATTATAAAATAAAGGTATGACGAGATGCAACGATCCTGTCAAGGCAAAGATCAGGTGTGCTGACCAGACAGCGTACAGCAAATGTTCAAGCCAAGGCTGCACCTCTGTGGTGAGAGGGTAAAAAAATGGGAAGTGAGGGATTTGGTGAAAGAGTCAAGGGGTGCTTCTGACCACTGAAGTGATATGGAAGCAGGGAGAGAGAATAAAGGAGCACCTCAGGTTGGATGTGAGAAAGGCAGCCTCAGCTTCTGAGGAAGCTGGCCAGCACAGGGGAAGGCTTTGCCAAGCACGTGGGACATACAGCCTTAGAGCAGAAGAAGCCTGATAACCAGTCTGGCTAGCGAGCTGTAGCACTGCCAGCGTTCACTGGCATCACCTCCTGTAGCACCTGCAGATGGAACACCACCTCAGCATCCACAGGCAATACAGCCACACCAGAAATGCACCACTGCTGCCACTTGTGATAGAGCAGAACAAAAATTCAAAATATTGTTTCTCCCCATCCAGAGAAAAGCCAACGTGTAAGACACCACCTGCAACGTGGATGCTGGACATATTACATTACCATACTGAAGTCATGATAAAAATGCTCTAGCAAAATTCTAACTCCTGCCAACCTCTCTTTTTTTTTTCTTTTTCACTCACTTAAAGCAAATAGTAAAGAAAAAACCTGAAACAAACCCAAAAAGGAAATTCTAATCATTCTCTATGATTCTCTGGAGTAATACTCTCACAAAAGCAGTCTGGCAAAGACCTTGTTTGTGAAAGTGATTCGTAAGTAATTGATAATATTTCCAAGGAAAAGTTTCCATTAAATAATACATGGGAATCAGACATCTTGAAAACCAAACTAAGACACTTGGAAGTGCCCTTCTAACAGCCATAGGCAAAACTACTGTCACAAAGCATAATACCAGTTGTAGCCACCCTCCCACTTTTTGAAAAGCACGAAGAGCAAAAAGCTGAAATCGAACTTGGGAGAGGAAAAAAGTGAAGAGTAGGGACTCTGCACAGCAGTTTGCAAACCTAGCAGCAGAACTAAGAGGCGGGGTTTTTTGGCTTAGCAAAACTGTAATAAAATCTTTGCACGCCTTTAGTTTTAGCCTGACACATCCTTTTGCAGCGAAACAAACATGAATGGCAATTCAAGTTTCTGCAAGACACAACCTTAGCAAAACCGCTGCGAACCAAAATCCAACCCACCGACCGAAGGCAGCATAAAATGGTTGATGCGAAGTGAGCACGTTGCCCTGACAAACCCAACTGCTGTACAGCGGCAAACAAAACTGACCGAAAAGCGGGACTCCATTTTTAATCGTGACGGAATAAAGCGGGCATTTTTCAACGGAGCTCCCGATCAGCCGCGGCGCGGCCGCTGCCGGCGAGCGCTGCGCTTCCCGCCCGCCGGGGATGCGCTCTGCCCGCGCACCGCGCTCCCGGGCCGCCCGCAGCCACCGCACCCGGGCTCCTGCCGCTCTCAGCATCGCCGCCGCCCGGCCCCCGCCCTCCGCCCGGCCCCGCGGCGGGGACACCCCTGCGCGCAGCCCCCGCCCCGCCGGGTGTTTCGGGGAGCTCCCGCCGGCGGCAGCCGCGCAGGGCCCAGTGGACCCCCCCCCCCCTCCCCGCTGCCCGGGGCACCCGCCCGCACACCGCCGCTCTCCGGGCGCGCCCCCGCCCCGCGCGTCCCCCCGCGCCGCCCCCCCGGTCCCGGCCGCCGCCTGCGCCACGGCGGGAGGCCGCGGGCCCGGCCCGCCGCTCACCGCTCTTGACGTCTCCGGGCGCCGAGCCGCCCGCGGCCGCCGCGCCGCCCGCTCCGCCGCCCGCCCCGCCGCCGCCGCCCGCGGCCGCCGCTCCGGCTCCGCCGCCACCCGCGGCACCGCCACCCGCGGCCGCCGCGGCTCCGCCGCCCGCCGCCGCCCCGTTCTCCTGCTCGTCGCCGCTGCTGTTGGCGCGCTTGTTCTTCTTGCCCTTGCCGCCCTTCTGGTTCGGCATCGCGGGCCCGGCCGCCGCCGCGGCGGGGCGGGCGGGCGGCGGCGGCTGCGGAAGGCGCCGCCGCCGCTACCTCCGGCTCATGGCGGGGCGGCGGCGGCCGCGCTGCGCTGCGCCGCGCCCGCGGTGGGCGGCGGGGCCCGGCGGGCCGGGCCGGGGAGGATGAAAGGCGTGTCCCTCTCGGCCGCCCGCTCGCTGCCGCCGCCCCTTTTCCTCCCGGAGCAGGCGCGGGCGGCGGCGGGAAGCGGCGTGCGCTGCCGGGGGGGCTGGGGCTGAGCCAGGCGCGGGCGGCGGGAGGGGCTTATCGGGAGAGGGAAAGCCCCGCTCCCGCCGGTACGGGCGGGGGGTGCTTGCGTCTCCCGGGGAGGGGAGGCCGCGCTCTGCCGCCGGGAGCCGGAGCCGGAGCTGCAGTTGGTGTCCCCGCGGCCGGGGTGTAGTGACGGGCGAGCGGGGCCGGGGGTCTCCCTGCGCGCCCCTGCCGCAGCCCCGGCCGCGCTCCCGCCGCGGCGTCCCGGGCGCTGTGAATGTCCAAGCGCGGGGAACACTTGGAAAATGTCACCTGAACGTGCAGGAATAAAAAGGAGATGGAAGGAAAGCAAAACAATGCGGTCTCGTGGGGGAGCGGGGGCCGGTTAGGGAGCAGAAAACCTTTGGATTTCTCAGCTGGTGTGCTTTCTAATGGGGGTAGCTCCGTGGGTGACGGACTGCGGGGGCGAACCTCCGGGAGATGAGTTACAGGAAGGCTCAAACTGCGGCGCTCCTCTGGAGCACAGCTGGAAGCGCCGTGCCTCGACAGAGGCGTTGTCGAGGAGCCGCAGCCCCCATCTCCGGGAGTCCGGGCTCGGTGGGAGGCACTGCGGAAAATGGGTGACTGGTAATCGCGGGATTCCTGCGCCCAGGGACACGAGATGCTGCCCGTCAGCTGCAAAACAGCAGCACTCATGACATGCCTTTTCCTGGCTGACGAGCAGCTGCTCACTGCTCGTAGGTGTCACCTGCCCGTGTGCTCACGTTGTACCTACCAGCTTATCCAATCTGGGAATGAAAAACTGCAGTCTATCATAAGAACATTATACTAGCTCCCAGGATGAGCCGTTATTCTGAGCTTGGCAAGCTTTGCCTTGCACATAAATTAACTTTTTTTCCTTCTCATCCAGATTCTGGAGATTAGGTTTCCATGACTTCCTCACTGAAGAAGTAGACAGGCATTCAAGAAATTGAGCGGTTATGTTACCGGTCCGTGACTGGGATGACAGAACCATGCCCAAGTTGTTTGGGCTCTGGAGATCAAATCAAAGTGGATGGGTCAAAATAAGTGAGATCTCTCTGATAGGAATGTGCCACATTTTGTAAATTGCAATTCAGTCTGAAGTAACTGGGCATACTGTTTGACTGGACCAGTTCCCAAATCTTTTCCTTTTAAAAATGGCATACATTCTGTATCATCTTGTACCTGTAGCCAGGGCCTTCCAAGAAAATTAGCTTCTTGGCCTCCCAAGAAAATTAGCAGCTGTATTTTCAAATACTCTTGAAGCAACTATCACAAGAAGTTTCAAGTCAAATAGCCTAGTTTCTCTGCCTGCAGATGTCAGCATTTCAGAGATTTTTTTTAAGTTCCTTTTGTTGGTGGAAATGTTCTGATATTATGTGCTTTCCAGTGTCTTGCATTCCCATAGTTAAATGCCCTGCCTACCTTAATTCACAGTTTTGAAGCTTCTGAATTGCATTTCTATCTAGAAACCAGAGGAATGGAGAGATTGTGGCCAGTTTCTGAGGCCACAAGTCTGGGCAAATCCTGATAATCCTGATTCCAGCCACCTGAGTTGCAGGACTTCAATCTGTTTTGGCAAGAGCAAATTTTATAATTTTATCCCTAATCCTGTAGGATTATAAAGGAAAAAAAAAAAAAAAAAAAAAAAAAAAAAAAAGCCTTTCCACTATTTCACAGACACATAAAGGTGCTTGCCTGCTGTAACAGGGGGTCAGACCTCCAAAAAAAAACTTTTCAGGTCTTGAAGTTTCTATAAAACAGTGAAAACTCCATGGATGTCAAATAGGGGCCTGATTCACATGTCCAGAGTAGGTGTGAAGTGTCAGACTAAATGGTTCCGTTTGAGCCAAGACAGCAGCTCCTGACTGTGATTCAGAAGAGCTGGAGGAGTAACTTCTATGGCTGGGTACAGGAGTGTAATATCTCGAGCATCAGTTTTGCAAAATTTAAGCTTCCTGGTTCAGCAGGTCAAATCTTGGTGCTGTCCAGTCAGCCTTTATGCCCTTGCAAGGGTCATGGGAAGACCTTCTCAGAGTGACATCACAGACATTAAGTGCAGAGATCAAGTCATTCCTGGCAGTTTTAGTAGTCACAGAGAACTGCTGTAATGTTCTGGGGCTGAAAAAATTCTTCCACCAGTTGGGAAGTACTGATGCTACCATGTGTGCTGCCTGATTTCCCTGCCTGCTCTGGCAGGGAAACAAGATTGGCACAATTCCCCTGGAACATGTCCTGCTTACACCCATGGTGGTTGTGGGGTAATGTGGATCCCTACGCATAAGGGGTCTCTACCAGCCTCTCCAGAGAGGCCTTCCCCTTCTCTGTCCCATGGAAGTGAGGTGGCTTTGCTTGGGTCTGCCAGTCCTTGCTGCACATCATCAGCCAGGACTTGTCCTGGAGATGCATCTTTCTGACAAGTGCAGCAGGTCTACACCAGCCTGTGCTGCAAATTATCAGCAAATTATATCTCCACAATCCAATCCTTTGCAGAAGCCTTGTTTTTCATAACTCAAATGTAAGCATCTCTTTTTCTTTCTATAGAGTAGAAAAAGAGTAGTTGTGACCAGTTCACTCTGAAATTAGGTATTTTTAAAAATCGTGTAATTCATTATATCATTCACGCAAATTTTGGAAAACTTAACCAGATTTCTGATTTCTATTCACATCTAGACCTTTTCCATTTACTATACTTCCTCTGAAGTTCTTTTATCAGAATAGATTTGATCTCTTTAGTTACTAAACAAAGAAGATGTTAGCAAAACGTCCCACATTTCACTGCATTTTATTCTTGTTTGTAATTTTTTTATATCTTATTTCTTTTTCTATACAAAGACCTAGCAACACTCCCAGAAAGCTGACATTAGCATACTTAATTTGTAGCCATTCACAAATTGTTAAATCTCAGTGAATTTTGATTTAAAACATAGAAGACACCTTAAGATGCAGCTGCAGTAGTGTAAACAGCATCCCATTTTTATACTTCAAAAGAGCTGCACACAGAAGAATCAAGAGGCTGAGAAAATGTACAAAGTCTGTTTTCTACCAAGAAGAAAAATTCCCCAAAGCAGTGTATTTTAGGTTTACAGGTATTGGCTGATATTCATTCTTGGTGTAATCTCCTTTGAGGTCAAAAATGAGCTTGAAAACATCAATAACAGAAATAAAATACTGCACCTAATCAGCATGGTGGTATAGGAACAAACAAGACTTTCTCAATAGATACAGACTAGACACTTGAAATCAGGGTCAATCGACAAGAAATGGGAGAAGATAAAATACTGCCATTCTACTTAAATTGCTGACAGAGAGATATATTCCACTCCACATCTCAAAAAGTGTGAGAGAGATATAATGGGAAGATGTGAATCATTTTGGAATCTTCCTCTCAGAAATATTTAGTACAAAATCCCTGTATTCTAAACTTTCTATGTAGGTCCTTTTATGTAAGCGTAAGTTTAAAAAGAAATAATTAGATTAAAACAGTGAAGACTCAAACTCAGACCTCTGCAGTTCTCCAAACAATGAATTGAACAACAAATGTTCATTCACATTCAGTTCAAGCTGATCAAATAGAACTACCCATAACAAAAAAATAAAAGTAAAATGTCCTTTGTGGGAGATAAAATGGAGTACTTTGGTTTATTTATTGCTAGCTATTACTGTCACCTCTCCGATAAAAGATTACTGCTCACCCGGCTGCTTGAGAAGACTAAAAACTCACATCTGGGCTCCGGTTAGTTGCCATTCACAAATACCTGTTCTGAAGAGAAATGAGTCCCTCAGCCTCTCACTCTGCCACCCCCATCTGTGATTTCCACTGGTGCCAATTTCATCTCCCATCCCCTGTTAGTGAAGCCCCTTGCTGAGTGCCTGGACATAGCTTTGTGCTCCAGGTCCCCTCCCCTCAATGGCTTTGGCCCAAACTCCAAAATCTAGAGATGAAGTGACTTTGGTTCTTCAGCCCAATCTCAGTGAGTAGTTTTGGTCCTAGAAGTCACTTACCATTTTTCCTAAGTAGTGTTATGTGAGGCCTTCCAGCTTTAAAGACAATAAAAGCTGGGTTTCCTAAAGCATCTTTCTCTGTCCCTAGTGGGCAATAGTGGCAGACAGGCTCGTTGCAGCTGGCCAGTGAAGTTTGTCAGGGAAAATGTGAGCTTCTCAGCTCAGAAGTAATTTGTGACAAGTGACTGAATGCAGTCTCTTGTGAAGCCCCAAGTATTTTTCAAGTCTCGGGAGCTTTGCTTCCAGATCATCACATTCATAGCTTTTGTGACTACTGAGGGAAAATTAGTGGCATTTCTCACCTTCACTGCTGCTGTTCAGAAGTTGTTAGGTGATGAAGCTGAAGAAAAATATATCAATTTCACGTAATTATTGCTGAGGTTATGGGCAGGGCACAGATTTTCCGTGGGAATATCACGTGTCTGTGAAAACACCTGATTTTTGGGAAGCTGCAAAACACAAAATTATTCATAACCTGGAAATTTTCCCAGTTCTCCATGAGTGTTTACTACAAAGAAGTTGATAGTTAGCATTTCTTCCTGCCATTTCTTAAGAAAAGGAAAAGGAAACACAGCATGTAATGTGTCAGCTGTTACTCATTCTTTGAATAATGGATGCTATTTTGCGCAGAGGCTCCAAGACACGCATGGGCAAGTTTTCTCTGCAGCTGTAGGAAGGTGATATAGCAACAGTTGTTGAAGGAGAAGAGATGGGAAAGTACTTATTTCACTTTCGTGCTGTTTACTTTTGAAAAACTCAATTGAGTTTCCAAAGCTCCAGTAGGGAAACATTTGCTGTCCCTGGGATGAGCAACAGGCAGGGGATTAGTCTCTCCTGCTATCACTAATTATGTGTAAACGCACGGTTTGGGGATTTATAATGAGATCTCAGGAGATGGGTTCTGCTATTACTAATTGCTACTACTCAATTGAATGGGAAGATTGGTTTAGATATCTGTGGTAAGGATGCTGTAAAACACTGCAGAGTGAACGTGAAATTCGGGAAAGTGGTGCTGGATGCAGTCCCTTGAACTCAAGGGAGTTTGAGCACTTGTGATCAAAGGTGAAGGTCCTAACTCCAAAGCAAAGCACGAACATGATGTTCTCCTCGTGCTGAAACTCAGTCCCATTGACCAGACCTTATTTCCTGGTGGTGGGACCAGGGCAGCTGCAGCACAGGGACAAGGGTTCTTCCTCCAGCTTCCTGAACACAGCCAGTGCAGCAGGCTTACCTGTCCCTTCCCAGCGACCAGGCAAAGCCCTTTGTGGTGATAACAGTCAGCTATTCCACATTCCATGTCTGAAAACATCACCGAGGTTTGTAGCAGTTGCGTATGCCAGCCTCTGCAAGCAGCAGGGCGGGCTGAGCTCAGCACTTGCCATTCTCCCACCATCCTTATAAACAGATGGGCCTCCTGTACAAGTCATGTCTCGGTTGCATTTAGCTAACAAAAGCAGCAATCCAAATCTCCACTGCCCCTGCAAGGAATAATGAGGATTAGAGTCTCATCCAGAGTGCTGGAAGGCTCATTTGCATTCCTGGTCTGGCGATTCCCCTCTTTTCCATTTTGTGAAAGGACCCTCTTCCCAAGGTCCTTCTGTTCTGTTCCTAAGACAAGAGAGCTAAAAAGCTTTCATTGATGGGGGAAAGTGGAAGATCTTGTTCATCACATCTCATTTGTACATAATTCCTACACATCATACTCTTCTGGCACAATTACCATTTAATTCATTTCTCTCCAGAAGAATACACCAATCGTCTCCGTGGCTGCCCTGTTTGTCATCTCCAGCTGTGGGAGCTGTACTGGCCAGGTGCAGGGACAATGGCTGGCTATTCATTGCTCTGCACCAGCTGTTACCCTCAGCATGCTCCCAGTCTGAGTCCTGCTGCTAACAACACTGGTATGGGCTGTTGCCGCAGCTTTAATTTTATTTCAAGAGCTAATCCTGAATTATTGTTCTGAGAACATTCCTAAGTATAGTGAGGGGTAACTATATTTTGTGGAAAGACATGTTCCAGGCTTTAAATCTGTCACAGAATAGCTCTGTGTGAACCTTTCGGGTTTTTTTCCCCCAGACTCGTGGGAGTTGCTGACTGGTGCAGTCAAATAATGCCAGGTAGTGAATCACTCCCCTGCCATCGGCACCCACCAAAATCTGTGTTCCAGCATGCAGGTCAAATTGTGACTGACTGCACCAGCAATAGCCAGTGCCTGATAAAAAAGGTATGGATGCCAAAAAGGAGCCCACAGTATATTTCAGCTCTACAAAGATCCTGGAGTCAGCAGGGAGCCCATTCCATTGGGTCTGCTTGTGACCACAGGAACTGGCCTGCACCAGGCAGCTTAGAGGTCTCAGGACAATGCTGATTCTGGGTTTTTACTGCATGGATTAGGAGAGGAGAGGAGAGGAGAGGAGAGGAGAGGAGAGGAGAGGAGAGGAGAGGAGAGGAGAGGAGAGGAGAGGAGAGGAGAGGAGAGGAGAGGAGAGGAGAGGAGAGGAGAGGAGAGGAGAGGAGAGGAGAGGAGAGGAGAGGAGAGGAGAGGAGAGGAGAGGAGAGGAGAGGAGAGGAGAGGAGAGGAGAGGAGAGGAGAGGAGAGGAGGTTCATAATGAACTGATGGCATAGGAAAGAAAATTTGCATACTAAATGTTGTGAGGCCTCTGAAGCCTGGACTGAGGATCCAGGTCCTAGTCATTTGCTTTCAGAAGCATGAAATCCATCATTTCCCATTTAAAAAGTGAACAAGACCATCTGGGTTTTCATGGAATTTCTGGTTCTGTTTTCAAGTCCTACTGTACACCAAAACATTAACTGTGAGGTTTTTAAAAATGGCTTTGAACAAGATGTGTTGTAGCAAAGAAAGAGATATAATTTGCAGCTGTATGAAAGCAATGTAAAAAAAAAGAAAAAATAAATTCAGAAATATTTTCTTAGCCTTGATTATGTCATTCACAGATCTCTTCCAACTAATTATCTTTAAATTAATAATTTTCAACTAATTGCTTTACTATAAAACTTTTTTCATTATTATTAAATAGAGACAAAAGCTACTCATAGCTATGTCTGTTACATTTTTCTTAAATTGATTGGATTTTCCTCCCCCACATTCTCAGCTCAGTCTGTTATATTACCAGTCAAAATCCCACATAGAAGAATGTACTTTCTGCCTCTGAGATTTCTTCTCACTTCCCTTTAGATGAGAGAAGGAATTTGCCAGTACTTTGACCTTTCTTTTCTACTAATCCAGCTTGAATCAGTAGATGCCAGAGGCAGCTTAGTTATTCCATATTTTCCCAGTTTTATATGCCAATAGGGCATCATTCTTTATACAGACTCAGGTCTGAAGAATAGTACATTTTGTTCTTTTACAGGCCAACAGAACAAGACAAATGGGATGCTGTAAACATCTAAAGAGAACTAAAATTAATAAGTGGAACTGCAAGCTTTGAGAGAGGTCATTCAGAAATAGCTTTCATTCCAATACACGCTGTATTAGTGACTCAAAATTGTGTACATAGCCAATTAAACCATCAGTTCATGCTGAGATACAGGGATGGGGTCTGCTGCATATGTTTTGTGAATTACTGACTTTCCTTACAGGAGATGTGCCTTCTCTTCCCAGCAACTCCACACATGTGTGGTATGATGTTGAGCAAATCATCCTCTCTTGTGGGTTTAAAATTTCAATTCCTTAGAATGAGGGCCATTATATGGATGTTCTTTGTAAAATTCCTTGAAATCCATGGCTAAAATCATGCCTTACCCTGAAAAATCAACGGCATTATGCATTTACAGAGGAACTTCTCAGAATGCTAGCCTGAAATGACACAAAAATGTATTCAGTAATTCAGGAGTGTTCTAGTTAGATGAATCTGTCTGAAAAGGCCATATTCCCAGTTCAAGGACAATATATTTTTTTTCTTTTTTATTTTCAGCTTTGGCCCAAATTATATCAAAGTCAGAAATCATTAGTATTTCCCGCAAATGGCAAATTCCAGGGGAAAAAAATAATCAGAAATAACAAGGAAGGATGACTTCCAAGAGAAATTACATTCCCAAGTGAATCCTGAATTATAGACAATGAGTGCCTCAGGCAGGGGGTAAGGAGGAAAAGAAAATTAGTTTTGCAGGACGCCTGAAGAGAACCAAGCAAACATTGAGTATTTAAATTAGTATTTATCTTCTTTTGGTGTTTTAACCTCCATGCCTAGCCAAAATTCAAGGCTCTGTAGTAATTTTCTGGTAAGAAGAGTAATGATAAGAGAAGTGGGTGGTTTTGACACAGCTCCACTTGTTTACAAATAACGTACAAAACTTTACTTCCTTGAACAAGGCAGAACCAGCAAGCTGGAGACAGCTTCTCAGAAGGGGGTCTGGCTTGGCCACCTGCCGGCACTTGGAACAGCAAGATCCCAGGAGATTTTCCCAGCACCATCTTCTCTGTGCTTATTCACACTGTACCTTATGTTTGGCTTGTCCCCCTCCCTTCTGGGTCCCCCTGGGCTGCTTGCATGGAGACACAATCCAGGCAGTGGGTGCTGCAAACTGAGGCCTCTCTCAAAGCCCCCACTGCTGGGCACTGCATTAAGCTAAAAGAGGCCACTGCAGATAATTTTGGTGAAAAGTTGAAAAACAGCTTGCATGGCAACCTGAAAACTGAAAAAGGAGAAGATAAGAGGATGCCCAATGTACTTACTTTGCCACAGAAACACACCCTTAATATGAGGGTATTCGTTACTCTGGGCCTGGTTGCTGCTTTGAACATCTGAGGTTTGGGATTTTTCAGGAGCAGACTGTGTTAGGTAATAATTCAGTACCCTTCTGCCACAAAAAGTATGTGGGATGACTTGAGCAGGATGAGGATGGGTAAAAGTCATAAATAACACAAAGGTGGTACACAAATGCCGTCAGCATCTCCACTTGGCACAGCCATCGCCATTCCTGTCACAGACTGAAAGGTCTCTCTTTCTGTAAGAAGTCCTTTTCAACTTCCAAAAGAAAAGTGTGTTGGATATCGCAAGGTTTCACACCAGGGAACATGCATGAAATCACTATAAAGGATAATGAAATTGTAGTATATATGTGTAGCCACATTTCTCTTCACAGAGAAAAGCAAGGCACAACTTCCCAAGAATTTTCTGAGATTCACATTCTCTGAACCTCAGAGAAAGAAAAAATAATTCTTATCTCATTTACTGCTCCTGTGTTTTAGAACAAGTAGAATGCATTGTAGAAAATTGTTTACCTGAAAAGAATTAGTAATTAAATTCCAGTGTGAGTGTTTTGATTCATTAACCAATTAAATCCATGTATGTGTGTCAGGACTGTTGGCTAACAGTCATGAAATTCTAATCAACTGAGTACAGTTGAGTGCTTGTCCAAATTCAGTTTAGATATAATGTAATATAGTATAAAATAATACAGTACAATACAGTAATTAATTAACCTTCTAGTATCCATAGAGTCAAATGCATCATTTCTCCCCCTCATGGGGGTTGCCTTAATTTACAATATATATGTAATTTCCAGCAGAAAAAAACCTGCTACCAACCAGAAAGGAGACACTAGAAAAGAAATTGAGATGTCTTTTTTATTCTCTAATTTGCTGTCATCCCTTGATATCTCTGAGTAAGACTGAGGGCTCTGGAGCAGATCATTCTGCTCCATTCTCCTTCTCTCTTTTCTGTAATATAGGCCTCTGCATTACAGAGAGGAAAAGCCGGTGTTGGAACCACAAGCTCAAGCAATTCTAGTGAACCCATATGAAATTTATGGAGTATAGCTCCAGGCACATGATGAAAAGGATGGAAAGTGTGAAGGTGATATTTAGTCTTTGGAAAGAGATGAAGAGTCTTGGAAGAGCTGTGCTTTTTTTTTTTTTTTTTCCTTAAATTCCCTTATCTCTAATCTGAAAGAGTAGGTCTCAGGTATTGAGTTTAAATTTAGATGCAGTGTTGTTTACCACTCTGTTACAGAAGTCAGATAGATTTAATGTCCAGACCTGTAAATCCTTTGCAGTAAAGCAGGGAAAAATAATGAAGTCACAGAATGAACACCAGTTAATGGAAGTGTATGAATGAATGGCCTGTGGGGTGTTCCCATTGACTGCAGTGCTGATTTATATTGCTGTCATCACAAACTTCTTGTATCATTTCTCATTGTACTCAAAGAATATTGTTGCAATTAGGTTGAAATTTGTCTCCATGGGAGGTATTGCCCTGACAGAAGGATGAGAATGATCTATAATACAATTGGCCCCTTAAGACTGCCAGATGACATTCACTGGATCTTCATCACCATGCTTGGGGCCAGCCCAGAAGTTGGGGAATGGTTAACCAGGGGATTTCTAAACACCCATACCTCCACTAAACCTTCATGTAAAAGACAAACACCCCCTTTGTGTGGAACCAAGGAAGGGAAAGTCCAGGCACCTCCCTCCGCGGCTGAGGAGGAGTTGAAAGCAGCTGCTCCTGCTGAGGTTCATGCTCATGCTGCTGGGGGGTGATGTGTGCACACATTGAAGCTAATCACACTCTGTACATCAGACTGCAAAAACCAAGACAAATTAATCAAAATTTCTCTTTGCCAAGTAAATACTGAAACATTCATCTTGCATACAGGAAAAACGAGTCATCAAGCTGTCACAGAAGGAGCTGGGGCTGGTGCCAGGACCAGGAAATAGCTATCCAAGCTCTCAGTGCACTAGCTTTCATCCTGCTTCCCTCAGGCAAAACAACTGATCTCCCTCAGACTTAAACTCAAGCTAGTTCCTCTGGAACTGGGGAAAGTGGCATCCCACCTGTCATGGTATCCCTTGGATCCTCTCTGGGAGGAACAGATTGCAGTTCCTAACTTTTGGATACTTGTAACTTGTTCTTTGCTGAGAGGAAATGAGGAGCCCCATGCAGTAGTTCTAGGGGCTTCTGATTGCTTCTATAGCAGCAAAATAGCAGGCACAAAAAATAACAGCGACAAACTTTGAAGGCCGGCTAATGTTTCATTTCCGTCTAATTTTCCAAATTTCCCATGCGTGCATCCAAAACATAGATGAAGATTAAAAGCTTCCCATTAAAAAATAAAACCAACAGCCTGGACTTTCCTTGATCTCAGAGGCATCACAGTGAGATCTTCACAGATCCCATAGCTGACTATTTTTTTCAAAGGCAGGCCAACACAGATGTCTTGCTCCTGTTTTTATAGCTCAGTTCATACCTACAGACTCTCTGTTTGTAGGGCCATGAGATTGCCTGTCTTGATATACATATGCAGATATGGGTCAGTTTGCAGACTTTTCATTTCCCTAGAGGACAAAGAAAGACAATATAACAAATAAATAAATAAAATAAATAAATAAACCTTCAAACTTAGCAAAGAAAATAAGATGCTTGGACAAACCTAGTGCTCTGGAGGAGCTGACATTTGATTTTCCCTACCAACACATCAGTAATTCTCTGTGCTACAAAAGAACTATGTGGTGCAGTTTGTTTGCTCTCAGAGCTGCTGCTAGCCTGAAATCCCCATGCCACATACTGAAGAAGGCATCCTTTCATCAAGAAGCTTTGCACTTTGCACCACAAGTATTGTACGTGCCTGATGCTGCCCTTCATTATAGCCTTGGATGGGACTGACCATAGTGGCAGCAATGTGCTGACAAGTGAATTTAGCTCCAATTTACCTGATGAGATAAAGCAAACTCACAGGTTTTGGTACTTCCATTCAGGAGGGCTACTGGCAAGAGCTAACACCAAAAAGTGTTTTAGAGCAAAAGAAATATAAGGAAGAGAAAATAATTTGAACCCACTGGAGGAGTTCATCTCCAGGACAGAACCAGCACGAGCGAAGGTTGCATTTATGTGCACAAGGATAGAGGGGACAGATTTTGTGTGTGCTCAAAGCTAGTTAGGGAAGGCAATAAGCTCTGCCCTTTCCTTTCCAGAAAGTGAAGAGATAACTTGTTCTGCTTTAAAAAAAAAAAAAAAAAAAAAAAAAAAAAAAAAAAAAAAAGAAGAAGAAAGAAACAGGAGAATTGCCACAGTAGACTGTTCTTACTCCACCTGTGCAAATACTTTTGTATCCACTGGCAACAAATCTGGAAGGTCCATCTGCTTCTAGCCAACACATCAACACTCACTGATCCCACCTCACATGCACTTATTCTGTGTCCCCTCATTTTACCAGATCATAGAAAGGGAGGAGGAAGAGAAATACAGTGGTTTTACTCTAATCCTTGAATGCAGCTTTGGATCTGCTTTGTATAGTCTCAGAGCCATCCCTTTGTTTATATAAAAAGTCTTCCAAGCTGAACAGGAGATTCTCTACAGCTCATGGAGAAGAAAGGGTAGGGATAAACAGTATTGAGCTTAGGGAAATATAATTTAATAGTGGCAGAGTTTGCATTTTATGCCAAAAAAATCCCACCAGTTTTCTCGGCTTTTTTATGAGAACTTGCTGAAGTTGAGAGGCAGAGTGTCATTTTACAGACTCTGACACATTTAGCTGACTAGCAGAGCAAAAAAGCTTAGGAAATACCTTTTACATTCAAAGGTACAAAATAATACATCTTTTGGTAAGTATCAACCTGGTTTTCTACGTGCCTAGGATATAAATGTAAATCTCTGCCAAGCATAAGAAGTTTTTAAGAGTGTTAATCACCTAGCCCTTTTTATAGTGTGTGAAGTGATTTGAAATCTTTGGGGAACATTAATACTTTGTGGAGAGAGTTCCAGGATAGAAGACTGCAGTTTGCAGCACTGCTAAGACATATAAATCACTTCAGCTGTGGTGGAATGTGATGATTTGAA
Organism: Calcarius lapponicus; assembly: GCA_039654755.1. Classification (NCBI taxonomy): domain Eukaryota; kingdom Metazoa; phylum Chordata; class Aves; order Passeriformes; family Fringillidae; genus Calcarius; species Calcarius lapponicus. The sequence continues at coordinate 62,856,470 of CM077465.1, forward strand.
GCCATTGGGTTTGGAAATGGAAAAAAGACATGATCTTGAAAGATTCAAACCACTTTGAATATACTGAGCTCAATCTTACAACTCTGATTGAGATATTTTCAATAAACATCAAAATACAAGCTGCAAAATCAAATACTTTCTTCTGGGTAACTTCCAATAAAACTTACCCTTTCTAGATCAGCATATGTTTAGAAATACTGGGTTTAATCATACTGCAGTTTGCACTTGATGTAATCACCTGCTGTTGTGCAAACTGAGCTCAAACACCTTTTCTGATCTAGTAATTTTGCCGTCTGTGTGAAATGCAAAGCCACAATGGAGGAATGTTTTGCTCTGCAAGGGGAAAGAAGCTGGAGAGACAACATTCTTGCTTCCACAAGACTGCCCTGCTGCAATGAGCAGAAAAAAAGATGGAAAGATGAAGGACACTTACAAAATTGTGTAAGTCACATAAAATGGAAGTGGAAAAAAGTGGGAGCACAGCAGCTTCATTCCTATAAGCAACATCAGCCAGAGTGCAGGAAAACTATAATCTTTACCATCTCGTCCTCTGACCTTGTTCATAGGCAGTCTTGAGGACTGGAGGGAAAACACATCTTACATCCAGTTTACGTATTACTTATAAAAGTCTTGCACCCTCTGGGATCTTGTACTGTGCTAATATGAAATGCTAAGAAAGGAAATCTCTAAAAAAGGATTAGAACAAAGAGCTGTCAATTGGTGATGCTCAGTAAGATGTCATTAGTGACACGGGATCAGACAGCGTGTGTTTGAAAATTACATTTGCTTGTCAATCCATTATGTATCCACAGAAAAAAGGAATAAAACACATGTATAAGTTTACCAATTATAAGCATACCAAAATCATTCTTCTGAAGAAGTTTCCTTGTTTTTTGCCATTACTTAGTTTAACAATAAGAATGATGTGAGAGAGCAAACTGAACTTGTGTGTGCAGGTTGTGAGAGTTACACATATAGCTTGATTAGTTTTTGCTACTGCAAAAGATATTTGGCCTCTTCTGGAGGAGCTCACTTGCTACCTCTGCCTTGTGTCAGGCCTTTCCAAGTCTGGAGCAAGGAGTGTGACATGGGCACTGCCTTGCCTCCCATGGAGCTCCATTCAAGCTTGGATGACGAGCATTTTTCAGGTTGCTACAGTCCTGTGACCATCTGCATTTTCCCCATCAATATCCTCCCAAAATAATGGAGCACAAGCCTTTGTGAAGGGGTGGAACAGAGTGTGCTACCAACAACTCAGACACAGAACCAGAGTGAGACCCTGATTTCCATCTTCCTCGTGAAGGATTTGTATGTAGAAATGCTTATCAACACGGAGATAATGCTTGTCCATGAGTATATAGATTCATCATATAGCACTTCCCTGATGTGCTTTAGAATGAGGCTAAACACTCTAGAATTATAAAATGCATCTTCCATAGAGCCTTAATTTGGATCCTAGTGTATGTACAATGGAAGATAACCCTTTTTTTTTTTTTTCTACAAGGATTTTGCCATACAGGGAGAACGGTGATAAGAAAAAGAAGCAAGTTTGGGAATTAATTCACTTGTTCCACCATGTAAGAAATCAAATTTCTGTGAAAAATAAAGGCAGAGAGCATGTCTTTTGGAATAAAGCAAGTGAATATTACAAAATGAAACCCTGCCACTGCTGCACACTTCCTCCCTGACTGTAACCACAGCTCCCTCAGTCTGGTCCATGGGTGGTGAATTGACCATTTAGACATGACAGGGTGGAGAAGAAGTGTCTGGGTATGTATAAAATGGGCCAACATTAGAGTAACTGGCAGCTCTGGAAATCAGAAAAAACCAAAATTTTGCAAGAGGGAGGCCCAGAAACAGCACATGACACCAAACAGAATTAGGTACATTTTAATATCCTAACTCTATGTGATACAATGTGGTTCTTACATTATAGAAAATGTCTATTTGGCAAAATTCCCATTGGGACAATTTTTTAATGTCCGCTCCAACCCATGAAACACTCAAGCTCTCATGAAGAACAGTTACTCTCCTTGAAAAACAACATCAGAATGTGCTTCCCCAATTTTTCTTCCCATTTTCACTGGTACATTAAATGACTTCATTTCAGCAGTGAGACAAGGAGGAGTGTTAAAAGGAATCAACCAAAATTTATTTATGTAGTGATCCTGACCAGGAGGATGCTGTGCATCAAGGAACCATTCACCCTCCACAGCAAACCTGAGCAGTCCCAGGCCTGTGCTGTGCCACGTTGCACATCCAGCATGGCCCTCAGCTGTGCTGCACAGATTGACCCCCCCCGACCATGGGACAAACTTGGCCACCCCATTATTTAGAGAGGAGCCTGTAGGCAGCTTGTCCTTGGTACCAGCAATTACACCATCCTCTTTGGCTTTGGCCCCATCTGAAAGCGCTGTGAGAAGCTTGCATGAAAACATCCTTCAGGAAAAGAGTTGGGCTTTTTTAAAGGAAATTATTTACTAGCTCAAAGGATCATAAAGGAAGAACCTTTCCTTACAAGGTTCTGCCCTGAGAGAATACATATGGGGCCTGTCTGATGCTGTGGAGACTTAAGAATAACTTACTATGCTTCTCTCTATCCTCTTATTCAAATGGCTATTTTATTAATCTACTTGTTGTCAGCCATTCTTTCTGAAATCCAGAAAGAGCCCTGTACTGTATTTCTCTCCATCTCTCTCTCTCACCTTATCACCAACCCAGTGCAAAACAATGTCTTACGTGGATTTTTAAAAATCATTTTGCTGTAGTAGTGGAAAAAAAGTCTGACCAGAAAAATATTTGTAAAGCAGCTAAATGAAAGTCTATATAATACTGTCCTTTGCACCATTACATCAGCAAAACAGGTGTTCCAGTCAGGACTGGCTTTGTGGTGCATAATTGGACAAATTCAAAGGAACAATACTTACTCTGGAGATTTTCCACCAAAAAGCCTTGGTGCTACCAGAAAAGCCATAGGGATAGGATCTGTGATCAGATGCCCTAATGAGAACATCTTCTGGGATTTATGGGCTAAGAATTCAAAAGGTTGTTTTGTCTCCTCATTATGCAAAAATGGAGATAGTTTGTAGTATAATAGATACAGTTATGTTGCTTGGGCATAACCTAGAGATACAAACTAAAACAAAAGAGAATAGGTACCTGTAAAATGGACTGCTGGTGTTACAGAGGCACAGACTCACACTTTACCTTCCCCAACAAGGGCAGAGATAGTCACCCTGTTGGATAGTCCCCCCAAAAGGCACACCTCAGGGTTGGGAGGTGGAAGTACCATGCTCACCCCTCAGACTTTGGACCTCCAGGTGAGGAGGGGCTACATGGCTGTATCCATGCCGGAGACAACAGTGTCTCTGGAGCCTAGCCTCTTCTCATAACCATGGGCAAGCCGGGCAGAGCACCCAGTAGAACCTCAGATTTTCTCAGAAGTTTCATCCCAAGCTTGTGCCCCAGGCTTGCTGCCTTCCAGCAGCCAGGTGACCAGATCACGCAGCAGCCTTCACAGCTGCACCACCCCAGGGAACCTTTAAACCTGAAACACAGCTCATGCCAGGTCAATTTTTTTAAACAGTAATGGTAATGGGTTAAGCTGTAATATAAACCATTTTCATGAGACAGATGTGTCCAGAGTATGATTTTATGTCCAAGCTGTGGCCTTGGCACCATCTGGTTTAGTGGCATGGTAGCCCCAACTCCTGTGGTTGGGAAGCCACAGGATCATGATGTAACACATGGGTGGCTCACACACTACCTGTGCTGAGGATGGGAACGTGCCTAGATAGTGACTGCAGTAATAAAACTCATGGTTTTCACACTGATTGCTTCTTTGCTTCTATAGCCACAGCCTAATACACGGTTTGATCTCATGTGAACTGCTCCACTGGCTTCTAGATGCTTGCAAAAATAAAGATTCTGTAAGATACAGAAGCATTCTTAGAAATTTGGTGCAAAGAAAATGCATTTCTTTTGTGGCCTCACCTTAGCCATACAATACCTTCAAGATTTTAGATTTAATGAAAACATTACTCTTGTACTGCAGACAGCAGCTTGGAAATATGACCAGAAAAGTAAGGAAGGCAAAGAAAAAGCACCTCAAGCCTTCTTTAAAAAAGAACTTTCCAAAATCTAATTTTTGCATCGGCCTCTTGATATTCTTGCAGCCTGACTCATAAAATGCTGAGTGTGTGTGGGAGAGGCAGAGGGGGGAGAGAAGGGATGGCGCTGCAATTTAAAAAATAATTATAAATGGATAAAATGCCAACTGTCTGCATTTTACCCTAAAGACATCAACTGGCCAAGATTATTGCCATCGTCTCTAACTAACAATGCAAGGATGATTAGTTTTGTTTCTTAAATTTAAAGGAGACTGTCATCAGACTTGACAGCAACACATTCAACTTGCAAGGAACTCAAGTCAGGAGTTTTCTAGACAGTTTCAGTGATGTTTCTTTTTTTGTTCAAAACATAGCAATTTAAAATATGTACTTGCATGATCACAAGTAGTAGTCTGGATTGCCATAAAGCAAAAACTCGCAGTATCATTTAATTTGCTGTGCTTGTACCATTTACTCCTTCCTGCTTCTGCTGACATGAGCCGGTTTTGTTTTCTTTTCTGCAGAAGGGTTTCACCCCTGGTTGTCGCCCACCACAACATCCTGCTGGCTCTCGGGCTGCAGACCGCAGAGAGGAAGGTTTGACTTTTACATCCAAATGCAAACCCTGCTGTCTTTGGCTGCTTTCAAAACGTAGGGGTAGCACGTTGTGTACAGGCCTAAACTTAGCAAAGCAGTGGGACTGTGGTATTGCCATGTTTTAACCCTTCATTCTCTGGGCCATGTATTCTTATACTTTTAAGACAAGATGTGTTCAGTAATGCCAACAAAGCTGTCAAGACCCATACTAGGCGGCACATCTATGATTGTGAGCTCTTCTTCCCACTACACAAGGTGTCTGAGAGAGAACCAAGCGAGGTGTGTCACCCAAGCTCATGGGTGCCTTCCAATTTGAAACATTCTGTGACTATAAACTGCCAAAAGTGCTCATAGAGAAGAAAACAACTCTGAGAAGTCCCACTCCAGCAGCTCCCTGCTATGGAGCCAGCTGGCTGGATGTGCTGGAGTGGAACACAATGCAGATGTAAGCACACAGAGAGGCCTTGTTTTCCACACACAAAGACACAGGTTAGGGAATCCACTCTTGGCACTCAGCAAACTGTTCAACCTCAGTGTTACTTGACACAGAAGCACAGACCAGCTTCCCAAGGAGCCTGGGGCACAGCTTTTCACACAGCAATTTCTCTCTGCCTGCTGACGTTTTTTGGCACACCACGTGCCATGCAGGGGCCTGGCAGCAACCTGCACCCACCTGCTGCTGATGCTCCCACCCCCTTCAGGCCAGAACCAATATGTCAGGATAATGAAAGATGCCTGAGTGGGTGCTTAAGGAGAGAATTACAGACATTTTTGTCTTAAGCTAAGGACTACTAAGTGTCCCTGCTCCCCAGCACACATCCTTGGTTGACTTTAGGTGTGTGCGTGTGTCTTGATACCCTGTGGTCATGTATCTGAGACAGGCATGTTGGTGTTCAGTGGAGAAAAGGTGGCAATGCCTCTATGTATAGGAAAGTTTGCATGATTTCATGTTCCCAGCAAAGTTTTCCAGTGAAAACTTAGGCATCTGTGGACTTGGAGCTACCAGAGTACCGTGCAGATGTCATATACTTGAATTTAAATATCCCAATGCCACTGAAGTTAACTGCAACACAGTTATTTCCATGTTTGTATCTAGACCTCTGTGTGAACTGCTTCATGGTACTGAAGTCCTGATGAATTATGGTGACTGTCTTCAACAACTGCTAACTTTCTTTTTTCCCCTAAAAAAACTGAAAGCAGATTTCCAAGAAAATCATACTGTGTTCCAAAATAGGATTTTATAAAGGAAGCTTTTTAGAACATCAGCTGCAGAGAGGGACCAAAGCCTCCTGACTAGTAAAGACCTGGGTGTCATATGTCTTCTATTACCAAAACTTTGCAAAAGACCTAATTCTGGAAGATACAGACTATCAATTTTACTAACATGATCTTCTGTGGCATTTAGCAGACTTAGCAAGATCAGGAAATGCAGATCACTATATTCCCATTCAAACATAATTGCCATTTTACAGCTTGTTTCCCCCCCTGGGAAAAAATAGTCAGATTTTGAGTACCTGTTGTACCAATAAGTATGCATAGTATGCATATACAATTACATGGTACATACCACTGTCCTCTCTGGAGAAGAGCTTCAAGCATGGCAAGGTGGCACAAAACCCTCAGTGTCACTCAGCTTTCAGTGGTTGTGCAGGAAGAAGCTCCAAAAGGAACAAGGTCACGGATATAATGCTGCTATATTTGTGAAAATGTTGTACTGGCAAATGCTCGGGTCTGACTCTAAGCATTTCTCTGAAAGGAGTTTTGATCTGGATCTGATCTGACAAGACTCAGGAGAGCATTTGTAGGTCGAACTGCTCCCTCTCTAGGTTAGCAGGCTGATATTTGAATCACTCAGGTGCTCTGGCAGAGATAAGCATAATCTGCAATGACATCTAGGCTACACCAGAAGATAATGCTGCTTCTGGTGTATTATTCAAAATGTGTGCCAGCAGACTGGTTTCAGCTGCTTAAATACACACTGCAGTGCATTTTTGGCTAAAGCTGTACTCAGAGTGGCAGAACTAAACTGAACCACCACCCTCAGGAAAACTTTATTAGAATAATTTCACATTAGGCAGTTTATGTAACTAGATGTTAAAAACACTGCTTTCCAGAAACACTGCCAAGCACTTATCCTCAAATAACCTATCTGACTTATTTTTAAACCAGAGGTACCTGGAAATACCAACTGTACAAAATCCTGGAAATTGTTGCACTGGAGCAACTCTTCAACTTGCTCTTGACTTTCTTTGAGAATGACATTTCAGATCAAAATGCTGAAGATATCTTGCATTGAAAAGCAAATCATTAGGAGACCTAAACTGGTATGGGTTTTGCTGCTGAGAGGAAAGGCAGATCACATGAATTTTGCAAAATTACTGACTTTGCCAGTTTCCAAAAGAAACACATTGTGCTTTTTTTAAGTCCTTGAAAGCATGATTCCTATCATGTTATCAGACAAAGGATTTTCAATTAATGCTGAACATTACTTCTGCTGGACTGTGGAACAAATTTTTGGACTGTTTTACATACTAGGTGGAGATGATACAAAAATATCATTAAGTTTTAGTGTTTTGGTATGGACCCATAAGGTCAGTCCTGTTAAAATTATGTGGGGTCACCTTAGCAAAGGCTCTACAACTGTTTAAATGTGTTTAATATTTTGTGCCGCCAGACTAGAGGAGAGTCTCAGCCTATTTATAAAACTAATTTAAAATAAAACCACTAAGTATCAGTGAGAATATAATAAGTCTTCAGTGTGTAAGAACTTCCTGCTTCTCTTCCTCTTGTTCTTTCCTTCAAGTGTTTTTTTGTGGCAAAGCTTTACACAGGCATGAATGGTGAAAGGGACATTGCTGTCATCAAGTCAAATATCTACGAGCAGAAAGAATACCTCCAGCAAGCTTTGAAGGAAAGATGAGAAATAAGCAAAACACAACATGCATTTTCAAAATTCATTCCAATAAGAGAGGCACCTAAAATATAGTGTTGCATAGATTTCAATCCTTGATTTGCTCATGGTCCTAGCAAAAATAAAATAAAAAAAATTTAAAACCCCAAAAAACTATGCTCACAAGAGAAATAGCTGCAAAGTCTAAGATGTCACCACCTTTTACAAGCGGTCATGCAGACCTGCACCTCAGCACCTTCACAGCTTAGTTACAACTCCTTTGAAAAGCACATTTATCTCCAGTCACTGGATTTTGTATGTAAACAGCTGAGATGAGTGAGTGTGAGTGCACACACTCCACTCCATCATCTACTCTAACAGTCCCAGCTGAAGACATGCCCAGGTGACATCTTAGATTGTATCAGTTAGCTTTGCCTGGAGCTCATCCAACCTCTCTTCAAGTTTCCACCATGCTCTCAGATCTTATGAAGATGGAGACTGAATTAGCCAAGCTACACTTCCACTGATTTCCCAGCATTATCACAGGCAGGAGACAGCTACCGATAGTTCTTTCACTGTTGTTAAAAATCTCTGATTCTTTCTACTTCCCCACAGTCAGAATTCCTTTCTGTTTTGGAATGACTGGTGCTCCTGGCTGCCCTGCAAACTTCCTTCAGAGCCATAGCTGGCACAGTCACAAACCCATCACAGAGGAGTGCTGATTGTACTACTGTTTATAGAAATAGGTAATTCCTGCCCCCAGCTTTCTATTATTGTATCATGTGCTCCAGGAACTATGTCTCCTATCCAGGCCATTTGCTGTGGAAATTATTTCCTTAACAGATATGTTGTCCCACGCATGGGAAGAAATGTTATTATTTGATTTTCTCTGGGGAAAAAATAAATTAGAAAGTCAACAGGGCTTGACTATAACCTGAAGTGAAAACCCTACACAATTCTGAGGCCAGTAGATACTGGATTAGACTTTGCACTGGACACAAATTCTTAGATATACATCCTTGTTCCTGTTGTTCCTCTCCTGCTTTCAGAATCAGAGAGAAAATGAAACTCAACTGCCTCAGGCAGTATACAAGCTACACTCTCCTCTGATTGTTACATTTCTTTTAATTCCAAGTTTCTCTGTCTCTTTCTACATGGTGTTCCCAGAAACCCTGAGCACTTTTATTAGTATTGTTAAAGTAAGAGAGACATAAAGGTCTCTTCATAGTCCTGTCTTGGCTCAGATTCAGCACTGAGCCTTACATTTACTGGTTTGGTTTTTACTAAATTTGCAAGGCTGAGCCCTTCAGCGCTTAAAGAGCTGTCATGAGCTTGCACAGAGAGCTACTTCCTGGCTGAGATAAGTTGGTATCCTCTGTATCAAAACTGGCATCTCAGACAATCACAAAGCAGTTGGTATCTGTCAGCATACTCAGGCTATTCTGTGAATCCAGACAATCCAGACTCTTGCAGCAAAACAGAGCAGTTATCTGGCAACTCACAGCCGTCTGGTCTCACCCCTCTGGCAGAAGGCATCTTAAAGGTATCTCTGTCCCTCTTCTTTCTACCCGAGGAGCACAGGGGTGCAGGCACTTGCCAGCTCAGGTCTGGAAGCAGAAGAGCTGTACCAGAGCAGCAGAGCCCTGGAGCCTGTAAGCTGTGCTGAGCTCCACTCCAGCTGGCTTGGACCCAGACAGCTCAAGTTTCTCTGTGTATCACTTCCCTGCTCTCCAGATTCTGGGGCCAGCACAAGAAGCAGAGGCAGCCCAGATCTGTTTGCACACAGGATCTAAGTTGTCTTCCTGTTGCACAAAGCAGAGCAAAACAAGATGAAAAGGGTAGCAGCTGGGAACTACACAGCTTTGTAGAGATTCCATAACAATGCATGCATTTGCTGGATCTGTAAATGAGGAAACACTTTTCAAACATTTTGTGTTTGTAAAAGGCTGCTAAAGGAAATTAACCTATCCTACAACTTTAAGAGCTGCAGCTGTGGAGTGCAAGCACAGAGCAGGAAGCAGTTTGCTTACCCATGGCTGCTTTCCTCATGCAGCAACTCTTTCTCCCTACCAGAGGGTACACTTCTACCTGATAAAGAGAATAGGCAGTAAGCCAGAAAACAATCAAAAGGGCTTTTTTCTTTCCCTCCCCTGCCACCTTCTGCCTGGAGAGATTTAGAGAAAGCGGGACTTCTATGAGGAAAACCACGGCCTGAAGCTGCCGTACTAACTTCCGTCTGACACTGCATGGAAGCATTCAGGGAGCTCCTCACCCACTTCCTTCACAAGTCTAGAGGACAAGAAAACAAAAGCACATTACCCTGCCACAGATGAATGAGGTACGTTTAACCTTCATGCCTTTTTGTGCACAATCTGGTCAATCCAAAGGGCAGTCATTCTTCTACTGAATCACGCTGCAAAATTATTTCTATCTCACTGTTGTGCTTTCTGAACAGTTGCCTAAATATGCTCCTTGCTGGAATTCAGTTTGCTTTCATTTCAGATTGCAAATAAAAAGAGAAACCAAAGCAGTAAGAATAACACAAATTTAAGTATGTGCTTTTATTTTATACTTTCATGGCACATTTTCATTTGTAAACATTAAATTACCAGTCCTCTTCTTCATATGTTGAAAATAACCACCAGACATTTGAGATTACCTGAGATTAAAAAAAAAAAAAAAAAAAACAAAAGAGAAAAAGATCTGGCATCTTTTACATTACCCACATACAGTACCATTTTAGGAAGACTTACAAAAGGGAATGTTCTCCAAAATAGGACAGTTTTCTATTGACTATAAAGGTATAGAAAATACATCAAAACGCCTTGGAATGATCAGCCTTATTAAGAGTATGTGGAAAATCAAACAATTGTTTGATTGATCAAACTGTTTCAAGCAATTCCATTAACACACAGCTGCAACACTGCCTCAGTCCTGCAGCAGCATGATATCCACGTTGTCATGAACACCTTGTAAAAGCAGCTCTCCTTGGTAAGTGACGATCTTCCGTCGTTTTGCCGCCTTCAGCGTTCCCACCAGGGCTTCAAAGAGGTTGGCACACTTCTCATCAGCAAACAGCACACCAAATTTCACGCTCACTTGTCCATCAGCATCTAAATAAAAGACATAATATGGATTTCCTTCAAGTTAGGAGATTCCTGGGAAGATAAAGTGGCACAGAGAACAGTGAAAGCAAACCCCACTGTGTTTCTCAGTTTATTTGGGATCATATTATGAATGCTGATAATAAACAGTAGGCAGAACTCCTGCCTAATCTAACTTTGCCTTTTCTTCCAGAGACTTGTGTCAAGGACCATATAATATCTGCTCTGTTTACTTTTATTGATGACATTGAAACCTTTGACAAGCACAGACTACCTAACCTCTTCACACCATTTGAAGGCAATTCATTTTAAATAATTAAAATCCTAGAATATCTCAAATTGAGGGAGACCCATAAGGATCAAGTCCAACACACTGTTCCTCCAACCTAAATCTAAACCATACATTAAAATATTTTCTTCACAATTTTTTCACTCATTAATCTTTGAGGGTCACATTGAAAAGGCTGCAATGTGTATTTTTACACAAGGCAAAAATTTAAAAATATATGTTAAAGTTATGTTATTCCTAAAAGCAGATGCAGCCATACAAAATGCAAGATGTACAAATACAATTAGGTTTTAAAAAATAAGTGGAACTGAACAAATGGCACCAGAACTGACATATATGGAAACAGGTAGGACGCCCACAAACTGCATAAATATTTGTAAGAGAAATAGCAATGGAAAACAATCTTAAGAGAAAATGGTACCCTTCTAAGCAAATTTAAGGAAGTTTGGAACTACACATAAAACTCCTGGATCAGTTTTAGGCATACAGACCAATTTCTCTTCCAAATAATGGGATCATGAACAGAATGGAAATCCATGAATTCTGAAGTTAAAGAAGTTACCAAGGAAGGAGGTGGAAGGAGAAGGTGTAACTTTCTTCTGTGGTGACTGTAGCAAGTACTGAAAGCCTTAAGAAAAGGTTACTCCTGCAGCTGATTCAGGATTCAGGGAGCAGGATTTCAGGCCTCCATCCTTTCTGCTGCAGAGGCTTAAATGTTTAACTTTGTAACAGAACTGCTTTAAAGGATGGAACACAGGCAGTACCTTACAGTCCAACATGAAGCGCATATGCAGGTTTTCAGGTTACCTGCTCATTTGAATTTGCCAAGCTCTTAGTTTGATATAACATGACTACATGTGTATGACACGCATGCATGGTGACATGTATGTACATTCACACACCTATAATGTGACCACATCCATACAGAGATACTGCAATACTTACTTTTGGTTCCCAGCCGCCGAATCTCCTCAACTAAGAGGCTAATTTCATGTTCCACATTCATTGTGGTCTGAAAGGAAAAAAAATATTTACAAACTTACTAGGAATCCTGTAAATCCTTTGCACTGTTCTGGCGTGTTCTCAGTTCTTTAGGAATGTCACAACCACTTCATAAATCCCAGTAGCCTGGAGATGCATGACTGCAGGATAATCTAGGATTTTAGTTTTGAACAGATAAAGAGTCTCTGCACCTCTGCATTTGAGGGGAAGAGAACAGAAAGTCACAATCTTGTTACATTCTATACACAAATATAAGAGCCAATCTCAAAATACGACAGATGTGGGAAGGCCAAGGAAGAAGAGGGTTGTTTGTTTTAAGGAATGAGCTTAAGCTGCCACAGAATCAGAGCAACTCACTAACATCACACATCTTCAGGGGCATCGCAACTTTCCATCGATGGCCTCAATCAAAACGGAACATCTGCCTTTACGTTTCTCTCTGCAATATGTGGCAGATTTGGTTTCTTAAACCACACCATAGCTTTTTACATATGCTGGGAAGATACTGCAGACACGTATTGCTGGTTACAGACACATGGTGTCTGAAAGGACAGCAGCCCCCTGCATACCTGCTACTGAAAGCAGAACTGATCCAAACTATGCAAATCACCTAAGGCAGTCAATATTTTTGCCATCCAAAATGATCTTGAGAATCTACTAGGCTACCAAACATATCCTGGGCACCTCTTTGCCGTGAAACCAGCAATTTGCACCAATGTGTACCAATGCCTTGCAACAGTTTAGCCATTTGGTGGCACAGCATACGACAGCACTACAGTCACACACAACGCTACCTGGCTGCAAAGTGTCTGAGGTTAACAACTGCAGATGCCTGAAAGGTGTTTTATGGCCTATCCTGTGCAAAGCAGCATCAACACAATGACACCTTCAGATGCTGAACTCCTTAAGCAAAAATTGGCATTGATGTAAGCACAACAAACTGGACATCACAGACAAAGCAAAGCATGAAATGCAGCCTCCATGCATGCCAACAATGCAGCCTGGAACAAAAGCCACTGAGAGCTTCTAGAGCTGAGCACTAGCTAAAAAGGGCTCAGTGAGCACTGAGACCCACTCTGTTGTTCAAGAAACCAGGATTTCTGCACTAGTATGAAAGTGGAGTTAAAAAATAGACACCTGAATGCATCACAAACTCTTCCTAAGAGAAAAGCTTCCGCTCCTTTCTTTTTTTATTGAGTTAAAATAGGCAAGAGTGACATAGTTCCACTTCCTGACCCCTTATGATTTACCCAAGAGGCAAAAAAAACCTTTCCAGCAGAGTCTGATTTTTGGATCCAAAATTCACATGCAAAAAAATTGTTTCTTTTTAGCAGGCAAACCTGAGCAAGCTTAATCATCAGCATGGGTTTCGGGCAAAGCCCCAAGTGAACCACAGGTTCATCCCTAGTGCACGGTACCAGCAGCAGCACAGCAGATATCAGCTGCAGACCAACAGGTGACATTGAAACTGGAGGCGCTGCCGTGGGATCACCGCTGCAAAGGGCAGGGCAGCAAGGCTGCACAGCTGCAAATGCCTTGGGTGAACTCCACAAACTTCCGGATTTTGGTGAACTCGGCACTAAACAGAACAAGTCAGCAAGGAAAATATGACCCATCTCTTAGAAAGCTTACATTCCCATTATCTGTCAGACTGCCAGTTTTGATATTGGTCATCACAACGGCATAATTGTCTTCTCTTTAAAGACGTTCTTCTCACTTTAAAGGCTCTTTTTTACATTCAGCTCTTTAAATTCACGTTGGTTTCTAATTATTTTCATACATGGACATAATCAATATAAACAGCTTTATTTAAAATTTAAAAAAAGTTAAATTCTACATTATTAGGCAAGACTTTTGAGATCAAAGACTGACTGAGCAAGGAGGAGGGATGCTCAGTATTTCAAAACTTAAATACTTGCTTTATACTGTAGATGCTCAACACACCAACTATCAAAAGCGCACGCCAGCTATTAGATTCTGATACTCCTGACGCCAATACACTGCTGCAAAGGCAGTAAATCGGGGGTAGGGAAATTCAACTTCTCCTTATTTGGCAGAAGGGCGCCGAACCGCTGCGAGCACACACGCACACGGGCATCTGTCACCCACCGCGCCCCTGTCCCCCCGCAGGCACCGACGGCCCCTGGGCCGGCCGGCGCTGAGAGGCAGAGCGCGGCTCGCTCCCCACAGCCCGGCGGGATCCGGCTCCCGCCGCCGCCCGCGCAGGGAGCACCGGGAAGCGGGCCCCGCCCGGGAGAGCGGCACCGCACCCGCTGCCCGGGCAGCGCCTCTGCCCCCGGCGCGGAGGGAGGGAAGGACAGGTCCCTGCGCCGGAGGGACAGACGAACGGGCGGACGGCTGGCTGTCCCCGACCCGCTCCCGCCCGCCAGCACTCACCCGCTGCCGCTGCCGTGGCTGCTCGGAGCCGTGGGGCAGCGCCGGGCGGGGCCGGGCCGGCGAGGGGCGGGCGGAGGTAGCTCTGCCCCCGCCGGGCCGCGCCGCCTCCCGCGCTGAGCTCCCGCCGCCCCGGGGCGGCGCTCCCGGCCATCTTGGCTCTGCCCGTCATGGCGTGCTGAGGGAGCGAGTCGGTGCGGTCCGGTTCGGTCCGGCCCGGTCCTGCCCTGCCGGGAACCCTCTCCCCGTGCCGTGCCAGGGTTAAATTCTTTCCGCGGCCCGTGCGCTTGTGAGTTTGCTGGGTAAAACGCCTTCCAGGGCCAGCCTTCAGCAGGTACCCCTGTTCCTGTGGGCCAGCTCTAAAACTTACCGTGTTGCTTCAGTCACTCTCCGTCACCGTCCCGTGCCCCGTATGCCCCATCTCCGCTGGCTTCCCCGGCTGACATCATGCCATATTCCTTCGCCCACCCCCCGCCCCCCCCCCCCACCCCCCGCATTTATTTTCTCCTAGAAAACTAGTTCTCCTTCCAAAGAAAATGAACGAGCTAAATGAACACCATTTACCGTCGATAAAGTTGTGTTGCAGCGGACCCATATCCTCGCACCCTACGCTGCAGGAAGAATGCAACTTAATTTTTTCTGTCTTGTATCATGGCGTTCGCTACTACTCTTGTCTCTTCCTCTTCACCTCATAGAAACATTTACCTCCTCTCTCAAGGACTCAGGCACTTAAGCTGAGAGCTGCACCAACTCCTACAAAGCAATGAAGCTGCTGCCAAGCCTCCAGTCAGGGTCAAGGCTCGTACCGAGTCTCTCCCAAAAATTCCCACTGCCACAGCTGAAGGCATTGCCGTTGCCGGCTGTCTCTCCCACCTCCTCATCAGGCATGACTGCCCCTAAACCAGACTCGGGAAAAGAAACTATTTCTAGCCCTTGCAATTCACAGCTTTCATGCTAGTTTCTGAAGGTGAGGCTCAGATTCTTTCTCAGACTGTGAGCTGTGCCATGTGACGCTGGTCCCTTATTACATTCTCCCATCCCAGGTGTGAGGAGGAATAAATAGGTGATGGCACCTCAAAGCACTGCAGTAAGCTCTGCTAGGGCTCAAACCTGCAGCTAGATAAATTGATTTGCACAGTGGAAATTATGCCAAGAAGATCACGTTTTTATTGCTCCAGGGATTGTAGTCCAAGCCCATTGCTTTTCCAATGGATTTTTTGTATGGTGTTTTCATGAAAACATTAACTTTTCCATTGAATAATCACTACTGATCAGTTACAGAATCTCTGATAGTTTAAAAAAAAACCCAAAACCATACTGCTTTCTGATTTTGATATGCTATCAAAATATTTTCTGG
Source organism: Calcarius lapponicus (assembly GCA_039654755.1). NCBI lineage: Eukaryota > Metazoa > Chordata > Aves > Passeriformes > Fringillidae > Calcarius > Calcarius lapponicus. Next base: position 62,872,212 of record CM077465.1, read on the forward strand.
AACAGATTAGATATTATGATGATTTTACATCAGTAAGGGGTGCTCTTTGAAAAGAAAAAAAAACCAACCAAAAAAGCCTTGATAGTTAGGAAAACAAAATTCAGTTGCTAAGGAAATAAATGAAATTTAAATCTATCTGAACTGGATCAAAAGACATTGAAAATTCCCAGGAGAATGTAGTATCTGAAGAGCACTGATGCTCTGTGCATATGATGCCATATGTGCATACTGCTTTTCTAAGGTCTTTGTTATACTGGCTGACAAAATGCTAAATGCTACAGTAAAAAAAGGTAGTTTTTAAAGGTAGATCTGAGATAAAGCTTTTAAAAGTGAATCTGCTTAGTATGTTACCAAGTACATAGAAGATTCCAGTTATTTAGCAGTATAGAATAAAAGTGCTTATCTTCTGGTTTTATTGTTAACTACATGCTTTCAGTTGCACATAATCTAGATTTCTTAATCATCAAAAAACCTCACTGCATTTGCACAAATAATGTAGGCCTTTGCATAATGTGATTGTTATTATGGATAATTTGTTTGATCGAGTAATAGTTTGTGACTTTTCAGACTAAAGGTAATATTATACTGATGATGAAATCTATGTTAAAAATTCTTTTCAGTTTTGACTCATGGACCCTAAGCATCAACTATATATCTGAGACAGATGAACAAAAATCTGTAATTCCTCATCTTATTTTCTTTTAACACATGTTTTTGAGTAAGCCTAATATATTTTTTTTATTCTGTCTTTTGAAAAGGAAGTGTTATGTCCAAGTATTTGTCTCCAGGCATCGAGAGATTATTGAAACACTTTTGTTACTATTTCTTTCATGACCCTTCCTAGTCATGTAATGTTAAAATAGGTTAATAAGAAATCAAAACCATCTGTTACCATGACAATTAAGGTAACAGATACTGCCAAAGTACAAAAATTAGCTGGGCAACATCAGAACTCAGTGACTGATTATGTCATTACAGGGGCAGCAGCAGTGAGCAGGAAACATGATAATTATGGAGATGGTGATTTCCCATCATTCTGTTTCCACAAATTGATGCTGTTTTAGAAATGAAAGAAGTGCAAAATTGTCCTTTACAAGCTCACAGGACAGACATAGAAACATTGCTCATACATATTTCATATAACTGGTGAAGGTCATCCTGAGACTCATAATTCATTACACATTTTAGCTGTGTAAGAGTGCTCTCTAAAACTCAAGAGATTCTGCCTTAAAGCAGACTATTCTGATTTGACCTTCCTTGGCATCTCCCTTCATTGTTGCCGTCCCCCCAGATGCCCATGAAGGCAGCCAAACAGAGGAATTATGCACGATGCAAAAAACATCGCTTGAGAACAACACAGTAGACATACTGCATTCTGATCAAACCATCAATTTAACTGGACATTTTGCCTCCAGCAGGGACCAAGAGAAGGCATTTGGAAAACAGTGCAATCAATGAAAACTATCGGTTTTTCTGCTGGCTCCTGGCACTTACTGGAGCAAGTAATTATTCTATCTTCTCCTTTCTCCAACACACTCCCTAATTCAATCTCATATAAGATAAATGTGTCTCCATGTTGCTGATCCTTCTTGTTTCTCTTTATAATTTTTCAAACAATTCTGTGTTAATTTCTGGGACTGAAATAGCAGAACTGTCAGTATTACTCAGCATGTGGGTATAGTATATACAAAAGATGTAAGGATGTTTTCTGTTTTGTTCTCACTCCCAATAATAAAAATTCCCAACATTTTACTTGACTTTTTGAAAAGTCCTAAGCGCTATGCACAATGGTTTCAAAAGCTATTTCCAAAGTGGTAGTAATTAATTGTTCTGTTACAGATAATTAGGATTACTCTCCCCACTTTGCATTTTTCAGTACCATCAGGTATTTTACTGTGTAATTTAAAATAGGATCACACAAACTTAATCACCTCTTTCCCCATGTTTTCAGTGACAGCTTTAACAGCACAGAAGGTCCAAACAGAAATGGTACTAAGAGCACACTAGTAATTAGTAACCTGTCTTGGTCATGACTATCAGTTTACTACCAGCTTTACCTCTTTGTCTCCTTTCACCTTTCAGCTGTTCATTGATTCTGAATGGAGTCTGAATAGCTTCTGACCCCACAAAAAATTAGCTTTATAAAAGTACTTAATGTTTACAGTAAACACGTGGTAAACATATTTGTTGTTACAGGTTTCTCCAGAGACAGGTGTGTACACCATTACGGCCAAGCCTGAAAAATGTAGGGTAAAGTTACAATGAGATTTGCTAGGTAATGGCCATTTATATTGTTTTCCAGCATATATTAACTAGACAGTCTCACTTCACTAGTATATGTTGATAACCCATGCTGTTCTTGTTTTGTATAATAATGTTCTTTTAAATTTTTTTTGTATTATATGTGCTTATGCATAGGCAGGCATATGCATCACATGTGCACACAGTATTTTCTGTCAAGATTCTCCCCAGCTACAAACTGTTAGGACTGACACCATGATTGAAGATTTCACTTTTAGATGAGATCATCTTAATAGCCTTCTTAAATAATCCAGGTCTTACTTTCATTTTACAACACATTTTTGTTTGACATGTTGATGTAGCAGAGACATCAATTCCTGCTGCATGTGCCCATGTCCCATCCCCTTGCTTCAACCCCAGTAACTTGTACCTGTTCAAAGTGCCAGATTCTCCTTACTGTCTCCAAAGGTGGATGGAAACTGTGGTGCTGTGATTCAAACAGGGGTATGTGGATGTGTCTTGTCTTAGCCCAGCCCCATCAGCCCCATCTGTACTATCAACCTGCCCTGAGTCTCTTCTCACCATGGGTGTATTGCACCCATTGCACAGGTGTGCTGTAAGATTGTGACTCAAAAGCCACATCAGCCCAGGCTAAAACAGGTCTTAAAAGTCTTCATATGATTTAAAGATTTCAAGTGGTAGAGGACCTACTACGTCCCTTATTCCTGTGGACTTTGTAACCCCAACTGAAAATGTAAGATATCCATTTCTAGAACATGACAGGGTCTTTGGGTACAATGAGGAATTAAAATTTGAGTCAATGCTATTATAGAAAGCTGAGGGGAATAAGTAATATGGATATTAGGGGCAGTCAGAAGAATGGCCGTATTTTTTGAGACAAGCCAATCAATGAGGAAAACAGCACTCCATATCCAAAGCATCTTCATAGTTTTTGGTCCAATCATTGTCTTCCTTGACCACTCTGTCTTAAGTCTGTAGTTGTTTCAAGGGAGAAAATAATTTAACCAAAATGAAAAGCATAGTGATACTCTGGAAAACTTTCCATGAATTTGCATGTAGAGCCACATTTAAAAATATTAATTATACGGGCCCTTAGCTTTACTTTTCCTATAATGACAAAAAAAGACCAAACCAAAAGAGAACAATAGAAAAAAAACCCTAACACTTTCTCCTTTTTACTCTCTGTGAGTTGAAAAAGTAACTTAGCAAAACATAAATATTTCTTTTAATGTAAAAGCAAATATGCCAGACCAGCCTCAGAGCAAGAGAGACTACAAATATAAACCCAGTGACTGCTGACACTGTTGGTTCCTGAATGAGCACTTCAGTTGACGTAGATGGAATGATTCACTTAAGCTCACTGATGTCTGTCCAGGAGAGAGGAGTTATTTCAGGAATGGCTTCAGTATGTCACAGCCTTCTTATTACTTACTAGGTGCCTCAAACAATATAATGGTTCTGCTTCCTAAATTTAGCATGTAAACCTTTACTATGGTGGAATAGAAAACAGGAGTATTTAAAATCTTGAAGTAAATCATTGAAATTACTTGTTCCACCCCTAAGCCAAGAGTAAACCTCTGCATGAAATGACAGAAAGATGCTGTATCAATACAAGCTAAAAGATAGGGCCCATAACATTAGTTATACAGCAAACCATGTGTCTGGGAGCAGTTACTTGAAAACTGTAAGGTTGAACCCAAAGCCTTTCTCAACAAGCACAAAGTCAAAATTAGTCGGGGGGTGATGCTTTTCTGCACAAACGGATGTGAAGTAAAGAGGATGTGCATGAATGTTTTGAGAGAGAAATGCATCAAACAGTGTTTGGAGACAGTTTACAAAGAGAAAAAAAAGTATAAATAGCTGATTTTATGTACTGTGTCTTAGATTGTTCTTTGTTATAAGAGCTGAATATTTGAGCGAGAGCTACATGAAGACTAAATGCCTTCTCATATTCCTGGTGTCAAAAAATCTGGCAAGGAAACAGCAGCATATCTCCTGATCTCCAGACAGCATGGGAACAGCTGAATCATTCAGACCCTCTGTCCTCTTGTTTGATATGCATCATGAAAAAAAATCACCTCCCTTTCTCCTTTCCCTCTACATCTATACATACACATACTGATATTTTGGGGAGTTTTTCAGAAAACCAAAAATACAGGCTTTCCATAAAAGATGTCAAATAATGGCAGCAGAGATGATAGTTACATTAATATGGAATTACTATTCACAGTCATATCAAATACAGTTGTAGATGTAATGTCTTTATTTATTGATTTCCTATAAATTTCCTTCCTAAAGCTCAGGCATTTATTATGAGTCATGACAGAACTGTATCAAACCTTTTCCTGAAGGAAATCTTATTAAAATGGAACCGTGGATTTGCATTTGTCAGAATGCATTTACTTAGCATATGAAATTGTGTCATGGCAAAAGTCATCACAGTAGGGTTTTTTAATTGGTGAAATGTCAAGACTTGCTGACCATGCAATCATGGTTTACAGAAGTTTACAGCTGGCTAAAAACAGGGAAGAAGACTTTCTTTATTGCTGGATTCATGGCAGTTAATGATCATTTAATTCAAGATTCTTGTTCATAAGCATTTTTAAGGATCAATTTTATCTGTAATTTTGTTTATCTGCATTCCAGGTTCTTAGCTGAAAAAAAGTGCTTATGGTGCAAATCACACCACTTGAATCTGATAATATTTGCAATTGCACTGAGTTTATATTTTTAAGTCGCATGCAGAAACACTTTATTGTTTTCTGCATATGGGGAAGTGTATTTTTTTAGGGTAAGATCTGTATACAAACTGCCTTTAGGAATTCTTTTCTAGCTTCAAGATATAATGCTAGCACTGAAATCCAAGTGAGGTTCAAATTCACGTGTCATCAAATTTTATTAATTTCACTGACACTGCAGCCACAAGTCATTTGATCCTAAATAATTTGATTTCCTGCTGTGTGAAACTGCAAGAGGGAACAACAATCAGACTCCCAGCATAGCTTCCCATGGAGCACTGGCAGTGGTCTTGTATATTGACCTAATAGCCCAGGAGGATTTCTGTGATGAAGAAGAAGGTTAAACTGTGTGTTGATTTCAGAGAGGAGATAAATATCTACCAGGGAAGTACGATGAGAATATCAAATTAATTTGCACTTTTATCTATGCCATATGGTTTGATTACAAATGGGACAATTTTCTCCTGCATCTAACACCCAAGTTTTATTAATTTTTCATCTGCAAAGTGATTTGCAATTGTATATCTCAAGCTCAGATCTGGGATAAGTCTTACCCTTTCTTATTTTCCTTGAGGAAATTATGTCCAAGGATCTCTGACATGTAGCAGAAGCTGAGATTTTAAAATACAGTTAAGAAAAATATATGACCATCCTTTTGTTTGGTTTATAGTTATCCTATGTGATTGTGTTCCATGTACATGAATAATATTTGCCTCTGAAGGACTTGTGATGTCATATTTAGAAGCCAATATTATTTGTTCTCTGTCACACAAATAACACAGATGGATCCCACTTCCTTTATATTTACTGAAAGAAGCACAAAAGCTGTCTTGCACACAGGCAAGTGTTTTCTCTGTGAACAGTTACAGAAACTTCCTCTGAATCCAAGCCTTCCTTAAGTAAGTTTACACCAACTTGTCCTTACAGTTTCCTGCCTCCATTTTTCACAGTGCGTCATTCAAAAAAAGCAAGGGTTTGCCACTTGGAATGCATCATCACTATGCAGTGTATTAGGAACCAGCATATTACTCCACTGTAAACAGTTAATCTCCATTTCAGCTTTAATGGAATCTTGTAAAACAATATTAGATGACATGAAAGTAGGCTTCTGTTGATCTGTGAATTTGGCAGAAATGATGAGGGTGAGGAGGAGGCTGATGATTCCAGAATTTGTGTATCTGTTGCTGCTCTAAAATCTAGAAATAACTGTAATTAAGTGCTAACAGGAAACAGAAATTGGAGGGGTAGGGGTTTTTTTCTTAAAACAATCAATTATATCACAGAGCAAGCAAAGTCAGTGTTAACTAATAATTAGTTAAGAGTGTTAACAAATACAAACGGCTCTGTATTAACTGCTTGCATATAGCAAATAGTCATCAATAAAAACTTGGTATGTTGGTTAACTGGTTACTACAGATCAAAATGTTTCCATCACAGAGGCAAGCAGAAGGCTTGAGACTAGTATCTCACACCAGAAGAAATGAAGGCGTTGTTTTTGTTTACTCACTTTCTGAGGAATACATATCCTTTATTCCATTACTGGGAAATAGAGCTTGTATGTGTTCCCAAGTTAAAACTGACTGCACAGGCTATTTTTCTCACGGGTCAGATGTGAGGAAACAGAACCATTTCACTTCCTTCATAATCTCTATATAAAGAGAAGAGGAAAAGGGGACCAGACCTATTGTTCTTACAGTTTCCTGCATCCTTTTCCACTATGCCTCATTCAAAAAAGCAATGGTTTGCCACTTTGAGTGCATCATCTCAATTTAGTGTATTTGGATATCTAATTTTTTATATATATATATCTGGCTTTTCCAGTACATTGACAATATGAGAAAAGCCCTTATTGATAAAAAGGTTGTATGTGAAAGGTAGCTTCTGAGTTTGTGGGAGGGGGTTCCATGTAAAGTATTGCAGCTGCACATTAAAAGTGTTCTCTCTCTTTCAAGTTAATAAGATCAAACTACACAAATAAATAATCTGACTAAAAATATCAATGAACTATTTTTAGGTTTACTTTTTTCAGCTGTTTTTCCTAAGTCTTCAGTCAATTGGGGGCTAGAGTACTATGATCAAATATAAACAAGAGAAAGGTTTTGAGTTATAGCATCATAGAAGCATTTAAGTTGAAAAAGACCTGTAAGTTCATCAAGTCCATCATTACAAAACACATTTGGTGCACTCTTGGCCATCTTAGACCCAGGTTTTTTACCAGGGCTGCAACAACACTTATTGAAATGGACTGGGGAGTAGAACAAGAAATTTCTGTTTGCCCTCTGTAGATGAGCTGTAGATGGAGATGTGGGGAGCAAGCATGAGCCCACTGTGTGCTCCTGGCAAGCCCTGCTTTGCTCTCCAGTGCTATTCCTGCTATCTCTACAACATCCTCTACAAATGAACTGTAGGGATCATGCCTGAGCCTTGCCCTCACTGTCTTTCAGCCACTTGGAAGACACCTGTAAAAAGAAGCACTACCCAGACATTTCCCAACCTCCTAGTACATCAGTCTGTGGGTCAGGAGAGGACAAGGAGGCTGAGATAGTCTGCAACCTTTTGGTTCCTGTTCAGGCTAAGAGATCTAGACTGTTACCTTAGCCAGGTAACAACAGTGCTTGGGTTCTTGCAAAGAATCAGCATTGCCTTTAGCACAACTGGTTTTTGATCTACTGGGTAGTACAGAAGAGATTAGAATTCAGGACACAGCCCTTCAGTCAGAGAGGTGACTGTACATTCTAATAGCTTTGTGATTTAATTATTTTCTATAAGAGAGTCAAAACTGTTCTTAGCCTAAAAGAAAAGGCACATGGGAAGAGTAATGATGAAAAGTGCTGCTTTTCTTCACTTTTTGTTTCATATTCCAGTATAAGAGAGATATGTGCTTCATGCACTCAAGAGTATTCTCTCTCCTCTGTCAAAGACACAAATTCTGGAAAATTACTTTGGTGGAAAGCACACACAAGCTGACAGTTCAATGAAAAAATGAGTGGATGGCAAAAGATGCAATAATCTCTCTGTATTTATGCACATATATCCATTCCATCCTGCCAGTCTATAACACACTCATTTTATGATTAATTTAAAGAACTGTAAGATCTGAACTTTTTTTTTTTCCCTAAAGGAACAGGGAGAAATAAAGTACTTGGCAATGATTCCACTTAGAATGTTGTAGCTCTATGTAGGCTTAGGCCAAATTGTACCAAATATAGCCCCACTAAAATGACTGGAACAGAACATGATGTTTTCAAAAATAAAGAGATTGCATTTATTTAGAACACTTGAATGCGTGTTAATTAAGTGTATTTCCACTCTGCTCAAATCATGGGTTTAGTTCAAATAACTTTTATTGATTTTACATTACAGGACTGTCATTAGCATTTGCTAACTGAGTCAGGCTTCAATGGTAATAGTTTTTCTTCAGGAATTATTTATACACTAACAGGAAAACTACATCCTTCTTCTCTGACATCTTGAGAGTCTCAATGCAAACAGAAGTAGTTTCAGTTCTGTGTATATTTTACGTATGTTACTGTCAAATTCAAAAAATAGGGTCTGTGAATGGTTTCTGTGTAGTACAATGAAAATGCTACTGTATTTTGAAATCAAGTTCTGCTGTCAAGTATACTGAGGTAAGTATAAATTATGCTCCTCAGTGTGATGGAATTATCCTAGATTTTCTAAGAATACATGTGAGCTGGGGATAGGTGAGGTCAACGATCAAAGGAGATGGGGATTTGGCTGTGGGGTTCTGGGTCAGCTGCTGGAAAGGCAGCCACAGCCAGTGCCAACCTTGTCCCAGGGGAGCTGCCTTCATCCAGGCTCTGCTGCAGGGCCTGGCCAGAGCTGCATCCCCCTGCATTGCTGCCCTGCGTGTCCCTGGCTGGGGGCTGCCGGTGCAGAGCACACAGTCCTGCCCACTGCCCGGGCTGGCGTGGCAGCGTGGGGCTTGTGCTGGCAAAGGTGGCCACTGCCGGTCTTGTGATCATGCACAGATCCCAGCTTCCCTTGCTAATCCCTCACAATAAATGTGGATAAAGAGATGCAGTTGGAAATAGATCTTTGAAATAAGTCAAGATGTTTGGAAGGGAAAAAAGAGAAAAACATAAGACAGGGGAGAGAAAAAAATTGCATAAAAATTAGAAAGTGTGAAGATATGAGAGTCTGTAAAACATATTAAAGCAAAGCTATACATAGAGAGGAAGACATTTAATTATCAGACTCCTTCCTAGAGCCACCACAGATGGAGCACACAGCATCTTAATATCCCTCCTGTACCGGACTGAAACATCAGAGAAATGTCACAACAGTGTTGTTTTTAAAAAATGAAGCATATTTGAAAGTACATGGGGGTGGTTTTGCTCTAGAGGAATTTAAGAAATAAACTAGATTATAGCTATCTTAAAAAATATAAGACACAGAGGGGATTTTAGATTTTATTTGTCTTAACATACAAAGAACATCACTGTGGCCAAAAAATAGGAGAATGAATTAAAATCCTTAGGGAACTGATATTAATGGAAAACAGCTAAAAGAACAGGCTGAGTCAAATTCTGATCAACAGGGCGAATTGTTCTGTGAAATAGCAAACCCATGAATCCAGAATAGAGAAGGTACCAAAGCACAAGGAACAGTCAAGCTGGAATACAAACCCCATGGCTATCAATATTATGTAGGATTGTATTGCTGTCTGTGAGGAAAAAACATGCAGAAGGAAAAGTTAAAGGGGGAAATTAGAAATCTTGCATAACTGATTATAACTTAAAACTATTTAGGTAAAAAATAGTAAGATGGAAACTAAACTGTAAGTTAAGTAATGAAACTGTAAGGAAAAGGACAGATGCATTTATATATACAGCTAAAAGCAGGGAATATAAAAAGAAGAGAGGGTTGAGTATGTGTGTAATATGGGAGAGATGTGAAATTTTGCTTTCAGCACTTCTTCCCACCTCATAACCAATTTCTGACAAATTCAGTAATGTGCCAGAAGTTTCCTGAAGTAGCTATTAACAAGCCTCCCAGATGGAGATCATTATTCAGTGGAATAATGAGGAATAATCAGGAAGGAATAATGAGGAATAATCCCATCAGGAAGAGATAACATCCTGTTTCATCATCAAGTTACACTGCACTTCCACATTCAGGGAGCAAGAGGAAAGAGTGAAAGGTAGGAGAACAATGAGAACAGCTCAAGAATCCAGGGTGACACAAGCTGAATAAATAAAGGTAATGGAGGTAAAAGACTGTTTTCAGACTAGCTGAGACTTCAGTAATGAAAATTCTAGACCTTCAAAAGAAAAAAAAAATTGAAAGACTACAAAGGTATTCCAAGTAATTTTTAAAAAGTAATTTGAATATAGCCATATATATATATATATATATATATATATGCCTTCAAGGCAGTTGCTATCAATATATAAATAATTCTATCAATAAATATGTATGTTAGTGTCAAAAAGTACAAAGAAAAGTTAATCCCATCCCTCTTGACTCCAGAAAATTATAGAGAATATATTTATAAAAGAGGTTGTAGACATTGTTATGAATAAAGTATAAATAAATATGGCAGCAAGACCAGATGAATTTACAGTTAAATATTGTAAGGATCTAAAAGGAGTTTTAATTTCATTAAGGGACTTATTTGATAGTATCATACAAGCAAGAGACATTCTTTTTTTTACAAGAAACAAGGATAGTTTTAAAATCTAAAGAGAGGTGGTATTCAATCAGCTGCTCAGGCAGTTAAATATAATCACTCTGCTTTCCATATATTCTGTAAAGGAATGCCTCTGAAAACTTCCAAACACATGTAGGTCTGGCAGGGTAAGGGCAGGGGGCTCATCACCTTTTGACATGCAGAGATGAAATCTCCTGTAGAAATCTGCCAAAATCATAAGGAGTAAAAGTTGCTCTTTTCCAGGATCTTTCATTTGACTGCTTTAACTGAAACCCTTTCCTTTAAAGGCTTTCTTTTGACTGCTTTCTCTTTTCAATCATGTGAAGTATTTGGGTGAAAGAGAAAAGAATTCAGTTTTTTAAATAATGGGCAACTTTTACAAGGATCCTGATAGACACATACAAATTAAATGTTTAAAGGAGAGACTGGGGAAAACTGATGCAATATTGAACGATATGGAAAGGACACTATTCATTCTGTACTAAGGAGGTTTAGACAGTAGATGTCCTTCAGCTAGGATCCCATGCATATTCCAGCACTGAACACAACACTCTAGGGAGGCTGCTGAGAAAGAAGTTATTACTTTCCCTTCTGGGATGTGCCTGCACACTCACTTTGGTGAGCAACCACATTGCTTCAGATCGAGTGTTCATGTGACAAATGCTCCTTGCAAAGGTGCTCTCCGTGTATAGAAGGAAAAGAACAAAACCCCTATTGTTGTTACTGTCTGCTATCTGTCTCTGTGGAAAGGATTTTTACCATTCACCATGGAAAATCTCGTAGCCTTAAATTGATGGAGAAACAATCCCAACAGGACTGCTAGAACTGGTAGGTTCTTTGAAATATGGATGCCATTTCATAGAAGGTAAAACCAGCACATGACAAAACTGATGTTTTTCAAAATTGCAAAAATGTAGGGTTGGAAAGAGAGTTGTAAAGTGTAACACAGAACATACATGCAAAGATTTACTAAAGTATGGGTACAATGTCTGAAAATGGTTATATTCTACTAAAATGTTGCTTCTATATAAAAGGAAATACATATGATTTTAGAAAAGCAGAAAGGGAACTTCTTTCATTTGTAATTGTTAACACCTGTTCTCAAATCTTCTTCTGTGTGGAATAAAGTACCTTATTTCCAAAGGTATCTTCTTTTTTGAAAAAAAATCAGGCAATAACAACAAACCAGTTCTAAAGTCTGAAACAGGAATATTTTTAAACATCTCCCATTCATTTCTAGACCTAATCTACTTGTCTTTACACTAGAGAATCAGGATAGAACAAGTTCCCAGAACTCCTGATGAGCTGCAAGTAAAGGGAGTATATTGACAGAGATTGTAAAAACCTGCTCCACAGCATTATGTATGCGGAAGAATTTAGAAAGGCAATGACAAATAACCTTAGGGCCATTTTTCTAAACCTGGAGAACCAGATGCAAAGTGGAAGGAAAGTGGACCTGAATACATACTTTATAAGGCTGAAAGTTATTTGAAGGCATTATAATTAAAAAAAAAAAAATTCTGAGTGTATATCTTACTTCAGTGCAAATCAGGTGGTATGTGAGACCCACTAACTGTAATGAGAACATCAAAAGCAGGTAGACTGTAGACATGGCACACCCCTATCACCTGATGAGTGCCAGACCCTGCATCTGTTGTATTTATTTTTAGAAATTAGTCTCAACATGTGTAACACCTAGTTTTCTGAAACCAATAATAAATTCAGAGCTGAAAAAAGGCACTGAAACCAGTTTTAAGTGGTATTACCCTTAAATAAAATAATTTTCCTTTAAGTTTTTACTACTAATGAACATATATAGTTCTGGTCACATATCAAATTTTAAAAGTATGTCTTTTGTAAGAACAATGTATTATTGATGTATAATTTAGGTCTGATTCTAAGAATTATGGGCAGCAAACCAACCTTGCACTTCAATCCCCTTGGGTGACTGGACTTGGCCTTCCTGTGACAATGATGATTTTCTCTAATTCTGATCTCTTAAAGGATGAATCCTTTGATATCAATATATGTAATCTAACAGCTTCTTCACAGACAATAAAATACAGTAAAATTAGGCACCACATAGAGAATAGTAAACTCTTAGCTATTCAGAACTCTGAATTATAAGAAGGTACATTAAGAAGAGAAGAATAGGTGCATTAAATAAAAATCCAGGACAAAAAGGTCCTTTTCTTGTTCTGTTTAAAACAGAAATCAAGATACTTCAATCAAGTGTTTCATGTACTGAAGGCTGAATCTACTGTATCAAAAGTGTACCACTAATGATACATTTTGGTGGGTATTTCACCATAAACCTTTGTGTATCTAATATGAGCTCTGAGGAATGCTGTGATACAAATATTTCCAAACCAAAAGACCTAAAAGTCTAAATTGTTTGGGTCAGTTGCACTGGTAGGTGCCAGTACAGAGAATTTACTCACTTCTTACTAATATGCATGAATACTATTTTCCTCAGTTCATCCTGTAGCAAACAGAATATTCTCCAGAAAAACAAAATTAATTACCATTGAGAAGCCACTGAAAAGATTTAATTATTTATCTCAATAGATACTAAGTCTGACATGAGGGGCACCAGTAAAGTTCTGAAGAGAAAATCCCTCCTTGGGCTGGAGATTTTCAGGGGCTGATCAGGAGAGGGAAGGATGATCCCATAGTCAAACACAGAAACCTGTGCTTTGTCCACGTGTAGATCTTTGGAAGTAGAAATTAATTTGCTACACGTCATATAATTTTTATTATTTCTGCTCAGTCTTTGAACAGGCACAAAGCAAGTAGGTAAGTTTATGGTACAAGAGCTGGAAATGAGACCCAACAACCTGATTCCCAAACTATCCACCTGAACAGCTTCAGAGAGATGCTGTACCACAGGGAAAAGCATGAACCTCACCAGTAAGCAATGACGTGACATTTTCACATGACATAGAATGGATTTAGTGAAATGTACAGTTATTGAACACACTTCAGAACTGTTTGACATGGATATGTGGGATTAATCCATGCTGGGGAACTTCCTCCTTGTATTAGTGTTTGTGTCTTGTACAAACTGCTGCAGCCAAGTGATCCCCATTAATGTTTAAAGAGAGTTCTTGCTGCAAAGATGCAAATAATAAAATAGCAACTCAAAATAATAAAATGATCAGATTACTCACTCAAAATAATAAAATGCCCAGATTACTCTTACTAAACCTCAAAACTATTTTGACAATAAAAGTATTTGTGGTCCTTACACTAACTTAGAGGTAAAGATACATGCATATATTAATGTTTCAAACTCCAATGCCTGAACTAGCACACTATCATTGAAAGAAGCAAAGGCAGTTGGAACCCAAACATTTACTGGTAAGTGATTTAAAAACCACTTCTACACATGCCTCTGTGTAACTAATAGAATCACAATATGCAATTGAGCCGTGGAGGGGGATCACAATCATTTTACCTGCAGAGATACTGAAGTGACAATAGCTCCAAGTAAGTGACCGATCATGCTAAATATGTCTTAAGTCTATAAAATCTTAAAAAATAGGTATAATATTAAAAAAAAGTTGTTTCCTTAATATAGGCTGTTTTGAGGAATTTTAACTGAGAACACGATCGATCTGTTTGGTTTCATCATTAGTGTCATTGGAGTTGACAAACTCCAAAAGTTTGATAATGGTACATTTCTGCAAAGAACCTCTTGTCTATTATTTTAACTATAAGCTAACATATCTGTGATTTTCAGAGACTTTAGTTAGCAGAAAACTTTAGTTAACTGTGTATTTCAAACAGCAAGAAAAATGAATGTCTGCTTTAAGTTCAAAATGTAACTATCTTAAGAGGCAGAAAGGATGAGGTGCTTAAGGGAAATAGAGCAGGCAGCAACAGAAATCTGGAAAGAGAAACATTGGAAGAGTTGTGAAGGAAGGTGAAGTGGAAAAAGATAAGAAACATAAATTAAGAATGACAGAAATATATGAAGTAGTGGATTGCCAACTCAGCAGGATTTAAATCAGACCGGGTAGTCAAAAGGTCAGGCAGAAGACCATGGCATTTGTTACATTTGTTATCCAGAAGCCAAAGTAGCTTAGAGGCAATTTTGTTAGTGTACTGCAGGAAAAGCATTGATCTACCAGGGGGACTTAATTTCATCTTTCCAGTATCTGAAGGGAGCCTACAAGAAAGATGGAGAGTGACTATTTACAGGGGCACATAGTGACAGGACAAGGGGGAATGGTTTCAAGCCAAAAGTGAGTAGGTTTAGATAAAATATAAGGAAGAAATTCTTGACTGTGGGGGTGGTGAGGCACTGGAACAGATTGCCCAGAAAAGCTGCAGATGCCCCATCCATGGAAATAGTCATGGCCAGGTTGGATGGGGCTTTGAGCAACCTGGTTTAGTGAAGAATGTCTCTGTTCATAGCAGGAAGGGTAGAACTACATGATCTTTAATGTTCCTTCCAACCCAAAGCATTCTATGATTCTACCCACACTAATACACAGAAGCTCAGAAAACACATCCAAGAGAGACACACGGAGCAAGAACTCTTGATGACGAGAGAGGGGAGCCCTTGCCTATTCTTCCTTGCAAGGCTGATGTATGGCCACTTATTGTGTGCTCTGTGGTGTTGATGAATATTGTAGTGATGGTGGAAAGAGGAAGCATAGAGGAGGGCAACCACTTATAGCTGGGCCTGTATGGCATTATAGGCTGCCCTTCACCAGTTATCAGCGGAACCTGCACTGGGGATGATACCAAGTGCCCCAAGCCCCACAGAAATGATTATTCTCCTGTGCTCAGCACTGGTGATGATGCTATACTTCAAATCCTGTGTCCATGTTCTGGGTCCTTCCATTCAGGACAGACACTGAGGTGCTAGAGCAAGTCCAGAGATGGGCATGAGGGGCAGCTGAGGGAGCTGAGGGTATTTAGCCTGGAGAAGGCTCTGGGGAGACCTTATTACTCTCTTCAACTCCCTGAAAGAAGGGTGTAGGCAACCAGCAATAGGACAAGAGGACATTGTTTCAAGCTGCACCAGTGAATGTTCAGGACAGACATTAGGAGGAATTTCTTTACAGGAGTGACCAGACATTGGAATGCCCATGGAGAAGGCGGCATCACTGTCCCCGGAGGTATGTAAGGAAAGCCTGGACGTGGCACTGAGTGCCATGGTCTAGCTGACATGGTGGTGTTCAGTCATAGGTTGCACTCGATGATCTCGAGTCTTTTCCAACCTAATTGATTCTGTCATTCTGTGAAGGCAGGCTCGGGAAGCCGCTCGGCACTGCCTCAGCCTCTCACACAACTCACTAACCCGGCACGGCCGGGACGGTCGCGCAGCTGAGCATCCCCAGATTTACTGGGCAGGTTCCCCGGGGGCCTGTGCAGTCCCGGCCGAGCCAGAGAGCGACACGGGCCCGCACCGGGCTCCGAGCGCCCGCCGAGCTCGGGCCCAGGGGCCTGCCCCGCGCCGCCACACCCACAGGGGGCGCTGCGGCGCACGGCCGGGCCGGAGAGCGGGCCCGGGGCGCGCGGATTACTACTTCTACTACTACTACTACTACTGCTGTCGCTGCCCCGCTGCACCCCCGCCCCCAGGGCGCCGCAGATGGCGCCGGCACCGCGGGGCGGGGCGGGGCGGGGGAGCGGGGAGGGCCGCTGGGCCTTCTCGCCGCTAGCCCCGCCCCTGGGCTCGGCGCTTCCGCCGCCGGCGCGGAGGGGGCGGGTTGCCCGCGGCGCTGGGCGCTCCCCACGCCTCCCTTTCCGGGCGGCGGCGCGCGCAGGCGCGGGGGAGGCGCGCAGGCGCGCGGCCGCGTGGGCGGGCGGGCGGCGGGGGGAAGGTGCGAGCAGCCGCCCGCGCGCGGCCGCCGGCGGCGCGTGTGTCCCGTGTGTGCCCCCCCCCACCGCCGCCGCCTGCCCCCGGCCCCGCCGCCGGATGCGGATGGTCCGCGGCGCTAAAAGATGGAGGGGATGACGCTGAGCGAGGCGGAGCAGCGCTACTACTGCGACCTCTTCTCCTACTGCGACACCGAGAGTACCAAGAAGGTGGCGTCCAACGGGCGCGTCCTGGAGCTATTCCGCGCCGCGCAGCTGCCCAACGACGTGGTCATGCAGGTACGGCCGCCGCCGCCGCGCCCCCGGGGGTCGGCGGGCCTGGGCACCGCCCCGTCGTGCCGAGATGGCCCCGGCCCGGCCCGGCCCTGCCCTTCCCTCCGCCCGGCCCGCGCCCCCTGCCCGCCCCGCAGCCCTTGGGCGGGGGGCGTCCCGGCGGCCGGGACTCGGGGATCAGAGTCTTTGGGGTTGGAAGGGACCTGTGGAGATCATCCAGTCCGACCCCCTGCCGAGGCAGGGTCACCTAGAGCAGGTGACACAGGAACGCGTCCAGGTGGGGTTTGAGGTCTCCAGAGAGACTCGGCGACTTCCCTGGGCAGCGGGTTCAGTGCTCTGCTGTCCTCGGTGTAAGGAGGCTCTGCCTCGTGTTGAGGCGAAACATACTGTGATTTAGTTTATGGCCATTGCTCCTCATCCTATCGCTGGGCACCACTGGAAAGAACCTGGCACCCCTTTGAGATATTTATGTGCATTAATGAGATCCTTTCTTAGTCTTCTCTAGACTAAACAGGCCCAGCTCCGTCGGTCTGTCCTGATAAGAGACCTCCAGACCCTGATCACCTTTGTGTCCCTCCACTGGACTCTCTGTGTTAGCTCCTTGTCCTTCTTGTACCGAGGAACCCAGGACTGGACACAGTAGGACGGAGCTGTTGTCTGAGCGCCCACCTGAGCCCCTCCGGCTGCAAAGGAAGGGCAGGGGGCACAGCGAGTCGTGCACCCTGTGCCAGCCTTCTCTCCCCTCGTGCACCTCCGACTGCAGGGCTGGGAAGGGGCTGGTGATGTCTCTGTTGGCAGTGTCCAGCAGCTGGTAGGAAAATACTCAGTACCGACAGAGGCCATCCACTGTGTGAGAACTGTAGAGTGTAAAACTGAGGTTAAGTGGGATTGTCCCCGTGATCTGCTGATGAAGAACAGCATAGAAAGAAATCTGGTTTTGTGTCATTGGGAGACACTGGTCCACTTTACCTAAGCCATGCAGTCTTTTTTGGACATCACTTGCTGGCAGATATGAACTTACCTGTAGTCAGCCAAATGTTTCTAATAACAAAAAATGTGGTGTTAAGGCTGACGCGGGCCCATACTTGCAGTATGGATGTGCACAGTTTTAGCACTTCCTTGGCCCGGTTATGTCCAAGATGTGTAGCAGTATTGCAGAGCTACCTGCATAGGAAAGGGCAAGTCTGCTTTGGTGTGCATATGTGATTATTTGAGGAAGGTATTCCCAGTGAACCATTCATATGAACAGCTATTTGCAATAATTTGCTGCTCTTGCAGTTCCTTCTGTCATTGTTCAGTGCTTTAAAGTTTACATAGTCTTTTAAGCTGCTGTGGGTAAAGCTGTATTTAGAAAGCTGTGCCGCCTTTTATGCGGTTTCATCCTCAGCCTAGTGAGATAAGCAGCCCTTTTAACAAAGTATTAAACTCACTGTTGTTAGAAACACAAATTGCACGATACTGAAATTCAGTGCCAGGAAAACACTTACTGACTAGGGTTACTGTTGGTGTGTTTTGGGCCTCCCAGCTTGGTTAGTTGAAATGAGTTTAAGACACAGTGAAGTGGAAGGGTGTTGAATAAGAAATGGTTCTTCCTGGTAAAACCAGTAATCTCTTATTTGATGACTTGCTAGACTGGACTTAATGGTAGGAGAGTCTGCATGCTCTATTATGAGTAAGGTTTCTCAGGGGCCACCCATGGCTGCTTTTTGTGTATGGCCAGCCAGTTTCAGAAAAATCATCCCAGGGAAAGTGAATGTTTACATCTTTGCTGTATTTAGAAATTTCTTTTACATAAGACTTATAGTGTTAGACTTATAGTGTTCTATACATCTGAATCCATGTATAGAACACTAGTAATAGAGACTTTATTTTATGCAGGAATTTAGTGCAAGAACTTGGAAGGACCTGGAATTCTGAAAACAAGTGTCCACAGATTATATCCTTATCTTTTGCAGAGGAGGTCAGATATTTTCCTGCAAAGTAGACTGCATCTGAAGAAGAGAGACTACTCTCATTCCATGGGCGTCATTCCATGGGTCCTAAATAAATTAACTCAAGAAGCAGACCTGGCTTATCACTCTAGTGATCTCCCGGAGAACCTTGCAGTTAAAATGGCAAACAAGATATTAGATTGCCTGAGGAATGAGACTGTAAATAGTACAAAGAAAGTTGAAATGCCCTTAGCAGTTTGACCCATTATGAGTCTTGTGCAGTCACAGTTGATCACCTCTAAAGTACCTCGTAGTTTGAAAGTAATTTAGTTGTCTAGTTATTTTGCATTCTTCTTAAGGTATGGCTCTATACCAGGTTAACAGAGGCATGAATATGTTGTATTGGGGTTCTTCAAAGGGAAGTTGCATTTGATGCTTTGAAAGCTGAGACTATGTAACTTAAACCTCAAGATGAAATAGCTTAAGAAAGAAACCCTGTGAAGTAGGTGGAATTTTCTTTTGACCAAATGGGCGCTGTGTTTTTACCTGTTCATTTGAAGCACCTGATGCTTGTGGGGAAATGAACTTGATTCAGTTACCCAATCCTTACATAATCCTGGAATGCAAGTGCAGTGCTGGTCACATGAATGCTAAGTACTTTTGTAGGTGTGCAAAACATAGCGTAAAATGGTGGCTCTTCAAGCTCGAGGGGACCAGGTAGTCCTGAGGAACTACTTTGTAGTTTTTCCTTTTCAACACCACAGGTTGGCAGGTACCTTTGAATAGTTCAGAACTGATTCCATTGCAAATGAAAATGTCTGACAGTTGCATTTTTAGACTCGTAATTTGTTTTACTTGCAAATCTGTTGTCTAAAGGCTGGATATATTTGCAGCCTTTTTTGCAGACTTGCGTCCTTGTGAGAGATCTGCCTCACAGGAGCAAATGTGTGTCTCATTGTTCCTAATCAATTTCATTTCTCCCTCTGAGGGACACTGTCAGCTGCCTGTTTAGTGGGGATAAATGAACGTATAGAAGAGTGAAACAGTTACGGGTGTTGTATGCTGAGCTACAGCGTCCTGGAAAAGAAAAGCTAGATGTCTATTTTTGTACACATCTACAAAAGGACAGCTTTATTATCAGAATAAAATACCACACCAAAGATGCATGTGTCAGAACACTAGTCTCTATTATCCCACATTTCTTCTTTTTTATGTACATCCCTGAAGTGAGCATTAAGGTGGAAGACTTGCATAAAAGAGCGAATAATAATACGTGTGTTGGGGTAAGAAGTCCAGCTACTTCACAACAGTTGTGAGTCTTCATATCACTCTTAGGGTGTGGTTTCACATTGCAACTGACAAAAATCTAATGGTGAGTTGACACTGAAGAAGGTGCTCCTGTCCTCCCTCAGCTTTGTGTTCCTTCTTGCAAAGACACTCGTGCCTGTCCAGTGCTGTTGTGACCAGAAAATTAATCACAGCTTTTTGTTGGTTATAACTCTGTATCAGGTGACAGTGGGGCTGAATGAATGTCAGTGCTAGCACAAGAAAGGAGGCAGGAAAACTCTTTGACAGAGGGGAAGTAGAGAACTTTCTTTGTTCTAGAGCAATTGGATATTTTAGTTGTGACCTGGCATGGGGTTTGTGAGCTTAAAGCACTGGAAGATGGAGCTGGCTCTGGCTTTCCTTTGAACAGACAGTGAGCTAGTCCAGGGAGCTTGTTCAGCCAAAAGTTAGAAGGTTGTGTCAAATGTAGTTTTCACTTGCCTCATCTTGTGTCTCAGTTGCGTGTGCGTTGGTGTTTGTGTGTGCAAGCAGCATGACGCGACACGAGTGATCCTGAGGAGCTGTCATCCACCATAGTTATGCACTTCAGGAGCTTCCCTTTGCTGGAATTCCAGCCTGCTCCTGTGCACTGGATGTTAGCTGGGATTAGTTATGTGCCTTGATACAAAAGAAAGGTAGTTGCCTGTTCTGGAGTGGCTGCAGGAGGAGCGTGTTCAGGGAAATTGGCTTCAAAGGTATTTAATATCTGACCTAAAATGCTCTTGTATGTATGCTAATAAAGTCAGTTTTTGGTGTCTCTGCAGTGGTGGGGAAATTGCTTTTAAAAGCTACAGTTAGCCAAAAAATATATTGTGAAACTCATTACTTGTGTATGGAAGGAATATAGTAGCTGTTCCATTTGATTTGTAGAATTCTTACTTAGGTGAGTTAATCACAGAATGTTTTCTGAATTTGTATTCTTGATTATGAATCACAGAAACTTCACCAGACAAGAAGCGAGTCAGTGGTGCATATGATACTCATCTGAAATTAATGAGTCAGAGCATCTTGCTTTAAAATACAACATTGCTATACAACTACAAATGTGTGAATATTGGCATATATCTTCTCTAAAATGAATGAACTGTCCTCTTCAGTGCTGGCATTGTACGGCAGTGTTACCTAACTTCTAATTTAGTGTTAGAAAGTCTTTGACAGATGAATCACACGGTTATGCCCAGTTACTTCAATTACAGTAAGCTTCCATTAGTAAAAACCTAGTGTAAAGATATTTTCGGCTCTTGTTAGCCACTTTCAAGCTTTTTGTTCATTTTTAAGGAGTCTTTATGGACAGATTAGTTTTGCTGCTTCTTGTTTCATTGATAGGAAAAATTACACTCTGGTTGTTTGCCTCAGCTCTCTGAGTTTGCTGTAAGAAAGTGTGTACTCATGATGCAGCTGCTTCTTTGAGAAGTCCATACTCTGAGGTGCAGGCATGTGCTGCCTTCTGTTGTTCTTGGGGTGGCAGTTTTTGGCAGACAGAGGGAACAGAAGATGCAGTGGTGGTTTTCTAAATGCCAGAGCTCATTTGCTGACAGGCAGCACAGTTATAAATGGAATTACAATCCATAGGCAGAACATGACAAAATGAAATTGCAGGTTCTTCATTTAAAATGTTGGCTTCTTTGTTGGAAAATGGCAGTAGAGAGAAAGAGATCTAAGAAAATAACAGCTTGTTCACAATTATTGTGTTGTTGCAGTTACTGTTTCAGTGAATTTTCCTACAGAAAGGCTACCTGTTTGTCAAATCAGTAGAGTCTACTAATGCCAACTTTGAATGGAAACTGAGCCAGTGCATGCTTAGGGTTGCCTGTTTGGTAGAGACATGCAGAAGACTCAAACTCATTCTGGTTAATTTGCTGAATTTATTATTCTTTCAGAGCTGGTGGGGTAAGAAATCATAATTCCTTATACATGGCAAATTTCATGTCTTCAGTCATAGGAATTTGGAGTATATTTAAAATAATAGCACTTTTAGATCTTTAAAAAATGTATGCTGTGTAAAAAGCTTTCTTCCCTTATACTGACCTATAAGTAGTCTGTAACAAGCTGAAATGAAAAAATCACTTTATTTAATCCAACTAATAAATTTTGTTTGTTTGAGGGTGGTTTTTTTTTTTATTATTTTAAATCTTATATTAAAATGTCACTTAGAAAATATATAAAATTAGTTTAGACTTCTTCTGAGGCAATATTCACAACAGGTCATTATCAAGGTATTCTTCCAGTGTAGATACCTCTAACTATAGCAATTTTGTTACTAATCTGTAGTATGTTTTTAGCCTGAGCACCATAAAATCGATGGATCTGTAGACTTATGACTATAATGTTACCTAATTTACATATAATTTTGCATGTTTATATATTTTCATATAAAATATGTTTGCACACATATATTATGCTGTATCCCAGTCCTCATTTAGTAAACTAGAGTTGTTAAAAACCTGTTGTAAGTGCCTGAATCTGCAGTTAAAAATATCTGATTTGTGAATGACCCATTTTTTCCCTTCAAATGTCAGTATAATAGAGAATTCTCCTTTCAGCTGAGCAGTATGTTAGCTTTGATTCCCTGTATTGATGAGATACATAAGAGTGTACTTTCTGTTAGTGCCAGGAATGGCTTTTAATCTGCTGTTTATCCTGTGAATTATGCTTTGAGTTTCTGCAAAATTCTGGTAGAAATGTTTATTTAAATATTACTGATGTTGCTTTCACAGAGACTGTAGTGGGCTGAAAATGAATTTATTTTTACGGTTAATTAGTTGGAGTGGTCTCATATCTCAGCAGCATTTAGGAAGAGAACAGTCGTTTTTTGAAACAAAATGTAGGACATTATAGCAAAACTTCAGGACTTTAGATTAGGTCTATTAGACTTATATTTGTTTTTAGTGGAATTCTTGGTGTAATTGGTTTTGAGCCTTTGAAATTGATATTCAGTCACTTACGTAGTAAATAATTCGTTCATAATTCTGTATGCCAACACAGCGCTCAGATAATTTCAAGTATCACAGCTCAGCTTAGTTTGAAAACAGTTTATTCTTTTCTTTTAAAACATGACAGCAGGGGTGATTAATATCCTTTCTGACATAACTGGATAGAATTCTAGAATCAGAAATATTAGGGCCTTTGACAAATGTAGCTGTCTTAGAATCAAGTTGGCTGTATGAAATTATGGATTGTAAATTTGATCTTTTACTGGTAAAAGTGGTTCTATTGTGTTAGAAGTTTTAAGTACTTGACTGACTGTGAAAAATGGCAAACATGCCTTCATCTTAGTCTAATCTTCAGTAAATGTTACTGCAGATACTGTGAAATTACAGGACTTTGCTGGCAGTCTCTCTGACTTTTCAACTGTATTTACTAGCTCTCAAAATATTAGTCCTTGCAGACAAGTTTCCTACCTATTTGGTCATAAATATTTGCTGTTTTATTTTAGTTCTTCTTGTAGAATTCTTAGATGTCAGATTGGAATTCTGCTATTCTTTTAAATTAGTTTGAATTCAGAAGTGAATGTGAGAAAAATATGTTGACTATCAAATTTCTCACTGGAGTTCCAATAATGATTAATGTAAGAGTATATTTCCCTCTTATTCTCTTTCCTTTAGCATTTCTGTAGACCATAAGGATATTCTTAAGCTAGCAATGTCATTCTTTCTAAATTAATGTACCAAGTTAGTGATCATGTTCATGACTTCCTTGGTTTTTCCACCTGGGCTTAGTGTCTGAAGAGTTAAATTATCCATACACTTGTCATACAAAAAATACAGCATAACTTAGGCATGTCTGACTATGTATAGGAACTGAGTTTTGAGAGCTTAAAAGACTTGGAAAAGATGACAGTCTGACCTGAATTTCTGGAATGATTGACTTCTGACGTCTAAAATGCTTCTGAAGTATGGTAACAGAGCAGTGAGTAGGCTCAGTTTTGAACATATCTTTCAACTTCAGTAATCCCAGAAAAGGATGACCAGGACTGAGCTGTGTAAAATTTAGCATTAGGTGCTGACATATTCCTGTTGCAGACTAGTAGTTGGGAATTTTGTAGAAAAGTCTGTTGTTATTGTCACAATAGTGTGAATGACTTGGTTTTTCTGATTTGAAGCATCTTAAAAGAAATGAAGACCTAATGTTAACAGTGGAGTCTCGAGTGCAGCTCTCTAATTGTGCAGTTTTTAGAACTTTAACCAAGGTTTGTTTAAACTTTGATAGACACATCTTTAAGGCTTCTTGGCCTCAGTGGGAGAAATAGAGCAGTGCAAAGCTAAGTAACTAATTAACAGTGCTCAGAGAAAAAAAGAGTGGGATGGAAAAGGAGTGTAAAGTAATGGACACAGAAGCTTCAGGTAAACTTACATGGATGTGCTCAGGAATAACAGGAACAGACCAGGACAGTCCTATTTGTCCAGGCCACAGCACAACCACTAAATCTGGGACCAGCAAATGCCTTAATCTTCATTTTACATTAGCAAAAGAACCAGAAGCTTGTGCTCATTTGGGGTTTTTCTCTGTTTGTATTGTTCTGGCATAATAATGGAAGGTGATGTGTGGGGAAAATGTTAAAACTCAAAAAGCAAGAAAATAATTATTACCAAAGAATATCAGTCACTGGAATGCTTCAGTTATAGAGAAGGTCTGAAAAGAATGAAAATATGTAAATGTTCCTCTCTTCAGCTTTTAGTATTATGGGAAAAATATTCAACTTAATGCTGCATGATAGGAGTATCCACAATTAGAATATGTGTGAAGTATTTCTCCAGTGCCTGCTGAAGCTAGATGCTTTCTTGATAATTAAATGCAATTAATTCCATTCATTTGTTTATGCTAAGGAAGATAAATTATGTTTTGAAGATCGGTAGAGCTTCAGAAGTTATTTACTCACATGACCTTCAACCATAAGAACAAGTAAAAAGTTTGCTTTCTTAAAGTTAGGGCAAGTACTTATGAAGACTAACTTGGTTAGTCTTCATAAGTATTCAGTTGGACTTTCAGTTATTGCAAGAATAAGTCCAAGTGCCTCAAAAGATTACAGACGAAGAATGTAATTCTCTGTGTGCCAGCTGGGGCTTGTTTGCCATTGCTGCTTCAGGCTTTGCTTGTCAAAAACATAAACTGCAAACCTGAAGACCAAGTTCCAGCTATCTGGTGTTGACCAGTGAGAGATACATGCTCTCACTGCAGTTTCATTGCAGTTTGTTCATAGAAACTTGTACTTTTTCTGTTGTAAATAAAGCCTGTGAGTAAATAACTTCTGAAGCTCTGCTGAGGTGTTGTTGTACAGTAGACAGATTCAGTTTAATAAAAGAGAAAATAGTTAACACAGTAACTTTTTGTTGGCATACTGAGTGGAGTAATCACATTGTGTGACCAGACAGATAAGCAGCAGTTACTGCTCAGGAATGGGGAACTGCAGCAGAGAGGAGAGGAGGGAGGAGCTTTTTAGGTTAAGCAGTAATGTAGAATTACATAGTAAGAGAAAGCAGGTATATGGAATATCTCACTTTAAAAGAGCCTCTCTTTATGCATCAAAAATGAGAAATGGTTCTTGTAGTTCCCCAGGCTGTCTTTTGCTGTTTTAGATTTTTTTTTTAATTTCCAGTTCTTCTGGCTACTTTGTTACCATTTCTGCTTGTAAAGTGTCTTTTTCATGAGCACTTTGCCAAAGAAAAAGTAGTAGAGAAATTCTTAATGCAAGCAAAGGGCAACTCTGCCTTGAAGTCTTCCAGGTGTGACTTTTTACTTGGGATGATGATAGTTGCTTTCTAAGTGAGTGTTCATCTGGCTATCTGTATTTTCCTTTGTTGGTGCTACTGAACATATCAGAAGGGTGTAGAATTCTTTATTCTGCCCTGTTTTTGAGGGTGTATGACAAGATTTTCTTTGAGTTGTAGTCAAGTAGGACAGTCAGTTACTCTAGATATTTGGAAAAATGGATTCTCTAAGTCAGGGTCAGTTGCATGTAGGGTGCATCTACCTTATCTTTGTGGATTGATGGGTGGTGGTGGTTGCCATGTACTACCAAATCAGAACAGAATGACTGACCTCTCAAGAGCCATAGTGCTCTGCATGAGAGATTCTGCGAGTCAGATTCATGTGTAGAGCTTGTAACAGCTTTTGCAGAAGCTGTTAGTAAGACCACAAATTTTGATTGCAAATGGAAAAATCAGAAAGCTACTACTGCATTAGAAAGTGTCTTTAATAAACGAGGCTAATGCACTGGGAATCTACATGCTACCAGGAGCAAGAGGTGTTGCAGACAGCTTTTGGAATGGATCAAGTTCAGCAATTACCTAAATTTAACTGTTTCAAAAAGCACCACCAATAATAAAAGTTCTGTGACGTTTTTGTGTGTGTGTAGTGTTCAGCATATTCACTTGTTAAGAATTTATCTGTCATAAGAGTTTTAAATTTCTGGTGATTTTCACTACTTTTCTATTAGCAAAGTGAAAGCATGACTCCACATCTGACAACCTGTACTCAGGGAGTGGGCATGCTTGTAAAACAGATCCCAAAGTACAGGGGCAGAATAATTCCTCTGAGCCTTAAAGTACTGGGTCATTTTTTGAACAGCTAATTATTTCTGATGTGATTAATTCTGAAATTTCATTTAACTGAAACAGATGTATGTTTGACCCTGGAATGACCTGTAGAATGGGAAATCTTAGTTCTAAGTATCTATAGAGAATTAATTGTCCAAGCAGATGAGTAGCTTTTTCTTCCCGATGGCATTTTAGCAGTCTGCTTCCACTGTGGATCTGTGCAGTGTGAAAATCAGGGGCAGAGGAGTATTAGAGAAGCTCAGACAGTAAGAGACTCTAAATAGTTCACTGCCAGAGAGCGTATGTTGTCTTGGAAGTCCTCCAGCACTATTGGTTTTATTTCTTTCGAAGCCTGTGTTCTGAAGCCAGGTTTGTGAAATTGACTGAGATGTATCTTCATGGAACAATCAGTAAAACCTTACTATTTGTTATGCAACAGAGAACAGCAATGCCCTAAATATACTCTGTACCTTGAAATTCTTAGTATCAACTGATTAACTATATTTACTACAATGCCTAAGTACCTAACAAGATAAATGTACATATTAGAGGTAATTTTACACTGGCTGTTCAGCAGCGCATGAACATTTTCTGCTTCACACTGACTGAATATTAAATATAACAGTATTCATTATCCTTCATAGATGCATTTTGCAAATGATCTTTGGATAGGTGTAAGACTGTTGAAATGTTTGCAATATGATGAAACATAGAATTCAGAGCAATACTTGGACTGTTTCTTTTAGTGGCATTCTTTTTTTATCTGTCTACAATTGGTTTTTTATTTGTGTCCCACCTTGTGCCAAGCTTTGTGGAGCCCTGTGAAGAACTGGGTCAGAGACTTGACTTGGTTAAATATAGCTCATCAAAAGAAGTATCTTTGGCAGTTCTCTGTCTTGTTCCTGTTGCACAGTGCAGCAGCTGTTGCATCTGTGAAGCTACCTGTCAAGGGATATCTTTGAAAAGTTAAAAATTCTAACTAATATTAGCAGACTAATCAGTATTGCTTTGTCCAGTTGACAATAGGTGAGAGACTGTAGTGGAAAACTGTGCCAGGCTGTGGTCAGCGATTAGTGAGGTAGATTGAGATAAATGAAGTGACAGGAATTGATCTAACAGCAGTTGCAGAGTAATGTGATTAGAAGATAACGAATTGGGATGACAGAAACTATTCAAGCTAGGAAAAAAGCGAGTGAAGGAGATTTTCATAGTTCTTCAGTGTGTGGGGGTGGTCAGGGTTTTTTTCCACTACAATAGCAATGATGAGGAAACATTTTTTTTCAACTTGCATCACACATCCCTGAATTACATTAGAGATGTGGCTAATTTTTGTTGTAGCTGAGGTGAGCAGAGTACAGGACTTCAAGACAGCATTGTTGTAGGACAGTGTGTTCTAGAAACCAATTTGAGATTGTATTCCAATAAATTTTTAAGTTGGAAAACATTCTGTCTTATGTTTTCAGTTTGAAAACTCATCAATGAACTACTGCATATGGGATACAGAAATAACATTATTGATATGATATATTTTTAAATTTTAAACTGTGAATTAAAATCAGTCCACAAGCAGTTACATTTTTATTAACTGAACTGAAGCAATATATATTTAATTTTTTATCTTTTTTATATCTTAAGTAAACAATATTTTCTAAAATGTAATCCTTGTTTTTCATTTGAAGGTTGTTAATATGCACAGTAAAACTCAAAATTGTTTTCTAAATATTGAAGCACAAGTATATTCATATGGTTTGGTTTAACTCAAGTTTGTATCAAGCATATATTGTATAATAATGTGAGAACTTGTTTTGTATTTCTGGTGCATGGTTTACCTGGAATTGTTAATGGTATTTGTTAAATTTAAACATAAGAGAAAACTTTGTTACTGTAAAGGTGATCACTCAAAGAGGTTGTCTGAAGAGGTTGTTGAGTTTCCCTACTTGGATATATATATACTCAAAATCCCACCAGGACACAGTCCAAAGCAACCTGCTGAGCCTGCTTTGAGCAGGGGGAGTGGAGCAAATGATCTCCAGAGGACCTTTCCAAGTTCAACTATTATGTGATTCTGTGTAGGGTTTCTTTGTGTTTAACAATTTTCATGTTTATATTCTTGGTGTAAGACTTCTTTTTCCATCAACAGTGTCCTAGTTTGGATGAGATGATACAAAAGGTCCTCCTCTAAGTTTGTTCACTCCCCCTCCCATCAGCACACAGCATGTCTGTTTTAGCTTCCAGCCTGCTAAAGTTGTCTTCAGGTCTTGCCTCTTGCCACCCTCTGGAATGGAACTGTAGGTACTTAAGTAATTCTCTCCAAGCAGATGAAATATTTTTATCTTTACTGTGTAGGTGGCATGTATGTTGCTTCATTTATTGTTTTAGCATTGAAGTCATCCCTGTTTAAATACTGTTTTACTTCTGCATGAATAATATTTACAGATAATGGGCTTCATTTGCCTTGTAGAAGAACCTGGGGGCAGGGAGACTGTGATATTCTGGAAGACACTCCCAGAGAGATTTCATGAGTTCTGGGAAGTGTGTTTCACTGCATTTGATAGAGAAATTATTTGTTCCACTTCACCTGGCATTTGTTAAGGTTCAGAAACCTCTTGAAGTTCAGGGGCCTCTTATTTGAAACCTTTAAGGGTTCTAGAAGGTATCTGCTTGAAACAGTGCCCTTTGACAACATAGTGCTTCCCAGCCATGTCTGGTTTCTGCCAACTCCTGGTATTTCTGATGCTGTTGTTACATATTTGTGGTATGATGACTGAGCATGCAATTTAATAATTCACAGCTACTGCGCAGAGGTGTGATTTTGTGAGTTTTTTGTTTGTTTAGGGTTTTTTTGATGTTTTTTATCTATGGCTTTCAACAGTTCTGGAGCTTTACTGAGTTGTTGGCCTCATTCTAGTAAATTGCAGTAGTATGACCTCAGGTTCTTCATATCTATGGAGATTAAAACAATTGTGAAGCATTTTGTCTTGAAGATGGCTCTGCATTCCTTGAAGAGTTTAGGGAAATTCCTTATCCTCTCTCTTCTTAAACAGATGAAAGCCCTAAATCTCAGAGAAGCAGTTATTTGATAATTTTTTTATTATTATTCCCCCATTCAGTATAACTTATTACCTGTTTCTTGTTTAAATCCTGCTTCAGGGAATTTCCAGGTACTCTGTTTTGAGTATGTTTGGGCATGATGTCACTCAGCAGAGGAGTTTCCACTAGATGCATGCATCTAATGATTTTACTCAACCTTCAGTCATGTTTCTAATTAGGTTATATTCTGTATTTGAAACAAAGGACTCCTTTAGCTAGCTGTGAGGGGATTTGACACCTCTTGTTTAGCAGCAGCAGAGCATTCTTTTTTTTGAGGGGGGGTGGGTGGGAAGGACTGGGTGATTTTTGTTTTGGGGTTTTTTTTTTGGTATCCTTAGCTTTTTGCTTTTCTTGATACTTATATCTGGTGTATTTTTATATATTTACTTTGAATCTATGCTTGCCTTTCCTTTCTCATACTTACCTGTCAGAGTAGCTTAGTTATTAATTCAGTTTTTAACTGAAGATTTTTTTTTTCTACCTGGCAGTGCTGACAAGCTCAAACAAAAGGTAGTTTGTAGTTCAGCCATGACTTTAAAATTGCACAAAGCCATTACTGCCTAATGTTTCCATAAGCTCAAAATGTCTCTATCATTGCTTATTTTCATAAGACTCATGACAGTCTGGTTAACCCATCTGTTGGTGCTAGGCCACTGAATCCACAAGCTTTTTCTGTTTTGCTTGTAGTCAAGTATGTCGATGTTCCATCAGTCTTCCAGCATACAGTGCTTTAAAAAAGAATTGCTTTTGCTGTCACACTGGTTTTGATTCCTAGCTGTCTCTAGAATCTCCACTCCTTTAGCTCTGCTAGTTATTTAAACTCAGGATGGTTATTTCTGGCATTAGGTTGAGTAAAGGTTTAGATGTCGATGGCTCAGTTTTTATTTGAATTGTCGTCTGTCACTGACAGTTTACACTGTGACTTCTTTCCTGGTGGAACTTTTTGTAGTCTAACCAACCTCTTGAAATCACTGTGTTGTATTCAACTGTATTGAATACTTTTTTTGTTCAGTGGATTTTGGAAAATGCCCTGTGATCCCCTGACTTCTCTCCAGACATCATGCTGCAGAAATACTACAGTGGGAAAATACACATAACAGAAGAGCTGTGGGACAATGTGTGAAGTGTGATGCAGACACAGACAACTGATTTAATGCAGTGGTTTTTTGTCCAGCAGGATTTGAGCTGCCTGTACAACCTTAAACCTGCTGATCCTCTTGTGACTTTTTTGGAACTAAGTGTTTGTCAACTTCCTGCACCTTCCTGTGATGGGTTTTACAGCAGCTAATTTTCATGAGGTTCCATAATCCTGGTGCATGGCAAGGAGATAACCAAGTAGTTTTTTGTTGAGCTGCATCTGGCTCGGTTGTAGTTGATAAACCCGTCCAATTCATTGGATAGAGTTACTGAAGTCTGTTTTCTGATCCAGTGGTGCTGAAGCACACAGGCTAACAGCTTTGTGCTCAGTTATTGTTGTGTGAAACTTCACTTCTTTAGCTGGAACTTGCCTGCAGCTAGGGCTCCTCTGTACTCAGAACTGGTGAGGACAGAAATTAATGCCCACGGATGTAAAGTAGTCTGAGATTCTCTGTGCTGATGATCACAGGCGAAGTCTCACAGACTTCTGTGCCTGAAATGAGATGGAAAGAGAGGAACTAGTAGTATTACAAAAAGATGATGGGTCTCTAGAGAAGTATCAAGTCCATGGGATTAGATGGGATCCTTCTGAGCATATTGAGAGAGCTAGCTAATGTTGTTGCAAGTTTCTCTGTGAATAGTTGTGGAAGTCAGGGTTGTGTCTCAGTGACTGGAGAAAGATGTTGCAGTACTCTTCAGGAATGTAAAGAAAGATTTGTTTAGGGAACTGCATGCTGGTCAGCTGCAGTTTGGTCCCTGAGGAATTGTGGAGCCAGTCTGTTTAGAAGCCATTTCTAGGCATATGAAGGTGAAAACAGTAATTAGGATTACTAAGAGTACTTGTCCACCAGATTGTCTGGAACTGTGGTTGAGGGAAGAGAAGCAGTGATGCCATCTGCATTGACTTCAACAAGTGTTTCACTGTGGTATTCCAAGAGCATCTTTGTGTCTCATTTGGAACATTGCAGTCTAGACGAGACTGCTCAGTAGCTAAAAAGCCAGTCTGGATCATTTAGCTCTGAGAGTCCGATTTGGAGTGTGTCATGTTTAGTATCTTATCAGTGACCTGGCACAAGCTGGAATGCCCTTCAGTAAGATTGCAGGTCATCATTGTGGAGCGGGATGCACTCAGTATGTTTGAAAACATGGCATGCTAGTCTAAATGTATGAAATCTGTATAGCTGTCGTGTTTAAAATTTCTTTCTATAAGTAACTGTGTTTCATTTCAGATTATGGAGCTCTGTGGTGCAACAAGACTTGGTTATTTCGGAAGAAGTCAATTTTACATTGCTTTGAAACTTGTTGCTGTGGCCCAATCTGGTCTCCCTCTAAGAGTGGAAAGCTTAAATACAGGTAAACCACAGGATCGGGGGAGGGGGGATTGGGCTGCTGAGTGCAATTATTGGTAGTTGGCTTACATATTCTTAAAAAATACCCTTGTAAATTAGTGGAATATGTCTTTATCTGTGTTGCTAATTTAAAAATTAAATTAGATGTGGAGAAACAGAGAGTGTTTGTATTTACTGTGCAGTAAATACAAGTTGAAATACCTTACTCATTGAATAAGTATTGCATTCATCATGGGACAAATGAACAACTTGTACCTTGCTATGTAGGAGCATGTTAATTCTATAGATCACTGATGTGAGAAATTGTGTGCCATGTCCTCTGAGTGAAGCACTAAGAGGAGTAATGTCGACTGGAAGGAGAAGAAGAATGCAGTATTTGTAGGCTTTTGTAGCTGCTGGGTTTCCAAAGCCTTGATTGTGACAGACGGAAGGTTATCTTTTCTAACATTATGTTTCTTTGCACTTGGTTTGACAGCTTTTTCCTTTCTAAGAGCCAATATGAAGATTAGTTTAAGATTTTTTCCTAGTGAAAAACATGACCTGTAAAAGATCTTTGAAGTCTATTGTCAGCCAAATCACCTGTCACCCTATTTTTAAAGGTCTTCAGAGGTCAGTTGTGGTGTGGGTGGTGAAATAGGTGAAACAGGAGGAAGGCTCACTCTAGAAAGATGGTTTAGAGCTGCAGGAAGAGCTTTGATGTGAGGCTCTTCTGTAGCCTTCTGAATGGGATAAGTGGATCCATGTTCTTGTTGTTCTATAAGATGAAAAGAGACTTAGGAGGATGAAGTAAGGAGTTTTAAGGCACTATAGCCCGTGCATTACCATACACAACTCACAAGCTAAAAATATCTTTGGAGCATGGTTTTGCCTTAGAATGACTTTCCTAACAGATTTTTATGTCTAAAGGATATAGATTAAACAGCAATTAAGGAGACTGTGAAAAACAATCTGATATGACTGAAGTATTTGACAAAGCTATAAAAAAGAAATGAATCACTGTGTATACTTTCACAGTTATGTTTATTCTAGGCTCATACAAACTGTTTATACTGATTTCATGGGGTATTGTAGCTTTTTGGAAAAGTCCATTGTTTTAGTCAACATTTTGCTAGTATTCAAGTCCCTTTCTGTTTATAAACCACTGTGTGTTTATAAACACACAGTTTTCCTGATGTGTTCCCTAAACTAAAGCCTTAGCAAGTTGTAGCAGAATGTCCTAAAATCAGAAAGCTGGAAAAAGAACCTTCAACTCTTAATACTGGTAAAACTGGAACTTGATCAAACAATTGTGGAATTTGTCATAAAATGCCTGTTGGAGAAGGGAAAGACAAATCTGTATGTAGACTTCTTTCAGGGATTTTATAATCTTGGTTTTATTTTAATGCAAGCTACCTTAACCAGAAGGAGCTTTTTATTAAAAAAAAAGAGAAATCACATGAATTTTGAAGGAAATAATTAAATGAAGGTACAGAATTAATTTCAAAATATAAAATATGTTGCTAAAAAGTTAACAGTGGTTGGAACTTGAGTTTCACGTTGATAATTTTCTTGATTCATGACAATATTAGAAATACTTGTAATGATTTTTGAACTTCTAGGAATAATTTTCTGTAACTGGTTCCAAGGCAATGAAATACACCAAGTACAATAGAGAGAACATTTATTTTTACCCTAACTGTTTTTAGCTATGGTCTGTTGCCTTGGTTGCAGTGGTTCCAGTCCTATCTATGAATTTCCTGCTTCTAGAATGATTCAAGTGTTGTTGTAACAGCTAACTCAACAACTAAAATGCAGCAGGCTGATAAAATGATTCTGAGCTTTGCTAACTTAGTTCTGCACATTTCCATCTCCAAGATGTCTTGAAGATGAAGTGTTAGAGCCATCCCAAACTAAGCTGTATACTCTTTGTCTCTTCTGACATTTAAAATTAGTTAAAGCTTATATTTTGGGACATTTACTTTTTAGCTCTCAATTTTATGCATGTTTTTCTTGCATGTTTTATGCATTGATTTTCTTAATTTTCTTCATTCTTTTAACATGGGAATTTCCTTCACCTTTGTACTTTTTCCTTTTGGTTTTTTTTTTTTTGTGTCTTGTCAGTAGACAAGGAATTTGCTTTATCTGAATTGCTGAGTGGAAACTCAGTCAAATTTTAAATACTAGGTCTAACATAAGTGTAGTCCAACTGATTAAGTACTCTTTTGATTACTCAGATGGGCAGTAGAGTAAAAATACTGGCATTAGTAGTTATGCTACAAGCCTCCAAAGCTGTTGTTCCTTTGTCCCAGAAGATTTTCCTTCCAGGAAGCTAAAAATTGAGACTTGAATAAGCAGTGTCTATTTCAAAGCAATATTTATTTTTTAAGTATGAAATGCAGGTTTTGGTGGAAAAAAATATTAGGAAGGATGTGGGCATGAAGAGTACAGACAACTCTTTAATATACTCAATATCAAGGGTTAGTTCCATTCATGACAGCTCTCCCATTTATAATTGAGGGATTTCTGAATGGTAACAAGTGTTGTAGTGTTGAAATGAGATTTTTCTGCTCTTACTGGAAAAAGTCAGAGAGGAGAGAGGTAAAAATAGCAGGTTAGTCACATAGGAACTTAGTACAGCTAAACAAACCTATATTTATCTAGTCTTGCTTTTAAAGAAGACAGTGGAATATTTTGTGTTTCTTTTGAGTTCTCTATTATTTTGTGACTTGTGCTGGCACAGCCAATAGCCCAGACTACCCCTGTGTCAGTTGAATCACCTTCTGTCTGTATTTTCCTGGTTTTGCAGACATACACATTTGCACTTGTATGCAATGGGTTTTTTCACTTTTTGGCTGGCTGTGGTTTGCTGTTTAGTTGTGTTACTTTCCTGCTGCAGCATGGGGTACAATGCTCATGTAATAAACAGTATGCAATTTCATCTTGTATTTAATATAGTTGTAGTACCACTGACTCATTCTCGGTACCAGAAGTAATTTACGTAAGCAGTCAGCAAGAGAAATTAAATTTGAGCCATGCATGTAATTTTGTTTTGTGTTGGAGATGTAATTTCCAAATAAACTGTACAGCAAATTCACTATTTATGTTTATTCCAAGTGGAACACTAAGAAGATTGCAGTTGGGAGAAAAATGGTAGAGATCTTGCAGTGGGAAATTGAAGGTTTACATAGTCTTATTTCTATGTTGGGCTACTCAGAGCCATGGTACATTAAACTAATGGGCTTCCTAGCATTTTGTAGAAACTTTGCATTTTAGTTGTTCATATCAAATGAGGTGACATTGGAATATTTCCAATTGTGTTTCCAGTATCCCAAATGAGCTAATTTAACTTTTGTTGTAGAAAAGTATGCATAGATGTGTTTAAGCAATAGTCACACTCTGTGGTATGACTTGATTATATTATCTTTTGTAAATATGAACATGACATTAGCTCACCAAAAGATTATGCTGAATATAGTGCAATATTTTAGCATTTGTTTTGCTGATGAAGCATTCTATATGAAGACCCTAGTTCTTGATATGTGCTAGAAATGGTAGAAAAATTTTGAAAATCATGCTTCAGTAATGAAATGTTGATAAAACTAACAAAAAATGAAATAAATCCAGGTTATCTGGCTGCTGCTGCATTTAATGCACTATTGTGGTACAAAGCTGAAGCAATATGAAGTTATCCTTGTGTACCAAAGTCAGAACTTGAGTAGCAGAATCATGAAGTCTAATGCAGAATAGTATTTGCTTTTTCCAGCTGCCAGGTGTTGGCTTGACTGTAGCAGCAGTCTCAGTGTGTAAGGAATTGAGTCACATGTAAAATTTTAACTTCAAAATAGAACTGTGTTTTTATTTTTAATCATCATATTTTTGTATAGTGAATGTCCTGCTTTGTGTTTTTTTAACAGTAAAGGACCTCCCTCTTCCCAGATTTGGTGCGTCAAAGAATGAGCAAGAGTCAAGACACACGGCCTTGTATTCCTCAGATGCTGATAACCCAGCTTCATATTCAGGTGTGATTCCTCCTCCTCCACCTGGCAGGATACAAGTCAAAAAAGGCTCTGTGAGCCATGATGCAGTTCAGCAGCGTCCATCAACAGATCAACAGGTAAATTAACTTAAAAGATGAAATGGGATTCTTAATCACTATTTTGCTGTGTAGATGTCAATTTGATAGGGCTTCTAAGCTAGGTTACTTTCAATATAGTTTCAATATATAAATTATATATATATACACAAAGACCATATCTGCCTCTGAAATACTTGCATGTAAGGAGACATTTATTATGAGGTCTTAAAATCTGTGTTTAAAATATTGGCAGTAATAGACAAATAATTGAGACAGAAAAGAAATTCAGTATGCAAGTTAGGATGGCAAATATATAGTTGTAGTCATTATGGTATTAATAGCTTGTTTATTAAATTGTTCCCATCAGTTTCCTGGTCATTGGAACAATGGTTCTGAGTGTCATGGACGTCTGAATTTCTAGTTCTTCAACATGCTCCAATACATGCAAATCTGAAATACTGTATTTAGAAAAAAATTCTCTAAATTTTCAAAGTTGCTTTTCTCTGCCTCACATTTTGTTGTTCAGGAGTTTAACTGTTAAAGAGAGACAATGAGAGCCAGAAAAACAGACCAGTTTTCAAATAGCTTTTTCTTACGTTTTAATAATGAGAAAACTGATTACTTTTTGTTCACTGGTTCTTTCATCTTCAGTGACAAGATGTCTGAATTAATGAAAACAGTAAAAACTTACAACTCCGTGCCTTCTCATACACAATTCCTTGGGTTTATAGTCTTGATGCTCTTTGTCCATGGGGAAATCCTTTTTGATTGTCTTTTCTACAAACAAGAGCTGAGTACAAATGCTAAATTTTTCTGGGTATATGTATTGAATTACTTATTTTCTTCCCCATGGTGTGCTTTTTTTCTGGGCTTATTTTGTAAAGAATTGGAAAACTTGTAAATGTCCCATAGTCTCTGCGGGAATCAAGGAATCACTCATAAACATTTATTAGTCTCTATGGAAATAGCCCAGACTGATCCAATATAAAGAAAAAGTAAATTAGTAGAGGAAATCCATAATCAGTGTTTGGCTGCCGCTTCCTTTCTTTCAAAGAGAAGATGGGGAATATAATGAAAAAAGAGCTAGCAGTAGGTCTCAAGGTAGCTTTTTGCTGTCAGGTTTTGGTTAGATGTGTTTGAGAGAGCCACCGAGCACTTTGCACGCTGCAGATTTCCTAAGTCTGATTGTGAGGTTTTGGTTGTATTGAAACTGTGTTTTATATGCTTCCATCATGATGTTGAATTTATTTAGTGAACAGTTGTAATTTGGTACAGGAATCTGTAGTGGCATAATGTTAAAATAACAAAAAGAAAAGTAAATCTGGTGTTTGAGGTCTTCAAGTTCAGAATACAGAAGCCACATATTCCCAAAAGTGTTTGTGCATCCCAATTTAATTTCTCTGTCTTGGCTGATAAAAGCAACTTGGTATCTCTTTTTTACACAAATCTTCTGTCTGGGATCTTCAGAATAAAGAAACTCTGTATCTAAGTCCTTGGAGTAATCTGGTCCAGAAAGCCGGCTTGGAACAAATGTAGCAGACAGCACAGCATTGAGTCCAGCAGTTTTAAGTTTCACAGTCTGAAACATCGGGGAAATATTGTCTAATTGTGCATCCTGTTGTGAAGCTGAACAATCTATGGCTAATGCTACATTTCTGTACAAGGAATCCATTCAAGCAGCCTTATTGTCCCAATCTAATACTTAGTGATTCAGATACTGGGTTAGAAATAAACTGAGAAAGGAGCTTGAGCCCAGGTTTCTCAATTAACCATAAAAATACTCTAATTGGTTTGTTTTATAAAAGATGGGTACTGCTTTTATCCATGTTTTCATGGAAATTGCTGATTTAGTTGTCTTGACCTGGAGATACCATTCAGATTTATAAAATCTAGAAAGAGTTTCAGATTCTGAATTCTCATGCCACCTTTTTGACCGATAAGTATTTGAAGAGATGAAGTCTGACAAGTAAATCACAATGTGTTATCTTCCTAGGGATCACTCTTCTTTCTGGAGGAGTATGTCAGTTAAGCTTGGATATATCACTCGTGGAGCTTATCATGTCCTTGTTGGATTCTCCATTTCCAAATTTGGGGGTTTGTTTTTTCTTAAACTGTTTCTGGCTTTGAAAATATAACCAGCACTTGAAAATAGATTGATTTCTTAAAATGCTATGGCTGAAATATTTTTTGTATGGCATCACAAAGTATCTTAACCTTCATCTTTAAAACCTGGCTTATTTATATGCAGCTTTCTGTATTGGTGAGATTTGTCATGCATAGTATAATATAATCACAAATAATTTATGTAGAAGAACTTTACGTGGTACATTGTCTACTGAAGTGTTCTAGGTAAAACTATTTCTTTTTCAATGCATTATTTCAGCAGTTCCCTCAATGAACTTTACTTGGAGGCAGGGAATCAGGAAATAGCAGTTAGGTTGTGTTTCCAAAGAGTAGCTATAAATGATTTTGTGGTAGCTTTTCTAGTTTATAAATATAGCACTGGGCAGAAGTTTATATCTTTTTAATATTGTTAGAAGGTGACTAAAGTCATGCTCAGCTGTCATGGAAGCTGCAGAACTGATTTTAGGAGTCTAGCTGAGTAATGAAAGATGCCATCACTCACTGGATAGCATGTTAACTGCACATCCTAGTGGAGATAAAACACTGGGTGAAATTTTTTTTTTCCTTCTGACAGAATTTCTTATTCCTGTGAAATAGAGGCTAAGTAGATTTGAGCACTTCTGCTGACAATGTGACATCTATACAAGCACTTTGGTGACATAGGTATGCTACACAGTAGCATATACATATCTATACCTTGATAGTAGCAGCTATGTTACTGCAAATGTTAGTGTACTGAAAACTTTCATAGAAGAGCAGCAATGTTGAGATTGGGAAGAATTTTGTGTCTTCTGAAGGTAGCTTAAAGTGACTAAATATTTTTAGTGTTGGAGATGTTTTGTGTTTTGCTGTTAAAGCCAAGAAACAAGCACCTTTTTCAGTTGTTTTTTAGTATGATCTGATGTTGATCAGGCACTGCTTTAGGATACTTTACCTCTTTTCCAGGAAAGGCGGTATTTAGCTTCAATAGATACTGAGATTTTAACATCTGAAAAGCACATATCTGACAAACACTTACAGGCTGAAACTTGCTATACCCCTGTGAAAATAAAAGGTAAAGCTGAAGGTACTCCTCCGCCTATGGGTGCATTAAGCATATTACTGGCACTCCAGATCATATTGATTTAGTGCTGTCAGCGCAGCCTTAGGAGGAGAAGCTCAAATTTGGTACCTGTAGCAGACAGAATTTGATAAAGAATTTCAATTCTTTCAACTGTATGAAAACCAATGTGATTTTTATTTTAAGGTTCTGCTAGTAGTTCTGGTAGTTTGTTTCTGTGCACTTCTGTTTTGTAGATTGAACAGGTAATTTCAGATAAAATATACCTGGTTTACAAGCACAGAACTGGAAAAGATCTCATATATAATTTTATTATTATAAGAAGTTTTAAAAAAGATCAGGGTTCTGTCCTGAAACTGCGAAGCCTTTTATTCCACCCTGGTTTTGTTGGGAAAAACTATTCCAGGGCCTTAGTAGGAATATTCAGGGAATACGGTGGGAATTCCCACTTAACTCAGCCTGTTCATTTAACAACTTTGTCATTAGTATTTGCTGCAGGGCACTACCAGTATTTACTGGAAAACTGTTGCATTCCACTTTAGCTCTGTTTTGCTTGACAAAACAATCTATAGTCTCAGTTTCATTTCATACAGTCGTTACCAGTAATCCTTAATCCTTCTCTGCCTGTGATCCAATTTGAATTTGCATTTATTGGAAATGTTTTGCTACATTTGTATTTCTTGTTCCAAGTGATATTTGACCAGTATTAATACTAATTGGTAAGATTCTTTCCTGTTTTTGCTTGCTATGTCTCACCTCCTATACCTTGGCAGCTGTGAATAAAGCAAATCTGTCATACTTGACATACTGTAGGGGTCTGATACATGACCTGTGCATCCAGTCTTCTCTTTATGGTCTTTGGTAGTAACATTCATTATGCAAGAAAAACTGTATGTTATGTTTTAAAATTTGATAGCTGACTGTTCCCTATGTCCTGAAAGGGGATCCATCTCTCTGCTGCCTTACATTTGTTGTTACAATTTGTAAGCATGCTATGTAGTGTGCATAATTGGTTACCTAAAGTATAAAATGAGGTTATTGTCCAAATCAGTCCTTCAAGAGCATTATTAGAAACTTCCCTTCAATCTTGTAATTCCCATTCTAATACAATCTAGCTTTGCCCCTTCTATAACCAGTTCTTTTATACCTTAGATCCTTGGTATTAATCTCCATATTGTTGGAACTATCCTGTATGACACCCTGCTGAGGTAATGCTCAGCTTCAGGTTAAATGTAGTGCAGTTCCTTTGTTGAGGAAATCACAAAAACACCAGTATCATTTCTCATGCTGTGATTGATCTCTTTTTTGTTTTTCTCTGGTTTAATTATTATTTTCCTCATTTGGCTGAACCACACATCCTGCCTTGAAAAATGTATAGTGCTGCAAGTGGAGAAGTTCTCATTGAACCTTGGCCTGTTTTGTTCTTTGGTGTGAAAGCCAGTTGATGAAAAAAACCTGGGTTCTACAGTGCAATTGCCATCTCTAAATAAATCTTTTCTCATGATGGATCTGGTGACTAACTCGTAAGCCGGCTGGGTGGTGTCAGGACCTGGATCACAACACGTTTAAAACTATTCTTGAGATATCATGTCTGGCTTCATTGCCTCTGGAGTTCTTGTTAGGCAGTTTTCTTCTGGCCTGATGTGTGCAACCCAGGAAAAGGTTTATAATCTCTATTTGTCTCATGTGTGCTTATAATGCCCTTGTCAGGCTGAGATCCCTCTGGACAGTATTGTCCCTTTAGCGCATTATTGTGCTGCCTTAAGCTGGTTTATTTGACTTGTGTACTAAGGCTCTTTCTTTAGTCATATATTATATCACCTTTTTTAATTAACATGCTATTTTTAGTAACTTCTTGTCAGTTCAAATATATCCAGGTTACGAGTACTTCAGGTCTCAGTTTTGTAATTCCAGTCTGACAAAAATGCTTTTTTACAATGTTTTTAAACGTGATTTTTTTTTCTTAATTAAGATGGGCTACTTAATTTTTGCCTGGTAACTATAACTTTTTTTTTATTAGTTATCGACAAAGATGTTCTCATTAGTTTGATTTAACATGAAAACATTAACCATTTATGTCAACATGCTTTTATTAAGATATTTTCTGGAATCATTTAAAGAGATAAAATAAGTGGCTTAACATAGTAAAATACAGAATGTTGTAATTGCTGTGATTTTTATTGAGATTTGTCAAGAGGGAAAGTGAAAGGTAGTGTTTTAAATGTTTAAAAGTAATCGCTTTGAAAATACTAAAGAAATTTATAAAAATATGATTTTAATAGTAGCTGATCTAATGAACATCTACGACAGTGTGCAGACACTGAGTAAAATTTTCAAAGTTCCCAAAGAGATTAGGTGGGTAGCTTCAAATGACTGAACTACCAATAATCTAAATAATGCAACCTGTTCTTACATGCTACAGTTTGGGAGAGCAGATAAGTTAGGTTCTGTATCCTAATTATCTTTTTAAAATCTGATTCTGGATTTTTCAAGCTTTGAAAATTAATTTCTTTTATTAGTAGATTGGACAGGTGAAAGCAAAGAACCCTACCTGCTCAGTTGCAACAAACACTTTCATAAACTCTCAGTGCACTTCATGCAAATGTGCATTGCAGCTGAGAATAAAGTTGGTTCTGATAAACCTACTCTGACTCTTTAGTTAAAGTGTGAAGGTCAAGACAAAACTGAAGTGGAAAGTGTACAATAAACCATGTTTTCTAGGTAAAACTGAAAACTTTTTATCCAGTGTAAAGGCAAACATAGTTAATAACCTATATACAAGGGGTAAATGAACCTGTATATAACTGCAGTTTCAGTAAATCTCTACTCATTGTGTTTCCCATGACTGCTTTAGAATTGGAGTCAGTATTTCTATTGTCCTACCTCCTCCCCAGCCTTTTTTGACTTTCATCTTCCTTCTTTACACTTGCATCAAGCTTATCAGCGTTTTGGCCATGACATTTGCTATATACACACCTATTTGCATGTGTATATATAAATATGTTTTTAAAAACACCTAAGGGTTTTAGCTCTCTTAAGATTCTAGTTAGCTAGATGAATGAA
Organism: Calcarius lapponicus; assembly: GCA_039654755.1. NCBI lineage: Eukaryota > Metazoa > Chordata > Aves > Passeriformes > Fringillidae > Calcarius > Calcarius lapponicus. Next base: position 62,914,661 of record CM077465.1, read on the forward strand.
TGCCATGAGTGGTATTTGTCAGTGACTAGGATTGTGCAGGGGAAAGATGGTGCCAGAGCAACACTGTCTAAATTGGGCTCAAACTGGTGTGGGAATGTGTGACTTATAATGACAGTACAGCTAAAAATGTGGATTGTCCACCTTCCAGAAGTTTGACATCAGAGCTGGTGACATGCTTTTGCTGTTTAATTATTTTTGGAGTCTGTAAGCTCCAAATCAATTGTGAGAAATCTGTAAATACTCAGAATTCTGATATAATGTTGTTTTGCATGCTGAGGACAAAGTTAATTATTTCTTATGTTTGTGCTGCTGATGATCTGATTACTGTCACTACATGCTTTACAGAATCACACAAACCACATGTATAGTAAAGATTTAGAAGAATTGAAATTACAATTTATTTACAGTTCCTTCCTGTGCCAGCAGCATAAGACCAGCTGCTAGGCAGAGGCTTAGTGAAGAGTCACAGTTCCCAGCCTAGGGCAGGGCTGCTTCACGACGACTGTGTGTCAAGTTTTAATGTTCACATGCAGTTATTAGAAGTAGTGAGTTGTTTTCTCTAGGAAGACTATCAAGCATTTGTCTGCCTCAGGTTTTCTTCTGTGTTTTTCTGGGCCGTCTGATTTGTAAGAGTACTGGATTAAATTAATAACATATGTGTCCAAGCATAGCTTTCTCTACATTTACTCCATGATGATTTGTCTGAAAAATTCAAACATCCCTCAAATCTTGTTTGATGAAAGATGGCTTGTATAAAAGCTAATTCAAGAGGGAGCTTTTCATTGATTTTAAGTGATGCAGTGTCAAGGTTTTCCTATCACCTGTTGCACAATGCTAAGCACAGTAGCCATTCAACCTCAGTTCCATTTTCCAGCCTGCAAATGGCACTCTGAAAACCGTGACTCCTTCCCCTCTTGTCCCCATGTACCAGTGAGGATAAGAACATCCTGCCATTGAAAATAAATCTGTTAACTAAATGCAACAAAGATAAATCTTCAGGCACATTTCAGAAAGGCATGTAGCTGCAACAAAAAAAGTATATTGAGTAGATGGAGGTACTGTTGAGGAGCAGTAACACAGACTGTGCAGTCAGCTGATCTCTCAGTTAAAAGCTGAACTGAATTAGTATTGCTCCCAGCCGTTTTGTTAAACTCTTTGCCAGTATGTATAAGCACGATTTAAATACTTGGAATAGAAAGTTTGAAATCTTGTGGCCTAGAAACTTAGGGGAGGAAATCTGACTTGATGGTCAGAACTTCCAGAAAATACCTCATCTGCAGAATCAACCAAGATGGCTTCACTTCACAAGGAGTAGGAAAATCAGAGGGCAAAAAAAAAGATAAAAGTTTACATCAACATATTGTGAATTAACAGTCATTGTGGCACTAAAGTTTTTTTGTTAGGATGCATATACTTTTAGAATATACCTTGTTTTCTACCTTTTAAAAAAACTTTTAGACTTTCATAGGTGTAATATTTTTTTAAAAGCTTAATGGTCTTTGAATATTAGGCAGAGTAAATCAGTTTGGGTAATTTTGGGGAAGCCTACATTCAGTCTGTCTGTTGGTACTTGATAATATGCTAACACCTGTTTACATAGAGTACCAAACTTTGTGTAGTGCTGACACAGGTTTTGAGGTTTTGGTTTTGTTAATACTTTTCAGGATATTTGGAGTTCAAGATTTGCTTTGTTTCCTTGTTTTCACTAATACAGTTCAGTTCAAATTGGGAGAACTGGCAAACAAGAATTTCAAAATATAAAGATATAGGGAAGAAATTACTTTCTACTACATGAATACTTGCTACAATATAAATTATTTTTCCTTTATATTTTATTTGAAATGAGGTAAAGTGGTAATCTGAATGTCTTATGAGAACTGATTCCATGTAGAAATTTCACATGTGATTCTCTTTTTTCCCACATGTTCAAGAAGAGTATAGTATAGAATGGGATTAAAGAGAAGTGTGAGCCTTAGCATTATGGCAACATTGCCTTGTACAGCAGAGAAGCATATCTTAGCTGGCACCATTCTTTTTTAAAAATTTAATTTGTGTTTTTGCATATTAAAAAAATCAAATGTCCTATTTGGTGATTTTTTTTTTCATCAGTCCTTAATTCTGGTTGGTTTTAAATGAAAGTAAATAACTGTGAATCATTTGATTAGCATTTGGTATGATAATAAATTGCACAGTATTTCTTTGAGACCTGGTTTCAAATGTAACTTTTATCAGAAGTGAAAGTGAATCTTATAATCTAGTTTCCTCTGTATCTAAGCCATTTAACTCAGCGTGGCTGTTGTTTTAAGAATGCCAAGTTAAAAATATATTAGATTACATTGTTTGATGTAAATGTGTTCAGTCCTAGTTATACTGTACCTGACTTCTCCTATTCCCTCATTTTAATAAGTACTAAAATTTTCACTCTAAAGTGAGAGTTTAACTGCAGTGATGGTTGTTTCTACAAAGAATGGCTTTTATGTATCTAGTTATGTAGTAAAAATCTTAAAAGATTCCTTTGTTTTATTAGGAGTCCACATCTCCAGTTGTTTCACCACAGCAATCCCCACCAACCTCTCCACATACCTGGAGGAAGCACAACCGCCATCCCAGCGGAGGGAATAATGAGCGACCCCTTGCTGCACCTGGGCCTTTTTGGGCTCCATTTAGTGAAGTACAACCAGGTATAAATGTCTTGTTATGCTTCAGTGGTAACCCAACATGCTGGAATTGTTAAATAAGTATAATAAATGAGCTTAGGACAGTTTATCTTTGTGTTTTCTAGTCCTGGAAATTTTCTTGCAGATTCAAGTGTCTTTGTTGATAGCAGCACCATAGAATCTGTGGTCTTGCATATGGCAGATCCATATATTAGTGTCACATGGGAAATGCTAAGGGTGTGGACGGAGGGAAAGAATGTTTAAGTTTTCCAGTGGAAAGTTTTTAAAAACAAAACTGATAATCCTGTTGAAATTGTGCAGAAGCTGTCAGTATACCTGAATATGTGGGGACCTCAAGGGAAAGCAGCAGATAATGTTCTGTTTGCTTGAATTATATTTCTGATAGATTAGCTGAATTGCCAGAACAATTAATTTTATTTCTTTAAAGTTTATGTAAACAACTGAAGCGTCTGCGTTTCCAATCTGTCAAGGTAGAACCACTTATTTCAGTGATCATCATCCTTTAATGTTCTTCATTTAACATGAAGACCATCCCTGTAATTGTATCACTGTATTCAAATTTTAAAGTTTTTCCCCTTAATATGTCTTATTTTAAAAAGTTCTGTTTTCTTTTCTGATACCTGGTAGTCTAAATAAATTTGGGAGCAACAGTAATTCAGGTTTTGATTTTGATGGCACTGCTAAATAGTATCGCATTTTGTAGGTTGTAGTTTGAAATTCAACTGTGATTGCTTGGTTTATTTCAGTTATGATATTCCAAAATTGGTCTGTCATCTTTCAGTTATTGTCGTCCTGTAATTCTAAGTATCCATGGAGGAACAGGGATTCTATTAGAATTGGTTGGATAAGAAAATAAAACTTCAGACGTCAAGTGGGTTGTATGCAGAGGTTTATGCCAGTGTCCTGAATGTTGTTTGCTAGTAAGTCCCAGTCAATTTACAATTTAAAAAAAAAATTAGTCTGCTCATTGCTTGTGTAATCCCTTCCAAGTGTTCAATCCAAGCACTGTCAGCACTCAATTTCTCAATGTTTTTTTCTCCTGTAGTTCAGCTGACTTTTGTTTCCCTAAAGCTGAAATACAAGTGTGTCTGATTTCTGACTTGTGAAGTTTTTCTAATCTAAAAAGTCACAGACTCCAGGACAGTATGCAAACTCTTCCTTGTGTTGAAGAGTTCAATATTGTTATCTTTAAAATAAAGTTGCAATACCATGTTAATATTTCAGTTTGGTAATGATTTCCCTGTGATCTTTAATGGGTAATTTTTTCAGAATTGTCTCAGCATATTTCTGAACTAGCTCAGTATTCCTTGATTTTATATTCCATACTGGAGCACATTCATAGTTTATTTAAAGTAATTCAAAAATGCTATTATAGAAGGATTGTGTCTTCTGGCAATGCTAAAGTGGTTTTTCATATATTACTTTAACAAAAATTTTCAGTGTAATTTACTGTGGATGATCCTTTTGCACTGCAGATGATTAATTATTGCTATGAATTTCAGCTGTTGTAGGCAGTTCAGCTTCCCCCCCCATCTTGATCCTACATTTTAAGGACAGTGTTTATAGAAAAATTACGTTCTCATGACATTTAAATAGAACCAGATAGACTGCTAGTTAGTTTTCTTAGGATCAGTACTACAAGCTCATCTTGATTCCAGTACAAGATATTTTTGAGAAACTGGGTGAAGTGTTATTATTTCAGTAGGGCTGTGCCAGTTCATTTGTGATCCAAGCAAAGTGAGAACCCAGGTCTCTCTGCTTGTATTTTACTTTATTCTCAAACATTATTTCACATAGTGAGGTTGTCAGCTGTAATAACGGAATCTCAATTGTGAAGATCTTTCTGGTGGGTCAGATAATAAACAGAATGTTACTTAAACCAGAAGGGCAAAAATCAAATCTAAATTTTTGTTGAAGAAAGATACATTTAAACTGGAAGATTCTGACTTATGCATAGTAAACATTCCATTGTATTCTCATACTCCCACTATGAACAAAGTTAAACAGTGTTTTCTCTATTGAATTGGGCTGTAGAATAATTAGATAATAAGTCAATTGTTGGTTTTAAAAATCTTACACATTGTCTTGCATTAGAAATCTAACTCATAGCTGTAGTTATCAGTTTCTTGGAAGAAAACCTGTTCTCATCTCAACAGAACAAAGGAATTTTGGTTTTACAATTTTTTGTCACTGTGTTGTCCTTTCACTGTAATTCAGTTAGGATAGTGTTAATACTTTGTATGTATATTACTGGTTTCTGAGGCAGTGCCACACTAGCTCAGTGTGCTTACAAATATGAAATCAGAAGCCAAGGCTTGTTACCATCTCTCTTCAAGAATTTTTGTAAAGAGACCCCCAAAGGATGCATTTATTTTACATTAGTATCAGGAATTGAAATTCAGTGACACACATTGATTACCTGTGTAGAATATTAATAGTTAGCTCAGGTCTCATCCTGCAATGTCAGAGTCAAGTCTGTTAAAATCTGAGTCTCTCAAGTGTTTCAGGTGCCTTTGATTTAGCAGTTTAAGATAAGATCATGATGTTGACAGACTTGGGAGAAAGAACCCTTCCCTACTTTAAATGATAGTTGAGTGGCATGTCAGAATGAGAAAATATTTTTTTTATTACCTTGTTGTCTGTTGGGTCTGGAAGCGAAGCAAAATATTTATGTTGGTAGTATCTAAATAATGATCTAAAACAAGTTTTAAAAAATCTGAGATCTTCTGTCCTAGGATATGTGTTAGCTTTCTTTGGCATGACATCAGAGTTTTGTGTTGGTATCTGAATACCCATGGGAAATTGCAGCCCTAAGCCATACTTCTTTGTTTTCTCTTTGAGAGGGATTTTGTAGCCATTTGTGAACACTTCAGGGACAGAAGTGGAACATGTCTACAAGTGGAAAAAAGTTTAATATTGATAATGAAATTGAATGCTAATATGTCTACTGTGCTAACAGTTCCCTTGCATCTTCAGAGCCCTAAGATATTTACTGGGCTTGCAGGGGACTGAACAGTCCTTTGTCCCCTAGTTAATATTTCAGTAACTGATGATAATTGGCATTGTTGCAAGCTTTAGAATGCTCTTACCTGGGCATAAGAGCTCTCCAACATTTTATCTATTGTCAGAATTGTATTCAGCTTCTGGTTTTGTTTCACCACTGATTGATGATAAGGAAAGCAATTCTTAGTTTACAGAGTTAGTTGAAAATTTAGTTCTAGTAAACTACTAGTAAATATTTGTTCAGTTATTGAAAAGTACATGTTAACTAGGTAGAATATTTTTTACATTTCCATTTATATCTTAAAGTAAAGGGGATAGCTTTTATTCCACAGGAACTTAGATAATTTTCCATAAGTTATCAATGTGTTGGCAAGATACTGAAGCCTGTAGGAAGAGAGCAGCTACAGGAATTTGTTAGGTCTTCGTACTAGACATAGAGCATTAGACTTCAGCTTGTTCAAATCTGATAATTGGTCTTGGGCCTATTCTTCATTTAAAATGGTGTTGCAGGTGTTTCCACTGATGAAGATGCACAGAGACCACTGAAGGTTTTCTTCATTGGGTTACAAATAATGAAATAAAAGGAGATCAGTGGCTTTGAGTCTTCTCTGTGACTCAGTTTTCTTCCAATTTCTCTTCCACATTTCTGTTTCCAATTTGGTTTTGTCAAATTGAGTTATTGGCTGGCGGCAGTCCATGAATATGTGTGTAGATCCAGGTCTCCATGGTTACTAGTAACCTTTCTCCAGTGTTCTCCAGCCATCCCGTCCTCTGTCCTAAAACATTGCACTGAAGAGTAAATAACAAGAAGGGTAATGCAAGAATGTTCTTGCTGGTTTTATTTGAATGGGAGAGAAAGGAAGCAGTTCTTGCAATACCTGTAAAATACTCTGAAGGTATGACAGTTTGCTGCTACTGGCATTTCCATTGCTGTCAAAGTACTGCTTTGGAACAGATACTGTGCTGAGTGAGATATGGATTGAATTGTACCACGATCAGTTGTTGAGAGAAGTGAAGGAGGAGTAAACGTATAAAAGGTTAATGATAATAATGTCAGTGTCTGAGAGGTAGGGAAGGGGAAAGTCAGTGTATCAAAAATAAAATATCAAAAGGAAGGTCTTCTCTTCCTCTGACTGTCTGTTAGTCCTGAAAGAGACAAGGTGGAAAGAGACTGGGCTTTTCTCTTGAATTTTATTCTAGTGTTTGAGAGTTAGCTGAACTACTGAAAAAGAACCTCAGAGCAAACAAAGCATTGTCAGATGCCTTACCTTTATTCTCAGCACTTTTGGATAAAGTCACTAGAAGCTCCAGGCCACATCAGGAGCTTCCAAAAGTGGAGGATGAATTTCAGGCAAAATAACTAGTTAATAGTGCCTTTTCATCATATTAAAGCTAACTGAGAAAAAAAAAATCCTCCAAAAAAAAAAAAAAAAAAAAAAAAAAAAAAAAAAAATTCTCCTCATGCAAATGCTACTTTTTACTCGATATAATGCAAAATTAAATGTGTTCTGCACAATTATGACTACTGTATGTAGGAAAAGAGCAAAGATAAACTGGTTCTAACCATTTTTCTTATTACATTTCATTTATGGAATGAAAGAGTAATTGCATGTTGCTAGGTATTAGATAGCAGTATTGTATACTAACAATTATACTGTCACTTAAGATGTTAGTCCTCAACGTGCCTCACAGATTCTCAGATTTCCTTCATTCTGTTTACTGTAGTGTAGTGTCATAAAGGCTTCAAGAACCTGAAAATGTTGATGTTTGTCAGCTTTATAAATTGATTACCTCTATATGAATGCACTTGCCATAGCAGGTTTTTTTTAGCCAGCATGACAAGAAATTCTTGTCATTGCTGGCTAAAAAACCTGCTATGGCAAGTGCATTCATATGCACTTTATTGCTTGAAATTAAATCTTATATCATATGTGTTTATTGCTTGAAATTAAATCTTACTAGCAAGATTCAATTTATGACATCAGTGTCCTGTTTCTCGTTGTGTGGAGGGCTTACAGAAACTCATAAGAAGCTGACCTGTCTTTTAAAAGGAAATCTGTTTCTGCATATAAGGCAAAAATTCTTATCTAAGTATGACTTTATTTGGCATATTTCAAGAGAGAAGGCATTTAGTTATGCAAGAAGAGTAGATTCATCAGTTTCACAAATGTTATTTAGATTTAAGGCATTCAGCATTTCTTTCAGGAATCAAGGAGTAGAATGGAATCCTGGGATTCTTCTAGACTTATTCTAAATGTTTTTTCTCTCTGATCTGAGTTCCTTAAATTTTTAATTTGCAACTGCAGTTTTAAAGAATTTAAATGGTTTTGTATGTAGAGCAGTGGATGGCCTTATCTTTCTGTAGTTGCTTCATCATTATTCTAATATTAAGATACTGAACATTGACAGTTCTTTAGAAGTAGATTATAGCAGGGCATTGGGTGAATTTCAACTGTTGTGTTCCAGATAGTTAATAGATAGCAGATATCAGCATTATGTATGGATGCTTTGTATTATTCTTGGCCTGATTTTAAGCAACTGAGTTAAATTAGTCTAGAAGTGATGTAGAGGAAGAGGATTGTCTGTGCCAAAACCCCTGATTCTTAAAAGGAATTACCAAGATTTGGTTCTTTGAATGGTGAACTAAAAGGTAAAAAAGAAAAAAGTTTAATATTGATAATGAAGTCAACTGGTAATATAATATGCCACTTTTTAAATAGTATTTGTTCATACAAGTGTTGCTTATTTCAATTAAATAAAAATGTGGAGTGTTTATTAACTTATTCAAAACCCATTAAATGGATAAAATCCAATTTACATATGACATATGTTGCAATAAGCTCGTTCCTCTGTTCTGTCTTTTTAGTGCAGATTGAAGCTCACATATGATGTAAAAATCTACGGAAGTGAGATGTCAGAAGGTGAACTTTGTCACCTTGGTGCACTTTGGTTTTCATTTTTCTCATCATTCTATAGTATATCTCCCTGACAGGAGATATTTCCATATCCAAAGTTCTTTCTCAGTTTTCAAGATTGTCTTTTGAAAAGGAAATGTTTCTTCTAATTTCAGGCTCATCTACTTCTAGTGATCCCATATGGTCTGGCCATTCACCACCACCCCATCAAGAAAATTGGGTCAGTTTTGCAGATACCCCACCAACCAGTGCTCTTTTAGCCATGCATCCTGCTTCTGTCCAGGTGTGACACTTTATTGGTATTTGATTTGCCTCATTCAGATTGATGTTGCAATCCTTGAGTTCTTTTTTCCTTCATAATTTTCATTGCAGCTGTTTACTGTGTATCTGTGCTGTAGTCAATTCAGTGCTATTTGCCCAACAGATATTTGTTTTGTTGATTTGCCTTAATTTGGAATGATTAAATGAAAGCTACTAATTTTAAAAATGTCAACAATTATGACTTTTAAACATTTGGATTTAGCTTTTTATGCATATGTGCCATACTTTTTTTTTTCTGCTTACATACCTGCGGTCATTCCATATTGTATCAGTGTGCAAAAATACCCTGCCATTATCCTGGAGATGCCATCTGCCGATGGTTTCCTGCAGTTTTTAAACTACTGTGAGTTTTAACTATGCTTTATATTTTGAAGGCAAGAAGTTGAGAATTCATAGAAGCATTTTAGGTAGATAATACTGAGGAAAAATATTTCATTTCAGGACCAGACAACAGTACGAACTGTAGCATCAGCTACAACAGCAAATGAAATTCGTAGGCAATCAAGTAGTTATGATGACCCCTGGAAAATAACTGATGAACAAAGGCAGTATTATGTTAATCAGTTTAAAACCATTCAACCTGATCTAAATGGATTTATACCAGGTAAGTTACTCTTTCCAAAATATAATTGTGGGTGCATCAGTTCTGTTACAAAGACTTTCTTTTATACTTAGGCTTGCATACTTTTTTGAAGGAAGTTCTGCATTTTGCTGATAATATTCTACTATAGTTCAGTGTAAGTCAAGAAAGATTAGAAACTAATTTGCCTTTTTCCCTCATTTAACCCTAGTAATTAGTGCCATTTTTCCCAGAACCTTTGCTAAATAACTCATCACCTTTACAGTAGGTCTCAGTCTTCTAATGATTTCACTTGCCTTAAGTGTTAAAAATGATTGTTGCAATTTTTTAGGATCTGCAGCTAAAGAATTTTTCACTAAGTCAAAACTACCTATTCTTGAACTTTCTCATATTTGGTAAGTGTGATTATTTTAATAATAATAATAATTAATTAATGATAAATGTTTAGAAAGATGACAGCTGATAGACATGCAATAATTACTTACTAGAAACTGTTAAGTAAAATTACACTGGTATGTTCAGTCCTGCTCATATTTATGCCAGTATTACTTTAGCGGGTTTTAATGACCTGGGCTGGTACTATCTACAAGGCACTTTGAGAAAGTTTCAAACTCTTCAGAGTTAGAAGCAAATTATTTGAGGTTTTTATTGTTAAAAATGCATTTAAATTTAAATAATTATTTCCTTATCTATATTTATTTATTCATTTATGTGTAAGTAAATTTAAATGAAATGTACATATACACATTTTTAAATAAATTTGTGGTACATGGTGACAAATTCAACTTTGAGTTTGTGCAAATCTTCTGTTTCATTGTATTCTGGAATTTGTACTGCCTTATTGCATGCTGTCATTAAATGGCTTACCTTGGCAGGTGCTATCTTTCTTTCAGTGTAATGATTTCTATTTCAGGTAATTTCCCATTTAATGACATTGCCTCAGCACTATAATTTCAGTAGTATACTTTGCCAAAAATCTGAGGCTGATAATATTGTGTAGTACTGTCTTAAATGGGTTAAAAACCAGAAGAGAGAAAAGTGACTTTAAATTATCTGTAAGCTGTTATTAATTAAGGCTCATCATCTTGAGGAGTAAAGCTGTTTTAAGTAAAAATGAAGTGTTCAGTAGGACAAAGGGAACAATAAACTTTGCTCATCCTGTAGCAAAATTGGAAGCTTGAGTTTTGGAAATAAAATAACCTTTAGCAATTTTATTTACGCTAAGTTTTCCTTCTTAGGGAACTGTCAGATTTTGATAAAGATGGTGCACTGACATTGGATGAGTTCTGTGCTGCATTTCATCTGGTAGTTGCTAGGAAGAATGGGTATGATTTGCCAGAAAAGTTACCTGAAAGTTTAATGCCCAAGCTGATTGATTTGGAAGACTCAACGGGTAAGATATGGGTTCAACACAAATATCAGCATTTTAAAATTATGGTCTAATTGTTGCAGCAGATACTTGTTTGTATGAAAGAAAGCACTTGTCAATATGAACTAAAGCATTGTACAATTTTTAGAAGTCTTATTGCTCAAAGCTAATTTGAGCATCTACATATTTCTGTAGAGGGCATTTATTTAGGAGCAGTAAACATACACTATTACATTTGGAAATATTGACTGTGTCCTTTAAAGGTTAAGGAAAACAAAATTGTGACAGTATAGATTTTATTCAAGACCAGCTATTGTATTTCAGTTTCTCAAGCCAGCTATACTTAAGACTCGCTTTCAAATGAGTATGCTTTCTATTCACCCTCATTTATGAAAATATGGTATGAGTTTCTAAGTATCAAAGGTACTTTAAAAATATTCCCAGATTTAATGCTAAGGGCAGGAGAGGTGTTTTAAAATGCAGGATCAGTACCATAGACCCTTTTTTTTTGAAATTCACCTCCTGACTTGAAAGCAGATTATCCTTCATTGTGTTGGCACTTAGTTGTTCTCTGCATTGCCTTTTACCTTTCGGTACTCCCAGAAAAACCACTGAATGTATGAGTTCTGCTTGTTAATACGTGCTAAAAATTTAGTCCTATAACTGAAAAACAAGCTATTGTTCCATGTTAAAGTGGTGTTTAAAAACAGGATGTCTGTGGCCATCTTATTTTTTATATTTTAAAATAGATAAAGGAAACTGAGTATTTTAAAGCTGCTTTAGATTACTTTTTAACAAGCAGTCTTTTCTTGGAAAGTCAGGTTATATTCTGAGTGCACAAGTACTATGATTTGCTAGAATTGTATTTATTTTCACTAAATTCTTGAATGGGACTCTTTTCGTACTATGTTTGTAGGCTGAGACTTTAATCTCAAAGTTATGGATGAGTTCTTAAACTAGATAGATACTGTGTTTCTTAATATCTCTGCTTTAATAATGAACCTGTTTTCTGTGGGAGTAGGTTGGCTCTTCAAAGAGCTGCTGCTGAAGTGTTTTCAGTATGAGTAAGCATTTTGCTATGATGAAGACATTTGTGAGAAATAGCTGCAGTTAATTGGGCTAAAACGTAGCAAATGTCAAAACCCATTCCATTCTCTCAATTTTTGTGTTAAAGTGGTGATCAAGCAAAAAGTCTTGGTAGGAAGTGAAATAACATTTAGTTGTATAAACTGTTGTTACAAAAAAACCCCCAAAGCCAAGAAAACACTAAAAAAATCCCCAAAACTCCACATCCAATAGCTATATTTGTCTTGATCTGTTACTGGTATTCGATTTCAGCTAAAGATGTTAGGGAACTTTATACATCAGACACTAAATCAAAAATATTATGTGTATGTTTATTGTTCTCATTTTGCAGGCAACTTACTTTTAGAAGTTTTTCCCTTTGGTATTAAAGGGAAGTTACCCTGTTCTAGTGAATGTTTAAAAGTTTACCTTGCTATGTAAGCCTTGCTTAGAAATAGGAAAATCTGATACTTTATTCTGCAGTTATTAAAAGCTACAATGAAAAATTAAATTTCTTGCAACCTTGTGGATTTTTATCCAATTAGCTTTATTTTATTTATATATTTATTTATTTGGATCAGCAGCATCGGAAATAGCTGATCTTACCTAGCATGTAACATGATCTATTGCCAAAACTTCTATGTTGAATAAAATACTTCGGATGAAGTTATTGATGTGGCTGTAGTTTTATGTTTGGCTACAGCAGCATACATTTACTAATTTAAAAGTTAGTGATAGGTTTGTCTACTGGACATGATGAATTACAGGAATTCATCTTAAGAACTGTAAATCAGCCTAGAAAGATGAAGCAGTTAAATTTTGGTAATAATTTTTCTTTTCAGCTCCTGTAAAACTTGTGTTTCATTAAAGCTTTCTTCCAAAATTGTCTTAGAAATAGAAACTAAAGTATGACGCCAGAGTGTCTCTTTAAATGCACTTTTTGCATGGGATAAAACCTTTTCAAAGGAAGAAATAGTTGATGATCGTCTGCTGACATGCTGCAGTGTGAATAATGTACAGTCAAACTGTTGAAGAAGATGAATTGCTTGAATGTCTTTTAAACCAATGTGCAAGATGGCAAACTTTTTCAAACTATTTCAAAAGTGTTGACAGTGCCATTATTTATCCTGTTCTTTTGTTAGAAAGTTTCCTTTTAATCTTTTGTGCTTATCCTCTGCACTTGAAAAGTGCTGCTTTTTTCCATTTTGACTTCTGAACTAGTGGCCAGCAGAAGGAGGAGTAGCAGAGGGCTCCTTGCACCCTCTGGGCTGTGTTCAGACAGCAAAGGAAGAAGTCTCGTGAGCTCCTCTGACAGCCTCTCCTTCAGCCCTGTGAATCTAGTGTGTGACCAGCTGCAGGTGTTCCAAACCTGTTTGAGATACCATCTTGCTTTACCTCTGGTGTCATAACTAGATATATGTATTTCTCTCACGTGGCACAGACTTATTGTATAATTAAGGATTTGTATAGTTGGTAATTTTTCTAGTACAGCAGTACATCTCTACAGAATTGTTGTTGTAGTCCTTCAAACTCAATTTTATCTCAGTTAGTAATAGCTACCAATCTTTACAATACCTGAAAAGCAAGTTTTACTTTTCTATGAATTTTTGTTTGGGTTGCTGCAACAATGCCATTTCTTTGTAAGAAAAACAATCTGCCATGCCGTATGTCTTACACATTTACTTTAACCCTTAAAATTTTCCATAGAATGTCATAGGCACGTTTCATGTAGGTGTTTGCAGAACTCTTGAATTACAGGTAGTAATTCCATAGTAGTCTATCCATAATAATTTTCAGCCTTATCTTTTGACTTTGTGTTTAACACTGGAAGTTAGTTCAATTATGTAGAATACCATCAGTAAAACAAGAATTTTGAGGTTTTTAACATAATAGAATTTTTTTATTCTTATTGCACTTCAGAGCAATTAACATGTGATATGTATTTCCAAAATATTGCCACTGGTGTATTTTGGACTTAGTATATTACTTTGTTTACAATGACCTCAGCAAGTCAGCTTGACTACTTAGTGACATGGACACCTCAATGTAACTTATTTTTATTGCTTTACCTAGAGGAAAACAATTCAGGATGCTAGATGCTGGGCATAATTTGGGAAACATTTTGGAAACATTATGGAAACAGCCTCATGTCTGGCTATTTAAAGGAAGTTCACATGACCTTTGAAACTCTGAGGAGTTAACTGGTTTTTGTGTGTGTTTTTTTTCATGGTAGTAGCACTTTGGTTGCATCTGACCTCAAGGTAACACAATTAATTTCTTTTTTCGTCTTCGGTTTTTTTGGCTGTGCATTTTGCTGTCCCTGCCAGCTCTCTGGAGACAATAATGGGTTGTTACTTTTCAGAAGTACAGGTGGTCACCACTGACTATTCAAGTGTTTTCAGTTCAGTTTGACATTGGATTTGTTATTAGCTTATTCTTATTGAAAATTAGCAGGCAGAATATTGACGTGTCTTAGCAGAAGAGAAGGCTGCAGAGTTCGACTCTTTAGGAACCCGAAACGAGTAAATTTTATAAATTTCAAAGAAGTTTTGGTACAACATACTCTTGTGGCAGTCATCTTCAATCACATACCCATGAAGCAGTCCTTTTTCATTGTAATTTAATTAAGCCTTTTTTTTTTGTTTAGTATTTTGTCTTATTTGGAGTTTTAGTTCTGTGGACTGCTGACATCATGCTAATATGTCTCGCTACTTATCAGTCACTTTTTCAACTGTTCCTGTTGCTTATACACTGTACAGTTGTAATCTGAACTTTCAGGGTTTTTTTGAGGGTCTTAATGCCTGGCTTTAGCTTGCATTTTGATATCTAGAATAGGAGATATTGTAAGCAGGATTTTACTGTGTTAGACAGAATGTTTGATCTGCTGTTCAGATTTACTTCAAAAGAAAACTGAATGATTTCAAAGGACAGTTGCAATGTGACAGCTACTAGACTTACTCCATTTGCAAAATGTGAATGGAAATACCACTGTTTTAGTAAGGAGGCTTGAAACTAAAATTATTTAGAGACTAAACTAAGGGGGAATGGTTTTCTTAATCTGTCATATTTTTTTGTGTTTGCATTGAGATACTGGTTTTGCTCTGACCTTTCATACAAGTATTTTATTCTGTAAGATTAAATGCTCAGTGCAGGATATGATGTAATAAACGCTAGTGCAAAGTTATTTTCTCATGCTGTAAGAAAAACTTTATATAATGAAAACCTGAAAAAGCTACTTAAAGGCTAAGTACTGGGAGGATAGGATGGTACAGAGTAATCTTCAAAGTCTGATTTTCAGAAACATCCTTAAAATAAGAGTAGTACCTGATAAACAGTTTTTAACAGTATTTTACTTAATGAGAGGTCTTGGGTTTTTTGGGTTTTGTCTGCTGCTAAGTATTTGCTTGAAAAAGATTAAAATAAAGGGTACTTTGCACTTTCCATGAGATGTGAGCAACTCTTCTAAAAATAAACTGAATGCAATTTATGATTTTTGTTCATAGTGATTCCTGTCGTTTCAGAAGTTGGGGAACAGACTGGTGAGGTAGGTTACTCTGGCTCTCCAGCAGAAGCACCTCCAAGCAAGTCTCCATCAATGCCATCCCTAAACCAGACCTGGCCAGAATTGAATCAGAGCAGTGAGGTCAGCGCTTTTATCTAAGAGTTATTTTACTGCTAGTCAATAAGTAAATTGTGTATGTGTCCATCGTTTGTCATAAGTGAATTGCTGATCACAAATCTTTAAACAGTTAGCACGACAATAGACCCAAGAAAGTTCTGTGTTAAAATGCAAAAGAAAACTAAGTTTTCATTCTGGCTTTTCTATCTCATTGTGAGATACTATTTAAAATGTTATTAATGGTAATTAAGCTTTATATTAATCACAAAATTTATCTCATAACGTGTTTTGGAAAAATTGAATTAATTCCTAGTTTTTTTCATTTAGGGCATGTTTTTGTTACCTCTGAAGAACTTTTTTTAGCAGACACTTTGGCTAAACTACAGAATAAGTTTCTGACAGATCTGGTGAGACTTATTTCTGGAGGTGATTTTAGCCTGAAATATCACCAGTAACGTAGAGAAGTCGTGACCCTGTTTCAGAAACAGAGACTCAGAGTAGAATCTGAAGCCAGCCATTGGCTAAATTTATTTAAATCTTAAATTTTTACTGTTACGTACTTCTGTTTGATTATACTTGAGTATATATATGTTTGCTATATAAGCAGTCTCCTGCAGTAGAGCTGTATTTTGTCAAAATGTGAAAGTGAAGTTAGCAAGCAGTATTTTTTATACTATTTTTTCCCCACAAATGTCCTTTGCTTAGAAGGCCTGTAAGGGATTGATTCCTCAATTTTTCTTGCTGCTCTATTTTAACATTTTTGCCTCTGACTTAGAATAAACCAATGTTTTAAGAGCTAGTTCTGATCCCCAAATGAGTTTCTGACTGGAGCCGTATACAAAGATGATGTAGGCTTACTTTTCGTTATGAGAGGGGGAAAAAAGAATGAAATTATTTTTTGAAAACTATTTTTGACAATCTGGGACTCAATAAGAATTGAAAACTTGTTTTAACATGTAAGATGGTTCTGTCAGTAGCTGAGTATTGCCTATTAAAAGAGCTTTTTGTGGTTCTTTTTCTTTCTTTGTTAGACTTCAAGTGAATAGAAAATTGATATTAAAAGATTTAGACAAACCAATGGAAAATCAGCATGAAGCAGAAAATAAGCACATTTTTAGGATTAAAGTTAAGAGCAGAGAAAACTTCCTTCATTTCTCAGCAGGGAAGGACTTTATAAAGTCTGCTGTTCCTTGTAAAGACAAGTGCTTGCCTCCTAGTCACGTCCTTACCAAATTAAAAATGTTGGAAATTATTTAGTGATTCTTAGTTGTTCTGTTTGACAGAGTGACTCAGACTGCTGGTGGGAAGCTATGTTTTAAGAGGGAGGTGGAGCAGATTCATTCAGTTGTTGCTAAACAGCTGTAAATGTCTGCATCTCTATTAAAATTTGCCCAGATACATTCCCTTGTGTTTTCAATAACAATTTAATAAGCGAATCATTTCATACCTGCGTCATAATTGAACAGATTCCTTCAGTGTCTAATGCAACTCAAACCCATTGAATAGGGTAATTCCACTAGTGGAACAAAGTGAATCACAATTTTGTCAGCCAGAATCTTGACTTACGAAACTGACTATCCATTCATATAAGATAAGGTGGCATTTTCTTTTTTAAAGTCTACTATAGCTTAAGAGGTTTGGAAAAGTTCTCACAGTAGCTGTACTACTGGATACTAGATACTAACTATACTAAAATAAGAGTTGAACTAAATGTTTAGTTTTTTGTTCTAACCCAGAGGAATTTCTGATTTTTCAGATGTGCTGCTGTGCATGTTTCTTTCTTCTCGGCATTTTCTTTTCAGCATGAATCAGGTCAAAGTCCTCAAGGTTTTAATTCCATGAAAAAATGTCTGGTATTGCTGCAGGCCCCAGTCTAATTGTTTCCTCTTTCAACCTCTTATAATTATCATCAACAAATGAATTGCTTGTAAAAGCTCTGCATCTTTGTATTATCTGTCATTCCAGGCAGTCTCATCCTCTTAGTCTCAAAGCTGTTGGTTACTCTGTTTTTATTAGCTCATAGTTGATTTATAGAATCCAGTTGCTAGGCCCAGTTGCTCAAGGCTCCTGGGTATAGACCAAGGCATCAGTTTAAAACTTCAGAATAAAGAGCAACATGAAAATCTGCCTAACTTTGGATATACTATATGCTTCACATTCTCATCTCTTCACTCATCACTTCTTTCTCACTTCAGATGTCTTTTCCATCCAAGTCTCAAGGCTGAGCACTTAGTTTTTGAAGCTTAAAATAATAGAAAAAGCTACTGCAGTTTTTTTGTTGGAAACTGTCGAGTGTCATGCTAGCTTTAACAGAGATAGGGAGATTTGCTTTTAATTTCACAACTGTTACACCTTGTTTCAAATATCTTGGTGTTCTATTCATAATGGTTCAGGTTGCTGTGAGTTTTAGTTTCTAGTAATTAACCTTTCAAAAGTAATTTAAAATCATTTTTGCAGTTTGACAGGACAAATACTTCAGCTTTAGCTAGCATGCGTTTTACCCTGTCAATGCTTTAAATTTTGCAGAGTTTGAGATGCAGTCCAATAGATTCTCAATATATTTAGCTTTCTGTTAACTGGGAGATTAGCAGTAACTGGTTTCTGGTAGTATTTCAGGATGGAGCAAAACAGCAGATTTCCTAGAGCAGGTGTTGGTGTTTATCTGTCTGTGTCTAGCTAGGGAGCCCAAGGACAAGTAATAAAGGCACCTCTAGTTTGGCTTCAGAGCAGGGTGGTAAGAGAGATTAAGCATCCATCTGTAACAAATAATATTTTGACATTTATCTTAACTGTAACGTAACTACTGTGTGCCCTATGGAATTTTTGGAACATTTAACAATATTTCTGTAATCAAATGGTCTGTTTGCCAGTCTCACTAGTAGCTGGAAAGCCACTGGCCAAATCAAGTTTAAGAGGGTAGTGGTAGACCTAAGATAAATAATAATATGTTTCATGAAAATGAGCAGCTGCACAAATGCAAAAGGCCAAATCAGGAGAAAGGCTGGCAGAACTTGGCAGTTAAATTTCTGACTTAGTAAAAACTGGCTCAGGTTTGTAGAGCTCCAAACTACTTGCAATGCTGCCCCTTCATGAAGGGGTGGAGTGACACAGAGATGAACTGCTTAATACAGGGAGTGTTAAACAGGGACAGTGCAGCTGGGAATCCTTACTAAAAAAGCTTTTGGTAGGTTCTGTCCATGAAGAGGGTAGTTTTGTGTTAAAAACAAATACAAACAAACAAAACCCTCAAAGCAACAGAAAACCACAACAAAAAACAACCAGAAAATATACCCACCCCCATATGTATAGAATTCCATCATGCTTGCCCCCATTTAAAGTTTGAAATGAGGAGATAAAGCTCTTTCTCTACAAGAAGTTTTACCACAAAACAGCAATTACAAATTTAGTTAATATTTTTCTGAATTTCATTTCATGTGATTGTAAACAGTTATTTAGGAATTTCCTTAAGAAGTTATTTCTGAAATAACTGTTTTATACTTGGTTCACATACAGGCTGTTCACTGAATGTAGTTTGGTGTAGAGGAGAACACGAGTTTAGGTTGGCTAACACCATATAGTTTGTCCTGTGTCTTCTGGGATCATTTAGATTGCTTTACTTATAGAGATGGGACAAGAATATGACACAGAGAATATTCTGAGTTGGAAAGGACCCACAAGGGTCATAGGTCCCAACACCCAAGTTGTTTCCACAACTATAACAAACATAATTTTTATTGAATTTTCTGAGCACTAAAAATGTTGTGGTTTTAATTTTTGAAATTTGTATTTGTAGTGTTTGAAACTTGTTTAATATTTACTTGTTATTTTACCAAAATATAACAGGTTTAGCATTCTTGTGATTTTTTTAATCTGGTTTCCTGATCACAGACTAATTTTATGTACTTCGATGTTTTGTTGATCCAGTTGTGGCTATAACTTGACTCAGTTTGCATGAGTTTTCTTGACAGCTGTCTATTGTTACAGCATGCCCATATCTTATAAAATTGTCCAGAGATTGACTTACTTGCTTTTAGCAATCAACAGTATGTTTGGATTTAATTCTTTGCCTTGTCAGTGATTTAGACTTGTGGAAATGCTCTTTTATGGCATAGAATCACTTCTTGGGGGTTGCACTGGCAAGCTGAAGTGGTGTGATTGGAGTACTCTGCTCAATGTTTTTTGTCTGGGATTTTGTAAGAAAATCAGCATTTACTAAATAGATTTGAAACTTGGCAGCTTCAAAGCTGAGGAACCTTTCTGTGGATTTTATGACTACAAATGCACACAATGTGTGTCTGATTTTTATCTCTAAATCATATGAACGGCTCAACCAGTTCTTTTACTTGTATGGTGTTCATTGGCAAGTGTGAACTCTGAAGGTACTTCTGGGTTGCCTGTGCACCTGTATCTTCGTTATAAAAGGTGAATATAAAGATTAATATTGACAGATAACAAACTTGGTTCCACAACAATCTCAGAAATAGAAATACTTAATATATCTATTAGTGTGCTTCCCAAGTGAAGTACTCTCCCCTGCAAATATGTTTCTTTCCAGTGCAACCTCTGAACTACTATGCTAAATCTCCTCAGTGATCTTTTACTCTCATCTTTCTCATCATGCTGACTTCTCTCCTCTGTCTGTTCAGCAGTGGGAGACATTTAGCGAACGCTCTTCAAGCTCACAAACTCTGACCCAATTTGATTCTAACATTGCACCAGCTGATCCTGTAAGTCAATCACTTAGCTTGCTTGTTTGAAATTAATTTTATTAACACTGAATTTCCATTCATTGTATTTACCTGTTATGCATGATTCCATGGACTGCCTTTTGGGGAATGGTGGCAAATAACTCGTTTGCTTATTTTCAGAATATCAATTTTCTAGTACTGCTCATGTTTAATCTCTGATTGCAAAGAATGCTTTTTCCTGTTGATTTTGACCTAATATCACACTTCTGTCATAATCTGTCATACACAAAGAATTTAAACATAATGTTTTTTTGAAAAAATGTGCAAGTTGGTGCAAGGGCCACTCCCTATGATAAACAAGTTCTGTTGTAGATTTTTGTCTTCAGTGTTGCTTTGGGGTTTTTTTGAGTTGCAGAGCCTGATTTGCACAAAAAAGTGCCAACTTCTTTGAAAAAAAAAGTTGCTGAGCTTTTATGGGTGTGGTATTTTATATTCCAAATGTTTTTACCAAGTTACTTATTAATAAGGCTTTTAGTATCTCTCCAGCTAAACCTGTGGTGTTCTAAGGCTTTACTCAGTGAGGAGTGCTCTGAAGGATTATGTAGTTAAATATCTTGCCAAGTTTGGGAGCCAGAAATACACTACAGTGTTTCAAGTTCTGCTGGTTTTAAGCTTTACACCATGTGACATTAAAGCAGTTCTGAAATGCATTAGAAATGCAGTATTTAGCTGATGCTTTCATCCTGCTTTTTTTACAGACTTCCTTAGCACCAAGTGTCCATTTTAATTTAATTAATTACAGTGTTGGTGTCCATTTGATTGTGTAGCAATGTAATAGGTGCACATAATACACATTTAATTGTTTTTAGTATTAAACCTGTCACTTCTGAAAAGATAGAATATATAAATATGCATAGATTTTCAATACGTCAGCACTCCAGTCTCGAAGTTAACACTGATGTTCATGTAGAAATAGCATTTCTAGATGCTGAAAGCTAGAATTTAAAGTGCACTGTTCCCCATGCTCAGAATTAACCTTTAATAAACATTCAAAACAAGTGAAAATGTCCTACTTAAAGCAAAACCCAGCCCTCTTTCATCTGAGATGGTTTTTGTTTTAAATACACTGTATTTTTATGTTTTAACGAGGTAGACATGATGTAAATTAGTTCATAGTTATTTGCTGTGTATAATTGCTTGACTATCACTGTCTTGTTTCTGCAATAAGACAGTAATTTATTTTCACACATAATTAGCAGACGACAGAAACCCGAGCTTTGAATTTTTTCATGTGTTGATAATCTAAAAAGTAGAGCAGTGATGGTATATGAAATACTCTTATATAGAGTACATGTTTGCGTGTATGTATATGGAGAAATTCACTGGGAATGCAAATTTTTTTTATGGCTGATCACATGCTTGAGTTCTTTTCTTGAAATGCTTATAGTTTAGAAAAGAATGGTGAGCATCTTTGATACTTGCTGGGGTAATAGACTTTGGGGTTAGAGTCTTTGTTTTCAGTATTAAAATAAGAACAAATTATGATAAAATTTTCAGTTAGCTGAAGGCAGACGTTTTGTTTTTAGCAGTTTCAGTAGTGATACATAGGAATGATTTATGGAACAACTGGTTCCCCAGAGGAGAGAAAACCAGCTTTCTTGAGCAGCTGTTAATAACTATCTAAAGAGTAAATTCACAGACCAGGTATTTTTTAGTTGGAAAAGTAGCTGCTTTGGAGGTAAAACATAAGTGGAAAGAGTAAAACAGTGCATCTATCCCTTAGTATGGGAGCACAATATGCCTTTTGTAAGTCAAAGTGGGTAACATGTTGTTTTATGTAAAATTTGGTAAATGTTGTAAATTAATGCATGATATAAAATCCTTTTAACTATTTGAGGCATGACTTCTGTACAGCTGCATATTAGAGTACAGCAGAGGTCTGGAGCAGCCACAGTAAAAGTGATCTTTGCATGATACTCTCATTACACAGGGAAGAAAAAGAAGTATATTTTAAAGTGGTAACTATTCCTAAAAGCTTCCTGCAACAAAAGTGTTTGAGCTGTGACTAGAAACTGTTTTTGCTTGCAACAAGGGTAGTGAATGTAATTGAAATAGTTTCAGAAAATACCAATGTAGATGTATTACACCTAGTGCAATTGATCTACTTGGCAGTTAAATTAGTAAGAACAGATTCGATTCTGATACAAAGGTAGTTTTGAAACTTCTTATTATTTCTAGGATAAATATAATCTGAGGGTGTTCTTGTGCCCACCCATTCATATATTCTGAATATGGATGACAGTAAAAAACTTCAGACAGCCCTGGCCCTATTTTTAGGCTGCTTCTGAGTTTTGAGATTATTTTTTAAGCTGTCTGCAGTCAGTGTTCAAACTAAATGGAAAGGATTGTCTATAAAATACTTTAAACAGAGCTCCTTGTCTGAATGACTAATGCCTAAGTATAAGGCCAATGCCTGTCTAGAGGTATATTCCACAGAGCTTATTAGACTGATGTTTAAAAGATTTTTGCTATTTTAAAGACTCCAGAAAATGTCAGAAATTACTACAAAGTACCTATTTCATTGAGCATTACTCATAAATTTAGAGAGGCCATTATTTTCTGAGGCATTATAAGTAAAGCTGAGGAGTCGGGGTTTAAATTGTTTTGTTTTTTTTTTTTTTAAGAAGTGCTCAAAGTACCAGATGTCTGATATGCTAGAAATGGTGGAAAGCTGGTAAAATTCAGGTCCTACTTGCAGTTATCTATAGAAACGTTCTAGTGCCATTTTAAGTAGCTATGTTAACATTAGAGAGACTACAACTTAGAGAGCCTTGGTTTTCTGGGTATATTCAATTCCCTGAAACTGTGCAATCAACTAAATCTGTGAAATTTTGTTTAGAATTAACATTGCACATGCTGTCAGAGACTCTTAAGAGTGATTTAAGCTAGGTTAACATAACTGTGATCTCTTCCACAGGACACTGCAATTGTGCACCCAGTTCCTATAAGAATGACTCCAAGCAAAATCCACATGCAGGAAATGGAGCTTAAAAGAACTGGAAGTGGTAGGACATTTTCTCTTGCTAATTTGGGAAGTTTCATACAGTTAGAGTTGGTCTTACTTCTTTGAATGTACTTACTTTTCTCCTTCACCAAGGATGAATAAATCTGAAGTTGTAATGAGCATCATTACTGAGTTAAGAATTGCTGTTCAGGTAAGTGCAGAGCTTGAATTGGCCATTTGCTACAGTGAGGATTTTACCATCTCTACCAGAATGTTTCTTGGAGAGTAGTTCAGCATCATTATAAAGATTGGATTTGGACCTGCAGGTGAATGTCTGGGTTTCCTTGTTAGATACTGAAGGAAACTGGAGATGGAGCTCATAACCTGCATTCATAAAGCTTGTTCTCCTGTGGTCAGAAATACTGCATTTATTATTTTGAAACTCTAAAGCATTTGGGAATATTGGCAGGCCTTTTTTTTTACTCTGGTCAATAAGCAAGGTGATTTGATAAGTTTTCTTAAAGGAATTGGGGGGGGGGGAGGTCCTTAGTTTTCAGTTGTGTGCCAGTATTTCCTAAAGTCATGGAACTCACACAGAGTCTTCTGCTTAGGAGAATTAATAGTATCGACAGCACACTTATTTTAAATTTTCCTTGGCCTTCTAAACAGCTGAAAATTCACAGCTCTTAATGCTGAGAAATTGGTGTTTTATGTTGTAATAGTGTTATTTCTGAGTTAAAATGCACCAGTTTTAGTCTTGAGTGCAGCACTTTAGATAAGGGCAGAAAACTAGTGTAAAGCTTTGGCACCAGAAATAAAGGCTAGTTTGAATAAGTCGATTTATCTAGATTTTTTTTCCCCTCTAGATCATGCTAACCCTACTAGTCCACTACTTGTGAAACCATCAGATCTCCCAGAAGAAAATAAAATTAGTTCATCTGTAAAATTTACATCTGGAAATACAGTTAGTAAGTATCAAAGTGCTTTCTGGTCTCATTTCTTACATTACACAAAATGTAGATCTGATATATCCCTCTGTGAATGAAAGCTGGCTGGATAGTAGCGGCTCTAAAATGAGATTAACTTATCCTAAGAACAGAAACATTTCTGATAAAAAGTATGTATTAGAAGTAGTAATTAAGAAAGTTCTACCGATGTCACTGGAGTTGTTTTCCTACCCTATGTGCTCAAGAAAATTCATTTTTGTCAGGTCTTTTTCCATCTTGCTGTTTTTTCTTTTAATCCTAGAATGAAAAGTTCAGTGTAGATAAAGGGGAATTCTCTAAGTAGCATTTGATTGTTCTTCCTCAGAACCATGTAACATGTTTTCTAAAGAGTGTGTTGATTACAATTTCTAGGCAATTCTCATCTGGCTTAGCTACTAAGCAAGTCCTACAGACTTCTATGTTCCATTTTTAATACAGCTTTTCAACTGTTTATTTCATTCTAATAGCCTTTTCAATTTCCAGTATCTTCTGTGCCCAAAGCATGTTGCATTATGTTGATTTGATTAGTCCACTTGTCTAATATTGAGAGAGGTCCAAGATGATATGTTGCCTGAATGAATTTCTGGAGTCTTTGAGATTCTTTTTTTTGTTTTGTTTTCTTCAAGTCAGGAACTTTTCTTCAGTAAAAATAAAGTTTCAAGAAGTCATTATTTTAAATCCTTTGCATTAGTAAGACCAGAAGTATTTTGATTGGTTTGTAATACAGGAGGAGTTCAGAAAATAACATCTTGCAATATGTTTTGCTTTTCTCGTGAGCTCTGTTTTAATGGCACTCTTCGTTCTGACCAGTGTCTTGATCATGTAGGAGTTTTACTTTTCAAGCAGAGTTCTGTTTTTACTAAGAAGTTTTATAATGCAAAAGAATGAGCAAACATCATCTTTTAATGTGGAACTAGTGCTGTATGCAGGATCCAAGTTCAAGACCCTTTTGGTGCTCCCTTTGCCTTATCTGAGTGTAGCCTAATCTTTTAATCTTTAATAGAATATTTTTCCCTTAGAGGAAGAACATGGTGAAATAAAACAAACCACATTGCAGTGTAAGATATATGCACTGTGTAGTACCTGCAATGTTAAGGGGAAAAGGTATAAAAAAACTTAACAGGTAAGAATGTGCCTTGCTGATCAGGAGAGTCATCTCTGCCAGATTCTCATTTCTGTGCCATGGACACATTCTTTGGTGTGTTTTACCACTTTTGAAAACTTCAGTGTCCTAGGAGGTTAAAATAATCCTTTGAGAGTGGGTAATTCAGAAAAATCTTGATGTTTTTGATTAGAATTTTCCTCTTCACTGGTAACAAATCAACTGAGTCCCTTTGCTCCAGCAACTTCCACCTTAAACTTTGATTTACCTCGTGCTCTAGAATAATCCCTTGTGATAAATTATCCTGAGGTCAGTTTTTCTATCTACATTCATTCCATATAAATCTTGTGATTTTTGTGAGGCTCCTCATTTCTTGAGAAAGAACCCTTAAGCTTTGCAGAGCTTCTAAGGGTAAGGGTGTCCTTGAGAATCTGTCTATGATGCTTTAATAGCATCTTTCATTTCTGTAGATTTCCTTAATCAAAAGCTGAAAGTTTTAGAAAAGGCTTAGTCCAAAATAAGGTTGACCACCAGATGTGGAGGTACAGAAGTTATAGTAGTAGCAAAGCAACTGCTTTAATCTGTGTTCTGTACATACCCTTTCCTTTTTCTGATTCTGAGTCCTTCAGCACTTCTAAAACTAGGCATGTTCTACCCCTTACTTTTTTTTTCTTTGGATGTCCCTTATTCTTGTTCAATAGATTGTTGAAGTGATGGAATGACAAGTGTTTAAAAATTACTGTTTGTAAAACTTAAGTTTTGTATTTTAAATACAACATTACTGTCATTGTTTATTCTCAGTACATGCCAGTAGTAGCCAAGAACTGATATTGTTGGGTGAGTGAAGTTGGTTTGTATTGTCCTCTTCAATTATTCAGACTTGAGGATTTTGAATCCTGACCAGATGATACCTTACAGGGAAGCAATACAAGGCCATACACCTTTTTTGTAACAAAAGAAATTGGATATTTGAAATTACTGGTTACTTCTGTCTGTTAGGGTATGCTAATGATGCAAAGCAAATATGAAATTGTACTTTCTTTTCCCAGCAGATGGTTACAGCAGTTCGGACTCTTACACTTCAGATCCAGAGCAAATGGGAAATGCTGTAACACGGCAACGGTCAGTAGAGTAGCACCTGAAAAAAAAACAAGTAAAAAGTGTTTAAAGAAGCCTGTTCTCAGCTCCTGGTTATTTGACAACTAGGTTATAAAATGGTGGCAAAACAGATTCCTAACTTTAACACTCAGGAATCTGGAAACAGTCTGTTTTCTAATGCATTAACAATATATGTTGCTTTCATTACTGTGTAAAGTGAAAATTAAAAAAGGAAAGTTGTCTAAAAATTTGTTTGAGATTGGCCAGTCAAGTGCTCCATGTGAAGCTCCACATTCAGTCAGAATCTTAATACTTTCCCTTTAAACACAAAGGAATGTAAGCATGTGAGACCATGCTGTTACTTGAAACCAATTTGTTGTATTTTTAAAAATACCCGTTTAGGCATTATTGGAGAAGAACCTTATGATACTATAGCCTAAAAGAAGAATTAAGCACACTTTAGGAATACTATGACAGTAACTCCATCTCTTCTAATAATGGACTTTAAAAGGGCAGTCAAATGCCCAGTGTAAACTAAGGGTTTGGAGGAAGCTATGCAAGCACAAAACCAACAACTGCATCATTTCACATGAGAGAGTGTGCTGTACTAGCTGGTGCTAGTTGTTCCCACTAAATCTGCCTGAAAAGGATTAAAACCAGCTACACCATTAACTATCTTACAATCAGTTTCAGAGGTAAGTTTCAAAACAAAGATAATTAGGGTGACTTCAATAGCAAAGAAAGATTTCCATTTGCCTGTCAGTACAGCAAATTGAAAGATTCTTTCCTGCATTGTTACTTAATGGAAAATGTGACTCTGTCATGCTTTTATGTATGTTTTTGCACTATCAACATGATGGTTTCAACGTGTTCTTTTACTCTTTGACTTTGGATTAGGTTCTCTTGCTGAACTTGTGTAGATGAGGGAAGCTTTCTGATGAGTTCCCACATTATGGCACAGGGAGCTTCTGTCCTGACCTAATTGTGGCAGTATGCACACAGGAAATTTGTTGTCCCACTTACTCTTACTTTCTTCCACTGCAACCTCTTCTACCCATTGCAATTTTGTATAGAGATGACATTGTACTTAATCCTACCATTAGTCAAGGCTACCTTTTGGTATTTTCACATAGCAAAAACTGACAAGGCTGTATCAGATAATGATACTTTGGAATTCTCCTTAAACCACTTTCTCCCATTTTTAATTCCATTTGTGTTTTTTTACTGTACTAGCTAGAGGGATGACCCAAGGAGTCAATATAATTAGATTTTATTTTCATCAGCTGGAGAGTTACACAGTATTACAGAAGCATTGCCATAGAGAATATATTAAGTAAATCAACTTTTCTATTGTGATAACTCAGTTTTGTGTCTGGACTTAAACATTCAGAAAGTCCAGGTTTTTTGTGAAACTTGGGTAGCCTTTACCTCTCCAAGTTTACATTTTACAATAGTTATAGAAGAATGTTGCAGAGGCCAGTCATAGAAAAGATTTTATCACAAGTTGAATAAAAAAGCAGCTATATTCAGGTTAGTGATTCAATAAATCTGTCTTGTTCAAATTAGGCTAGTTAGGAAGCTTCTGCAAACTGATTTTAAAAGGAAGTTGTACAAAAATTCTGTATACAATCCCATTAAATGGCACTTATTGCAGGAATTTATCCTTCTATCCTTTCTGCATGTGTTCTTCATGAATTTGCAACAGATATCCACTAGATGGTGATCCTACCTAAGAACGAGTCAAAATTTCTGAAGATTCTGCCAAGTGTATAGATTTGGAAAATTTCAGGCAGAGAATTAAATTGCTGTCTCATACACTGAGATACTTCTTGGGCTCGATATACATGGAGGCAGGTCCAACAGAAACCCAGTATTCTTCTTTAAGGAAATTAAACTTACCCCATTTAACCTAAACAGGATGTTGATTGCATCTTAAAAGTTATAGTGACTATCATCTGGATGGAATTACCATATTTATCATTCTCTGTTCCGGAGCTATCATTGTTTGGGATATGCATCAAGCTGTTGGTTTCCCAAAGATAATATAAGAGTATGTGATAATATAAGAGTACTTTGAATAAAGGATATTTAAGTAAATTGAAACATAAAACCAATTTTAAAATCAAAGAACACTGGAAGTTTAAAACTAATATGGCAATCTTGAAAATCAGTGGCAATCAGGGGGTTTTACCTCTGTCAAATTTGGTTTTTTAATTGTATGCTTTGAAGAACTTTTGATTTTTAGTTCTGTTGTAGCCACCTAAAATCACTACAGAAGCTTATGTCTTTTGCAGATCACATTCAGGAACATCTCCAGATAACACTGCACCACCACCACCCCCTCCAAGGCCTCATGCTTCTCATTCTCGGTCTTCATCTTTAGATATGAACAGATCCTTTTCAGTTACCCCAGGTAGATATACTGTGTTCTCAATGTATATTATTTTCCAGCACATGTGTTCCTGAAGCAGACAATGCTTTTTTCTCTGAGGAATGATTTAGAATATTGGTTTTTAAAGCACCACTTCTGAATAAAAAAAGTTGCAAATGTTGTCATCCTTACTGTATTATTAAAATTTATATTGTACTTTACTTATGTAGCTAATTTAAAAGTCAGATCTGAATTCTGGCATTGTAGTTTTTTGGATGAATGTGGGAAACAAAGTCAGGAAAGAATATTTTGGTTGTATACCCACATCCAATCAATTGCATCTGCCAGTAAATTTTCAAGGGGAGTCTTTTTGGAATTGCCTGTAGTAAAGATGGATATTTAGTATTTGACTTCAGAGGAAATTATTAAGGTCACTTCTGCTGCTCTGCTTAAGGACTTTTACTGGACTTCTGACTTATCAGTACTTTTAAATTCAGGATCACAAAGTATGAGAAAATACTAAGAACTTGTATTTACTAATGAGGGTAAAAAAATCCCAAAGACTAAGATCCTAAAACAAGAAGAATATGACCATGTCTGTACAAGATCCATGTTCTGATTAATCCTGGTTTTGTCTGTCTGGCAATTTGTAAGGAGGTGACATTACAATTATGAGCCCAAATATGACAAGTGGCAAATACGAGGCACAATGCAATGTTTCTTCATGTTGACGATTAAGAAAATTTGATAGCACTGTAATGTACAAAATAACAATCTTGGCCAAATGTGGTGCATCTTTTACAGGACAGCAACAGGCTGGAGTTGTTGCCTATCCACCTGCAGTGCCTCCAAGACCACAGCCTTCACAGGTGATGTCACTTCTGAAAAATGCATTATTTTTATGTAACTTGAGTTTTAATATATCTCTTAAATGAGTATCATTGCTTGATATATTTTTGAAAGCACAAGGATGTGAATGATGGCAAAACCTAGAATGCACCCAAATGTTAGTACTTCCTAAATAAAAAAATGCTTCTAGTGGAACCATGGGTGGGGATTAAGGTAGATATTGAGGAGGAATGCGTGGTTCTAGAGCTCTGAATTGTGGGAAAGAGAGAAAAGTTATCCTTTCACATTTCATTGTCTATTCCTTTGTAGTGCATAGGCCATAACAAAGATTGCGAGAGCCGTTTTCCAAAGTTTTGCAAAATAAAGGTTTGCCTTCCATTTGTCTGGCACAGGGCAGAGCTTTATGTAATATGCCTGCCCCTAAAAGGAGTGATTCCACTTCTTCACTTGTCACAGACTTGGTGATCTTTGCAGTTGCAGTCTGAGTGATATCAGTTAGCTGATTTTGTAGAAAGCACATCTTGAAAAAGTTATTTCTTTGTCTTATCTAGCTGAATCCTTCAACTGCTGTGCAGATCTGACGTGGGACAGATCAAATTGCTTTTCAATTGTTTCTCACCAGCAGCTGCTTGTTAGAATCTGAGTTACTAGCAGTAGAAGTCAGTCAGTGATTTAGAAATCGTCTACAAGGATTCAAAAATTATCTGAAGGGAGGAAGGGGGTGTACAAGGACAGACATATTCCACGCAGTGATTACATAAGCATGTTTCCCTATGAAACTAGACTAAAAGTCTGTATCAAGCCCCCAGACAGCAGAAACATCTATTGTCGAATGAGTCTAGCTAGTGCTACATTACGTTCCTCTTTGGTCTTATTTCCTGGATAGTAGCATATCTGAACTTCCTTTCTTTGAAGTATTTCTTCATGCATGTCTTACCCGAGATGCATGTTGTCCTACTGACAACTAAGTACGTAAATTTTTGTCCACTAAAAAGGCAAATAATCCTTGACATTCTGTCCCTAAATATTTGTGTTATTTTATTGCAGGGCACAGGTCCTCATGTGCATCGCTCAGTGGATGCTGATGGCCTAATAGCTCACAGCAGTACCTCACCTCAACAAATACCAGAGCAGCCAAATTTTGCAGATTTCAGCCAGTTTGAGGCATTTGCTGTTTCAGGTGTAAACAAAGAGGAAGAAGATGAAATTGAAACGCACTCAGAAGCCTTGCAGGTGAGTAGAAGGGAAGATCTTATTGATTGCTTTAATACCACCAACAATAATGAGACTGTTAAAACCTA
Source organism: Calcarius lapponicus (assembly GCA_039654755.1). Lineage (NCBI taxonomy): Eukaryota > Metazoa > Chordata > Aves > Passeriformes > Fringillidae > Calcarius > Calcarius lapponicus. Next base: position 62,945,610 of record CM077465.1, read on the forward strand.
TTTCTGCTGTTCTCTGTCAGTGATGTGTTGTTTGTTGGTTTTTTTGTTCTATTTTGTTTTTTTATGATGTCTCAATCCATTGCTAGAGAGCAATTACATTGCACACTGCTGCACTTATTTAGTAATTGCCAAATACCTAGGCAGAAGGAATTATTTTCGTCTCAGCTCTTGATTGTAATTTTAAAGATTTTTCTGCTTATTAGCATACATGGGCACAAACATAATTGTGTTGGTAATACACATAATTTGAGACTTAGCATAAGCAAAACCTTTCTTCTGCTCATTCTTGCCAGTATTCCAAATGACATGCTGGTAATTTTTAAATAATGTCTTAAAAAAGACATGCCTTAATAAAGGAGATGACTGTCATGTATTGTAAACATCTGCTAAAATTCCATTAATTTGCTTTTCTTCAAAGTCATTGGACAAACAGCTGAAGTGAATAGAGCTCTGGCATCCTTCTATCTTTAAAGATGTTTACAAAAACTTGTTTTCTACCACAGACATAGGACTTGAAAGTTGGGGAGCATTAATGTCATTGCTAGCTGCTATTGCAGAAACTACTTCATGTTCTCCTTTGATAATTTGTAGCTTTTATCCAGATTGTAAGTTCTCTGGGACACTTCTTCGTCCTTGCTTGCAAAAGTCCCTGTGGTGCTTTAAAGCTCTCCCAGCTGTCAGCAGCATGGTCTTGCTTTACTTGTTCAGGAAGGTCAGTGACGTAGCCCCATTTGAGCACTCTCCATGTACCTCATTGCAAAACCAGCTATGCCAGCTTAAGCTGCCTCTGCAAACTGCTTAAGTTAAGCTTGCTGATTGTTTTGCATTGAGGTGGATGTGGAACAGTCACATTGTGTTCCATTGGAGGGATTAACCTTTGACAGTGACAAATAGATAATAGTGGCACTGTAATAGCAGAAACAGCAGTTTGTCATCAGGCCACGGCCTCTTTTGTGCCTCATGACATTGGACTTGTGTTTCTAAATGAGAATTGAACTGGAATTTTAGGTGTTAACTGTATTCATGTATCAGAACACAGCATACTTGTTTTTATTCCAACTGTTGCCAGATGAAGTATATGTTAAGAAGTAGATTTCTAAATACAGTTTATATTCCTTTAGGTTGAAAAGCCCTCTGATTCTGCAAGTTCCCTTAGAGTTGCCAAAGCAGATGGAAGAGTTGAAGACAAAGCACCTGCAAATGTCCCCAGTAGTGCGGTATGCAAAGTACCCTTGGAACAAAGCACAGTTGTCTGATATATATGAAATTGTTTGTTTTGATTTGCAACAGTAGCTTTATATGTGTCCACCTGAACCCAGTTTTCTAAGCCCTATAGGTGCTTCAAATAGGCATGTGTATGGTGAATTTTTGCAGCAGATGATGATTAGATTTATTCTTGAGACAGCAGAAAAGATACTTGTAAGTTTTCAAATTTTTGAAACGGATCAAAATGTTTAGTGCAGAACTTGACTAAGCGTAGCTTTTTATTTGATTACAGACATATAATTAGTGGGGGGAAGGTGTGTTCTGCATTGCTGTGTTTGCAGTACTCAGCTGTACTGTGCTGTTTCTGCTTGCACGCTTCTTTGTCAGTGTGAAGCAACTTACTAGCTTTTCACCACGTGGTAGGATTTAATAGTTCAGTTTTTTTCCAGACCAAATGAGAATGCAGCTAGATGTCCCTCAGAAAATACCTGATGGGTTGTAAATTCAGTTGCCTCAGTAACTGAATATGAAACACGAGCTACCAGGTTATAATCTCAATAAAATGTAGTTTCAGAGAATTAATAGGCTGTGTTTTCCTCTTCAGGGTAAAGGCACTACCCCACTTGCTCCACCACCGAAGCCTATTCGTAGAAGATTAAAATCAGAAGATGAGCTAAGACCTGAAGCTGAGGAACATACACAGAAAACAGGTGTCATAGCTGCTGTTCTTGCTTCACAGCCATCTATTCCTAGGTAACCCAAGAAGTATATAAATACATCTGTTACTGGAAAGTTTACATTTAAACAGCATACACGCTTTCTGTTCCAGGAGTTGCAAACAATTTCATTGTGTTTAATTTAGATTAATTGAATGATTTAAGACGTTTTTGGTTTTGGTCATCCCAAAGCTGCTACTGCTGGGAGACTTTTAAGAGATTTTGAATTTTGGAGTGTGAACTCTTTTTAACTTCTGCAAGTATGTTGGAAATAAGTGGTGGAAGTACTAAGATGTAGAGTTTAATTTTAAATGGTTTCTATGAACAGTCCAAAATGTGCAGTCTGTGTGTCCCAGCATGAAAATAGTCTATTGCAGTAGTCACTTGGAGGTAAATGAATGTGGTTTGCTGTGTTGGGCCTTCAGAAAGTTGATAATGACAAGTTTTTAAAATGTGCTGTCTGCTCTTTGATTGAAACCAACTCTATGTTCATATATAAACATATATATCTGTGTTTCCGTGCAAACAAACGTGGTTAACCAAGCCAGACAGAAGCAGGAACGTGTAACAGTATTACAAGTAAAAGAATTTTGAAAACAGGATTCTGCTCACTTAAAGAAGGGGGACTATAAGTGAGATGTTCAGCTAAGTGGCAAAATTACTAATTACAGTACTTCTGGTATCTTCTCAGATCAGTGGGGAAAGACAAGAAGGCAATTCAGGCATCAATCAGACGTAACAAGGAAACCAACACTGTTTTGGCCAGATTGAACAGTGAACTACAGCAGCAACTAAAGGTAATGACTTACTCTTTGTCTGTGTAAGACAAGAGCTTCAGAGAGCAAGATGTTAGTGATGCACAGTAAATGGTGTCTCTGCAATCCACTGATAAATGTAGTTGAGGATATTGATATGAAATATTTAGCTATTTTTGTAGATCATAGAATATACCTATTTGTGGCAAGCTTTTTGAAATTACAAATCACACTTTTGCTGCTACAACACATATTTTTCAATGTATTGATCTGCTTTTAGCTACACTAAAATTTTACCTCACATTATCAATATTAGGTTACCTGTTGTTATCATCACATACTTTAAAAGCAGTACTGAGAAGGGCAGCTGAAGTGGTTTGTGTTCTTCTGAAGGAAAAAGCAAGCCTTAAAGTCTTAATAACATTATAAGTCATAAATATTTTTAAACAAATACAATAATCTGAAATACAAAACTTGCAGTTTAATAATTAGTGCAACAATAGTAATTTATCTAGGTCAGCTATCATTGTTTTGGAGCTATCTGTAGGCATCAGCTTAATGTCTTTCACCTGCCATCTTTCTTACCTAAGATATCTAATTTTCACTATGAAGATAATTTTTAAAAATATCTTAAACGTGAATTAATAAGATACTGTCTAGAATGGAAGTTAGGTGATTTTAAAAACTCAAGCCTGAATTTCACTTGTTACTCTTCATGAGAGTCAATGTAAACAAAATTCACGTAGGAGGAAAAACCAGGGACAAAAGCTGAGTTTTCCAGTACTTTTAATTCAGGTGAGAGCTTACCCCCTCAACATTTTAGGCTTCATTTGAAAATATTATAGCTGGGTTTGCATCTGGTTACAAGTTTGGGTTTGGGTGCTTTGAAAGAAAGGAGAAAATACTTGGCATCACCTTTGAGCAAAGTACTGATTTCCAATGATGCGTAATTACCATCCAGGCAATCTTCTATTCAGTGTCTAGGAGGAGTTACCAAGAGTCTAGAGTATAAGTTAGTTTCCAAACTGAAGCAGATTTTGATTGCATGAGGAGATTTTCACTACTCATTCCCTGTGGACTGTCAGTAGAAAATCTTTCTTTTGTAGGATGTTCTTGAAGAGAGAATCTCCCTGGAAGTCCAACTGGAACAACTTCGACCCTTCTCTCACCTCTAAGCCTACTGCCGTTAACTGTGAATTTACTAATTTTGAAAGGGGTATTGGTTTCAAGGCCTATTTAAATATCCATGCATCTAGCTCAATGCACTCTATTCTACATTAAATGTTGTGGTTCTGTTTTGTCAATTTGTCCACTTTTGTATTTTAAATATTTTAATTTCACTACAGAAAGAAAAAAAAACAACTACTTTTTCCTTGAATGTGACACTGCCTCTCACATCTTTCTCTGTGGGTATCCGTGGTCTTTGTTGGACTTGAGTTTGCAGAGTTTGTCACCAAAATTGCCAACTGGAATTTTTTCATAGTTTTTTTTTTTCCTGTTGAAACATCTTTGCAGAAGAAGGTTGCTAATCAGTTGATTTTAACCTTTAAGCACATAAACTCTTCATTCACTATGGCATTTATTTTATTATGCCAGAAAAGAGACAAACTACTAATCTGTCATCAGCCAGTGTTACTTCCCAAGCTGCCTTTCACAATTGGAAATTGTTCATGATTCTAGAAAGCCTGCCTCTTTGCAATTCCCCAGCTTACTCAGGTTGGAAGAGTTCTTGCAGGCTGTTTGCCATATCAGCTGGATTGGATGTTGTGATTTTTGTTGCATACGTTACAGATTATGTAACCACAGATTGCCAGGTGTTCACATTTTATCCATTCATGATCCTGATTCAGCCGCATGCGTAGAAGCATTTATGGCACAATTGGTGTTTGTCAAACAGGTCTTCTTTAGTTCTCCTTTTTGTGAAAAGAGTTGGGTGTAGGTCCCAAACATTAATTGCACATTATCTAAGCACCACCTGTAATTGCATGTCTCACACGTTACCTTTTAATAGCAGAACACATCCACCAGTCTTCACTATAACAAATTGTATTGTCAAGTAATGTGTCAATGCCTCTATAAACTTCTAATTCCCAGCAAAAAAAAAAAATAAACAAAAAATGAAGTTTTGCTTCTTAGCAATTCTGGGGTACCTTCTGTCATCTTGTTTCCAGGCCTTACTTCTCTGGCATATAGACAGGCTTCACTATTAACAGAGTTCCTTGAGTGTATCTTGCTCTTCAGGTTGATGTACTGTATTAGGATTTGTTGTATATTGTACGATACACACATTTTGATCTCATATGTAAATTTGCATTAATTGCTGACTAACAGCAGATATTCTATTTAATGGCTTCTTCTGGCTGTGGGATCATAGATGTTTAACTGCATGGATGTATCTCTGCAGAATCAGAACTAGCAATTGTGTGATTTTTACACCAATAAAACAGCACAATATTTTAATTTTGTTGATTCATCTTTACCTGGGAATTGAAACTCATTCTGTTAAGGGGGAGGGTTTTATTACAGGTTTGCAGGTAATTTCTTGTAATTTTCTGGCATGTACAAGAAGTGATTGATTGTAATCTTTTGGCCATTTTCTTCCCTCATTTTTAGCTGTTGATCAGAAGTGATTCTCTTGGTAATCTGTGGCTATACTCCTTTTGTATCCTCCTGTAAGAAAATTTAATACAAATGTAATTTCTAAAAAGTAAATGTCAGTATTGACTTGGGTCAAATATATTTATTGTTCTTTAGGCTTAATATCTGGTTTGATTTCCTCAAAAAATTCCTTTAAAAATTGAAGATAAATCATCCTCTGTTAGCAGTCCTTAACATCACTGTCTCACTTCTGTGCATCAATGAAATTCGCTTAACATCTGCTTCCCTTCCAAAAGGATAGGTCAAATCAGATTTACCACTGATTATACTGTTACGGTGAAAAATAAGTATTTCTCTTTTTGGTTGTCATAAACAGACTGGATAATTATGGTGAATTTTTACTACTATAATTTTTTCAAATGTCATGGAAGTGTTGCAGATGGTTTATGTATATAATCTAAAGCAAAATTCTCTGGTATGAAAGGCGGTCATAGTTGCATGAAATATGGTAGTTTCTGTTTGCATGTAAAGGGATTAAGAAATGATAGCTAAATGGTAACAAAGGTGACATATAAATATTATTTAAAGTGCAAGGCTTTGACTTCAGAAAACTATTTGAATAGGGAAATGTGAAGAAAAACCTAGCAAAACAAATGACCCCCCCCAATGTAAACTAAAACTTTAAAGTTGATGGACTGATCACTTCTATTATAACTGACAAGTAGGAGGAACAGAGTGGGAAAAAGTTCTTCCCTTTTTAAAAAGTGGGAAAAGCAGTCACTGCAGTTAAAGAATGTTCATCTTTTGAACCAACTGTATCTTGTCCATAGTTTATTTTAAAGTTTAAAATACATTTTTAAAATAGCGCTATTTTCGTATTAGTATTTAAGTATTAAGCCTGTGATTATAGCAACAGGATTCTTAAATCAGAATTTAACATTTAAGCTTAAATGTAAAAAGCCTTTTACATTCAAATGTTACATGTACATACAGATTTCTCTAACATCCATATCTTCCTAATAGAATGACAAGTTAGTGTCTAAAGTGAAGAACTTTGGCAATCTGAACCTTTTTGTGTCTTGCCAACAAGTCTATTTTTAAGAATTTTTGTGGATTACTTTTAATGCATCATTCTGTATATTTTAAACCAGTTTTTCATGATCAGAAGACCTTCTAACTGAAAAACTACTTAATGTCTTAAGAACATCACTGCCAATGATGTTCAGAAGTTACCTCATTTAGTAATGTAACCCAACTTTAATCCCTTACAAAATTATCTCCCTGTCTTTCTCATTTCTTTGATCTGGATCCAGCTACTTGATGCATTCTTTTGTATGAACTTAGATTGTAAGCTCTTTGGGGCAAGGAATTATGTACAGTACAAAAGAGGTGCTCTCTCTATTGCAAGTATAAATGTAGACTACTAAATAGTATGGAATGTGATTGATGTACCCAGCTGGGATGGATGGACAACAGCAGGCCTTTCTGAAACACCTGGGGAATGTTTTTCTCTGGACTTTGTCGTTGGAAGAGTGTCTCTTCTCGTTTGATTTGTGTTTCTTTTATGTCTCCTAATAATGTGCCTCTTTCTTCATTCCACCTGCTTTGGAGTTGCTTTTTTCTCCATTCATTGCCTATTTTAGGACTGCAGAGAAGATTTCCAAAATGCAAAGGTAAAAAGCTGAAAAGCCACTTTGTTTTGAGCAGTATTCTAAGTCTATCCAATGTAAGCGAATATTTTCAATTTTTTTTGTACTTCACATGCACCTCATTTTCCTTGCAATTGTGATGAACTAGATGATCTCATATTACTGAAAATGTCTTATGTGGGATAAACAAAGTTGAGGTTATAAAAACTTAAAACAAAGAAAATAAATTTGCAGCATTGTTTCTTGTGTGACATGTCTCTGTCCCTTATGGATGGGGTGTGCTGTGTTTCTCTACATTTAGGGCAGAGTTGAAAATTACTCTTCTGATTTCAGCTGTGCAGTTTGTCTCTAAATGTCACTTTATGGGTGGCCTAGCCTTAATCACTTTTTCCTAAAATGGTAAAAAATAGTAAATCATTGTCTCCTCACTCATTCTAGTCTTAGTTTCTAGTGGAACGTAGTTTCCATGAGATTGTAATGTGTTGCAAAAGCACATTACTTCTAAGTGAGTAATAACAGTGCAATTCTTACTCTGTGGGGAAGATGAAAAAATAACTTGTTAATTTTGAGTATATTTGCATGCTTATGCAGCATGCTTGTCTTGCCACATATATTGATGTACCAATCTTTGATCATACAGCTGTCTAGAGGAAAACACATGAAAACCAAGGACTTCATTATCTAATAACAAATAAAAAATTAAATGCTATGTTCTCATAATAGTTTTAACAATGAACTTGGGATTGTATAGGAAAGATGTTAATGTATATATACCAATAACCAAATGAGACAATATAGGGTTGTCCTGATAGTACACAAGCGAAATATAAACTTCACAGGAGTCTTTGAATTAATTGCTTTTGTTTGGGGACATGGAGGGGGGAAGTTGAATACTGTGGAATTTCCTTTCAGTAATATTTCATTGAATTGACAAAATGGGTTTTAAAAGTGCAGTTTCTGCTTTAAAGGTAGATTGTACATTGTTTGTACCTAAAGCATATACTGATTGTACACTAGTTATACCTGGTGTACACTGTTACTGTGTTTCAAAGTGATTTCACAGTACCTTTTTCCAGCCTACTGGTATATAGGTATTCAATGTCTTGCATTTAAATTATTGTTCAAAACAGCCTTTGTTTCGTTATAATACTAAAAAATTTGGTATTGTGACAATGAAACATGAAGTTTGTGATCTCACAGATTAGATACAAAGCTTTAAGAAGACTCTTAGTACTGTTTATCACATTGCACCAGCATTCTGGGCCACAGAAAGCTAGATGAATTCTATTTCATCTCTGGTAGAATATATTCTTGACACTTTCACTCTTACAGATATTGATTCATTTAATCTGGAAGCAGCTGAAATTACTCTGTTCTTTTGACTGGTCTTGTTTATGAGAGGCCTATGAAATTATCAAAACATCAGAAATAGTTAAAGCAATTTAAGCTGACTTTCAGTGGGATGTTGATGGAAACCCAAATTCTGGCAATCCTGCTGTTGAACCGTGTGTGGCTGTATTGTTTCCCAGTCTGTGGGAGATGGGAGCTGCATCGTGCTCTGCAGTGCACATACACTCTGTGGTGTATCCCTTAGAGCTGCAGTGGTGCCTCTTGCTGTCTGTCACTTAACCTCAGAGCTCTGACTGCTTTAATGCTTTGGCTCAAGTAAGGCTGCATTGAAACTGACAGAAGAGGGGATGGTCCATAGGGTGAAACACATTCATTGTAAGAAAGTGCACTCTGGATCAGGACTATCTTGTACAAAGAGCCTGTGGTTTTTAGTGTCCAACCAAAAGGCAAGTAAGGAACACTGGCATTTGAAAGACTGGTTGCATATGAAGAAAATAAATTGATTTCATATTGAAAATCCATTATTTTCCTGACAGCTGGAGGAGGAGGAAGTGGAATAAGCATTACAACAGCTGCTGTGAACACTCACCTAAGGGCTTCTGAAGGCTTAGCATCCCTGAATGACTCTGTCAGACTTAGCAAGAAATTTATGTAAGCAGTTTCAGAAATATGATTTCTCTGCAGAAGGCAAAGGAAATACTTTGGGAATCCCTGTGTTAACTTAGGTGTGTATTTCATTAAAATGCTGTGAAATTCAGCATTTTAATCTACTAAGTGCTGTTGTGCCTTATTTTGCATATCTTGAGCTGATAGAAAGCTTGAGTTAATCAAGGTATGGAAATATAGAGTGTGTTTCAAGAAAAAAAAAAGGAATTTTGTAGGAAGTTGTAATTTATTGTATTCTGTCAGAAAATGCAGAAGTGCTATGCCTCAAGCATGTTACTTGTTTTTTCTGTTACATATCCTGCCTTTGGAAGAAGAGTGGTTCAGTTTATAACAAGCCTTTCTGAAGGAACTTGGTCACCTGCCTTCTCATCCAAAGGAGCCAAGAGATCATAGACCAGTCAGGAGGTCCTTTTGCTTAGAAGGGGACCTAAAAAGCACATATTCCCTGATTTACTTTGCATTTAGCCTTTCAGGATAGTGTTAAAGCAAGATGTTCTGTGGAAAAACAGTAATTATTCATGTCATTTTTTTCAAAATTAAGAGGCTGGTAATTTTGACAGATTCTGTGGTTTTTACCACATTGCTCCACAGTGAATTCGCTAACCAAAAACATGCTAAAATTGATAATTTCTCAGAACTTTTCATGTCAGAACAAATTTTGTCAGTGTTTTTTATCCTTTGTCCTCTAGCTTTTTAAAACATTGGGGGTTTTTAGGTTTTAAAACTTCCTTTTTGTAAATACCTCTTCATGTACACTATATTTTCTCTTGTGGAAAAGATTATTACATCTTGATGTAAGGGGGGTTGCATTTTAACTGTCACAGCTCAAAACTATCTTGATCTGAATTAATCCAAAGTGAGTACTGTCTAAAATTGACAGTAGATGTAATTTGGATTGTAAGGTAGGATTTTGGGTTTAAAATTTTCATGAAGATGGCACAGACTTTTGTTCTAACATACACCTATTTTCCTTCACACCTGCATTGCAGTTTTTAGAGTTCTGTATAATAGTTCTTATATTAGCAGTTGCTTAACTGTAGACTGTATCTTAGACTGTATCTGTTTTAGTATTTCAGCTTGATTATGCAATATTGCATTGATCAGGGTGATCAGATAATTAGCAAACTACTCCTTCATTCATTCTGGTCCCAGCCTCTCAGTTCAGGAATTGCTCTTGGTTATTTCATGTTCTGGTTTTTGTTGGTTTAATATGATTAAAGAGCTGTAAGTTGGAGGTCTCATATTAATCTTACTATTTCTAAATAGTGGGAAAATTATAGTCTATTACAATGACTGATTTTTAAGATTTAAAATTTATATCTAACATCATCTACTAAAAACATAAGGTTTTCTTTTTTTTTTTTTTTTATTTAGAAGAGAGAGATGTACAGGTCCTGTGGATGTGTGCCACAAGTCTCTTTGTAAAGCTTTATTTCAGCAAAGCTCAGTGCTGATTCAGAAATCTGCAGTGTCTGGTTTCATTGCAGAATCAATCTTTCCTTTCTCCCAAAGGAGTAGTCCTTAATTTCTTTGGCATATTTCTTCCTTGGTGTTTCCCTGTTGGCTTCTGCTACCAGACGAGTCCCTGGGGTTGCAGGTGTGCTCCAGTGGGGCCAGCACTGGAGAGCACATAGCTGAGAGCAGCAGAGGACCTTTGCCACCACCCTGTCCCTCTGACCTCTGCATCTCATCCCACATCTTGCCAGCAACAAGCCTGGTACTGTCCCAGTCCCCCTCCACATCTATTGTAAAGTGAGCCCTGCCAGTAAGCCCTGCTCCTTCCTGAGCAAAGACTCTCCTCCCTCACCAAGGAGGATGAATCCCATTTGATGCCAGCAGGCCTGGTGCTGCATAGGCAATTGCATTGTCAAAAATACCAAGTTTTTGGCAGTGACACCAGCCATGCACTAATAGACTCAGCCCATTTGTTTCTTACAGTGTTGTTGCCTTCAACTGGAAATATAGAGGAGAATGTAACTTGTGCCCCAGATTCCCCACAGTGATGCAGCAAAGAGCACCTTCTTCCAAACACCAAACCCATTTATCAGAGTGAGTTTTTAAGCCACAGCACTGGCCTAAACTCACACTGGTAAATATATTAAACATTTCATGTTAATACACTTTTATCTCCACAAACAACTCTTCAGGAAACAACATAATAGAAAATGAACTCATTTTCTGCAGCCACTTAGATACTTTTCTAATTACAAGACTTCCCACAAATATGTTACAGTAGGTTTTTTTTTTTCTTTTCCTGCAGGAGCCCAGAAATGTGATTAGCTCATTACCACACAAAAGAGTTCAGTATCTCAAAAGTCTTGCTACAAAATTTTCTTGTATGAAGCCAAGTTAATAAGCACCAACCATTAATGGACTGTGTCAAAGACACAAAGTTCTATCCAGGAGGAGGTAAGGGAAAAAGAATTTCCTAATTTCGCAATTATTTGGTAATTAGTGCATTCTTGGTGACTTGTAATTGCCCGCGGACTTAAAGCAATTGTAGAAAAAGGGGCTAATTCTTGTATAATTCTAAACAGCTGCTTGAAATAGGTATTAGTTTATGTCTGTATCTCAAATTATACCCTCTTTCCTTGCATACATTGCTGCAGAAACGAGATCAAGACATCCAACATGTTTGTAAGTGATTTGAAATGTGTTTGACATAGTAAGCCTAAGCAGTTTCATGTCAGAGCCCAGAAATGGAAAAGAGCTGCCTCTAATAGAGAATTGAGTGTGCATTACAATGCTGTGATACACTGCACTTGCTGGCAAGAGGCTGCTACTGAGCACACAGCTCTGCTCCTGCATCCAAGTGAGCTGCAGGAATACAATTTTGTTTTGTATAACTGCAGCTCTATTAGTCACTTTTGCCACACCTGGTGTGAGGCATGAGCCTAAAGGACGCTACTTTTTTGCTCAGAAGTCTGCCCAGAAACAAGGGCATAGTGCTGATGTGAGAAGGTGCTGTGCAGAAATGGTAATTGCCCAATTATTGGTCAGAGGGGTGTGTGTGGAGAACAAACATCAACCTTGGCTTCACTCTGTGAGAAGCTTGTTGTATTGTAGTTCGCTTAGGCTGACTTTGGATTTCACAACATCACAGCTACATGCCCAGCTGCAGGCAGGGACTCCTAGGTTCATTTACACAAACTCCTAGAGAATCTTGGTAACAAAGGGGATAAATTGTGTAAAGAACAAGAACAACCTGAAGGGAGAACCACTGGGATCGTACGGGTTTGAAAACCATGGAGATTTGTGTGATAGGTGAGGCAGGGAATTTGAGGCTGAATCTGTAGCCAGAGCACTCAGTGGTGGTTAAAGGATCCTCCTGTCCCCAGTGTGCTGCACGCTTGGTGCTGCACAGACCAAAACTACATCTTGTGGCTGAGGGAGCCTCTTCTTCAAAGATGCCCAAAAAAAGGGCATCGAAAGGAGATTGGGAAGGGAAACGGAATCATGCGAGCCCGAAAAGAAAGGCTTACAAACACTCTGGAAAGGTGATAGGATCGAAAGAAAGGCAATTGAAAAAAGAAAACAAAAAAATCCAGAAAATTGGGAGATTTAGTGTCTTCAAAAACTGCTCTGTGAGGAATTCAGTTGCAGTGGAAAGGACCAAAAGAGGCCAAAACTAAGCTCACAGATGCTGCAAAGGCAGGGGAAAAGTCAAGGAGGAAGACACAACTTGGAGGGGAAGATATGAGGGACATGGCATGGATACTTAAATTAAAAAAAAAAGAAAAAAAGTGATGCCGAAAGTCAAAGCCATCCAAAGGCAGGCCATACGCCATCAAGTGCAGGGGCATGCAGCAAAGCTTGCCCAAACTGATCCCTGCTGAAGGCCAAAACACAAAAGAAGGACTTACAAGCACTCTGGATTGGAGATACCATCAAAGGAATGGATACTGGAGGAGAAAAAAAAAATTTGGGAAATTTAGTGACTACAAGAAAATGGACAGGGATTATATCCAGTGAAGTTCAAAGGACGAAAAGAGGTCAAAACTAATCTCACAGATGATGCAAAAGCAGGGAAAATGTCAAGGAGGAAGACACAACTTGGAGGGGAAGATATGGAGGACATGCCATGGATACTTAAAAAAAAAAAAACAAACAACAAAAAACAGAACAAACCTTACCGAAGTCAAAGCCATCAAAAGGCAGGACATATGCCATCAAGTGCAGGAACATGCAGCAAAGCTTGTTAAAATTGATCCCCACTGAAGGCCAAAAGAGAAAAGGACTTACAAACACTCTATAATACAGGTACCACCAAGGGAACTGCACTTGGAGGAGAAAATAAATAAATTTGGGAAATTTCGAAAATTTAGTGACAAGGAGAAAATGATCTGGGATTATATCCAGTGCAGTGCAAAGCACCAAAGGAATCAAAACGTAAGTTCACAGATGTTGCAAAAGCAGGGGGAAAAGTCAAGGAGGAAGACGCAACTTGGGGGAGAAGATATGAGGAACATGACATGGATACTTAAAAAAAACAAAAAAATCTTTCCGAAAGTCACAGCCACCCAAAGACATGGCATGCCATCAAGTGCAGGGGTATCTACAATGATTCCCCCATTGGTCCCCAGTGAAATCACAAGATTCCGTTTGCCTTTCAGGAAATTGGAAATTTATTTTTTTTTTTTAGGTATCCATGCCATCCCTCATATCTTCCCCTCCAAGTTGTGTCTTCCTCCTTGACTTTTGCCCTGCTTTTGCAACTGCTGTGAGCTTAGTTTTGGCCTCTGTTGGTCCTTTGCACTGCACTGGATATAATCCTGGTCCATTTTTTGTAGTCACCAAGTTTCCCAATTTTTTTTTCTCCTCCAGTATCCATTCCTTTGATGGTATCTCCATTCCAGAGTGTTTGTAAGTCCTTCTTTTATGTTTTGGCCTTCAGCAGGGATCAATTTGGGCAAGCTTTGGTGCATGTCCCTGCACTTGATGGCATAGGGCCTGCCTTTGGATGCCTTTGTCTTAGGAAATTTATTTTTTATTTTTTTTTAGGTATCCATGCCATGCCCCTCATATCTTCCCCTCCAAGTTGTGTCTTCTTCCTTGACTTCTGCCCTGCTTTTGCAACTGCTGTGAGCTTAGTTTTGGCCTCTTTTGGGCCTTTGCACTGCAAGTCATTCCCTCATAGACCATTTTTTGAAGACACTAAATCTCTTGATTTTCTGGGGTTTTTTTGGTTTTTTTTCAGTTGCATTTCATTTGATCCTCTCTGCTTTCCAGAGTGTTTGTCAGGGTTTCTTTTTGAGGTCGCAAGATTCCGTTTCTCTTCCCCAAAGGAAATTAAATTTGGGTTCACATTTAAAAAAAAAAATCTTTCCCAAAGTCAAAGCCATCCAAAGGCATGGCATGCCATCAAGTGCAGGGACATGCACCAAAGATTCCCCTATTGGTCCCCATTGAAATCGCCAGATTCCGTTTCCCTTCCCGAGAGCAAATTTCATTTCCTTTTGGGAAGGGAAACGGCATCTTGCAAACCCAAAAAGAAAGGCTTACAAAGACTCTGGAAACGTGATAGGATCAAATGAAATGCAATTGAATAAAAAGCCCAAAAAATCCAGAAATTTTGGAGCTTTAGGCTTGTCAGAAAATGGTCTGAGAGGAAAGGAGCTGCACTGCAAAGGACCAAAAGATGGCCAAACTTGTCTCACAGATGTTGCAAAAGCGGGGGAAAAGTCCAGGAGGAATACACAACTTGGAGGGGAAGATATGAGGGACATGGCATGCATACTTAAAAAAAAAAAAATCTTCCCCAAAGTCAAAGCCATCCAAAGGCATTCTTCTCCCTGACTCACAATGGCAATCCACTCACCTCCTCACAATCAAGTAATCAGCCACTCAGCAGCAACACAGGAAGCTCCACTCCCTGCTCCTCCCTGACGCACAATATGAGGGACATGGCATGCATACTCAAAAGAAAAAAAAACCTTTCTTGAAGTCAAAGCCATTCAAAGGCATGGCATGCCATTAAGCGGAGGGACATGCACCAAAGATTCCTCTATTGGTCCCCATTGAAATCGCAAGATTCCCTTTCCCTTCTATTACTTGGCCACATGCCCTCTCTGGGCTGACGAAAGCTTTGCACACAGGTGGAAGTATAAAGATTCCATTCCTTGTTCAGTAAGTGTAAAATCAGTGTGGAATCTGAATGTATTACCTAAAAACTAAATATAAAATAAATCTAGAACCAAAGGCATGGTTTGATGGACCAAAATAGAAATTTTGGATCTAAAACCAGCCTGATTTTATACTAATACAGATTTTTTTTCCCCGGCTGTGCACATAAAGATGACACCAATTAATAGTAGCCTATTTACAATATCAGAGTAACTACAAAATTGATTATCCTGGATTTATTGAACAGTAATGATGTAGCCAGTTTTGGATTTTCACAATACTTAATTTATGTAGAGTGCTAGCATGCAGACATTCTAATTTGGTGAGATTTTATAGTCATTCATAGTATGGAAAAACGTGAACTCTGCAAACATTTGGACAATGCTAAAACTCATCTTCCTAACACAGCCAAACCAATAGCAGCTTCTGAAAATGAAACATCATATATTTAAAACTTTTCACTTCATTAACAATAAATTATCTGTGGCATCACCAATCAACAAAACACTAAGGAGATAGTGAGCAGATTGTCTGTATAATGATCAGAAAGGCAACATTATCAGTACCTTCATAAAAACTGGAGAAATGCCAATGAACTTATATACATGTACCACTTGCAACCATATGAACACTGAGCAGAAGAAATATATTTCCAAGTTTCTCCAATTTTTCTGTTAAGTAAGGCAATAATAAAAAGCACAGCATCACAATTAACTACAACTCTAGGTATTGAGCCCTAACATAATGCAGTGCTCAGAGGAATGTGCAAAATAAACACCTGGATTTGCACTTTGATTCTTTGTTGTGTAAAATTAAAAAACAACACAAAGTCACAACTCATCTTGATTCCATTGTCCAGAAAACAAAAGCAAAGCTGGAGAATCCAGGCTGACAAAGATGTTCTCTCTCAGCCTGTAGTACCATTTGGAATATCTTGAGCATCAGCTAAATGTAGCTTTTGGCTGAAGCAACTCATTAAGGAATAACACTTTCACATACAGATAAGGCACGAACAAGACAGTAGTGCTACATGAAACTCTGCTTACTCTGGGGTATGCACCAGTCCAGACAAACTCTGTTCCGGTGAGTCCTATGCTAGTCCCCCACCAGTAGATTAGTATTTCTCAATGAGATTTGAGCATTACATACCTCAAGCATTAGCCTGGGGATCAAGAGTGATGACAGATTATTTTTATCACTATTACATATTATTGTCCCATTCCACTTGTTCTTGTTATGAAGTCTGCCTGAAGATGCAGGGAATGTAGATACCAGTGCAGGATCTTAACCCCCAAAAACTAGAGCCTCACCTCCTCAATGCATACAAAGTGTGTAACAACGGAAATAACCAGACTGCAGAGTAAACTGAGTGCTACACTCCTCCACTGCCATCCTGGCTTATCAAAAGCACAGTGTGAAAGACAAGCTGAGATATTCAGCTTTATCTTCTCTGTGGGCTGAGGGCACACATTTGTTCTATTTCCTAAGCTCTGCTGAAGTACCTGACCCTAGAAATAAAAAATTAGTCAGCTCACTCTCCACAGTCAAGCAGCGATAAACAACCACACATATTTCTAGAAAAAAACAAAAAGGTAATAGAATTCACTTATCAGTGGGACAGATGCCTCTGAATATTGTTGAAGGAATATTACCATGGATGTTTGTTCCAGAATGTCTCAATAAGATGCATGCAGAAAGACTCTGCTGCTAATGGGTTTTAGCACTGACAATACAGTGTGGTACACAAGTGGAATGTGGTAGCTAAATAAATCACCAGTAGGTTGTTGAAAAAAACAACCTATAATTAGATATGTTAAGATACAGTCACTTATGTATTGGAAGAATCTAAAAATTGATGCTGTATTATAGTACTAACTTAAAAGCACAGCATTACAATTAAATACAACTCTAGGTACTGAGCCCTGCAGTGCTCAGAGGAACGTGCAAAATAAACACCTGGATTTGCACTTTGAGTCTGTGTAAAATTAAAAAACAACACAAAGGCATTATTGAACGAATCTGACTCTTGTAAAGACATGAGTTATTAGGGAAACACACTGCAATTTGACTATGGCTAGGAATATAATGCAAAATAAATATTTTAGGAAAAGGATACATTGATGAATTTAGTTCTTCTAGCTGCAATATAAATGTAGAAATTATGAGAAATGGCACTTCAGTTAGTCAAAGAAATGCAGCAATTTTGCTGGTATGCAGAAATGAATACATTAAAACAATGAAGGAAATAACTAATAGTTTGGGCTGAAATGTATGATTTCTTACCAACATCAAACCTACACTGAATTCTATACAATGAGCTAAGTTCCAAATTAAGTTTAAATCTGCTGATCTCAAGAAATTTAAAGAAATTTTATCAGTTCTGTTTTTTATGGAAATACACTAGGCAAAGCGTAGAATGTACAGATCTATATTCTTTGTTATGTGTCACCTTCCCCAGATGTAGGAGGATGGACTGCAGGGAAAGTGGTCATAGTTCCCTAGTATGTGGGCTCTCCCAAGCAGGCTGACAGGCTCAGGCAGCTTGCAGCCAGCCTGGTTCCCTCCCCAAAGCAACCAGCAGCTCTAACAAATGAAAACAACTCCTGTGTTCTCTCAGAACCAAGAGGAGGGCAAGGCACACCTTGGTTTGCTGAAGAGCTACTTTCTCCTCAACTGTAAATCACTGCACACACAGGGGCGGTGTTTTCCTGAACCGAGCTTTGCTGAGGACTAAGTTACATGATGCCTTCTCAGTACTTACATCTGACAGCAGTCTATCCAGATTGGAATCACTGGCCAGTTTTCTTTTGTCTTCAGGGAGTTCTTCCATCTCCCCATAGAGCTCCAGATTGAGGCGAGCAAGTTTCTCCTGCATACTCCGCACATGCTCCATCTGCTCTATGGAACATTCATTTCCTAAAACAAGTAAAAACTTGATATAAAGAAACCCAAGAGAGAAAACGAAGGTGTGAAGATGCAGCTTTTTACATTAGAGAAGAGAGATGCAGCTTTCTACATCAGAGAATTTAAACATCAAATTTACAAGTACATTTGCTTTCTTAGTGGTTTCACTATTAAAGTTTTGGTCATCCCATTTGTTGCTGTGTTGTGCTGAATTTACAGTGGCTATCCAATGTTCTCAGAGATTTTTAGAATGCACATGGTTTTTCTATACTATTGAATTTTTGTCTGATTCAGAAAGACCCTGTATTTTAACTTAAAATTCAGTCAAAAAAAACTTTCCAATTCTGATTTCTCTAAGGGTTGCTTTCTTGAAGCAGATGGTTGATATAATACAGACTTTTCAGGTTCTTTTGTAAAATCAGTGTGGAATTGACACGCTGACCTAATACTAAACTTGCAAAAGTACACACACATTTTTCTACTTAGTACAAGGGAGAAAAGAAAGCAAAAATGTGCAATGTTTCTTCTAAAACCTCCATCAACTCTGAGAATGTAAAAATACTAAGAAGCCAAGACAGAAGAGCAGCCTGGGTAAAATGCAGCTTGCATTGAGTTTCATAAAAGTTGTTACCAATAGTTTTAAATGTTCATATGCAACAAAACTGGGTGCTAAATACAGTTACTTCTTCCTACATAAATAAGTGATTTGAAACTTGGTATCTTAAGGAAAGGTGCTTCCCTGCTGGAAGGAATAATTAAATGGCATATGAATAATCTCACATATAGACAGACAATCTTACAATGGGACTGTAATTTTAAAATGCAGTCAGATGTATTAATTATGTTGATTTCATGTGGCAGAGTCAAACTGACAGCTGGCAGTCTGTCCATGCAGCGCACTTGTTTGCAGGTGTTACCACTGTACAGCCATAAAAAACAACTACTGTACACACCCAATTCATGCACTTACCAAATGCCTGAAGTTTGCCAGAGTGGAAGTCATTCAAGAGACTCAGAAGTCCCCTTTCCATTTCCTGGACATCTGATACATCTGTGAGAAAAGAATGCTGGATTGGTGCTGCCTGTGCCCCTTTTGCTTCACTTCCTGGAGGTTTGGCTTTCTCTTTGATTACACTAAAAAAAATAATTGAACAAAACAAATATTACTTCCTGCTTTCAATTCCATTGTAAATTTGAAATGTAAAGAAGTGTACATCTGAGCTTTGAAAATTAAATGGAAATACATAGTGCATATTTCAGTCACTGCTTTTAAGATAAACACTGGACCACTAGCTTGTCTTACAAATAAAGAACATCACTATCTCAACATTTTGATACTGCAAAATGAAAGGTTCCAACAGTCTGCTTTCCTGCTCATAGTCGGAACCATCAATGGACCACACATCTGTGATGGCCAACTTAGTAACCTAAAGTGGGCCAGCACTACCCAGCAGTGACAATAGGGCATTAGCACAGAGAAGAGCTCTAAGATCATCAAGTCCAACCACTAACCCAGCACAGCCAGTTCACCACTAACCCACATCCTCAAGCACCACACTCATGATTTCTTAACATTTCCAGGGATGGTGATTTCACCACTTTTCCAGGCAGACATTATCTACATAAAATCACTCAAAAAGCATCTGCAAGCCAGAGAGAAACTCCTTGAAAAATCATACTCTCCTCCTGTCACAAATATCTGTAGACTCCAACCCTTATGGAAAGCAGCTGGTTATAAGCTTTGGAAGGTGACCTTGCTTCCACATAAGTTTTCTTAGAATTCTTTATTTCAACCCACAAATAACATCCCAATTTTGTAAATCTCACAATCAAAACCACTCTCCCACTACTCTAATGTGCCAAATGAAACTAGTCTGTGCCCAGACATCAAATTGCTAAAAAATGGTCTACAACTCTTCCTGCAAGAAAATAATCAAAATCCCAAGATCCCATATACTTCTCTCTAGACATAGCACTTATTCAGAGCACCATGTGCCCATAGAAACTACATGGATGAAAATTAATAACCACTTTAAATCCCTGTGAACACACAACCAATATGGAAACTAAACAGACAGCTACCAGTGAGAAGCAGCATGGTCCATCTCTGACCCAGAGACAGACAGACTACATCCCAATACAGTTTAGGTAGGAGGCTGTCCTGCATCCTTGTGATGAATCTGTTCAGAACCTGATCCAGTGAAAAAATCTGAGCCTAAAAATTTTAATTTAGAATACTATGGGATATTTAAAAAATCACAGACTAAAAAAGAGGATTTAATTAGTGAAGATAATGGGGTTTAAAGCACAGTAAGCCCTATCCTTTCGATGCTCTGCAAATTCTTTTTCTCTTTTGGGAAATAACAATTCTTTGTCCAGTCCAAGAACTTCTGTAGTCTATAAAACATCATATAGACTATATGCTATAGAAACAACCAGCAGTCCAACAATCACCATATCCAGTTCAACTCAGAGCAACTCAGTTTAGGTTTCTGCTTCAATTTCAGGCTTAATGGTTTGTACAACAGACAGGTCATCCGTTTTTCTACCCGATTCTGATGTTTAATATAATAAACTATTGGTCTTTGAGAACTTACTTCATTGGATTCATGCAGATAAAGTGAAAATTAATTAAATACTCTTACTCCATCACAGCAGCAGTTCCTCACATTATTATGTCAATTACCTCTCCTGCTTGATAAGTTCAAACAATTATCTGTATTAGCACTGCTTGGTAAGTTTAACAATTGTGCAAGAATGGCCAGAACTTACAGCAAAAATGACTTTTTCTTCTCTACCAAATCTTTTGGACTGCAAGAAATTAATTTCTAGTAAATCCCAGGATAATGCTAAGACTTAAGCAGACTGTTCAGTCAACTGCAGAAGCCACCAATTTACAGCACATTAGTATTTACTAATATTTCCCTTTAAGTATTAACAGTTTTCCTGAAAAATAATGTATAGACTTTACATTGCAGAAATTAATTATTTATCAGGCCAATACTGCATCCTTCAAACAGACTCTCTGTGCTGATGCTGACAGTTCTGTATTTAATCTTCAGCTAAAACTCGGAGGTCAGTAAATTCTGCTGTCTCTCTCCAGCTAACATTTCCCTTTAAAATTCCTCTTCATTTATTTATCTACTGTGTCTGACACAGCCAAGAAACATATTTTCTAACATTCGGATAAATTAATGTTCTCAAAGTGAAACCAACTTATCATCAAAAAAACACAAACTATTTTATCTGGCACTTTCTAAAGAACTGAATGTCTCTCTTTATGCAAGACACTGCCCCAACTGAGAGGTCCCCAGTCACAAAACACCTGGAAATTTCAGTCCTAGCTCATCCTGTTCAATTTAGGTCCTTCATTTCCTGCCATAGCTGTCAGTTCCAACCTTGCAGTCATCTAATGTTTCATTTGTTGCTCACAGCTGTACATCTGGGGCTCTGCTATCTCCCATATGATGCCCAAATCCGATCACCCAACTTGTGTCTTTCACCAGGCACATCAGGCAACACTCTGCTTCAGCTAAATTGCTGTTGGTATGAGTTTACAGCATTGTGTAACAGTTCAGTAAGCTTACAAGAAGAGTGTAAAACACCTTCCTTTGCTATAAAATAACCATTACAATGCATTAAATATGTATCATGTTGCTAAAAAGGACACATCATCAAAACTTTTCACAAGTCTGAATCTTTTCTGTCACAGCCAGTCTAAACCACCTTTAAACTGTCTTAGCATTGCCAAGTTCCTGGCTCTCACTCCCTCTAAGTCTGCAAATGCCCCGAGCTTACCGTTTTAACTTTGGTTTTTGTACGGCAGGCTGTGGGGCAGGGTTGGAAAAGGCTGTACTTTTACTGACTGGCACTGAGCTTTTCTTGGAGTTAGCAACCTGAGCAGAGTGACTGGAAGATGATTTGGGGCTCCTCCTCTTGATCTTCCTTTCTTCCATTTCTTCCAATTTACTGCACCTAGACTAATGACTTCATAGGGAAGGAAAGAGCGAGAAAAAAATCCATTAAAACTGGCATTCACAATAAAACCAAGTAGAAAGACAGTTCGTGGAAATGAAACTTGTAGTTCCTTCAGAGATGAGCAGTCCCTCATTTCTAAGAACAAGAGAATCCAGCTTTTAGGAGAAGCTGTCTGGCCTGCTTGATGAGCGGAAGGGGCAGGACTTAAAACCTCCATCCGCCAACGGGTACCTCCAAATGATCTCAAGCACTGGGTCCCGTGCATTACGCCTAGGGAACACCACGACTGCTCGGGCCCACGGCAGGCAAAATCCCGACAAGTGCTGCGGCACGGGGATGCCGCCAGCCACCCGTGCCACAGAACCGCCTCTGCTGAGGGAAACTCAGCCGGCGCCGGCTTGTTGTTGCTGTGACGCAGCTGCTGTTACCGCTGCTCCACACTCGCTATTACCGTCACACTTGCTGTCATTGCCGTGACACGCTTATTGTATTGTTACTGCTCCTACACTACCGACGGGCCCTGCCCAGCTCCGCCCGCACAGCCCACCCGTGTGCGGTTACCGGACGCTCCGCCGCCGCCTCCTCGCCGGTGACACGCCCCTGACACCCGTTACACCCCGGAGCCGGCCGAGGGCGCCCCGGGCACGGCGACATCACCCCCGGGCGCCATCGCGGACTGCCGCTACCTCCTGGGATGAGGAGACCCCTGCGTGCAGCCCGGGCAGCCGCAGCCGCGTACCGCCGCTTTACTACCGCGGAGACTCGGGACGCGGCTGCGCTCCGGGAGCAGCGGGAAGAGGACAGAGCCCGCCCGCGCCCCCCGCCCCGCCGCGACGCCCTCCAGGCCCCGCCCCCTACCTGAGGGAAGCCCCGCCCCCGGAGCGCGCGGAGCCCCGCGGAAGCGGCCGGCTTGTCCCGGCGCGCGGATCACGTGACGGCGGGGCGGTCCGGCCCGGCGGCGGCGCCGCGAGGTGCATTGTGGGAGTCCCGCCCCAAGGCACCACCTCCCCCGCGGGCGGACTACAGCTCCCAGAACCCACCGCGGGGCGGGGCCGCGCGCTGTTGCTCTGTGGCCGTCACGGCCAAGGGTTTCTCCCGAAATATCTGATCCAGGTCCACCCGTGTTAAAACACGCGGGGAAAACCACCGCACTGCCTTTTCGCTGCTGACGCCGTGCGGTAGCGCTCTGCCTTCTCCCCTGCCTGTAATTACACCCCAGCCACAACCCACTCTATACTGAATAGGCCTCAGCTGCTTTTGGTTTTTAGGGCTTCATTGAGCACCGGGCACCTCAAATTAATGATTTACACCTATGGAAAATCACAGAGTCACTAGGGTTGGAAGGCAGGGTCACCTAGAGCAGGTGACACAGGAACGCGTCCAGGTGGGGTTTGAGGTCTCCAGAGAGACTCGGCGACCTCCCCGGGCAGCGGGTTCAGTGCTCTGCTGTCCTCGGTGTAAGGAGGCTCTGCCTCGTGTTGAGGCGAAACTTCTTGTTTGACTTTGTAGAACCCCAGTGAGGGGCCTGACTCATTTGTAGACTTTGCTACCTGTGTTTATTAGCAAAAGTTTACAGCCAGCTGAGCCGTGCTTATACAGGCGGCAGCTGAGCCCGCCGGGAAATGATCCCCAGGTGTTGCAAGGCATCGCTCTCTCCAGATGGGGTCAGCAATAGGAATTCTCCCCGGGAGGACATGCTGGAAGAACTCAGTATATTCACATGGAGCTATGTGGGCTAGGAATGCTGCCGGTGGAGCAGCAAGTTCCAGACGACAAGAGGACATAGTATTAAGTTGAGCCAGGGCAAGTTTAGGCTAATCATTAGGAGGAATTTCTTCACAGAAAGGGTGACTAGACATTGGAATGGGCTGCCCTGGAAGGCGGCGGAGTCACCGTCCCGGGGATTTGTTAAGGCGAGACGGGCCGGGGCGCTGAGCGCCGTGCTCTAGTGCCGAGGCGGTGCCCGGTCGCAGGTTGAACTCGCTGATCTCAGAGGTGTTTCCCAACCCGATTGTTTCCGTGCTCCCGTAGCCCTGGAGAGTGGAGGCTGGGAGGGGAGCGGAGCGGCCGGCAGAGGGAGCATCCCCCCAGCGGCAGTGGCGGCCGTGCCCGGGGCTCTCGGGGCCGTGCCGTGTCACCCGAGGGACAGGGGCGACAGCCGCGGCAGTGCCGGCCCCGCCCGCAGGGGGCAGCGCGCCCGCGCTCGCTCCCGCCGCCGCCGCCCCGGTCCCGCTCCCAGCTCTCCCCGCCGCGGCACTGCGGGCGGGAACGGGTGTCACGGACAAGGGGGACCCATCTCGTCCCCGCGACAGATGTGACCGGAAGGCTGCCGTCCCAGATAAACCCTGCTGCCACGCTGAGTTGATGCAGCTCTCAGTGTCATTTCCGACCTGGATTTCAGTCCTGAGTCGTTGGCTGGCAGGAACTTAATTTTCAAGGTGGGCAGTATAATTAGCAGGGTGTGCCTACCTGCCTACCTAGCCTGAGTAATTAACGAGTCCAGCCCCACCAAGTCTATTTCCTGGTGCTGTTGCTATTGCGTTTCTGGTCATCACTTCTCACCTCAGTGCTCCCTGCCGGTCGTGGCTTTGTGGACTTGAATGGTCGGCACACCTTTCCTACCTATGGCTGATAGCCTGAACCGTTTTCCCCACATGTGACAGTAGTTTGTGGCCTAGAGAAATGAACTTATCAATTATCTCTACTCCTTGTCAGCTTGAATTTCTTAAATCTGCAACGAGATCTTATTTTTTACTTGAGAAGCATGTTGTTCCTTACAGTATGTTTTGTGATGAAAACTCTCAGGCATTATTCACACACCAAAAACATTGACCAGAAGCTTTACTGGTGTTTGCAAGTGTCTCAGTATGAAGCTGCCTCATGACTTAACAGGTGTGCAGCACCTAGAACGCACCCCTACCTCTGTCTAAACTATCCATGATACCAGGAGAGTGATTTTCCAGTCATACCCTGATATTGAACCTTTTTATGGACCTTGAATTAGACCTGAGGTGCTATTACACAGCAGTGTCTCTTTGAGACTTGGATGGGATGTTACAGCTGTGAGATCCAGTGGCCACCTGGAGACCCAAAAGGGGAGATTGTCTGTCAAAAGGAGATTGCATTTGGAGTGGTTCTCAGGCGAATGACAGGGACCAAATATCTACCGAAGGTCATCCTGTAGTCAAAGTAATTCCTTGACGCAGGACACAGTTTGGGTCAGAGGAGCTGGATCAGTTCTGATACATTATGACCAGTGTTGTTGCAAGAGTTGTGTGGTAGACTAGTGATACACTGACAGCCACTTGTGGGAATAAACAACCTGAGGGCGTTTGCATGTAAGCAACTGAGAAGTGAGAAATTTATCTCTGTAAGGCTGGAGATGCATTACACCAAAAGACAGTGGTACAAGACTTAAGGGACAGGTGGAGAAGCTGAAACAGTTGATTCTGTAATACAAAGGGCTTCTGATATCTGGTTTGGCATGCGTTACAGGGAAACAAGAGCTAGCAAAAGTCACACGGGCTGTGAGCCAGACACAAATCCTCAGTCACAGGTCTGCCCAAGTAGAATCCTCATTTGCACACATTCATATATGTGTATGCATAAATATATAGAGGGAAACAAAAAGTGGACAAATTGAAACTTACAGGCAGATATCTGCAAGCATTTGGCAAATTTGTATGAGATAAATACTGCTTCTGCATGGTAATGGAGAAATGTTGGGAATGTTTGTGTTCATGCAGCTCATTTCTCACATGCTATATGAGCAAGTAAATGTACCTGCCTTGCAGTTGGTATATAGAGGTGTGGTTTGTTTTCCCCCGTGTGATTAAAGGTGTTCTGTTTGGATGGAAGGTGGCTGGGTGTCCTTTGTTTCTACCACAGCAGTTGGAACAGAATGACGGTCTGCTTTTAAATAAAGGGGAAATGTTTCCATCACTAAGCATTTTTAAAATAAAATTACTTTCATATTCAGGAAGCAGTTGGATTCCACAGTTAACTCTGCTTCAGTTTAGTGTCTCAGTAGGAGGGAACAAATACTACAGAGAAGACAATAAATTTTAGCATGCAGGAAATATTTTGCTCCAAGTGAATTACTTATCCCTGCACACTACACCACATTAGAATTATTATTAAGGTGCCTCTGTTATTTTTATATCTAATTTAACAGAGCCTACAGGGCAGATAATTGGAAAGCATCAGATTTTATGTTTTCATAGAGAAAGTAATTCAATAGTGAATAATTGATTTCTTTTAAAAGATAATAGTAAGTTAAGAGCAGAGAATTAAAGGTAGTATGGTCTTGATTTGTTACTAGAAATCCTATTGCAGATAACACTTGCCTAGAATCAACTAAAGTTTGACGTAGAAAAAAGGCATGTTTTGGACTATCTCTCTCTGAGATTTTGCATAATTTTGTATTGTGATAATGATTCATGGTCCAGGAAAGGTCTTTTTCTTCCTTTAAAAGGCTTTTTTTCTGACAACTCCACCATGCATTACAGTGATATCATTTGTATATACTTGTTGACTAAAATGCTCCAAGGGTAACAGTGTTTTAATGGCAACAATGTTATTGTTAAGGCAGCAAATTAAAAACTTAATTGACTCTGATTTTATGTATATGTATATCTCCTTACAAACTAGAAGCCCACCTTTGAAGATGCTTTGAAGAAGAACTTCAAAGAAGTCTGTACTTTGTATTGAGATACGCATGCAAATAAAATCAGATTCCTCTTTCTGAAAACCCTCTTCAGTTTACATGAGATGGCAAGTCGGTTCTAAAGGCTTCCAAGACAATGATGAAAGCACTGGGTTCTTTAGCTTCTATAATTAATTTCAGATGTATTTCACAGGTTGGCACCTTGTACTCATGGAATCCTGACATTGCTGTAGCATCACTTTCCAGAAAATAGTGTGGTCTGAGACATATCTGCTCATAGGAAGGAAAGCACTTATTGCTGGTTTGTGAGGAGCAGTACAGCAAGGGGTATATGTATCTATCAGCCAGATAAACATGCAGAACAAAGCCGAAAAGTTGAAATTATACATGTAACTAATTACCACTGGAGTAATATGAATGTAGAATTGCATGGGTTAGACACATGTACTCTTTACAGATTGGTGATGGGTATGTTCTCAAGAAATGTGACTGAAAATATGGCAACATGTATACTTATATTGATGTCTCCCCACACTATCATTATGCTAAGGAATATGATAAGATCATATAAATAATTCAATTTATGTGTTATTATTGATCTGTTTCCACATCTCTAGCATGAATAGTCCATTGAAATCAGTACTGTTACACAAGAACAAGCATTTTAAAACCTCCACCAGTATTGTGTGCTTATGAAGTGTTCTGATTGCAAAAAATCAATACTTGATTGGCTACCAAGACATTAAATCATGACCTGCTTAAGAACTGAGCAAATCTTTTACCTGAATGTGGATGAAGAATAAAGGACCTCCTTGGGCCAGCAGTGTGGTGATTCAGGCACCCAGGACATAGTGACAAGGGAGGAAGGAGGGAGAACAGAAGGGACTTGCTGAATCCCTTGGAAAGCAGCAGTCACCCCAAGAACTAGGCCTCTAAGGCCCAAATGTCCCTGGACAGTCCCACTTGTTCCCCACCCCACTGCGCAGGAGTCCAGGAGCCCCAGCTCCTCCCCTTCAGCTCAGCCCGGGGACTTCAATGCCTGCCTAAGCTAAGCATCTCCAACTCTCTCTTCAGCTCCAGCATGGACACCTGGAAGATTATTTTTAAAGAATGTTATTAATATCTCCGCTAGTTAGTCTGGATTTCACATTCACAGTATCATTGAGGTAATACTGGTTGGAAAGCACTTCTGGAGATCATAGCAACATGAGCTAACTCAGTTTGTAAGAGACATCATGAGATCTGAGTCAAAACAGGTCAACTGTATGCATAGACCAGGTTCCCAGATTTTATCCAGCCTCTCTTGAAAAACTTCCAGGATGAAATCTGCACCAATGTTCTCTAGCACAGCCTCCTCAGAGCAGGGTTACTGCCACATCAGGCCAGCTGTGTCTTTGTCTGGCCAGGCCTTGAAACATTCAAGAATGGAGACTCTACAACCCCTGCAGACAATTTGTTCCAGTAGTGCATTACTATGCTGGCAAAGAAGCTCTTCCTTATACAATTTTTAGTTGTTTAAGAACATGTTAATATTTTGTATGTGTTCAGTAGATATAGAAGATATTGTAAAGTTACATTTACCTTCCTCTAAATATTTAAATATTTGTAATATGCATTAAGATCCCCATTGAAAAAATACTTTTAAACTGTACTTTAGTTGTTTTAGCAATCTCATTACTCCAGGTGGAAAAGGAAGAATACTGTCATTGGCTCTACCAGCGCAACCAGTATTTCAGGTATAGTCCCAAACCTAATAAAATTTTTCAGACTCTATCAGGGATGTAAAACTAAGATTATCCATAAATGCGGTGGTGGTTCCCTAGTGCTTAATGTGTTGTCCTTTAGAATTATTTCAAAATGGTTTCCATGGTTTTAGATGCTGGCATGTTGGAAAAAGAGTAGGGTTTTCTGAAGGATAAGGATGATAGCTGATTTCCATCTCACACTACTGTCTTGCTTGGATGATACTTATTTGCATGTTAAAATACATTATAATAAAATAATTCCATCTACATTATAATAAAATAATTCAATTTCACTGATTTTATAGTAAAAAACTTTTCTCACAGGACTCAACCCACTGATAGATGTGAGAACAGCCTGGGATAATATAGCACCACTCCTGCATGCATGTTCAGTAATTGGCAACAATGAACTTCATATGAGGTTTTAAAATAAGTTAAAATAAACCTTCAGCAAATTCTTCCCCCTTGGACAGCCTGCTGAATTATGTTTGCAGGTACTCATTGGGCTACTCACTGTAAATAGAACAATGTTTACAATCACTCTAAGATCATCATCATGGTGTTTACAGAATTCTATGAAAATCAGCTAAAATGAACCCTTGTAAACCAAAATGGGGAATAAATTCTAGAAACAAGACCAGATCAGAAAACATATGACAAAAGGTTCTTCTTCTCTACAGCTGGGGATGTATTATGCAAAGTATGGTTTCTGATGTATATTATAGAAGTAATACATAGAAAGGATTGTTGGATTTTATTTAAGGTAAAATTGGTAACACCTGTTCTTGGCAGGCACCTGCTCTTTTCCACTTCTAAATATTGAATAATGTTTATGATTGATTTAGTACAAGATAGAACATGCAGCTCATAGCACAAAGAACCAATGCACATCCTTTGTTTTCTGTAGCCTGTTTTTTAAGCTGTTCAGTAATTTATCACAAGAGAATCATAATGGAGTAAGACCTTGCAAGGAAAAAAAAAGCCCAATAATCTTAAGGCCACAATTGAAATAAAATACTTGTTAGGTTGTTTTAATAGTTTGTTTAAGTGCCTACAAAAATGGGTTTATTTTCTTTGCCAGTGTTTACACTTCATGTCAGTAAGAAGAAACTACTATTCATGTTGTCTCCATGAGATGCCACTGAACAATATTACTAGTACAGAGTAACCCAGGCATGCCAGGGAAGGTTGAGTAAATAAAGTTTAACTTTTCAAAGCAATTTCAGTCTCACCTCCACTATGTACAAACATAGGCTTGAGGACATAATCACCTGTACACACCTCTGAATGTCATGGGCAAGAATCCCAATGGTGTGAGACTGTACAAACTCAGGGAGCAAAAAACCACAATTCCTATCACACAAACCCTAAACCAGATGGACACAACACAAAAGAGGAAAAAGGAAATGTAGATTCCTGTAGATAACCTGTATCTACATGATCCACCATGTCAAAGGTTCTGCTGGCATCAAGGGCAATGATGAATTCATAGCTTATAGGAAAGAATTTGTATGTGATTTTTTTGGATGGATCATTTGGCTTAAAAGAAAACTGGTCAAACTTAGGATTTTCTTTTTAAGCCACACAATATAAAACTATCTCAAATATGTGGGTTTTTTTTTCTTTTTTCTTTCTTTCTTTTCCCTAATAGTAAACTCCATATCCAAAATGATAAGCCTCATTTGGAAACTTCAACTCAGGAAAGTCCCGTAATTTTTCCAAGTCAGATCCATGAAGATTATGCCTTCAAGAACTGTGAAGGTGAGCAACTAGGTTTCCTTTACTGAATGTGCTAAGAGTATGAAATACAGCCCTCACAGTTATAGAAATAAACTTATATTCTAGAAATATAAGTCGGATTATTATCTTAATTTCGAAGTAGAATTGTGAGTTATTTGCAGTCTGCAATCTTTCCTGGTCAGATTTGTAGTTGGCCTCAAGTAATTTCTCTGTGTTGTTTAGAAAATTGAATTCCCTTCCCCCTCTATAGCTTGGTGGCTTAGTACAAATACAACTGCTTCAATGTTTTAAGAGCATCGAGTGACTTTTTTTTCCAGGCTAGAAGATACGTTACTGAGAAGTTCCACTGACTAAATGTCTGTTCTCTGAAAACAGACATTGGAAAGCATGTTTGTAATTTCAGACTGTGTTTTGTTAGACATATACAAATGCAGAACTGAAAACAAACACAAATCCATTCCCTAAAGAGAATAAGTGTACACAGAAATATCTTTACAGAAAACTGTTTCCAAGCAATGCAGACACTAAACAGTATTCTAAAGTTTTCTTTTTAATATGATTTTACTCCAGTAACTCCAATTAGCAAAGGAAAAATTAAGCATCTGAAGCATTTTCCTTTGCATTGGAAATGCTAAAGAGGAATAGCAGATAAAGTTTTCAGCTCCAAACAGGACAACTGTGACAGTGGGCACCATATTGATGTAGGATAAAGAGGGCCTTTGGAGAAATATGTTTAAGGCTTAAAGATGAGCTTTTAAAATAAATCAGCGATGGAATACAGCAGGCATGTGAGCAGCACTGTTTCACTGAAGGCAATTGTTTATAGACTAATAGTTAATTATAGTATGGTACAGAAGATATTTGTCAGAAGAATTCTATTTTAAGGTTTCCTTAAATTATTGGTAATAGAATAATGGGTTTAAATTATGCCTCCTTTTAAAGGGATATTAATAAGCTCCCCCTGACTATTTGGAAAGCATGGTAAAGAGTTATAGAGTTCAGTGGAAAATGACTGACTATATGGCTTCAATGGATTGTGGATCACAATGATTATGTTAGTATTTGTTAGTATTTGAAACTGCAGTTGCAGCTGTCATTAAATGCAAAGGACAGAAAAACTGACACAGCAAAGACACAAATTGCAATCATTGTAACACTGTTTCTTTGGTTTTGTTTGGGTTTTATTTCTTTTTTCTATGTATGTACAACTGGATATTAAATATTCAAACTTCTGGAAAGAGACCACAAGGGTGAGTCCTAGGAGGAAGCTAAATACATTCAACCATTTTTTCCTTCTAAAGAAGCTGTTCCTGAAATACACTGAAATTCTTTACACTTTCTTCCACCTCATTTTAAGAAAAACTAAGCAGAACTTCTTTAGCTGGATTTCACTGTATTTAAAAGTTGATTCCTATGATATTGAGCAAAGCATTATATGCTTTTTTCTTGAACTAAAGATTTATTTTGCTAGAAATTATTAAAACTGGGCATGTTCATAGTTCTCTAAGGAATGTGTACTCTACCAAATCTGAAAACATTTGGAAGAGAAAGAAAGTCTATCTTGCATACTGTGCTACCTTTTTTTTACTGATTTATGAACAAGACACTGATACTTAGCTTGTACAGTTTGTTGGGTCCGTGCAGTGAAATAAACACAGCTGCATTTATTACAGTGATTGCATAATCGCATATTTGGTACTCCCAAACTTCTGGGAATATTCAGAGTGGTAAAAATCCTAATTTCCTTTACCCTCTCTGTTACTCTCAATTTATTTTATATTTAATGTAAGGCTTTCATTTGTATAAGTTAGATATTTTAGAACTAATGATTCTGCAACAACAGTAATTGAGATCATTTGCACCAGTTGTAAAGAGTGGTACTGCCATTGCATAGTTCATAGAAAATACAAAGGTGCCACTTGTCACAGGTATTGCTTTGAGTGATCCTCAGCTCAGCTACTCCAGGTAGCCTAGACTGTACTACTCGGTGTAATTTCTAGGTAGCCATAATGCCATCCATCTTTCAAACAATTCTTTTGGAATATGAATATATTTTATTCTACTTTATTGGCAGTATGCCAGTCTTTGAGACTGACTTTATATATAAACCAAAACACCAAGCTTTGCAGCGCAAACACATTGTATTTCATCACAAACATCACCAGGTAGATGAAATTGTGCAAAGGAAAATAAACAAGGCAGCCAGAGACCTTTAATTATCTACTACAGTGACAAAGTCTTCCCAAATGAATATTTAGGAAGAAAAACAAAAATATTCTGGCATCCTGTAAATATCCAGAACATGGATAGGATGCTAAATATATTTAGGAAATATTTTGTCTTCTTTTTTTTTTAATCTGAAAATGAAGAGGGGAGTTTAGACAGTGGTAGAGTTTCTGATTTCTTCAGATTTCTGCACACACACACACTATAATTTCACCAGTGACTGTTTCATCCATGGTGGAGGTCCCAGGGACAAGCCATGCTCACTCACAAGGAAAAGAATGGGGAAATCTGTGCTAGTTGATAGAGAGTTTATCATGCCCTGCGTTTTTTCAGTGACCAAATTCTGCATTTTGTTTATGAGGCAGAAGCTCAAAACTCATTCATGACTGACTGGCATACCATCCATTTGTGTTCATAACTGAAATGAAACAGGGTGTCATCTTTTAAAAAAATGGTATATGGATAGTTTAAAGAAATACTTCAGTGTAGCTGTAGTCCCTGTTGGTAGGGAGTTAATACCTAAAGAGAAATTCAGTTCTGCTTTGGTGACCAGCACAGTCTGTGTGTTTGGGATGCAATTAAGAGGCTTTTGTCCGTTGGATGTATTGTTTACCCTGAGTCCTGAGGCATTCATTTGAGATGATAATCAGCTCTGTTAAAAGAATACAATTTCATCTTGTTTGATGGAATGTTTTTTTTTTAATTGTTTTAGAATTTGGTACAATATTTAGTTAGTGAATCAAAATGTAAACTGTGTAATTGTTTCAAAGGAGACCAAATATAATACAATTAGAGAAGACATAAATGTGGTCAGTGTCCTATATAAATAAAAATTATATACAGAACTTACACAAGCTTTCAACATGGTCTGTTTTCATTAAAGCTAAGGACAGCAGCAAATTACTTTGGTCAGCATCTATGAAATTTCCGTATGTTTATTCTGATTTTCAGTTGATAATTCCTGCAGCTTTTATTTTTCCAGATGAATGTTTTCTTGCACAAATAATGACAACTGTATTCCTGTTGTTCACTCACTGGCTGTTTACATACCTGTAGCTATGAAACTCAGTAATGAGGAATAGTTACACACGACGTAGATTAGATATAAAGAAGAATTTTTTCATGGCGAGGTTGCTGGGCACTGGAACAAGTAGCCCGGAGAAGCTGTGGATGACCCATCACTTGAAGTGGTGGAGATCACGGTGGATGGGGCTTTGAGAAACCTGGTCTAGTGGAAAGTGTTTCCATTTTATCAATGAAAAAAATGTATCAGAAGCTTTTCTGCTATGGAAGAAGTGGAAGCACAGAATGCCCTTTGTTAGGAGACTCAGAAATCCCTCAACCAAATGAAGAAAATTAGTATGGCAACCCCGGGAGTACTATTATTGACCCATTGAGATAATTTCTCAGCAACTTGGTTCCTCTTTGGGGAAATATAGGTTGGGATTGTTTCCATTTTCCAAGAATTGGAGTCTTAAAGGCAGGTTGTCTCTGAATTCTACACAACCACGGTGACTGGCAGTCTTTTTTTTTTTGCACTCTACTCAATTGAACACTGGGACCAAAAACCTCTGATGATCATTTGAGTTCTGAAGGGGTTGTTACGCTATAGGTGTATTTTCCGAGGCTCTATGATCTCTTGCAAGTGTTTCTATTCACAGTTCGATTGTTGCCACTGTTCAGCTCTCCTGAGAATGATCCAACACATTTCTGTGTCTCAAAGTGCAAAGAGTACATTTTCCTGCAATTTTTTCACAGCATGTCAGCTGCCTCTTTTTATGCAGCAAAGCTGCAGCTCTTCTACACTGATGACTTCAGATGCTTGCAGAGCAAGCTTCAGATAATGCATCTGTGAGCAGGAATGGAAGGAAGGAAGCAGGGGTGGGAGAGCTCCTCTTTTAGAGGCAAAGAGCTGTTGCACGTTGTTGGTGTGCAGTTGAATCATATCCTCAGGCCATCACAACTACCGCTTCCTCCACAGTGTCATTCCCACTGCAGTTAGCTTTGATTGTTCCATTGCACCACTAGTAGCATGGCTTTTATCCAAAGACAACTCTGCATAGATAGAAAAATGAGAAGGGGTTTGAGAGGTTATAGGCAGGCTGAACACAGCGTGCTGACTCACACTTCAGTGCATAGGCAGAGCGCTGTGGCACAGAAAAGCTTGGGCAAGCTAAGCAGAACAACCCAATGTCTAAACCACAAGCTGGACAGACTCAAAGAATAAGTTCCAGCTTAATGTTAGGAGCGAGAAAAGAGAAAAATCACTGGGACTGGTGCAAGAACCACTAACCTTTAAGAGAGTGCTCAAGAAGATACTGAACTCATCTACGTGTAAAGTGTGAATACATCTACTGAGTTCTTTGAATAATGGGGATGAAGGTTGTTGGAATTACACTACTGTCTTTGTTTAATGTTGACAATAACATGGTGAAGAAAATTAGAAAAACACATTTCAGAATGAAACAGAACATGCAGCTCAGTTCCAGGCTTCATGTAAGAGTGTGATCCAGGCATATACCAGACAAGGAGAGCTTGGAGTTCACAAAAGTTGGAAATTATTAATGTTCAGGAAAACAGGACCTTGTAAGTAACCTGTGTCAGAGAGAAACCTGTCATCATCAGAGAAGTTCTGCTATTAGTTTTAAAAGAATATCCACAAGATTATTTTTCTGGATAAAGAAGGTCTTTTAGGCCATGCTGGATATTAACTCAAGCACACAAAACTACTAATTCCGGATATTGGTAAGCTGGAAGAAAAGTAAGGATTGAAAGTTCTGCTGCATAGTCAGGCAAAGGTGATCTGTGGCCTAATGTAGTAGTGTAGAAGTTTAGAGAAACCCAGCAAAGCAGCTATAATTTTTTTAGCTGTAATTGATTTTATAATTTGATATTTGTATAATGCACAAAAAGTACGTCGTCATGAGGGAACAGACTTTATTGAGAATCATGTCACATCCCATTTGTTGCATATCTTATGCAGGCTTCCTTGAAAAAGGTTTTCTACTAAGACAAATGACTACATGATGATTAAAAGAGCCCAGTGACCCAGTAAGACTGAAAGCATCCACATACTTTTGGTTAACCAAGAAAGAATAAATGTCAGAACTTTTCTTGCAGAATTATCTCTGTTTTAAGCTTACACCAAACTTCTACAGCTCAACAGCTAAAATAAGTAAAAAATACATAACCTGGTTATGTGTTTTATATATTATATATAAAATTTATGTATATATTATGTCCAGGACATTGAGCTTACTTTCTCTACTACAAACAAGAGCTCATTTGAGCTGCTCTGAGAGTGACCAAGAAATGTCCTCCTCCATTCCTACAAGTTACACTGCTGTTGTTTCTGTGTATCCATTTTGGTTGGGTTTTCCGAGCCTACACAGGTAAACAGCTTCAGTCTGTGGGATAAAATACAATGGATGAGCTTGGTGATCCATCTAAACTACCCTCTTGGCACAGAAGTAGTTTCAGGAAGAGCTGCCTGATGTTACATGGTTGGCCCTGTGACTTTTGTACTACTGCTCACCACTTGCTTCTGAGAGCCCAAAAGGATTGCAGAAGTAAGCCAAGGGAAGAGCAGTGTTCATTCTGCAGTGGGTGATGAGTAAGTCCCACAAGACTTTTCTTCTGTTTCTTGAAGTAGAACATGAAAGTTATTAGGTCTTTAACTTGGTAATTTAACTTGAGGCTTAAAATGCCAAAGGATGAAAGCTACAATTCAGACATAATGAACTTTCCAGTGAACTTGAACTTTGATTTAAAATATAATAAATATTGGCTTGAAATATTTAGTGGAGTCTCTGCTGTCCTTTTGTCTACCTTTCTCCTTCGTCTCTCATTTTTCTATGCTCTGTTCCTCTTCTGAGAGGGTCTCCCACTCCTGACTGAGGGTATTTGGAGCTGTGAGACCCAGAACACGGGGTCACAGCTCTGCCAGGCAGAGTAGCTGTGCAAGTGGAAGTGACTGCTGCCCACTGAGCTCACAGACCCCCTTCTCCAATGGATGCAGCTACATGGAAAGCAGCCTCTTGCTCCCACAGTTACACAATTGCCAAAAAACTGTACTGAGTGAGCACGCAGGGCCATGATGAGCTCACCCAAGGACAGGGATGACTCCCCAAAGGCAGTGTCCTGCCAGACAGCAGGGACAGCATCAGGGCTGTCACCTTCTGGCCAGTGGTGCCTGCCTTGTGTCCCCCTGGGCCTGCAAGAGATTTGGAAGGGTCAGGAACATCCTTGCAGCTCTGCCAAAAAAGGAAACATTTTCCAGTTTTAACCTCTGGAAACAGACAATGTGCACGGCTACCTGAGGGAGATGGGGCGTCCCTAAGAAAGTCTGTACTTCTGCTGAATGTAGAAATTTTAAATGCTTCCTTTTCAGCATGAAGAATGCTTTAAATCCCCAACTCCGTAAGTATTTAAGCTTCATTTTCTTTCCTATGTCCCTTCTTTTAGCACAGAGAGAAACAACTGTCACTGGTTTCAGTTAACCTATCTTCATATTTCAGTCATTCAATATTTACATTTTTTACACTTGTTTTCTTTTCTGAGTATTTCATGTGGTAACAACTCATCCCAGAAATTAATGAGGAAAAAAGTATCATTCTGGAGTAGACACAGAGACTCTGAATATTTCAAAAACTTCAGTACATCAGTGCATTTAAAATTTAGATTTATTTCTTAACTTGGTTTAACTGGCAGTCCTAAACCACCTTATTTTATGATACATTATTCCCACCAGAAATATTCAAGTTGTCACAGGAGTTTATTTTAGTTTGCAAACATAAGAACCAGTGAAATAGGTAAATAGACTTCACTGGCAGTGAAATCCCATTCACTCACATTAGCTAAGGCTTTTTACTGCATTTAGATGTTGTCTCAGGCTTTGATTTCTTGCTATTCTGTGCTCAGATCTGTTCTAAGTGCCTTTTCCTGCTTGCAGATAAGAACATGCAAAAATATTTGCAATATCAGGATGTGATCCAGATTTTCAGAAAAAAAATAGTGGCAAATGTACATTTTTGAAAGTACCTATTAATAAACTTAAAAATTGGTAATTTCCAATCAAACAAACTCACAGCCTTATGAACCCTGGCAGATGTGTTGCTGGGGGTTCTTTTCAGCTGGCACCTGAACTGACCTCTTTGCTCACTTTCTTCCTACTGTGTTTTATATTATGTCTATATTTATATTATATATCCTGTAATTTAAACACATCATACAAAGAATCACTCCTCCCCATTCAAACATGCCAGTGAGCAGGATACATTTTTTATCAAACAACTACCCAAAACAAACATGTCTAAGAATTAATGAAGACATTATGTCCCAAAATAAAACCAGGAGAGTTCAATATGACAAAATTACTGCTCCCCATCCTCTGATAATCAATCCTGACAACTTCCCCATCGCAAAACTAATTCTTTGGATTCCTTATGTGCCTAAACCCCTGATGAAACACCATTTTGCCTGTTTGCACCATGTTCTTCTCACCAGTTTCTATAAATATTGCCCATGTGCACTCAGTGGTACTGTCTGTAACACAAAACCAGTGGGAGCATTCCAAGTTGCAAAGCTATCCATTGGCAACCTGTTTGGACAGAGGTGTTAAGAAAGGAGGCTTTGTTCTTTATTTTTTAAACCCTAGATGGCATTGCTTCCTCCCCCTGCCCCCCAGGGAAAACTTGAAGATGAAACTTGATTAATGTCAGAGAAGAATTAGTGGCTTGCAAGTTTTGCTATGACTTGGTAGGCCCTTAAAAGCCTTTCCTGTGAATCTTAACTCTCGAGTGTGCCACCAAGCCTTTGGTTTGTATTCCTCTGTCTGCAGCCCCTACACTTCTCCATGCACCAAGGAATTTCTGAAGCACTATTGGTGGAATGGTTTCCTTCAGGATTTCTTTAACGAACGCTAAAGCTACGGGTGATAGATACTATGATGCAGAATATTTGTTACATAAAGTGCGTGTCCTCAAGATGCTAATGAGCGTGGATACATCCCTGGACCTTTCCTTCCACAGCTGATTCTCTTTCTTTCATCACATATATTCATGAGCTACAGCAGGAACCAGAACAAGCTATGAGGCAGGAAGGAACTATACAACCGCTTTTCCCCAGGGCCCTTTCCCACAAGAAGAGAGGGATTGGGTTCCTCTCTTTATCATATAGCAGGAGCCAGAGCCAGTAGGGCATTGTCCAATTAAAATTAAATAGCAGCTGTTGACAGTTGCTTGTGGGCTAAATTGGTTCTGTGGGGAATAGCTCATTAGAGCCGGCATCTCCATGAAGAGCTGATTGTGTCCTGGGCGCGGGGGCTTCTAAGGCTGGAACCTGCCTTGGGTCCACACCAGCGTTACGTGCAGCGTTTGGCACTGCCACGCTCGCTGTCACGGGCCAGACTTTTCTTCTCCTACCTCAGTGTAAATCTCAGTAAAAATAAACGCGCCGTTCCCAGACAGGCTGCTCATCTTCCCCTACCTTGGAGCAGCACCCCTGGCCTGACCCGCAGCACGGCGGGGGAAAGGGCTGAGGCGAGACGCGTCCCCTGTCTTGCTTGGCCCCTTTGGCCGAGCAGAGGACGGGCTGGCTTCTCCCGGGGGAGTCCCGCTGGACCGAGCGCCGCGGGGCCGGGCCGGGAGCAGCTACCTTGGCTGCCCGGGAAGGGTGAGGCTCCAGTTCGGGCAGCCACAGGTAGGCGGCGGCCTCCTGCTTTTCCCAGGTTCGTGGAGGTTCCCCCCCCCACCCCCTTCCCTCCTCCTCTTTTTCCAGCTCTCGCTTTCCGGGTTGGCAGTTTGGTGCGTTCAGAAAAGTGCCTGCAACGGCGCGGGGTTCCCCAGGTGGAGCTGCTCCGGGCTTTCTCTCCCCTCCTCCTCTGGCTGGCTTTCCTCCTTTGTGGCCGCATCCAGGGCGCTTCAGTCCCCCTCCCACGCTTCCTCTTTCCCTCCCTCCCCGCCTCATCCTCACTTCGGGGAGAGAAAGCCGGGCTCTTTCCTGTCTCCCGGCCGGCCCGGCTCTCACCGCGCCCGCCGTGCGGCGGTGCTGCGCCCCGCTCCGCTCCCCCTTCTCTCCTCTCCCCTCCCATCCCCTCCCATCCCTCCTCCCGGGGCCGCTCCCGCCTCCGGGGGCCACTCCCGCACATGGGCGCCGCTCGGGGCTCCCCCTGCGCCCAGGCGGCCGCGCCCCCCCAGCCCCGCAGCGCCTAGCCCGGCCGCCCTCCCTCCCGCCCCGATTCATTTGTTGTTGTGCTGTTCTCTCTCTCTCCCTCCCTCTCCGCTCCCTGAACTTTTGTCACCGCGGCCGCTGCGCCGATGAAGACTTTTCGCGCCGGGGACGCCTAGCTCTCCCCGCCGCCCCTGCCGCTGCCCTGCCCCGCGCTGCTCCCCGTCCCCGGCCGCGATGCCGTTCCCCCTGCGGACCCTGGAGCCGCTGAAGCTGTGCAGGTTGGAAGAGGCCGGCGGGGATGGCGCGGAGCGGGGCGGCCCGGCGCCCGGGGACCACGCCGGGACGGCGGAGGGGGGCGGCGGGCGCCGCCGCGGCACGGTGCCGCTCTTCGGGACGCTGGAGCAGGTCAGCTCGTACGCGCTGGTGTCGCTGCTGATGCAGCTCTCCGACCTCTCCCGCTGCGCCGGCGACATCTTCGGCGGGATCCTCAGCGAGGCGGACTCCCTGTGCCACCGCAACGCCCGGCTCCAGCGCCGCCTCGGCGCCCTGGAGGAGCTCCTCGCACGCCTCGACCACCGCAAAGTCAAGATCCGTAAGTACCACCCTGCCCGGCGCTGCGAGCTCCTCCGGGACGGTGGCGGGGCGGCTCGGGGAGCGGGAGGACCGCGGGAGGGCGGCCGCCCGGTGGCGGAGCTGTTGGCGCGGCAGGCGGGGCTCTAGTTTGTGATTTATTTGAAAATAGAAAGGGAAGAGGGACACCTAAGCATCCCCGTATCCCTTTTTCCGTACTCAGGGGCGGCGGCCGCCCCCGGGCCCGCCGGTGCCCACGGGCTGTAGCGCGGCGCTGCTCATCCCCCTCCGGGACACACGGCCCCGGCTCCGTCCCGGTGGCTCCGGCCCGGGATGTCGCCGGAGACATTACACTTCATCTCCAAGTCGGCGTGCGGGACCGGCGGCTGCGGGTGTTCCCCCGGTGCTTCTGTGCGGCCGAGCCCTCACCCACCGGGGAGAGAACGTGTCCGGGGCCGGGGGGCGCCAGCACCGGGAGCTGAGAGCGCTGCCATCCCGGGGGAGTTTGTTTATATGCTTATGCTGGGTATGCGCTAGACTTGGGATCAGCCGAGCTTCTGACAGTTCAGCCCACATGCCTGATTAATTCTTTTGTACGTGCGTGGAAAGACCTCAGTAAATAGAAACCTGGATGTATTTTGCAGCTGGTTTTGTGTCTCTCGATTCTCTCGAGCTTCTGTTCTTTGTGCAGAGCTGGTCTCAAACTTTGAAATTTCAACTTCATACGGAGCCCAGGCAGCAAGATGCAGATTCGGCCTCGGATTCCTAAGTACTGGCAGCATGGGAGGCTGTTCCTAAGTTTTTTCAGAGCTTGTAAAGTGCCCCTTAGAAGTGACTAATTGTGCACCTACACAGAGCTGTAGGAAAAGGTGGTTTGGTTTTTTTTCTGAGCTTGGTCCAACTTTGGAGAAAGGACCCAGTAAAAATTGCATCTGGTACGTGAAGTTTTGTTTATAAGAGACCAAGCTCCCCACAGACAATGTGGGAGATGGCTTGCAACATCAGCTTGGCTTTCTCAATGTGCTGGAAACATTCAGGAACCCAAAGAATTGTGTTGCAACTTTTGTGGCAGCTATAGAAGGTGTAAGCCCAGCATAAATAGGGTTGTTGCTCAGAGACCGCCGACAGTTTTTTTCCCGACTGGAAGTAGAAAGCTTGCTTTCCATACAGCACACTTATGAGTGAAATTGATAAGGAAATAAGCTAATTGATATTTTCAGAAATAAGATTTAAAGGGTATTAACCCTGTATGGATAACTTACCTGTTTCATTGCAGAAGTATTCCTTATGGTATACTTGAGTATGTGATTTCTCTGGGGGAGGACACCTTCATCATCCATACCAAACCTTGTGGTTTTAAAGTGTGAGGCTAAAGTTTGTGCTAACCAATTTTACTTTTTTTAGGTGCTTTATAACTGAATGATAAATGGAAGGACAATTTCTTCCTCACCAGGACAAGTATAACCTTTCCTGCCAATATAGTCGCGTTAATTAGGCGTGGTATGGTGCTGTCACACTTGGAATGCAAGTGTGTTATTACTGAGGATACCTGCAGTATAGTGGAATATTAAATTAATTGCCTGATAGGAAGCAATATTTATTTATCTCTGTTTAAATAGAATGCTAATGATTACCATATACTGATGCAATGTATATAAAGGCAAGGGTGAAATAAGGCTACTGCTCACTGAAACCCTGAAATTCTAGGTGTCACACTCTTAGTGATTGTATTCTTTCTT
The DNA here is from genome assembly GCA_039654755.1 of Calcarius lapponicus. NCBI lineage: Eukaryota > Metazoa > Chordata > Aves > Passeriformes > Fringillidae > Calcarius > Calcarius lapponicus. Next base: position 62,987,411 of record CM077465.1, read on the forward strand.
AGTCATTCTTTTGCACAAATTATATATTCATGAATTGTTGGTGTTGTTGTTACAGCTCAGTTTTTCAGGCTAAGCCTGTTATTGCTTTTAATTTGATGGTCTTTGCTCTTGTGAGCATATGCCCAAAACAGAATGCAATTCTTATGTTTGGTTTTAAATTCTAAGTGTCATGTCTTCTGTTCATTCAGTTTTGCTACTTGCAATCTCATTGCTGTTGCTGCTATATTCACTTTTCAAAGATCTCGTTCATTTAAGTCTAAGAGAATTAATGATTATTTAGCTCTATTTTTTTTGTGTTTTGGTTGGTTGTTTGTTTTTGTTGTTTGTTGGGGTTTTTTGTTTTGTTTTGTTTGTAAAGGAAGGTTATTTTATTTACCTGTTCAGTCAGTAGGAATTGATGTGTAGGCTGAGCATATTGACATGAAACTGCCCATAAAGCCATGACAATTCCTATAGGCTTTATAGATACTGCAGTCTGCTCAAAGAGATCAGGTAGGATGCTCAGTTGCAGTTAAAGTCATGAACATCTCTGTTATACAAGCTGTCAAGACTTGTCTGCAAATTTAACCCTGTTCCTGACATTAAAGGGAACCATATGGAAAACAAGAAAAATGTTTGAATAATCCTGTCTTTGTTTGGGAGCAACAGCAAGGGGGATTTTTCCTTCCAATTTTTGAAGCCTCATGGAGAAAGCTGTTTGCTGGTGCAGGATGTAAGAACAACAAGGATCGTATAACTGCTTTTCCATTTACTAGGTTTTTACTAATCATAAACCTTTTCAGATATTGTAAACTACTGCACCTTTTGTGATGCACAAGTACACACACAGGTGCAGCATGACATTGTGTCAGATGACTTAATTTGCTCTTGCATTCAGGATGAGGGGATAGGACACTGTACACCTGCTTTTCAAATCACGGGTAATTTCTACTTGAATAAATGGCTTTTGTTCTCTTTGTGGGGCCCAGACAATAATTTCCTCTTACAACTGAATGTCCCAGAACAACTTTTGAGATCCCAGCATGATGTTGTATGGGAAGGACTAGAAGAAGACTCAAAAACTTCAAATCTGGATTACAAGCACTTTTTGGAAAGTAGCTGCAAACTGGCAGCTGGTAGAAGATATGCAATGTGTGTCCATGGTGCTTGGGAAAGTACATACTTTGAAATTGTGGGTTTGTGGTTTTTGTTTGTTTTTTTTTTTTTTACTTTTGCACTATCATAATTATGTTTCAAAGTAAAGTTTACATGCAGTACCCTTCAGATAAGAGGGGTCCATCAGTGTTTGTTCCTCGCTGAGCATGGGCAGGGGTGTGAGGGAGGGAAAGCAGGCAGAACAAAGCTCTTTGTCTTCACTCAGTCACTCTCTGCAGTCATTGACTGTGTTTGCTGCTCTGACTGTACAGTGTGTCCTTGTGTGTGTGTAGGATCCACATGCTCCTAGATCTAGATGTTAGAGTATGAATAGGTAAATGTGCCTCAGATGATCTCTGATGTTTCTCTTTGGTCACATACTCACTGGTATTCTGTAGGGAATGCATTAGTTCAAGGACATCCATTCACTGCTCCGCATGGGAGAGAACTTTCTGATGTGGCAAACTGGTTAAGGATGTGCTGTAGTGCAGTAGGTGCTATGTCTTTGCAACCCTTACTAGGGATAAACTTCCCCATGTCTGGAATTCAGCCATGCCCCTCAGCAGGGAGGCCTCCATTCCAAGGGTTTTGTACTGGTGTGCCACATGTACTCAGAGAGTTTAATTTCATATCTGCTTCAGCACTTTGAGGGCAGCTTTCAGATGTATGCAGTCTTGGTGATGGCTAAATTTTCAGATTCACTAGAATGACTGAGTTTTCAGATCCACTGGAATAACTCTGCTTTGTCTGGTATGGTTTAGCTCTCTCTAGTTTTTTGTTTACAGTGGTAGAGAAGTTTCTCGCTATATCCCCCAACTGAGAAACTTGTGCTTGACTTGATTTCAATGCAAGGCTATTTTTAAGGCCAGTTAGTGAAATGGTATCTTGACGTGTATTTGAGCTTTGCATAATGAGCGGGGTGTTGTGCCACAAGAAGGGACATCAAAATATGATGAGACACGGCCCTATGGGCTGATGACTGCTTTATAACTCATGGTGATGGGAGGCACTAATGGGTCAAGGTGCCTTATAAAATTCAAGTGTAGTATGCAGTACTTGTGACCTTAGTTCAGCTGCACTAGTCACATCTAGAGAATTAATTAGATTCAGTACATTTTTGAACAGTCTTTCATCAGGTTTTCATTAAGCTTATGTGTGTTGCTGTTTTGCATGATGTTTTGTCATATGTTTCCAGCATCCAGCTGCCATAATGTGTTTTACACCATGGGACTTGCCTAACAAGGCAGTGTGCATCTGTAGCTGTGACCTAGCATCAGGTGATAGAGTTTTTCATCACTTTTGGTTCTCAAATGTCAGGGTGGGTGAGGACAAGTGCCTCTTTGAAGTGATCAGAGCTCGTCAAAAGGCATATGATGGCTGCAGAGAAATCTTGCATGAATTACAAGGCCAGCTCTTGGGAAATGCTGTGGGGCCTTAAACAGTCATTGTTTTTGTAGGGCATGAAGAAGGACATTTTTTCCATTAATATTTGTCTTCTGCCATCTGCTGTTATTTATGCAAAAAATATTATTGCTGTTCTTTTCTGTAAATCCCAATGGTTTGACAGACTGGAAGGCTGTTCCTTCCATCCTCTCTGCTATTTATTTTAAAGTCGATCTGAAGAGATGATTTGAGAAAGATGCTGGGAGCTTAACCTAATGACAACTTCTGGTTCAGTGTCTCCACTAGCAGGATGGGGTTTGGCCAGTTGAACCTCCTGTTTTAACAAGGAGCTGATTTTGTGGGAGGGAGGAAATGCTACCTCCTAATTAGTGTTGCTTAAAATCCTTCAGTGTTCGATTTTAAAGGCACAGCATAATAATTTGATTTTGATGCACAATGTCTATACATATGTATGTTTTTGTTGGGTTTTTTTCCCCCTCCAAGTTTAAGGACATTAATGCAAGAGAGCTGAGGGCATGGGGAGTAAGGCTTTCTATTTGTCTGCATTATGGAAGGACAATCCAGTTTACACTTCATCTCCTGCTCTTTTGTTTAGTAAGTATTTTCCACTCTTTGTGTGCAAGGCAGTACTGGAGCACATTTCCTGCTTTAGCTGAACAGGAAGCTTTATTCAGCTTATTCCTAGGGAAACCCCTCCTCCATCCCAAGCCACCAAAAGTGAGCATTATTTGAGACAATATCAGCAGTAGGCAGGAGATGAAGGGGCTGGCTGGCTTTCTATAGTTTCTGGTATGAGGACAGAGAATACAAGATATTCATCATCCTGCAGCAATAAGAAGAATCCTTCTTCAGAAAATTGGGGAGAAAAAAAAGTCAAACAACACACACCCCCACAAAAGAAAACAAAACACCACAACCAAAATCCCCAAACTAACCACCAAAACCACAGTGTGCTCATGAGAAAGCTTTGGTGAGAAAAGACAGGATTTTAGGTGAAGAAAAGATAGGCTTTTAGGTGACGAACTCTGTTCTAGCACTATTTGGGAGCTACAGTTCATCCATGATTACATGTGCTTGAGGTGACTGCACTGTGGTACTTCTCTCTGTTGCTCTGCAATACGAAGATTGAACAGCAAAGTTCAACCATGTTAAACAGTTAATTCCTAAGTTCCTTCCCCCTGGGAAAGAAAAGAAGAAATTTTCTCTTTAACCCTGTTGTAATTATTCAGTTTGCTGCTCAGAAGCAATATAACTCTTGTTTTATTTAGCTAGTGCAAGACTAATTATCTGTGGAGATTCAACCTGATCCAAAGGAGATTTCGTTTGAAATAAGCAGGAAGAAAGTCTGAGTTAGAAAAAGATTTCCCATGGCAATGGTGGGCCAAGTTGTTGTCCTGCTGAGTGGCAAAGCTCCAGCTGAATTCAGTTTGATGAGGGTTTGGCTTGCTTTTCCGAAAACAGTTGACACTCTTTGGCTGAAATGTAGAGCTGCTTTGTACATGGCCCAGAACCTATTATACACCACCTACGAACGTTTATTTCCGTGGAACTTATGAGTGGCTTGATCATTCAGGAAAACAGTGTTTAGGAGAGGTAGTTAATGAATTAAACATACTTGTATTTAGTTGTTTTCAATTAGGATCTATTTTGAAGGTTGCTAGATATTTTAGGATGCACTAAAATGTCCTCAGAAGTTTTTCTTCCTATTAGTATTGGCACACTCTCATCTTGGTTGAGTGCAGGCTAGTAATCTTGGTCTTGTGGGCTTCTCTCTAAGCTAATATGAATCTCCTCCAGAAGAACAATTTTTTGGATAAGCCTATTAACAAACATAGAACAACACAGTGGAGAGCCACTGAAATTCCTCAAACCCTCTATCCTGGAATTTAAATCAGCCTCTAATCAACAGAAAGTGGGATCAGGCTTTCAAGGGGGGTTGGGAGCAGCTTATCCTACACATGCTTAGTGTTCCCTGCATCTTCCACTGAAGTGTTTGGTGCTGGCTGCCCTCAGCCATGGGGTACTTCATTTAATGTTGCCCAGGCCAGATTCATTGTGGTAATTCCTGGCCTTTTCCTGTGTTTCTGGATGAAGGAGCAGCAATTTCCCTTTCCTTGTCTTCCTTTTTTATCGCCTAAATGCTCAAATAAATGATAAAATAAATGATGGCATGTTCTTTGCTTCCTGTTATCTGGAGCACTAGTGCAGCAGAAACAGAAAGGGGGATTGGGAAACAGAAAGAATTAAAAGACACACATTGAAAGCTTGGCAATTATGCAAAGCCCCAGTTTCTTTTGTAGTCCTAAACTAGCTATCAGCAGGCAAGATCAAAGCTGTCCACCCTAACAGTTAACAAGATCAATTAAACATGCTAATTAAATGTTGTTCTTGGCTGTTGGTTGGATAGGAAACCTGCTGGTTGGATGGCAGTCTCCAGAAAGCCTGGATGTCATGCAATTTAAGAGACTAGAAAAAATATTTTGCTACCTGTGGGTTTAGCCCAGATTAATGTGGGTGGACTTTGCAAGTTGTTTGTACTTATATCCTACCATATTTTAGTTGGGTAGGGCTGCTTCTGGCTTCGGGCTGTCATGGGTTTTTTCTCTTTGTCATTTGTAAATTATGGTGGTTTAAGTTAGGCTGTTTTTATTTATTTATTTATTTATTGGCCTCTTGTCCTTTAATCAGCATTGTGCATATGAGATTTCATTGCCCTTCAAGAACTAGGAGTAGTTAGAGTGTAAATGTATAAGGTCCAATGAATGTGATTGAGCTTCAGGCACTCTGCAGTCTGGAGGCAGGGTAGTTACTCCTGCAGAGAGAGGCAGAACCCAGTAATTGCTTTTCTATCACTCTTCTGGGTAGTTACCCTGTTGAAGCCACTGGATGATACAGTTTTTAGGTTAAGACCTGATTAATTTTTTTTTAGTTCCTTCCTCTTGTTTTCTCCTCCTTGTTTTCTTTAGTAGTTTTGACTCCTCACTCACCCCAGGTGTGCTCTGAGCTGCCTCTGCCTGTTCTGAGATGTGACAGTCCCAACGTCTGCACCTCACCACCCATGTCACTTGTTAAAACTCAGCATTTTGCCTTACTCAAACACCCTTACACAACACCCTCTGCAGGCCTGATAGTTGGTTGGGTCAGTGAGAAAGGAGGTGAGGAGACAGGGAAGGGTGAAATTTGATGGAGCTTCTGGCTTTCTCCTGTCAACCCCCCTCATCCCTCTATTTCACAAATCCTTGGTGTTAGCCCCAGTGTAAGGCCCTCCTGCCTGGGGTTGTGGCACATAATAACTGAGTATGCCCCTTTCTTCATTTCTCTTGCTTCCCTTCCAAACATGTCCATTGCTCTGCTATAGGGTATAAAGCAAGCACAAAACCATTTACATCATTACAGTGGTGGAAGTGAGAATATCAAGGTATTACTTGAAATTAAAAAACCCTCAAAGGAACTGACTTTAATGGGTGTCTGTGGCTGAATTCTTACAACTTTCAAACTTAGAGGACATTTTAATGTTTCAGTAAGTTTAATTTCCCTAATGTGAGAAGCAGCTCTGTCTTAATTTGAAATTTGACACCTTGATAACAAGTAGATCTGTTGAGTTGATTGGACATTCCTTTTACTGTAATTGGGCTGTAGTGTAGCTAACCAAATTTTAATTAATCTAAGATTGTAATTTTTTAATTAACTTAGCTCCTACTTTTCAGAGATTTGGACTAGAGCAGCTGCCTCCTGAAGTATATTGGAACTATGGATGCTATCTGAAGAACTGAGCCACTTTGTTTTTTCTGCTAGCACTAAATGCAAATGTTAATCATAATGGAAAAATGACAGCAATTTCAAGCATATTGAGTAATAGTGACAATGGTGGGATTTTTTTCCCTGGTTGAGCAACCAATTGGAAAATGAAAACAAGACACTTTTACAGTATGTTTTAAATGGTAATGTGTTGTACTTGAATGCTCTTCTTTCTTCTTGGTCCTCCCAATTTTTTTTTTTTTTTTTTTTTTTTTGGTGTCAAAATCCTGGCTACAGAAGAGCTCTCGTCAGCTTTTAACTGGTGGGATAAATATTGCCACTCACTGGCTTATATACATTCTTTGTGTCTGGCTGTTACATTTGTAAAGTTTCTCAAAATCTTGGGTTTGAGTAAGAAAGCAAGCCCAGTCTTTCTCCTTGCAAATGCTATCTGTCTTTTGTTTGCTACTTTAGCAAGTTTTAGCTTTTGGCCGCAGATGGAGTTTGCTTAGAGGAAGCTCAGCAGGATCCAAGATGAGTGCCTTGTGGGTTATCTCTAGTGGCACCTTTTGTTCCTGCTGCATGGAAGGGAAGAGCTCCCAAGCAAGTGGTGTTGGCTTTCCCTTCCTGTTCTGTATCTAGCTCATGGTGAGTAACTGAATCTTCTTGGAATGACTGAGAAACCAAGTGATGCTTGACTAATATAACATCGTTAAAAGTTAAACAGAAAATATCAAAATGTTGTTAGCCACATTGTCCTTAGAGACACTTAAAACATTTTGAAGTAGAAAAAAGAACCCAATACCAGGAAATGGGAACAAGCTCTTACAAAACTTTTCATTAACTGTGGTGTTTGATCTTCAATTTAGAAGAAAGATAGCACATGCAAACTTGATTGATAACACAGCAAAATCCATCACCCATTATTCTGGACATGATGCAAATAAAATCCTTTCTACTATAATTTTGAATTATTTTTCTTTCCTCCAATATATGTCCTAAACACTGAAAGCATTTATTTGCAGAAGTCCAAGAACCCAAGAATTTCTGAAAATTATTACGTGGTAAGATTGAAGATAAATGTTCATCTGTATATGAACAGTAATGCAATTAAGTACATGGTTTAGCCTCCTTTATACTATTTTGATTTGTACTGTTGGAAACACGGAGGCCTTCTTATGTGAACTTTAGGATTTTTAAATATGAGAAAGAAATATGTTTGTTCCAGATTTGTTGTGAGGAAGAAAGAATGAAAATACAGAAACGTTCATAAATAAGTCTTGGTGTGTTAGTTTAGATTCAGTTTCCTAAAAGTTGTTCATTGAGCTATTTCCTTGTTCTATTACAATAAAGGTAGGAGGTCACTATGTAGTTCCTCCTGCTAACTTTATTTTAATAATGTGTATGTGACAGAAGATCATGTATTTTAGGGTATAAATATACTTACCATAAACTCATTCTGCATGGCTGAATGCATGCCGAAGGGAATGGCTATGGCAGGAAACAGAAGGGTGATAGTGGGGTTAGAACTGAAAGGTTTTGCACCAGCTGCATTCGCCACCTTGCTGGAAGCCCAGATATGGGAAACTGGTACGGCAACAGATCTCCGTGGGGCCAACACCCTTCCTGCTATCTCTGGCTGCTGCCCTGGCAGTGGGGAGCATGTGCAGTCCTGTTGGGCAGGCTGGGGCAGCCCGAGCCCTGCAGGGAGCAGTCCCGTGGAGGGGGGCCCTGACCCCGTGGGGCTGCAGCTGGGCTCAGCTCCGGTTGTGCAACGCCAGCCAAAGTGGCTCTGCCTCTGCGCTTCGGAAACCACGGGTGGCATCCAAGGTGCAGGGTTTGCCTTGTCCTGGGGAGGCAAGCAGGATCATAACAAGGGTAGTTTCAATGTAAATACATGATTGCAGTTGATTTTGAAATTACTGTTGCTGTTATAATTGTATAATAATTACGAAATACATAGAATTGTAATCTATAATCGTGATCTTTACCTTCGGGAAAGAAAGGGAAGCTGGAGAAAATGGGGCAAGCATGCGTCAGTTCTCTTGCCCTGCCTTGTCTTGATGGTCAGTAGTAGGACAGGGCTGCCCTTCTCCAAATCTGCATGCCGAGGAGGGAGACTGTGCTCGCTTATCCTGGAAGGATGAGTTAAAGGAAGATTAAATTGCAGTGTTGGCCTGTTTGCGATAACAAATTTCCTTAAAACATTGGGAAGCACTTACACAGCACAGCCACAGTGCAGATTGAAGTGTGATTTAGAAGGCTCTTTGCCCTGAAAGAGTCTAGTCATAACACATGTGAGTGAATCCAGAAGATGGTAATTTAGTTAAGTGTGGCTTAAAACAGTCTGTTTTGAAGAATCCAAAGTTTCACAACAGTTACGGGCTTTTTTGAGGTCTAGAGGAAGAGCAGGTAATTAGAAATCCACAGAGTGTTTGCCTGAGGTGAAGAATACCAAAAAAACATACAGCTCTTGGTGCTTTTTAGTTTGTCGTGTTACAAAAGCCTCTGTTTGTCCATATCTGTTACAGAGACATTGTGTCTACTGGATGGTAATGAAGACTAAAACCATCTGCAGTTCTTATTATCTTGCCTGCTCCCACTCATTGCTGAGTTTGGCTTGAATTCTGTAATTTGTGATGTCCCCTCTGAAGAGTGTGGTATGTAGCATGGGAGGGGAGTGCTCTTCAAGGCGTGTTGTTTTGACCCTGCTCCTCTAACTGAGCATGTTTTCCTCTCCCACCCCTTTTCCCAACACATAAAATACAGTAGCTTTTTCTTTACAAAACATTTTTTTACTGTTAGTAACCTTGCTGACAAATGATGAAACTTGCTGCAGTCTGGAAATAGCTGCAGCTTGTAAAAGGTAGGATGAAGAGTGGGTAATTTAGCATTGTACATAGAGATAATGTGCTGCAGGTTAACACATCAAATATTTAAATGATTTAAATGCATTGTGTAGTGCAACTGGTAGAGAAATGAATTAGGTCATGATAGACAAAAGCTTGTCTTCTTTTGAGCTCCTGTCAGCTTGGCATGTTTGTGCTCCACTGGTTTTATCACTAGTTATGTCTATGCACATATGGTATTTCTAATTTAGATTAGTATTAGTGGCTTGTAAAAATATGAATAAAGTTAATCCCAAAGACAAATGAAAGCATGGGCATATTTCTGGAACTTTGAATTTATTAGGGAGAACTCCAGAATATCTCAGCTTTTAATAAAAACAGCCAGTTGGAAAAATGACTGACTAACAAAAGGCAGATAGCACCAAATAGCAAGTGCAGGTATGAGCTCTGTATGTGAACACTGAAGTGTCACTCACTGTCAGCCTGAAAGTTGTGCATGGTCATGGTTAGCAAAAGAGCACAGCCTCCACTTACAGGGTGTTATAAAAGATACTTTAACTGTGCTGTGTTACCTTTCTCCCCCTGCCTTGGTGGCTGTTGTTGAAGCTGAGACAGTGAGTTTGAATGGAATGAAACTTTTCAAGGGAGAGTTCTTGAGGCTGCTTGAGTAGTCACCCAAGGTCCTGTCTTGAAGCGTTGCAACCGAATGGGTAAACCTATAGTGTGTTCCCATGGGTCCACGTGTTGAGCTTATCCAGATCCCTCTGGATGGCATCCTGCCCCTCAGGCGTGTCAACCACACCACTCAGCTTGGTGTCTGTCACCTGCAAAGTTGCTGAGGGTGCACTTGATCCCTTCATCTTTGTCACTGATGGCATTAAACAGAACTGGTCCCAGTATGGCCCCGCTTGTCACCGATCTCCATCTGGACATTGAGTTATTGGGCACTAGCTTCTGTCTGTGGCCACCTAATCCAGCTTCCTACTCAGGACAGGCTGAATGGGAGCCAGGTGCTGAGGGCTGTGTGCATTTGGGTTTAGAATATCTCCAAGGATGGAGCAATCAGAACTCTCATAGTAAAACTGCTTTTCCATGTGCTTAAATGGAGTTTCATGCATTACAGTTTGTTCTCATTGCCTCTTGCCAAAGCATTGTAACCACGAACACGGATAACTCCTTACTGGAAGGCTGTCCAGGAGAGGTACTAGTGGGACCCAAGATGAACAACAACTTGATCAAGAGAGCTGGGATGCTCTGAGGCATTTGGTAAATGTCTGTCCTGGTTTTGGCCAGGACAGGGTAATTTTTAGATAGGAAGGTGTGTGGCTGGGACCCAGATGTTTTTCTGTACCACCTCAGGCCATTGCTGCAGGCAGGAAGAAAGGGAACTCTCTCTCTCCTGGGGAGAAGAGGTTTTCCCAGTTAAGAAAAGGTGGTGAGGGAAGCTGTCTGGTATTTGCTTATTGTCATGGGCTATCCATGTAAATAGTTTCTTTGTCTTATTCCTTTTTTTATTAATATTGGTGCTGTTTGTTTTCTTATCTCATTGCTGTTTCCAGTTAATTGTTCTTATCTCCACCTGCGCCTCCAGTTGGAGTGAAGGGGGGAGCAAGCTGTGGTGTGGTTTTAGCAGGAGTACTAAATTGGAAAATACCATTCCTAAACTGTGACTGCGTCTTAGCGCATTTATTTGAAAAAGGATGGGCAAGGGAAGGTGTTAGTTAATCAAGTTAGAGAGCTGGGGGCCAAAAATCACACTCTAAAAATTAAAAATAATATTTTTTATTTTTACTTATAATTATTTACTTGAGGACTTCTGACCTTGCAGTGCTTCTTGGGAAGAGCTTTAATACTCTCCATAAAAATACCTATTGTTTCTGTTGAAAGGAGAGGTAATAAACTTGATCCCAGAAAGATGGAAACTGTCTCCAGTGGAGAAAGTGGAAACTGTTTCCAGTGTCTCACCTTACAGATCCTGCTGGCAGTGACTTCTTAGGGAGTGAAAAGCATTCACTGTGTGCAGGAGGAGTCCTGAACAACCCTTCCGCATGCTTAAGAATTTCAGCAGCGGCTTCTCTTTGAAATTCTGACAAAGATCCTTGGCTGGGTTTTTGGAAACTGTCTAGGATCTAGGTTACATTGCCACAGTTCCCTATTTTTTTGCTTGTTGATGGGAGCTTTATTAAGGAGGATGGAAAACATACCATATAGTTCTGTTCTTCATCTTGCTTGGGGCGAGCAAGTGAACTCCAATGAGAATTCCAGGAAACACCTTTTTGATCATCCACAGCAGCAGTTGATCAAATAAAGCAGTTCCTCAGTTGCTGCTAATTAAACACATTTTCCTATCCTTCCCCCAAGTAAGCAGCCCTTCAGGCTGACTTAATTGCTAGGGCTGTGTAAGTGAAATGGTACTTTAGAAGAAAGTTGTGATTTAAGGGCCAAATCCAAGCTATTGGAGAGAAATAGTTTTAAAATGTTTTTGCTAGACTGCAGAATTATCTGGTGTTTTACATAACTTATAACTTACATACATGGATGGCAAACTATCATTATACATTTTTTTTCCCAGTGCAAGTTCATAAACTCTTGTTAAAATTGTCCAAATTCACATGGAGGAAGCCAAACTGGCATTCAATACAGCTATATTTAAAGCTCTTGGCAGGACTTTTCCCATATGAAAGATGTTATATGTAAACTCTTGGAATAAAACTCAGAGTTTTGTGATGACAATTCTAAAGACTGCCAGATCATCAAAAATTAAGAGATTTTTAAATACTAGATGAGAGTTCTGTGTCAGAGTTCTCTTGTCTTACACTGTCTTTCTGTTGTCCATGTAAATTGATTTTTCTTACAGCACCTCTGGGAAATATCCATTGGATAAGCTTGTAATCTCAGGTATTTGGCACCTCTGTTGCTTTCTGCCATGGAATCCTGCAAAAATGGGGTTCATTGAAAAGTCTGCTCTTAAGTATCTGAGAGTAATGAATGATTTTTCTTTTTTTTTCCTCCCAATATTGTGTTTCTAAGGAGAACAGTTATAGCCTGTGGAATACATCCTGTTTTCTTGGCTGCAATGAAACCCTTGCTTTTTGTTGGTAATACCTACTATTTTTCTTCTTTGTGGAGGCTGCCAACATCTGACCCAGGACTTCTTAAAGACAAAGGCTAATAGAGATGTGTTCCTTTGTTTTGCACCAGAGAGGAAAAGGTTGGGGTTTTTTCAACCAGCTAGTTTTCCCTGTGGTGCTTTCAATCAAACCTTGTGTGTGTCTCTGTCAAAGAAAAAAAACCACAAAAAAACCAGCTCAAATCAAAAAAATCAAATCCCAGTAGACACGAAAAAAAAAAAAAGAAACAAACAGAAAAGCCCCTACCAGGTGAAATTGACTTTGCCCAAAGTATAAGAGAGCCAAAAAAAGTAAGGGCCTTTTATTCTAAATGCACATATTCTGATTTTTTTTTCTTATCTGTATCAGTAGTAGTGCAGATTAACCCTCAGTAATTTTTAATTTGTTAGTATTCCTCAATACATAATTTTATATAAATAGATCACGTAGCTGAAACTTCTTTTTGCCTGTTTCTTGTTTGCGTTTAAGGTCAAGAAGACACATGGGGTGAAAGTCTGGGTTGACTTACGATTTGCATTTTCCAACATCAGTTTTGACCTTGAGTTGCTAAGTATGAACTTGGAACAAAAGAGCTTTATAGAAGTGGTTGATGGATGGGTTGTAATATTGAAGCTTCCCTCCCCCATGCTCACATCCTCACAGCTCAGTCCATCCTTACCCTGTAGTGCTGCCTTCATAGGCAGGAGTCTGCTGCTTCAGGAGACAAAAATGCTGAGGCTGGCACTTTGGGAGTCTGTTTATAATAGTGAAGATGTAGGAGACACAAAGAAGTCAAAAGTGTGCAGGTAAGTTTTGAGGTTGTTTTCTATTTTTTTCTTTCAGTGGGAGGATGTCCCCCAGTGTTTCCTAATGAAGTAATGTTTTAGATAAACATCTTGCCTATCTATTGCATAGGAAACGCTCTTGTATTCCTTTTGTCTTCTCTCTGCAAACAGCTTGCTTTGTGTGGATGGTGGTACATTTTTGAAAAATTACTTTTTAATAAAAACACCTTCTTGAACCCTATCCCGCTCCAGCTTTCCATTTATTTCAGTACCCCTACCTATCACAAGTTTGCTTTTTGTCAAATTTGCGGAGCTACCTCTTCACTGAAATGCTATAAAACCAGGGAGAGGTTGTTTTGGGAGGAGAGGGAATTAGCAGCAACCTGAGCAGTGATATATCCAGGAACATTCTGGAGACCATATTTTGCAATACTGAAATCTGAAAACAGAGTTCCCCCTGACTGGGGATTGCCCTTGTGTTTTTAATCAAGCTTCATTACTATTCAGCACTGGTGTGGTGTGAGAGCAGCGCTCCCGTGGAGCTGCAGCCGTGCTGGGCTGGCACTGTGGCTCCTGGGCTTCTGCCAGCGGCCTGGGGGGTCCTGAGACCAGGAATGGGGGAACCTGCCTACCTGTGCTGTCATAGCATAAACCATTCTGTGCTGGAAGAGGCCTTTAAAGATCCTCTAGCTGCCTCCTTTGTGCTTAATTGATTAATCTGTTTTGCCGTGGATGGAAAAGGTAAATTGGTTACAGGAACAGATGGCACAAATGGAAAGGGATGGACTGAAATGAAACAAAATTAGCATGAGGCAGGCATCAGTCCCATTGAACTAATGAAGTTCTGTCTTCTGCAGTCATCTTGAAGTCAAGTTAGACTCTCATACGTGTTGTCTTAGTGTTGCCAGTGGGGGGTTGGTTTGTTTCTGGAAGAAAAATAAACATAGAAAGGGAGGGGTGTGTCACTTTTTTTGTTAGAGGGAATTTTATGAAAAAAAAAAAGAATATGAAAAATTTACAGATGTTAAAATGCTGTGGATTAAATCCTATGGGAACTACAGATGCTGAGAGTGCTCATGGTTGCCAGCATCCCTATGAGACCTCTAATAATTGCAGCTGTCTTGTACTGTAACCTTGCAAGTTTTCCTTTAGGATGATTGAGGCTTGCTGGAAGATCAAAGATCTTCCTCTGCAAGCCTTGTAGAGACAGATCTTGATTTTGGAAGCTGGAAGTACTGAATTTGTGGGTGCAGAATAATGGGCACAAAGAAGTGAGAAACCTCTGTATGAGAATGCCACCGCCATCTTTCAGTGGAAGAGCACCATCCCTTCCTTGAAGGCTGATGCTTCAAAGTGAGCCACAGCATAGATGGGGCCAATGTGATGTGGCCATAGCTGTAGCTGAGGTGTTCTCACTCATAATTTTCAAAAGGGCTTTGAGGATGGTGGAATTCGCATTTTACAGTTAAAGAAAGAAAACTCAAAGGTCAGCTGCCACGTCCATACAAACTAATATCAGAGCCTGCATCTCAACACTGGTGAAATAGGAGATCCCAATGGATTAAGCTGCCTTCCAGTTCAGAGGTTGCACAAGATCTGGCTGGAATTGGCTTGTGTTCTGTTGAACAGTACTTTGATCTGTTTGGCTTTGATGCATAGGGCACCAGTGGGCAAATCTATCCACCATATCTGAGGAGGAAGGGAGTAGGAGTGACTGCTATTTTGCAGACTTGGGATGATTGTGATGATTAAGATGACTTCAGTGGATAGAGGAAAATAATTACATTATTTCCTGTAACATTCTCTAGACCTTTAAATACAAGGCATTGATTTTTACTCCAGCATTGTATGAAATTAGTGTTTGTATTATTTTGGTGCTGTAGGAAATCACTATGAAAGTACCTTCTCCAATGATCAATATTGCAGTGGGCCAAAGATGTCTTGGGTTTCCTGTCCATGGCTGTGTGCATGCCCAGAGACGTGCTTGCTCCTTCAAATCCAGCTTGCCTTCTTGTTTCTCTGCTGGTTAATACCTGGGCTGGAATCTTTCCTGCTGCTTTAACAGTCCTGAAAAGCCTTCCTCAAAAATCCCTGCTTTGATTAATTGTAGCAACTCCTTGCAAACAAATCGAAGAATGGATTTACCACATAAATTGGTAAAGGATGGTGATGAACATACTAAAATTACTTTATGAGGTACATCTGAGGATTTCTGTGGAAAGGCTCAAATGTTATTTTTTACTTCGGTTAAGTAAATTTCACTGAAGATGTGTATGCAATATCCCCAGTGATTAATTGCTCTCAAATACTTATCCCAGCTGAGTTATGTAATATGAATCTCAGAAGGATTCCCAATAAAAAGTCTGTGAACGGTAGATGTAAATGTCTACAGTGACTTTTGAAATTTTAGATGTGAAAAGTGCTAATGGGAAAATATTTTACATAGCTTCTGAGATAGGGTCTAGATTTTTTAAGGCTTTGTGTTCAACTCCCACTGACTTAAAATTTTGAGGCTTTGCTATGAATTATTCCTTATGCTTCTGCCAGAACAATAGTTGAGTGTCTTCAAAGAAATTAGATTAAGGCTGTGAAGTGAAAAATACCAAATGGAAAGGTATGTACTTAATTCCAACTGCTGCCTGTGAAAATCTCCTATAATACACTTCAGATGGTATGATAGGGTTCAATTTCTGAGTACCTCAGTAAAGATGGTTTTTTTGGCAGCAGGATGATTAACAATTTTTCTTCGTTACATGAAGTCCTAAATTTTTCAGAGTAGTTTTTGCTGGCAACTCAAAAATGGGAAATGAACAAACACTGAGCTGAACATGTAGAAGTTTTCTGTATAGATATAAAATTGAATTTCAGGGCTCACAGTACCTGCACTAACACTTGAAGATTGTGAGTTTTCTTTGCCAGGACCATTCTGTGGAGGTTGGAGGCAGGATGGGGACACATCTTGTGCTGGAGTGCTGAGATCAGCATTGTCATGGGGGTCCTGTGCCTGCTGCATGCAAGGGATGGGGAAAACAAAGTTTCTCTACTTAGGTAGGTGTAAAGGAAATATCATTAAACATCTGTTGTGGCAAAGGAAAGCATAGTTGAACACATGAAAGTGTGAGATCTCCAATCCAGATAGGCAGACAGCCTGTGCTTATCTTGCCTGTGTTATTCACCTAACTGCTGCCTCAAAAACAGGTTTCAGTGATGAGCCTGCTGACATGCTTGCCGTTTCACCTATGATGTGCACTGCCACAGTGGTGTTTCCTGGTGCTGGGCTTTGTCTAGCACACCTCAGTCAGCTTTTTGAGTGGTATCATGCCAGCTTTGTTTTCAGACCTATGCTAGTTTCCTATGCCTGTCTGTGGCAGGAGCCATTTGAACCCATCCGTGCAGTCAGTGGCAGCTCTGTGACGACAGCTTACAGCAGGCCCCTCACTCTCCCCACAAGAAATGGCAGTCCAGGCTTATCCAGCAGGCTACTGGTGCGACCACTCTCACTTTGGTTACAGACTGGCTTCCTCTTGGCTGCTGGGAAGATCTTGGTGTTGGAGCAAACATAAATAAAATCAGCCCTAATCTCTTTGTGTTGAGCTGACCAATGTGACCAGTGTTAAGCACAGCTGATTGATTTCCTGGTGTTTGGTTTTCCTTACAGGGCCACAGCATGGACCTGGAGATACTAGGGTGATGTAGCAATTCCCATTTAAAAATGAAGGGAATTTTTGCTAATGTAAGAATGTAATGCAGCCTTTTTGTGTGTTTGGTGCAGTTTCTGTAGGTATGCCCACATCTGCGGTCCACCATGCAGGGCAGCACTGCGCTCCCTGTCGTAGCAGAAAACTGATCTTGTCAAATGGTTCAGCTGGTGACCAGTAGCTTCCTGCTGTAGCATTTTGCTTGGTCCTCAGCTGGTCCCTCTCCAAACCTGATGATCAGATATGCAGGGGGGGCACCAAGAAGCAAGGAGGAAAGCACCATTGCTGAAGACATGAAACAGCAGTAGTAGTTCCACCAGTTTCCAGCTTTAAGTCAGGACATTAAAACAAGTTTGGATTTCAAGAAAGCAAATGCTATACAGAAGTGGAAGTTATGAAACTCTGAAAATCACACATGGTTTTTTTTAATGTTGAGGAAAGAGACATTAAAAGTCCACACTTGCATTCATTTAAAAAGTCATTGACTTTGCATATTTCTGTATTGGTATGCATGTAACAACAGCAGAGATAAAAAAGCAGTGACGATCCCAAGTAGGTGCTCCCATAACTCCACAGAAGGATGGACAAAATCAGTGGCTGGCACAGAGGCAGCGTGTGACATGCGTGGGGCATCTTGCAACTTGTGCTGAGCAAATGGGGGTACTGATTTGAGCAAGCATGGCCAATATGGCCCATAAATAGGAGCTAGAGCAGCCCGTGGTTTTGGTGGTACTCAGGACAGTAACATCACACAGGAGCCAGCTGTGGCACTTTGTTGGCCAGCCCTCCATCTCTTTATAACCACGTGGTGTTGGCAGTGCCTCCTGCCACCTCTTCAACCCCAGTGACAACATTCTGAAAAACCATCTGATTCCAAAATAAATGGGCACACGCAGATTTCCTGAAAATTAGCAGAAAGTGTGAGATGAAAACAGATTTAGTTATTTTGCTGTAAGCTGGTATGTAGTTCAGCTCTCTGTAACCACTCCCAGAGGATATAATAAATACGGAAGTGTTTAAATATAAGGCTTCATATTTTCTTTAGTAAATGGCTTTGAGTAAATTGTCCTGAACTATTTTTAACTCTGTAGAACAGTTAATGGTATAAGTATGTTTTTTCAGGAGTTTTGGTCAGCTTGTGGGTTGGTATTTTGGAAATATATCTTCAGGAGTTTTGGTCAGCTTGTGGGTTGTTTAGAGGAAAAAAAATGCTATCTGTTTATATATGTATTAATCTAAAATAGGGGGTTTTGAGTTAAATACCATTAAGTAGTAATTTTTTGTCTTTGGTATCAGAGGTATACTGGGGATGGTTTTTGGGTTTCATTTATTTTTAGAGTGTTGTTTTTGGGGTTTTTTTGCATTTTTTAAAAAGCTTTCCTCATAGTCCTTAAAACAAAACATGCTGCACTCTCTCCCAGGCCTTACCTTCCCCCAAAAGAAAACATTGTAAACCACTATTTTTTTCTCAGAAGTAATTCAGAAATTACAGGTTGAGTTTTATTAACATCCTTCCCATGCTGTCTATAAGCATGTGTGGCATGGTTGCATATATGGAGTCATTAATGTTACTGCCAGGTAAAATTTGTTCTGGGTAATACAATTCCCCAAAATAATGCTTTTTTATTTCTGAAACACTGAATATCTCATCACCAGGGGTTTGACAATTGTGATATTTTCAACTGTATTGGTGTTACTCTAGTTTACACTTGTGGAATGGCTCTTCATTTGTAATCTTTTGAGGCACTTGGTCTTACTCTTGTAGGAATTAAAGTTCAGCTGAATAATTATGAGGACTAACTAAGCTTGTCCTTATTTTATGTCATTTGCTTGGTTTTATGGTTGCAGTTTAAGTGTTTGGCAACCAAACCCTGAAGCAGAAATGGCAAACAAGCCCAAACTGACATATTTCTAAGGTTAGCTAAGCGGTAATGAAAACTGTGACAGCCATCTAGTAAGTCCAATCACAGAATATTCTGAGTTGGAAAGGACCCCCAGGGATCATCAAATCCAGCTCTTAAGTGAATGGCCCATATGGGGGTTGAACCCCCAACCTTGGTGCTATCAGCACCGTGCTCTGACCAGCTGGGTTAATTGAGTAGTAACTGAGTAGTAACTACACTGGGTTAGAGTTATTTGAAGCCATACGTTGCATTCATTCATTCAAAATGTTGCAATTCCTCTGCATTCCTCAAGTAGTTCCACTCATTTGTTTACATTTTGAAGATCAGCAGAGCTCCAGGAGTTATATTCTTATAAGCTTTATTTACAACAGAAAAAGCACGGGTTTTTATGAATAAATAGCCACGAATCTGTGCAATACACATTTTTCAGTAGTCAACGTAGATGTCTAGTACCAATTTTTTTTATCAGCTTTACCATATGCAGTGAATATTCTTAAAATTTTGGCAAAGTTAGCATTGTAAGTATTTGCAATTATTAAATTCTGGAGACAAAACCTAAAACAAACCTGGACCACTGAGGTTCATCATCTCTGTACCTCCAGGTCCCACTTGATATGCACTGCTTTGTACTGTGTTACAGTGGGGAATGGAGGCAGAGGTTGGATCGCTCATCTCTGCCCTTTGCTTAGGGGATAGGGAGTGTACAGCTCATCTGATTGTAACTAGAAACAACTGCTGAACTTTCATCTGTTAATTACCCTTTCACTGAGGACTGCACTGCTGTAGCATCTGGTAGTCATTATATCTTCTTTAAAAAGAAGCCAGTAAGAAAAAAATATAGGAGGGATAAAAACAATGAGGTAGCAGTTTAGAGCACAGAATTGATAACAAATGTTCTATTTCTGGTTTCTTTGCTGCCATAGAAGCCTTATACCTTCATACAAATAATGTGTCTTTCATCACCTGTTAAATGAAATGCCTGCTGCTTGCAGGTGCTTTGATTATTTTTAGTTTATGCAAGTATCAGTAGAAAGCTTTGAAAATTCTTGGTTTTGCTTTTTCTTTCCTCTGCCTGTGGTGTCATATTTTTGTCATGTTATTTTACAGCCATGGTTGTTACCAGCCTCATCAAGCTCTCCTCTAGATGGCTTTTCACTTTACTCTCTCTGCTGTGCAGTGCCACGGGGAGCCCAGAGAGGCTCCAGTGCTGTGGCAGCAGCATTGCAAGGCTGCAGAACTGCAATTGTCACTGCACCCATGTCAGCAGTAGCTCCTCAGCTGCAGAACTGCAATTGTCACTGCACCCATGTCAGCAGGAGCTCCTCAGCTGCCTGCAAGGCTCTAGCAAGCTCGCAAGATTGAGTTGGGATTTCTAGAACAGTAACAAGGAGGATTTGTGGAGTGGCCGGGAGAGGGATTTATATTCTAGTTCTTACTGTTTTGGCCTAAAGTATGAAGGGTAGAGTTGCTGCCTGTTCCTGTACAGAATGCTTATTACACACCATAATTCATGAACATGTTTTCCCTGGCATGCGCAGAGCTTAGCTGTTGGAATGATGCTCTGCATAAAGCTGCAGTGCACTTCAGTCTATGCTGATTTTTGCTTCAGACTGGCTACTGAGTCTTTTCAGTAAGTTTTATGTGTTGGAACATCTACACTATGCCCTGGCATGACCTGCCCAGTCATACCTAATACACCAGGAGAGGTTGGTGCAAGGCATGTATGTCAGGTAGCAGTAAAAAAGCACCAATGAAATGTTTCAGGGCTCTTTCAGATGCCTTATGACCCCAAGGATATGTAGAACTGTAATGCCCCCTCTGATGGTGGTAGCAGGCTGTTGGCAGGGCTTAGCCCACCATCCCTGATCTTTGTAGCTGCAGGTTGTGCCTACCTTTAGTCCTCTCCTCCTGCCCTTGCTGCAGGCTCCTTGGGCCAGATCCAGTGAAGGTGCAAGACTAATTCAGCCTGCTAACCCAAGGGCAAGCTTTCTGGCAGAAGGGACAACAGTTGTAATGTATTAGGAGTAATGTCCATGCTGGAGGTGTCGTGGCTCATTCACTTCAGCAGTGCCCACCTTAACAGCGTCCGTCCTTCCTCCAGTGTGCTAGATCAGCACCTAAGTGATCACAGAAATAAGCCAAGCTGAGACAACTGTGAAGATCTGAAAGAACCTGGTAGGAGCTCTTTATCTGGTATTTTCCTACTATACAACCATACATGAGTAAGCATTTTCTTGGGAGGTTGCTGGGCCCGAGAGCCTGAACTTGCTGTCCAGTAACTTACTTTGCAAGGTAACCCTGAATGCCTAAACTCAGTTAATATCCCTTTCCTTGGTTTGTTAGCTTGGTTTTTGGTTTTTTTTCTACTTCTTTAAGGACAATGATGGGTACTTTTCATTAAGTGATCTCTTCAGACTGAAGGCAGTCAGAGTGCACGAGCTTCAGTCGCTGGGCAGGTATGAAATAGGAGCCCTGTCTATACCTCCTGCTGAAGTGAAGGTCACGGGACCAGAAAGGAAAAAATTGGAAAAGAAGCCTCACAAAGGCTTTATAGTCTGGGAATTAGGGCTGTTGCCTGGTTTGGATTGATGTGGGTTTTGGTCTGCACTCTGGGAGTTTTTTTCTGCTTTAGTCCAGTTTGGTTTTTGTTGGGTTTTTTGGTGTGTGGTTTTTTTTTTTTTTTCTTTCTTATTCATCTCCCTAATTAATAATAAGGCAACTCTTAATAATTAAAAGTTCTGTGTATCCAGACCTGTGTTCTTGATTCAATGTAATTTATTAATCTAATTCCTTTGCCTAGATGACCAAGTATTTTTGGCATGTCAAAATGAAAAACTTTGCTTTGTGTATTTCTCTTGCATGCCTCTCTGGTCTCTCGCCATCTCTTGTCTTTGTAGGGACTAGAATTTTCACTTAGCTGAAATTCCTGTTTCTCTTGCACACCTTGAGTATTCATTAGTTTCCTCTATTGAAATTGATGCCAGACCAGTGCTGCTTGATCTACTGCTGCAATTAAATGCAAATTAAACCAGTTTTGCTCAATGTTAGTCTGCATTACAATTCACTAATTAAAAATGCTGAAGTCTTGAAACACCTGAGTCACTGAACTTCCCAGCCTGGTACTACTGTCTGTGACTTGTGTTGCAGCGGCACAAGTTAACTGGTTTGGAGTTCAGGGCACAGCAGATGCCTCTCAAATACTAAATAAGTAGAAGACAGGGTATTACCCCTTCCTGTTTGTAGCTGCTTTAATAGGAATTGAGATTTTTTTTTTTATATGATTATTCACAATTGGTGGGTTTAATTCAAGCAGAAGCTAGTGCTAGTGACCAAACAGGCAGGTCTGGTTTTGTCATAGTTTTTATTTGTTCTGTTTTGCTGGAAATTCAGGGCTTTTAGTTTGCCCCTATAATCGTGCTTTTCTGAGAGGCAGAGTGGGAGGAGAGCTCCTTCTCTGAGTTCAACCCTGTCTGCCTCATTCACTGGTGTCTCATCTCCTTTTGCATTAAAATCAAGTTTCCTCTTCCTGCTTGTTTTCTCCACCCCTCCTCCTTTGCACATCTCTACCCTGTTTTCATTTGTTCTGTACATTTTCCTTTGGTGTTGATGCTTCCCAAAAACCTGTCCTGTTGGGACAAATTAGTGTTATAACAAGCATGCCCTTTAATATTATCTCTCTTCTATGCAGAGGGTGCGCACAGGGCCTGATTTTGAAATTGCCCTTGGCATGAGGAGATTATTACTCAGCACACTTTCCCCTGACTGTGTTTGGAGGCATGGCTATACAGAGAATTTAGCTGGGAACACACTATAGGATAACTTGTAGATGTGCTGGTAGGACCAGGCATTTTGGTGGGTAGCTATTTGCTGCCCTGTGTAAATTACTACTTTTCATTAGAGTTGTTTTTTAAACTGGTTCCACCTCTATGCATGTGTTCCTTTCTTAGGCTAGTCTTAAACAGCTTAGGAAACTGTCTGATAATTGGGAAGCTGGTGACACTCTACAGGCTGTGTATCTTGGATGTTTTGGATTGTGGTCACTTTTTGGAACTTTGTCTCCTCAGAAGAAGACCACCTGTCTCAACGTCATCCCCAAACCACAATCAAAACACTGAAGATTTTATTTCATTTTTAGTGTCACTAATAGAAAATTGTTTATTCAAAGGAAGTGTTTAAAATTTATGGTGGTCCTTTTCCCTATCCCTGATGCCTTGTCATCCTGAAAAATTACCCTGAGTACTTAGATTGCAGATTTCTCAGCAGTGTTGTTTAATTTCTTGGAATTTAGCAAGGTGTGGACTTCTGGTTTTGATACCAGTGTTGTCAAAGGATGGTAGATCTTCTTGCATCTATTGAGAAAGGGTGGATTTTCTGTGTTTGTGCAGTCTGTCACTGCAGTCCCAATGCCAGGGAACGAGTTGATCCTGCCTCCACAGAGTGCGCTAGCTGCTGTGTTATAGTGGTTTGACCATTAGTGATCTGGATTGGATGTGAACCAGTTTTCCAGTACTGACCAGCACCAGGGGCAGATTTCTTGTGCCCCTTGGCTTCTGGGAAATGCATTTGTTGGTGCCTGTGAGTTCTGTGTGGAAGGAGGGCTGTTAGGGGTTTCACAGTGGTGGTAATATTTAGCCTCTACTCTGTAAATAGAGTTTTACCTATGTGAGTGCAGAGCCAGAAATGCAGAGAGCTCTGGTTTTGGGACTCAGGTTTTTCTTTTAACCTTGCCTTCTGTTGCTGCAGCTTTTACCCCTCTCCATGGCTTTTTCTGAATACAACAAAGTCAAAGAGTTGGATGTTTTGCAAGCAGCAGAGCAACATGCCACTGAAAGCTATTTTACACTTGCATATATAAGATTGTCCAGTTGGCTGAGTAGACTCACAAGGCTTGCTCTCCTAATTCCTACTCTACCATTAATCACTAACAAAACAGGGATAAACTCTTCCCATGCCCGTATATTTACTAGGAAGTCTAATTCAAGTGAGCTAATAGGAAGCACTGAACAATCCAGTGAAGAGTGCATTCCCTCAGTTCTTCCTGTTGAAATCAAGGCCTCTCTCCAGTTCCTGTTTTAGTCCTGTTACCATTAATAACCCTGCCTAAGCCAGTGGTGCAACTTGCATTCCTCTGCTGTGGCTGAAGGCAAAGCTGGGATGAGGAGGAGGTTGGGGCATCCTCCACTGGGGCAGTTTCCTGCCCAGCCCTTCCCTTTGCCTGTCTAAGAGCAAGAGCTAAATCATGGCAAGCAGGCAGTGAGGAAGGATGGGGGCCACATTTTTGTTTAGGAGTGCTGGATTCAGCTGTACTTGGGGCATCAGCTGCTTCTCTTCACATTTCATCATGCCCCAAACTGGAGTTTTAAGTGTGGTCCTGCAGAAGGAATAGCAAGGCAAAAGCCCATGTGTTACATAAACACCTGCAGGCAGCACTGTCCTGTGATCTTACACCAGGCAGGCTTGGCAGGAGGCTGGGATGGAGCAGAGGGAAGCCTGAAGGGAAGGAGGCCTCAAGTGACACAAAGAGATAGGAGAGGGCAGGGCAGCACTGGGGGTGCAGGAAGGGTATGTGAGGGGAAATGATAAAAGAAGAGATCTGATTTAAGTAGCAAGAGTAAGAGAAGGAAAAGGAGAGTATTCTTGTTTGTTTATGTTTTAACAGCCAGGTGGAACACCTGCCATGAGATGGTCTTTGTGGAGAGACAGAAACCAAACCTTGGAGCTTGGTTAAGACCGTGCAGGTGCAGCAGCTCCTGTGCTTGTAGGCATGGGAACTACTGCCTGTATTCCTCTGTACAAAACCTGGTACCTACAGCAAATATTGCAGAGAGTCCTGGTTTAGGCTTGGAATGTGGCATTTCAGAAAAAGCAGATGTTCTGCTGTGCATGGGTATGTCTCTCCTGCTATCAGAGAGTTTCTCTGCTGCCTTTCTTGTTCCTTGCCATGCCTGAGGTTGGTTAAGACCTTGCAGAAGAAAGTAAAACCAATATTTAAGTCATTCATGATGAAATGTTTGATTCCTGACCCTTCTGAAGGACTGTTTAACTTCCAAAGATTGAAATATAATTGTGTTTATTTTAGCATGCCCACCCTTGCTCATTGCCCTTTCCCAATAATGGTTGCTGTATGCTTTGAGAGGAATAGCCATGCATTTTTATTTTTAAGATTAGCATATTCATACTGAAATATAGGTTCCATCTTTTCCATGAAATAGTGAATGGGATTAGGGCAAAAAAAAATTAAAAAGAAAAGGCAATCCCTGCATTCTCTAGTGCAGTGTCTGTGGAAGTATCCTCTGGCTTGTTTTTGCTCAAGGGTTTTCTTTTCTCCACTTTCTCCACTTTTAGCTGCTATGTGAAATGTATGCTAACTTCATAAAATCATAATAGGCCATCTCAGGGGAGGTCAAATATAGAAATTATACTTAACTGAGTCCACTTAAAAGCTAACAGAAATAGAACTCAGCCACAAATAATACAATGCTGCAGGGAGTAATAGTACACTATATTCTGGGTTTTAAATTTTTTTTTAAATTTTTCCTTGTGTCCATCGTCCCTGGTAGTTTGGTTTTGGGCATTGATCCTGTATAGCTCCAGATGGAGCACATTCAGAAGAACTGTGGTTTTTACCATGAGATTTTGATGGGGTATGCTTAAGAGAGCATTCATCATCTAAGGATTCATCTTCTCTCAGGTCTAAAGCTTTGGTTGGGAAAAACTGATTTGAGGTAGTTCTTACCAAGGAAAGCCAAAAAGAGTCAGTTTTAATTTCTAGAATTCAGTTTCATTAACTACCATCAATGGAAACGTTTCCAATAAAAAGAAAGCTCTGGACTGGGTAATTTTGCAGTCCTTGGACTGATACCAGATGTATTAAGAAAATAAAGCAAACTGACAGATAAAGATCTAACAATTAAAATTAGTATTGTCATTATGTCTACAAGTATCTTGGGTATGTAATCATGTGAACACTGCAAGGCACAGAGAGAGGGCCATGTCTGACCACAGGGTTATTAAGGGCAGGAGGTTTGGGTTTGGATAATACAGAAAGTGAATGGCTGAGAGAAACACAGAATCTGATGTAGTGAGTCCTGGTTTTGTATTTTATTCATAGATCTACTGGCTTTCTACTATGGATCTCTAGCCCTGGTGTCTGTTGTGAAAGGAGCTTTGCATAATGTATGATTCCTTTTGAAATGGCCTTGAAATGCTTCTTCAGGGTGCTGTTCTCTGTCTTGGGGGATGGACTGAAAAGAATTACAAGCACCAGCTGAAGAGCTGCAGAGTATCTGGTTTCAGGGTCTTTCAGCCTGTGCAGAAAATAATGTTTCTGTACAGCAGCAGTGCAAGCAGAGAGTATTGGAGGAGATCTGTTGTGTCTACAGCAGTGGGGCAGGCTGACTGCTGAGAAGCTGCGGGATGACAGCAAGGGCTTCCCTGGTTATTGTCAAGTGGTCTCTATTTATTTATTCACCTTAGTTTTTGCTCCCATCCTGACAGTAATGAATTTTGGTAATTCACAGTGGGGAAAATTGACTGGCAAAAGAACTGAATTTTGTGCACGATGAGCTTTGAACCCTGCACATGATGTTTGGTTTAACAAGAGTTTGCTCATCGTACATGCTTGTGTGCTCCTTCTGTTGGAAGCAGAAAGTGAAATTCCAGCTCTGCCAGGCAGGGGAGAAGGAGGGAGAGGCAGAACTCCAGGAAATGGCAAGTTCTTCCCCGAATGCTGTTCTCTGCTGTGAACTTTTGTACCTGTAGTACTCTTGGATTCAGCTTTACCAGTGGGAGCAATTAGCTGCTGGTCAAGAAGCATGTTCATGAGAGCCAGGAGGAGATTTCTGGGGGAAGAGCTGCAAAGGCAATGGAAACAAATGCACATTAGAAACAGATTAGATTCCTGAATCTTAGCAAATTGAAAAATAACAGAATAACTTTGGCTTTAGAAAACCCACTGGAAATGAGCCAGAACTTTTTGCAAATTGAATGACCCTAGCCTGCCATAAATTGCTGCTCCGTGTGAGACCACAGTTAAAACAGGGATTAAAAATGAGAGTTCATACTCCTACCTGCAGATCAGTGTCTCTTTCCATGTTTGGTGGGAAAACAACCCAAGAGTAGTGTTGGGAAGACCTCAGAACAAATTCAGCATGTATGAGACAAAGAATCAGAATAATAATCTTAAATTTAGAATTGTGGTAGTAAGCAGCATGAGCGTGGCACGAGGGGTTTTTTTCAAGTCTAATTGAAGCTTTAATTTGTGGCACAGCAGTTTTTGAAATGCTGACATTACCAAGGATTGATGGTACAAATCAGTAAGATTTATAGTATGGATTGGAAAATGTTGAACAAAGCGGACAGCAACTGTATTTTTTTGAAAAGTGTTTCTAAATTCATTCCCTTGGAGAAATCCTGTATCTCTTTCAATTCACATTTCAGGTTTACTGACTGAAAATCTCTGTGGCTTGACTGGTTACGAATGTTTTCATGCAAGCACATTAGCTTTTAAGTTGGTACATAGGCTGCTTTTTTTTAAAGAAAGTGAATAAGCTTGTAAAATAGTGTGTTGGAAACAAAAAAAGTCTTTTTTTCATATAGACAGATCTGATTCATCAGAGAGCATCAAGATAATTGTCACGATTTTCATTTTAAAAGGAAACCAAGAAATCTTGGCACAAGTGTAAAACTTTCTGTTGCTATACTGGCCTGTTGCCTGGAGCTAAATATTTGCCTCATGAATTTTCCTTTCCCTATCAGGAACAGGAAGCAATGTCACAGATGAAATGCATTAAGGTTTGTAAGTGATGCCTGTTATTCAAAAAAAGAAAGATGCTTACATGTTATATGATTTATCAACAAGATAAAACAATTTTTATTCTGGCTGAAATCTGGATGGTCACTTAATTTTTGGGAGTACTTCTAAGGTGGAGATTTGTACTCACTTGCTGCAAGTCCCTTCTAATGACCACACATATTAGACCCAGGTTCAGTTAAACAATTCCAAATGCTGTTAATATGACTAGGCACATTTCCTTCTATTTTTCCCTTAATTTTTCTTTTCTTTTAATGAGCTCAGTCACCAGTGATTCAGGCTCTTGCCATTGCTTCTCAGCCTTTTGTGTTTCATGCTCTTATAGTAACTCTTCCTCTTCCCTTTGGTCCCTGAAGAGGGGCAGCCGTGGCTGGCAGCAAGCGGCTGCATTCTCTGTCCTGTATCACTCCCTCTGTGCCTTACCTGGAGTCAGAGGAAAGAGAAGCCAATCCTGTCGAGAGACTGCAAAACCTCAGAGGCCACAGAAATATGGAAAAAGTGGTTTAAGATGCTGCTCCTTTCAGGGCTTCTGGAAATGCTCCTACTTGTTGGGAAGAGCTCACTCTGCAGCAGAAAAACCCAGCGTCCCTGTCAGCATACCTGCTGGCCTCCTCCAGGTCGGGTACCACCATGGTCTCGGGAACATTGTGTGCTTTATCAAATGCAATAAACATGATAATTGGCTCACCTTTTCTTCCTGCTTCGGATGAGGTAGAGGGTGAGCAATTGATTAATGCCCTATTATTAGTCAAAAGGGAATTCAGAGCCACCACACTACTTTTATCCAGCTGATAATGTGGTGAAGGGCTCTCTGAAACTATAGTAGCGAGGTTTTTTCCCCATCTTGGGTTGTTTTGAGACAATAAAGGTGATAGTGCTAACTTTGATGGTCACAAAAGACTGATGAAGGGCTTTTCTCCGTATTTGTGTATCCTACAAAATCTACTCTGTGTGTGGAAGATATTAGTGACATTGAACAATAATATTTAATTCCATTTGTACCTTTATTGAAACTGCAAGGGCCTCTCTTTGTGCTATATTTTCCTGCTCTTTAAATAACAGTTGCCATCTTGATGGTATTAAAGGATAAAATTTAAATGGTGAAATAAACTAGCCAAAATGCAGAGCTTCAATTTTTTTGCTACTTTCCGTTTTTGTGTTTCTGAAGTTAGGCAAGTTGGTTTTCCCCCAGTGTTTTTCCAGGGATATCATGTTATCTGATGTTTAATTATTTCCCTCTCATTGCACATTGTAGAATAAGATTTCTGATCTCCAGCACAGACTTGCATATTTTATTATCTTTATGGGTAATTCTCAAAAACTTTCCTTTCATTTTGCCTTTTTATGCAGCTGTTAAAGGGCTTCGTTCTTAGCTAAGCATACCTGACATTAAATATTCACTGTGTATATTATGACCACACATTTATAGTTTGTGAGTTATGCTAGTTTGAAGGAGAATTTGGCACACAGTGGAGGTTTTCCATTTATTCTGGAAAAGCTTTGCATGGTAATAAGCCTTGCAGTTAGCTGAAGTACTCTTGTTCTCTAATGGAATCTGCTTTCTTTAGACTCTCAAGGAATTGAGTGAGAGCACTGTGGTACCTGTGGTTTGTACCTACCTGTGCATTATCACACACCCTTGCAGGAAGGAGCCAGAAGAGTTCTAGAAAATATCTGTACTGGCTTTGATGTTTACATTTTTCATTTTATAGCCTTTCAAGAATTTCAGGTACTAACGAAAACTCAAGTCCTAGACAGGCCCTATGTACCGGCCTTGTTGCAATCTACTGATTTTGCTGGGCAGGCATTTGTATTTGTGAAATGTATCAAGTTATATGCTTCCAGTTCCTTATGTATGTCAGAAACAATTTCTTACATTGAGGGTTTTCTATTTAACTTCTTCTTCAGCTTTATTGCATAAAAGCATCAAGGTATAAAATCATTTTTTGTCAACCAGTTACAGTTTGTGTTAAAAAATTGTGTCTGTATATGGTGTCACTCATCTGGATAAATCTTTAGTGTGTAAGATTCATTCAGATGACTTATAAAAAAATGTGGAGAGAAAATTAGAGCCAAACGGATACAGCTCAACTCCCCCCAAAAAGCTATTGATTGTCAGAATTGGAATTACCCGCATTAGGGGCTTCAAATGGAGAGCTGGAAAAGAGGGGGAAGAGAAGGCAGGGTGTTTAGGCGAGAGAAAGATGATAAATAGCTAAAAAACACTGAAGGTCAGGAAGTTTGGAGCTCAGCCTAGAGAAAGCTCAAGGTGTGTGGCATTGGGATTGTGCCCTGTGTCACTGGTTTTGAGAGGCCAGCAAAAGAAGTGTCCATCTCCTTTCTAATCCCTCGTGCACACAGGGACACTGGGGGTTGCTATGAAAACTTTCAAGCTCTCATTGCAAATTCTCTCTAGCTACAGCAAATTATCGCACACAGAGATTTTGTCTGGCCGTTCTAATGCAAATGGGCAACATTGAGTCTTCTGTCACAAAAAAGTGATATTGAGCAAACCATCTGCATGGGTGTTGTGCCTGGTACAATTGCTGGGAATATAGCTGTTTTGCTCTACCATGCTTTCATTTAGAGTCAATTTTAAACTACTGTTTTTATTTCTGCCTTTCAAACTGTGAAAACTTTGACTCCTGTTTTGTTTCTAAAGATATTTACTAATGAGGAGCTGATGTAATTTGTTTTGGAGGACAGGCTCTTTTATACACAGAGTTTTATGAATTGAGATACAATCTCTGATAAACGTGGACAAAATTAATGGGCCTTTATGAGTGGCCAGAACAATATTTATTGTTTGCAAGCTGTGTTAACTCGTAGGGATCCCCTGACAAACCGGGGGAATGGCCTGTTGTGATTTGCAGCTGCCTGCGCCACAGAATGCGCTTACTAGAGCTTTCCACCCACTATTCAGCTTGCTGTTGCCTGCTTGTTTTCTGTTTTAAAAAGTGTTTTCATTGTCAAACTGCATCCAAACTATTCAGTGGAAGCAGCCCATTTGCTGGTGCTCCGAGACGCTTCGCTTTGTCCCTGCTGACACCTGATGATGGACGCAGAATATTCTGAGCCTAATGGTAAATATGAGTCTTCTATTTATGCCACTGTTTTTAGAGATATTGATTTTATTCAGGTCCAGCACATGTTTTATGACTCTAATTGTATGTGGGTGAGTTCACAGTGCTGTCCAGAGCTCTGGATACTAGCAAAATCCCACAGATGTAAATATATAGAAAAGAGATAAACTGCATTGGGAAAAAAAAATCTTGTTAATAGGGAAAAAAATCTTGTTTGCATAATAGTGCTTCAAAGGAAGATTTTTGGTTTCTGTTATTTCTGAAAACATGAAAATCCTCCATAAACGTGTAGGATCTTAACCACATCTGATAGTGTAAAAGGGTGTTCTGGGAAATCTGGCTTTATAGGCATCACAAAGCTAAATAGCATAAACTGAGGAGAAGCTACCAAAAAAAGGGCATTTGGAATGCCTGCCTTGGTGCAATAGGGAAAAAATGTAGGAAAGCCTGAAATTATGGGTACAAACTGAGTGCTGAGTTTTAGGAGAAGATTGCACCAAAAGCTGCAGATACGGATGAAAAAGATGTATAGAAATCTGTGCACTGTATTTGCATTCTTTGCACTTCTAATTTATTAAAGGTTTTTCTGCTCAGTTAGTGCCAGATCAAATACTGAAATTGGATAAGAGTGCTTCAAAGGAACTTTTCTGATTTGTTTCTAGAATCCTTGTTTGTATTTTAGGAATTAATGCAGTTCTTAGGGAACAATTCCACAAATATGTACATTTTGTTTTCTTGCACAACCTAAAGGGAACCGTTTGTGTGGTCAATCAAATGCAGAAGCCTTTGCAGAATTACATCTTTAAAAAAAGTTATCCAAAGTATTTTTGTGCATTTAAGTGTTTTTAAGATAAATAGGCAGCAGGTGTTTTCATGTTTTATCTCAGGTATGTGTTTGCATAATTTCTACAGTGGAAAATCCCAATATTTCTTTCTTTTTGTTTCTCTGTGTTATAAATGCTTGCTCTCTCTTTTTATTTTTTAACTGAACAAACCAAAGGATACTTTTAAAAATTACTTGCTTCTAGAAATCTAGAAGTGCTATTTCTATGAAATGATATCATACTTTAAAAAAAAGGAAAAAAGTTTTCATTTTGATGTTGGAGACCTTTTGCTCCTCATCCTACTGTGCAAGTGTTTATATGTTATGTTTTTAAGGAAATTAATTTCAAACAGCTTTTGATTAGTGGCTTGGCCCTGCTTCATTGTCATGCTGATTTTCATATGGTTCTCTTAAAAATAAAATATCAGCAAGGCAGACATGGTAACAAGAGGCAATCAGCAGTCCTGGATATTTCTGGACACCTTAATGTGGGGAAAGCCTGTGAGGGAAGAGGTACTGCCTGTGAGGAACTGGGCAGCCAGGTCCTGAGCTTGGTGTCCCAGGCAGGGAGTGAGAGAATGTGAGGTGAGGAGGGATGCAGCAACTGGAGCAGCATGGGGAGGCACAGCCAGAGAGGGCACAATAAGAATGTGGTGTCTTCTCTGAAAACAGGGAAATTTACACATGCTGTATGGCATCACATTGTGGGCTAGAACAAAGGGAGTGTAACTGAGAGCAGAGATGCAAAATGTCAGAAAAGTGAGATGCTGAGGGAAAATGCTGTGTTGTGGCTCTGGATGCAGCAGTGCTGCTGCTGGCTGCAGAGTTGCAGCTCCCTGATGAATGAAGTGAGGCTGATGGCTGTGCCACCCCAGCAGTCTCGTGCTGCAATAAACACAGAATTGGTGTCGTGGTACCCAGCCAAGATGGTCTGTGCTCGCCAAATCACTGCTGATTGAGGTGGGACGGTCAGCACTTCAAGTCTGACCTTCAAATCATTGTCCCTTGTACTGGGAGGTGTCTGGCTTCCCTGCAGAATGTCACTAATGCAGGTTATTCCCTACTGGTGCTGGAATGTCCACATATCTGAGATGTGTTATTGCTGCAGTTCCAGCATTCACTGCTTTTTATTTGTCAGCTTGAAATATGAATGCCTGGTACACAGAAGTGCTCTATAAATTGCTGGAGATGTGTAAAGGACTGGAGGGAAAAGCACAAATAAAGCAATTTCCACAGCACATTTAATTTTTTGTTTGCTTACATGTGGAAGACGTAGTTAAATTAATAAAACTTCAGTTACTAAAGAGTTACCAAGAGTTTCTTCATGGCTACACAGTCAGAAGTGCTAAATTTACTCTCTTACTGCTGGCCAGGTGAATTTAATGATTTTTTAAGCTGATGAAATTGGGCTACTGCTTTCTCACAATGAAAAATGTGTTTCCTTAATCCTTCTAGGAAACTGTAAACTGGAGGGTCATAGTTCACAGGTATTATCTTTCATTTTTTGCTTCTTTTCCCTTGGCACCTCTGGATGGTGAACAGCCTTGTGCCACAGCACGTGTCCACCACAGCAGCGCTCTGTTTAAGCCCATCATCCTGTGTTGGTGTCTCTCCTCCTCTTAGGTTTTATAAAACTGCTATTTTATTACTATCTAGTAAAGAATTGTGTGTGCTGCATTCTGTCCTGTACGTTTGCTTCTTTGTGTCAGTTTTTTAATCTTGCCAGGATAAATGAGGCTTTGGAAAACCACAGTGAAGAATTTAGTATAAGGGAAGGCTTCAGTGTTAACTTGCTTTCATTCATGTCCTGTGATATGTAAATCCACTCTGGTTCTGTCTGTTGTATTTAAGTCATGGGTGCTGGTTGCATCCTTGTCTCCAGTGTTAATGGTGTGAGGAGGAGGACTGCAGCCTTAGCACTGAGGAGGCAACCAGGGCAGAAATGGAAACTACTCTCTGTTTTCACATTAGTCCTCCACCTAATTTTGTTTTGTCCCTGACAGTAAATGTACCTGTTTTTTAGCTGGCAGAAATCTGTCAGCCTGGCACTTTGATCCTAAACTCAGGAATACATTGTGATTGGATCATGATGCTGGTCTTTCCATTTGCTGAAGCTTGCAGTAGCTGCTGAGGAGGAATACAATGCCCTGCTAACTCCGCTGTGTCAGTGTTGGCTTCGTCATGATACCAGAAACATCTTTTGTTCACTGCTAGTTTATAAAGCTTTTCCTGATTGTTTTTAAATTGATGCTGCACACCGGGAGAAGTTATAGGTGGTTATCATTTTTGGAAAAGCATGAATGCACAAGTGCCTCTAGTTACTCTGTGTCAGCCAAAGTCTGAACATTTTTGAGGAAAAGAATGCTTTTTTTTATGCTAGTAGATTTGATAGTAAGAGGGGTTTTTTTTCTGTTTTATTATTTTTTTAAAACTGAAGATCATAAATTTGTATACTGCCCAGAGGTGTGGAATTCCCAGGCTACAGATGATAGAGGATCTGAAGTCACTGAGAAATTACATTTAAAGATGCTGCTCATATGGTTGTAGAGCTCAAAAGTAAACTGCAGTCAAGTTGTTTATGTAATTGTTTATAGACATTTTCATTCAATAGTTAAATAATTTTTACATGGTTTTTTTTCTTTCCTCAAAAAAAAAGTAGGCAAAGGGAAAGCACTGTAAACTAAAAATATTACAAGATTAGACTGAACTATGAAGTTGTATTTAGAGTTTTTATCAATTGTATTCTTTCCATCTGTTTGTGTTTGGGATAGGACAGGCCAGAGTTGAAACTTAGACTTGTCTATTTCAGATCCTCCTAATTTGGCTGTTGGTAATTCAGAAGCAGCATCCACTGAGGGCCTCGTGCCTTCTGTGTGCAATGCAGAGATACTCCTGGCCCTCTCTGTGACTTATGTGAAACAACCATGCTGACCTGTTGGCCAAAATGAATGAAGTTCTGTTTTCTGTTAACTGGCAAATTACTGCTGCGGTTTTATTTCTTCAAAAGGGTTTAAAAACTCATGGGAAGGCCAAATGAAATTGGCTTTTTTGTTGTCTGAACTTGATTTTGTTACTCTTTCAGTGTCACCGTTTCGCAGACTCTTGATCTTCTAGACTAGACAGGATCTGCATTTCTAATACAAAAATTCAGGCTGTTTACAGGTCTAAATGGAACAAAAATAGACAAGTTTCTTCAGAGTTATTAACCTGGAGCTTTCTCATAAGCACTAATTTTACTCAAAACTGACACATCAATTGCAGCAATTTTCCTTAAAATGTGAAACACTGTAATATCCACAAATTTTAAGGGTTATTAAAAAAATGCATCTCCAGTAACACTTGAGAATTAAATTCTGGTAGGTTAAATATAAAATTTGCCTTTGTAGAGTAGAGTAGAGATGTTTGCCAAATAGAAAATACATGTTCAAAATACAAAGGCTGTTCAGGACACATGGTAATAATGTTAGAGAGTGAAACATGAAATGAAATAGGGTATTTTGTTACAATAAGGTGCATTAAAAATATTTTGAGTTACATTTGCTAATTTTTTTATTCAATATTTCACTGTATGAAAAAAATCCAAATGTGCTAATACCTTGTCAGTATTTTCTTTTCCACTGTCTCCAACTAATTTGAAGCCCAGCTCCAATAATGATTTTCTTTCCCAACCTATCCTCTTTATTTCCAGTGTGTGAGTATAATTTGAGAAACACACCTATTCCCTGGGCAAGAGCTAACAAAGCATGACTTGTTCTACTAGATGAGTTCTTTGCCCAAAATAAAATGCTCCCAAATTAGAGCTGGGGTTGTGTTGATGAAAACAATAAATTGAAGATTGAGAACTTGCCAATATCCACATTTCCCCATACCAAACTTATTATTTGTCAGGTGTGTCATCATGTGTCTTGCCATCATTCACCAAAATAAATGCCATTGGAGTAAATGCCAGTCTGGCATAAATCTTGAATATACGTAGCAATGAACATGGGAAAATTGTGGTGATGGTTTTGATAAATTTTGGTGTGATGTTTAGTTTGTGATAAGAGTTCTGGAAGATCTTCACTGAGATGGACATAGTTTGGTGCTCATACTCCATACAGACAGGCTGGCTTGGGAAGAGCAATGGAAGTTGCTTTCACGGTAACAAATAATTTGGAAGTTGGTTTTGGCTATAGTTTTATTTGTAACTGGTTGTTGGGTATAACTGTGGTGTTCACAGTCTAGTTAGATGTTTCCTTCACATTTTTTCCTACTAGGGTAATTTTACTGTGTGTCTTTAGAGCTGAAAGAAAACATTAATGTTAATCCGTAACATTATTTGAATGTTACCCTGATACTGTATGAGCAGATTCAAAGTGTGAATTAACTGGAACAGAAGCAATTTTAGTAGGAGGTGTCATGTTGAAAGCAGAGCAATAGGATATTGGAGCTATAGAAAAATATCCTTTAAAAGTTAAGGTTACAATTCTAGCAGATTATTCTTCAAGTCTAAAGATGGTCCTTTGGTTGGACTCTTCCTTATGCCAAGTTGTGGATGCAGCAGCAAGGAAAAGTTGGCCACAGCCTGTGCGGCCAGAAGCTGGTTTGATGAGTAACTTCATATCCCATTCATTCTTGGGCCTGTTGGAGCCATTTCCCAATGTGGTTGTCTGCCTCCTGTGATGGGAAATGATATGGAATCTGAAAGCAATGTTTTAGGGAGAGGCAACAACTGGCAAGCAATTCCACTTGCTCTTATGTAGAAATCTACACATTTTACCTGGGCATGCACCAAGGTAAACAGACTCTGGTTCCTGGGAGAAAAACTACATTTGTTCCCAAGCTGCTCCATGTGCAGTCTGGGAACCTTGCATTGGGCCAGGGTGTGTGAGTGGAGATAGTAGCTACTTTACTTGTCTGACTTTTATCAACTGCTGCAAATCTGTCAGAGCCCTGATGTGAGTTTTGGTGTCTGAGGAAGGAACTACCACAGAGTTTAGAGAGTTCCTGCCTTGAGCTCTCAGCTGCAGGTTAGTGCCCTGACAGCAAGATTTTTCCAAAGCTTATCTATCAAGTGCTGCTTTATCATCAAACTTTTTTAAAAGTGCCCTCAATCTACTTTGAGGTTTCACTATGATAGAGATGTAAATAATGCGGAACATTTTCGTGGTCATTTGATAAATTCAGAAATAGTTTACTCCTCTGTGACCTGCTCCAATTTTTACACAAATTCTTAACCACAATTTATTATACTAAAAGGCAAGAGTAAAAATTCAAACCAGATATCATGTGACTCTTGGAAATTTGCCCTCTCCACAGGGGATCTGATGTCCTTAAAAGCATTAAACCTGTCCATATTGCTATATTTCTATTTCATAATTAGCAGGTGACTAAACTTTTGCACTTTTGACTGCTTTATTACACTGTGCAGGTACTGAATGTTTTTGCACACTCGGATTTTATAGAGTGGATTGGGCTGGAAGTGACCTTAAGTTCTAGATCCAACCCCTTTGCCAGGGGCAGGGACACCTTGTAGTAGCCCAGGTTGCTCAGAGCCCCATCCACCCTGGCCTTGAACACCTTCAGGGATGGGGCATCCACAACTTCATTGGACAACCTCTTCCAGTGCCTCACTACCCTCACAGTAAAGAATTTCTTCCTAATGTCTGGAATCTGAACCTGCCCACTTTCAGTTTAAAGTTTTGAGTTACCCCTTCTCCTATCACTGCACGCTCTTGTAAAAAATCCCTCTCCACTTCCATCAAGATGAATATCCAAAAAGTTTTTGGTCATATTAGAAAGACAGGTATTTTTAAAAGAGTGACCTTTGGCCAGATAACCAAATGAACCAGCTGTTTTCTGGTTCACTGTCTGCTGTGCTTTTGCCTTCTGTTCCCTTTTGTCTGTGCTGTTTCCTTGCAGCCCCTGCTGTGGAGCTGGCAGGCCAGGGGAGAGGGAAGCAGCCAACCATAGCTCCTTGCACAGCAGTGCTCTTGCCACCACTGCTCTTCATCAGGAAGCAAAAGGCATGTCAGTCTTTACAATTATTTGCTACTAGCTTGTTCTTCCAGGCTTTGCTGCTTTCTGAGGCACAAGAAGTTTGGCCCACCTTGTCAGTATTTGTGTATTAACTCTACTTGTCAGTGCAAGGATTGCTTCACTGTTGTCCTTGCCAGGTTTGATGCTTAGTCATTTAATGTCTTTCCCTGACTTGCTTGTTGCTTAATTTTTCTTTCATGTCATATAGCATAGCATGCATGAGCTTTTGTTGATTGATATATGCAGAATTATTAATCATTTTAATATATAAAGGCTTTTTGCATACCTGAGTCTAATGAGTAAGGAAATGGTTGTTTAAGTTGCAGGATTTAATTTATATTTTGTAGCTCAAAATAAACAGTACAAATCCATAGGCTTCTTTCCAATTAATCATGCTTATAATGCTACTGTGAAGCTGTCTTCTTTTCTCTATTTCTATTCCTTCTGTCTGTCAACCTTGCCATTTGTTTATCCCCATTTGATTTTCTTTCTCTCAAGGCTTTAGATGACTTTGAGAAAAGGTCATTTATTGGGTGTATAGCTTGGGCTGGAATCTCTTAGTGTAGGCAGTGGGAGTTTTCCATGGGAGTGACACAGGTGAGAGGCAGCAGTTCTGGCACCAACATTAAAGTAAAGAGGTAGGGCCAGGTTTAGGATGAGCATAAGCTCTAAATTATGATCTGAGTGCAAAATTGGAGTGGCCTGTTTCTCTGTTCTGCTCAAGTCTGTAGCTTCATACCAAGCTTTTACAGAGCAGTGCTTAGTCAGACCTGCACAGCCCATGGAATTTTATCCAATAATCTCTCTAACAGGCTCAGTAATGCATGTCTGAGCTCATCGTCTTTCTTCAAAATATGTTTGACAACTGAAAATTATAAAAAACAAAAATATTTTTCATTCTAAAAGAGAAGTATTCTGAAGGTATACTTTGAAGTCTGTTCCTCTTCCCAAAGTGTTTGAGCTCTGCAACATATGTGAGAAATACAAGGTTTTTTCAGTAGAGAAAAAATAACTACAAAATATTTGAACATGAGTAATATTTTTTGTACATCTGGGTTGTTCTGGCATTCCTTATATAATCCCATGTGTAGGGAAATGTTGAATTTGCAATTTATTTGCATAATTTCAAGAGACAGCACCAGAAGGACTTGCAGAGGCCACATACTCAGCCAAAACTTAATGCAGAAAGAAAACTGAGTGGTTTTAGCGCTAAAGCTGGAAATAGTGGCTTTATCAATGTGTATCTGTCATACAACTCTTGACCAAACTTTTGGAGTTTGCATCCTCACAGCAGGGAATTTTCAAGTGCTAATACTTTTTACCAAGTATGCAGGACTTCCTTAGAGGTGCCCGCATTGTCAGCCCATGGTGTCTAAGAAGCAGGAGAAAAATAACCTTATTGTTACACTCCTTTTGTTTTCCAACTGCTACAATCAGTTAGTTTTGTTAGATGTACATCAAATGCTTCTTTCCAGGAAAGCACAGTAACTGCTCTGAACACAGTATGTGCTGTACACTGACAACATTTCACGAGCAGCAGAAGTTTCTTGTACCCCACTGATGTATTTTTGTGCTGCTGTGATTCCAGGGAGCCAAAGATTCTCTCACTATTGTCAGAGCTGAAAAAAATGCAGCATTAGAAACTTATAATCTTCTTTTGGGAGATTTTAATGCAATATTCAAATAAGGAGAAAATAGCTGTTAAACAGAAGTAAATGTAAACCCAGGGAAGGTAGCTGGGGAGAATTGATAAAATATATTTGGTGTGAGTTTGACTATGTGCACCAGTTTTTACATAAGTAAACATCATTAGAGTGTGCTTCCAAATCCTGGTGAATTTTTTTCAGCTGTGTACCATGGTATGGGGCCAGAGACCTGAAGAGTTAAAAATCAGAGCTTTGCAGCCTAATCTCTCAGGGAAGTGAAAGCTTCTGTGTGCTAGTACTAGCTTTGGTTAAGACACTTCTTGGAGTTGCTCTTTCACTAAATTTTCAGGTCTGTATATATTAATTTTCCAAATTAGTAACTTATAAAAGTAAGTGGAATATGGATTACATGGATGCTGGTATTATGTATGGAATATGGATTACATGGATCTGGGAATCTCTGTTAATAAAAGGCATAAAATACCTTTGCTTGTCTAAGTAATTGTGAGGCTTGCTGGGATGGAGTGGGGGCAAAAAATGAGCCCTGCTCCCATTTTCAAACTGGGTTTTTTTTCACTGTATATGAGTTTTCTGCATGGTTGTTTTATTCTCCAAAATTTATCTGTGTAAGAATTAGCCAAACCAATAACTCTTCTACTTTTCTCCTTTGCATTGTTGCATGTGTTTTACTGCACATAAGGCTTATTTTACATTCCACAGGAGCCTGCCAGGATTTTCCATTCTGTTTCAAAGCAAGAGTTCACATCTGAGTGTTTTCTCATTCTAGTAGTGGAAAAGGTCTGTTGGAGTGTGCTGTGATAACTCTGCAGAGAGTTAAAACTCAGGGGAACAAGAATCAAGCATTTGAAAAGGTGGAAAGGTATTTTTATTTTAATAAAAGTGATGAGCATTTTATTTTCCTTGGGTATGAATGCTGTTTGCCTTGCAAATGAGAATTCAGCTTCTCAAATCAAAGATGATTTCAACAGTTGTGAATGTATGAATGAAGCAAAACATTAAGAGATTGCAAAAGTAATGCAAATGAGTGAGGAATTTTATCTTTTTAAAAGTTGAAGTAAATTGAGTAGAGCGGATTTGAAACTGATATACAGCCAAAGAAACAGGCATTTAACTGCACTCAGAACCCTGCTTGTAATACAGGTGTTTTAGCAACTGCATTTTCCGCTAGGATTCAGAGCTCTGTTTGAATGTCAGTGTTACATGCACTAGAACACAAGGCCTTTGGGCTTTGCAAGTAAAGCTTTGCTGTGTGCATTTTCTTGCACGTGCCTGTTCAGGAGCACAGGTGACAAGCCCTGGACAGTTGCCTTTCTTGGGATGCCATGTCACAGTTTGTCCTTTTGTAACCTAAAATCGGGGCTGCAGCCTGGGCGTGCCAGGCACAGGCAACCCCTTCAGCAGGCACCTTGTGTCTTACACTCTGTAGGGGACTCCCTTCTGCAGTCTAGTGACAGCAGACAGTGACAGGGAGCCAGCAACCTCGGAACACGGTGTTATTTATACATCCCCTGAAAATGTCTGTTGGATGCACAATATGGTAATGCACAAGATGTAACTTTGTCTCCAAAAAGACCTACATGGATAGGTTTTACATGCTCATTTAGAAATTCCTCTAAGCCTAGATAAGTCTGTCCCTGGCAGGGAGAGCTGGCTTTAGCTGTGTTTTTATGAGATGGATTCACATCCCCCGTGTCAGCCCACATGCACTCTGGTTGTTCTGGCGCAGCCATACAGCTCACATGTGACCCAGAGCAGGGACTGGATCTGGCTTAAAATTGCAAAAAAACCCAACATGTTTTGTGGCTTTTGTTTTGCACGGAGAAGCCAGATCTGATTGTCAGCATGGCTGTGTAAACAGGTATGCTGGCATCACTGTAGGGTGCAGGCAGCAGCATTTCAGGCAGGCACTACTGTGGGAGGCTCTTGTGCATGAAATCATATCATGAGCTTACAGCATGTCTGTGTGGGGGTCAGCCTGTGCTCTCCTCACTGGCACAGTTGTGCTGATTTTTGGTTTTCTTTCCCTATTTCATTCAGACCCTTTTTCTTTTCTTGAAGTATGAAATAGCCTTTGATTCAGTTGTAAGCTTCGGGAAAATTAACACATTCAAATATGGATGGATTTATGCAGGCAGTCTCCCCAGTTAATGGTGTTGGCACTGTCAGTTCCTTTTGAAGCTGCGTCTTTGAGACATCTACCTGCTTGCTTATTTTCCTTTTTTCTTCCCTGCTTCGAAGCTTGGCAACCTCTTTATAGCTCACTTTCTTCTTCACCAAAAAAGCAGAGTTAAAAGTTGAAGAGCACATCTGACAACACTGATCAAAAATAAGCATTATTCTACTTCTTCCCTTTTCTATTTCTACCCTAACCTCTACCTCTCCTCAAGTTAATCTTTAAAACTTCCAGTGCAGTAGTTGACCAAAATAGATAAATTTAAATATTTTGGGGGATGCCTCCATCTTCCCTCTTCCTGACTTCCATTTTCTCCTGTGTGCTGATTATACTGGCTTCTTATCTCTCTTGGCTCCTGGGCTTGGTTGCAGATACATCTCTAATGTAAGAAGATGGCAGAAGCTGCCACTGTTATTATTGGGTTTTGAATATGTTGCAGTCTGGTATTTTCCTGCTTCTAGAACTCTTTGAAGAGCCTGAGAACCAGTTGTGTGTGCTTTTTGAAGTTCTTCCTCTTCACTGAGGCAGGAATCCCAACTGGCTGTTCCTGCTGATCTGTGAACCCAAGAGCTTTTCCTTGGGACTGCATCCTGAAAAATGGATGTGGTGACATAATGGCCACTCTGGTTTTTTATCCTTTTCCTTCTTCATTCCTCCTCCCAGCTCATTGAGGAGAAGCACTTGGAGGCACGCCTGAAACCATGTATGGATACCTGCAGCATTGCTAGAATTGGCATGCAAAAGAAATTGCAGCTTGTCTGTGTTTGCTGGGGAGGCTTTAGAATTTGATGGCAATCTGATTGTTACTGCATTCAGGTTTCAATGCTTGAAACAGCAAAATTGTATGAAGTTGTACGTAGTAATTTGAATGAAACAAGATAAAATCAAGAGGAAAGGAAGTGACTGAAGGGCCTTTAGCATGCCCTTATTAAGACTTGTAACCAAAATACATGTAGAATTTAGAATTAAAGACCAAGTCTGCTTTTACACTTCTCATCTGAATATTACAGTTTCAAAGGGGAAGGATTAGTTTGACTCGTCATTTAACACAGGCAAGAAATGAGAGGTGGAAAAACGTCTGATTCACCAGTTAGTACACATCCAAAATTGTCATGTTAGGCTTGTTTTGTCTATGCATGACTGCAATTTCCCCTGTGCTTAATGCAGGGAGATGAAGCATTTCAGGAGACCGGGCAAAAGGGATGGGGAGTGTGCTGTGTGCGGGGAGCTGCTGCCAGCCCTTGCCTGCACCGTGGCTGGTGTCTGCACTGC
Source organism: Calcarius lapponicus (assembly GCA_039654755.1). Taxonomy (NCBI): domain Eukaryota; kingdom Metazoa; phylum Chordata; class Aves; order Passeriformes; family Fringillidae; genus Calcarius; species Calcarius lapponicus. The sequence continues at coordinate 63,029,881 of CM077465.1, forward strand.
TGCATCCTCGTCCTTCCAGCCACTGCAGCCAGGCGCAGGGCTCTGGGACGAGCCTCAGCGTGGGAGGACCACGTGTGGACATGGCCTGCTGGGCTGCTCTGCCTGGATGAATTGGCTCTCAAGGTGTTCCAAAAGCACGTGTGTGTTTGTGAGAGATAAAATGGGTGTCGTTGATGTAGTTGGTTTCAATGTTTTAATGGAGAAATAGAAGCTCTGATTTTTTCAGTGGAGCAATGTGCCGTGCTCTACTCTCACCGCCATCCCTTCCTCCTTCCATGATTTCCTTTTGTTATTTTTCAGAAACACAGGTATTTGGCCCCGTAGATGTTTTGAGACTGCTAGTGCTGTGATGCGTCAGGAAGACACCTGCTGTGGATATTCACTTTATCTAGGCAATTGTTCTACAGTTGCAACAAATTATACATAGCTTGTTATGAGCAGAGCAAAGACTTTCCCTTATACACTGCCAACCCTTAAATGCAGTCAGATTCATCTCCATACCTGAGTCTGCAGAGCTTAAGAAAGTCTGTTTTTTTAAAATATAAATAGAGAACATAAAGGGATGCAGGAAGGAATCCACATTTAGTCAGCTTGACATGGTTTCCCCACGATGTGTCACTGTCTTGCAGTCCCTGCATTACCAGTAGCATTGCTTTCCAGGATGCTCTCCATAGGACAGTTCTGCAGTGATCAGTGGTCCCAGCTGTGACACCCTGTAACAGAGACACCTCCATAGCCACTTCGTTGGTGGCCACTTTGTCTGGTCTGATTCCTTGAGCAGGGACTATGATCAGGAGTATAGTTTGAAGAGCAAAGCAGAGAGCCCAACTCAAAATCAAGAGATAGCTCTTGGAGTGAAATTGCTGTCTAGGTTGATACTGCTGGCATTGAATATTCAGTGTTTTGGAGGAGAGATACCAGTTGGATGGGTGTGTATTTTGTGTGTTGTGGTATGCCAAGCTGATATGCAGAACTGATTTACTACTTGATGTTTGTCTCATGATGGGGAGGTGGGAGGTGGAGCTCGAAAACAACAGTCATTTAGTCCTCAGTTTCTTCCCCAGTTATTTTTCTTTATTGTCTTTCTGCATTTTATTATAGCTGCAGAAGAGTACATTCCTCTAATAGAATAAAAGATGGTGACATACAAGTATATACATATACCTGAAGTCCCTCTCCAATTACCAGTGTAATAAAAACAAGTGATTCAGTAACTTACTTTCAAAGCTGTAAACAAATGATGAAATTAAGGACCTGCTGAAGGTGATCATTTTCTGTGAGGAGATTTGATGGTCTTGTGCACGCACGTGGAAGCTGCAGAGCTCCCAAGCCGTGCTTATGGCCCTGGCAGCCACTGCTGTGGTGGTGAGCGAGTTGCATCACTTCTCCCCAGCTTCCGTGTTAAATAGTTTCCTCTATTAACTGGCCAAAGGGTTTGTTTCCTCTGGAGCACTTCATCAGGGAGCTGCCAAACCTGACATGCAGTGGATCCTGTCTTGCTCTCTGCCGAGTCTCACTGAAGCCAGTGGGTGTGCTTGTTAGGCTGTAATTAGACTTTGTTATGAGTAAGCAGCATTAGACTGTAAACTTAATATCCTTCTGAGGTGAGTGCTGCTTAAATAATAAGCAGCCTTCTGTTTTGTCTATCCAGTCTAGTTTAAGTCCAGTAAGCTTTCAAAATGAAACACTATATTATATGACTCTAATAATGTCCTGCAAACAGCAGCTTTCATACTGTGTTTAGAGCTGCCTTATATTTGATGAAAATACATACGCTGATGAGACCCTTACTTACTAATAGACACTTTCTAATTCAAATATCTTTCTTTTACAAATAAGCTCTTCCTGGACTCTCTTGACCTCAGCACTAGCACTCATCTTGCGTGCTACTGTGTCTTCTAAAGCAATTATTGCTTACATGCTGTGCTGTACTTGCTGTAACAAACATTGTCATATGGGATATAAAATAAAATAGACCTGGATATTTCAAACTTTGCATTAGCTAGAGCTGCTTGGGGAATCCTGGTTTGTTTCTTCTTCAATTCTGTCTTCCTTTTGCTTCCCATGTTTTACCTATGAAAACCGCAGATTCTGAGTACTTTTGGAGTAATATGACAAGGTTAGGAGGTGAGTGATGGCACTCAGTGAGACTTGGGAATCATAAACTCACAGAGAACACGATTCTGGTGGTAGAAATGCAGCCTGCACTATTTTAAATTAGTAAGTCATCTACAGAAATTCCAGTTGTCAATGCACGACCCTTGAACTCTCTGTGCTCTGGAGAGGCATGACGGGAGAGCACACCTGAAGCTGCTTGTATTGCCAAAAAACCATGTAATTGTGGTGGTTTCAAATGCGTGGGCTGTCCTTCCCTTGCCACCTGCTGTCCCTTCATCTGGCACATCCTTTTCTCTCATGGCCATGTGGCCTCACACCGTGGGTTGGCCATGCCATTGCAGCTCTGTAAGCTGTGCAGCTCTCCTGTGAGCTGAAGTGTAAGCTGGCATGGAAAAGGAAAAAAGGATCAGGCTTGTTTCACCAGTGTCACGTCCTTGCTGGGTACAGCTAGCGGGGAAAGGGAGGGGAGGGATGAAATGGTGAGGAATGGCAATTGTTCAGTGCTGCTCTCACTCTGAGTGGTGAGGCTGTGGCGTCAGAGCACATCCCACAGCCAACTTACTGCCGGCTCAGACGTTCCTGCGCAGAGCTTCAGATGCCTTTGCTGCTTGTGTATGCTTTTAGCAAAGTGAATGTGATTGGTTTAATGCCTATTCATCATGTAGCTGGGAGTGCTCAGGACCACGTGAGGTCGGTGACCAGCTCTCTGCTAACAGGTTGCGACTTTGGAAGAGGCACAAGACAGAAACCGCTTCCCATGTGCTGTCCCTGAGGAGCCACCGTGCCACCTCCTCCTGGGGTGGGCTCTTCCTGGCCCCAGTGGGTTTCTTTAGGGATGAAAATAGGAAGAACTCTGTGAGGGCAGGTCTTGGTGAAATGTTTACCAAGAAGGGAGAATAAAGCTTCAGGAGGACAGGAGGCATTCAGGCTGTGCTTGTGGTGTATCAGACCCACCAGTGCTCTTCAGCACTGGGGGAGGCTTATGGCAGGCCCAGGAGGCACCACGAGAAGGGATGGGCAGGGGAGGTGTATTTTGTGTGGATTTTGACTTTCCCCTCTAGCTCTTTCTAAACAGAACAAGAGGAACAAACCCTTTCCTCCCAAATGCTTCTTCATATAAGGTGTAAAAACAACTGAAAACCCCTTTGTGTTATGCAGATAACTCAGAGGGCACCTTAAACACCAAATTCGGTTGTTTGAAGTTATTTTTTTGTAAGTTGCATGTGTGCCTCTAAAATTTCTAGGTGATTAGATGTTTGTTTAACAAAAGAGCTTGTTTTCTTTGTGCTAAACTAAATATCCAAGATTTGAAAGGACTTCTTAGGCAAAAGAGCCACCTTCTCATCCCAAGGACTAATTGCTGAGGCCTTCTGTTTTCTCAGGAGTCTCATCCTCTTAGAATACATATTGCATTTTCAGAGTGCATTTCCTTGCTCAGAATTTCTCTTGTTGGGATTAGCTATTGTAGTGCTGTCACCTACCCTGCAGGGTTGCTCCTGCTTGGCTGCACGAGGGAGAAAAGGGGAAAATTACTGCAGTTCACAAAGATGCTTTGCCCTAATTATGATTCTTACATTGAGGAGCAATGGTCCACCCCAGTACTGACCATGGGAAAGCATGCATTTGCCAAGTGTGCACTCCTGGAGATCCAGGACAAGCAATGACCTCTATTCAAGTATAAGGAAAAATTCTAATTCAGCTACTCCAGGTGTGAGTTTGATCAATCTGTTTCTCTTTTTTTGTGTTTTTTTTTTTTTCTCTCGCAAGTATATATGTTTTTTAAGGGAGGCTGGTGTTATTCCTTACAGCAGAAAAGGACTTAAGTTTCTTTTTATTTGGTTAAGTAAAAATGGGATGTCAGTACATGTACAGGCTACTTTTGGGGCAGTCAGAATGGCACCTACTACATGGCCTTGACTACCCCAAGGGAACAGAAGGACTCTGATTTTTAATTTCCACAATTTAAGCACAGTAAAATGCTGTCAAAAAAGGTCCATCAAGATCCTGTAATTTTGATGAGGCCCTTTTCTTCTGTTATTTTTCCTTGCTAAGCTGCTTGGTCTTCCAGTGGCCTTCAAACTTTTGCATGCTGTGAAGTAACGAAGCAGAACATTAAATCTTTTAAATCCTAGGAGTGCCAGCAATCTACTGAGCATTTCACAGTGCTGTTGTCAGTGAAGAGTGCTTGTGTGTTGTATTCTCTACATTGTAATCCCCTGAGTGTGAAATTAGATCTGGTACCAGTTTATTTTTCTCTTCTTTAATTCTTTTTCATATCAAATATTAAATGTACTGTAATCACCCTATCTGTTTCTGGGTATATAAAGCAAAGGATTACCCTTTGGTAAGTAGGTTTCCAACTTCTTTTTTTTTACTAGCACAGCTTAATAGTACAATATAAATGGAATAAAAGATTGTGTGAAATTTTATAGGCTTCCCCCCCCTTTATTTCTATGTGTAGGATCCTTTTGAATTTTTATTAATGTCAGTCCTATGCATCTCTTTTTATATTTGAAAAATCTGCTTTAGTAGCATATGGCCTTTTTGTGATCAAAGTTGGGCTTAATGAGTGTTTTCAAAGCATTACTTTGCCAAACATAATGACAGTATTGTATTAACTTCAAGTTTCAGTAGCACAGTACTAACAGTGTCTTAAATAAATAGTTAAATTAAATAGTTCTTATCCTTTACTCTGTTTCTGTTGATCACAAGTGTTAACTCACAAGTAATATTTTTTTCTTTTCCCCCTCAGTTTAATCAAGTCAGTACATTTTTTTATATCTGTGTCTTCAGCTGTGAAATGAGACTAATGCTTACCTGGCACATTGTGGAGTAAAGTGAAAAGAGCTAGTGTCTGAGATTTAGACGGGGCCAGGGGAGTAGGGAAAGTGTGTGGGTGACTGATATTTAGTAGCTGGCATGGATGTACAGTTATCTGCAAGGATGAAAATATGCAGACGACTGAAAAGACACGGATGAGATTGAATTGGATTAGTTTGAACAAAGAAATCTAGTGGTACAGATGGCTTAAACAGCTGAAACTGCACTGTGCTCACCAGCATGATGAAATCCTTTCTTGTGATATGGGAAGCCCCTGTGTTGTGAAGAATGGAGACAGTTCATGTTCCTTATGGAAAACTGAGCTACTTAGGAGATGTTCCTCTAAGGAAACAGCAGGTAGTGCTTTTTGTAAATGTGGTTTGAGTTTGCAAATCTTACTGCAAGTAAATTTAAATAGGGGGATTATATTTTTTGCATTTAGTTGACCAAAAAGAAGAAAGGACTTGCTTTCACGCCTGTAAAAAAACAAGTTGTCCTTGCTGTTGAGAATACTGTTGCTCTTCATCTGAAAATGCTGCTAGTTTTAAAAAAATTGTCTAACCATACACAATGCACAAGGTCTGCTGCTGTAGAGAAACATGCGTATTCTTTGCTTTAAGTGAATAAATTTATTCACTGATTTATCTTCAGTCAGGACTGTAGCGTTGTGAAGTTGTGAGGGACTTGTAATGAATCCTTGAATGACAGGATACATTGCCCTACTTAAAACAGTCAGGTAAGACTGTGGAAAACCAAAACTTCCTTATACTGATAAGCTTAACAGGAGGTGCAGACTAAGACTAGCAAAGAATGAAGATTCTTTTTCTTTAAAGCTGATTTGCAAAAATATTTTCATGCCTTTTAAAATAATAAGAGCTTTGAGTATTCACAGATATCCTTGTTTGAGAACAATCTAAGCTGCTTTTGTGCTTGAAGTCTTCTGTAATTCTGTTCTGTGATTGCAGGTGGGTCAGAAGCAGCGTTTGTTGAAGTTACATACTTCGCCTTCCCATGGCCTTACATGTTTTTAGTGAAAAGTATAAACACTTAAAATGTTGGAATTTCCTTTAAATCAGCACTCTAGGCTTTTGCTTCCATTTTCTTTAATCAGGGTATGTCTGAAAAACTATGCTGACATGGCAATTTTTGTCCACATGACAAATGTTTACATTGTGCTGCAAAATCAAGGAAAGCTCAGGCAAAAAATTTCATTGTTTGAGATTTATTTGACATACAGGTGTGTGTGGTTTCAGGATGTTGTTGCATCCCTTGTTTCCTGGAGAGCCCTCTGATATAATAATCGTGGCATTTTTCTCCTGTGTGAGACTTGCTGCTGTTAGCTAAGCTTCTTTGGTTTCTAGAGGTGCTTAATGAAGCCTTCTCTTTAAAATCCTGTGAGAGGTATAGCCAGATCAGAGTGGAGTGGACCCTCCTTTTTATCACTTTTCTTGCAGGGAGAGGAATTCAGCTGCTGTGCTGAATCCCTCCCCGCTGCCTGCTGTGGCTCACAGCAGTTCATTTGCCCGGGACCTCTCCTGTGAGAGCTGTTGTACTCACATTGGTCAGTGCACTTCTTGCTCACACTTAATAAAGGCAGGTCCTTTTGATGCTCTTGGCACAGTTCTGTATGTGAAGGCCCTTGGCTGCAATGATTTGGTCACAATTAAAGCATAATGAAGTCATGCGCGTTTGCTCATTTTCTGCCCAAAAGGCTTGGTGAGAACTTTTGTATGCCTTTGTGTTAGGAATATCTCACACCCACGAGATAATTTTTGTTTTAAAACTGAGTGAGGAAGTGTAGTGGAACCTATCTTTCGTGATCTTTAGGATGGGTTTGTTTCAGTGGGATACTACTTATGTAGAGAAAATTTCATTACTCAAAAAACTCCAGGGCAGCTGAGTGCAAAAAACTCTGTATGTCTGACATGGCTTATAATCTAAGCAATTTCATATTAAGAACTTGATCTAAAAGACTCTGAAAAGCTTTCCTTCCTCCATTTTGAGGTATATCATGATTTTTTTTTCCCAGTGAATACAGCAATAAGCTTGCTGGCTCCAAATCTCATTACAATACTGTTTTAATTGGAAAATGAAGGAAAAGCTGTTATAACCAGGGGCAAAAGCAAATATGAAAGAAGTGAGAATCCTCAGAGGAACTCCATCCCTTGCTGGAGTGGCCTTTGGAATGCGCTTTAGTGACACATTTAAATTATTCATACAAAACATTTCAATGTAAGTAATGACCATTCAGTACTTTTTCAACAATGTTCTTCTGAAGAACAAGAGCTTTTTAAAAACCTGGTAGGTTTTCAGACAGGTTTTAAAGATTTTAAAAGAAATATTGCTCTTAGATAGATAGCAGTCTTGTAGCTAATAATATTGAGAACTCAGTGGTGCCTTCCAGTGATCACAACTGCTTTAAAAATGCTTAGTCTAGTCTTGCTTCTGTAAAAATAATGAGAGCTTTGCCACAGGCTTCAGTAGAAGCAGGCTATGTCTCTTTAATTATTTGAGCTTTGCTTCACTGAAGTTTAGTAGGAATTGTGGAGTTAAAGCACAGGCACAGAGTCAGAGACCAGAGAAAAATCCTGGCCCCGTGGAAATATACTGTCTTCCATTGTGAGGTTCCTCACAGAGCTTTTTAATAACTGCTGTTGTGTAGTTTTCTCTGTTTGTAAAGTGGAGGAAATAATATTACAAATCATGGGGCTCATGGGGCTTCATGTATTAATAATCTCTAATGGAGGGTTGATTGTCTTGGTTGAAGCATGATGTGGGTGCGTAGACAGATTTTTGAGTCTCTTGTAAATAATAAAGTTGTCTCCTCTCTACTTACTAATTCATGAGTGGAAATGCAGCAGAAAGAAATCTCATTCACTAAACAAAGGCATATTTATGCAGGTATTAATTCTTTTAAGGTATCTGTAGCTGCATGGTGATTTCAGACAAGGGCGTCTCCTCCTTAATGATCTTAATGGTGTTTTTCTTTGGTATTTTTTTCCACCTACTGCAGGAAATTAAAGGATCGTGGCCCTGCCTTTGTAGCATGTTCATGTACTAGTACATGCTGTGTTTATTTGTGGAAACTGCCACGCTGTCACACACAAGTGATGACAGGTTGTGCCGGCTGTGTTGCATTGGATCTCTCCTGTTGGAGAAGATCAATAAAGATGCTGAGGCACAGCCATGGTTATCCTGCCAGGGGTGCACTGCTGAACCTCAGAAGTGGGTGTGTAACCTGCCCCTTGCTCAGCACCCAGCCGGGGAGCTCTACTGAGCTTCAGTGTCACTCGTGGGAGTTGGAGTGAGCCTGCAAATGTTGGGCTTCAGTCAGGACTTCCCTCACTCAACCTGTGGTGAGATGCCACTCCACCCCATGTCTCACCACAGCCTTTCTAGAGGGCAGTTTGGAGGAAGTCCTGATTGATTTTTGCTTCACAGAGCTGGGATTTAGTATGCAAGTTATGAGACCCATAGGAATCATCAGCCAGCCCTTGCATCCCTTTGATGACTTGCTGTGGCAGCATTGTGGAGCAGTGCTGCAGTGAGACCTGTATATTCTACAGTCCTGAAAGACATGAGAAGTATTTTCAACAGCTCTTTACTTTAATGTTCAGCCTATGAGCAAAGGTTAAATTAAATTAGAAGTATGAGTGATGCAAAGGTTTGTGGCTGAGTTATATCGAAATGCTGAGTTATGAGTTAAAGATGACAGTAGAAATTGCTCCAAAATGATTTAATGTAAGCTGTAGGTCAGCAGTAGCCTAAGAAAACCTATCTGTGAGCTGAATGGTGTCTCCTCCACTACTGTGGTCCTGCTCTCCATTCTTTGCTGAGCCATTTCAGTAAGCAGACAGAAACAAAACCCATGGGATGACACAACAGAAAAAAAAAAAAATATAATTTTCTGTTGGGTAATAGGCTCAAGAGTGGAGGGCTGGGATGCCGGCAGACAGCAATTAGATCGGCTTAAGCTGCACGAAACTGGGGCCTCGGGGCTTCCTTCTGCCTCCTGTCTCAGCTGTGACTGGCTGGTCCCTTCTGCCACTGCAGCAGCTTTGCAGCAGGAGCTGCCTGGGCTGGGGCTGGGGAGGGGGTCAGTGCCAGCGCAGCTCCCGGAGCACTGCAGCTGGAGCTGCATCTCTGCAGCTGGTCAGCTGACATTCTTCTCTTGATGGGCTTCGTTGGGGAATGAAGAAAATTTGGGGCCTGTTTTGAGCAAATCTTCGTCCCTTGTGCCTGTTGTGCCGTCCTTGCGCTGGCGCACGTGTGTTCGTGATCGCACGGAGAATCGGACAACGGTGGAGAGGATGGAAACTTGCCCACAGAAGGTTTTATTTGCTTTACTTGACTCTGCCAGGTTATTTTTCAGCCAGGTCTGCTCCTGGGGCCGGGTGTGTGTGGGGGCAGCTGTGCCCCTTGCCCGGCACAGGGAGAGCTGCGAGCAGGAGCAGCAGCGGGTGGGCAGCGCTGCCGCCGAGATGTCAAACCACAGCTCCGTGTGTCCTGCGCCGCTCTAATAGTCGGGGTAATTTGTTTGGGCTTCCCTGGAGAAAGCCATTTGTTATGAAAACGTAAACGTAATAACGTTGCTTGACTAATTCCTCCCTCATTAACCACGCAATGTGCCACAAGGAACTGTGTGATTCCATTTTCTCCAAGAATGCTGAATTTCAGTAACCTGTGCTATCGCTCCATCTCTATTCTGGTAGCCTGGACTGGAGCATTTATTGAAGTTGTAAAGATATGTTAATTTCCAGTAAAATTTCCAGCTTTGCACTTTAATAAGAATACTTAAATATTTTAAAGTACTTTGAACTGATCTTGGTGGAACGCAGCTTTATTATTTTGTTAAAGCTCAGTGTCACTCATAAAGTGTAAGTTGCTTTAGAAAAGTATATCCTGTTATTTCTAAAGCAAATGTCTTCATTTAGTTGTAGATAAATGCCAAATTTATGGGTTTTTAAAATATAGTATGAAGCAAAAAAGAGGGAAGAAATACATAAATAGCTAGAGTTGCTCTGTAGTTGCTTACTACAAATGCATTTATGCCTTACACATCACTAAGTGAAATGCCCTCCTTTTACGACTGCACTTGTTATTATCTCTTCATGTTGACATAGATGAGTCAAATTAGAGTTCAGTGGTAACTATATTCATTGGAAAAATTGAACAATATTAGTCTTAATGTTTCCCCTTATAATTATGGGAAATATATGATCTTATTTGTGGTACTGGCTGGCTACCCATGCCTCTAATAACTGTAATCGTTACATAGAAGCAGAACAGAAACATGGAGTTTTCTGATCCTGCATAAATTTCTTTGGAGCTTGATAACGACTGCAATGAACATGCATTTTTGAAGAAGCTTAAGTAAACAAACAAAAAAATAAAAAGGTCAGTTGGCAAGCTGACAACTTGCTAGAGTTTCTGCTGACTCCTCTGAGTTTCCACTGTGATCGCCTTCCTTTGAAAACAGGATGAACGGGTTCAGATTTATCTGGCTGTGTTGTCTAAATTGGTTGCTTTTCACTGTCACAGTAAATGAATTTTGATTAAAGAGATGCTTTGAGCAAAGGTGGTGACAGATTTATGCTGTGCAAAGCTTTACCTGGTGACCTGAGTGTCTAGGCTGGCACTATTCTATATTTAGAAGGGGACAATTGACTACAGCAAGAGCAACTGAAGGTTTTTATTAGAACTGTGCAGCATTTATATTTATGCAGCTAAAGGCCATATTTTGGTTTATGGATGAAAAGTTTACAATTTATTTTGGTATATATAAAAGGTCAGAGTCCAAGTACACAGATTCTAATCTAAGTATTTGCCATTTTGAGTGCACAATACATTTTAAACCAAGCGTAAATAACAACAGAGAATGCTGCTGGGTAAACCTAAATCAGTGAACCACTTTAACAAAGTAAATAATAAAAAAAGGCAAAGACACTCAACTCCTTTTTTTTTAAGCAATACAAATGAACTGAACCTTTACATGGAGGACATCACAATTCAGATTTAGAATGCAATCAAATGAGTGTCAGTATTCCCATTCTGCCTCACTCCAGATGGGGGAGATTTATAAATTGAAGTATAACTAAGAATGCCTTTTAAAATGGGATTTAATATTTCACATGTTCCAGGAGCAGCATCTCTTTTTGGATGACCTTTTTGCTAGCTGCTTTGTCTTTGGGACTTCAACTATTGGGTAGATTTAAATAGTCTGCAATATTTAAAAGGAATGGAAACTGTGTATATGTATAAATAGATATAAGCAGATCTCTGATGGGAGTAATTTCCTGCAGAGAGAAGATGCTGACTGAATGCACTCCATTCTTGCACCTGAATTTTTTTTTTTTTTGGTGAATGTGTGCTTTTATGTGTTTTATAGAACATCAAAAGCTTTTAATGAAGTAATCTGTCTATTGATAACTTTCATATAATTTTAGAATGATAAAGAACGTACCATCAATTATAGGAATGGTAAGGTGCTCATAGTGTTTTATTTCTCAGTGGCAGTCAAAGCAGTTTAATTTATATTAGTAAAATTGTTCCATTTTAAGATCCTTATCTGTTGCTAGTCACTCCTTCACTTGATGTTTTTGTTTGGGGTAAACCTGAGTTCTGGGGTTTACCTTAGGGTCTCAGAATGAAATACTTCTCTCAGTTATCCAGCCAGGTTTTCAGGCACTAGACTGTGGATTTAGCTGGCTTAGGTCACCTTATATGCAAAGACTATTTTAAAGCAGGAAATTGATACGTTTGGGAATTTTAAAAATTTGTGTCCCCTTCAGGACTAGTACAACACTCATGAAAGTTTGGATGAATGTGTGGGTAGAGGGAATTGTTGTGCAGTTTGTCCAGGTACTGTATGCATTTGTTGCCTTAGTAACACAGATATCAGAGCAGGTAAGGGCCAGAAGAGATGACAGGGATGGAAAGAAGGCAGTGTGCCTGCAGTGACTCTGGCTGGAGAGGCAGCCAAGCGGACCATCCTGTGGGGAGGCTGGCCTCCACAGCCCTAGGAGAGGGACTTGCTTCCCATTCAGATTCCACAAGCAGATCCTGCATTTCCATTACAGCCTGTCCAGATTTACAGTCCCTGGGGTTCCTCAAGCCCATTATTTGGTAAGAGAACAGACTATTTTTACATGCAGTGTGTAAGGCCAATATTACACAGTCCAAGAGTATTACAAGAAAGTGTTGGTATGTGTAAAAAAAACCCCAAAACATATGATTGAGTTTATATTAACGCCTTTATGTGAAAAGTTGTTTTTGAAAAAGCATTCATATTGCATCAAATCCAGGTTTAAATAATGAAGTCCAAGATTCTCCAGTTACTGATGAGTTTTGTACATGGTGCTATTGTAATTTTTGGAAGAGACACAGGAGTGATTTCATTTGAATCAAGGGGTATGGCTTCTTTCCACCATCTCCTGGAACTGGTCTGAGACAAACACATGTACTTTGTATCCTTCCACAGAACTGCCAAGGGTCCACATTTACAAAGCCCTCATTAAAATGTGCTAGTCCTTCTCAAATCAGTAACAACAAGAAATGAATTGCCAAGTTTATAAAACTATATGCTCTGCTCAACAACACTGTCTTTCTCTTTAGAATGGTATATTTTTTAAAAAAAGGCAGCCAGTCTGGTTGACAGTTACTAGGAATATTCAATTCCAGGCCCTAGTACCAGAAATCTGTTCATTTTATTTACATTAGCTTTCCCCAAAGGGGAAGAAACATGCAGCACAGTGCTCTGTTAGCCTAGCCATGCTTTCTAGTGTTTCTGCAGGTTGCAAGAGTAGTTCTCCTGTTTATGGAATCTGTAGAAAGTGTGTTGATAACATGAATGATCATCTTCAGGAGAAGTAATAGGTGATGGGGAACAGGGGTGGGAGAATGGAGGGAACGGCTGGTTTCAAGAAACAACTGGCAGATGGTAAAATGGGCACTTTTTTGGGAGAATTTTTGAACAAGTGGTGAGGAGGCTGGTGCAAGTGAATTTTCTGAGGAGGACAGGTTAAAGGATGAAGGCTGATGGACAGAGTGCAGTTGGCTTGGAAAAGCCATGATGTGCTTGGCCCCTGACATTTCCTCTTGCGTAAGGGTTTCCCTTCTTGCTGCATCAAGTGGGCTCGAGACATGTCAGCCTTGGGGACAGCAGATGTCTGAGAATTTCGGCTTTGGTTGCAATGGCTCTTTGCTGGAGAGCAGATTTTATCTCCACGAGAAACTTGATTTTAGCATCATGTTTGTGTTGCTTTGTGGACTTGAGCACTTTTGCTGGAGGCCAGCTGTGTTTGGGGAGCAGGCTGCTGGCTGCACTGATGGCACAAGGGGAATGCTGACAAATTCCGTATCACTTCAGGTTCATTTATAGGCTTGTTGGCAGCTGTGGCAGGTAAATTAAACCATGCAGCATCTTCCTTAGCTCGCGACAGGGAGCCCTGGGACCGTGGGGCACTGCAAGCATCTTTCACTGTAAATGAGCCCCGAGTGCTGGCAAAGCAGCACTGGGCTGTTTCTGAGAGGCAGAGGTAGGGCCATACTGCTGAGAATTTAGCAAATGGGATATAATAAAAACCAGGCTGAAATGACATCATTCTTTCTGTTCCATAAGCACGCGCTGCATGTGTGGACAGTGCACAGATGTTTTGCTTTGATGACTTGCTGTGTAGGTTTATGGCCTCGGAATGTCGATAACTAAAGAGCTTGGTTTTATTTTGAACTCCATTAAATTCTGTGGAAGCATGTATCGAACTTTAAGTTACATGCCTGCAATTTTTAGGATGTTTTACTCATAAAAATGGAATACTTTACTACTTAATGTTTTAAGGTTTTTAAAAATTTTTATTACTCTTCCTCTTCCAATTTTCAGTTGCTAATTGTTTCCAGACATTTTTTACTATAGGAAGACCTCTGTCAGTGTTTTCCTTTTATTTAATTTCTTTATTTCTATTTTTCCTTTTTTTAAAGTGCAAAGTGTAGGGAGGTGTTTTGATTCCATCCTCTTGCTAAAAAGTCAGAGCTTTGAACTCACAATGTTTCTTGCCATCAGGATTTCCTGCCACTGGTATCTGAAAAAAAAAAAAAAAAAAGAAATCTCTGGAGAATTTTCTAATGGTTTGCCTTAGTTTAGGCTTGTATTTCAGACTAGACTCTATTGTGTCTAAGAGCAGGATTGATATAGGCTGCTTGAAACTGCTGATTGCTAGGGAACAGCTTTGCTAGATGAACGAAACACATTCCATAGTTTTCTCCCTTTTATGGTCTCCATTACAAATATTTTTTTTTAGCTTCAGTATACTTTAGTGAAGTATTCTGCTTTTAAATAGACATTCAACATATGTGTGTCTGCTTTAACAAAGGGCCAGCAAGCTATACATCAGATCAAAAAATCGTTTTTCAGTTTGACTATATAATCCTACTAAATGGAGTTTATTTTTCCTTGTATGTCTTTTCTCTTGTTTGCCAAAGTTCCTGTTCCTTAATACTACCCCCAGGTTTCCTGAGAACTTCCCAATTCCCAAGACCAGGACCCTATTTTGGTCTTTTGTGTGGATGATTCAGAAATGCCATAAATTGAGAAGAGGAAATTAAGCAGTAATATAGAAACAGTGGAGATGGTAGCAGACTGCTTCAGCTGTGGACCAACAGATTGACAGTAGAGCATGGCTGGTGTTTCTTTAGCCATAATTTGTGTTTCAGAGCACTGAAAGGGATCAATAAAATGGAAGCAATTTTTCATTTTTTGTCATATGAATGCTGTGCTGAGCTCTCAAAAACTCCTCACCAACAACAAAATAAAAAACAAACAAGCAAACAAACAAAAAAACCCCTACCCAAAACAGAAAAAAAAATATGAAACAAAACCAACCCATGTTCTAATGCCCCAAACTTGTAAGATCTTTGAAGGCAATGAAGCTTCAGGTCAGATGCCTTGCGTGGGTGAGGCAAATACTTCTCTCTTCTGGCCCCAAATTGTTTCATCTTTCCTGTGGGCAGGGGATCATCTTCATCCTTCTGATGGAAACACCAGCTCTTGTTCTGCTGATTGTTTTTTTTCTTTCAAATCTTTATTAGCAGACTCCTGTGTTGTCCAGCACTCTCATCATCATCTTCCTTTGCATAGCATAAGCATGTGATCTTTTTTTTTTGGTAAATATTCTAAACTATTGTTGGGTTCTAATTCCAAAACATTATTTTGGTTTAAAGGAATTATGATTTGTTTTGAGTAACTGACTTTTCTGCACTACTTATCTCTTGCCAGCTGTCTGTTCATTTGATCACAACAGAAAAGTTTTCTGGGCTACACCTCTTGTTTTCAAGGCAAACCTATCAATTAATGGCTGAGTTTATTAAATGTAAATTTAAACACTTTCAGTGTGCCCTGATTTATATAGTCAGTCATTAATGTTGCTTCTTTCTCACCCCTAAATATATTGGCTTAATTTTCTCTAAGAAGGGTGAAAAGAAAATGTCGGTATATAGCAAAAAATGGTCACTTGACAAAATTCGTAGGCATGTTTCATCTCTAGATACAAAGTGTTAAATGTTGAATTTAGTAACTTCTTGCTTTTTCTGAGAACAAAATGGCTTTTTTTTTTTTTTGGAAGCTGATCTATGAATTCAGTAGTGACCTGTCTCTTAGAAGAAAATAAGGAAATATAATTAGGAAATTTTCTATAGGACCTTACAGTTTAATCTTTCACATCACGCAATATAAAAATTGGTAAGCCGTTTTATTAGTGAATTGGTTTGAGTAGGTGGCAGTGATTGAATTTTTAGTCTTGTGTTTTTGTCCTAAATTTACTGCTGATGCAGGAAAAATGAAATGGGAGAGGCAGAAAATAGATGAAGTACAAATCTTGTGACAGTAATTGATAGCTAGGTGGAGGCATCCATCCAGCAGCTCTGGATGGATGCTTGCCTTTATACACACCCAGTTTAAGTGAGATTGAGAAAGAGTTTTTACACAGAGCTGGTAAAGAAAGGGAGGTGGGTGGACTTGCTAGTGACAGTCCCACTCTGGTTATCTCAGATGTTCCTTACTTTTGTGCTTAAAAACCCCCAACTTTGGAATTGCTCTTTTCAGAATGAGGACTTTTTAAAGTTTGGGGCTTTTTTAAAGTCAGAATAAAATCTGAGCGTACTTAATGATTGAATTTTTAGAAAATTGAGATCAGATTTTCAGTAAACTCTCTGAGTAAAAGAAGCATTGTAGGATAAGATTTTAAGTTTCACTAATTATTGAGTGAAATAGTTTTAACCACTTGTGCTAATTTTTGGCTTTGTTTTTTTTTGGGGGGGAAGAGAGTGTGTTATTGGTTTGCACTGGCAAAACCCTTTTCAGCCATATGGCAAGGTTTCTTACTTTCATACAGCTGCTGCTTCAGTTCTTGCTTCTCTTCTAACCCTTGGGACCTTGCAGTATTTTTGTTAGCATGCTTGTTCTCACTACTTGGAGATGAATTAACTACTTAACAAACGACTTTCACTATTAAGGGTGTGCATCCAATTATCCAATAATGAAAAGCCTGTATTTTCATCTTGCATCCACCCTGATGAGGCGTTACCTTGACAGGAATTAAAATTATTGCATGCAAGCATTCAGCCCCCTCCCCAGAAAAGCATCCCTTATTCTGCTCTGGCTGCATTCCTGAAGTCTAACTCCTTCCATTGCAGAGAATCTGGTTAAGATTTTCCCACCTATAGAACTGGGTTTAAGCAAAGCACTCAGGATCTCGAGCTTACCCCCCAAAAAATCATAAAATATGGAAACAAAAAGTGTTTTTAAACCTCTTGGGATTTGAATGTTTATCATGTTTAGGTTGTGTGAATTTCTGCATCCCTCAAATTAAATTTAGAAATTTTCACTTTCCTTTGAAGATAAAAGACATGACTCTTGCCCAGATACGCGACTCCCAAGAACTGGGATGTGGGAAGAAGCAGCACAAATATGATTCACCCTGAATTTTGCAGGAATTGGCAGCGCTGTGAAAGGCATTGAGGGAAGGGTGCACATGGATGCTGCTCCCCACACCCTGCATGCAGAGCAGCTCTGCGGTTGCTCTGTGCTATCTTGCCTTCCTTGGCTTAGTTTCCCGCTTGCGCTATCCCGGGAAGCTGCGTAAGGAGAGGGAGTGATATTGGAGAGACTGTTTGATGAAGTTAAAGATATTTTCTCATGTGTCTGTTTGTGGCTCTGACTAACAGTGTCCATGAGTGGAGAAGAAAGCAGTCATTATGGAAAAGCTGTGGTATGAGAAGGGAAGGTAGGAGGAGGCCAGCCTCTCTGCAAGGAGACGGCAGACCCAGTTTTACAGGCAGAACCTGTAGGACAACTGCAGATGAACCTCAGTGAAGACATGCAAATGCAACAGCTCTCTCTAAGCTTAAAGCTAGCTGGTAGCGCCTAAAGGATTAGTGTCTACCCAGTGGACCTACTGCTGAAGGCAGGGAGGGTATTTTAGGGTGCATCTCGAGCTGTTTTTCTGAGTAGGGGCATGTGCATGTTCTGTGTTTTGGTTCAGGAGTGAGCTTGTGTGAGCACTTCAGCTGCAAGGCAGCAACATCTCTTTTCCATCAGGGCTGGAATGCCAGGGATGCCTGTCCTACCCTCACTCACATGACTGACTTGTCTTCTTGGTTTTTTCTCTCCCTGCTTACCACTCTAGCACAGAAATGTATTTCTGCCCTGTCTTGTTGTACTGGCTTTCTACAGTACGGTCTGAAGCTGAAGGTTTCCATGAAAAATCAAAGCAAAATCAGTGCTGAAAGCCAAGTAGCACACAACAGCATTGTCAAGGAGGCCTGGAGTTAAAAAATTTGTAAGGGAAACAAGTTTCTCTGGAATTAAGGTGGAAATACACTTCCACTTAATTTCAATGGGCTAACAAATTGTAATGTTTATAGTTGGCTGACAATGTAGAAATAACTCATGAACCAAAAGAAAAGTTTACTTCGGAAGACGGCTCTCAAATTATTTACCTTGGCTTCATCCTTCCCTGAACTGGGGAGAACATAATAATGTTTCCCTCTCTTGATCTCTGTCTTGGCTGGTTTCTGAGATGCTTTTGGATATAATTCTTAGCATAGGAGGGAACTTCCAACATAGCAAAACTGATTGCCAAACCTAAAAAAAAAAGAAAGTCTGCATCCAGTAATGACATTCTGGAGATCCTGGATGCCATATTTCTTTTCTGCCATTTCAATGAATTTTCCACACATTTTTATGAAGTGTTTTGAGTTTATTTTGGTGATATAATTCACGTGAATGTTTTGAATGCTCTCTTTGCTCAACCCTGACCTCACCCCCATGGAGATTTTTTAATTTTTTCCTGTGCTGAAAACTGCCAAAGACTTCAGGCATCATTTTCCCACACACAGTGAAAATAAAGCACTTTTTAAAAAGAAACCCCACACTCAAGAAACACCACTCCAAACAGATTTTCCCCCAAAAGAAGAGTTCTGTTTGAAAATCAAAGTGGTTGTTTGGTTTGGTTTTCTGGTTTTTTTTTTAGTTTGAAGTACAAGCTGAATAGACATCCAGGGAAGTACTATGCTCAGACCTTCTTCTTTTCCTTATCAATACCCTGAATTTGTTCACCAGAGAACATAAAGGAGAGCTTGCAGAACTCCTGGACAGTTGTAGCCTTGGGGCTGCAGCAGCTTAACCTGCCTAGAAGGAGCTCCTGTTCTTTCAGTGCTCATGTCCACCCTTCTCCTTCAGGTTTGGGTGTCCTTGGCTGTGCTGGCACAGCAGGTTTGGGGCCATGAGCTGGCTGGCTGCAGTGATTTGGATCTGGTTTGGGGCCATGAGCTGGCTGAATGCAGGGATTTAGATGAAATCCCAGCATTTCTGGGAGGCTGGTATTGCAGTGTCACAGTGCAGAATGAGCCCAGCTGAGGTGCACACAGAGGGTGGGAAGGGAAGGACAGGAGCTTGCTTTCCTGGCTTTACTTGAGAGCAAGAGAAAAGGTAATGCCCTCACCTCAGGGCAGATCCCATTGATACCCAGGAGGGTGGGCTGCAAGCACTCTCCTGGTGAATGTTGTAAGGAGGTTTTTTTTGAGATTCTCAAAATTCTAGAGCACCCAGAATTTGGGAGCCATTAAGGAACTGCATTGTCTTTTAGTTTCTTTATTAACTGTCTAAAAAGCAGCATATTTTTTCTTTTTCCCTTTTAAGACAAAACATGTAGGATTCTGTAAGTTGGCAATCTGAATTTTAAGATGTCTTTTAACCACTGCTGAAGGATGCTGGTAGGTACAAAATATTTTAGCCAGTATGTGATATTATTTATTTATTCATTCCCCTCTTGAGTGATGTTTAGAGCTGTCAATCTGCTGCATTTTGCTGGCCCTAAACTAAGCAGAATAACTCAGGATTCTGTAACCAGAGCAGCCCTTCATAAATTAAGGTCAGTTGGGTGCAGTGCTGTAGCAACAGCCTGTAGCAACAGCCTCAAACCAAGGCATCTTTTGTTAACCAGAGGAATATTAACTACACTGGGAGTTCCTGAAAGTGGGTGGTTTCTACTGCCAAGCTCAGCAACACTTTGTCATAATGAAAAAACAATACTGTCTGCAAGTAGGGATTGAAAGCGTCTCCTCACATCTGTTTGTCTAAGCTTGGGAAAAGGTGCCATTGGATGGGAGTAGCAAATCCTGCTGTGACTGTGCTTGTGCTTGAAGGGAAAGCCTTAAATGCCAGAAAAATGGCCAGGCATCTTTCATGAAGCTAGTTTTAATTTAATTTTAGACTTGATTAATAGTTACTGCAATATTTGCCTTGCACATTTTTTTAATGGAATGTTTAAAAAAAAAAAAAAACTTGTTTAAATATGTGATCCCTTCTGTGTAATTGTGCTCTCATACAATGTCTTTGGTGAGAATGAACTAGCAGAGTTTTACCCAGAATTGTTTGGAAGATACCAGTGTGGAAAGCAGAGATGACTCACAGTGCCTTGGAGGAAGAAGAGCCAGCAGTTAACCACAGAGCATGGCATTATCTCTGTGCCAAAACTGGCTGAGAGAGCCAACATATTTTCCACTTCCACTATGTTGGGGGGGAAAAAAGTACTCCCAAGAAATATTGGCTCTCTAAGCAATCTTGATAATCTTGTCAACTTGATGAGTTTAGAACAGATGTAGCATGGGAGGCATGTGAATCAAAAGAAGGTGGTAGTTCCCATCTAGAAACCATTGTTATTTTTATTGATGAATAAATACATATGAAGCATTTCTCATTTTTGGTGGATTCCCCTGGGTGAATAAACTTGGTTGCACAACAAGAATGTGGTATGTGATGGATAGAGTATATGATTAGATAATGAGTATTTCTGCATAAATTTATTTTGTATCTGATCCATGTGTCTGTATTCTTTATTTCTTAGGAATATCTACATGGCATCTCTTTCTATTGCCGGCAATTTGCCAGATGCCTGTAAATAAGGAATGTCTACTGCACGAGTGAAATAATACATATCTCATTACTTCACAATGTAATTTGTTTGCCATTTGCATTTAGTGATGGTAATGTTCTTGTTGGGGAGAACTGACTTCAGCTTGACTTTACAGGCAGAATTACATGAAAAACACAGCAGTTAAATCTTTATTTTGATTTCATATACAATAAAAATGTATCTTTTACAGTATAGAGTTGAATATTTCTTTGGGGGAGGCGTTTCATTTAAATTGATGTGTGACATATCCTGTTATCTCTAGTGGCCTTTACTTACACAGAAAATACAGTGAGAAGGGTTGGCTTCCATTTTGGGTCCTTCTTTTTCTTGACCAATCACCTTCTGAAAGATGTAAAGACATCTTTTTGCTGTGGTGCTGTGCTGCCACTGGGACCTAGGGCATGTTCTCCTGCACGTCTGATGTCTCCACTTCTTTTTGTGTAAGTGTGGAGCTTGGGTATCCAGCTCTAGCCATGTTCCTTGTTTCTGACAAAGGAGAAAGTAACAGACCTCGTGAAATACTGGATTTAGCATGTGAGCTGGCTAGGATGTGCCAAAAGATGAAAAAAACAATGTGTGGACTGGAGCTGTATTTTTGGCCTTGGCCATATGGAGAAGTCAAGCTGAAGGATACATCAGGATTGATGCTTGGTTTCCAAGCATCTTTGAGTACCTTAGAGCTGCTTTCAGGCTGGCAGGGTAATCCAAGCAGATTGTCTTGTGGGCAGGCAAAAGCATTAAGTGAAGACTAAGCCTGTAATTTAGTCCACTGGTTAATAGTGAAATGTCTGGATGACTTCATTTAACAATGACTATCAAGGTGTGAATCTTTTTTGCCCTGATGAAACCACCTGAAATAGTGATTGGTGGTTGGCATTGGCTGTGAGAAGGCAGTGAGTCTGCTTTCTAAACTCTTCTGCTTGGGAGAAGTGGGTTTGGGGTGTTACTATTGTGGGAGACATCCACTGGGCTCCCAACAGATTAGTATCTGATGAACAAACATTTTTTACACCTGTAATTTCAATAGTATGTGACTTCTCTTTCACTTTCTACCCTTCCCACCCTGTATTTCAGTGAGTGCCAGAAGATGAGCTTTCTTTAGATACATAAACAAGATGATGTGGTGCAAATTACAGAAGATTGCAAATCCTTGATTTAATTTCTCTGTGCTGTGATTTAAGAATTGATACTCTTGGGTTTTTAACTGTGACTAAGCAAATGTTTTGTTGAGGCTGATTATTTCACATGCCAGTGGTTGAGAGGCAGCATCAGATTATTCCTGCTGCTTGTGTGAATGTTCTTATTTATCCTGCCTTCTCTTCTACTGAGGACAACTTAGACTTTCATTTTACCTCCTGTTCTCACCTTATTTTCACAGCTGATGAAGGTGAACACTTCTTGTGTCTCAAATGTTTTATTTAGGGGGGACCATAGCCTTGCAGGATTGACCCTGCATACTATTCTTCTGTACTCTCAGGGTTTTTTCGACCTAGGAACTTCTGTTGGTAGGGGAAAATATTTAAGTGTTTCAGATTAAAAAAAAAAAAAAAAACCCAATAAAAATCAAAGTTGATTTCAGACCTATGTATGGCAGAAGGAGAAATTGCAGGGAGGGAGAAAATTTTTCTTGTTGGTCACAGTGCTCCTGCTGAATATGTGGATGTGTACATATGGAGTGAGCACATGCACAGGCACTCCATACAGAGAGAGCACACACATAGGCCATATGTTCATTACTTTAGAAGTTTTGTTTTCTCTTGCATTTTCATCAAGCATTTAACAGAGCTATTTTAATTGGGACTCAAAATAACTATGTAGGACAGTAACTAACACAAAAATTCAGTGTTTTTCTCCTCACCCTCTGTGTGTCAGCAACATTCCTTGTGTTCATCCTCCACCCAGAAATGAGTTTCTTTTAACCTAGGGCCTGTTGTCAGGAAGAGATGAGATTGCAGCATTCTTCCAGGTGTGGTGGGGCTGAGTTTCATTTACAAATTTTGTCTAGAGTTGCAACACACTCCTTTGTACTTACCAAGTGCAAGGCTTAGCTGGCATGTAAACACAGCAATAAAATGAAAAAGCAAGGCAGCAGTCCTGTACCTGTGCACACACATGCAAATGTGAACCCTTTGTCTGTCTTCTGAAATTCAGTATTTATGCATGATTTACAGTAACTACACATGCTTAGATTGGTTCCTAGAACAGACTTACATACAGTTTAAGTAAGGTAAATAATTTTGCTGGTTTGACTGTGAAGTAATTTTGAGATGTGTTTTAAAGATACAGGACTCGAGGCAAAAAGATGTGCACAAACAGCATTTGTATCTATAGGAAGAAATATTTTCCTGTGGTTTATATATCAAACAGTGAGATGTTTAAAACACACTCATGAGCTGTGTTTTCAGTGTTGGAATGGCCAGGTCTGCCCAAGTGTCTCAAAAGGTTCTAAAGTTCCTTTTTAGCATTTTATTATTGCAAAGACCTGGTAAGATCTATTATTTTGTAATTCAAAGGGTATGTAAATATAAACAGGAAAAAAGTAAAAAAATTAAGAATAAGGATTTCTGAGATGCTGATGGTTCTTCTCCGCTTTTTCTTTAGCCACTGTCTCTTTTCTTGTTCTTTGTGGTTCTCTTATCTACAAAAACATTTAGATTAGTGCGCTAATTAGTTTATGTTAACCAGCAGAGGGCTTCCACCTCAAAGCAAACAGCCTTATCCCTTCTGCAGTTTCCCTGGTGTCCTCTTAATCAGAGAAGTGGGAAACAGACATTTATTTAGTTGTCTTAGGGTACTTTCCTGCTGGCAGAACGATCTTCAATTACATGTTAACTAATTTTTTTATACAGTTTGTTTTTTAACTGGCTTCCAGTTACTTTCAATACGGCCGTCAGCATTTCCACAGAAAACTTGGATGATTCTGTAGAATTTTCTTGTGCTTCACCAAAGTCTCCTATTTCTAAATTTCTAATGTAACTGGTGTGTTGCAAAGTTTCTGTGCAGTCAGATATTAAGTGTTTTGAGCCCCTTCTTAGTATGAATACAGAATATGCTGAGTCAAGTAGTAGGAGAGACTAAACTGATCTTACAATTTAGATTTAAAGCCGTGCAAGGTGAGTTTATAAACTCATGTGTTCATTGTGGAGTGTTCCAGAGCAAAGAGGGGTACCTGTGCATTCAGGATACTATAAAAGCACACAGCTTTCCTGGGAGGTTGGAGCTGCCCTGTGAGGCACGGGGTGCTTTCATTCAGAGCATCCTTCGTGCCAGCTGTGCTGGTGGCTTGGAGCGGGCACCTGCTGCTGGACTAAGGGTCACTGCAGTGGGGCAGAGGGGCGCCCAGGTGCTGAGTGCTGCTGGAGCACCTCTCCAGTTTCTCCCCCAGACTCTGTAAGTGACTTCCCGTGTTGATCAGAACTACTGTTGATAACTTCTGGTGATTCAGCGAACAGCTGAGTGCCTGGGGGAAGAAACCCGCAATCTTCTCTTCAGACAGAAAACTTACTCTGCAAAAAATCCATACTAAGATAGTTAATCTTCCCAGTCTATCAGCACTTGGCATGTGTTGGCTAACAGTTGCGAGCAGAACACTTCCCTGGCCAAGCCTCAGCTTTGGAAAAGACATGACCCTACATTTAGGGGATTTTGAAAGCAAGAGCCCCACAGCCTAGGAGAACGTGTGTAGGAATCGAGAGGTGACTACAGTTAGAGGGAGCTTTCAGTAGAGCTGTCTCTATTAGTGACTTGTCATGCCCCAATGAAAAACCACTAAAATTGTTAATTGCGTTTCAAGCAGATATAATAACAGCTCACTACAGGCAAACTGCTGAAAGATAAGTCACTACCGTCTGTCACCATAACTGTGTGGCTGCTGAGGTCCCTCGGGCGGCGGGAGCGCGGATCCCGGCTGGATCCCGGCTGGATCCCGGCTGGATCCCTGCTGCCACCTGCCGGCACCCGCCTCCGGCCGGGCTCGGTCCCGGCTGCTGGGCGGGAGGGCTGCCCGCGAAGTACCCGAATGTTTGCACATTGCCCCAAGTCACCAAAGCCCCGTTACTCGTCCCCTTAAGTTGTACGACAGCATCAAACCTCACGAAGGAAAAACTCATCCGTGCGTAGGCAAGGCTGAAACTTAACGCAGATCAAGCCCTTTCCTCCTGTATCCCTCAGAATATCATAGAATTGTTTAAGTTGTAAAGATCATTGAGTCCAAGCCCACCACTGAACCATGTCCCCGGGTGTCACACCGCCAGGTCTTTAAATGCCTTAAGGGTATCTATTCATCACACTCTTACCTAGCAGAGCTCAGTACTTGAAACTGCTCCTGCCCTCTGTAATTGCCCTACTCCTTGCATACTTGCAAGCACATTTGCTATGAAATTTGGGGTTTGCATCAGTTCTGGAGTTATGCTGATGAAGAAAGCCAAAAGCTTGTGAATGCGTTTGTATACGGCTGAAGCAGGTGGGTGTCTCTATGTGCAGTTAACTTGCCTGCTCTTTTGGCATCAAAGTATTTTAGAGAAGAACAGTATTTTTTCTGGGCAATTCTGGCATTTTGTCCACCCCTCTTACAAATATCTTTTTGGCTAACAACCAGCTTGTACTGTTCGTGTTCCTTGCGTGATTTCTCTCTCTCTCTCTCTCTCTCTCTCTCTCTCTCTCTCTCTCTCAGTAAGAGCCATCATTGTCCCTACATACAGCTGGTGTTGGGGAGAACCAGCTCCAGGTTAGCCTAGCACTTTATAGAAACTGTACCCTTGTTTATACAGAATTTCCCTATCAAAGCAAGTGCAGCTGTTGAATCAGAGCAAACATTGCCTTGATGCAGTTCCAGAATCCTTCTGGAACACAGAAGCTGAAAGGAGGAAGAGAGACTGGTGGCAGGTACATCATACTGACCTGTCCAAAACCTGGTTTATTCTCTGTAGAATAAAATAGTTGTCTGCAGTCTGATTTTTTTTTTCTTTTGTTTTCCTTGTGGATCTAATAAAGTTAGAAATGCGGATGGGCTGCTTTGAAGCAGTCCTACAGTATAAAACTCCCTCCTCCTTTAGTTTGGATATGGTGTATTTCTTTTTAAATTGAAAAAAAAACCCACCAAAACCTCACAAACCCAAAAGGGTACAAACAGAAAGGAAGTTTTTCTTTATAATTAGGGCATTCAAAGGTTCTGTAAGGGTTGTGATAGAAACAATTAATAGGCATTGCTTTTGTGTGAGACAGGGCCTACTTAAGAAGGTTGCAAGGCTGGTAGCCAGGAGACCTACTTTCTTTTCTTAGCTTTGCTGCTTATCCATTCTGTGATCTTGGGCAAGTAACTTCATTTTTGTTCCTTTATTTCTTTACTATTTTTCCCCCTTGCAGGTCCATTCACACAGGGAGGAAAAACGTTTCTCACTTATGTGCCCTGCACATAAAAAGGAACACAACCTTAACTGGAAGTTTGAGGCCCTCTTATACCAGAATGCTCTCCGTGGCTGCTTTGCTGTAAAAAATCATGCAGGAATATGGATTACTTTGTGGGTTTGCTATGTGAGCGTTTCATAGGGTACCTGTAAAAGAACAGGCACGTTGTAGATAAAGACTGCCAACGGAGGTCAGGTTGACAAGGTTTCAAAACTGGCCGGAATTCCCACACATCTGCCTGGAGATGATCAGTGCACTGGGGAGGTGACCATATGTAGCTGATCTGGTGGTGTTGAGGTGGTTTTTGGGATGGAGGGGTTTCCAGGGCTGCTGGAGCACCCCTCTCCTTTCACTGGCTGCAGCAAGATCTTTGTAAGGATGAGATGAGACTGCAGGGAAAGTGTTTTCAATAGCTTTTTGACGGTGCTTAATCCAAATGGCTTTATGACTGGCTGATGATGAGTTGTTATCACCTGAAGAAAAACACCCAGGAAGCCTGAGAGAGAGGTGTCCTCTCAACTGTTGGAGCATGAGCTGTCTCAGCAAGCTGTAATTGTGAATCATCCATGTTACTGTCTCGTTGAGCCATGAGAAATGATGGATTAGGAAATGTAGGAATTAAATTAACATAGGGATCATGCCAAAAGCCAAAAACGGAGCATGTCTGTGGCGTTTTGGGGTTTTTGTCTTTCTGCTTTGTTCATTTTTTACACTGACCTGAAACCTTTTCTGTGAAACTTTTTTTTGCTGTTGTTTCTGGCATTAGGAGAACACAGTGGCTGTGAACCATGTATGTGTGTTTGCTTAACAACTTTTAGAGAATTTTCAGACCATCAGATTGTGATGCATGGTAAAAATCCTGACGATATGTGAGACTCTGGTCTCATTCACCTCTAAAAAGAAATAAATAAAAAAGAGCAGGGGAAGGAACCAGTTTAGCTTTCTACTTCAAGCCCCGTGTTTCTTCTTCTATGATTCCTTCATGTTTTTTACTGAGTTGGATTTGTATTTAAAAAATGTACCAAAAATAATGCCTTAACCTTTACATACATAACCTGGAAAATATGAAGCCTATATACTTGTATGACGTCTTCATGAGGGAGAAAATAGTCAGGTTGGAAAATTGGCTTAGCTTATTAGAAATGTACTTGTCTCTTTCATATGGCCTTGTAGAGTGTTTTACATAATTAAATTTAAGCCTCTACAGTGTTTCATATGCTAAAATTTGACAGAATCACCGGGTCGGAAGAGACCTTTAAGATCACAAGCCCAAGCCATGCCCTAACAGCTCAACTAACCCCTGGCCCTGAGTGCCACACCCAGTCTTGTTTTCAAACACATCCACGGATGATGACTCCACCACCTCCCCGGACAGAAAATTCCAGTACTTTATCACTCTTTCTGTGAAAAACTTTTCCCTAATATCCAACCTATATTTCCCTGGGCACAGCTTGAGACTGTGTCCTCTGGTTCTGTCAGCTGCTGTCTGGAGAAAGAGACCAACCTCACCTGGCTACATCCACCTTTCAGGAAGTTGTAGAGAGTGATAAGGTCACCTCTGAGTCTGCTTTTCTCCAGGCTAAACACCCCCAGCTCCCTCAGTCGTTCCTCATAAAGCTTGTGTTCCAAGCCCCTCACCAGCCTTGCTGCTCTCCTCTGGACGTATTTCCAACTCTGTGACCTTGTATTTGGCTAGTGATTAAAAAATGGCTTAACTTTATACAGTTACTCAACATGCATTGTTTTTCAAATGGTAACTGCTGTTTTCTCTTGATCTTGGGAAATTTATTTTTGATCCACATGTATAATGATGTATGCTGATACTAAGCTTGTCACCTAGAAATAAGAAGCATTCTGTGGTAGTGGCAGTGTTGAAGTGTATAGCAATGAATCTTTTCCTGCAATGAAATTGAATAATACCAAACTCTGAGCAAAGCATTGCACTCCTCTGTTTACAATAGCAATGGAAATGTTTTGGTCAGTCACGGTGCTTTTGCTCTTGCATCACCAAGTTGTGACTCAGCACCGTGTTAAAAAGGCAGAGGTACAGACAGGTCAGGAAAATTCCTGAAATTAAATTGCTGCCTAGACTCTGGGCAGGCCTCTGGGATTTACCCTGGCATTTTGGGTTAACCTGAAAGGGTTTCCTTCTTGTTGGTTCCTCTGATCTTCTGTTTTTAAGTAGTACAGTAGAACGGAGATGACTGTGATTCTGCAGTTCCTACCAGGGTTTTTATACATCTGGCTCTGTATAATTTAGCCAGTAATAGCTGTGGTACTTTACAGTTCTCTGTACTTTTCAGTACTGGCAATTCCAAATGTTTGTTTTTTGTCAAAAAAAAACTAAATTCACTTTCAGTATGGTCTTTGATTTTTTGATTTTTGTATTAAGTCCTGCCTATTTGTACACGAGCTGCTCGAAAAGGGATATTTCAGTGCTCGGGTCTCTAGGGGTACCTCACTCCACATTCACAAGTTTTCTTGTAAGCAAAAGGAAGAAAAACAAAGGAAACCTCCCAACCGTACCCAGGTCTCTTGTCTCATCAGGGATGGGGAGTGGTGTCTGTTAGCAAAGACAAAAAAGCCCCAACTAGAAGCCCTTGATGACAGAGTGAGAAAAGCGAGTGTTAGCAGTGTGTTAGCTCCCACTCACACTCACTTAGCACACACTCAGCGTGCACCCCCTCCCTCCACAGCCCCACTACAGCACCACTGGCTTTGGGAAGTGGTGGGAGACCTGTGTATGTACATATGCGTTACCTTGCTGGAGTGAGGTCAGTTTAAATGCAGCCTATTAAATTATTTACAGAAGACAGTTGGCCGACCCATTGTGCTGTGTTAGTGGGAGCCAAAGGTCACTTTGGTGTGCCTGGTTGATTCATAGGGTAATCTGATACAGTACTTAGCTTTTTGCCTCCCAGTCAGTGGGTTAAACCTTATCCTCTTATTATGAGTCAGAGAGCCATAAGTTTCAAAAAAAGCCAGAGCCTTTGTTTTTAATGGTTTTGAAGAGGCTGTGCAGCAGAATCTAGAGGGCTGCGGTAGCATCTGCCAAGGGGTTGGGGCGTGTTCTGCAATAGTGTAAATCTGACTGGCAGCTTGGGAGCCCGAACACGGCACCCTTCTTTTCTTACGATCCTTGTCCTTTTGATAACATCATCTGCAGCCGTTAGGACATTAAGACATTATTGTTTGTCCTTCAGATAAAGAGTATGGTTTTGTGTTCTTTTTCCTCTTCATCGTCCGTCCCTCCTCCCACCTCCCCAGATTCCTCACTACCACCATCTCCTTGAGGATTCACTGAGCTGACCTTACTGGCTATCTCCCACATTCAAGTCTTTTTTTTTTTTTTTCCTGCAAGATAGAAACTTGTGGGGTTTTTTTTTTGTTTGTTTTGGTTTGGTTTTGTTTGTTTTTTTTTGTTTTGTTTGTTTGTTTGTTTTTTGGTTTTTTTTGTTTTTGTTTTGGGTTTTTTTTGTTTTGTTTTTGTTTTGGGGGTTTTGTTTGTTTGTTTGTTTGTTTTGGGGTTTTTTTGTCAACTTCTGTCTTGGTGGCCAATTCCAGCAAAACCCATGGGTATCAGGGTGCCTTGGTATAACCAACTCCCGTTTACTTTAAAATGCTCCCTTTGTCCCTCCATCTTGCAGGCTTATTCCCTTCTGGGAGCAGCATTGGTATGGGCATGCAGGGCAAGCACTGCAGCTTTCAGTAGTGCCTGACTTTTTAGAACTTTCCCACTGTGGAGTGCTGTTCCTAGCTGCTAGTGTAAAGAGAAGGCAGCAGAATGTAGCAGCTGGGAGCGAAACCTGTTTTATGAGCTGTAGTGACCCCAGTGAGATCCTGATCACTAATATCTGCTCAGATTTTGTTTATATCTATGCACTTTTATTTAGTTTCTTTTCAAATGTACCACCAGTTACGGGGGCACTAACGGTTTCAGCACACTGTTCAGGATGCTTTTGGTGTGGAAAGGCTCCAAGATTTTATTTTCCCCCCTCCCCAAGTCCGCAGAGGTGCGCAAGTGCTTTCCTATTTCTGCACGCAGAGTTCAGAAGTTTGTGCTGCCACTGAGCTGGCTGAGGAAAGGAGGAGTTTTGCTTTTAGGAGAGCGAGCCTATCATATTTCACTCTAATCCTAAGCGATAGCCACGCAGTCGGTTTTATTGTTAGAAGAGCCTTCCTGGAGCTCCTTCACCAGGCTTTTCTGTAAGAGAGCAGGGCAGCCGGAATGAAGCGGCAGAAGTGCCGTCGCTTTATTGTCCCTCGTGAGCGGTGCCATGCCCAGGCGTGATCCCTGCCTGCCCTTCCCTCCTCGTGGGCTGCTCCTGATGCGCCAGAAGAGAGGGCTGAATTGCCTGCACGCTCCCGGGCAGCGATGCCAGGGAGAAGAGCGGAGCTACAGCTTTTGCTGTTGAGTGGAGAATGGGGAAAACACTTGCCTCGGTGCTGTGCTCTGCTCAGCCCTTACATGCTCGGCTGAGCTGCTGCAAGGTGCCACTTTCTGCTGCTTTTCTCCCCTTTGTTTTCTTTGGCAGCTCCCTAAGTGCTGTATCAAAACAGCTTCGGGGGAGCTGCGCTGGCACAGCCACCTACCTCCATACTGGTGCTGGTCTAAAGGCAGCGAGGAGAAACCTGGACTGAAGTCGGATTGAGTTTGTTCAGCCTCCCGCGAAAGCCGCTGAGAAAGGGGACGGGAACAATTTCAGAGAGGTCTCTTTGGAACGGACGCCAGTGGCTGGCTTGGAAGAAAATGAAAAAGGAGTGTGTTTCGAGATCTTTCAAACTCAAACAAAACCCAGGCTCCCTCTCGCGTGCTGTCAGCTGGATAAATTTCTCGTCCTTGTCGAGGCAGACAAAGAGATTGTTTCGCAGCGATGGGGAGCTCTCCTCCATGTGCGTGCAGCAGGTAGACGAGGACGACGAGACCTGGACCTACCGGAGCCAGCAGAGGCGAGGTGACTTGCTTTCTCTTTAACCCTTGCGATTGCTGCCGAAGCGCCAGCCCCGCTCCGCGCGGCTCTGTCCAGCTGCCCGCGTCCCACCGCGGGCCAGGAGCCGCAGCTCGGGGAGGAGGAGGAGGAGGGCAGCGCAAAAGCTGAGGTGCAGCACTGCCAGGTTTATTGGGGGGGTTAAATCTCTGAAAGCTTATAGTAATTAACAGGAAAAAGCTTTAATTTCCCATCTGGGTACTGATTGTGTGGGATATAGGTAAGTTTTGTTGATGCTTCTTGTAGCCAGTAGTCATTGGTGCCAGAGTCTTTGGGCAGGTGCAGCTAGAATCTCTCTTCAAAATGTGGAACCGAAAGCTATTTTAAGACTCCACTTCTAAACGACTGGGTGGCTTTTCTTGGATGATTGCCTCATGGTCCTGCTGGGAAAAATTTAAGTGTATTTTGTTTTATGAGGGCAGACTGAGAAGAGGTCCCAGATGCAAAATAAAATAGATGATGAGAAAGTGATGGGAATTGCTCCACAGAGAGGAGGGACATCTAGGATACGAGATAAGCACCTCTGACAGAGCTCTTGAAAGGCTCAGACCTGGAATATATTTTGTATAAGACATCTAAAAAGTTCTTTTATTTTTTTGTGTTCTGTTTTTGAATGAAGTTTGTCGGGTCACTAAGTAAACAATTACCTCATATTTGCCATAAATCAAAACAAATTTCAGAAGTTTGCTCATGTGAGTTGGTGAGCAGGACCAGTATTTGTCTGGCGGGCAGTGGAGCATGTGTGCACGCAAGGTTGAAAATACTCAGTAAAGTGAGTGATTTGGTTGTAATTTCTCTAGTGCTGCCAGAGCAGTAGTTTGTTAATAGAAAGTGTAGGGTTGACTCTGTTGTGCTGTAAGGTCACTTTTGTAAAAGCAAGCAGGCTCTCGAAGGCCATTTGATCTTCAAAGGGCCTTTTATTTCTTTTCATTTCTCGGAGCAGTTAATAGCTGTTTGACCAGAATTTCACTTCCGTGTCAGAACAGATTGTGGCTTTAGTAAATGGCTTGTATGCAGGAACACTAACACAGGATGTATATGCTTGTGCTTTGCTCCCTGCATGCTAGGACACAACTTTAATGTGTGCTTTGAAGATTGTTTTTTTACCTGCTTCGCTGCTGAAAAACTTCTAAAAAGGGAGTTTGCGTTTGCAACCAGTAACTTTTACTTTTGACTGTTGGTATATTGATATTGTACAGCGGTGCCAGATTAGCTTCTAACGCCTGTGGAATGGGATCTTGCACGGATCAGAACCATTGAGCCCTGCTGCTGACTTCTATGTAACTTCCCTGAAGTTTCTTGTGCTGCCTTCCTTAGCCGGTGCTCACGCTGCAGGGCAGAGATGGGAAAGGAAGTTTACTGATGGATTAATGGTGTATTAATTTTTCTGAGTGATTTACATAAAGAACCCATTGTACCGGCTGGAGGGGGAGGGCAGAATTCCTCCTGTAATTGGGCAGCAAGCTATGAAAGCCTCCCTGCCTGCCTATAGAGGAGATGACAATATGTCATTTTGGAAGGGAAGGTGTGGGGAGGTGTAGATTATACAGGGCTTATTTCCTCTTTGCAGGGAACAATTTGACTCAGCTTGTAAAATCTGCCTGGATCATAAATCTAACTGCATTTCTGTCTGACCAGGATCCTCTGCCAGACTGACAGGGATTGCCAGGGCTGAAGGGAGTGTGGGGTTATGTATTTGGGCAGGAGAAACTAGTCACAGCTGCAAGTCTTTTACCCTGGGCTGCGAGTCAGGCTTGCACGGTGTTGGAAGAGTTTGAGAATCCATACCTGGCAGAGTGCTTGTCTTAGGTTTGTATTAAAAGGCAAAACCGTGCGTGATAAATGGCCATTTGTGTTCTTGAATTAATTTGTTCCACTGCTCTGTTGCATTACTGCTTGCCAATCTTTGTAAAACTGAGGGCTCAAAACCATGTTGTCTTTGGTGCTCAAATTAACTACATCACTAAATTAACACAAAGTAGAAAGAAATGAGAGGCACAGCAGACATAGCAAGTGTTATATAAAAAAACAAACTATTGTAAGCTAGATGAAATTTTAATAGTTTTTCAGCTATCAGAATAGTTTTCCCTCCAGCTCTTGCTCAGGTAAACTGGTAAAAAAAGTAAGTCTGACAAATCACAGGCTCTCCATCTTCTAACTGTACATGTAAAGACAGGAGTGTTAATAACAGAAGCTGGAAATGAAGGAATTGTTGTTCGTTCTGAGCTGTTTCTCTTCCTGTCTTTTTAAACCTCTTCTTTTGCCGCTCCATTGCTCCTCCAGGCTCAGATTGCATTCCCACGAGGCTGCTGGGTGACAGGCACAAGGCAGCATGTGTTGCGTGGTATTTCACCAGCAAAGTGGCTAATCTGCCTTGGCTGCAAACCGGAGCTTGCACACAGTAGCGAGCACAGAGATTGGCTGGATTCGTCAGTTTGAAATGAGCAAGAAAGAACAACAGTAAACGGGAACTGCGAGCCTGGGGCACTCCCGGTGTCCTGCGGGGCTGATCCCTGCCTACCTGGAAGTCAGGGGCTGCTGCTTCTCTCTTCTTTTTAAAATGTACACGGTAGTGCAGAGTGTTTTGGAGCTGGTAGCACCAATCAGACTTCGCATTTGATAAAGCTCTTAGTAGAAGAGATGGAAAAAGTTGACAGTAAGATAAAGGTTTGGTTTTTGAAGCATTTCTTGCTCAGCTTTCTTCCTCCTCAGTCAGCTGGAGGCCCTTTGAAATGAGGGTACACTGTAACTCCCATGTTTCTTCTTTAATCAGTTTTTAGTTCACGTTTTACTTTCTGGAGCAGCATGTATTTTCAGAGTGAAGCTCAGAGCATTTTTTTCCTTTAAAAAACACTTTATTGGAAAAAGACTGAGAGGAGTATTCTTTGAAATGAAACAGCTTGGGTGTGTTGTAAAGGATTTCTGATGGATGGGTGGAAGAATGGGACAGTGGTTCTTGTGTGCTTGTGTTGTTTATCACAAGTACAACATAGCAAGTAACTGGATAGAGATAACACATGAGTTAGTTCATGGCACAGGCTTCACCATATTTACTTTAAATTTTTTGGAAAGGAAATGAGTCATATGGCAGCATCAAAACATCTTAACTAAGCTTTACTGGCCAGGTGGAAAAGCACAACTAGCAATCTGGTCTGGCCATAGAAGAATGCATCAGAAGAAGCTCTTAAAGAAGTCTTCCAAGCTCTCCCCAGCTCCTGTCCCTGTTTATTGCTCTGATGTTTTACCCACTCCCTCCATTTCACTTCGATTTCCAATCTTTCTGCATCACAAAAGTTAAAAGTCTGGCTGTTCTTTACTGCAGGTTATATTACCTGGAAAACTTAATTAGAATCATTAGAGAAACCTTGTTTCTCAGGTAACTGCTCTGTTTTAATGACTGATCAAGCCCAGTTCAGAAGGTGGCAGCCACTGGCTTTCTGCTGTTTGCTGGCCAACTCTCAGTCTTTAATACAAAACGTGCGAAATGCCCATTTTTTTCCTTGCAAAACCAGTCTAAATGCGAATTTTTTTTAATGGCAAAAGAAGTTTAAATTCACAAATCTTTGTGGGCTGAGCCTTTTGTGTCCTTGCAGCGTGTCTGATGGAAGCAATTCTAACATCCTGATGACAGCTCTGACCAGAGCTGTCAGTTAAGTTCCTAATGACTTACCATGGTCTGAGAACATCACACTTACCAAGGGGTCAGATTTCCATAAACTGAACGATTACAGAATTGTCACAGTGGCAGTCTGTAGCATAATGCTGCCCCATTATGTCAGTAAAAATGATGCCCTTTAGTTATGCCTGTACTACCCGTGGTGGTTAAATTTGCATCATGTAAGTTTAATGCTATCAGATGAGTTTTTCCTCATGTTCCAGAGGCAGACTTGAGACTCAAGATATTTTGGTTTTTGGAGCTTGTATTTTCAGTGTTTCGTGTTAGAGACAGGCAACTCTCATCTCACATAACTGCAGCACCAGAGTATCACCCCAGTCTTCAGTCCAAATAATTTTTAAATTCTAGGTTTCCACGTCATGAATCCTTTACAAGGGGGCTTCAGGAACAGACAAGTAATCACATTTTTTAGTAATGAGATGTAAGAGTAGCAATAACTATTAAGTTTCTATAAGCAAGAATACCTAATCCAGACTTCTTGTTGCTATTCTAATGTAAAATCATTTTATTGGGTTTTTTCCCTGTATGTTATTACACAAGATCTTGTGTTCAAAGTGGGAAAAAGTCATGCCAGTTACTACAAAGATAAAGGCCCATAAACCCCAAGGGAGCTGTTAGCATTTGTAGAAGCCATAACATGTGATGGATTGTAGTGTTGGGGCATGTGTGTCTGTGAAAAGGATTCTTGAAGCTTTGGGCAAGTCTATAAATAATCATTTATGGAAACCTCAAAAAGCATTTGTGTAAGAGCCTGGAGTAAGTCCAAAACAAATATTATATGCTTTATATACCTTTTTGTGAAAGACTTTTTTTTCTGTTTGGGTTGTGGGTTTTGTTTGTTTTTGTTTTGTATGTTTTCTGGGGGGATTTTTTTGTTTATAAAAAATAAATTAATGTTTATTTAGTAAGTATAAGGATACATATGCAAATATGAATGTTCGAAAGGAAAAAATAATGAGGGATTTGATATAAAAGCCCATTTTCTGTCTTCTACTACCTTTTACATGTTGTAGGTTGGGTGTGCAAAGGTAAAATTGGATATAGTTCTATGCATTTGTAACAATTAGTCAAGTTTATATCAAATTTTTGTGGTTGAACTGTTGGATGTGCTTTTATGGAAGCACAGCTGGGAGCAGAGGTACTACTTCAATTACTGATGTATGTACTATTTGTCTTAGCATATTTTATCATGGCACAGCAGAGTGTTCTGTAAAACTTTCATGATATACAGGGGCAAACAAAAGTTTTCATGCTGGTGAAACAGCTGGGGACAGTCACAAGTCCTGTATTTAACTATAACTTGAAGTACCACAACTTTTGTGTGCTTGTACATAGAGACAAATTTAGTCAAAACTTTGCTGTGTTCCTATGTCTTCTGACAAATATTGCCATAGATGGGAATCTGAAAATGGGTTTGCTTAGCAAAAAATTGTAACTTACAGAAACAAGTTTAAATAAGAAATGATGGTATCACAGAATATCTGCATTGATATCACAGAACCATTTGTTTAAACTCACATATCTTCTTCTGCTTTATCAAAAAAACTATGGATCCAGACATGGTTATTTATTCTATAAAATCCTTGCCAAATTCCAATTCTTTGCTATTTTGAAAGTGCAAATATCTTTTATTTTAAAAAATAGAATTTTTTATTTGATCAAAAGTGTTCCAGGTAAAAATAGAAACAAACAAAAAAAATTCTATAATTGTATAAAACTTGCTGCAGTCCTTCCTTTTTTCCCGGCTGCTATCCCAGCACATCTGTGCCTCTCCAGGAAGTAGCGACAGGAGAACAGCAGTCTGTGCTAAAGGACATTTCCCAGTAGGTTTTTTTATGAAGAGTTGTGGCTGGTTTCACTGCCTACTTCAAGAGCCATAACTAATGTAAGCTAACTGTGTTGAAGAGTCTTAATCTCTCAGGGGATTGTGGAATGTTTTTCGTTAGGATGGAGAGGCTGAAGGGAAGAACAGGCTTGTGTGGTGTTGCTGAATCTGTGTGTTAGAGCTGCTGTGTCAGAAGTGTGCTTCTCTTAGGCAGAGGGGAAATTAACCCCTGGTGTTTGGTTTGAGAGCTCCAGGGGCAGATCCCAGTTTCCTCTGGGCAGCCCTGTGCTGCTGTCAGGTGAGACCCTGACTGTGCTTGCCTTCACTTGGACACCTTGAATTTCAGGTGCAGAGTAGCTCCAGCCAGAGTTCTCTTGGCTGTAGAAGACCACAGTGGTGGGAAACACCAACAAATGGAGCAGCACCTGACTTAACCCTGTGTTTCCAAAGTTACAGGGGCACTGCAACCCAATTTGTCCCACAGTTTCTGTGCTGTTTGGATTAGCCGGCTCACTGGTGCAGCCCTCCTTGCCTTGCTTCTTTGTGGCCATGATGAAACACATGACGTGCTGTCGTTTTCCTTCTGAGAATGTATTGCTTTGAAAGTTTTCCAGTTTTACTTCATGATATATCAACTTCTCTTTGCTTTTATATGATTTATACACTTTTTCTTGTTCCCAGGGTACCCTCTAATGTCCAGCTTATCCTTAGGCTGAAAACTCAGAGCAAACGTTTCCTCCTCACTAGGGGTCAAAACTGATTCCTTTTATATTTTACTCTTAAGTAGCTATATTTTATAAAGCAGACTGGATGCATTCCAGTGATTGGATAAAGAAATTAAACTCTGGGTTTGCCATCCACCTTATTTGTTAGGGGTTCATTTGGGTGTTTGTTTGGTTTTGCTTATATTTGTGCATTAATATAATTTACCTACCAGCCTCTCTCATTTGTAAGTAGAAACCTCTGTGTTGTTGGGTATTTTTTTTTTTTCCTGGAGAATCGAAGTGTAAATGCTGTAACAACTCGAATCTGTAGCTTATTGTTCCAAAGCCTGAGCTGAAGTGGGTAAAATGTAAGGCCTAGGTGCTTTTGATAACTAAGCAAGGTGTACTTTCAGCACGTGAGCATGTATGTTGGAGACTTAAGAGAATGGTACATTTTCCATCCCAGGAAAAGGTAATTAATATGTACACCCTCTGCTCCTTCTAGAGCTTCCCGTACATATGGCATGGCAGCTTCTGCCTGGTACTTTATCTCCCTGAAGCAGATGGGTTCCCTGGACATTGAGTCGGGTGAACTTGTAGTGTTTGGAAGGCAATTATGGGCTGTGAATTAGGTGCTTTGCAACTGGTGCATCACTTACTTAGCCATTCACTCCGAAATAAGAGATCTGAGAAGCACCGCAGAAGGTTTTCATATAAAGCTCCTCAGAAGTTGTCAGATCAAACACCTAAGCAGAGGGCGTGACAAGACTGCATTTTGCTTGAGTGGCATGTGGGGGTGTTAAATAGAAGTTATCCCTGGTCACACTTTTTCCAGGGTAACACAGGTCCACAGTAACAGCGCACCAGTGGATACTGTGGATATTGGAGGGGATGGGGGAGGTTTCTGCCCACACCTCTTCTCACTTCTTGCTTGAACTGGGGGCCATGTCCATGAATCACGGCACAAGAGCCAGTTAGCAGGTCAGCTTTGACAGGAGCAGTTTTTGGAGCGAGGGACAGCTTCGCCTCCTGACTGCTTTGGAGGGACACCTGCCCTCCACACGCTCTGTGCCCTGGTTCGTGCAGCACGTCCCCATCAGTCACGTCCCATCAGACCTCCTCTGTACCTGCTGCCTCTCTTTCCTTCTGCTTGTTTGCATGTCTGAATTTTATTTTTTTCCTTCCCCATGGCTTTGTTTTGCATATGCAGGTGCTTGCTCCCTAATGCAGTGGGGGTGCTCACAGTTTATGCATTAGGCTTAATACTCTGAATCACACTCTTGCAGGCACCTTGCTAATGACTACATTAATTAAAGAAGGACCTTTGGAAGAAACAGGCTCTTAATTTTGATTCTGTCATTCATGTCTAATTTTAATGTCTGAAATAGGGACAGAAACTAATGAATAGTGAAGGCTGTTGCCTTTTAGAAACTGAAATGTGTTTGTACTTACTTGTAATTTCCATTGAGTCTTTAGTATCTTTTTCTCCTTTGTAATCCAGACTGCCAAAGAGGTGGTGAGTAAGGGTGACTGATTACAGCCTACTGTATACTTACATGGAAACTCATCCAGGAGTTACTAACCCCATTTTATTAACCTTTAATCATGCGTGTAATGCCATATATGGTAAATACAGCATTTTCATTTCAGAATGAAATGAGGTATTGTGACATGCAGTGCCAGAACCAGGTATTAAATTCTGTGTCTGACTTGTAGCCAACTTGACCTGGTTTTGCAAAGGGAGATGCCCTGCACTCAGCACCACAACTCCTTTCCCCCCGGGGTGCCAGCTGGCTCTGATAGGGGAGCTGTCAATAGCAAGGGGGCTGCAGCTCTTCCATGGTCTCTGTCAGACTGTGATTCAGCTGGGACTGTGAGGAAGGCAGCAAATGTATTAAATTAATCAGGTCAAAGAAGGAATAACCCATTTTGTTCTGGCTGCTCTGTGCTGACACCTCTCAGTGAAGAAGCAGTTGTGTTTCTGTCCCGGGGCCAATGGCAGAAAACACCTTGGGGCTGTCTCAGCTTTGTAGCAGGAAGGAATCAGAACAGGTGGGAATGTAGAAATAGTTCCCATTGCACTACTCAGGTGAAGCTGTAACAGCCTACAAATGGCTCTGTCACCCTGCCCTAGCACAGCTACTGATAAGAGTACTGGCCCAATTTGCTGCCCAAGGACAGCTCATGCTCAAGTGCCAATTTTTGTAATTTTTTGTCAAGAATTTGAGTGTATTTTGGCCCATAGTTTTAAATCAGAAGAGAACTGTATAACGTGCTGCTAGTTTTACCTCAATTTTTCAGTGAACTATTTTCTGTTAGGTAAGCATTGTGGTGATGTGAATGAAGACAGCTCCCCAGGCTTGGATGGTGTGTCTGCACACTCATACACATTAGGGCAGAAGAGAAACTGATTTTTCTCTTTGCTGCTTTGTGTTGGTCTGGCATTTGTGTCAGCCTTGAAGAGTTTGTTTGTTTGTTTTTAAAGACCGTTGTTTTGTTTGGTTACAACATGCCACAATTGTGCGTATTTCAGGAAACAACCTGTCCTTTTCTCCTCATCCTTGTAGGATGGTGCAGCTGTCTTTTATGTCCCAGGGTGATGGCGGGGGAATTCACGTGTTCCTTATGTTGCCTGTGCTTTTGGTATTCCTGATTACCCAAAGGTGGCCTCAGAACATTCCCCAGTGCCTTGTTGTTACCAGGGTTAGTGAAACACTGACTACATCAATCTGAGGGAACAAGCCCTTGCCAACCTGTGGCAATTTTCTGGAGCGATGCACAGATGACTGGGTAAATGAAAGTGCCCGCGAGGGACATTTTTGTTTTGTTTTAATAGTAAACATTATCAATAAAGCCCTGTTGCATCCATTA
This sequence comes from Calcarius lapponicus, assembly GCA_039654755.1. Lineage (NCBI taxonomy): Eukaryota > Metazoa > Chordata > Aves > Passeriformes > Fringillidae > Calcarius > Calcarius lapponicus. The sequence goes on from CM077465.1 coordinate 63,069,756, forward strand.
ATCAAAGCTAATTTGGCACACAACCCTTGTAAAACAATGTTGTTTTGTTTTTTTTTTTTTTTATTGAGAAGCAGGTCTTTTAGAAGCAGATTGAAATTACTGGATTGCCTGTTGTTTTCCCAGGCTTTTCCTTCAGAATTTCTGCTCTAGCCTCTCTTTAAATTTAGGACCATCAGCCACTGTTTCCATATAATTAGTGTATTCTTCTGGTCATGTGTTAAGGCTCTGTACACTCTGGTCCTACCCGCAAAACCAGGAATGCCCTCTTTGTTCAAATTCTGTGGCAAAGAAATTCCTGAATGAATTTGGAGAAGTTGGTTACAGATTCCTTTCTTGACCTACAGCAGCTCTTTAAAAGATTTTGCCCTTTCTGTGCCCTTTGTCTGAAGAGTAAGGCAAACAAAAGATAAGGGGAACTAATTCATGACTTCATTGTGTTTGTTTTCTTCCTCACTTAAGGCAGAAGCCGGCCCATTCCTAAAACCATTTATTTTATTAATTTTAAGGCCAAGCACTTAGTGTCTGCACCTGCAAACACTGCTGGGTTTATTACAGAAGAACTTTTTATTTGCAATCATCAGAAACCACAACAGGATTTAACAAATGCTGTCTGCAGTATCTGATCAAAAACTCCACCAGTATAGCTGTAGCTAGGGTAGAAATAAAAATAAAGGTTTTTCATTGAAAATCGTATTTTGATGAAAAAACCACACATAGATAAAGGATTTTACTTTGGCTCCTGAGTTTACATAGGATTAATGTGGAACTGTGTCCCTCCTTCAAGTAAAAGGTCACTGTTTTAGATTTAATTCTCTAGGAAAACAATTTCAAATTTTGACAGAGATTTTATTGGAACAAAGTTGTTGTAATTACGGGCATGCATTTTCCCCCCCAAATGTTTATATTGGTTCTGCTTATTCCTGCTCGTTAAAGGTCTGAAAAACTCAATTTTTTTCTTCTATGTTTGACAGTTTGGAAAATTCTGTTTCTCATGCCAGTCTTGAAGGGTGGGACAAGGCCCTGCAGCTGCAAATCTGGAGTGTAAGAGTAGCTCTATAGTAGTTGTTTCACTGATAATTTTAGAAAGATCCATTCATCACAAGTCACCTGCCTGCATGACTTTTTCCAGGACAGGATACATCTTTTTAGCTCCTGCTATGGTGAATACTTAGCAATTTGAGTTACTTTGAGTTACTGCTTTTAAAGAACATACTTTCTGCCTGATCATTTCACTAATACCTGATTACTTGTTTCATTATGTTTTCTGTAACTTTCTCCAAACAATTTTCTTAATCTTAAATAATTTTTGAAATATTTCTTTCCTTCCTCACTGTATGAGGAAACTCCACCCTTAGTCCTCAAGTAGAATAGGTAATATAATATGTGCTATCAACTGCAAGAGATAATAGCAAAATATTTTTCTCTTGATTCAGAGTTGTAAGAATATTTGGTTTTACTTATCAAAATAATGTTTAATATCTTTTTTCCAGTGCTTGGCTTCCGAGTCAGTGCTGACTCTTTAAAGATATGCTGGGGCTGACCTAACCTCTTTATCTCCTGTCTCTTATCACCAGTGGGAGCACAGGGCCTGGTGGGTTCTGGGTCCAGCTTTCCTTAGTGCTTGAGCTGCCTGCACACTAGATAGTGTGGCTTGGGTCAGCCCTCAAATTGAAAATTTTGTTTTTACTCCAGCTGTTTTCTTTGGATAGCTTTCCAGATTTTTGTTGTTGTTGTTGGTTTTGGGGTTTTCTTGTTTTGTTCTGTTGCTTTTGGTTTTGTTTTGCACAGCTTGAAAGGCAAACATGTAAGAAGAATTCAGGCTTTAGAAAAATTATAGTTGACACCCATCCAGGGTATCAGAAATTGAGTCTCCAAGGATTGCTTTGGTTTTAAAAGGGAACAGGGCTTAATTAGATGTCCCAACAGCCCTGCTAGTCAGCTGGCAGTCAAACTGGGATGCACCTTCATGTGCAGCAACACATGAAGCAGGACAGAAAGAGCCTAAACCTGCATAATTTTTTTCAGTGAGTTGGGCAGATCTGAGCTGGATTTTCTTTCTGCTCATTTTAATGGTACAATCTTTAGTATCCAAAAAGTGGTGAAAGTATGTAAGTATTTTTCTTGAATTGACTTGCCTCCCATCCTGTTGCATTTTCAGATTAGGCCAGCTAAGAGAAATGGCAGTAGCGATGTTATGTTTCAACAAGGGAAAAATGACACTGCAGCTTTTTTCTAGTTGTGCTCAGAGAGCTGATAGATGTTTCAGCGAGTTGAGGGTAAGGGAGAAGATGAAAGATGTGGTTTGGTGTTTCATGTGGTTAAAACATTTCTATTTTAAAAATCATGACCGTTTCCTATTAAACATGTTTTCCATGTCAGCTGTGGTCTCCTCTACGGAGCCAGTCTATTTAGCATCCATTTGTGGGGAGCAGTGCCCCCCTGAGAGGCGGCAATCGCAGATGGCAATAATTATGGCAGCTGGGAGAGGTGCTTCTCCTGTCCCAGGATGGATGTGGTGAGATATGTTCTTTCACATTTGTAGCTGTCTCTTGGTATCCAGCACAACATGTAATGCTTTGCAGAGTCAGCATATTTTGTAATATGGCTGTTGGAAGATACTTCCATGTTATTTCCATAGAGTTCACCCAGGTATGATGGGGAAATCTGGTTGCCTACAGTCACAGACTGCAAAATGAGATGCAGGGTGCAGGAGAACGGGTTCCCTGATGGGAATTTGATTTCATACTGCAAACAGCCAGGCAAGAGAAGACCTGGAGCAAGGAGCTACCAGCTTCCTAGAGGGCAAGGTCCACGACTTTTGAGGCCGCCAATGGGATATCAGGCCTCCTTGGTTTTGCTGCTGTAAAGCTGCACGTATCCTTGGATCACTCATAGAGTCTTGACACACTAAAAAAAAAAAAAATGCTAAACTGCTTTAGGCCTGTTTGGGGTTTGAAAATTCTGCCCTGTTACAAAATATGTGAATTTTTATTTCACTTATTTTTTGTTTTAAGCAAACAAAAAAATTGTTTTTCCCAATGGACATCGGAAGTGTTAAAGGAGGATCCCTTTCAGACTTTTTTGCTCTACTCCTGGTGAGGGTGGAAGGGGAAGCTGGTGAACAGGACAGAGTATATCCCCCAAGGAAGATACACTTCCCCAAGGGCCCAAACCTTGCCAGAGGAGTATGTGCCACTGGTGTTATGGCCCAGAGCAAATCAGACTTTTCAGCAATTGTCTCTAAGCTGTGTCTAATTTCTCAGACACTATTATTGTTCTACAGTTGGCTTCCTCTTCCTTGTCTTATTGACACAGTCTTCCCTACTGCCCAAGTACAGAACAGACTGCTGGTTTGGGGTGTTTTTTTTTTTTTTTTTTTTTTTTTTTTTTTGTAGTTTTTTTTTTTTTTTTGTAGCTTTTGTGGTGAGTTATTTATTAATTATTTATTTTTGTATATTTTTTTGTATTTTCTACTTGTGTTTGTGATTCCCCTAGAATCTGCTGTGTCCTTTCTTAGTTCCCAGTCGATTGTTGGCAGCTGCTCTCAGTCCCCAGTGATTATCACTGATGTGCTTCGTACTTCCCCTTGCAGGTAATTAATGAGTAGATTTAACAAGATTGGACCTTAAAATCCCTCTGGTATCCAAGTAACCTTCCTCCAGCTACAATATGTTTTTGTTTATTTTGCCTCCATAAACTGTTTACTCCCAGAGCCCTCTGAAAAGTTAGGGTAGGAAAGAGCACACGCACGCCTGGAGCGCCAGAAAATGGAATTAAGGGGAAAGGGCCCCTTTGCTTCTCAGAGCATAAGGAAATCTTGACATTAGCAGGATTTGAAAGAGAAAGGGCAGGCTAAGCTATATAAATGTTCTTTTTTTATTTCAAATTATTCCAATGTAGTGTCTCAATTTTTCTGCCACCACAGCCTGCTCATAGTCCACTCTAATGAGAAGTAACTTTTCTTACATGAGGACAGATATTTGAAATGTTATTCTTTAATACTGAAGCTCAGCTAATGGTACTCAGCATCTCATCAACACTGCTTCATCTGGGGTCTGAATTGCTGTTTTCAAGGTGTCTGGGACAGGGCTTTTTTTGGAACTCCACCTAAAGATAACATGTGTTTGCATGTGTTTATTTTAATTTGGCTTTTCATGGAAGATTTTAGGATTTGTGCTTTTGGAGACAGTTGGAATTCTTGTTTGTTCAGCAAGATAGGCTATTCTGGCCCTTCCCTTGTTCCCTGGTTCTTTGATATACAAGGGCAAGCCAGGTTAGTCAACACAACACAGCTTAATTTAGACCCAAATACCATGGATAAGCACAGTGCTGGTGGCAGTTCTTAGTGACCCTTATAAAATAAAATGCTTACAAGGTTGTGTCCTTCTATTATGGAAGGTGTCCTCTGCAGAAACAGGGAATAATGTAATAAATCTTTTTAGCCACAACATCTCTGGTACTGAGCAGAGGAATCATAGAATGGCTTGGGCTGGAAGAGACCTTAAAGACCTTGTAGTTCCAGCCCCCCATGCTCTGGCCAGGAATATCTCCCAGCAGACCAGGTTGCTCAAAGCCCCATCCAGCCTTGCCTTTGAACACTTCCAGAGATGGGGCATCCATCCACCTGCAGTCTTAAAGCACACAGGCACATGCAGTATTGCAAAAATAAACATTTTCTCTAGCTTGACTGTTTAGATACAATTAGAAGATTTTGGGTTATGAATAAACTCTGTATTTATAGAAGTAGTAGAAAACTGCTCAAAGCACTTTCTGGAGAGCAGACGCGGGGGGAGGATCACCAAGAGCCGAGTCAGTAATTTGTGAGGAACAGGCGCGCTGGATTACAGTGACTTCCCTCCCTAGCGCTGACCCCTGGATGCCCAGGCGCTGCAGGAGGGCAGTGACAAACGCTGACAGATGATCCGGACTGTCCCTCCCCAGGAGCTGCGGCCCGGCCCGTCAGTGGCCGCGCTCCTTCGGCCGCCTTTACCCGCGGGCCGGGCGGAGGAGGGAGGGAGGGAGGGAGGCCGGGCCCCGCCTCGCCGCTGCCCGCCGGGCCGCAGGATGTTCTGCCTGAAAGGTGAGGCTGCCGTGCTGCGGGGTGGGGATCGGCTGCCGGCGTGCCCAGTGGGGCCGCTCGGCCTGGGGGACAGCCCGTGGCTCTGTGGCTCCTTCTGTTGTCCCGATCGTGCGGGAAGGTGCCGGGCAGCCCGCAGACAAAAGGCTGGCGCGGTGCGAGGGCAGGAGCGCGGCCGGTGCCGGAGCCGCCACGAGGCTCCGTGTGGGGAGCGTCGCTGCCGGTGACACAGCACCGCTCCTGAAGGCACAGCGGATTTGCCTTCACTTGGGTTTTTCCCCGCGCGGGTGAGATGCCATGGAGCATCCGGAGAAGAGCAGGGAGGTAGTGGGTCGTGCTGTGTTACTGCAGGTGCTTGATAGAAACTCCGCTGCTCCGCTGGGTGATGCTTCCTCTCGTTCAGAGATGGTGCACACTGTCCGAACAACAAGAGTTTTTACGTCCGATAGTCTTACTTCATCTTTTTAATTGAACTTCTTAAGCACGTGGTTCTGAAACTAAAAGACTAGGAAAAGCTTACTGGTTTTGTTTCACGCCCATATTTCTGTTTTGGTTTTTTTTAAATTAATATTACTGCTACTTTTCATACTGAAGTAAGGTGAAAGCTGACACCGGAGAGCCGTTTTAAGGAAGGGTTTTTATATTAAAGAAACCAATTTCCCTGGGAAAGAATAACAATTACGTTAATTATTTAAGTGCTTATCAGTGCTTGCTCAGAGTGTTTTTCTAAGCTAGTTAGGGACATGGTTTAGTGGTGGACTTGGCAGTGCTGAGTTAATAGTTGGATTCCATGGTGTGAGAGATCTTTTCCAAAGTAAATGGTTCTATGATTCTATGAACCATTGACTACTTTTATTCTACAAATCTTCTAATAATGCAAAGTTCCCACTAAAGGATCTTGGTACAATCAAGAAAAATAGTTCCTTTCCCGCAAATTTCAGAGTTGCGATCCAGTGTTCCTAGGGAAAACCTTAGTGAATTGCACAACACAATTTGCTATGCAGTGGTTTATCACGTTCTTGTGTACAAAAAACCTGCACAGTTTAAAATTTATAACTCCCCACCAAGAAGTTTTCAATGCACAACATTTAGGCAGATCACTGGAATTACAAAGCAATAAAAGATGAAACTTTTGCTGCAGCATTAATGTTACAGGACAGAAATTGTTTAAATGAAAAGTATAATAGGTTAAAGGTTTTCAAGCCTGTTGAGGCAGCTAAAAACACTGACACTTCTGTAATCTAGATCACCTGGCTGAAAATGGACCAAGGAGTGAAGTTTTCGGAGATTGTCCTATGTGCAGCAAATGACCTTCTACAGAAGCAAATATTTTTGCCTTACGCAATTAAATTGAATTGCTCTAGCTTTTTTCTTTTAAATCCTAAGTTGGATGCATAGGAAAATACTTGTCAACATTTTCAGGTTTTATTTGTGAATAAGTTGCTAGTTCCAAGACAAAAGCCCATCTAAGGGCTACTCTTCACATCCTTCAGGTGCCCCCATCTCCTGAAACATGTATTGGAGTTTGAGCTAAGTTGAGCACCTGCAGCAGAGGCAAGCTGGGTCCTAGTTAGTGATCTTTGGGACTGAAGGAGTACAAATAGAATATTTAAATAAATTTCCCTGGTAAAGAATTAATTCCTAGGAACATCACGAACTGTTCATTGGCATGTGGTGAAAAATGAGCTCGCATTTCTGTGATAACAGCCTGGAGTTTCTCTTTCCTTCGTAGCTCTTGTAAAGGCAGAAAGAATAGTGCCCAGAAATGCTGTAAAGTAGGCACATGTGCTCACTGCCTGCACTTGGGCAGTATTTTCCGTCCTTGCTTTTCTTACAGCTGTGCATTTGGGAGGGAAGTCTTTTATACTAATAATAGCAAGAAGTTATGATAGAAGCTATCCATGAAAAATCCCAGGCATGTGCTGCTTGCTCTCTGGAGAAGAGTTCCATAATAGAAATGCGGAATTTTTTTTAATTTTTTTTTTTTTTAAAGATCACAGGGCTGCTCACCAGTTGTCTCATGTGTTGTGTGTATGTAAGGACATTCCTTGGATTCCTTTCTTGGCAATTTTCTTGTGAAATATCCAATGTTTGAAATCAGAAACAGATTTTCTCTGTCTTTAAGTAAATGTGTTTTCCAAGTTGAACTAGACAAGAAAATATTTGTACTAGTTGGGGTTTTTTTTATTTAAAGTTTTACTTTTTTGTGTGTATAACACCAGGCCAAAATGAGGAAGGGGACTTAAAATAATCTAAATGAAGGAATCTATCAAAGTGAAGATTCCTGGCAGAATTAAATGAGTCTGGTTTAAGCCTGGATTGATCTTGTGACATTTCCCTTGTATTAATTGTTTTTTTTTTTTTAATTTCTGTTTTGGTTATGCATAATCACAGTGTGATCAATTATTTTTGTAGTTGTTTTTTATATCATATGCATTATTTTATTAGGGTGAGTAACTTTGAGAATACTTACTATCTGCAGTTCTTTGATGGATAAAGCAGTTTGAACAAACACAGAATAAGTACAGATTGGCAATTAAGCATATGGCTATAAGATTAAAAAACCCCAACTTCTCAATTCTCACAGGTTACACCTGTGTGAGCCTGAGACATGCCAGGTTGTCTTTGTCAGCTGCACCACCAAGAGCTCTGTCAGACATGTTGTGTTCTCATGATTTGGGGGGAAAGAAATCAGTTTCTACTTAGCTGCTAGCAAGATTTTACTGTTTAAGACTGCATAAAGTTTGAAGGTTTTGTCATTAAATGACAGCTTTTTTAATTCACACTGAAGGCAGGAGAGGATTTGAGGTAGGGAAGGATATGTTCATGGCTGTGGGTGACAGCATCTGGTACAGGACCAACCTTTCTCTGTCTCCTGGCAGTGAATGGGAATGGCTTCTAACTGTGCCTGAAGTATGGAATGAAATTGAACATAACAAAAGAAAGATTACAGGTCTGGATAATAACATTCTAGCTGAAGTTAGTCCATGCTCAGAAATACTGAATATATTCTTCTGCTTTTAAGTATCATTCAAGTCCTTCACCTGTGGCTACAGTCCTATTGTTGAATGTACTTGAACACCAACAAAACACTGTTTCTGCTTGGATTTGTTTACAATTTCAATGCATTGGAAGGGGCAGTGTATATAAAAACAAAGTGAATTTCCAAAGGTAGTGGAATGTCTGGGTGGCAGAGCTGCAGCCGAGCCTGCGGTGCCTATCCTGCTTCTTTCTTGGCTCTGTTTGTAGCAGAGATGCAAACCCCAGGGAGTATTTGTGCCATGCCTGACCCACTGGGGGAGAGTGGACTACCCCAGCTCTTGCTTCTGCAATTCAGAGGCTGCCTGTAAATACATTTAATCACCAAATTGTGGAGGCATGTTGTTCCACTCCTTGGAGCTGCTTCATTTGACCGCCTCTGAGGAGCCCACCAAATGGCACGGGTACAGAACCTGCAGAATGAATGCCTATTGTTTAGCTTAGCTTTTTTTTACTCATAGAACAGGGTGTGGGTGCCTATTTTTTCCGTTAAATTTTTAAGAAGGTCAGTGGCAGTGGGTGAAGCAGGGTGAACATGTTCAGGCATTGGATAAAAATCTCTTCCGGCAGGTACAGCAGCCTTTCCCAGGGCACACGGGCTTTCACCCTGGGGTGGTATGGTGACAACACAAGGCAGATAGATTCAGCTGTGAAATCCGTTAGTATTGAAGCTGTCCATCAGTAGATCTTGAGGTGACGATTGGAAATGTGGAGTCAGGGCAGACTGCTGTATGTGCCTGGCCCTCACTCCTTGAACTCAGCTTGTGCTTTTCAAACACTGTACAGTATAAACACACACAGAAAAAACACTTGATGTTTGTAGTCCATTTGTTGACTCAGGTGGTATTATTCTTAAAACTATGGAAATTGACTCCTTTACTGTCACAACTGTATAAGACACAGCTTTTCCTTCACATGTGCATTTAATGCACGTTTCTGCTCCACATCTGCAGGCTGCAACAGGAGCCATTTGCGCAATTCACACAGTGCTGCAGTCCTGAGGAGGGCCTGTTGGTAAATGAATCATAGGCAGAAAGATCATCTGCTGTTTTTCTTGACCTGCTAATGTTTGCTTTTAAGCAATATCTGTTAACCTCCTCCATTGTCTGGAGGGCTGCAATACAATGAATTTGGCCATCACTGTGCAAAGCAATAATAGAGGGCAGTGAATTTCTGTCCCATTGCAGCAAGAAGCCAGCATTTAAAATTAAGCAGTAAAATTCATACAGGCTAGGGAACATTGTACTAGATGTAGAAGTAGCATGCACAGCTATCCATGCGCAGATTGGATTCAAAAGCGCTGAAAGAATTCCATGTTGCAGTGGTCTTTGAGACGGCACACACATACTCGAAATCTATTAATATCTTCATGAATTTTTCAGTGCTTTAAGCATAGTAATAATTGCACGTTGTGTAAGTATTGTGTTACCAGATTTGTATTCTCTATGTTTGTCATTCTTCCACACTGGTTTTCTCCACTAGCCCCATCCCCCCACAACAGCATTTTTGCAGAAGGCTGCTGTTGCTTCCAGGGAAATGCCATAAACCTTTGTCAAATGGGAGACCTGTTCCCTGTGAAAGCACTTTGCCTGGTATTAAGAAATGGAAATTTTGTTAATTCTTTTATTCAGAGTCCTGTCACAGCTGTGATCTTGCCTGTGGTTAATGGCTGGCAAAACAGTCTATAATTACCTCGGGCATCTCTTTCTAATACTAGCTCAGTCATCCAGAGCATCCCACTTTTTTCTAGCTATATTTAAAAAAAATTCAGAAAATGTTTTTGGCATTTGAAATTCTTGTATAAGTTATCTGGACTTTTTTATCTGGACTTTTAGACCTTAAAATTTTTTAAACTTTATTGCTGGCCATATGCAGAGGGATTATAAAAGCACAGCTTATTTAGTCTAGCTGGTAGCTTGGGAGGTAAATACCACAAGGAGGGAGGAAACCTGTTGAAGTCCAAGGAGAGTATTGGCACAAGATAAATGGTTATGACTGTGTTCTGAATTAATTGAAGTCAGACATTAAAAGGTTCCAAACCATCTGAGGAGGGAAGTTGTGAAACAGACATCCAAACAGGATAATGTGGACAAAGAATGTTTTTAAGATGGTTCTTGATAATGTGGAGAGTTTTAAGTCAGAGTCTCTGGAGCTGGTAAGGGAAGTCTGTGACAGAAAGCTACATGGAAACTTGGGGACAGGATTGCATTTGCACATTGCATATGTTGTAGTTGTCCCATGTTTAAATACTTCTGTTGGTTCTCCTGTGAAGACCAGGAAGAATTATCCCTTTAAATATATAATTGCATCTTCTGAAGTTTCTCTTTGTTCTTCACTGGAGGCTGGCTACATGAAAAGGCTGGATGAGGAGCAGGGTGTGCTGCAGGTTCTCATGTCATCAAACCATTTTACATATGTGCCCTGCTCACTCCATTCTTTGCTTTAGACTCAGCAACAGGTACTGCTGAGGTGTAAATTTCCCCAAAAGCTCAGCCTGGTTGGGATTGCTGGACTTTTCCTGTTTTTTTTTCTAGTGCCAGGTGTGCTGCACTCTACTTAGAAGTTTTATCTTACAGATCTCCTACTTTTAAAGACTCCAGACCTTGCTGACACCTTCCAGTTTTCTCTTGTTCTTTTCCTGTGACACACTGTTTTTACGTATGTAGTGAGATACTGCTGTGTCTCACTTTAGGCTGCTTGTTGATAAGGTCTTCTTAGCCTGTGAAACCTATAAATCCAGAGACATGCTGAAAATCTGATCTTTGCAGCATAGCATCCTGTCCCCTTTCTCTTTCTGACTTTTAATCCATCTCCACTTCAATTGAAACCCATCAGTAGTGCTGAAACAGAAATATAAGCCAGGAATTTTAGGCACATCCCATAGTTCAGGTCTAATACCTGTGGTGCTCAAGCAGAGGCATCTCCAGCATCAGCAGATCCTGCTTTTCAGGAGAGTAATGTGCTTTCTGTCTACATCTCTGCATCTCAGTCATGAAGTCTTGGATTATTTTGTGTGACTTTCAGCCTTAAGAGAATTGCTGCATCTTTAACGTGTTTATGTGGTATAAAGAAGCATGATGCTTAAGTAATGAGGAAAACCCAGCTTTTTCCTGCATTCATTATTAAGGCCAACAAGTTGCCAGCTCCTGCCTGAAGGCTCAGTTTTCAGGGAAGCTTGTGTTAAAACAGGAGAAAATCTTTCCACCATCTGAATGCACAAGTGGACGCTCTTCAGTCATTCAGGTTTTGTTGTCCTAGTTTCATACCTCAGATGAATCTGAGATCACAAGGAGGTTTTTGTAGTTGTGAGCAACCAGGAGCCATTGTTTGTACAGCACCTTCTGGAGAGGTGCCCTTCCTCATGCAAACCATGCTGGAAAACTGAAGGTGGGAACAAGGGGTAGTGTTAACTTCTCTCTGTACAGGCAGAGTGCTGGAGTAAATGTGGCAGTCAAATTAGGAGAACAGAAGAAAATGCAAAGCTGTGTTTCCTGCCTAATGGATATTTGGAAGACAGTTTTTGATTCTTTTCAAAGCCTTTTTTTGCTCAATCTTCAGTACATCTGTGTCTATTGTCATGTGTCAGTTCAAGCTCTGGAGCAGTATTGCTGGTTAGGACAGTGGTCCAGGAGATTGCTGTGGTGAGAGACATCCCACTCTGTCAGGTCACACAGCTTGTAGCTCCACTCTGAAGATCTTGAAGGGTTTCTCAAGTTGTTCTCCCATGCAGAGCTTGCTCTTATTGTTTCTTATCTTAAAGGATCATTTTCAAGTCAGTTAATAATAATTTTACTTTTCTGCTAAAATTTTTAAACCTGTTCTTGAATTATCATGCTAAGCTGTATGGCTTTACTCTCGTTTGTTTTTTTTTTTAAGTCTAATGCATAGTACATATAAAGGCTGAGTGATTCTTTTTAGGAACAAAAAGGTTTTTAATCTGTTCAACTTCAAATTAACCTTGATTCAGTGGCCTAAAGTCTGTCAAAATACAGAATTTTAGGAATACATAATTCTGAAATTACCTGAAGCATAGACTTGAAGAATTATGTAAATTTTACATGTCTTAGTTTGTGGATTTGACATGGGCCTTGTCATAACCAAGGCATATTGCATTGCTCAACGAGTCATTGCAGAGAAGATCCTTCTCTAACAGAAGTTTGGCATATAGGGAGGATTATCAAAAAGGAGACTTATTTTCAAGAGTATTCCTTGGAAATTCAATTCCTTGAAAGTAAATTCAAAATGTTAACAATAATTTAGTTGGGGTTTTTTTGGTTTTTTTTACGTAAACAGACTGAAAATGAAACCAATAGACAAGTGGGTCTATTAATTTGTGGACTTGTATACATAGAGATGGCTGCTCTTTCCAGTTCATTTTGTGAAGCTGAACTATTTGACTCTTTTTGTTTAGCTGAGCAGCAACTCCAGATACAAGAAAGAACAGCCTGGTGGGCTGCATAGCAGTTGCATCTGCATTCAGTCATTTCATTGAAAAATGAGTTGTTTTAAGAACAGCTGACTGTTGGCTTGGTAACTTCATATTCCACATGAAAAAGCAGTCCAGCAAGTTTGTTGTTAAAGACACAAAAATGACAAGTCAATATGAATTTTCTGTAAAAAACATCAAGACTGTGTAATTGATAGTAAAATGTTCACACATCACAGAGATATATTATTGACTGGGACTTGACAAGAATGTTCTTCTTAGGGTGTGACTTGGTTTTGGATTGAAATACTGCTAATTTGTACTGCTCCTCATTAGCCTAATCTTTTCTTTGGCAAGGGTTGCATATTTTTGTCATTATTCTTTCTAATGGAATTTGATGCATTCCTCTAGCCTGATCTGTAAACCCAAGAGTTTACTTACTCTTTTTAGAAAGCCTTTATGTGACCTCTTGGAAAGTAGGTGGGCTGCGTTTAGTCATAGTTCATAAGAAGCTAGTGCTAACTGGCTTATCTTGCCTAGATATGATTTGCAAGTAAATGTGACACTTAAGATTAAAAATTTACTACTGAACCATTCCAGGTTAATGGGATTATATTTGATACAAAGTCTTGTTTTAGTTCTTTTAATGTAATAATTATCTTTGCTGAGTTATGACCATTCATTTGGCTGCTGACAGAAGCATGTGAAAAGGCTGGTTTTTTGGGGTTTTTTTGTCAGTTGTGCTTTTAAAAATAATAGAACTATTTTACCTTGAGCATGTGCAATGATTATGAGAAGCTATGTCTACATTGGCAAGTTACCATGACAGGAGAGGGATCTGTAGCATGGAGTAGGTGTGACATCCTTGTGCCTGCAATGCAAACCAGTGGCATGGGATGTGGAAGAGCATCTCTGGGTGGAACCAACATGTGGCTGAAATGTGTACCCATAGGCAGGAAAACCCCTTCAGGCTAAAAATTGAATAGCATGACTATTTATTTTTTAACTTTTAGACAATTAGGTTTGCCATTCTTCCATTCTTGCTCCTTTACTGGTGTTTGAATGCTGTTGCATTTATTGTACTGTGCCTAACATACTAGTTGCTGCTCTGTTGTCTGTAAAACAGTGAACGAATGCTCTGCCCAGCAGAGCTGAATGATGCTCGTTAGTGTTGAATGTTGTGCGCTACAGAATGGAAAATCCTGCCCTTGTGGGGCTGAGTACTACCTACCAGTTCCTATTTAAAATGGATGAACAGAAGATCAGCTCATCTTTTGACATCCTGAGGTGTATTTTTGCTATATACTGAAGCACCACTCTATTAATAAAACTGAGTTTCACTTTTTTCCCTTGCCTAGTTTCATAGAATCATTTAGGTTGGGAAGGACTGGCAAAATAATTCAGTCCAAGGTTAAGCCAGCACTGCCAAGTGCCAAGTCCATCACTGAACTGTGTCCCTAAATGCCACAGGTCTTAAATACTTTCGGTGATAAGGACTCAACCACTTCTCTGGGCAGCATGTTCCAATGTTTCACAGCCCTTTCAATGAAGAAATTTTTCCTAATACCCAATTTAAGCTTCCCCTGGTGGAACTTGAGGGCATATCATCTTGTCCTGTTGCTGGTTGCCTGGGAGAAGAGGCCAACACCCACCTGGCTGCAGCCTGCTTTCAGGGAGCTCTAGAGACCATTATGTTCTCCCCTGAGCCTCCTTTTCTCCAAGCTAAACACTCCCAACTCCCTCAGCTGCTCCTCATGACTTGTGCTCCACACCAGCTTGGTTGTCCTCCTCTGGACACGCTCCAGCACCTCAGTGACTTTATTGTAGTGAGGACTCGAGGTGTGACCTCATCAATGCTGAGTACAGGGGGACAATCACTGCCCTGGACCTGCTGGTCACACTATTCCTCATACAGGTGAGGATGCCACTGGCTGCCTTGGCCACGCAGGCACATGCTGGATCGTGTTCAGACACTCTTGACCAGCACTTCCAGGTCCTTCTTTGCCAGGTGGCTTTCCAGCTGTTCTTTCCCCTGCTGCATGGGTTTGTTGTGACCCAATGACAAGACCTGGCACTTGGCATTGTTGAACCTCACAGTTGTCCTTGTGCTTCTGATCCAGCCTGTCCAGATCCCTCTGCAAGAGCCCTCCTGCCCTCCACCAGACCATCAGTTCTGCCCAGCTTGGTCTCTGCAAACTGAATGAGGGTGCTCTTGATCCCCTGGATCATTGATAAAGATATTAAACAGGAGTGGCCCCAACAGTGATCCCTGGGGAGCGCCGCTAGCTGCCAGCTGGGTGTAACTCCATTCACCACCACTCTCTGGGCCCAGCCATCCAGCCAGATTTCTACCCAGCCAACTCTGCACCCAGCCAAATTATGGGCTGCTCATTTCTCCAGGAGAATGCTGTGGGAAATTCTTAAAGGCTTTACTGAAGTCCAAGCATACAACATCCACAGCCTTTCCCTCATCTTACATAGAGCTTAAAAGCAGTTCTTTATGGGGTACTTACAGAAACACCATGTAAAACCAAAATGTTTTAGAAGTACTCATTAAAAATAATCATCTCAGTACCCACTTGCATTTGTTTTACCATTTTTGTTGTTTTAATCTTGAAAGTCTTCCTGACTCTCCATGGCACACCTGTCCAAAGCAGACCTTCCCCGGAACATGCGTGTCCAGGAGGTGGCACTGCGTTTTTGACAGCAGTGGTGGAGTACATGAACAGAAGGCAGTGTTGTTGTCAGACTGTTTCTTCCAGAAGGAGGAGGGCGAGGAGGCTGCAGCCTTCTGACTGAAGGCTGCTTTCTTACAGTGGCTTTTATCAAGCAGTGTATGTTGCTTTGGCTTTTGATTTGAAAACCCCACTGTGTGTGAACTCTTCCAGTGGGCTGTGCGGGTGGCAGAGAGGTCACTGGTGCTCTGTATCAGAAAGATGCTTCCCTCCTTGGGCTTTTTAATCCATTAAAAAGAACTGTGCAAGATAATAAGAGTGGGGAGATGACTTCTTTCTCTTCCTGTTACCATGGTAATAAGTTTAATGAGCAGACCTGAACCGGGTAATCCTACCCAACCCTGTCTGCATTGCCGTTTAATATGAACTGTAAAATAAGCTGGTAGAATGCTAGTCCTTTGCTCACAGAGTGTGTGAGTGTACCAGTGTTGCTGACACTGCCATCCATTGTGG
Organism: Calcarius lapponicus; assembly: GCA_039654755.1. Taxonomy (NCBI): domain Eukaryota; kingdom Metazoa; phylum Chordata; class Aves; order Passeriformes; family Fringillidae; genus Calcarius; species Calcarius lapponicus. The sequence goes on from CM077465.1 coordinate 63,085,486, forward strand.
CCCCAGACTGGAAACCACCTTCTTCCCCAGCTTCTGGCAGCATCATCTTTTGTTCTGTTTTCAGAAGGATCAGAGATGTGTGGGACTCAACTGCTAGAGCAAGGCAGCAAGAATAGCTTGTTTTAACTATCAGTAGTAATATCTGATTGCTTCTGTTTCACCAATAGCCCTATCTTCTGCCCCAAACATGTCACCCCCTTCCCAAAGGTGGTCCAGTTCACAGAATGCACTGACCAAAGTACTTTATTTTTGTATGGCAACAGAACTAAACCAGAAAGGCATAGAAAGGCTTCTCTTCTCTTTATATGGCTGCCTTTAATTGCTTTCTTGTTTAAATATTGCAAAGCAGTGATCCAGTGTTAATATCAAACATACAGTATTGCCTGTTGCTCTTAAGATGGCTTTCTAATTGAAAGTAGAGGTGAATAATTAGAACACAGAAGTGTATTTTAAAATATTTAAGACTTCCAATAATATAATACAAAGTATGTTTTTCTCGTCTAGTGTCTTATGTCCTGTATATCAAAATACTTATTGAATTAAAAATAATTGCAGAGGGCTATTACATAATAGTAAAGGAAAAATTAAATTAAGATAGGAAAGAGAGGGTAATGGGTGTGTTCAGAGTTGGTGCAGCAGAGGAAATACAGGCATGCAGATTCTTAATGATCCTTGTACATTATGTTTGGTTTTATTGTTATTGGTTTTTGTGTTGTTTTACAGATGCCTGCTATACAATGGTTTGCAGATTTGGTGTCCTTGCAGAGGGCTGAGGTTGCCTAGGGATGACACCTTGAATCTGGCTATGTGGATACCAGGAATGAAGCTAGCCAAATTCCCCATCATTCAGGGATTTGCCTTCAGTTTGTTTGGTACACATTTGCTGTACCCTTTTACAAAGCACATTTACTTGTTAGGACTGCTTTTAGCTGCCGTGCCAGTCAACCTCTTTAAGCTGCTCAAGACTTACTACGTACATCCCTTTAAAAAAATTAAGAGCTAAAAGCTTATAGATGCTGTATGATCACAAGCATATGATAAAAATAAATCCATTGAAAGTAGTAGGGGACAGAGCTAATGCTGGAGAATGTGAGTATGGCAAATGGAGAGAGCTTTCTGGAACATCGCAAAGCTTTGTTGTGCATTTCTGCCACCCTGGGTCCCTTTCATCTCCCTTGCACCCTGATGTCTGTTGGTATTGTACAAGCTCCTCAAATGCTGGGCTTGCTTTAAACAGTGTAAAGGTGATACCTCCTGCTCACTTCCTGTTTGAGAGATTCATGTTCAGTTAAAAAGCAGATTTACAATACTTCAAGTGGGGCTTTTTTCCTCTTTGTTTTGAAATTCTTTAGCTTTTGTCTGCTGTATTTGTGTTTAAGGGACATGAGTTAAGATTCCACGCACACTATATGTACAGGAAAGAGGAAAGTAATGCACAGGCCAGGAGAGCAGGACATGCCATGCCCAATCTGGCTATTTCCAATTTCAAAGGATGCTGGGGTGCTCCACCGTGACACACATGTCCTGATTCTTGCTGTGTCTTGAGTTGTCCATCTGTAAAAGGAGGATACTTCTCTTTGAGAGCGTTATTTTGAGGATTAGTTAATGTGATATGGTCCAAATGAAATATGTTTAATATATAATTTCCCCCTGTTTGAAAGATAACTATTTAAGTCCAATTTAAAAGCTCCAGCTGCTCATCCAAAAAGCCCAGAACAATTCATCAATTCATCACTGCTAAAAATAGAATCCATGTCTAATTAGGGCAAAGTTTATCCCCGTGGATTTCTATGAGCTGTCTTTAATTTCCAGTTTGGCTGCTGGGAATTACTTTATCTGATGGTTTTGTTGTGCAAGGTGTCCATAAAATTGCTATTATTTTATGACATGGTGCATATTACCTTCTATCCAGAGGATCTACAAATCATACATAAAGACTGATGATATAATTTCTTATGTAGCATACTTATAAGGATTATCTTAATGCCTGAGTAGGGCTGACATGACAATCTTTTGTGATTCCATATTCCCTGAGTTCCCAATAGATGTATCCTATATATTTTTGAAACTCCTGTGTGTAATACTCATCAGTATCATTGCTGTTCTCAGAGCTCAGGACTATATATGCTTGTCTAATAAAAGGGATAATATTTTCTTTGGTTGTTTTTTCTTTATAATTTTGTTTCTTGTAATCCCTGAGTTAGTCAGTTTTGTGAATCTGTCAGACTCTTAAAGATCTTTTTTGTTTAACCAAACATTTCCAATACAATGCAATATTGATTGCATTTTCTGTAATTATTCCTAATTATTCAAGCTCTCTCTAATAGAGTCTGAGTGTAAGGAGTTGGTTTAGCAAAAATGAAATATGCTGATGAAGGTTAATATGCATGTATAACAGCCTGTCAGAGCATTCATGCTAGCATTGCTAATAGTTCAATTTTTAAACGGCATGAAAAAGAATAATAAAGGAAATAAAATGTTACTTTTGGGAAATCTTTCTATAAATGATACCTCAAGGCTGAGAAAAATGAACAGCCTCACTTTTTTGTATTTGAAAACATAAAACTGTGCTACAGCTGCAGTAGAATAAGTGAAGATTAATGAGAAGTTTTGTGATAAAATTTTGACTTTATCAAACTTAGAGAGGCTTTTGCTCCATATAGACATAAAGAAATTGAGTTTTTTTTATAGTATTTTTGGGGGGTGATGAAGAGGCAATGTACACGGTGTCTTTCTCACATGATAATGGTACATCTTGGCAGCTCTTTATGGTTTTACATTTACTAATAGCTGAGACCATAACCATCACCAAATCATTTATCGTTTATGTTACCAAGGTCTTCCCGGCTTCAGGGAAAAACAGATTTATTCTTCAAGTAAAAAACTTGTGGGGACATTAATGCCTACCATATGGTAAATATACTTTTACCATATGGTAAATATACTTGTTAAACTGGATTTCAGCCATGATCCCATTATTGTGCTTCAGCCTTGCTTCGTGAGCATGCATTGGAAACATGGATAATTGAGTATGTCTGTACTCTAGAGAAGTGCATGGTAAATGTCATGGGGACTCCAGGGCAATACGTTATCCTGTGTCATCTCGATAAGTGTTTGGGAGCATGGGAGTCTGCTGAGCACTGAGTTGTTGGTATCCCCTGTCTTCTTGCTCTTGTGTTTGTACTGCCTGTTACCTAATAATACTGGCTTGGTGTGTAGATCAACACTGAACTTTTATGTCAGATAACACGATTGTGTAGAATAGAAAGACTGCATGCAAACATCAGCCAGTATCCTTTAGAAAATGTAATTTGATAGCCTGATTTTGAGTTGTTAAAATAAAATTAAAAAAAAAAAAAACACAACAACTAAAAAATCCCATAACTGAAACCCACCTGTATCCTTATGTAAGAAAAGATACTGTTCCTGTCTGCAGGAAAAATAAATGCAAGTTCCAGTATACACTTCTATCAATAGCCTGGTGATGCTCTGAAGTTTTGTGCATCACATCTCTGACAGTGACTCTTCCCAGGACCCTGAAAATCACAGGGAATTGAAAGGGTGAGAGAGCAGGCATGGTGGCTAGACATGTTGGTTGCAGAGGTCCCCTTAGGGAGGTGGTAACAGGGCCTCCTTATGAACTGCTTCACTGACAGCACTCTTGGGGTTTCATTCCACCCAGGACAGCTGTCTAGACATTCATTTATTCTGGCAGACAGAAGAGTATCAGCATGGTTGATGAGTGAATTGAGCTCTGCTAATGTTAATCACAGTTTGTCTTTCTCATAGTCTGATGAGTAAATGTACTTGGCTTTGTAAATTTGTATTTGCCTCAAAGGCCTGTTTGCCAGCGTTCAGTGTTTGCCAGTGAGTTTCTTCTATCTGTATGGACAAGGCAGTGGTACCAACAGCTATTGCCCTTGCTGTTGGCATATCTTCCCCTTTCCATCCATATTTTTGCAGATACTTGAAATTGTTATCAAAAAATGTAAAATTGCAGGCAGGGCTTGTTTCATCCCTATTTATTAAAGGCATCTGGCATAGTTCATTATATGACCTGTTTTCATCTATTTGCAAATTTGCTGAGATTCAAGTGAGAATTATTTGCTCAGACTGCTGTGCAAAGTAGCAGGATGTTAAATGAAAAAACCCAAACAACCAACCTCCCCCCACCAAACTAGCCAGTTTCTGGTAAACTTTCAATGCTTTGCCAGCAGTGTGGAGTCAGCGCTGCAGACAGCTTGTGCTGGCTGTTGCTGTGCGGTGTGTGTGTCTGGAGGCTGGTGCCACGCTGCTGCAGGCCTGTGGGCAGCTGGTGTGTGCAGCCTGCTCCCGGCTGCGGCTGCCAGCGCCGGCGGCAGCAGCGGCGAGGCAGCGGGAGATGCGTGTGCGTGTCGGGGGAAAGAGGAGATGTGCGTCTGTGCTGGTGGTGGTGTTAAACAGCGGGCTTGGCTTGTTTTTTCTTCCTGACCAAAAGTTTGTTGTAGCTCGCAACCAGACAGCACACAAAGCCTTTTTAAATATGTCAAAATACTTATATTTTGCTGTTGTGCTCTTATATGCAGAGCAGCCACTTCCATGAATGGTATTAAGAAAGCAGACTAAGAATTGTTCTTTGTTGTAGTTTACTCAGGGTTTTGATATCTTCCCTTTTTAAAAAACAAATATTCTCCAACGTAATCTTTCAAACAACATAAACCTTTAAAAATTGCTGAAGACAGCAGTTCATGCAGTGTACTCTCTTCATGTGACATCTTCCTTGCTGTCCTAGTCTGGCTGTGCTGTTATAGCCAATTCAAACGCCTAGGAAGACCGGTCTTCCTGAATCCCAGAGAAGAACAGTACAGGAGATTAGGGTTGACAGTGTTAGCGGCATGGAAACTTGCTTACTAGTGCAGCATTTAGGAGAGGTGCCATGGACTAGTGACTTGTGAATGAGGCTAAAGAACTGAGAATACCTTGACTTTAATCGTGGCTTTTCCACTGTGTGGGCAGGTTACTAAATCCCTTTGAGACTATGTCTTCATCTTTAAATAGGAATAATAGCTACCTTGTAGATACATTGCAAGGATATATGTATTTATGCAGTACTGCAGGCAAGCTGATAACTGCTTATGCTTTGTGTTCAGCATCAATCCAGTTACAGTCTAAGCTAGAAGATACCATCGTCTTTTGGTATCAAACATTATGGTTCTAACTTTGAAAGGGAGCTTCTTTAATAAAATCCAAATACCGAAATCACGACACTTTGCCCTTTTTTCTTCGGTCTGTATGTTTTTTCCTGCTTTTGCATTCTAGAAGAAGGTATACGTTCTTGTTCTTGGCAGGTTTCCTGCCCAGTTACAGTTCTGTGGCTGCCAGTGTCACGGCAATTATAGTAACTTAGCTTTAAATAAGCTTCTTGGATGTGGCCATCTGTGTGTAGTACCTGTTGTTCAGAGTGGTGAATAATCGGGGATAAGGCTTAAGAGAAGCCACAGGCTGGAGAGGCAGCAGAAAGGGAGTAGGCCGAGGTCTGCGGCAGGTGACTGGGTTTCCAGCGCTCTGCAGCCTCTGTTGCCCTGCTTTGGCTGTGAGCCGCGGGCGGCAGGAGGGCAGGAACAGGACAGCCAGCAGCTACAGTGGGCTGCTTAAACAGGTGCTTGATTTTTTTTGTTGCTGTTTTCCTTATTTTTCAAGGACTTACAGAATTCTATTCCAGACAGTTTTCGGGGTATTCAAGTAGCTCAGCTTGCCTAAGTGCGAAGGAGGGGAGAATCTTTTCCTCCCCAGCCTTTGAATGCGTCCGCTCGAGGGTTATAAGCAGGCCACTCCCTTCTGCTGGGAACTAGCCATTGGGGACAGCCGGGACATCCTTGAGAGCAGCATCTCACAATGATCGCCTATGTGCACTGCCTGCCCGCCGAGCCGATGGTCGGGTGCCTCGGCAGGAGCAAGTGGCAGCCCAGCTGCAACGATGAGGAGGAGGAGGAACTCATCCCGCTGTATTCCAGCAAAATGGGCAACGCTCACACCAAGCTGCCTGGGCGCCTCAAGAAAAAGTTTCTGAGCAAAGACGACAACTCCTTTTGGCCAAGTAAGATCAGTTCCTGTTCCTTAGCTATTTTGGTCATTTAGTATTGCATTGTCATCGCTGAAAAAACAACAAAACAAAACAAACATAAACAAGGAAAATACTCTTATTTCTCTTTTGCAAGATGAAGGCATTGGGAACAATTTTCTTACAAAAGTAATGTATTTGCCCTTCAGGACGGTGCATGTAAATATTGTATCTGGTGGGGCTGCTAAGTTGATACAGGATGGTACTACTGTTTTGTGCATGTGATATGTCTGTGTTTGAGAGGTCTTGAGCACTCGCTTTCAGTTCAATAATGCTCCTTTTCAGCAAAATGATTGTTTTAGATGAGTGGAACTGTTGACGTAGCACTCTAATTGAAAGCCATAGGAACAATCAGTGGATGAAAAGGCCGGAGAAAATAAGAAAAAAGGTCTAACAGACTCAAAAGGTGCTTAATGCAGTTGATGAGTACTTATTTAAAAAAACAGTCAGCTTTTGAATAACCTTTGGTCTAAGGTTATTTTCCCTCTGAACGTGAGAAGAAAGAATTCCTGAATTGTGATGACTCTCCTTTTTTAATCTGAATAGTTTCAAGTTTCACTGGCAAATACAGATGGGAAATAAGGAGAGAAGAAGACAGACAATGGTAATGTTCAGCTGTTTTGTTTTTAGCCTTAATGCTTGCCTTCCCTTCTTTTCTGGCCACATAAGCAAAGGCACCCAGCTGTTTGTGGAATGGTTGTCTATTTCTATGGCAGAAAAGTCTATTTAAGGGTGATGGGGGAGAAATTTCACAAGACAAAGAAAGCTTTTCCCGCAAAAGCCAGCTGGCTGGCTATCTTATGCCAGGTCTTTTGGGGGAAAAAAAAAAAAAGGTACATAAGTATATTTACAACTGTATTGATTTTTCTTTTTCTCATTAGTCTCACACTGACTATCTGACAATGGTTCGTTATTACCAGGAATTGAAAAATCCCCATCTTGCCACATGATGCTAACACTGATTAGCAAAACCACCTGTGTTTTGTTTTCTGAATTACCATATTCTCCATACTAAGCAAGCTTCATTTGATGTCTCCTCCTGTAGGAGGAGTGTGATTTACATGATTATTTCAGGCCTTTTTCAAGAGCAGGTAATTTTTTATCCTGCATGCAAAGAAAAATCCACATCTTCTGCTGAATTTTTGTATTTTTGAGCACAGGGTCAATTCTGGTTCATTCAGAGGGAAAATGAGAATTCTTCCTATATGTAAAGCTATATAGTCACTGTCAGACCTAGGGAAGCCCTGAAGTTAGGGACTAGGAAGCAGCTTCCCAGGATGCTCTTAGGGAGGAGGATATGGCCCTTCTTGTCCCAGACAGCTTGGGGTGTGTGTATGTGTCTTTTAGGATTAGTCTCTCTTGCTGGATGACAGGTTAGTTCATTCCTACAAAGTTGTGAGCTGACTTTCAGAGCTGGTTCTTGTAGTGCCCTCAGAGGTGTTGCTCAGAGCTTTGTGAGCAACTGCTCTGTTTGAATCTGCTTCTCCAAAGTGTGGAAATGGGATTGAGGAGCATGGGCAAGGAACTCAGAAATCCCTGCTCCCTCACTGCAGCCTCCCTCCTTTTTCTCCTTGTGCTGTCCATAGGGAAAGCATCCCCTTCTCTCTAAAATGTGTGTGAATTGAAATTATAAAACTTTCCAGAAGATATTTGACAATTGTGTCCATGTCTGTAATTTCACTGATTTATAGTACATAAGCAGTTGAATTATTTGACTTGTGATCTAAAAAAGCTATTTATTGCAATTTTTGGTCCTTAGCAATGAACTTTCACACATTTCAGACCAAGTTTATTGTGGTATTCCTTATGTTGAATTTTGCTGATATCTGGTATGACTCCATACATTTTATTTGCTTTTTCTGAATTCCAAATCATCACAGTTCCAATGAATTTTTTTTCATTGAGACAGTGAATGACAAAAATCAGTCACCCTGCTTTCTGGCCTGACTTTTCCCAGGAGAACCTCTAGTGCTTCAGTGCTGGTGTCCCAGCACAGTACAAGTGTGTAGATTGTGGGGCACCAGCTCTGCCTCATTGGCTCCTTTCTTACTCGTTCTCGGTCCACAGAAACAAAAGAATAGCAGAGTAATTAAGCCTTCAGTTAAAAGTGTTATGGGTGGGGCAGGTACTATTTTTTCTTTGGGTAGGGAGACTGTCACTTTAAACTCTGTTAATGTTTATTTTAAGGAACAAAAGTGTTTAAGAGTGGAAGTGCTTTCTGGGACCAGGTCAAGTGATAACTGCAGAGCACAGCAGGGGATTATTGGCTGGGCTTTATCTCTGTTGATAAAGGCCTCCCTTTGGGGTCCTTATCCAGCGTCATGAGAACTGCTCTTGGAGAGCGTTCACAGTGCTGATACACTCCACAGAAAATGCTCCCAGTAGTGTTAGGGTTGTTTAAAAACGTAATACAGTCAAATTATTTGAACTTCCTCGTGGGCTAGGGGGGCATCCTCACTGAGGGGATCTCAGTAGTTTGCAGCAGTAGTCCTTGCGCTCCTGCTACCAAATAATCAATAATCAAAATACTTGTGGTGTCATGTAGCAGCCATAATAATCAGGTTACCATTTTAGGGTTTGAAGGTTTTTTAAGCTGTTGCAATTATTCTGATAAAACTGATAAATTAGTCATATTGTGAAGTGAAAGTTCTGCATTACCAGCTCAGCCTTGTTCCAGCACCTCTAATGCTGTTCTTCTGCTATTCTTTGCTGCCAGACTGAGTGCAAATAGACAATGTAGGATTAAAATCAGTCAGAGTGCAGCAGTACGTCCTTTAACAGCCTGTCTGCCTGCCAGAAAGGCAGTATTACAGTGGTGTTGGGGCTGTCACCATCACGTGTTCATTCACAATTACAAACTCCAGTGGAGCTGAGTGTTTGGTAACTGATTTTCCTGCAGCAAAGTTAAACTGAGATACTCCACTGGCCAGGTTTGGCAAAAATGTCAAGGGCTTGGTTTAGTTTGGTTTAAATGCCTGCTGAATTAAAACATGAGGCAGTGAGACACTGCTGGAGTGACTGCTGCTGTGGGGGGCTGTCACCTCCTCCTGGTTAGAGCACCACCTGCCTCTTGTAGTTCCCATTGCCACTTGATATTTTACCGAATTTGCAAAGTTTAAAGGTGTAGTATGCTCTTGCCAGCTTTTTGTGACGATAAAGTTTTGATAAGGAGTTGGGAGTTTTTTCTGTCTTTTACAGATGCAAGAGCAAGCCGGTGGCAATATCAGATTACTTTTAATGTTTGTTAAACAAGTAGCTTCAGTTACTGGGATTTTTTTCTCAGTGTTTTGTTGCGTGCTAGCTCATGAAAGAATGCTTTCTTCTTCTTTATTCATATCTGTAAAGCTGAGAATTGTCTGTATGATTTGTATTTTGTGAAAAACATAAAATTTGAAATAATAACTAGATCTATTTATACATTAATAAGGATATTGTGAACCAAGTTGGGTATTTCATTATCCAATGTTTGCTATGCTTTTTTCCAGGTTTTTCTTCCAATAGCTATGAGATTTAAATTTCCCTATATAAGAGTGTTATACTAAAAAGAAAAAGATGCCAGAATCCTTGCAAACTGGGAGGATTCATTCTTTGCTGTCTCATTTAGCAGTGTGAAACAAAGGCTGAATTGCTTTCCATCTCTGCAAATTCTGGGCTGTGTGTAAGCCTTTGTGGCCTTTCGTGCCCTAAATGACACAAGGACTCAGTCTCTGTGGTGAATGGCTGGGACAGCTACTTACAGAGCCTCATGCAAGTGACTGGCCACCCTCATTCCCAGTTTTATCTGCTGCATCCAGTGCATACCATAACAGATGACATAGTGGATTGCACCAGAAAAAGCCAGGGACTGGTTTGTTTTGAAAAGAAAAAGTAAATTTAATGTCATTTTTATTGCATGTCTTAAAAATGGGGGAATTCTCCTCTCCCTCCTTCCTTTACTCTATGTGTTTGTAATGTCTTGTCTTATGGCTGAGCTTTTTTGGAAGTTTTGTTCATTTGGCTAAAACAAGCCACGGTAATGTTGCAAAGCAGGGAACTTCTCCATTTGGACAAAATTACTTCACATCTTGGATAAATAACAGCTCTTCTGGTGTGTGTTTCTATATGTGTATTGCATTTCTTACCCACATTCTCTGCATGTTCCATAGAAAACAAGCCTCCTGCCTGTCCTCTTCTGGACAGGCCATGGAGGTCCAGCACTTGGTCTCCTGTGCCTTGCATGCTTCAAATGCAAGAGTGATGTGGATGAAGGGAGGGACGAAGAAGAGGAATATGATGGTTCAAAAGATGTTAATGTTGGGTTGTAAAAAACTCAAGTGAATCCCTAACATGAATATGAAGGTCTTCCTGAGTTTCCTGTCTGAAAGAAAACACTTGGCTAGCCTGCTCACTGTTAGGTGTGAACCTGAGCTTGCTGTTGCAAGGAGGTGCTGGTGGTGGACATTTCATTCCTCTCTGCCTGTGAGCAGTGAAGAAGCTGTCTGTGGTACTCAGGAACACAAGGAAGAGGTGGTGAGGTTTTGGTATGGAGCTCATTAGCACCACTCAAGTGCATCTGGAGGAGTGTGAAAAAATAGAGAGCTCAGAGACATATTTTGAGTAGTGTTTTTTATGACTAGGGCAAGGGAGCATTTGTTGTAGTTAAGGAGGTAGAGCAACATAAATGCAAATTCACATGTGAAACAAGAAAGATTGGAAAGCCAGTGGCTGAGGACAGTGGTTAATGGTACACTGAGTAGGTTCTTCAGTGCTTAATTTGACGAAAGCTTCTGGGGTTTATGGATGCTGGGTACAGTATGTTTCCAGGTCTTACTGCAAGCTTGTGAAGTCAATAAATGGTTTTGAGTGCTGTAAGAAAATCACATCAGATTATAGTGGAAACATGGTAAGGAGAATGTGAAACCCCACAGAAAGGGCATCCTTTAAAGGAAATGATTATTAAAAGTCTGATAGAGTACAATAGATTTTTAGCCCTCTTGTTTTCCTGCCCTAATCCAATCATTGACAGATGCCTGTGTTGCTTGATTTTCAAGATTTTCAAACCTCTGCTTAGATGCAGTTATAGATCAGCTCTGCTTTTTTCACATGTCCAAAGCCACGTGCTCCATCCTGTGGGCTGTGATACTTAAAAGGTGCTCATTCTCTGAAATACATCACTTCCGTCCTCCCCTCTCAGTTGCTTGCGCAAACATGTCAGAGGTAAAGCAAACTTGCACTTTGCTAGCATTGGAGCTGGTAGCATATAAATCTGTTTTATTCATACCTTGTAGTGTTAATAAAAAAAGACACGTTTATAATAATGCCAAATGTCAATAGGCTTAGTGACATTTAAGCATGAGTGATGCTGTCAGTCTGTCCGCAAACAAAAGCGTTACGTCTTAATTTGTCTAATTACACTCTAACATGCAGGCCAGCTGCTGCTCTGAACAAAAGCAGTTGATCACACCATTTTATTAATTGCATATTAATTGCCACATTCATGTTAACCATATGGGAGACAGTGGAGTAGAGTGAAGGCTACTTACTGATGGAAAAGAGAAAATGAACTGGCAGAGTGGTGTCTGCAGGGGACAAATCTTAGAATGATAGGGTGCCTGGAGCTTGTTGATGCAATCTGATTTTTACAATAAATCTGGGGTTTTTTAAACCCATCTAAATTACTGTATTTAAAAGTGAGAGGGATTTGAGTAGAAAGGATTGCGTCTTGCATGGTGACTGCATATTTGTGAAAATGCTACTGTGCAAGTTGGTATTGAATTTGTTTGGTAATTTGCAGAAGGCAACCCTGCTGGCACGTGGCTGTCTGCCTTTGTCTGTCTGCTGTGCTGATGGATGCACCTGCACTGCCTGGAATCACTTCTCATAGGAGCAAGGCTGGAAGATCCTCACAAGAGGAGTACAAAACTTGCTGGGTTTTATATTTTATGCAGTTTTTCTCCAAGTATGTAGCCTTTTTAGATTATGGTAGTAAGTCTTGAATAGAGCTGGATTTCTTAGAATGAAAAATAAAAACCTTGGCATGGGTGGATTAACTGGTGTAAAATAACCTGCAGCAAAAAGCAAACAGCCTGGCCCACTGCATTTATCTAGCATCAGATTACCTAGTAGGATATTTAATGCTATTTAATTTATCTTCTTGAAAGTGAGACTTGAGAAAAATACCCTCAATTTCTGTTTTTTTTTTTTCTTTCTCTTTGCTGTGTGGATGCAGCAGCCACTCTCAGCACATGCACGGCAGTTCTGTCAGGCAGCAGGTGCAGGCTGGAGTAGACATGAAGTGATTTCTGTCCTGTCACCCCCAGACTGACATTATCACGGTCTGTAGAGCATCTCCTTCAGCAGGGCTGTGGGGTGGCTGTCTCATGCCTCTGAGCAGCACTGTCCTGCAGGTGGGTTCATGCAGTAGGGACAAATTATATGATACATGCTAAGAAAGATTGCTGGACTGAGACCTAAAAAAGTCTTCAAGGTCTGCCTTGAGTTTATTTTCTCTGTCTTCCCCTACATTTCTCTTCAGAAAAGAAAGCAAAGACCCATGTTAGAATTGGTAAGCCAAAGGGGCAGCAGGTTTGGTAGGAGGAAGGCCCAAGGGCAGCTCTTTGCTTTCTTAGAAAAGTAATGAGTTAATGGCAGATCAAATAGAAATATGTCTACTGTGAAATAAAGTGCACGACTGGACCTGGAATCTGCAGTAATTTAGAGAACTCAGTCTTGTCAGTCAGTTAAATTTTTTTGCTTGGCTTTGCTAAAATGAATATTTCAATCTTAAAGGCTTAGTCCCACCTCATTGCCAACAGATGGCATTTTGCTTGATTTTCCTCTGTCTCAGAAGAGCTGGGATTGAGAGAGATTGGCTAGTTAAAAAGAAAGGGAGAGGGTCAGAGCCTTTGTTTTAATTGACATATTGTTCCAAAAAAAACCTCCCTAAAAAGCATTTTTCAAACCGTATTGGAAAGCACAAAAGGAGACACAAGGAGTTGCACAGTTAAGGAATTGCTAATAAGCAGTTGAGAGGTAGATTGGATCTGATCTATTCTAAGAACATGCAGTGCAAACCAAACAATAATGGTGACATTCTTATGCCTAAGCAGAAATTGGGCCAGAGGTGTTGTTGTGTTTTTTTTTTTTTAATAAGAAAAATGCTTTAGGTGGCTCATCGCAATTATGTGGCTCACCGCAGTGTGGAGTCTGGATTATAGAGATAAAGCATGATTGGAAAGGCACAGCTTGAATTTTGGATTGCAAGCAGTGCCTGCCATTACAGCAGTTACAGAAACAGTGCCTGATGTGTGACATGACCAGTTCTGACTTGGAGTCATTGGAAGAGAATAAATGTGAAACCCCACGATGCCAGCTCTCCAGTCCCATCATAAGGGTGCTTAATCAGCCTCCCCGTGTCTTCTCCACTCGGGCAGGCAGGCTGAGGCCTGGCCATTACTAATTTAAAGGCTGAATTCCCCAGTGCTCTGCTTGTGGCTATTAGGCTGCAGCTTCTGGCATGTGCTTGGAAACTCTATCTCAGTGTACTGGGGACTGAGTAGATTACCACTGATCCCACTAGCTGAGCACAAACTGGTATTGCTGGAGAAGATACAAAAAACTTGTAAATGCTATGGTTGAAAGACAAGTTACGTGTCTGTGATGCCTTTTCCATGGCAGTGCTCAGCTAGCTGCCCTGTGTGGGGTCAGTGGCCACGTGCTGCTCATCCCAAAGGTCTCATCCCCTGCCTGACTGATTTCTGATTTGAGCCACAATGACTATGGGGCAACTTTTCCTGCTCTGCTTTAATGTTGTCATTTGTTCATTGTCCTTTATGTGGTTTGACAAGCAATTTAAGAACAGTGAAGTTTCCCATACAAGGGTTGCAGAGCACATTTGTCATTGCCCAAAGGCATCAACAGAAGTTTATAAAACCATTTCTGTGTGGGTTTGTGATGTGCTCCAGGAAGGGCTAATTAAACTTGGAGCTGGGTAGCATCTTCAGAATAGGTTTGGCACACCTCATGAATGATCCCTCAGAGCTGTTCTCAGTGTCTTTTAACCAAAGCTCTCCTGTTTGTCAGACACGATGCTATTGCCACAAACACAATGCTATGGCTAGACCAGGAACAGTGGGCTGCTGTTCAGGGGGAGCAAGCAGGTCCCCAGGCAGATGCTGGTGGCAACGTTAGGGTAAATAATTAATGACATCAAAGGAAAAGACACTCCTTTAGTGTCCAGTAGTTGAAGGTGAGCAGGTGTTTTTTTTTTCCTGGGTATGATGCTAACCTGTTCCTGATGGGTTTGATTAATCCAAAGAGAAGAAGGATGCTAGTTACCCTGATTTTAAAAGGAGTGTTTTCAGTGCCTTATAAGAATGCAGTGTTTTAATTTATTGCTTCCTGGAGCTGGGCGTGTGCTCTGTACAGAATATTAGACCTTGTGGATGTGTCAGGTACTTTTAATGGCTGTAGTTTCAAGTATGTTCTTCAAACCAGCCATAGTTGAAAAACAAAGATGTTAATTGAGTTTTGGTGTGCATCAGCTTAGACAATTCTTTGTGTGATGGCAAAGCAGGCATCCTGTTAAGTGGTGCTTTTGTCTATGGTGAATTGGGATTGAAGTTTTTTAATGCTGCATCAAAGCATCCTAAATGGGTGCCAAAGTCAAGACTACTTGTGTCATTATCCATCAGGATGGGAAAAAGGGATTGCCTTTTCATGCGCATCGCATTCCAATTTTGGGAAAATACTGCTGTGGTTTTATTGACTGGTTTTCCTGAAGGTTTATTCACACTGACCATGATCTCTTTTATGTTTAAATGGAATCTTCTGCTCCAGCCCTGCCCTGGAGCTGGTGTAAAATTTCACACCTGATTCTTCCTGACTTCTAATACCATGCTTTTTCTCTTTTGTGACTGACTAATAATGAAAAATGCTCTTCTGTTTCAATAGCACATATGTCAGTAATTAACAGTCTTGTGAACCAATCTTTACCTCACAGTTAAATTTGGAATATTGTGTGCAGTGTTAAAATGCAGCTGCTGGGATACACAGTAGTTTTATCAATTATTTTGGGGTGGCAGCGTTGTTTGCCTAGTAGTAGTTGACGACTGGTATTTCTTTGCCTTGTTCCAGCTACTGGAAAGTTGCAGGAATGAAACTTACTCAGCTTATTTTCTGTGTGGGAAACCCTATGGTATTTCTACACAGAAATTTATTTCTAGGGTCTGCATAGTTGCCGCTGTATTTCTGTACTGTCTCAACCTAAGTGCTGGAAATCTGATTTGTAGTGTACCTCTTATTAGTGGGACCACAAATTCAGAAGCTCTTCCAAAAATAAACTGGTAGTTTTAGTTTAAGTGGTGCTGATCTGAATTGTGGTGCATCGTTGCAGTCAGTTGTCTTTGCATGAGAGTTCACCACTGGGAGCACATTACTCTGAAGACCTGATGTCAGGTTACACAGCCTGAGGTCTGTTCAGAGCTGAGGAGGCTGTGATGGTGCTATAGCTGCCCACTTTCAGAGGTTTTCAGGTAAAAATAGTGAACATACTCAGAGAAATAATTTTAAAACTAGCCTCAGCTGTCTCAAGTTTTATATTTACATTTCTTCAACTTCTACTTCAGCTCTTCCAACAAAATGCAAACTTTTCTGCAGTTTATGTTTTGTGCTTAGTGGGAAAACAAAAGATACCAAAAGAGACGTTTTTGCATTTAAGAATGGTATCTTTCATTTTAAATAGTGTATGTTAAACCCCTTGCTGTGTTACAGCTTTTCTGTTTGGTTGGTTTTATGAAGCACACAAGAATTAACACAGCAAGGAATAACTAGCTTTTCTAAACCAAGAAGAAATGTAGGTATCTGCAGTGGGGATCCTGAAGGAAAAGCAAGGGATCTACTCCTTTTCTGTCTGGCAGGAAATGGAGGCAGAAATTGAAAAGTGGGAGGGGAGAGAATCTGCATTTTAAAATATTTTGTGGAATACATTTTGATGAAGCACATTGTGATTTCTGTTGTTTGCCTGTTGCCCCTACATACTTATTTATAGAAACCATTGCCACAATACTAAAATACACAATAGACAATGTGCTCAGTAGTGCTTCCTGAAGGTGCTTGGTGGCAAGGCACCTTTATCACTTTAGCATCACTTAAACTGTTAGATGCATTTTGCTAGCTACTCAAAGAAACACAACTATTATTCAGTAATTAGTGCTGATCCACCATGGCATGTAATGGGGTTTGGGCCTCTAGATTGTGTATGATTAATAACAGATCTCTGAAACTTTTAATCAAACGAGTGCTAATAAAAGCTTATGTTGGTATTCAGGTTAGAAATTTTGAAAGTTCAACTGCTTAACAGTATTAGTCCTTTCATTTGGTTTTATTGAGGATTTCTGATAAGAAGATGCTGACCACACAAATACAATCTTAAAAATAATTTTCAAAATCTTTTGGTGTTTGATCACATCTGAGGTCCATATGCCCATGGCCAGCCAAAGACAATCTCTGGAGATTCTGTGGTACAGATTTTGGTGCAGTTGTTTCTTTACTTGTTGCTGAATCCAGCAGTAATTATTATTAGGGCAGTGTTACAGGAACTCCATGCCTTACTTTAGTTTGGAGACTTTTATTTCAGGGCAGATTGTGTCTTTAATTGGAACACCTGGGTTTTTAGATTTCGTCAGAAATCTTACAGCTTTAGGAGCAATAGCAAATGTCCATTTATTATTTGTGAGCCTTTACTTTTACTCATCATTTTAGTACTGTGTTGTGCAGATAACATTTTTCAGGTAAAATTTTTGAACATTTCTAATGAACAAAACTTTTTCAAGTTGCTGTGGAAAGCAGTAAATGGGTGCTTGATGCTTGAGTTTAGCACGAGCAGTTGTATCATTCCATGCAGGTTGGTATTTTCCAAGGAGCTTAACTTTTTCATTTATAGGTTGTAATAGTTCTTAAGAAACTAGAGAATGTACATGCCTAATTTTAAGAGAGTGTGCCTCCAAGTTCAAATGAGACCCACCCAGAATTTATTGAGAGTCAGCAGAAAGCCAAAAAAAGGGAAGAATTTGTAACCCTTTATACTAAAGGGATAATCAGTATATAAATAAAACCATGCCGAAGAGCAGTGTGGGGCAGGGAGGCCAAGACGGGCTACAAAAATTCTTTCTTGTGACCTTTAAATAAGTGGAATGAGTGGGGAGCATGTCCCCTTTAGAAAACCCATAAGCAGAATGCAGACTGAGATTAGTTGGAGATGTCTGTTGGATATTAGTGTGGATGCCCAAGAACACAGCTGACAAAGATGGAATTACTGGGAGATTGTTTGGGACAGAAGTTCAGAAATGGAATTTTTGCTGTCTGGTTTTGTTGGTTTTGCTCCTTGTCCTATAGGATGATTCGAATGAGAAGACTTGCAAGCTTCTCCGCCTGGTATTTTTTCCATCACTAATTCAGAAGAGAATTATTTTCACTGTTGTGCATTATTAGGGCAAGTAAGAGTCAAGATTTTGTAGACTAATTTACTTGCCCCAGCCAGTTTTGATCAGTTCTTTAGGATAAACCATAGCACAGAAGCATTCAGGTGGATTTGGTGTTTAAATTGAGAATGTTTCCTGGTGACATCCTAAAAGGGTATTATTCCCTAGGGAATGAGAAAAGTTCTCATCAAGTTGCCTTAACTGGGCTTCAGAAATGGCCATAGGAAAAAGGTTTGTGCCCTGCAATTTAAAATAAAACAAAATTGCACATTCACAAAACGTTTTCTGTTCTCTTTTGGTGCCAATGCTGTGTGGGGAGATGCTCTAACCAAAAGAAACTGCTGCTTTGTCTGCCGGCAGCCCTGCCCAAATGCTGCCTTTTCTCTCTGCCGATGTGTTTGCATGATAGAGGATCCTGTGGAAAGATGTTTTGAATTGTTAAAGGAATGAATTAGCTTTATTGTGCTGTGACCTAAATAGGATCATCAGATCAATCAGTCTGCTGCTTTTCTGTCCTCTCTGGCTTAGGTTGTGTTGCTTCTCCTTCTCATCTTGCTCCCTCTTCCCTCTGCCCCCGCCGGGCAGCCCCTTTCCCAGAGCCTGCAGGCATAGTCCTTTATGATCTTGGATAAAGGAGGGCACAGCCGGGTGCCCTCTTTTCCGGCAATACCTGCCCCGTGATAGCCTGCCCAGGCAGAGGCTCAGCCCTGGCTCCCCTGCCCTGCGCTGGGGCACGGCTCCTTCTTGGTGTGCTGTTGTGGTGGCTTCAGGATAAAATACTTTCTTCTTTGTTCCCTCTCCCCTGTGCATTCTCCTCCTCCTCTTCCTCCTGGTCGCAAGTTTAATGGATTGTATAATATCTCGGTAGCCGGGGCAGTATCGCGCTTCCCCAAGGCTGAGGTTGCCTTGAAAGGGGCCATTGTGAGCGAGGGGAGCCGAGACTGGAGGGCCGTGAATGCGGTGCCGCCTGGGACGGCCTTTGTGGAGGGAACACTTTTGTTCTCCTGAAAGATGCCGGGAGAGGGCCAGCCGGGATGGGATCTCAGGGAGGGAGGAACCCGTTCTGACCGTAAATTACTGACTCCTGTGCTCTGCAAGGAGTCTGTTTAGGCGCCAGCAAATGGTTAACAACATGGGTGAAGGTGGCCAGAACAGGCACAAAGCTTGGGTGTGAGTTTTGAAAATACCCGAGGCATTTGGCCTTTCTGCTATTTCTTCATGACAGGAGTCTCACTGAGAAGTAGAAGTGCACATTTCAAAGCTGGGTAGCCTTGGTCTGAGGCAGGCAGGAGCCTTGTGACCTGCAGGAGGGAGTTTAATAGCTCTCCTCAGTTTCAGGCTTGCCCTGCAGATGCCTGGTGCTCTGTGTAGCCTGGGGAGGGGGTGCCTGGGGGTCGCTTCCATAGCTGCAGCCCTCTGGACACCACAGCTGCTCAGAGTGGGTGGCTGGGGGCGGCAGGGAGCAATCCCGAGCATGTCCTACACTGACACATTCCTGCAGACCTGCTGGAAACAACTGCCCTCCAACAGCTTCTTCCCTGTGAGCTGCTGTAGGATGGCACAGTGGAAACTTATTTACAGCGACCGAGTGACGTGTCTGTAAAAGCAAAGGCATCGATTTAATTGTTTTGAGTACATCTGCTTGCCAGCGTTTCCACTTTCCCTTTTGTGCATTGAACAGAGACTCGCTGGAAGAGCTCTCACAGTGCAGTTAGTACCCAGCTCAGTTGGACAGTTTTACTGTTTCTTTCCTCTGAAAATGTCATAAATGCTACAGAGTTGTTTAATGGAGGATCTTTCCATTGTCCAGATAAAGTTGCTAAGGCCTGCAACTTGAAGTTTAGGTTTTGAGATGATGGTACATTTTAGTAGTTTGATTCATCATTCCCTTTATGAACTTGATATATCATGTGTTGGGCTTACCTCTCCTTCATGAAAATAAAGTGGTAAAATTTGTTTTCATTTGTGGGAAGGGAGATGGAAAGCATTGCTTTAGCTACTCTTGTGTTTCAGTTGTTTGTTTTGTTTGTTTTTTTTTTTTAACTTAAATACTTCCTAAATTTTGTACTGCACATATATGCATGGGCTGGTGATTAGGAAGAGAATGCTGATTCTCAGTGATTCCAGTATCCCTGTGGACAGCTGCCCCTGGGGCTGCTGCCAGGCAGCTGCTCTGGCTGTGGTTAAGAACGACCCAAGAATGTCACTTTTCAACTTTCATTTGCCTTTTTATAAAGCTTCAGCTTTTTCAGTGGATTTTGTGCACTGGTGCTAAGGTTCAGGGCACTGGGTTGTGAATGAGGGCTAGGCACAAGAGCCCCTCTCCCCCAGGGGCTGGCTGGAAATATTTCCGTGGAAGCTGAATATTTCCAGATTGTTTCACTGGCGCCGACGTTTTATGCTGCTGTGAATGTGGAGGGGTGGCTGTCCCAGATGGCTGTCATGGAGCAGGTCAGCTGGAAAGCCCCTCTAAAGAGGGGATAGAGCAGGGAGGGGAGTGAAGGAATGGCTACAGCGTTTCAGGCATGCCACATGTGAGCAGCCACTCCTCTTCTCTTCTGCATGTATGTGGCCTCCACTGGAAAATTAGAACCAGTCTAACCCCTCGGAGATTAAAAACTATTATAGTTGGACTAAAAAAAGCATTTTGCTAATGAGTTCATTGCACAGTTGTGATTTTGAGGATGTTGTTTGACACTGCAAGTTGTGCCTCTCAGTTTCTTTGCTCTAGTCCCTGACTTTTTAGGAAGACTCTCCTGAGCCAAGCTTTGTGACCAGTCCCATCCAGTGTGAAGTGAAAATTAACATTTACTGAACATCTCCGTGTTTTCTGTGTTCCTTGTGATACTCCTGATTGCTCTGTATTTCTGTGATCCTTGCTTCTAAGGATGTGGTAACTCAGGTGGTGGGTTAATATTAACTTGTCCAAGGTGGAGTAGCACATGTGTCACAGAGCAAGGTCTCCCCAGTCTGCTACTTGTGTCTGAGTCATTTGCATGTAAAGAACTGATAGCAGTGTGCACACCTACTGCTAATGGTGGGGTTATCTAGCTTTAACAAGCTTTTGAATTTTATTCTGTCTGGGTAATTTTAGGTGGGGTTTTTTGTTCTTCTTGTTCAGTGGAGATTTTTGTGAGTTTGCTGGATTGGCAGTGTTTGAGGCTGAAGTCCTTTATTTGTTTGCGTAGTTGGCTACGATATAAATTTTCTCAAACTGCCCCATCTTTTCTTTCTCTTTTCAGTGTAGGGAGGCTGAGTGCAGAGGAGTGCAGGCAAGTCATGCTTTGAGTTCTCAGAGAATTGTTACTAGATGGGAGTTTCTTGAGAAATGAAAAGCCTTTACAAAAAGCTGGGTTGAGACAATGTGATGAATTTTATGGAAGTCAGTGGGTTTGTCTCAGGTGGAGAAGAGGTTTTGTTTGTTGTTGCACTAGTGCAGAGTCTCAGAGGTGCAGATAGGAGTAGCCAGAGGGTGTTTCCTTTGGGGTAGTCCCTCATGATAGCCATTTTTGATGTCTGACCTCTTTACCAGCATGACCTGAGGGTAGGTGGAAGCAAGGTCGGAGTGGGGAGGGGGATGAAAGGCAGACATCAATTAAGGTATTGTTTGTTTGCTGGGTTTGAATGTCTGCCTCTGTGCTGAGATCCGGAGTAGAGGACAGTGGTCAAGTGCTTGTTCTAAGGCAGGAGAAATGCTTCAGGGTGGGTTGAGGATCCAGTAACAAAAAACACACTGCACTTGGCACACCTTGTAGCTAGGGGTGAAATGAAAAGGATTCCAAGCCCAAAGTACCCAGGATCATGTTGATGATTCACAGTGGCTTGACCATGAAAAGATAACAAAGTCTTGCTTCCGAGGGCTTGCAAGGCTCCTCTGAAGTTCCATAAAGACCTTTGGAAGAGATTGTCTCACTTCAGCAGCCTGGACTCCATCATTTTATAGCTTGAAACTCTCTTGTTTCCATGTGCTCCGCTTCCTACGTGCTAAGGAGCTGGCACGTGTAGGAAGAGGCACTTCCTTCATCCTAAAAAAGGTCAACACCACACTGGCAAAGGAGTCACCGTCTCCTTGGTTTGCCTTCAGATGGCAATGTCGCTGGATTAGAAATGGAATTACTTGAAACTCACTTTCAATGTATGTGCAGCAAGCATGCATTTTATGGTTTGTGGATGGCAAATGTCTGACAGGGGTATTACTGTATATTTAATTCAAAACCAGCACTAAATAGTTACCTTGTTATCAGAGTTCAATACCAGAGTAATTTTTTATGTAGAGTACTTGATGGAAAACAATGCAAAAAGCAGAGATGCCTTCCCTGCCGTTGCTGCCATGGCGCCATGGTCTTCTGTCCCTTTGGCAGAGCTGAGCCAGTCAAAATGCCTCTTGGACCAGCAGCTGCTGGAGAGACCTGCTGCTCATGGTAGTTTTGATGTCAAGCCCATGTTGCAATTGCAAAATCTCTGGATTTGGAAAATCCTGATAAAATGTTGATAGTACTGTGTTCAGACAGTGGTGAACAGATTTCATTTGCAGTCTGCTTTTTGCGGTGCTGGGTCTCAAGTGTTTGGTGAAACTTAGAAGTTCCTGTGGAGCATCTGCTTTTTACATGCTGTGCTCCAGAGGCTGGAGCCTGCTGCAGCTTTGGGGTCAGCCTGAGCCCCCCGCTGCTGGCATTTCTCTTTTTCCTGAGGAAAAAAATCCTTTTCATTGTTAACTCGAGGGGGTTTCCTAAGCTTGCTTTGTGAGGGAGGGCTTGCTTCTTGAGCCTGAACATTGTGCGAAGGGCATGCCCTGCTGAGCACATTCATTTGGTGCTTAGAATTTTCTCTTTAACTTCTGCAAAATTGCAGTTTATTCCTAGGAAGGATGGCTGTGGACCTCTGTACAGATGCATTTTTTTAAGACATGAGGACAAAATGCGCATCTCAAAAAGCTGGGCTGTTTCATCTCCGTGCACAAGTTTCATTTGATGAATAACAGAATCTCTATTAGCCAGAAATAACTCGATTTACTTTTCCATGTGTCTGGTCTGAGATGACGCTAATAAGAATAAATTAGGAGTGCAACTGAATAAAATTCAATATGTAAAATTAGTGTGCTGATGTCTCAGGCAATGGCAGTGACTACGGGGGGAGCAGTGGGACTGGAAGGGGAGGCAATGCAGAGTCGAGACTGCGTGTTGCAGCCAGCTAAGGCGCAGCTCTGGATCCTTAATAAAGTGGGAGCAAGAGGGTGAAAATAAAAAAAAAGGGGTGTTGGGGGGAGATAGGGGAAGGATGGGAGCGGTGGGAAAGCAGAGCATCCTGATTAGCACGAAAATGCAACACTCATTTGCAACTGGAAGGAGGCCGGGGCCGCCGGGGAGGTGCGGCAGGAGGGGGCGGGGGCAGGGAAGGTGCCGGGAGCTCCTGCTGCTCCGCCGGCACAGCCGCTGGAGACATGGCAGGGAGAGCGGGCACCTGCCGGCCCGGGACTTTCTGCAGCAGCCTAACTTGGAGAGCGCAGGAAAGGAGGGGAACAAGAGCGGAGTAACTGCTGTGGACAGCAAGAAAACCTTTTTCGTCCTGCGCAAAGGAGAATAACGGCTGGGGTGCTTTTTCCTCCTGTTGGAATTGGCTGTTTCCAGCGCACATTCGAGGAGGAGAAACTCAGGCTAAAGAATTGTGAATTATTTCGTCTGTCATAAAGATCTGGACATATTTAAAGTGATTTCAGAAAAAGAAAAGGCAGAGGGGAGAAACGTGGAGAAGAGAAATTTGGTGTGCAGAGTTTGAACAGGTTCAAGTCTGGCAATCACCTATTGCAACCCCTCCTTTCTACGAGATTTCAGCTTCAGGATCGCAGTTCAGCACCTTGAAAATGGTGGTTTTCATCAACACAAAGCTTAAATCTCTCATGAAACTTTTCAAGAGAAAGAGTAAGTATAGGTCTGTGTGCTCTCTGTGCTTTCAGGAGGCAGCCCAGTTCTGAAGGAAAGCGCAGGTCCCGTCGGCTTCACTTCTCTTTCCTGCAGCCTCTTTTTAAACTTTTCTCACTCTTTTAATCATTTATCGTTGTAGAGTGTGTGGTAGCAGCCTTGTGAGGGTCTTTAGGACTTCTGCTTTAGGACACAGTGGCCTTGGAAGTGCTTTGTCACGGTGATACTGAAGGAGCCAAAGTTCTCGGTGTGAAGTGGGCAGCTCGGTGACAAGGCAGGGTGTGCCGGTGTGTGCTGGTGTCCTGATGGTTTGTCAGGCATCTCTCTCTGCTTATGCAGCTATCGGCTTGTATCACTGAGGTATCTATGTAAAGTTTGTTCTGAGCCAGGTTTTGTTTTTAAAGATGTTCTGGTTTCAGGGTGGATTTTAAAATCACGTTGATCTTCCTTTAAGTCATAAAGGACAGACAAATCACACTAGAGAGAGAGGCTGGCAAATGTGCACACCACTTCTCTTGACTAGTTTTGATGACCATTATCGATCTGACGAGCAGTAAACCTTAATTTTGCTGTGACGGAGCTGCAGCCAGACAGTGGGCTTGGCGGCAGGTGTTTCCCTCCTCCTCTTCCTCCTCCAGCCTTACCCACTCCCCACCCGCCGGTTCAGCCAGGGAATGGCGTGGGCGTCTTTCACTGACTTTTAAGTGTCACGTTTTCTGTTCGATGGGGGTGATTGATGCTGTAAGCAGGTAGGTGATGACTTCTCTCGTTTTTGTAGTTTAGGTTTGACTGCTGGTGCGCAAGAACGGGGAGAGTGGGCACAGGCTGTACGTGTATTTGCCCTGTTGAAACCAGTATGTCTTGGGAGAAGGGGATGGGATGCAAGAGCAAGACACAGACATGAGGATACCCATTTTCAGACGTTTTGAGGTCTGAAACTAAGAGGGGAAGCAGTTAAGAGCCTCCCCCTCCACCTCAGGTCCTTTTAGGAAAGAACAGGCATTGAGCATGAGGCTGTAGCTGTTTTGAAGCGAGAGGCAGAGCTTATTTTCCATATGAATCCCAGTTGTTTCCATCTGAAATGATCCCAGCAGATGCACAGTAGTGTTAAGGAAAGGGTAATTTTTCAGATGACAGGAGGTTGTTGCGCCCTTTTTGCTTCTTAGTTTTACATACCACCTCTGCTACCGCAAGGGCACCAGACAAACCACAAAGTGATGCCCCAGGCATGCAGCAGCAAAGGGGGCGTACGGGAGATGCAGAGCTGACAGCAAGGCTGGGGGCAGTGGAGCTGTGGCAGCAGGGCAGGTGCTTGGAAGGCAGCACATCTGTAGTGGCTTTTTCTGCTTTGGAGAGCCAAAAAGCAAGGATGTGCAGTATGCTGACTGAAGGCCAAAGGGTGCCTGGGGGATCATAAAATATGACCCCCACCTGCCCTTTCTCTGTTTACAGCAGGGTAGAGGGATAAGGCTATTCAACTGTTTAAGTTTTTATTGATGATAAACTTGAAACAAAACACAGTGGCTGTCTCTTGGGAAGCATAAATGATAAACAAATCTTGGCAGTGTGTGCTTTGGCTGTTTCATTGCTAGATTTTCTGAGCTTGAACAAGGTCTGTGTTTTATTTTCACATTTGTATTGAGTGCAGAGAGGTGGCCAGAGATAGCCTTCTTCAGTGCTGTTGTGCTCTGAGCAGTATTTGTCCACAGAGTTGCTTTTGTTCATATCTGCTTTCCACTCATGACAAAGGAACATAGCTAATTTATTTGCTTCGTTGGAATCTTGTTTCTGGTGTGAGGAAGCAGGAGGTCAGACAAGGTTGTTTCCCGATAAAAATGAACCTGTTGTCATCTTTCATGAAGGCTGTCATATTCCCAGGGGCACCTTTGAGCCAAGCTATTCTGCCCTGCACAGCACCTGCCATGATCAGGGAGTGGAAAACTGATTCCTTTTTGAAGAGTGGGAGCTAGAGGGGGGGAAAACAGAGTTTCAAGTTTAGAGTGAATAAAACAGCAAGTATAAAAATGGGAAGAGCAAAAGGTGTTTCCTACAGAACTAATTTTATATTAGAAATTTAAGGGAGGGTTTTTTAACTGTCATGGAAGTGAGAGTCTAAGGAGTGTTTTGATGGGTCTGTGATGGCAAACAATGCTGCTTTCATTTTTAGATGACATGGGGCAAACTTACATGTGGGATTTTGTGGCAGACCTATCTGCAATAACATCTCATTTTCTTATTATTGTGTCTCTGCAGCTGTTTCCAACCTAGATGAAGAGAGTAGATGGACTGTGCACTACACTGCTCCGTGGCACCAGCAGGAAAATGTCTTCCTACCCTCCTCAAGACCACCTTGTGTGGAGGACCTGCACAGACAAGCCAAGCTGAACCTCAAGTCAGTGCTGAGAGGTAAGACGCTGCTACTGACACAGACACGTCCTAAAACAACAGTACTTTTTTGCCAGTCTTTGCAAACATATCCAAATTGCAGGCTTTGCAATAATTATTTGTTTTTCTGTATCACATGAAGAACATTAGTGAGGTTTTCCTGCTCAAATGAAGGGACAGGGGAGAATTACTTTTTGCTATGAAGACCATGAGTAAATGTGTTACCTGACAGAGCACTGTAAAACAGAAAAGTGTCTCTTGGCCTATCTGTTTAGTCTTTGGAGTGTTTCCAAAATGATACCTTCAATTTCACTGAGTCCTGAATTAGTCAATTTGTGAAGAAAAAATACATCAGAGGTGTTTCATTTGGTGATTTCCTTTGTTGTTGCACAGTGTCGTTTCCAGGGTTGTGGCTTCTTGTGAGAAGCTGGAAAAGGTGCTGAGGGCAGAAAAGGGAAATGGGGAACAGGGCACTGACAAGGACTCCTCCAGTAATAAAAATGTTTGCTTGCAGAAGTTTTCAGCATGTTTTTAAGGCCCAGTTTTTACCCATAGTACCTTTGCTGGGGCTGTACCTATGTGCAGTCTGTCGTGCAAGGCATTGTGTTGTGTCAGTGCAGCCATGAGAACAAAGACATGCAGCCAGCACGGAGGCCTGCAGAATGTCTGTCCCTGAGCCAGACATAAAGTTTAAAATAACAGTATAATGTTCGAGTTCTGGAAACGGTTAACCTAGATTTTTCTTTACACTGGCTGTTTAACAAAGGGGGGGTTACCCTGCAAAGAGCCAACTTGTTCAAGTCCCTTTTTGTTTCAACAGGAACTGCAGGTACTTGATACCTTGCAAAGTTAACCTGATTTAAAAGAATATTGTATTTTTTTATTTGATTAACATGACATTTCTGCTTTTTAGACTTAAAGAAAGCTTGATTTTGTATGTCTGAATAGAGAAGTGTTTGACAGCCATATTTGAGTTCTCTTGCCATTTCCCCAGTTAATTGATTTTCACTGTCTCTGACTAGGTGCTTTTTGTTATCATTTAATAGGGAAGTCTTGACAGCCAGTGTTACTGTCTCCTGCATGGCTCAGCAGATAGCCTGTGTGCCCTCTATACTTACTACTGGTTTAATACATTTGTGCAGTTCCTTAGCCTTGAAACATTTATTGTTCTCTTGCAGGCACACTTACCAGTCCTTTGCAAAATGAAAATATTTATCAGTTCTTTACAAAATAAAAATATTTGCCTGCTTTAGATTAAAAAGAATACTGATGGTTGTTAGCTTTTTTTGTGAACTTGAACCATAAGTTCTCATTCTAATATTTTTTCCTGTTCTCAGTTTTGGACTGTTAAAAAACCCCAAAAACCTGCACAGGCTAAAATGCACTGATTTTCTTGAGTTTTATCAGAAATGTAACTATTGCAGTTTCATGTTCTGTTTAAACACATTTATATCTAATATATTTGTCTGAAACCAAGTAATATGTGCTGCTTCCCCTTCTTACACACCTGGAGTTGTTTTGGTCTGGTGGGATTTTTCTCTGGAGGTGCAGCTCATTATAAAAAAGAAGCTGTTGATTACTATTGCAATTTGCTAGTTAGCCATTTGTGTTAAATAGCCTGGCTTGTCTACATGATGTAAGACTGCTTGGTAATGAAGTGAGTTTCAGTTTCATGCTTTCAGGGTAGTAACTGAGAGGAGAAACTGATGATACCTTCACCAGACATCAAACTGCTGACTTAGTGAATGCAACTCTGTTATTTATTTATTGACTTATTTGTTTAACCTCAGGCTCTTTCCTTGAGCCATGCTTTGTTTTTTTTTTCCCCTAAGTGCAGTTTTAAAATAACTCCTTGCTGGTGCCTGGAACTGTCCTGAGAAGCTACAGCATGAGTAGTATTATGAGAGGCACTGAGTAAAGTTCTATCAGTTTTACTGTGCTGTTGCTTCAGCCAGCAGTGTGAAATCAGGAAGACACTGGTACCTTGGGAGATTTGAGTTAAAAGTTCTGTATCCAGAGCAGAGTTTCATTCAGTGTAAAAGCACTGTCACAACTGTGACATAATTTTGAGAACTGCTGAACTGATTTTCCACCTGTTTCTTTAGAAAAAACAAAGTTTTCTAGAGCTTCTTTAATAGGTGGAAAGGAATTATGTGACTGTAAGGCAGAAGAGCTTGAAGTAGTCTTACAAGAAGCACCATTGGGCTAGCATGGGGATTTCAGTTCTGCTTGTCTTGGCCTCATGATAAAGCTTGCAGTTTGCCGTCCTTTTGGTGTTTCAGATTCTTTGGCTGAGGTAAACCTGGAGGAGTAGGACAGCTGTATGTGACCTGACATGCTGTATGGGTGGTGGGGAAAGAATGACACTGGATGACAAAAGGCACTGTAATCTGTGCAGAAAGTGGGATGGATCACTTTTGTCTCCAAAAAATGGTGACAGCAAAGGGAAACTGGAAGGAAGTAGAACTAAAGCAAAGACAGTTTTTGCTTTATGCTAAGTCAGAAATGAAGCAGTAGGCATGTACAGCAATGGAGAAATATGAGGGCCAAAGGTATTTAAATGCCCCCCCCCCCCCCATAAATTTTTGGGGTTATGAAATAATTTAAAGTTTTTAAGTATAGGCAGACAAAGCACTACTCAAAAGTCATTTGTGTATATTTAATCCTATCTTTAGAGGAGGTTGGAAAGGAAGAAGGAACCTCTGGTGGTCCCCTTGAACCTGATAATGAAGTCATGAGGACTAAGTTAGCAGCTATTGTTCAGACCATCAAAAGACAGATTTGAAAGTTTTCCAGTCCTGTTCTTGTTCACATTATGAGAGCTGATGTTGTTGGTAGATAGTGGCTGTAGAAGTTTGATTGAAGACTATTTATTTGTTTCTACACACGTGGCTCCCCTGTAAATGGGAAAGGAAGTATAAAACTTAGGTAACAAATAGGAATTCACATGTAGAGCACATTTAAATCACCTGTCAAAATATCAAATGTATAAAATCTGTCAAAATAATTCAAGCAAAGTATTTCTATCAAGGTATTCTCACCCATCTAATAGTAACCAGATGGAATCCTGGATAGCTTTTAAGACAGTGCAAGGGCTAACTCTTTGTTCTGGTACGATTTTAACAGCAAATTCTTTACAGTGTGGGTCTAATTAAAAAAATCTAGTGAAGTAAATAAGCTGTCTGTTATTTAGAATAAACTTTTAAGTTCTACTTAAGAAGCAGAATCTAATATTGCTACTTAAATTGGTTTAAGGATAAAAAATTAGAGATATTAAAATAATTAGTATTTAACATGTCTTGAGAAAATTTAGTGTGCTGATCTCTGTGTACTTTTTCAGGAAACAGTGTTGTGTTTGTAGGAGGAAAAGATCTTAATTTTTTTTTGTGCAGCTGTTTATTTTACTTTGTATATTATATATTGGTATGTCCCCTGCTTATCAACACTATGGAATTGGATGCTGTATGTGATAATAGATGTTGCATAGGGAGATATTTTAGATTTTTACCTATGAACTAGGCTTTTATCCTTTTGAAATTAAGGGGAAATACTGTGCTTTTCCTTTAAAGCTACTTTAAAGTATAAGTGGTGAGATCTTTCATTCAAATGTGTTCATAACTGAGGTAAAGCTATTTTAGGCATGCAGGTGCTCTGCTGCCCTCTGAAGTTTTAAAATGGAGTATTGTCCAGTAACCTGAATTAGAAAATGAAGCACCTGGAACCTGGAAAGTTTGTGAGACTAGTCTGTCTGTCTTGAGACATATAACCTATATGTAGCCTATATTGAAAGTTAGAGTTGTTATTGACTAAACCTAGTGGCTTGATATATTAAACCCAGGCTATGTTACTTCATTTTAAATGAAAGGTCTCTGTGGCTTACTGTGATGGCTAGGGAGGAAGAATAACTTCATCTGCACTTCACAGTCACGGTACCATTGCAATTTGATTTAAATGTTTAGAAAATGATGCAGTTCTTGGGTTGTGGTGATAGATACAGTATTTATTCTTGTTTGCATAGGATAAAGCAGAGCCTTGTTTTCTTTGGGGAAGGAGCCAGGACCTTGGAGTGCCTGCTGAAGCAGATGAAGTGACATGTGCCGTGCAAGATGCATGTTTTCTTAACCTCAGGGCCAAGCTGCTCTGGCTGGTCTTTCCTGAAACCCTGTCCTATATGGCCTCTTCCTAAAATTTTCACAGGCAGCTCATGAAAGGTGTTTCCCAAAATGCAGATGTTCAGATAGAGACAAAACAGTATTAACTGCTGAGGAGTCTTAATGTGAGTCTGTGCTTTGTGTCACTGTTGTGTCTTAGGAATTCATGAAAACAGGAGATGAAGACGACAGATGGGAAGGAAGAGCTGAGGCTCTGCATGGGGCCAGGATCCTCAAATCAATCCTGTTCCCTTGCTATGTGCTGTGCTCCAAGGCTGAGGGACTACTAGACTTGGCTAGTCTCATGTTGCTAAAGTCTGCTGAGTATCTGGAGTAGTACTGAGAGTCTGGTCCGGGCAGTAGCAGAGCTGTGAGTTTGATATTTTTCAGAGTGGCATTGTTTCTTAAGGCAGGCTGTTGTCTGTGCTGAAGGGCCCATGCCACATAGTGCAGTGTTTCCTGCAGTGTTCTTGGTCCATAAGGCTGAGAGGTTCAGTGGGTAGGGTAGCTCTGCAAAGCAGCTCCCATCCCTGACACAGTGCATTGACTGATCTGGCTCCTTGCATGGTCCTCTTTGAGGAACCAGTATCTGAGGAAGTCTCTGAAGTACAGTGGTCTTCAGCTGGGAGCACAGATAGAACAGCTGCAGTACATAGCAGTGACACAAATATTTGGCAGTAAAAGTAAATTGAGACTAATCCTCATTTTGTGAAGTGTGTTAGGCTCCAAAATTGACCAGCAATAAGGCATGAAGCTTGAAGATGGGGAGGAGATGCAGCACTGTTCTAAGTGTTGCTTTATTTAACTGCTTGGGGTGTATTTTAAGTGTGCCTGTTGATGTCACAAACCTGCTCAGAAGGCAGTGTACAGGTGGAGGTCCAATGTCCTAAAAGGGAAGCCTAAAGTTTAATCTGGAATGCATTGGCCTTGGATAATCTTGCAAGCTATGATGAAGAGAAGGAAGAGAAAAAAGAATTCTTAACATGTACCTGAACTCTTAGTTTCTATTATTTTTGAACTATTCTAAATTGTCCCTCAAATGTGGATATGTGTCACTTGCAGTGATGGGAATGAGAGCAGGGCATGTATAGTGGAATTTCCAAGGGGCACTTGTCTTCCTTCAATTAGCAATATAGAGCACTTTTGATTAAAAAAAAAAAAAAAAGTGGGGAAGGGCAATCTCCACTGCTGTGTGTTGTCATTTTTTCATGAGGTGGGAGATGACAGGCATAAAGGGCAGGGATGGAATAACTGTATTATTAATGTTAAAGGTCAGACACAGCTAGACTGAAATGATACCAGGCTGTTAGGAGACATCCAGCTCCTGAAGAGTGTTGGGGACACTCTCTGTGCTGTTGCAGTTGCAGATGAGGGGCAATGTCTTGTCACACACTTGCTGGTCACTGCCCAGACTGGTTGTCCTTTCCAGCAGATAACAAGGTGTTGGATATGTACTGAGGAAGGTGTTGCTCTAAGGAGTAGGAACAGTCCACACTCTGACTTTCATACCCCTTTTCAGTCTGTAACTGCTGAAACTTCCTGCACAACTGCCTGTACTTTGTGCCCTCCCCCCAGGGTAATTGTGTTGATTCAGGCTATGTACATAATATAGGGCTCGTTGTTCCAATGCCTGTGATGATTCATTTATTATCTCATCTTCTGAAGAGCTGGATTTGGCTGACTCTAGCTTCTGTTTAGCTTTGTTGGCCAAATTCAAGGAATGTATTTAAGCAGCAGTGATTGAAACACTTGATTTGTTTTCCAGAAGACATCTGGTTAGCATTGTCAAATAAAACAGGATTTAAGTAGTTAGTCATAAAGCCTCTATTATGTCTTTCTTCAAGACCCTCCAGACAGGTATGTATTTAGCCTTTGTTTTCTCAGTGCATCTGGCAGATCACTGTTCAGATGAGCAATATTAGGGTCAGACCTACTAGTCGATAATCCTCCTGAGAAGATTATGGACTTAAAATAATCTTATGTTTCATTAAAGAGCTGCAAAATAAGGAGAAACCACTTCATATTGTTAATAGCTCTGGTTCAGGTTCAGAGAGATGTCAAGACGTAAACTCCCTACCAACTGGAAACCTTAGTGAAGTAAAAGGCCATTAAAGGCTAGGAATAGACCATATGTTCCCGAAAGGCCGTGGAGCTATAAAATAAAAAAACAGAAATCAACCTATTTTTCATTATTTTGGTTTCAATTGTCAAGTTACTATCAGAGCTTCTGCTCATGTATCCTGCTTTTTTTACTGTTACTGCATTAATTCACTGTACATCTGTTGATGATTTTGGCCAAGTTCCATATTCCAACTGCCCTTTCTAATAAGGAATTTCAAAAAGGAAATACTGAAATGAAACAAAACAGAATTTGACCAAGAGGCTGCGCTGCATGTGTGTGGAAGCTGGTCTTGTGCTGCGAAATTGAGCTACTTGGAAGCATCTAGGTGGCCTATTTTTAGGTTTAGTTTATATAGTGCAGTGCTGAGTGTAAAAACATAAAGAGTGGTTATATGTAGATTGATTGCATGATACCCATGAGCAGTGAAAGCAATTCCAGTGAAAGGGCTTAAAGAAGATAACATTTGTTTCAAAATAACACAGGGTTTTTCGCTAAACTAGATGAATGTGTTTCTTTAGGCAGCTATACCTGACGGATTACTGAACCCATTTCAGATCCATGCCTTTAGTAAAAAGAATAAATTGAAACTGTTAACTCTCTGTAGCAGTTATTTAAGTACTAGGTAAAGCAACTTCCATCACAAGGAATATTGAACTTTCAGTTGATTACCTTTTTGCTTTTCTTCCTCCTTACCCTCTTAGATTTAGGATATTATGTGCTTGTTGGCAGCATTTGAGATAGCTTTACATTTGAAATGTCCTAGGAGAAAAAGCAGTGAAAAATCCCTTCATACTTTTACATTAGCTGTGTTCAGTTGTCTAAGAAACAGCAAATATCCATAAAAAACACTAGAGAAAAAGTAGGGGGTGTTATGTTAATGCAAGCATCAAAGATAGAAAAGGAAACAAATACACTGTTATACTTAAGACATCTTGTCACCACTAAATGCAGTCATATAAGGCACTTGCAGAAATTCAAATTAACTTGAGACAAACAGTGATAATTATTTTGAGCACTCCCTAGTGACAGCTTGTTAACAAATATAATTTGTCATGGCTGTTGCTTTTTGGTGCCGTTAGAAAGGTTTTCTCTATCACTAAATCGTGCAGATCACCTGGCGAATTAAAGGTTGGTATTAAATGTGTTTGTTTTTTAAAAGCTCCAAGAAAGAAGGGAAAGATCAATGTGTTTGCATTTACTTGACCCTGTTAACAGTATTTTGACATTTAAGAGTTCCTTTTAATTTGGATCATTCTTAAACACTTGCATTTGATTTAGACCCTTGAAAATAAATATGTGCAATTGCTTTCCTGTAATGTTGCACTTCCATGCCCCATCCTTGTGCTGCTTTAAGTGTCTGCACAGCTGAGCCCTGAAGCTCTTTGGAAGGGTGGGATTCCCAGCCCAACTGGCCTCCAGTTACATGGCAGGACATGCTTCCCAACATTTGTGTCTGTAGTGGGGGAAATAGACCTAACATAAATACATTTGTTCACTTTCAGTAATACTTCTTTGAAGTCACCATGCAACATTCTTCTCTGTCACAGTCCAGCAGCCCTGTGTTAGCATTACCTTCATCCCACTGGAGCCCAAGACATCTTTGTTTCTGGGTATCTCTGGACATCATCTGTCCATAAAAGCTACCTGTGTGTCTGGGTATGGCTACTTACTCATGAGAGAGAATATGCAAAATAGTCTTTTAAAAAGTCTCATGGACCTTTCGAGTTCTTACTCATCAAGTAAGATATCTTTGAAGAAAACAACTTAAGTTTTGGTAGTGATCTTTTTGTTCATTTTGCCACTCGCCACTTTAAATGGTGCTTGTGGAAGAAATGTGTTGGTACCTGTGTTCGCTGTCTCTGGATTTGTCTTGGGCTTTTCTGTATGTTCTGGTAAAAGATACAGAAATATCAGTATAAAACTGCATTCGGGGGCAAGGGATGGGAATAATAAGGAAGTTGGCTGTATTGGCAAAGGCTGGTACTAGCCAGAGCACCTAACTGAGCTGTTGAGCAGGAGTTTTTTTTGGGTGGCAACAGTACTCCATCTGTTGAAATCCCAGACCCGTTTATCTGGGAGTCTGAACAAAATGGTGCACTGGATATATCACAGCTGAAGTTCATGAACTTGCTTTGCAGTCAGCATTGGTTACAGTTCAGTGGTTGCACAAGTGCATCATTGCTGTGGCTTTACAACATATTTTAAAGCTTTGATATAGAAGCAGTCTCTGTGATAGTCAAGTTCTGCACATGATATGGGGATTTATACATTTAAAGAAAATGGGACATGATCCAAGCTGAGTGAATTTTTGGGAGGAACATAAAGTGGTAGAGGCAAGCTGTCTGCTGCATATTTAGATCCAGGGACAAAAATAGGTGCTGTATTGGAGTTCAATTGAGCTGCTTTTTTTGAAGTCATGTTTAGCTTGAGATATTTGTGAGAAACAAGATTGCCTTTGTACAGCTGAGCTTTTATATAGCCTGTCTCATCTACACACAGAGAACCCTGCATTCTTAACCCCAGTTTACAAATGAGGGAACCATAAAGAGGCACAGAGTGAAAGGTAGTAATTTCAGTTAGATTTACTAACCAAAGAAACCTTTGAACTAGGGTGTCTGTTTTAATTACAGTCCCAGGTATAATAATTCTCAACAAGCTCTTATCTTGAAAAGTTACCTCCCTGAAATTCCTCAGTTAACTGCATAGTCGAGTGTTACCTTGGTTTTATCCGTGTCTTACCAGTGCTGTGAGCAAGCAGAGAGGCAGCCATGCCCTTTGAAGAGGCCCTGGTTCAGTGCTCAGTGTGTGTTGGTACTTGGCACCAGACCGTGTGACAGTCCCAAACAAAGCACAACTCTGGCTTTTACAGGGGACAGCCTTTTGCTTAGTGTTCCGTTAGGAATCTGGAGATTTAGCCTGTGCCCACCTCATCTGTAAAAAACTTAAATTTGTGTCTAAATGAAAAATACTTTAAACTTGCAAAAGCACATCATCCATAGAGCCCTGTTATGAGAAGGGCTTGCAGCTTTGGATCCAGCACCAGCCATTACTGGCAGGGTGATGATGAGAGTTAAGGCATCTCAAGTTCTTCCTTAGTTGGATTTATCCTGAGTGCCTTCCTGTGTATTCATATGCTGCAGGCAGTGTGTACATACCTGTTTGGACTCTGAATTTAGGAGGCACATATGTGAAATTTAGATCATGCCCTGTCTGACTGCAGGAAGTAAGTCCTTGACTGGATCTAACCCAATGTGATTTGCTCAGATGCAGCAATGCTGTCTGTCACAAGCCCACGAGATCTTAGTTGTCTCAACTCAACTGGAAAAACAAATTCAAAGTCTCTAGCAAGTAAATTAAAATTATATGAAGTTACTTTCCAGTGGTGAAAGTAATTTCTTTTAAAACCAAAAGTATTGATACTTTGATTATTAAAGTGCAGTGTTGCCTGTAAAGTAAGAGGTAATTTTGAACAGTTTGAGTTTACAAGACAAATGTACGCTGCACTACAGTCTGTCTGGTTTTAGGTGAAATTTTGAAAACCTACTTGTAAGACAGTGTTTGTAGTCGTGACTTAGGGAGGAACATGGTTTGGGGATATTTACAGAAGAAGTTAACTATAGTGTTTGAAGACTGAAAACAAAAGGTTTCTGATCCTGGGAAGTAGAGTGGTTTTCCAGTGATATGTGCAGTGAATGGATAAATGTGTTTTAATATACTAGTCAGCAGATTTATTTCTCTAGTTGACAGTTTAGCTGACTGGAGCAGTTAATAGCCTCTCCATAATAAGAAAAAGAAAAAAAAAATAGAAAAATATAAGTTACATGAAAGGCTCTGCCAAGAAGTCACCCAGACTTTAGCTGAGGTAGTTTTTCAAGCATGCAGATGAAGCTGTCAGCTTGTCACATGTCCCTTCTTGCTGACAAGGAGACAGCAAGAGGTGATATAAAAGTAATTGATGTGTGTGCTGGTCTTTCCCCTTTCTACATCTGTACCTGGGAGTTTTTGTTTCAGGAGCTCTGCCAAGCAGGCAGCACATCTACTCCTGGTCCGACTTACATTTTATTTTAATGTCTTTGGATTTTAGCAGTTGGTCTTGAGTTTCAGGTCCTGTTCTTGCATACAGGGCAAATTTAGATGTTTACAGGATATTATTTTCCTGTCTTTTCATTGCTTGACCCATGCAGTGGGATGGGTAGTTATTCCAAACTAATTGGAACTATTAAGATGTCTGAATAACTTTGATGCCAAGTTTCTAAGTTTATACTAGTCAATGTCATGGTATGTTTATTCTTTAACTAGTGCCTTTGTTGGTTACTAATAAATATTTAGACACGTAGATTTTAATTTTTTAATACTAACCTCTTCGCTGTATGTTTGTGAGAGTGTGCCTGAGTGTGTACATGTGGATGTAGACAGCTACAGAGCTTAAGACCTGATCCTGCAATAGTCATGTGAGCAGTGTTTGCTTACAGGAGTAAATCAGAATAATCTCATTAGGGCTAATTTAATGAGTGATGGGTGCACTTTCAGGCCTGATACGTAAAGGACTGGTCTAGGATGGTGGCATAAATCTGGGGCTCTGTGCTCTTGCTGGGGCTTTGCCTTAGGGAGAGGTTTCAGGCTCAGACAGGCTCTAGCATGGAAGCCAGCACCTGGAGGCTTTTCTCCCTGCAGACAGGTAAATGTGGAGCACACTACTACTGACAGGCAAAGTAATTGTTCTAGGAAGAGGCTTGTTATAAATAACGCTTTTGCACAGTTCATTTACAATAAGGAAAATACAAAGCACAACTTCTGAAGATAACTGAATCCATGTTGCTCTGACCAGTTCTGCTTCTGACAGGGTAATGCATTTTCCTTCATAAAAACTTCAAGATATGGCAACAAGTTTTATGGGTAGGAAGCTCAGTAGGTACAAAATGTTACCAAAGTTGGTTAAAGGAGAGGAAAAGAGCCAGTGCATCCGGTCCCCTCCCAGCAAACCCAGCCTTCCATCTGTCGTGGCACGGTGTGGCGTGTAGGTCTGACAAGGTAAACGGTAATCCTGCTTTACCATGGTAATTCCATGTCAGACGAATTACTGAGGTATCAGCGCTGTGCCTTCTGTTCACTCCCGTGATTTCTGCCTCAAATTACCATGCAAGAATATTATTTCAGTTGTTGGAAAAGCAGGAAATTGCCTCTGTGTTTGAGACCTGTGTGTGTTACTGACTCAGGGGCACATACAAGTTCCATGTATGTAATAGAGAGATCTGGGCTGAGAGGCCTTGGAGGTGTTTTCATACACCTGGCCTGACAGTCTGTCACAAAGGCCATAAGCTTTTATATGGAGAGGTGGAGTTATTCACAACAGTGCTGAATTCAGTGCCAGGGCTCAAAACTCTGGTGCAGAATTACATAATGGCTGGTTGAGCCTTTGCTCTCAGTTTGTTGCTGCAGGTACCTGCCTGTTCCCCAGTTTATTTAGCAGGAGGGAAGAGAGCAGAGATGAGTGATGCACAGGACATGTCCCCAGCACGCTTCTGTCTGATGCCAAGATTTAGCAAAGGCTGCAATACTGTATCCTAAGGAAATACATGAGTGTCTGGGTATATAGCAGAGACTTGGGCATGGTTGTATTAGGCACTGACAGCTTTAACACATTTGCTTTGGTTGTGTCTCCTGAAGCCTGTTCTAATAACAGTGGAACTGATGAAGGGGCCCTTAAAAGGGCTTCAACTGCATTTCCCATGCACTTTCTTCATGCTTAACAAAAACCACCCTGTGAACAACAAAACACGAGGAAAAATTTCAGGAAATATTTCATTTTTTAGGAATGGTTTCACTTGTACCATGTAAGTTGAAAGAAATTATTATATAATCCAATGGCAGTAATTTTTGAGCAGTACTTCTAATACAGAGGAGGTTCTGAAATTTAATATATCACTAGTATAGAAGGAAAACAAGAGCAAATGTATGGTTTCACCTAGCCAGAAAAGCACTTGCAGGGCAGCAGAAGGTGACAGGCAATGTCCCTGTGCACTTGGCCTCAGAAGCAATCAGTCAGGAGATGAAGGGGAGAGAGGTAGCTTCAGACTTTTGAGTTGTGGCAGTATTCAGTGCAGCCACCAATTGCAATTGCCAAGGCACTAACACTTTCCTGATTTTCCTGGAATTAATGTTTGTGTAAGCAAAATTGGTTCATCTGGGGCGTAATCATATTGTTGCACTTTTCAGATCAGATTCATGTGAAAATGATGACTTGGAGCTTGCCTGCAGCATGTGCAGCAGATTTGGGCTGGTGAGCACACCCTCAGGAGCAGGTGTTTGTGTCCTGCCCGATGCAGTGTCCTGGGGTTCCACCTGGCAGTTCTTCGGTCAAAATACGGAAACGCTGCGCACAGTTTTGAATGTTGTATAATGTGGGAAATGGCAGCCAAGAGAGTGTATGTCCCCGATTCAGCTGGTGCTAATGTATTGTCATTCTTTAAAATGAAGATTTTTAATAACTGGAACTGGATGGATCCTTCTGTTACCTTGTCAGCTGCAGTACAGACATCTCTGAAATAACATGCGTAACTGTAAGAACTTTTTCACTTAGTGTATAGTGCTCCTCTCTGTTTGGGGCTGTCAGACTAGCACAACGTATTGCTCCTTTGGGAAGAAGGGAGTCTTTCCAAGAGTTAGTATCTGGAGTATTTCCTAGAGTAAGTATCTCTAGCTTCTTCATTTTTTTTAACGGAGAGAAAACCCCTATGTCTGAAAAATACGAACCTCATTGTTTACAGAACACCCTGTGCACCTCTAATAAGAGTAAGGAGATGGAGTGGAGGAGCCTCTAGCTAGAACAGCTTTTAGACACCAGCTGCCACCCTTGGTTTGGTGGCAGTAAGGTGCAATGTGTGACCTTGTGTTGTGCTTGTAGGCTGTTGCAGCATGAAGTAAAACGTGTCTGCCTAAAGCCTCTGGTGAGGTTTGTTGGCCTTGGGTGCCATCCGCAGTGTGTTTCCTACCGTGCTGCAGTATGTACAGTGACGGTACATAAATAGAAAAGTTGTTCTTGGGGAAAAACCACCTTTTTCTTGGTTGCACCTAGCAGTTTTTGGCAAGTTTGGCTTTGTCAGCAATGTTGCTGCAATAACTTGTGAAGTTACATGGATTTTGTGTTGTGGACAGTGAGAGGTTGTGAGTTTGATAAGCTGACAGGTTGTTATTGGCAGTCCACCTGAACTTCTGATGGACTTGAGACCTTCAGCATTGATTTCCTTAAGTCTTTGGAGTTTTTCTGGGCTTCATGAGGTGCACTATTCATCATCTTCACCTTCTTGGTTAGGAAAATAAATAAGGTCAAACAATTAATATCAGAGCATTCATCTGTCATGCTCCAGAAGAGCCTGTCACCTCTAGAAGAGTCCTGTGACAGCTGTGACTCCATGGGAAGCCCACACTGAAGCAGGCTCTGGACAGGCCCTGGGAATCCATGGATAGAGAAGCCCAAGCAAGAGCAGATGTGCTGGCAAGACTTCTGACCCTGTGGGGAACACACACTGAAGCAGACTGTTCCTGAAGGACTGCACCCATGGGAGAACCACTGCTGGAGCAGTTTGTGAAGAACAGTAGCCCATGGGAAGGGCTCACATTGGAGTTTTTAGAGGACTGTCTCCCATGGAAGGAGCTCCACACTGAAGCAGAGGAATGACCCTCCCTGAGGAGGAAGTAGCAGCAGGAACAACATGATCAACTGACCATAACTCTCATTCCCCATCTCCCTGCACTACTGAGTGGGGAGGAGGTAGAGAATTGGGAATAAAGTTAAGTCTTGGAATGAGGGGAGGAGTGGGTGGAGTGTTTTTTTCAGATTTGCTTTACTTCCCATTATCATACTCTTACTTTGATTGGTAATAAATAAAACTAAGTCTCCTAAATCAAGACTATTTTGCCTGTGGTTTTAACAGGTGAGTGATCTCTCCCTATCCTTTTGTCAGGTCATGAGCCTTTTGTTATATTTTCTCCCTCCTGCCCAGCTCTCTTCAGAGGAAGAGAGTGATAGAGCAGCTTTGGTGGGCATCTGGCATCTAGCCCAGGTCAGACCAC
This sequence comes from Calcarius lapponicus, assembly GCA_039654755.1. Lineage (NCBI taxonomy): Eukaryota > Metazoa > Chordata > Aves > Passeriformes > Fringillidae > Calcarius > Calcarius lapponicus. Next base: position 63,125,694 of record CM077465.1, read on the forward strand.
CACAGGATTTGTTTTGGGGACGTGCCATGATGTCTGATGTCGGAGAGTCACAGGAGTGGCCAGCAAAGACCCTAAGCTTCAGTCCAAAAATGGGAGGAAAAATAACTGCATTCTTGTGCACCCCTTAGGTTGTATTCATGTTTGTTGGCAGTGATTAATGATTCCTCTGAAGGTAAAAGTTCCAGTGTCTGAGTTGACAACTTTGCGTGTTAACCGTGCTACAAGTTGATGCAAGTCTTTGGGCTGTCTTGCTCTGCCACAGTCCGCTTAGCCTGTTCATTTGTAGCTGAAACCAACAAACAGCCCATCAGGGTGCTCACATCTGTGAGTGTTATGTGCTGGATCTGGCTGGATCCAGTACCATATTTGGAACGGCGGTGGAGGAATTTGCTTTGCTGTGGTTGCTGACAGTCATTTTTCAGCCCCCTCCTGAAATACAGCAACAGTTTGCCAGATGTGCACAATGTCAGCATGCTCACACATGTGAAACTGGTAAACAGGGTTACCAGCCCTCTGATCCTGAGCTACAGCCATTGATTTGGATCTCAGAACCTACACTGTCGCTGTTGGCTCTTGGAGAGAGAAAGAAAGGTTCCTGCCATACTGCCCTTTTGAACACATTAGGGATACATAGGCAAGGATATATGTCTGGCACCAATGGAAGTAGCTGGTTGTCAGACTGTAAGCTTGCCTCCTCAGTGTCCATGTGCAAATACAAGGGAGTCTTTATGATCAAATCCTCACACATCTGTGGTTGCTGTAGGTCAGTTAACCTGTCAGCACAAGTCCTCCAGACCTTGGTCTCAGAAGCATATGGGCATAACAGAGGTCATGTATGCTGGAGTTGCACGTTGTGACTCCTCCTAATCGTTTGCCAGGCAAAAGCCTCTCTAAAACCTTGCCCTTGGTATAAGCACTGCATCTTTTCTATTTTAAGGAGTATTCAGAAGATCAGGATGGGCAGACAAATGCTATAATCACAGAAAGGCCTTCTCCAGCAAGTGATGATACAAGTGTTTTGTGTTGTGATAATGCCTGTGTTTTGTGCAGAAATTTCAGTTCCTTAAATGGAAATACACCAAATACTTAATTTTTCTCTTGCTTTCATCATCTTTCAACAGATTCAGATATCTGTCTTTGAAAGTGTAAAGCTAACTGGTCAGATGAGTTTGGTTGCTGCATCTTGAACATTTAATTTTTCCTTATGCTCTGGCGTCTGTTATTCTTTAGCAAAATCACACTGAATATCAATTAGGAGGCAGGAAGATGATTGTGGAAAACTTGGTGAGGGGGATGCTATGCTGACTGGAATTTTGGCTATTGTGAGTGGGGATGCATGTCTGCTCTGAATGCTTTCTGAACTTTAGAAACTCTGTAGTATTAAACTACGTATGCTGTGCAGCAACATGGGATTTTGAGATCCCTGTGATTTGCATTCCTCTCTCCAAAATCGCAGTAAATGGTCTCTTCCATGGACAGGAAGACAAGACAAGTGGTCAGTGCCAAAGTTATTTAGCAGATGGTGCTAAATGGGTAGTGAGCAACATCATCATCATTTCAAGTGTAAGGCATATAATAGATGTCTACCGGCCTGGCAGATGAGACCCCTGGAGTTACTCGCATGCATCCGTCTCCCATCCTGTGAGATGCTGCCATCTGTCAAGACACCGAGCCAGGCCTCACTTAAATAAATAAAGAAATCTCTTTCCCCCTTCTTTGCGAAGCACTTGCCATCGCCTGGGTTAATACGCTCTGTGTGGGCTTACGTATGTCACACATGTGAGGGAGGAGGAAACATAGGTACAAATATGAGGGACGCGCCCTTGGGTTCTGTCACTTGGGGCAAGCAATGTTAATGCATGGTAAACCTTTTCAGAAGAACATTCAGTACTTCAATGCCATTGAACACCAAGCATAAGCAGTAATGGCTCTTGCCATGATTTAACCTCCTGTTTCTCTTCCTTTTGGCAGAGTGTGACAAGCTGCGGCGGGATGGCTACCGGAGCTCGCAGTATTACTCTCAGGGCCCCACCTTCTCCTCATCCTCCAGTGCAATCTGTGGAAGTTACCAGGATGATTATGAAGAAATTGAGCAAAAGGTAATGGTGGGGGGAAAAGTGCTGGAAAAAATACTTGTGTGGTGCAGTTTAATTGCCTGCCATAACACTGTTCAAATAAGACAGGATTTTTGGAGGATCACAAAGATATTTATTTCTTTGAATTGCAGTGACAGGAGTTCATCTGACTTTCATGTTGTCTTAAAACCCCCAATTCTTCCCATGCAGTGATAAAAAGTTGGCATGTCCAGAGTGTGAAAGAAGGGGTTTGGTAATATTCTGGAGGGAAGACCCCAGCAAGGGTAGATGCTAAGCAGCTGGAAGAGCTATTCAGCAGCCATCAGCATACTTGAATTGTAACTTGGGTAGGCACACACTTTGAATTGCTAATAGAGGTGTTCATTCAATTAGGTAGGGGCTTTGTCCTAATGCATCACAACTGTTTGGTAAAGGCATCCAGAAAATGAAGATTGTCCACTGAGTTGGGTTTATTGCCTTTCTTTCACTTTACTTCATGATTTTCATGCTTCTATCCCCACATCTCAACTCTTAGAATCTAGAAATAAATCAAATGAAGGAACAGTTGATCACAAGTATTAAGAAAGTTATGAAGACATGCTGCCTTGTACATCAATTTATATAGATTTCAGTTACAGAACTAGTAAGTTGTGCTGTTGTTCTGAACAAGAAAAGTTCTGCTCTCCTGTCTTTATCCTGTTGTTCCTGTGGGCTCTGAAGGAAAAGCTGACTGTGGTGTAGTGGTTTAGGATGTTACTGCTGGGGCGTGTGCCTGCCTAAAACTGATATGCCAGAGCTCCTAGCATTTTCAAGATAGATATTCTAGAACACTTTCCCAAACAGCTCTTGCTTTGAGAGTGGGAGGATATCCTCGATTGTAACACAGTTTAATTTCTTTGAATTGTTATTAAACCATATGTCCCTCTGGTAGTATGGACCAAATAACTTTTATCAGCAAAATGTGCTGACCCTGAAAATGCACTTTAATAGGTACAGTGTTTTGAGTTTTATCCTCCGTGGGTTATAGTCACATAATAAGAGGAATATGTAGAGTCTCTTGTCCAGGTGGTGATTGCATTTTATCTGGTATTGGCAGGGAATGTCAGAGCATCTTGTTTAGCTGTGTGTGGTATGTATTGGCAGTGAGCCGAGAATGTAAAGCACATTCATACTGTGGAATACATTATAATGGTAATTTGCAAAACCTTGCTGAGATCATTGGAATTATGATTTCCAGCGGGGAAGGTATTAACACCTTGTTTGTTGTTATTAATGTACTGCACATAAATGCATACATATATGCCATTGACTTGTCGTGGCCAGTGCTGTGCAGCATATAACCATCTGCACATGTAAAACTAATGTAACATACAAAAAAATATAAGTACACTTTTCTTTGAACAATTTACATGAAAATATATAAGCATGGGTGGGGATTCTTGGAGACTGAGAGCTGTCATCCTTTCTTGGTTAAGGGTTTTTTGAGTGTTAACATAATGTGTTACTAACAATTTCTGTGCATTCTGGAGAAAATTAGTGCAACTAAGTATGCTTTAAATATAGCACAGCACTTCCATTTCATATTGGAATAGGTTCCTTTAAATATTGAAGCTGAAAGGATGATTCAGAACTGTGGAGAAAGATAGCTGCCAAACTGACAGTCTTGGCTGTTACTGATTATCTCAGAACCTTAGCCTTAGCCCTGCCACTCTTATTTCCAGCTCACAAAGACATAAATTTGTTGTAAACTGTAGCGTGATTCTCCATTAATATTGTATAACTTTATTTAGTGGAATTTTTTGACCAGTATCTCTGTTTAATTGGCACTTTTTTAATTTTAATGCTGTAAATGTTTAATCTTTAGAAGATTGTTTACTTTCCTTAGAATGTTTACCACAACAAATTTCTGACCTTGAATTATTATCCTACTGGTAAAGAGCCAAGTAATTCTGTTAAGTCTTATGCCTTGAGGGGGTCATATTTCAGCTGTCAGGAGAGTTCTTCAGTAACAGTGTGGAACTGGGGTCACCAAAAATTCTGTGATTCAAAATGTGAACTCCTTATCACTAGATGAAAGCTTTGTTGTCTGTTCAAAGCAAAAAAGCCAACATTTAAATTCTGTGCATGCAGTATTTAATAACTGAAATCTGAGAACAGCAAAATAATGATGGGTGGATGAATACTTCTTTTACTGTTCATAAACTTCTTGGTTGATATAATTGCCAACTTACAACAAAAAAGAGGGCTGATACCACAAAGGAAACCAGCTTTCCCTGTTATTTTTAATCTGCTTCTAAAAATAAAAACCATAGCCAGATATTCTGCTTGTCTGTCTACGATGGAGACAATATGAAACCATTGTTAGGTGTCGATCCACAAGCATTTTCAGGTTTTGTGGAGGCGGATGTCTGTCAGCAGAGGGTAATAGTCACACCACCAAGCACGGTGGTTCAGGGTCTCAGGAAGTGTCTGTGATATGCAGAACATGTGCTGTTCCAAAGGAAAACCACTAAGGAGAAGCAGGCCCAACTCAAAAATGAACGAACAAAATTAGAAAACATAGAAAGCTGGAGTCTCTGAGTGGAAGTGGATATAAAATAAAGTTATTGGATCTGCCCTTTTAATGTTGATTCTTACATGTTAGATTAATGCAGCAGAGGCCAAGCTCCAGTGTAGTACTGATCCTAATTGAGTTTGTTGGTGATTAAATTGGTTTACCTGGATTTTACATCTCAACACTGTGGCCAGTCTTCTCCTTTCTTGTATCTTACATGCTGCTGTTGGTGACACAACTTGGGAGCTATTCCTGTCCTTCAGTATTACTCTGTTTTACCAGTGTGAAAGATGTTTTGAAATGTCATGTTCAAACTCAGTTCTCCTTATGTTCTGAAATGTATGCATGTGTATATTAACTGTATTTGTCTTTTGTATGTTTTTTTCTTACTTTTTCTTTCCCTTTTTACCACTCATTCTCTTTGTTTCTTTTTGTCTCACTCAACAGTCTAGTCTGTTAGACTGCATCTCTCAGTCTTGCATTAGCGCCTGCTGTAACTTGGTTCCCTGGAAGAACAAGGTACTTTGCCCACAAGTGGGACCATCCAGCTGCCATATCTGCAGCTTGATGTTACCTGTAGTATTTAGCATATATACAATCTTTTTCTACTCAGCCTTCAGTCATTACCTGCTGCTTTTTTCTGCTTAGAAAAAAAACAATTAAAAAAAGAAGAGTCCCATGCCAGGTTTGCTTCTTCTGTGTTCCTCTGTACTCCTTTTTTGTCTGCTGTACAGTATCCTGTATTTACTTAGTTCAAAGAGTTTTTTATTCCTTTTTTTGTCTATTAACATTTGTCTCTTTTGAAAACCCTCCCCAAATGGATGTTGTGTTTTATTTAATTGGCTGCTTCATTGGCTTTTAATTAGCCAAGGAAAAACTACTATTTTGGAGGAATGTGTCTTTCTTGAGTGATAAATGTGAACTACAGAGAATACCTGCTCCTAAGCATGCAGTATTGCATATATATTATTTTTTTTATTCCATTTATGAAGATGTTTATGCACCCAAAACTCATGGTGTTTTTCCCTACATCATGTCATTTGGCTTAGGAACTTTGCTTTGATAATTATGCTTTGGGTGAAGAAACACTTAACTTCCCTTACTGGAGAAGAGGGGGTGTGGGATGGGGTGAGAGTGTATTTTTGCCACTGTGGTCATCTGAACTGTTAGTTATCTCCCCAATATCTTCACAAAACTGTTGTGTAGTATCTTAAGTGGAAACAAGTGCTCCAACTGTATTGATTTGAGGAAGTCTAATGCAAAACTTTACTTGCTGCTAAGAGGAGGTAAAGTTGGGCACTTCAGTTTTGGAGGTGGGAATGCCTAAAAAGCCCCGAGGTGTAAGGTCTGGCAGAGCTGAAGATGCCTCTGGGTGGTGGTGTCCTCAGGTGGCCTCCCTGCCCCTCTGCTGCAGTTGCATGGCACTGATCTTGTAAGCAGCACATGTATTTTATACCATTTACAGGGGCTTGTTTTTTTTAAATACTGTGCCATTTACTGAGCTGAAACAGCTGCTCATAATACATGAAAAGCCAAAGCATAAGGGAATGAGTACAGAAAATTTTGAACAAAGAGAAGAGGGTAATTCTTCGCATACTCAGACTGTGCATGGTAAGGGGTAAACTGTGGATGCTGAAAGTTTACATGAGTTTAGAAAGCAACCGGGTACATTCTTGAAGGGCAAGGACTCCATCCAGTGCTGAGAGAATATTCAGGAAAAAGTATCTGCTCTGTGCATCTTCAGATTTAAATTTTACCTTGATACAATTCATTGGTCATTATCTTAAGACAGATACTGGATAGGCTTTTAGAGCTCCAAACAGTACAGATCTTCTTGTGGTTTTTATCCCATTACAACAGAGTAGAGGAAGAAGAAAATAACATTTTTGCAGTGCTTGTTAAGGTGATAGTTTGTTTGACAGTCAGTAATTTCACTGACAAAAGAGTCTTTCCTTACTGAGACACAATGAAGGTTATGAAGTGAAGAATTTAGTAGGATAGCAGTGCTGGCTAGTGCAAATGGAGATGTGTGTGTAGAAGTAATAAAATGGAATTGTCTGTGAAAACTGAGGGAACTAGTTTGGTGACCTTGGTCTGGAGGACACCAAATAGAGTCTAATGACTAATTCATCTAAATTGTAAATTCATGTAAATTTGTAATGTGGCAGTGTTCCATGAGACAGTGTGAAACCCCATGGGTTGAATTAGGCATGTGAAGTGCCATTCTCAGTTGGCTAGGTTTGGGTCTTGGGTTTCTTTTCCATGTTATTGGTTGTCTTGATCCCTTGGTATTGGAAAAAAGGCTCTTGAAGCCATCAAACCTAGTAAAACACTGGAGGCAGAAATGGGATATTGGCAAATATAACAGACAGCTGAACTCGTATGGCTGCTGTCTGCAGCACAGATTTTTTTTTTCATTTATTTTGTTTTTCTGATAAATTATGATTTCAGAAGTGATTTTAGTAGACAGTAGGATAAATGGCATGACTAGAAGTTTCAAGTCTCTTTGCTGAAAAGTAAAATTTGTATGGATTAAGTTCTCCTGGAGGTTCCATCTTTTTTTAGATACTGTAGTACAAACGCCTGTTATTTAAAAAGGATTTAAAATAAACACATTATTTAGGCAGAGAGTGCTGCAAGATACATAGCATAAACTCATTTGTCATCTGGGACCTCTCAAATAGCATGAAAGTGCTGAGATAGTGAAACTCTTTTGTTGTATCTCAGCAGCTGAGTTGGCTGGGGGACAATATGTCAACAACGCGTCGGAGAGGCTCCAGCTCACTTAGCCTATAGCTTGTCCATAGGATATTTATAGGCCATTTTTCTCCTGCATTCTTATTTTAACTCCAATTGAAGGTTCATACTTTTCCCCCCCAGTGCATGTTTGTGGAAACACTGCAAGGTTCAAGGCTGCTGCTTTCACATCCCACCTTTACCCCTTACCATGTCCATGCAAAAGAATGAATTCCAACAGATTTTCCTGTGGAGATGAGTGTAACAACCCATTCCAGGGATTTGGACATTTAAGACTAGCAGTAACATTATTATGACTCAGAGATGCTTTAAAAATGGGACAAATTATGAACATAGAGTTTATGATCAGCTATGCCTTGTTCTACTTCCAGTGTAACAGACTTGACTGGAGAAGTCATTCCTGTCACACAGGAGCAATTCACTGCATCTTCCAGCGAGCTTCTGTGCTGTAAATCTGGGAGTGTTCACTAAAAATATGTAAATCTCATTTTCATCCTGATTAAAGAGGAGAATAATTTCTGTCTGAAGAAGGCTGAAAAATTAGTTGCTGCCTTCCTCTGTGTGTAATAAAGCTGTGTACAGCTTTGTAATGCATATACCATCATCACTGAGAGTACTTTGGAAGAAAGGATATAAGTAGAGACAGTCACGTTTCTTCAGGATCCATGGAAAATGTACATACAGTTGAGATGTGAACACTTATTCCTACACCCAAAACCACTTCCATCTCTTCTGCTGAATTATTTTATAGAAGTATGGGTGTGTGTCCTGTGTCAGTAGGTTGTTCTCACTGACACTGCTTTGGACTCAACTGCACCATTGGGTTTTCGGTTGCTTTTCATTGGTTATATGCTCATACAACCTGACTTAGTTCTGTCCGTCTTCCTCCATCTGTCCCAAATTTTCTCAGCTTCTAATTCTACAAAATTTCTGATTGGTGTTTTACATTCTTTGAATAATAGGATTCCCTTGTAGCAGATGCTTCACTTCTTCAGTTTTTCTGTTCATGTACTATAACAAAAAGCCTGTTCTGCTTGGCTTGGGTAATTTCTTTGGAAAGGAAGGATGGCTTTGTAACCAGTATCTCTGCTACTTAACATACTGGAGTAGCCCTTGGAGACTGCTGCATGACAGCTGAGACCTGGCACTGAAGTGCAGTCTGAAGGTGACACTGATGCTGACAGTATCAAGCAAGCAGTGTATTTGAAGGTCACTGGAGCTCACCCTCACCCCAAACAAACTGCAAAATTATGCTTGAGGTGTCTGCCTTGGTCTTTCTGATTCAGGTGGAGAAAAGCTCATTGTAGAGCAGGGAAAGCAACACTTCTTTGCCTCAACCCTAGCCTACTCCTTCAAGTGCATATACACATGCCTGCTGTGGCAGATGGGCTATCACCCCCCTGCCATGTTCCTTACAAACCCTTTCTCTCTCTCTCAATCACTTTTTAAACCTAACTGGGGAAAGCATGGCCTGGAGGCAGCTTTTCCTTCTTCAATGGCATTCCTCTCCTAAATTTCTTAAGTTAATGAAGATGTGTATGAATTTGGGTAATTTGAGGTGGGACAGTCCTTTTGTTTGTAAGTACATATTATATATATATATATATATATATATATATATATGTGCCCGCACTGTATATGTATGTAAACAGTGTATGGGACACACACTCTCAAAAAAAATATAAGTACATCATATTCTTACTTGGGTTTAGAGCCTTTTAGAAATTGCAGAGGCCTGAAAGAATACTGGTGTCCTCCAAGAAGGTTGTATTGATAGAACTGCCAGGGCTTTCACTGGGCTGAGCCCTTATCTACAGAGCAGCATCTATCCCTTCCACAGCCTCTGTAGGAAAAAAATTCAGGGCTGTCAGAAATGGATTATTTCCTTGAAGAAAAGCTCCCATGTTTTGAAGTGTGGTTCCAAACCACAGAATAATGTTAGTGATAATTTCATTGCTTGAAATGTTTTTTTAGTGTTGCTTGAAGAGTTTTTACTTTTTGCCTGGAAGTTGCTTTTATTTTTATTTTCTATTTAATAAAGTGTTGGACTCTGTCCTAAAGAATATAGAGTCAAAGCATAACAGAATAAGTAAATGGTTATTTATTTATTTATTTATTTATAAACAGTGGGAACTCCTCATAGTAACAGGAAGAAAATTAAAATCAGAAATTATAAACAGAGGTTGCAGCGCAGTGTTTGGGCATGTCTTTTGTATAGCATTCAGCTTCGAGACCAAACAGATCACTCAAAACAGACTGAACACCCACAATAATAAAAAAATCCATCTGTTATAAATAGCTGTGATGTTTCCTTCCATGCCTGTGCAGCAATGAGGGGGGGGAAGAGGCAGTGGCCCTCTACTAACAGCCCTGTTCTGAGTAGTATTTGACTTTCCAGAGGGAGAGAGTGATAAAAGAGGGGGGTAATTCTGGTCTGGTGGTAGGGAGGAAGGTCCCGAAGCAAACTCCTCTGAAGCAGAGGAGTCGGCAGGTTGCAGAGAAATCTCTGCCAGTGCTGCAAATGCTGTGCAGCTCCTCTTCCATGTTCTCTTTTTTGTTTTGTCTGGGGGCAAAAGGAGAGTGTGGTTGGTGTTCCTCCAGGTTTTCCTTCCTCTCCTGTTTCTGGGATTCCCTGGAGTGCCTTGCTTCTCCAACATTCACTTAGGTTTGTGACCACCTGCTAGAAGCCCCACTGATAGACAAGTACTGTCCAGTCAGTAAAAAGCTGCTCCATGGCTTTCTTTGCCATTACTGGCATGCAGGCAAAGACCTAGTAATGAAAGTAGATTTGCTCCCTGACAGGAAATGGTTTTTTTGGCTTACAACTTTGGTGGAGGGATTTGCACAAACTGCTGCGACCTGTTTTTCTCGTGCAGAAAGATTTTTGTTTTATTGGTTGTTTTTTTGTTTTGTTTGGGGTTTTTTTTCTGAAATAAAACACTTCATGAAATTGAGTTCAGCTCAAAGTGCCACTTTGAGATGAACTGACTTTTAAAATGACTGCTCTGTGGCTACTAATAATAAGTGCTTTACCCCTGAAAAATGAGTAGCCCCTTGAACTGTAGCATGAGTTTCTCCAAGACCAGAGCAAAATTACTTGCTTACCTCACTGATCCTTGGGTGATGATTCTGTGGAGTGTGCTGATTGGTTCTTTTACTCAGCTCTACTAAAATCTGTCTTTTGATAACCGGATTCTTGCTGAGACCTTACGCATTCGTACAACCTAGTGCAGCTTGGAACAAAGCTCAAATCTCATCTTCTAATAGAGCATGGGGAAGTGAAAGGGGAAGGGAAGGCAAACCTTGGTGCAGGGAGAGAGGGGTTAATTGCTATAGTGTCAGTGTGTAAGGTGTAATTAGTTACTGTGCTTTGCTATGTGCAACACCACTCCTTTCTCCTTCGTTGGTATATATTCCTTAGACTAATCAAATGTCTTGAAAAAATGCAAACTAGATGTTTTATTGTGCATTTTTTATGCATTTTTAAAACTTCTCTTCATGTAGGTCGAAGTGTGCTATTTGTGAGGGTGTGTTTTGCTCCACAAGCAATCACTGCTGACTACGGCAGCAACCCCTTAGTAATACCATAGTCCTACCTAATTTTTTTAGTGGTAAATTCACAATGTTGTATATATTTCTGTTTGTAGTGTCCTGTCTCTCCCCCTGAAGAAGAAAAGCTTATTACCATCAAAAGGCCTAAAAGTCCAGCTACAAATGAGTTATCAGATATCAACACCCAAACCAACTGGACTAAGTCTCTCCCACTGCCAACGCCAGAAGAGAAAATGCGACAACAAGCGCAAGCCGTCCAAACAGATGTGGTTCCTATTAATGTGACTGGTAGGCTTTTAATTTCAGTAATTGCATTACACTGATGAGGGAGGGCAGAGATGAAAGGGGATCTGTACAGTTGGCTAGTCTTTCGACACTCATTTATTCAATGCATGAATTTTAAATTACTTACCACACCTTTCTATGAAAACCGTTTTGCATTTAATAGTCTAAATCTGAACTTGATTAGAAAATACAAAAATCCCTTAAAAATGTCATTAATGGAGATGGTTAAAATATGTGGGCTTGAAACAGTGTTAGATACTCATGAAGTGCAGGAAGAGGGCTGTTAAATAGCAGTGTTTTGCTGTGGACTGCACTGAGCATATATAATTGAAAATCATATTCATCCAGTGTTGATGATATTGTAAGATTTTCTTCTAGGAATTTTATTTACGGAAGGTTGTCAGGAATTTCTGTGTTCCAAAGACTGAATGTTGTTGGAAAAATCAAGAAAAAAAACTCTAGGGTCTAATTTTTATCAGCAACAAAAGTTTTAGGTGTCAAGGAGAGTAGGGTTAGAACAGCAAACGTTAATGATGCTACACCTTTGAGCAATACTCTATGTAAGACATTCCACTTACGTAGCCATAGTCCACATCTTCTTGTTATGAACTGTGTATTAACTCTTCATTTTGAAAATGCTCTTTGATTTTACAGTTGCAGAACTCTCACTCTGTGGAAGTTAAATTACATTAAAGTCTAATGCTGAATAGATACTTCGTTGTGTGTAAAATAGAATTTCTGTCAAAGATGGAATTATCACTTCGGTTTAATAACCCCTTTTATTCTCCACAGTATCAGGATTGTCTCTTATTAGTTAATTCGAATAACTGACTGCTTGCCTGCCAAAGCCAGGATGATATTCAATATCCAATTTATTTCAAATGCCATATGGCATGCTCTGACTTCATGCTTACTCTGACAATCAATAGCTTGCAATGTTTGGTTTTGTTTTGAAAGTAAATTAGGTTCTCTTTCCCTTCATGACTACCAATGCTTTTTTCACCTGTATTTTTATAACCTAGTATTTTAATTAGTATTATTTAATAGTATTTAAATATTCTATTAGTATAGGAACAGGACAGCTGAAGTCAACAAGAAATTATTCCTTAAATAGTAGAAAGTATTTGAAGTATACAGATGAAGACAACAAAAAATCATGAATACCCCACCTCTGGAAAACTAATAAAAGGAAAATACATACAATGCCGAAGTGTTACTAGGCCAGTTGGTATTATCTAGGGAATTTAGGTTACAGATGCAGAAGGACAAGTTATGGGAACAACAGATAATCTGACATTATCAATAAGCTTGGGTAGGCCTTAGATACTGTGACAGCAGGAACGCAGTATACTTAGAGAAACGGTAATCTCTTGTTTGATTTAATGACCCTGCGTACTGCAAAAGATATGGGAGAAGTAAACAGATGAAAAGAAAAATGAGCTAAAGGGATCAAATAACTCATAGAATTAATTCAGCATCACGTGGAACGTTACCTTGTTTGGATAAATTATGCTTGTGACTTCAATTTGATTGGTGTAGCAAAGCTTGTGTCCCCTGAATTATTTAGCCAGGACTCAGAAAACTCAGCAATTCTCAACTTTGGTGATAGAAATAGTGCACATGCATATTATATCTCACTTTTCTGGAGTGTGTGATTGAGCACTTACTCCCTTTTAAACATGGTAATTGGAAGAGGTAGAAAGGGAGGCATTAAAAGAAGACTGCTTTTGCATCATGTGATCTGGTCTCCAGGATCCACCATTCTCCTTCCCTTGAAATAATTGTATTGCTACTGTGAAACAAGGCAAGCTTGTGAGCCACACGCAACATACAGAAAAAGCTGCTGTCCTTGTTCCTTTTAAAAAGTCACAATCTGCTCCCCTCCTCTTCTCTCCCACTCACCAAATAATTTTGTTTTGTGAAGTTCCTTATGTTACTGCACGAGGCAGGAAAAAAACTGACAAGAAATCCGGTGCCGTTTGTTCAACATACACAGAACAAACCACTGAGGATTTTTGTTTTGATTTGGCTTTTTCCCTTCACACACTCTTTTTCTTACTCTCCCAGAAGAGAGGTCAAAAAACTTCCGTTTTATTACTCCTGGCATGAAATAAAAGGTTAACCTCTGAAGAGGCTGCTGGCAATTGATAACGTTTTCAGCAGTGCATTAGTGGTGATTCTGCCACAGAGGCCTCTCACGTGGCTGTGCAATAAATGCTTCATGAGTTCAGCTTTCAGGGCTCTTTGGTGAACAGATTGCAACTAATACAGTAGTCATAAAAATCTGTTGGATAGCCTGAAGGTGCAGGGGCATTGCATTAGGCTTTCAAGCTGCTGACTAGACATCCAGATTTGGAAGCAGTTTCAGTCTCGGAGTGCCTGGGCTGAGCTTTATTCTGGAAGGGGTTGGACTGAATTTTTCCGTGGTGGCCAGTCTTTACATATCCTGTGGGTTAAAAGATATGTATGTATATATAATGGTGTCTGTTCTCATGGGCTTTCTGGAACTAACTTTCTTTCCAGATGGAGGAGTCTGGTAATGGTGGAGGTGATCAGTGCCAGGCTGGATCCTGCAAAATATTTAGGCATTTGCTTGAGTCCGGCTTGACTGACTTCAGTGAGATTTAAGTTCATACTTAAATATTTTCTGTGAATCCAAGGAAACTGGGAAACTGAGTATAATGCACGAGAGACAACTGAATAAAGTATATAAGGAATACCTAGATGATTTATTACAAACTTGTAAGAGAAGGAGAAAAATATTCTTAAATCTGTAAAATATATTTACTGTTGATATTGATATTTTCTAAAATGAAAAAGATGACAGTGAAGTAAGAAAAAAAGACTGAGACATTCTGATTTTGCTTGTTGGATTTCACTGAAGTTGCTATTTTGAAATTCTACAGATTAGTATCATGGCCTTTGTGTATCAAAAGCCATTAAAGATGGATTGGTTGAGTTAGCTTTTAGGTAGCTCATTTGGAACAAGTTACTGTGGATCATTTGACACAGTAATATTTCTCCATGGCCATCCTGTTTGTGCTGTCTGAGCCTTCATGTAAAAGACTCTTTCCTTGTTTGCACCCTCTGCTTACCACTTAGGTTTTGTTCCAGGGCTTTATTCAAAGCTACCTTACAATTTTCTTGTAATGCACCATCTCGGGCATAATTGTCAGCCTTTGAGTGGATTAAGATATGTTCAGAGATGCAAAACTTTCTCCTTCAAATCCATTGCATTTAGGTAACGTGGTTAGAATTATTTTTATCATCCTGCAAGACAGGATAACCTAATGTCCTGACTTTTGCCCATATGGGTCCTAACATCCTAATAGTGGTGCTGCCCAAGACAGTGGATAGTCTGTCTCAATATTTCAGGACTTCTACTAAGCCACTGGGATCCATAGCTCTCAATTTTATAGTTCCTATGGGCTTCCTCTCCTCCCTTAATCTGACTTCAGTCAATCCAAAAGTTGGACAAAACTGGCATTTTGTAACTGCAAGGATTGCACTCAGCAGAAGTGTGGCCCATGGTCAAGGCTTCGGTCAAACAGAGTCAGAGTCTTTATATTTACAACATGGTAAATGAAAATGCTGCATTTTTTCCCTTGCATTTTCACATGTCCACATGCTGTACTTCAGTGTATGACTGTGTCTTTAACTGTTATAGAGGTAATGAGGTTTTCTATGCTACTTGCACGACGCACATCGTACTGATGTGCAGTCAGCCAGGGGTAATTTTTATGATATATTAGTTACTGTGCATTAATCACTTTTTAGAGGTAAATAATTTGGTCATCAAGTTTCAACAAAAGTACAAAATGGAAAAAAACATGTGCAATGTATATCAAGGTTTTCCTGCCTTTAAGTTTTAAATGAATCATCTAAAGGACGTTGAGCAGTGCCTTAAAATGCTTAAACTTGTAAAAAGGGAACTTACATATGAGCTACAGGGGGTAGCTGTTAAAGTTTTAGAAGTGGCAGAGAATTAGCTCATGATCTATAGTGCAATCTTGATCTTCCTGCTACTGAAATGGCCAAATTACAAACCTCTAAACAAAAGTGAATTCCTAAAGAAAAGCTGCTTTATGATAGTGGTGCTTCTGGGTCCCATTATGATACAGCACATGGTCATCATAAGGCTTTGTCTGGCAAAGTACACTTACACGTTTTTTTTTAGCTCTTGGCATTGTGTATTTTTACAATCATCTGTAAAGTTTCAATTTTAAGCAGCGTTCACCCCGAAATATTTATGAGTCCACGAGATCAGTTTGATCTCTGTATGCTCCATAGTTCTTATTTGTATTCCTGTTAAAAGATCAACACTAGAAATGCAGTACACTTGACAGGTTCAGAGGAACTTGGAATGAAAAAAGGGCCTCATGTGAATTAATGGTGGAGCTGTGCAAAGGCATCGTAATAGCTGTTGCCAATAGCAATGTCTGTTCCTGCATAGACCATTGTGATCTTTCATTTTCATGAGCAGATTTGCTTTTTCTGCAGCTCATTACTTAAAAATAAATTAATAAAAAACCACAGAAAAAGCTATGAAGGGCCAAATAAAAGCAAGGATTCTCTTTGCTTGTGGAATTAGAGCTGCTCTCACCAAATATGAATTGGGCTCAGGAGGTCAAAATTCCTTTTAAATCATGCAGTATTGTGTAATGGATATTTTTGTCTAAAGCCTTACTGTGACAGTGTGCTGCATCCTCCTTCAGTGTAAACTTTCATTGTTAGGACCAAGCTAACACCATTTATTAATGCCTTTTTTTCCATTTCTACAACAAAACTAGTGGAAGAAAGTGCATGATGTCAGTGTGCTTGGAAGTAATGTTGCTTTGCTTGTTCTACCATGTATTAGGGGAGAATTTCGACCGCCAGGCCAGCATTCGGCGGTCTCTAATTTACACAGACACGTTGGTAAGACGGCCGAAGAAAGTCAAAAGGAGAAAGACTATTACAGGAATCCCTGACAACATACAAAAGGAGCTAGGTATGGCTCATCAGAACTGTATTCCATCCACTGTTCATTGTCACTTCTTGTCATTACTAGACTAATATCATCACCAGTGCTCATGAAACCAAATACAGTCTGATAGCCTATTTCAGTTCCAAATATGTGTGTGCCTCCTTGCCACCTCTTGCATTGGGAAGCTGGGACCTTTAATCTGTTCACTTCCATCTGTTAAAGGGAACAAGGTGTTTGGAAAATGGTGTACTGGTACAATGAAAACCTGCAGGGATGTAAGGTGTCTGGACTTTAATGCTTTCCTTCAGATTTGGTCATCTTCTCCAGGATGTTCACCAAAGCAAAACTGAAGTGGGCAGACGTTTTGGCTTGTGAGTAATTACTTAGTGGAGTAAATCAATTCATGGATGCCTTCCTGAATCTGCCAAGGATTGCATCAAGAGTGAAAAGCCTATTTTCAAGTTCAGTGTTGGCAACCCCTTAAGTATCAGTGTTACATGATTGGCAGTAACTTAACTGGGTTTATTAGCTATTCCATATATTCTAAGGAAAGGGAACTTCCTTTAGAATATATGGAAAAGCTAATAAACCCAGGTAAGTTGTGTTTATTAAGAAGGACTGCCTGAGGTAGTGTAAATGTGACCTATCTCCTTCCCACTTTGTAGTAGATGTGAATTCAAAGCTGATCAAGCAATCTGAATTTTGGCAGATCTTTCAGACACTTTTTGCAGAATTCTTTGATTTAAATTGTGTAATTTTATTTTTTTTAATTATTTCAGCTTTTCCCAGATTATAACTTCACAGATAAAAATATTCTTCCCCCCCCCCCCCCCCCTTTTTTTTTTCTCTCCATAGAGGAAGAATATGTTTAAAGTAGTCTGGCAGAACTTAATTTTGGTGCTCTACATGTGAAATCATCTCATATATTGATGATTTCAGTAAGTTTTACTACCTCGCATGTTGCAGCTATTTCTTTTTTAATTATGTTGTCAGTTCTTGTTTATTTTTCTGGATTTTTCAGAAACAGAAGCAAAAATCTGTGGCTTGTTTGGATGGGTTTGAAATGAGCTAGAGGGTCAGACACAGAGAAAGCCAAGAAACAGACAATTACGGGCAGAGAAGTTTGTGAGTGGAATTGTGCTCCTTCAGCATCTGTAATGAAACAGTGCCCTGCCATGGGAATCCACTGCTTCAAGAAAGCATTTACAGAATGTTAAGGTTACATTTGTGACCACTTCAAAAAGATGTTTCATGCTTGAAAACATCAACTGTAGTTGTATTTGGTGGAGTAAACTGAGAATGCAGTTGGCATCTATCCTATAAAGACTTCTTCAATTAATACCTGCAGAGGAGTTTATGGCTTTTGCCAGTCTGTTCACTAAAGGTGACAAGTTTTTGCCTTGATTTCCATCTTTCATGTCTGTGCTGAGCACGTTTCATGTTGCGCTGCTTGAAGGTTTCCCTTGGCTCCTATTTTAAATTGTGGACTGGCAGCATCCCACTGTAGTAGGTCTCTCTGGATGGTTCCCTTGCCCCTAACCTGCAGGCACATAGAGCTTCAGCCGTCTGCCTTAAGGGTGTTTGTTGTCTGAGGGGCTCCATGTTACTTCCATGGTGGTTGTATCTCTTCCAGGGAGCAAATTGTATACTAGGAGAACTCTGTGACAGCAGTATCCATCCTCTTAGCGTATTGGTTTCCATCACAAGACAGAAGGTGCACTAGAAAAGAGTGATAGTGTCTTCATCTTATACCTGGGTAAACCAGACATGCTGCAGTGAAGTGACCGAGCTAGTCAGCCACCAGGCTGCTGGCAAGGCTGGGAATAGCTGCAAGTCTCCCCATCCCTGTTCAGTGCACTTTCTGCCTTTTCTCCCCTGTCACTCCCCAAATATTTCTGTAGCAGTCTATTCCCTATTTCTCTTACGCCGTCCCAAAACAAACAAGAAGTTGTTTTAAGACATTCCACAGTTCATTTGATCGGAACAAGTATCCGGACTAAACTCCAAATCAAGCAGTTGCATTATGCCTATTGACATTCTCCCTGTGGTTTCAGCTGAATAAATCTCTTTGTTTCTCCCCTAAAGCATTGCTGTGAATGGCTATAATATTTGTACAAAGATTGAAATCCCTTGGTGTATGCTAGAGTTGCTGTGTGCAGGCTAAATAACCAACATATACAGCAGATTCTTGTAACCTCTTGTTTATCCTTCAGAAGGAAGCAGAAACTTGAGAGAACCTCAAAGCTTCAACCAGGCTTGGACTATTTTCATTTCTTGTGAGAGAGCCTGGAAGAACTTTTGTGAGGCCAAGCTGCTGGGGTTCTCCCTTGGCTGCTTTGGGTCCTTTGGAACAGGAGACCGGGCAGAAGAGAAAGCCTCCACTGGCTGCTGGCCTGAGCTCACCGGATGTGGTGCCCTCATAGAACTTAGCCAGACATACTGAAAGGAAACATTAACTTCACCCGTGTGCTCAAAGTATCTATAAACATTCCTGCTTTTTAGCATTGAAATGCTGTTGTGTTTTCACAGGTGTCTTCCAGTGATGAACCAGTCTCTCTTTGTAGACTGGAAAAATCTGCATTCAAAATTTTGCATAAATAAAATGCAACTTGATAGATGGGATTCTGAGACACAGTAAGAATGCAAAGTGTCTACCAGTTTAGAGATAGCAGTTACTATTTGAAGTTGCTTTTTAACTGCAGCGCCCTTTCAATACTATTTAGCAGAGTGACACCAAAGTAACAGGAGAAGGCAAAGCATTCTTCTCTCTGCCAAACACAGCAATGAAAAAGAATTAGTTCTGCATACTTCTGAATTACCTTCCTTGTCTTACAGAACATAAATATTGCATGCATATTTAATGGAGTCAGTGTTGGGTCAAAACAGCAGAAAGAGCAAGAAACTTGGAGACGTTTTACTTCAAGTGCTCTTGGTTTCTCTGCTCTGTTGCCATTATCCGTTGTCTCTAGATGTCTTCTTCGCATGGTTCCTTATATGCAAACCTGTATTCTCCCCTCAGACAAGATGATTCCCAAACAGAAGTTCGGTAGAGATGAGCACCTCTGGAAGAACCTGTCATTGGCCTTGCTCATTTCTTGGCTCTTGGTTATCATCAGCTCCCTTCACGCATTCCAACTCTACAGATGAAGTAAAGCAACAAAATTCTTTCCACCTTTCCATGGTCCCTTATTTGTGTCAGTGCTCTAGGGTCTGCTCAGACTGACTTTCTTCTTGTGGAAGTTCCAAGTTACCTGGTTGTGAGTGTTTCTCCAGAGCTCTGCACCAGTGCAGTCCCAGACACCAGTGGGCAGCTTCTGGTGTCCCAGACTCCTTCCCTGTCTTGCAGGAGGAGCAGGTCTCAGACTTGACTATCAGTTCCACCACAGTTCCTAATAAACATACCTCACCAAAAGAGGGGACAGGAAAACATCTTCAACTTTTCCACCTTTTTATCCCTCCTTCTTCTGACAGGCATTTTCATGGGGTTTTTGCATTCCCACAGAAAGTTTCTGTCCTCTTTGTTTCCAAAAATGTCTTCTAATTTTATGCTTTGTGTGTACTTCCTTTAGATTATTTAAATCCTTTTTTTCCATCTTACAGATCCAATCCTTTTTTTACATCTTACAGATGCAATCATAGTCTTTTTGGTTCTGTGATTTTCTTGCCCTATGTACTTTATTTTCCCCTTCTTGACCTAAAGGTTCAAAGGGTCAGACTGACCTCATACAGTTTTTTCAGCTTATTTTCCTACCTCACTTTTTCAGTAGCTCACTTTCACCTGTAAGATCTCTTGTCAGTCGCTGGGATGGAAACGACTGGCACCTCAACTGTCAGTCCTTCATTTGCTTTCTTGCTGTGCAGCTCAGACCCCTGGTGGTACCAGAGTTGGTGTCTCAGGTGTCATTTGGTACTGTTGAAGCTCTCCGTTGACATGCCTGAGAGGAAGCAATTCCATCTCAGCAGCATGGGGGCAAATGAGTCCTTCTGATCTTTGGAAACTCAGCTGTTCTATTAAAAATGCTTCTTAATTGATACTCTTCTCCAGTTAGTTCCCTCCAGGGCTAGCAGTCACTCAAGTTACAGGTCCCATGGGTAAGAAAAGTCCCAGATACCCATTGGTCCTACAGAAATACCACACAAATACCCAGCTGTTCCAGCCAAGTAATTCTGCACCTGCTTCTATTTGGAACTTTAGCAGTCTTTGGAGAGAATATCTCTGTTTCAAAGTTATTGTGCCTTTTGACTAACACTGGGTTTCTACCTGTAGTTTTTCACAATTGTACATTTCCAGCACTATCCATCTATATATCAGATGTTAGAAAGCAGGTATAATCTGCTTTTTGATACTGGCAGGATGAAAAACACAGATGCCGAGAATATAAACTTCACCAGAGGCGTTAGGTTAGAGAAATGAACAGAATGAAGAAAACTTGAATTCCTGATATTTACATCAGAATTCTCCCTCATGGTGGCAGTGATATGTGCAAGTATTCAGGATTTTTTTAGCTGACAGTACTGAAAAGTTTCACAGGATTCACTGCAATATTTTTCTTCCCCTCTGAGAGATTACAGATGCTTCGTGGAGCTCAATGAAAATTCCTTAAAATTGCCATAAGCCCAGTGTACTTGTCTGTTTCTTGTTGAGTGTCTGTTAAAATCACTCAGTTTCTAATTGCTGGGGTAGAACAAAATAAGAATCTCTGGGGTTTTTTTATTTAACACTAAACTGTGATGCCTGCACAGTGATTTAGCCAGTTTACCAGGTTTGCAGGAGGATTGCTAGGTGGGGCATGAGGAGGCAGTGAGAGCAGCACACCTTAGGAATGTGCCTGTGGCATAAGAGACAAGTGCTTACATTAGAAATGGTTAGTCAGAAGGTAAGAGAGACTACTTCTTTGTTCTCCTTGAAACAGGCATCTGCCTTGTGACACCAACACACACGCTGTTTATCTTTTCAAACCCTCAGTTTCCCATGTTCATTTCAATGCAGAGGACCTTTCATGTGATTCTCTGCAACGAGCTGCTGGTGCCACCAGATCAGCTGGAGTCACAGCAGGGCTGCTAGTAGCTAGGCCCCAGGGATCATATGCAGACACACTTTCTTCCCTGTCAAATTTGTCATTCTCGATCCCTGTACTCTCTAATGAGCAACACCAGTGACTACCAGAGTCCACAGAGTGCGTGTTCTTTACTAGGTGCTGAAGCCTGCACTAAATATGCACATGAGTGAAGAGCATTTGCCCTAATTAGGAGAGATTTGCAGCGTAATAGGGTAATGAAGAAGAAAAGAGCATAGATGCAGGTCTCCTGTGGTGGACATTGCACTGACTGCAGTCCTGCTGGACACAGGTTAATGCAAAAGGCAGACAGGATAATTGTTATTTTCAGCCACATTTATCATGCACCCAGTTTGCAGCTAATTCTGACTTCATAATGTTCAGCATCTGTAACCTGATGTCTGGTTCTGCAGCATTTTTTGCTGCTGTCTACTCACACATTGTCCCTGCAACTAGAAGGACTTACGGATGTTATTCTTTAAAAGATCTGATTCTATTCAAGGATTTTGGTGTTGCAGATATCTTCTATCTTCTGACTGCTCTTTATTTAAGTAGGCGTTTTCTGACAAACCTAGCATTATCAAAGTACTTAGTCAAAGGCTTGAGCTGTCCCTTAGAGTGGGATTGTGTTGCAGTGGTCTTCCAGCTGTAGTACCAACAAAGATTTTAAGGGGGTTTGAAAATCCTTACTTTCCAGTATTTCTCTGGAAGTGAGTGTGGGTTTTTGCATTTGTAAATTGCAAATAAAATACTCCTTGAATTTCACCAAAATCATAAACACCTCAGCATTTTACCAGTATACCTGAGTCTTAAATGTTCCTCTGGTTGCTTTTTTGAACCATTTTCCCTGCAGATTTCTGTTGTCCCTCTTCAGAAAACAGAACTATAAAAAGACTAAATCCTCACAGCTTTGCATGAGATTGTGCATACATGTGAAGCCAAAACCAAAGCTGATAGAGTTTCAGAATATGTTGCTTTTCTAAAAAAACCCAAAATTTAAAACCTCAAAGTTATGTTCCTGTAATAGTAACAAGAATGCAAAATTCCTTCCCTGGCCATAGCCCATGGAGTGATTGAAGGATGTAGCCCTGTAGTTTTATATGTCTGAAGCTGGGCTGTCTTGCCCACCATAATCCTGTGCTTATTTGGGCTCTGAATCATTTAAACTAGAAGAGGCCAGTCTTCACACCAGTGCAAAGACTTGCCCTGATGAGCTTCCCTGCAGTATCGAGGTTGGGAACATTTGCTGCTGTTGAGTCAATTTATGCAGTTTCCCAGAGCATATTAGGCTGGACCATAAATGACATCTGTTCTGGTAACAAACCTGGGTAAACACTGGTTCTCAGCAGCATCCTGCAGCTGGTTGTTGATGCTGCCCTCTTGTTACTGTGCTGCTCTGGCTGGAGCAGCCAGCAGTGCCCAGGCTCTGTTGGGGTGTGTCCCAAGGAAAGGGGCAAGACCTGCTGCACCAGGCATTTTGGTATAGCCATCAGTGGCCTCCTTTATTCAGTGGCCTTTTTTATTCAGTACCATTAATTTTCTTTTTCAGATATCACTGTGCATTTACCATAAACAGTATGTCCCAATAAATGATTCTAACTCTCCTTGTTTTGGAAGGAGAAGGTGAGGTTAGCAAGTTCAGCATTGATTTACTTTGCCATTTACTTTCTCTAGCAGTAACATTTTAAACAGACATAAAACACCCATCTGCATTATACTACTTGTGAAAGAGGGTGCATTTAGCTTCCTCTGTGAATACAATACAGACATACCACATACACATATGGGTGACAGTATCAGATACTTGCTGTAGTGCTTGCAGCTTCATTCTCCACCAGCACAACCCTTTTGTCTCATCTGCATGTGTGTGTGTGTGTGTGTGTGTGTGTGTGTGTGTGTTTCACAGTGGCGGAAGAAGAAAAATACCCCATCTCTTTGGTTATTTACGTATCTTGGCATGCAGATTTTTTGTTACCAAATATTTTTAATTGACCAGCAGTTAAAATTGGTTATGTCATGGTTCCAGGAACATTTGTAATGTCTATTTCGATGATTTTCTCTGTCTTAACCAAAGAGGTGCACTGATTCCATAGGAAAAAAATATACCTGGAAAGGATGATTATTTTTCTTACTGTACCGTTCTTAATAACTGTGTACAGAATATGCAAATCCCTCTCTTGGTTGGCTGCAGTAGTCCATCTGTTCCGACAGTATCTCATATTAGATTATCCAAGACATTTGCCAGCATCTGAGTATCTAGCTTTGCAGCAAACATCTACCAGAAGCAGAAAGAGGCTGCATTTTTATGAGAGCAAGAGAATTTTCACAAAGCAAGCTAACTAGGCTTCAAGCTGCTGAAAGACTACTTACATGCCTGAGGAAAAGAAGTAAACAATCTTTTTTGTGTGTGCTGCTTTAACTGTAGCCTTTTCAGAGCCCTCTTTTCCTTACCCTAAATGCCTCTTTTGCCTGCCAAGAATGAGGATTATTAAATGTCCTTTAAGTGGTGTTTTTAAAGCTGCATGATAAGAATACCTATCCTCCCAATGCAGTTTCATATAGTAAATATGAAAGGAGAACATTTCTTTCAGGCATGCTACTTTATTGCTCCTGAGACTCACTAAGGCAGAGACTTGAAATAACCAGTTCTCCCCCACAGTGACATATGTGTAGCATCCTTACCAGCACCTCCAGCAGCATGCCTGCCTCTCTCTTGCTATTTATACAGCAATGCAACTGAATTCAAAAGCAACAGCCTTACACAGACTAATTTTAAAGCAGTCCTCTGCTTTGTGATTTTAAAAGGCGGCTACCAATAAAATTGTAAATATAAAAGAGCCCTAAAATCCTTTCTGTTGACCCAGTGATAACTATATATTGAACTAAAATTGATTTTCCATTGTCTTCAAAATTGGAGGTTGGGGGGAGTTATGTCAATATATGATCCTTCCTTCTTTTAGAAAAAGTGGTTACTTTTTTATTTCCTGATGGTGCTGAGGATGAGACAATCATCAATACCAGCTGTTTCTTTTCCCCAGTTCTTACTGTTTTTCCTTTATGATAAATAGAAAGTAGCTGTATGGAGAAATGTTATCTAATGGTTTTCTTTGCAGTATTGGATAATGCTTATATGAATGCTGTTATAGTGTATGTATTACTTGTGGTAAAACAATGCATGTTTCCATGTGTTAACATTCTTTCAGACAAAATGCAGGACCTGGAGAGCTATATGTGTCTCCTGAAACATTTTTTTCTGAAGTGTAATGCTTGTAAAAAGTAGATCCTTTTATTCATATTAGTCTCCAGATTTTCTTCCCCTTTTCTTTATTGCATGAGGCATTAGCATGGGAACACACTTCACATTTCTCAGGCTTTTGTCTGTTCCTGCTGCGTTGCTACTGGAAGTCAAACAGTACTACTTGGTTTCTGACACAACTGATTACTATGGAAATTATTACCATGTCATAAACAGAGGATTTCATGTGTCGACTGTGCAGCAGGAACACAGATGATTCTGTAAGCAGGAGGTTCCTGGTAATAAGGAAAAAGGGAAGAGAAATGCAGAAAACAGACGATGCCTCTGCAAAATCCATTGTTTCAGATTCTTCTTCAGAAGGCATAAACCTGCAGAAGCATGGGGATGGAGCAGTTTGCTGGGTTGCTGTGTTTTTTTAAATGAGTGAGAAGATAAATGTGAATTTGCACTTCAGGAAATAATTATTTTATTTTTGACTCCAGCAGTTGGTACTGGCCAAAGTGATTTCCGAGGGCATTCCATGTATGTCCCAGATCACTGTTCCACGCTAGGCAGACTAGACAGCTATCGCTCTGCCATGCAGCGCTCTGAAACCAAGGACACCAGCTGCCAGACGGAAGAAGTTAAAGTTGTGCCCCCTTCAATGAGAAGAATACGAGCACAGAAAGGACAAGGCATTGCAGCCCAGATGTCCCAGTTCTCCAGCTCATCTGGAAACATGTCGGTGATGAGTGATTCTGCTGCAGTTATATTTGCTTCTCGCCAAAATAACGACATAGGTTTTCACAGCTTGCCTCGGGTTGGTGCGAGAGTGTCTCTGCAGTCCCTAGATCAGACACAGAGCATGATGGCAAGGCAGACAGAAGACATTGCTGGCACTTTACCCCACCAGATAAGTAAATTGCAAGTGGATGATAGTGTTGTGCATCTGAGGAGTAATCCCACCATGGGGACCCCATCAAGGCCGAAGTCCCAAGAGGTGAGAAGCTGTGACAGCGAGAAGTCCTCAAGCCCAGCATGTGTGGTCTCTCCTCATGCCACTTACTCAACAAGCATCATACCCAATGCAACACTGTCATCCTCCTCGGAAGTTATCCTTATTCATGCTGCCCAGAGTGTTGGATCATTGGATAGTAAAATGTCCAGTTCCGCTGCCTTTCCAAATCCAAGAGACAATCCTGCCAGCAGTGCAGTAAGTGGGAAAGAGGATCACCATTCTTCAAGTGGTAACTGGAGTGAGAGTAGCTCCACACGTCACTCACAGACTTCAGATACCATCCCATCTAACACTGTCATGATGCTTTCTCTTGGTGACTCCGCTGTCTCTCTAAGCACTCCTGGGAATGCAGAGGCTGGGACTCAGAGCATGAGCTACAGCTGTAGGAACACTGCTGCTTTAGCAAGCCCTTCCCAGGACAGCGATGGTCGGAGCGAATCCAGCTATTCTGGGGAGCGAGCGCAGGCAGCAGTGAGCAGCACGGAGCATTGGCTGTACAAGTCTTCCGAGAGCAGCGAGACCCCTTCACGCAAGGTGGTTTGTACAACACCAGGCTGTGCCACGCCCCGTAGCAACCTGAGCAGCAGTAGCCTGGAGAGGACATCAGTCAGGGATGATTCCACTTCCCTGTATTCTGTGGACCACGATGGCTATTACGGCTCCATGCATATGGACTCCGGATTGAAGGCAGACATGCCATGCAACAGTACTAATGGTTTTGAGAACCCCAGAGACAGTGTGATAAATGTCTTTGAAGGAAAGGAGAAGAAACTTCAGGATGACCACTCAGGCCAAGGTGACAAATCCCTTGCAAGAAACATCTCACTGAAAAAGGCAAAGAAGCCACCTCTGCCACCATCCAGAACAGACTCGCTCAGAAGGATGCCTAAGAAAAAAGCCCAATCCAATGGACAGATACTTGATGAAACCCTCATTGCCACTCTCCAGCATTCTCTGCAGCTGAATCTCAAGTGCAAAAATGGCAGCTCCCCTTCCCAGAGCCCCTGCAGTGATTATGAGGATCCCTGGGTGTTGCGCTCCCGCAGCCAGAGCTCGGTCAGTGCTAGCAGCAGCATGATGTCCACCACTGCTCCAAACCTGTACTCCATCTGCACCGTCACTCCCTCCCAGAGTGAAACAAGTAGCATAAAGTCGGAGTATGCTGACCAGTGGGGTTACTACAGCGACTATGCTGCGGTGGCAGATGACCAGGTGAAATCTCCCGTGACCCATTCTGCCAGTACTTCGTCTGCTCTCAGCGATTACAGCATCAGCCACTTCAGTGATGGCTCAAGGGCTTCTGTGCCACAAGTGCCCAGTGGACTGGCCAAACCAAAGAGTGCTTCTCCGGAGAAATCCCACCGAGTCACATCGCCATCGAGTGGGTACTCCAGCCAGTCCAATACACCCACTGCGCTTACTCCAGTGCCTGTACTTGTAAAGTCTGCATCATCAGGAAATGGGAAATCCAAGCTGAAGCCTAAAGTGCCTGAAAGGAAGTCCTCTCTTCTGTCTTCAGTGTCCATGTCTTCGTCATCCACTTCTCTTTCTTCAAATACATCTACTGAAGGGAGTGTGAGTGTGAAGAAACTGGACCCTGCCCTGAGCCCTCCTGTGGATTCTGGTGCACCTCCTCTACCACCTCCTCTTCCAACATCTCAGCATTGCCCTGAACTTTCTCCTCCTCCCCCTCCTCCTCCAGCAGAAGTAATGGATCTGTCACCATTGTCAACCTCTCCCACGTTCCCCCCTCCTCCACCAGAAGCCAGTGGAAGTTCTACCTTTGCTCACACTGTCCCATGGTTTCCACAAGAAGCCTCCATCAGTTCATTCTCTTCCCCTGTTCCTCCTCCTCCTTCTTGCCCCTTGGCTGTCCCACCACCAGCACCACCGCTTGATCCCAAAATAACAAAAGGTGCAGCAATATACCCACAGTATTCTTTTAAGAAACGCAACCAGGAGGATTCTTGCTACAGTCCAGTGAAACAGCCACTCAGCAGGCAAGATTCATCAAGACCTGTGATGCCATTAGTAACCACCAAAGCACTGCAAATGGTGCAGTTGAGGTCTGTGAAAAAATCAACAGAAGGTGAATCATCAATTGAATCTGCTTCTGAAACCACCTCTCAGGAAAAGGGTACTGTAAATTCATCATCACAGTCTTTGCCGAAGCCATCTCTCTCACTAAAACTCAGTACCAGCTTAGGTGATGAGGAAGTGAAAACTCAAGGCACCTCATTTAAAAATGCAGTTCAAACACTGTCTCGGGGTTCTCCTCTAATTCTCTCTGATAACGCACCTGTACTTGACAGTGATCAAAAGCCTGTGAGTGCAGTAGGTGCAAAGAAATCTTCTGAAGATGATGCTCTGGGGTCAGCCACTGATGACACACCTGAGTCCTCAGTACAGAGTGAAGACCTCCCTTCTGGCATGTCACTTCAGGGGTCACCAGCATCTCCTGACAAGACTCAGGGTGTATTGCCAAGCAAGAAACCACCTCCTATTTCAAAGAAGCCCAAACTGTTCCTTCTGGTACCACCTCCACAGTTAGACCTTACAGTGGAGAAAGCAGCTGAAGTGGGTGATTCTGCCAGAAGCCCAACTAAGAGAGACGCTGTGCTTGCACACACTGAGGAGGCGAGAAATTGTCTTACAGATGGACTCGGTTCTAGCGAGATGGACTCTGGCAGCCTGGTTCCTGAGGGAGGAGCTGCTGGACTCACCTTCTCTGAGACAGTGGGAGCGAATGCCTTTGTGGTACAGCCTGCTGCATCACCAGTTCAAGAGGAACCCAGGCAGGAGGAGCAGTCTGCTTTTGATGAGGGAAGCAGTTCAGGCAGCAGCCAAGACAGCGGCAGTAACACTGACGGGCATCCATCTCAAGAGAACGAAAGTGGTGAGTCTCTTTTCTCTGACTAATTCAGATGCAGCAGTAGCTATTTTGAAGAAGGTGGGGATCCTAGCATTGAGGTGGCATTCTGTAGAGGGCAGATCTTCTTGTGATTGTTACAACTAAAGCAAAAAAAGAAAGTTGCAGGGATCTGATTAATATTGTATGACATTTCATACAATTCTTTTCTGACTTCTCATTGTTGCAGACATGGAAAGAAAATGATGCTTTATTTAACCATGCTAGTATTAAAGCATGCTATGAAAACAGTTAATTTGTTAATACTGGTTTTGCATTTTAGTGTAAATGCTTCAGATTTTCTTTTGTTACTGTTCTCCCTCCGCCTGTTCTGCGTGAGCAAGCACAGGCTTGTATTTCATGCACTGCAGTTCCCCAAGCAAGCGTTGATCTGAAATCACAATAATGACAGTGCTGCACTCACTCAGTCCATCACATGCTTCTCCTTGGAGGCAGCAAGGGCTGGTTTCAGGACTGTGTGCCCATGGGGTTCACACGACAGACTGACTATGTTGTTTGTTCTCTTTGCATAGTGGAGGTGTTTGAATCGGACACAGCCAGTAGTTCATTCCTGCCAAGCAGTAGTTATGGGGAAGAGACAGACGGAGTGGCAACACCAGCAAGACCAAGGACTACTGAGGATCTTTTTGCAGCCATTCACAGGTACTGTAGAAACTGCCCTTCCTCTACTGTCAAGTCCGTCCGGTAGGTCTCTCAGAAATAAATTTAATGTTGTTTTGTTGAACACCCAATAACAACAGTCATGGCTTTAACAGAAAGCACATATTTATCAACTTTCTACTAAGGCGATATGTGAAAAAGATGAGGAAAAGGACTTGCATATTATTGTTTTATAAATGTATTTAATCCATTCTGAGCTAAACCCAACCAGATTAAATAGATGTAGATTATGTTATAAATACCTTGCCCTTTAAAATACCAATTTACGTCTAGTATTTATTGTACTGTTCTCAATCTGCCATATTAACTCTACTGTTGCTTTTTCTGTGTATCTTTTTGTTTTCATTCTCCTTCTTCTCCATCTCTTTTTACTCTCTTCGCTGCTTATATGGTGCAGTTTGGGACAGAGGCTCAACGCTAATGCTTCATGGCAAGCGTGGCTGAAACTGGCAAGTAACACAACATGTCAGTCATATGGCAAAACATATGGCAAACGCTGGATTATAGTTTGCCATAATCCAGCCTGAGGTCGGGTATTTTGTGTCAAACTGGTTCATGAATGGAATGTGCAGTACTGGCTCTATTGTTAATGGCATTATTCATTTCCCTTAAAAACAAAGTCATGCCGAATGGCAGCTAGATTTATGTGCTGTTCACGTTAGGTGCTCAGAAAGAAGAAAGCCCAAGAAAGCCCCAAGGACAGGAACGCCCGAAGGCAGAGCCCGGAGCGCGGGTCCCTTGGAGCGGCGCTCCCGGAGCCGGCCGGGCCGGGCTGGGCGTAGCGCCAGCGCCATCGTGTGGCTGCACTGCGCTCTGCAAGCAGCAGAGGGGCCGCCTCCCTGCCAGGGAGTGGGGAATTATCCAGGTGTTCAGTCAGTCTGCACGTCTGTGCATCGGGAATGAGGGACGGGAAGGGAGCGGCTGGGAGGCTGCAGCATTTTGGATGCAAATACTTTTTTTTTTCATTTTTTGAAACAAGTCTTTTCCAGACATTACAAAAACTACATATATACGATACTGACTTTTTATCATTTACTGTTAGCCCTTAGGACTTGGCCTGTATGAGCCATTCTGAAAACAATCTGTTGCATTCATGTTGCATGGCACTCTCTAGAACTGTGTCAAATCTGGCTTTAGAATGAGGCATTCTGGCCAGTAGCCATTCTCCTTTATGTATGCAGATAGAGAGTGGATTTCTGTGTATATGCACATATATGCAATTCATGAGTTTGTGGGGAAATGGACAATGGAACTGGATATGATATACTTAGAACTGCTTGACACATTTTTTTATTATGACGTTGCTTTTGCTGGCTTTGGACTTGAACCACTTTCTTCCTTGGTTGCTAATTAATAAAAAAAGTTTCCCCCACTGTTTCTAAGAGATAGTACTTCCGTAATTGGCACTCTTGAATATATACTTTGGAGCAAGATAAGAAATTTAGTGGTATGTGCATTAAGGAGAAGAAGAACAGTCCGAAGTTTTAAGTCATAGTTTTGTTTGAACATATGCCCTATCTGTGTCTGAAAAGCCACCAAAACCAAATTTGGTTCTTAATTTCAAGTTTCTTCCATGATTCATACATATTGAGAAAAGCTGGCTAGGTGCTGACAGCGAACTGACTGCTCTGCAATGCATTCACAGTCTTACCAGATCACTCCAAGCTAGGGTAACAGTCTTTCCGTGCAGATCTTTGCAACTGATTTTTTTTCCCAATTTAATTTGGGGTTTGGTAACAGTACAACCCCAGCACTTTAGTGTTTAAAAATATCCATATGCAGCCAAAACCCTAATGAAGAAAAATCTTTTCCCTGTAACAAATGCACACAAGTGTTCACATACAGACTCTCAGAGCATCCAAGCACCAAAATCATCTGCTGCCTACAGCACTAAGGCACAGTTAAATCTAGATGAGGTTCCCACATTGGCTGCTCCTGAAGTCATCGTTCTATCTCTTTGCTATCTTCTGTGTCCATTCACTCTCAGGCTGAATGGACATTGGTATTACATTCTTAGTCCAGAAGGACAGGTGGAGGCAGCAGCAGCTGCTGAAAATAACAGCTGGTGCAGCTGCCTGTGGGGGCATCACAAGTGAGCTATGCATAAACTTCACCACTTAGGGGAGAGACAGGATCGCTCCAAAGTCTTGGCACAGCCTATAGCAATGTCTGTTGCTGCCACCTACTCAGATGATGGATCCTGCTTCTTTGTTTTCAGGGATTTCTTAATTATCAGTAGGCTGCAATGCATGAACATATTTGAGCTTGCCTTGGCAAAATATCAAGGCTTTTAAGAAAGTAAAGCTAAAGATCACATTAAGTAGAAATCTGTTTTACAAGGGGAATGGTCTGGGTTGAGCACATGCTTGATAAAAATTAATATGGAATTTTATAGCATGGTAATTTTAGATCTCTAAGAAGTCTGTTGACTTGTTTTAAACTTCTGCCAAAATACCATATTTAAAATTAGGCTTTATACAATCCTTTTTAATTAGTTCTTGCTCAGTCAGCAAAGAAACAAAGCAGATGTACTACAGCTACCAGGCATGTACATTTCTTTAAGATTGCTAGAAATGTGAAAATGAGACAATAAAAGTCCAGTTTTCACATATTCCCAGTTCCATGGTTATCTCTTTTTTTTTTTGTGTGTGTGTGTGTGTGTGTTATCCCTGCACTTCACATCTAAATAGAGAAACACTCCGCTCTTTCATTTGGAAAGATAACTTTCTTGTCAGGAAGTTGGTCTCTCCTTCATTTAGTTGAAAGTTGAAATGATAGAGCACCAACATAACTGTGAATTTTGTCTGTGCATATTGAGAGGAGCTGGAAAGGTTTTTTCTCTATTTATATAATATTTGGATTAGGGAGGGGGTTTTTCAATAATTTAATTTAGAATTGTTACATGTGGCTCCCTTTTCTCCATCTTCAGCAGCAGCATTTTGCTCTGTCCTTTTTTTCTGAAGGAAAGTGCACTAAACTACACCTCAAATTCTCCAGAGAGTGTCAAATTGTGAAATGAAACAAAACAACCCATATACTCTAGATAGCGTATTTTGAATCAAGTCCCCAAATTAACACAAAAACAGCATGGAGTATAAATTTTTATAGCACATTAGTCTGAGCAGTTGAATACTGACTCCAGAAAACCCGATTCACTGAATTTACTAAAGTGTTTTGAACATCGGTATTGCCAGTTTTAGTAGTTTCATTGCTCCAGATTTGCAGAAAAAGAGTAATAAACTTATCTTATTCTTCCAATACCTGCATTAGTGCCTGTACAGTTCTGGTGGTGTTCTTACTCATGCTTTAGATTTAGATCACTTCTCCCTTTTCCCTGTCTCTGCTTTAGCTCAAATTCATTGTCATCCTTCTAAACTGAGTTTAATTAGAGGAGGTAAAAAGTTTCATTTTTGTGTCATCCTCTTTTTTTTGTGTGTGTTTCAAACTCAGATCCAAAAGGAAAGTCCTTGGCCGTAAAGATTCTGAAGACGACCGTACCCGCAACCATTCTCCGTCACCCCCCGTAACTCCCACTGGTGCTTCCCCAAACCTAGCTACCCTCAAACAAGCCGGATCTATCCAGAGGAGCGTTCGCAAGAGCAGCACCAGCAATGACAACTTCAAAGCCCTGCTGCTGAAGAAAGGGAGTCGCTGTGACACCAGTTCCCGTATGTCCGCAGCAGAGATGTTGAAGAACACGGACCCGCGGTTCCACCGGACAAAGACAGACGCCCCCCCGGACCTTTCCGACAGCCCTGCCAGCTGCTCGCCCAGCAAGAGCAAACGGGCCCAGGAGGAGTGGGCCAAGAGTGAGGGCCTGATGCCCAGAAGCATGTCCTTCTCTGGCACGAGGTATGGCCGGTCACGGACACCCCCGTCTGCTGCCAGCAGCAAGTACAACGTCCGCAACCGCATCCAGAGCAGCCCCATGACTGTCATTAGTGAAGGAGATGGGGAAGTGGTGGAACAGTCCGAGGGCAGGGTCCGGAGGACTTTGGAAGAGCAGCAAGAGGGGCAGCTTGATATGTTTAACAGTGATGAAATGGACATGAATGACTTCCCGTATGCTGAGGAGGCAGGCTGCAAGGAGACCTTGGATCCAGCCCATGTAGACTTAATGACTCAACCAGGTGCTTCAAGGAAGTATCTAAACTCTTCAGCTGAAGAAAGTTAAAAGGCAGTGTGACAAAAGGCTTTGGATATTAGTCTAGAAAATCACAGGGACTAGATTCCAGAAGAAAGCCCAGACCAGGACAAGGTTACTTTGCTGAGCATTTATTCCACGAACTGCATGTGTACGTTTAAATGCTAAAGCGACAATGGTTCTGCATGGTTGGGTTGGGGTGGGGAGCACTTGCTTTGAATGAGTGGTCTGTGGCTTGAAGAATGTTAACAGTTGAATTTTTTGTGTAAAGCCTTAGAAGTCTTCTTGTGGGGTGGGATGGGGAAGTTTTCTCAGAGTCTGTAGGGGTGTGAAGTTTTTCTTTTTCTTAAGACTGCAATTGTGCAAGCAAAATTTGGGAATAAGCCTGAAATGGGAAGGCTCCTGTGGTACAAGCTGGACGTTTGGTTCAAAAGCATTGTAGTGATGCAGCGTAGTGCATTCGTTGAGCAGAGGGAGGCACAATGAGGCACATTCACCTCTGAGAGAAGGTAGCAGGGTTGGTGCTGGGGTTACATGGCTCCTTAGAGGGGTGTGGCCCAGCGTTTGATGAAGCATGTCCTGGTTGAGCAGTGAGCTCACCAGGTTATGGATTGCTCCAGGGTACTGTACTTTTAATTCTTTTTCCTGAGGGAAAATGAACTGTGTAGGTTAAGGTAGAAAAGGGAGCTGATTTTACAACACACTACTAGCTGCTATGCAGCCACACACCTTCACTTGGTGAAACACACATTTCCAGGTGAATTGCTTCCTTGACTGGAGTATTCCCTTATAGAACTAGAACAGCTGGATGTGTGTGGAGGGTGCAAGCAGACATCAGGAAAGTGGGAGATGAATGAAGCAGTGTACTGCCAGAATTTGGAAGGGTTACTGTCATGGTTTAGGAACGGTATTCCCCAATTTAGTGTTCCCACCAAAACACTCCAAACCATGTACCCCTTCACTCAC
The DNA here is from genome assembly GCA_039654755.1 of Calcarius lapponicus. Taxonomy (NCBI): domain Eukaryota; kingdom Metazoa; phylum Chordata; class Aves; order Passeriformes; family Fringillidae; genus Calcarius; species Calcarius lapponicus. Next base: position 63,159,892 of record CM077465.1, read on the forward strand.
TCCTCTTACCTCTGTGGGTGGCTGAGGAGGAGAATTGGAGGCACAAAAGATGAAGGATGGGGGCTGATAAAAGAAAAATTTATTGGAAACAACAGTGAAGTAAGAAAATGGACAGTAACAGCAACAAGACTTTAGAGTGCGCACAAAAAGGTGAATGGCTCACAGGTGACAGAGCCCGGTAAGGTGTGACCTGCTGCCCCTCTTCCTTGTTCCCAGCAGTGTTGTGAGGTGGTGTAGAATAACCTCTGTGTCCTGGCCACAGCCCCTCCTGGCTGCTGCAGAAAATGAGCCCTGTCCTGGCCGGAACCAGGATAGTTGTGTTTCTGAATTAGAAAGAGAAATTTGACTTGCACTACAAAGCTGTAGGTGGAGCCCGTCTTTCAAAACTGAAACTTGGGAATTGTGTTTTGCCGGAAATCTGGCTTTCATATGTCAGAATGGGGAGACTATTACTTTGCATCACTTGAAATACAGATACTTGCTAACTTTTGGTTACCAAAGAATAAGTTACCTTCCTTTTTGATTTGCCTGCAGTATTGCTCCTCTTTTTTAACCTTAATAATTTAGTGAGGTTCGTTTTTATTGTATATTTTACAGATAATAAGAACATTTAACGGTTTTCCAATTGTAAAGAAGACCATTAATTAAAACTGAAATATTGGCTGGAGTTTTCGGTTCTTGGTAGGAATGAAGCTTTTAATTTTTAATAAGAATTTTGCATCATTTGATGGCATGCGCAGTTTTTGTATTGTTTGTAAATATTGAAAGTTGTTAAAATATCTTTTGATCTCCTTACCGTAGAATTTTTACATTTTTAGATTGCTTTTGAGAAGAAAAAGCACTCTTTGTAGATTATTTATTTTAGAGAAATATGCTTGTAATCTCTTTCTTCAATCCTTTACTTGTTAGTTATGTAAATTTCAGGGGCCTTTGTTTAACTCTTCCCTTCACAAGAGGGGAATAGTGCTGAAAATGCTGTGACTTTGCTTCAATAAAATAAAAGCCTGCCAGTTGCCATATTGTCTTTTGAGTCGATTAAAATCTCCTTCAAAAGATGTGTCCCACAGTGTATGGCAACCCACTGAATGCCATCATCCATGCATCCAGCTACTAATTTCCAGTTTTCATTGCAAAATTTACTAATTCACTTTAGACACAACTAAAGTGTACTCACACATCCATCCCATTTTGGTATCTCAGTTCTGAGACTAAAAAAATTTAAATAATCTTAAGCTTTTTCCAGTGTCATGTGAGCGTTTCTACTACTTCTGTCCTACTTGCAACCTGTCCCAGAAGACTAAAATTCTTGGAGAACCAGATTATAAGCAGAATGAGTGAGAAGTGAAATGGGCAAGTTGAATCTGGCTGCCCTCAGTGGATCAAGGGTGGTATCAACTGGTGCCCAGCAAACTTTCTACCATTGTCATATGATAACTATATTGAAAAAAACATTGGATTTTTCAAATTAAAATAAAACCTAATTGGATAAAGCAGATTGTTTCAGATATTGTTAGTATTGAACTACATTCTGTTACAAAGAGGTAGCAGTGGCAGGATGTTATGCACTAAACATCTTGCTAGTGTCGCTTTGGTCTGTCTTGCTCAGTTGATCTCATGAAACATGAAAGGACCAAGTCCTTTTCGCAGCAGGTCCCTTAGAAAGCCATGCTAAATGCTAGCCAGTCCTAGTGCCCCCATCCTGACAGGATAGTGTGTCATAAATAACACTCAGGCTTTGTTTATTGTTTACAGGTGAAATCTAAGATGAATCATCTAAGTGAAAAATGAATGCACTGGGCAAAATTGTCGCTCTGGTGCCTGCAGCTTCTGCAACCATTTGCAGCCCTTTGCATCGAGTGCCTGTGGGGGTGAGCATGGCCGGCTTGTTCCCTGGTGATGGCCAGCTGATGCTGCCAGTTGTGTTTATGGGCTATGCAGGGAACTCTTGGGAAAAGCCTGGTTTAAATGCACGGTGTCAGTGCAGGTAGAGGAGATTAAACTTGAATGTAGCACAGGCTGAATTTCCTCTCTGGCCATAGACAGCCTTGATGCTCCTGTAAAACCCACATCTGGTCAACTTGGGCTAAGGCTCATGTTATGGCTAACATGCAGAAGGCAGTGTTTATGCGGCCCTACTGATGTGGCTACAAGGCTACATTTTGCACAGTGCAATGTGTAGTGAAATACCTTAGGTGTGCTGAAATATGTTTAATGGTGCTTGTACCATTTACTTGGGTAGCTGATGTAACTTTCTTACAGAGGTGTCACTGTCCCCGCAGGCAGAACTGGTTAATTATTTTGTCACACTTAAAACTTCAAAGTTAGTTTCTTAGACAATAATGTTCCTCCATTGGGAGGTTTTGCAGTTGAGGTTTCATTGGTCTACAACTGTAAATTTATCAAACCTCTTCTAAAGACTTCCACTGCAGAAGGAGAGGAGGGCACATACGCAAACTTGGTTGTGCTGAAGAAAAAAGCAGACTTGTCATTCTGATGCTTAATGCATCATACTGTCACAGGGCTTGTTTGGAGTTTACAGCTGGTCTACATTGGTCTCTAAAACAAGAATTTTTATTGAACCTAGATGTGAGATTTATTTCTGTTTTCTGTTTTACTGGGAATGGTTTTCAGCTTCAGTCTTTTTCTAAATTCTGCCCTATATTAACTCATTTCATGTTTTGTTCCTTTATGTTCAAAGCTCTGCTGTCAGATGTAGGCAGCCCCAATAACCCTGTGAATCAGAGCCCTCCAGTTACTCTGTAAATACATTCACAAAGCCCTGGGGCATTTACAAGCCTTCACTGCTGTTTGTACACCAGAAAGGAGAACTTATTACCTTAATTGAAATGATGGAGGTTATGCAAGGAGCAATAGCTTGGTGAGAGGAGGTTTGGAAGTCTACTGGATATCCGTTAAAAGATTTGGATAAGAAGTGGATTTGATGAAGACGGGACTTTGAGAAACCAGGACTGGGATGCTGGTTCTTGCATAAGGCTCGGCCTAAAAGAAGGCACTGGCAGAAAAGGTGAAGCAAGGAGATTACTGAGAAGTATAGTGAATGCACAGATTGAGGTATGGGGTGGGCAGGCTAGTGCAGGTTCTAGATTATAAAGAAGTTTCAGCAAGTACAGAAGAGAGAAAAAGGCAAAGGAACAATGGAATAGCCACAGCAAGGAGGAAGAAAAATTGTAGCCCATGTGTTCCATCCTAATTCAAAGGGTGTAGAAGGCTGAAGTTAGTCAAACGTGGGGGGGAAAAATCCAAAACCCCAAACAATTTAGAAGAGGGTAATGAGCAAAATTGGGTGAGCTTAGAGAAGCAGTAATAGGCTGGAGTGAGGACTGCTCTAGGAGACCTCAGGCAGCACTGGGTAGGTGGCTCAAGCACAGCTCTTGAGAGGGTTTTAGAGAACCACTGTGCCTGAAGTCTGGTAAGAATAAGTGGGATTGGGAAGATCAAAGCTCAGATTGATCTTGTCTAATTTCTGCCAACAACTCTGCATGCAGTGCTTCCAAGGTACTGGGTACAGGTCTCCAGACACTTGCATTGGGGTAACTTGCTAAACCTTCAATCATTTTCTGAAGCAAAGAGAGGCCACTCATGCATGCTGCACAGGGATGAGTGTGTTAATACTACTGCAAGCAAATAGATCTTGTTAGGTATTCTTTGGATACCACAAAGTTCTGAAAAAGTCATTTATAGCAGCAGTCACTGTTGAAACAAAGACATTGCCACAGTACATTTGAGTGATTCAAAATGATGTGTTGTTTGCTTTTCCAGGGCAGAATTAAAAGGATGGACTTCAATGGTAAAACAAAGTGTTATGTAACTTACAGTGGCAATGAGGAATCATTTTATTTGTTTTATTTAAAATAACTTCGGTACTCACAAAAGGGAGCACAATAACTTTATAATGCCCTTGGTAGCTGTGTGAGTTTTCTCCCTTACACTTAATTTTCTGAATAACTTTTGGAAGTGATTTCTTGCATGGTTCACTAGAAAAATCTTTGGGCAAAATTGATAACTTTCTTGGTTCTAAAGGGGTGTTATCAACTTAAATCAGAGTACAGCATTAAAATCTTGCAGCTACTCAGTGCTGGATTGCGACTGTGGTTATAACTGGTGTAAATTAATAAACACTCAGAGTAAAATATAGAAATGTTGGATAAAGATGTGCTGTGTCATATATTATCCTGAAAAACTGGGTAAAAGCCTTGATAGTGCTTCCCTAGCAGAATGTTGAGTACATTTTATGTTGCAAATGTAGCTCTTTGCAGTTGGGTTCTTTCACATAATGTGCAGCCAACCTTTTAAGGGCCAATCAATGCTTCTCCCAACAATGCTAATGGAAAATATCATTGATTTTAGTGGGAAATTGTCTGTTAATAGTGAATCCAAATGTGTGTGTATAAGCATGTGGGGAGGTAAATAGAGAAGAAAGTCCAGTCCCAATGTAGCTGAGTTGCTTCTGTCTGTACTACACTGGTCTATTTGTGCACCAACCTTCAGTATAAAACCAGAATTGTTAGCTACTGAAGGAAAAAAAAAAAAGAAAATTTGTCAGGATGCATAAGGTAGCAGAGGTAGCATTTTCACTACCTCTAGAAAAAAAAACAGCAAAAATTTAAGTTCTGTGTTTAGATGGTAAAAACTAATTTGTGAGGGGAAAAAATGTAAATTATGAAAACAAAACCAAACCCAAAACAAAACAAAAATCTCCAGAATACCAAAAAATTCTAAAACACCACAAGATTATATCCTGGAAACAAGAAGTAGAAGAAACTAAATGAACTATCTGCTATCTGAAGAGGAATGTTGTTCATGTGCATCTTGGTAGTACACTAATTTTTTCTTTTTTAAAAGTCAAGTACCTGTTCAATGTACATTTTCCAGAAGAAATTACAGGCTATTTCCAGCAGTATCTTCACACTGGGTTGCAGAAAATGGGCACATAAATTCCTGCCTTTGGGAGTGAAATTTGGGGGAAACCCCTGATTTCTAGGTCAGTTTAAAACAGGGGAAGAGTGTTCCAATGACACAAGAATTCAGTGCCCAGTGCAGCATCCCCAGTTGAGAAGCTGCCTTAGTAAGAGATGGTCCCATCCTTTTTGCCTTAATCAGGGTGTTGTAATGTGCTGCCTGGAAGTGGTGATTTTGCAAATTACTGTGCCAACTGGGAGCTGCGGTGTAGTCCAAAGGACTTAAAAAGCAAAGGCCAGGTTTATGTGGCCAGTACTGCAGTCACAGACTAAGGAATGATGATTTTAATGTATTTACTTTTTTATAGAGCCCTGATACAAAACAAAAGTACATTTCAGAAAGGAGATCCGAAGGAAAATGGGTGCACGGGGAGCACGTGCCTGTGAGCAGAGGTCATGCAGAGTTGCACAGAAGTCCAAGTTTGAGCCTAAGGTAGCTTAAGTCCATGGATAGACAGTATCAAACCACTGGTGATCCCAGATGAGGTTGGCGTATTCCCATACACAGCACACTTGGATCTTTTAGGGCAAAGACCAAACAAATTTCACAGAAAGGTCTCTTGTGATGTGATACACAGAGGGAAAAAAGTTCCTCAATGTAATATTTAAGAGACAGCCCTTTACTTATTCCAACATGGAACATCAAGCCTGATTTCTCCATTTACTCATGCATTTTCCTGCAAAATTTGTCAGAATTTAAGATTGTGGCATGTAGAAACATGAAAAGTAGTTGATAAGCTATTTCTGAGTTTAAAAAACCACAAGCAGTACTCTGTTTTTAGACTGTTAAGCACAACCCAAGGCAAGCAAGCTGTGTAACACAAAAGTTATTTTTTTGAAGTGCAGCTTTGAAGTCCAGGACTGACTGCAACAAATTAGTCATCAAATTCATGGGATGAGTTTCTTGCATGATGTGACAATCTCATGTGGAGCCATGTTGGATTTTGGGAACAAAGAATCTAAAAAATTACTTTCTGTAATTACTTCTGAGCTACAAACATGCTCTCTCAAATGATCACCAGGGTCTGGGAAATTGTGACCTCTTTGAACTGGAAGTCCATGTTAGAAGTTATCTAAAATACTTGGTGAGAAAAGAGGGAAGAAAGTGTCTTGACAATAAACTGAAATGCCTTTCTCAAAAGTCATTCTGGTCGTTGCTCTTGTTTGTTGGACTTTTCCTTCTTTGGATAAACCAGGTCTCATGTCATCTGTTAATTCTTGTAGAGTGCCTTAGCAGTACCCTTTCAACAGGTATTTCCTCGTCCTGCTTGAAACATCTTGCTAGCATCAAGCTGTGATCCTGGTATGTCTTTTGGAAAACAGGTGGCCCTTAGGACAGAAGACAGCGAATATTTAACAACTTTTCAATAAACGGACTGGCAAGATAAATTGGTAAGACAACTAACTGCGCACCTTGATTTGCACTTCTTAAGGGCCTGATGTCCTGAAAGACTCTACCTCAAAAGTAGAATTCCATCAAATAGGGCCGAATTGGAAACACTGGATATTAATCTTAAATTTTACCTGGTAGCCTTCAATTCTGCTTTTTAGCAGCCTGTAACTCTGAGAAGATACTGGAATGTGGGATTCAGTTTGTTTCCTTCATGTTTGCAAACTGTTCAAGCTCTTCCCTCCCCTCCCTAGCTCCTGCTGGCGCAGTGTTTTTATTGTGATATGAGCAACCAAGGTGGGATAATAGCAGAAGACTGGTGAGGAGGATTATAAACACGCTGAAGTGACTTGCAGCTGGGGTGTAGGAAAACACATACATCATACTAATTGTTGTTTAGCCTTGTGTGTTTGACAAGTAGAACATCTGTGTTTAGATAACATAAGCCTGTGAGAGACTTAGAGGCACCCTATCACACATGCTTGAGATTCCTGCTCTGCTTCAGGAAAGATCAAAGCACAGTGGTAAAATACCTGTGTGAACCCCTGATAAACAGGCAAGGACAGCAGGTTTGGTGATCCCCTAGCACAGACCAAGCTCTGTGGTGCCTCTGTCCCACTTGTGTGCCTCTGCCTGGGTGCTGCTTTGGGGATCCCCTGGTCGGTGAGGTAAGGGAAATAAATGTCAGCTTTGTGTTTTTCTGTTTTTTCCTGGGTCCTCGCTATGCTGACTCACACAACCAAGTAGGAAAAAGAATGTGATTATAGAAAGTAATGCATAATCTAATGGGACACGATCTACATAAATTGTGGCCTTGGTCAGATTAAAAAACAGAAAAATGTGGAGTTTTTGTGTGAGAATTACCCCAGTGAATGCCTGTCGTAGGAGGGTAATGACTATTGCTGTGCTACAGGCTAATTGAGACCAGGTTTTGTCTCTAAGCAGCACATGATTTAGTTGATGAAAGTGAAAAATTAGTTCTCTAATGCAGGAAAGTAGGTACTTTATCCAAGTTTATTATTCTGGAGATTCCCTTTGGCTTATAGGGACACAAACCATTTGACACACCACACAAGTTAATCCACACCTGGCAGACCCACACATTTCTCCTCTTTCTCCAGCAAAGATACCCAATTCCACGAGATTAATTCCATTATTCTGGTGTTTGAGTGGCATTAAGAGAAGACTGCAAAGGTGGATGCAGATTGGATGTGCACCAGGCTCATTGGGGTGCCACCAATATTGTCATTCCTTCAGAAGATCAGGTGAGTAAAAACATCTCAATGGCAGATCAGCTAAAGAGTGTGGCATTCAAGAAAGCATCTGTCTCCATGGCTTGTTCAAAGTCTGCATTTGCTCCTTTAATTCTGCAAATAAATCTAACATAACTTCCTTGTTCTTCTGTAGTTCTGAGAGCAGCAAAGTACAAACACCAGTTTTTCTGTACCTTTTTTTGACTTGTTGGATTCTCTGCTGCATCACAGAGGGCCCACTCCAATAACATTTTCACCATATTTATGGAGCATTATTCTATGTGAGCTTCCTCAGTGTCTTACAAAAGCTGAATACTACAGTCCTTCCCATAGTGAGGTCACTGTTGTAGTCACTTTCATCGAAATTTGAGTTTCCATGAAGCTGAAAGAAACTTTGTACTTTTGAAATTACCTGATTTCATACAGATTTCGCAGAGGGGCCATAACAGGGTGGAAAAGCCAGCAGGAGCCCAGACTCAGACCCCATGCAGCACAATCACAGTACATTAGTGTTCTGAGGAGACCTTGCTACCCAGCACACCCTTTTTCTCAGCTACAAAGCAGGCTCCTTGTGACCAGCCCAAGGTTCGTTCCTTCAGATGAACCCAAGGAAGTACATCCGAAGGGTCCCTACTAACCCCGAATCCTTGCTACAAAACAGTAGCAAGGATTCAGATGTTCCTGTCACATCAAGATGTTCCTGTCCCTAAGGGGCCTTTATTCAACTCAGTTGTTTTCTCCTCACTGAGGACTGGGAAGCACTAAGCTTACTCACAGATGGGCATGAGAAAAGACACAGCTCCCTGTGGGATTGGGAGGACTAGGCTAGGTTGTAGAGCCAAGTCAAAGTCTGGAGCAGCACTAGCACCTAATTGAAACCAGCCAGACTAACCAAGAAAGTTAAATTTTTGGTTGCATAATGACTGCTTAAGGTTTCCTTTAAGTCCTGAGAACCCCCGACTGCTCTACAGAAAACAAGCCACAGGTGAAATCTGATTACAAGTTAAAGTTAGTTTGTGAGGGAGCTTGGAAAAACAGGATGAAAGAGGCAGTTGCAGCTGAGGACATCTGTAATGCTGCATCTTTTTTTCTCATGGCTTGTCAACACTGCTTGCTATAGGTACTTTTAGATACTTTTAAATTTGTTGAGTTACAAGATTTATTGGTGTTTTTTTGACTGTGACCTAGAACAGAAGTAATTCCCTCTGTTGGAAGTATCCTTGCCTTCATAATATCATACCAGGAAAAATTTGTTGTTCAGGGAGCTATATCAAAGCTGAAGAAAGCCTGTGTACAGAATAGAAAGCAGCTATTTAAATCCTCTCCAAATGGTTGTAATCAAGTATGTAGGTCAAATGTTCAAGTTGCCTTAAACAATATGGAAATTCTCCTATCATTTTTTTTATTATTTGATACAAATTGCATTTAATCTGACATGATAACTTTCCAAGTGGTGTGAGCAGTGGAACCAGAGGATGCAAAACTTCCAGGCCTCTTCAAGAGGAAGAAATTGGAAAGTAGAAGGAGCTGTGTAAAATGCTTCTGGTGGGGAGCAGGGTGTGACTTTAAAGCCTTTGCTTTTCATTCTTGTCCTTAAGCTGCCTGCTGTAAGGACAGCTACTGCCCATTATCTCCTGTGCCCTTGATTGAACCAGCAGCTGGATTAAGGGTGCCCTGACTGGCAGCTGTGTGGAGGCTCTGGGTTAAAGCTGGGCAGCAGTAGATGCTATGTTTGCCAATTACCTCTCTCTGCAAGGCTCCCACTCCAGAACTGTGAATCTCCTTCTGAGTTGCTGCAGTTTTGTGTTTGGTGAATTAAGGTAATCTGTGCTGATGGATCCTTGTGGCTGTGCAGCAACCTGCCTAACTCAGCAGGTACTTGGTGAGCCTTTCTAGGAAACGGGTGGGATGTCCAGGCTCTTCCCTTGGTGTTGGAAAAAGCACTCCTGATCCTCCTGTGTATACTTTACTCACCTTTTGCCATCTCTAAGGCCTTGTGCCTGCTCAGGCTGTTACCTCATCAGGGTATCTGCCTGCCACAGGTGCCCCCTGAGGAAGGTGTGCAGGTAGGGGACACAGGAGCAAACACTGATGGGGCTGGGAGGCCATCTGTCCCCTCTGTGCAGAGTGCCTAGGGAAGGAAACTGAGACAAAAATGAGTAAGTGCTTGTCTACTCTGAGCAGGCTATTTGCTATTAAATATTTACAGCTGTGCTGATTTGCCAGACACTTAATGGTTCAATACAGAGCTCTTGGACTGTCACTGGAGTCTCTGGATGAAGCTGCCACTTGGTCCAGCACTACTGCGTTGTACTCCTGGTGCTCCTGGATGGCTTTGGCAGTTCCCTCTCATTTCCAGAAACTTGGAGGATGCAGGAGAACATCTCCTGACAGGCTCCATCAGAAGCCCTGGTGCCATTTGGGGCAGTTGATCCCATGGCAGCCCAAGGAGCCAGACATCATTTAGGCACTGGTGGCTGTTCTGCTGCTGTGGGCAGAGCAGAAAGGGATATTTGCTGTGGAGCTGTCACGAACTGGGAGCAAGGCTGTTGGGGGCTAATGACTGGGGTTAAGAATAATATGTATTTTGCCAAAATTTATGGCTCAAAACAGTGTTAGCTGGAAAAATACCAGTTGGAGTAGTCTGTGTTGTTGGGTAATATTGTGGTAATCTATGAGAAGTACTAAATAAAGGTGTACAACTTTAAAAAGGGCTGGTACAGCAGTCGGAACAAGGGACCAGGTGAACAGGAGTTGCTGAAAACTCTGCAAGGCCCATCAGCAGTGAAATACAACCTCCCTTGGAGTAGCTGTTGGATGTTCTGGTGTCCAGTTTCAGCAAACAAGCTGAGTCCTGGAAAAATTGGGAATTTAATTTTGTTGTCTGTTAAACATGATGGCAAGCTACCTAATGGAGAGAAGGCCTTGCCGAGCTCCCCTCTTCTGGTAGCTGGGAGTGATGCTCAGCATAACTTGGGTCAGGGAAGCAGGTTGTCATTATCATGAAAATTTCTTTCAGCTCTTGAAAAATCAGTATAATTGCTCTAAATACAAGCCATTCTGGAAATATTCTTTGTCTTCTAACAAAAGTAGAAAATGGTATTTGTTACAAGTTAATGCATGTAGTGTAAATATTTCCTGGCACTCAGTCCCAGCTAAAACAGAAAATCTGTTAATAAATGAAACTAGACAAACCAAAGTCATAAATGCCTCCAACAACAGTGTGGTTAGTTGGTAGTTGGAATGGGCCCTTGGAAAGAGTCCAGATAATTGTGAAAATGTATAGGAGGTGATAATCTTTTGAAGTGATGTCAGCTAAAGAGAGAGAGCTGTTCATGTGGAGCTCTCAGATATGGTATCTGGACATGCTTCATGCTTATAGTTCACCTTGCCTGCCGTCTCTACAATTTCTATTTACATTATTTAAAATAAGATATGCATAAGCTAGATAAAGAATAATGGATTAGAAAATAAGCCCTCTGACTTACAGGATGATCTGCAAAGCATAAAATGCAATATCAAACAGTAGATATTTCCTTGTGCTCTAGTTTATGTTAGGTCCTGCTTTTAGAGAAAGAAAGTAGAATTTACTTTGTGTCTCTTTTATAGAGTGTGCCATAATAACTGGCACACAGATCTAGATGTGATCAGTGTATTAACTTGCTACTTTTATAAAAAAATATGCTCTAAGGGTCAAATACCTTGATTATTTTATTTTGTTTCCAGTAGAGATCTTACTGGGGAGGTTGAGACCGCTCAGCCTTTCCTTCCTATGGGTGGGAGTGGCAGAGCTGGGGCTGCTGGAGAGGTGCACAGGAGCAGGGAGAGGTGCAGGACCTCCTGCTGCAGCCTGGCACCACTGGGCCCATTGATGCCAACACCTCAGGTGACACCAGTCATGCACCAGGGACACCAGGCTCCTCTCTCATGTAGCGCCGTGCTTTTTCTCCAGACGATGATTTCTGATAATGCTGTGGAAAAGAATCACTGTGAAAGCCTCAGAATTGTGCCAGACAGGACTGTACTTGTGTGGCTTCTTCTGCCTCTGAAATAATGTCCTCTGTCTGCTTTGATCTTCCTGATGCAGCCAAACCAAACACTGAAGGAAGGGTTGTGCTAATGGATCTGCTTTTTTTTCCCCCCTTTCATTGCATGACAGCAGCATTTTTTAGTTCCTGATGGCCACAATGTTTTGCTGCTAGAAACCACTAGAAATCAGTCTTTTATAGAAATATTTAGGTTCTGCATCATTAACAGAAGTGAAAAAGGGGTGAGTGTTAGTTAAGATAGGGTTTATAAACAAGCTAATTCCCATCAGGTTTATTTTTCTTTTCTAAAACATAGATGTAGAGACTTTCTGAAGAACCATAGACCATACTAACATCTGCAAGTGTTGTCAACTGTGAGTTTTCCAAACTGGAAAAAAAAGTGCCACAGACCTAAACACATGCTGAGTTTTTAATGGTGCTGTTTCAATTATTTGGTGTGTTCCTGGTACACAAGCAGGGAAATGTGTTTGTAGAAATATGTTTGAATTTGTCTGGTTTACCTGCAGTGAAAACTCACTTTGTGCAAAGCATTTTATAATCACACACAGATACTCCAGATTACTAGTGGAACATAACACATGACACTTAGTTTTGCTCTCTACGGCCATGGGTCGATCTGTGGAGGAAGTTTTCCTTTCTGTGTTGTCTTTTAGATAGTTGGCAGAAAATTAAAATAATGCCAAAGGAGAGAGAAGTGAAAAACAGGAAGTCAGGGGGGAGAAAGCAATTTTGTGAGAGGCTTATTTCTGTATGGGCATTTCTCTTACCTTTTATCATCCTGATTTGTGATCTTCTTCACATTCCTTTCCTTTTAGGATACTTGATGGTGTAGGGCAGGAAGAGTATGGCTTTGCTTCCTGTGCTTTGTGCTTGGAAGGCCACTATAGGAATTCACTTCATTAGTATTCAAAGAACTAAAACAACATACATTCAGTTCTCTTAGTTTGAACCTGAAAAAAAAACAAACCCCAAAATAAGAAGCCAAAACACTAAAATAACATAACATAAAATAAAAGATAGACCTGTGAAGGTGCTTGACATGACTGGAGAAGATTGCCTGTCCGTGCTCTCTTGCTTTGAAGCATTTATTTATGTCAGAGATGGAAATGTCTGAAAAGTTCTAAGATAAGCATTCAAGAAAAAAATAATGATGACATTGTGGGGACAAATTAATATAAAAGGGGCTGGATATGATGATATTGATGGCACAAATTGTTTGAAAGGATGTTCGTAGTGAGGTAGGGGTTGGCCTCTTCTCCTAGGTGAAAAGTGACAACAAGAGAGGAAAAATTGCATCAGGGAAGGTTTAAGTTGGATATCAGGAAAAATTTCTTCACTAAACAGTCATCAAGCATTGAAACAGGCTGTCCAGGAAAGTAGCCGTGTCACCATCCCTGGAAGCATTCAAAAAATATGTAGACGTGTCATTTTCACGGTCTAGCAGTGAACATGGCAATGCTGGGCTAAAAGTTGGACTTGATGATCTTAGAGGCCTTTTCCGACCTCATTGATTCTATGATTTGGTTCTATGAAATTCTGAATACTACAGTTTTGATTGCTGCTTCCTCCTCAAACTTAATTTCTGACAGTAAGATCTCATAGACATGATATTCCTGTGAAAAATCAGAAGTAAAACAACTGATGGAGCCAAACTCACAGACAAGTTTGATTCTTACCCCTCAACAAACATGAAAGACATTGGCATTTTTCTACCTTTTTAATGAAAATCTTGTGAAAGTACCTTTTCACTGCTGTCAGCCCAGTCATGTATCCCAGAGTCTTCAACGAGGTTTTGCTGTCTTCACCAACACCCAGGAGTCTGCAGCGCTGACTCGTGAGCTTGAGCTGTGCCCAGCCTTGCTAGCCATGCCACTGAGAATGGCAGGTTGTCTTTGTTACAGAGGACACCTTCCTTAGGCTCCACACTCACATGCCCTTCCTGTTCTGCAGAAGACCTCATTATCCAAGTGAGGAATGGAACTGCTTTGTAATGAAAGTCACGGCATGACATGATTATTTACTAGCAGACTGAAATGAAGAAATTTCATTATTAAAAATTCATAGCTGTTTCACTTATGACAGTTTTTGAGAGAGGAGTCAGTGAATAATTTATTTGCCATAAGCATTCAGCTTATCCTTATCTGATGATTTTGTGCAATGTTTGTTCTTGAAAATTTGTGAAAAAACCCCAGCAAAAAACAACAACAACAGAAAAAAACCCTCACCCCCCAAAAATTACTCTCCTAATCAGAATAAGACTGCTCACTCACTTTCTCCTATTGATAAAGCATACATTTGTAAGAGTTTTCACTACTGGAACATATATAGTTCTTGCCAGTGTAGTTTGTACTAGCAAAAATAGTTGTGTGTCTGCATTTGGAGGTTTTGCTCCCATAAGAGCCCAAGTAAAATCTTTTAAAGTGTGGATTAAGTGAAGAGTTTTATTTTGGGAACAGGTCTTTCTTGACCACTGTGGTATTATGGAACTATCATAAAGATATACTGTCAGGGTTTGTTTGGTTTTCTTTTTTCAAGGCATTTTCCACTCCAGTTGGGTTTCTAAAATTCCAGTCTAAATTTCTAGTCTCTACAAGTATCAGGTGAGGACCTCTCTGAAGAGAAATGTATGCACTGAAATGCTTATTGTGCCTTCCCCAGACCAAGGCTTACATCATAATGCCAAGCAATGACTATTCTGTTTTGAAAAGCACAGTTTATCATTGCCAAGTGCAAACCAATGAGTCACAAGCTAGTTTTAAGTTCAGCAAAGATCAGGTGCCAGATGCTCCATCTATGCAGAAGCATGCATCAATTTTATGTGAGATGTTACTTTCTGAGATCCCAGAGTGACTGCAAAGAGCTCTGTCATCCTTTCTTCCTTTGGCTAAAATGGGACAGGCAGGATATTCTATTAATATGAAACTACTGTGGCATTATCAGAGATACATGCTGAAATCTTTCAGTAGGTATCTAGAAGAACTATTTTGTATAAATTACCTGTGTTGCTTTCTATTAATTGTCTTTTGATCAAGAATCTGCCATGTGTGCAAGAAGTGTATTTGTCTTGCTCTGCAGGACAATGGACCCATGTCAGTGAGCGACTCTGGCAGCTCTCAGGGGGGAGACAAGCACAGAGATTGCTCTCTAAGCTTGTGAAGCTCCCCTAATGAAAGGGCCTGTATTGTTGCATAATTTCCTACTAAATATAAACAAGGGGTAGTGTATACATAATTAATCTCATCAGTACTCCTTATTATTTTCATAATAGAAAGATGAATTACAATTACCCTTCCCATCAAGGTGGGTTCATAATTTGTACGTGCACTAGCAGATACAAGATTTAAACAAAAAAAAAAGAAAAGAAAAAGAACCTTGTGTCTGTAAAGTACAACGCCTATGTTACAGTGATTTCTGGATGCACGTGAAATCTCATAATATGAAATTTTCAAAGAAACAGCCATCTGATTTCATATCATTTGGAAACAAGGAACAAAATTTACTTTGGTGTAACTTTAGGGCATAGGAGCAGGAAAGGACACAGAGAAGACATCTAATCCATTCCCTGCTCTCACCAGGAGCCTTCATCATACTGGACAGACATTTGTCTACCTTCTCAGCGTGACCTGAGAAGCTGCCACTGCTTCACTGCACTTTCAACCTACACTTCACTTTTAGAGATTTCTTTTCCGATTTAATCTTGCTTCAGTTTAAAATCACGAGCACCAGTTCAGATTGGTGCAGGCATGAGGGGTCCCTATTTTACTGTGTTTGCAGTTACCTTTTACATGATTGAAAACTTAATGTCTCCCTTCAGTTTTTTTGTTTATGGTCCCAATTCCAACATCTTTCTTTTAGATAGGGTGCTCTAAACCTTCACCTTTCAGATTACTGCAGCTAAAACAATGGGAGATCTTCCCACTGCGCCTATGGTTGCTCCTATTGCCGTGCAGAGTTCCTTTCAGGTCATGAGCTCTCTGCTTTGATGCACAAGGTGTTGATGCCCAGAGGACCTGACAGCTGCTCCACAACCAGCAGCACCAACATCAGCAACACGGTGGATGCTGAGATGTGTGCAGCACAGCCTGACAGGATCAGAGGCAGCTTCTAGGCAATGGAGACTTAATTTCAGTATATTTGTTTGAGAAACATTCTTCTTTTTTTTTTTTTTTGGTGGGCCTTCTCTTTGGGGTGGAGATTTAAGAGTAGAAATCCCAGTTATATTGGAACCTACTAGGGACAATTAACACACAAGACTAGATAAATCTGTGTTGCAATGCGATAAGGGATACCAATTCCAGACGGAATAAAAAGCAGTTTACTGGACTGAAGAATTTAAGTCATGGCAGGGTTTCTGTTAATATGGATTGAGCAAGTGTCTGGTTTTAATTGTCTTTAGCAATTTCTCTAAAGCAAAATTTGAGATTTGTCCAATAAATACTGCATGAAACACAATCGCTCTATATATTTATGCAGAGAATAGCAATTCTCAACTAGTTATAGAAGTATATCAGTCTCGGTCACAAGAAATACCAGTCAAAATTTTTCTTAGCTGTAACTAATGTAACTAGAGAACAGTTTGGAATGATGAGCCCAGAGGCTCTACCCAAGTTAAGAGTAAAAAAGAGATTGTGTTGAAGAACAGCATAACTCATTTCAGAACACAGTAAGTATTTTATGATTTTTAAGGCAATATATTCAACTTGATATGACAATGTGTGCATTTTTAAGCATATCCATACAATTCCCCAGAAGTTAGTGGAATATACAGACACCAGGGGCAGAAGTGGTTTATCTTTGAACCTCAAACGTTTGCACCTTTCCAATTAGAAAACTGTCTGGAGTACTTGTATTTTTCCAGCTTTCCTTAGAAACAACTGCATGTACCAAATATTAAGGAAGTAAAGAAAATGTGAGGAGGCATTAGAATATGGCACTTTTAAATACATCAGCAAATACCGGGAACTGTTCCCAGATATGGTCTGAAAAGAAAAATGGTTGATTGAATTTGGAGTTTTCCAAAACATCTGCTGCTTCAGTTTGGAACATTAGAAAAAGAATTAACTCAAATTTGTAGCTCAAGAAAATAACCCTTTTTTCCTAAATAAAAAGGCATATTTTTTTCCTCATTGTAAGAGAAATGTTTGAGTGGAACATTAGTTTTGATATGGACTATTTGGTTACTGTTATTGTGTCACTGTTGACATAACACATAATTCAACCACCTTGCAGCTCTAAAGTGGCCTTTCTTCTGCTGTACACTGAGGATTTTTTCTTCTGTTATTGTGTTGTTGTTTTTGTTGGCGTTTTTTTTAAGGAACGTGGGTATAGCAGGACTGGCTGTTACTGACACCTCCTGACAGCTGTTGAAATCACCAAGTGCAAGCCTTTGGGTTTGTAAGTTACACCAAGACTGCACCAGCTGCTACAACAGATTCTTCCTTGCAGGTGTCAGCTATTCCATGACACTGCATTTGTCTCTGGCTTGCCAACATAACTTTTGAGGCTGTCAGGACCTGTAGCAACCACCTTCTGTAACAAGAGCATCTATCAACTTAGTGAAAATGCTATCCTGTGAGAAAGAATTAAAGATGACATACATCATTTTCTGCAAGCATATGCAAACCCTCTGAACCACTGCCACCAACACACTTGAACCAGCCTCACCCTGCCCTAGGGATGAAGGGGAAGGGATTATAATGCTGTTTTGAAATACAGACCAGGGCTTTTTTGGTGCACTTGATTTTATTAATTTTTCCTCAACTCCTTTACACACTGCACCAAGTAAGTCACATGGTTTATTTTTTTAGTCTTGGAAAAGAAGTCAGCTGAGTAGTCTGGAATGTTGGGACCTGGCAGACCTTGGCAAGCAGCTTGTAGCAATAGAGTGAGTGTGCTCTTGCATGGAGGCTTCCTCACCCAGAACAATCAGTTCTTCCCTGGTTGCTGCTTGTCCTCATTGTCCAATTGTGAGAAAAGACAGCCTTTATTCACAGTGCGCAGTTGAACCTTTGGGGACAGTTACTGGAAGTTTTGTAGAGGTTATATATTTATTTGCTTTCCTGAGAGCTGTTGTGATCATTCCAGAGCACTGCAGAATGATATGATGTAAACACACACCTACTGAGCGACTCAGCTTGTCAAAAACTCACTTAAATATAAATGCATAAAATAGAAAAAAAAAAAACCAAAAAACAACCCAGACTGGAATATGTATGTGCTAAAAGCCCTTTTTGTGATTGCTGAGTCTATAGCATTATTGACATTTCATTGTAGCTGAGGGATTACAGAGGAAGAGCTTCCCAGCTTTCCTTAAGTTTAATCCTTGCACGACATGTTTGTTAACTAGAATCCCCACGTTACCAGTCTGGATTGGATTGGTGCTACACCGTGTGCACACATGCCACAAATGGAAGGTAGAGAATCCTAGGATGAGGTGAAGAGACGCAGTCCCTGTTACTTCAAGTTTCTTCCTTCATAAATTCATTGGTTTTGTGCCTCCTTTGGAATCTTTTCACAAATCTTAAAGGCCGTAGCAGTCCCACCTTTGCGCTGCATGCTTCAGCTAAGGTGCTTCTTCTGTGGGAAGTTCACTTGGTGCTGCTGCTCTGCAGCGTGCTCTCTTCGTAGGGAGGCACTGGGTCTGGAGAGGGCTCAGCGTGAGCCTCTTCCAGGGGAGTCTTCATGGTGGCCTCCTCATACGATGGGGGCAAGCACACTGAGAGGAAGGTGGCGTCGGGGACCAGCGTGGAGTAGTGGAAGCTCTGCTCGCTGCTCCAGGGCAGGGCGGAGAGGAAATGGGGCACCTCGTGCTCGGGCAGGGCCTCGGGAAGGTCGATGCTGAAGATCTGCCCCTGCTGAGCGGGGCGCTGGCAGCGGCGGTACAGGAAGAGCAGCAGGAATGCCAGGAAGAGCATCATGGTGGCAGGCAATATGATACACAGAAATGGCTCTATGTCGTCTTTGGTCGAGCTTGTCTGCTGTCTGCTCTGTAAACAAAGCAAATGGAAAGGCTGTTGGATTCCTGGAGATCTCTTAATCAGAGAGAAAAACCACATTCCTCATCTCTGCCTTGTGACATGTGAGCTGCTTTTCCAAATTTCTTTCTCTCTGCACCAGTATCAATCAAGCAGTGTGTTTTGCAGACTCATTAATTCTATTTACTGGCCAATTAACGCAAATTACGACCAGAGACAAAAAACCCCAGAGAAGTTACAAAGAGTGTTGGATTTTTAGAAAACCCTGTCTCCAATGGGGAAAACCCCCAATAGCCTGGAAGTATATGCAATTTTGTATGACATTTTATTACTCTTGGATTATAGCGGGACCAGTCAACTTTGCGGGAGACTAGTCGAGCTTTTAAAATTTGGGAGAACATTGAATTGTAGATGAATAAGGCTGGTGATCCACCATCTGGTGTTGCTTCTTTGTGTTTGGAAACTGTTTAAAGAACAAATATTACAGCAACTAGCCCTTTCAAACAGGGGCCATTGCCTACAATACCCACTCTTTAGGTTCTTCTAACCTCGCAGGCCAGTTCCAAATAAAACACAGTTTTTGTTGGACAGGACAGCTTGGACTGGACCTCTTGAGCTTGTTCTGCCAGTGATCCAAGAATCAATTTTTTCCTGTTTAGAACTACAGAAAAAAAAACTTCTGGTGTAAGAGAAGTAACAGTTGTGACTGCTGTGTTGGCTTTGTTTTCTGCAAGTGTAGCACAGAAGACGTCTGTCCCGCAGCTTTTGAATTGTGATGTAATGTTAACTGGAGTCATAAGCTATGAGAAAAACCAACAAAGCCTGTGTTGTATTAGCTTTAGTTTCAAAATTTAGTATATCTTGTTTCCAGTCTGACTTCATCTTCTGATAATTGGGTCTCATTCAGAGTCTAGTCTAGGGCAGAAGGAAAACCCAAACCCTACAATGTTGTTTATCAAGTAATTCCCTTTGTAAGCTCTTGACTAATACTGTGAGGTGCGTTTTCCACATTGCATGGTAAGACTAAACAGGTCAATGGATCAGATTTCCTTTATTTTGAGTGAGGGTGCCATTCAGGCTAGGAGAACTTCAGTGATTCTTTCCCCAGAGAGTTTGGAGGCAGGAAAGCAAACTGGCCTGTTTGCAGCAATGGTTTTGTGAAAAGGTCAGTAACTCCAGCATCTTCTTTTTAGTCTACAAAAAATTTCTGTTCTTATTCTTCCAGGAATCCCAGTCATTCTTCTAGCTACAAAATCACACTGTAATCTACATTCAACTGGTTATCTACCAGTCATTTGTAACCTCTTTGCTTTGTTGTCATATTATGAAATTATTATTATGTGGTCATGCCTGAGAAAAATAAAGTAAGTAGGCATTGACTCCTAACAAATAATGTAGGGGAGGTTACTGCTTTTCTATTTTTTTCCCTAAGGTATTGTGGGTCGGAAGCTAATTGCATTAAAGTAATTTGAAAATACACTGAAACCTTAGCAGATTAGCTATTAAGCTATTTTTTTCCCAATGGTCTTTTACCCCAAAAAATACATATTAAAGAACTATTTTATATTTATTGATACTTTTTATTAAAGATTTTCTGGCTGTATAAGCTGTTTTCTTACCTGACCATTCAATGAGTGACAGGAAAGAGCAGAATTGGAAGAAACTGTTTCAGCTGTTCTTGCAATGCAGACATTAAATAATTTCTTAAAAATGAGGGGATTTTTTAGAAGTTTGTAATGCTTTTTTTTTTTGTGTGGCTTATGAGATACATGAAACATTTCAAGAGAAAATGAGAAAAAAGCATTCAGCAATATTATGTTAGTGCTCTGTGTATGAGGAGACTCACTGATATTGATGTGTTACCAATACTCTTAGAGTAAATATTGAGCAGAGCTGAGCTTATAATGGACAGCAGTATTCCTGCTCAATGAAGAGCTTATTTTTAAAATCCAAGTCTAAATTTTGGGTTTAATTTGTAGGGAGCAGGCTTTCATCCAGGTTAAGCCTTGGCCTTGGGATCTGAGTTGTACAGTATTCTGGTGGTTTGTGAGGACAGAGAGTGAGATTGCCAGTGTTTCCTGCATGAGATTAGTAAAAGGTATATAAAGCCCCAATAATCATTTAAACTCAGTGCAGCTTCCCTATAAATTTCACTGCAGTGATATTTGCATGTTAAATGATGGCCAGGGACTCAGTGTATCCTTCCTGTGCTGGTGGAAGCACAGGCGAGTCAGGGCTGTAAGACAAGGCCTGGCACAAATACTGGACTTCAGAAAGGAAGGAAAGGTTAAGCTTGATGGAAGGAATTAACAACTGGCCTTGGGTCTCAGGGAAATGCACTTTGCTCCAAAGCCTAGTAAGCCTACAAAGCTCCAGAACCCAGAGGTCTTGGGCCTTGCAATGAAGTGCCTATTAAGAGAAATGTGCAAAATATATTATTGTTGGAGGGCACAGTTTGCATCTAATGGTAAAAAAATGGAAGGAATGCAACTATTTGTAGTATGAGCTGGCTCAGATGGCAACAGTCTGTGAGGCAGCCACAAAAGGACACCTTAGGGTATCAGTGGGTTACTGGCCTGAAAACTCTTGTTTAAAAGCTCTCCAAGAGTAACCTATAGCGCTACTTCTAAAGTTGCAAAATCAAGCTCTCAAGCCTGAATAAATGCCAGCATTTGTGAAGTCTGTGAAATCCTTAATTTGCTCTGCAACACATATAATTTTTAATTACATTATTGTGCACAAAGTGCCTCCTCAGGGTTTTGATAGATTGCTTAGGGAAGGAGGTGAGCCCCACAATTCCTTGGGGTACTGTGTTGCAGGGTGTGTAGAGTATGCAGTGACTGAGTCAGAAGACTGTGGGAAGAGAGAGGACAGCCTGATTGTGGGGTAAAGCAAATGTTCTCCTGGGGAGCTGTACTCCTGTCTCTGCTACCAAATGCTCTGGGGAAGGGGCAAGACAGATCAGTGGAGGTGTTTCTTGGTTATGCCTCATTTTGAGTGCCTGGGTTGAGATCCTTGGGAATGCTCTGCAGAAATTCTGCACCTGTATTGCTGTCTCTGAAGGTGGAAAGGCAGTGCCCTGAACCTGCAAGTACTTTATTGCACTGTGGAATCTGGTCAAAAAATTGCAGCGGTTATTACAAAGCAGCCCATATTCTCTTGTACTAAGTGAAGTGGTCTGGTGGTTGGACTAGATTCTCATTGCAGACCCCTTCCTACTGAACTAGTCCTATTTTATCCTATTCTATTTCAAAATAACCACAGTAACCAGTGCCTGGTGGCTACATATTCAGTAATGTGTGCAAAAGAAGACATAATAAATTTGTTTAGTTCTTTTGTTTCGCAACTACTGTATAGTTGTTGAAGACCAGTGAGTGAGTTTTACTATGATCTGCAAATTAGTGGCATGTAAAACAGATAAGATTAAGAATTAGGCAATATTATAGAATTATAAAATATGCTGAGTTGGAGGGACTCATCAGGATCATTGAGCTCAACTCCTGGCTCTGTGCAGGATACCCCAAGACCCACGCTGTGTGCCTTTGAGCATTGTCCAAATGATTTTTTAACTCTGTCAGGCTTGGTGCTGTGACCGCTGCCCTGCAGAGCCTGTTCCAGTGCCCAACCACCCTCTGAGTGAAAAATGTTTTCCTCATATCTAACACAAACCTCCCCTGACTCAGCTTCATGCTTTTTCTGCATGCTAACAGGTGATAAGAAAGACTGATTTTCCTCAGTCTGTGTTTCAGAGTACTATCTGGGTGAAGTAATTTGTAGGCTACTTAGTGTATTATTTGAGCTGAAATAGTTTTTTAGAACTACTGCCCCACAGATACCCTGGACCTGAACAGGGAGTTATTTATCCATTTTGATGCTGCCTGCTGCCAAATATTACATGGACTCATTTCACTTTGAGATGTAGTTCCAAAAGGACAATGATGGACTTCTTGAATGTATATCAGCATAAATATATCAAATGTATTAGGAGACAAATGATAAATATTAGTCCCTCTTTTTCTATTGTGGTTTTGTTTCCATTTCTGCAATGACTGCCTAAAGGGCTACTGAAGAATGTTGCAAAGATCTTAACATAAAGAGTTGGAAAATCTAATAGGCATTTAAAGAATTACACTAAAAAGGGGGATAATTTAATACAATGAATCAAAGGTCACTTAAAAAATTTTATGAAATTCTAAACTAAAACTTGTTCTAAACTGACCTAAAATAACTTCTGCAGCTGAAGCTCTAAAACTAGAAAAGTAACTACTGTGTATAGGTACCAGGAATAGCTGCCAGAACTGGAAAATAAAATTTTCTAGAAATCAAATTCAATCTTCATTAATTGAAAGTAACACAACTGCAGAACATATTTAAGGTAAAATCCTCTACTGTTTTATATCTGAAAGTTTCCACACCAGGCATAGGAAGTGACTGATGGCATTATTAATTGACTGGTTTTGTTTGATGCTGCTTCATTGGAGATCAGTGTGCTCTGCCTGTGTCACCACAAGCATCTATTGTCAGGTTTGTAAGTGACAAAAATAAGGATCTGACTTCCTGCATATAAATATTTTTAAAATATTATTTTTTTTTTAAATAGAGAAAGGCAGAAAAGAGCATGGAAGTAAAAGGGGTCATATTTCTAAAAAGTGTTGTTTTCCCAAAACTGATTCTAAGTAGGAAATAGTTTGGACATTGTTTATTCTCCTCCTTCATTTATATATTTGTAGGGACTGAAGCAGAGGGTCAGTTTCCCCCAGCCACTGAGCACACACTGGAAGGACAAAAGCCTTTCATTAGTAATCTGTCTGCCAATGTTTTTTTAACATGCTGAGCATGTACAGTTGCCAGCTTACAGATTATGTGACCCATATCTGTTGAGATGAGCTTTCACTCGTGCCTGTTGGAAAAGGAATGAAAGGCAGAGTGTGGCTGAGTTGTGTGGTATATCCAAGATGAGTAAAGGAATGGGCTTGGAGCTGAGCTGTGTGTCCAGACAAAAAGGGGGATAGTAACTGCCTTGGGAGGGAATCACCTCATAGGGCAAAACATGAGGTTAAGGGAAGCTTTTGTGTGAGGATGGAAAAATGAAAGTTTATTTTGCTTACTGCAATTCCCATTGAAGTGATTGAGTTGTGGTAAGATTTATTATGTTCTTAATGATTTGCTAGCATACTTAGAACTCCATTAAAATTATTTTTGCTAATACAGCCTCTATTTATACTAATATCTTTTGAAGTTGAATCAGGAAACCGATACTTCTGAAATGTTTTAAGTGGATTTGGAACAAAGTCTGCTTTGAAGTCACTAGGGTGTGGTCCCCCCATAGGTTCTTTTCCAAGCTCTATCGTGAGCCTTGAAGCTGATTCATTATTGCTTGTAAAAAGCAAAAAACATGTAACTCTGGCAAATAGTGAAACATTTTTATGTGGTTTTGTATCCACTAGTAATGACACGTAATTTAGAAGTGAGCCTGGATTTACACAGAATTTTCAAATGCTTGTTGGAATGTGACTCTAGTGATGCTGTTTGTTTCTCACTGTCAGATAAAAGCAGTCTTGAGGCGTGAGGACATTGCCTTTGCTGTTCTAACTCTGGAAATGTTACCAGCGAGGCAGACTTTCTTAAAATCGTGGCGACATTTAAATACTACTTTTTGTCCTGCTTTGACACTCACACGCACTCCTACCCCCATTTGTTTTGCAACAGTACACTTTGTATATATCAGCTGAGTAATGTAGCCAGCTCATTTGCTAATGCAACACGCTCCGGACATTTACTGAGGAACTACCTGCGCCTTAAATTATTATTTTTGATCAGAGAAACCCTTTTGCTGTATCCCAGACAAAGCCAGAAAGCAGGCTGTGTTTTCATCTCTGGGGGCTGCTTCCCTCCCCCCGTGGGCTGCATGTGATCCTCTCCGGCAGAAGTAATCAGCGCCCAGCTTAGGGAACAGGAGTTCATCGCTGCCCGCGCGGGACTCACAACATCTGCAGAGAGGCTTCCCGGGACCAGATGCAGAGCGTAAACATGCCTTTAACAGGAAGGAAATCAAGGACGCCTTATGCTTAAAAGGAGTAATTAAATTAAACTTCCTTACCTGCCACCCCAGCAAAATTTTTCCGTCTAATGTTTTTCTCCTCCGCAAATGTCTTTAAAAAGGCTTAACAGCAGTAAAGAAATGCTCAGACTCTCTGTAATCGATCAGTACTGCTTTGGTACGTCCCAAAGCCCAGGGATTTACTCTGCACTGCACACTGAGGCGTTACACAGACATACACACACATGCAAAGTCAAGGGACATGCCACAGAGATGAGCAGGGGGGTACAGACCTGGAGCTCTGTTTCCAGAAGGGGCCCACCTGGTTCACTGTTTAGCCAGTCATAGTTCCCCCTGTCAGCATGTCCAAAATGTTTCAAGCTGCTGCCCAAGAGCCACCTCATGCTTTCATTGACCTGGTCTTCTGTCTTCGTGCCTCCACCTTGCCTCGCTGCTGGCAGCTGTGTCTCCGCCTCCCAGCCGGGCCCCTGCCGGGCTGCTGGCAGCTAATGATCCCTCTCCAACAGCATCCCCTTTCCAGCAGGAAAGAAAAAGAAATGAAGTTAGACACCCCCTCGTCGTCAGGAAGCCAAGCAAATAGATCTCAGAGCCTCTCTCCACTTCCAACTCAATCTCTCTGGATTTGCTTCTGTGGCCTACATTACCAGCAAAGCTGGCATCAGGTATCTGGGAGCTGGGGCTGACAGCGCTCTGATTGGAGCACTCCCTGCATTAGGATTATTAAAAGGGGAATTTGCATGTGAATCTAAGCCCACATGGTCATCACTCCATGTGGATAAATAACGCTCCATATTTAGTTATCTAATAAACACTATTTCCAACAAAATAAATGAAATAAGCCCCATGCTTCTATGCTGAGAGTGAAAGGGTACCTGAGGTGCCCCCCTCAGTTACACTAGGTGGAAGCACAATCCAGGCAGGTTTTTGTTCCCTGTTGCTGAAACATACAGAAAAGAAAGTGTTTTCTGAGTAGAGAGGCAAGGACATGAGGCTAAATGCTGTACTGAATTATTTAGCAGTGTTAGGATGTAGATGTTAATGATAAATCCAGAGAGAGAAAGCTGCCAGGAAAGCTTTGGTCACTGTGGGAGTGTACGATTGCTTCTGGTAAGAACGAGTTGTCAGTTCAGTTAAATCAGGTTAACAGCTTTCTAGGCTACTCGTTAAATGGCAGTTGTTTCCAGTGAGAAGGCTCTGTTTATCCCCCAAAAGAAACATGGACTTATTTCACTGATGTGTGGTAACTTCTGAAGAGAGGACTCCTTAACCTGAGTTAAGCCTTGATTCAACTTGTACTGCAAAGCTGCCGGTGTCTTTTGCTGCCTTGCTGTGGGCAGAGGGAAAGGTTATTGCTAAATGTCCCTTTCAACTCTGCAACTGTCCAAAGGTGATGCACTTTTTATTATTTCTCAAGGCTTATCTTTTCGACCAAAAGTTGTGTTTAGGACCAGTGACAGAAATTGGGGTTAGACTCTTAACCTCTTATTTCTTGCTTGGACTTTTTTTCATCAGCTCTTCTTTTAGCTCATGACTCCCAGAAAAGTTCAGGTGTAGCTGGCAGTGTCAGGCTCTACTCCTGCAGCTCCAGCAGTGGCAGCCAGTGGTGACAGCACTCACCATCTCTAGCAGGAGGACCCTGCAAGAACCTGCTCCATGACTGGCTGTGATCCCTGTGTCTGCAGCTTGCAGGAAGGATTCACCCTACAGGTGAACCATGGCTGTGGGGAAGAGAGGTGGTAGTTTGGTAAATCTATCCTGCTTTGTTACTGAGTTTGCCAGGTGAGCAGTGGACAGGGAACAACAATATTGCATGAAGGACGGGTCTTGCTGCTGAAGCAGCCACATCATTGCTGGAAACTGAGCTCTTGCTTCTGTTGAGGTGCCTCTGTGTGCAGCTAGAAATCTCACCTCAGCAAAGCCTTTGCATGCTCTGGAAAACTCCTCCATCGTTCAGTGCCTCACTCGTTGGAAAGCACTTTCAGAGGTGGTGAGCGTGTCCAACCACCAGGACCAGGGCAGTTACACTGTGACTTCCAATGTCCACTGAGAAGCCAGGTCCTAAACATGGATCAACAGGTCACAGGTCAAAATAGTAAAATATTTCTCTTGATATCTCAACAGCTTGTAAAAAAAGCAAGAATAATGGCCATCTTTCCCAAACCACTGTTAATAAAATTAATTCCTTAAGGAGCCTTGAGACTGTGTAGCTTAAATCTATAATCTCACATGCAAGCAGGAAACATTCATATACCATCTTAATTAGGGTCTTAGTGCAGCCCCTAAGATTATTAATGCTATTTTTAAAAGCTTGCTATAAATTTGCCTTGGGACTGTGCATGAATAATGAGGAGAAGTAAAAAAATATGTCCCCTTACAGTATAAACACCTGTTTGGCATCCTTAGATTCTAGTTGATGAATTTTAGCCAAGAAAAATAAGGTGTGTACTTTTATGACTCACTGACCTGATTTGTCAAGTGCTGCTTTGAATACTTGACCTCTGGAAAATGTATAAGAATGATTTAACTTTGTAGAGCTGAGGCTGAGTGGGAATTTGGGAAAATGCAGTGCCTTTTGTCAGGCAGGTAATTAGAATATAAAGTAATGATTGTCCCTCTGGCTTTTTATCTCATCAGTGGAGCCAGCAGCAAGATTAGTGAGTGTGATTGGGATACTCTCTCTCTGCTGCCAGGGGTCAGGCGTCCATTTGCTGCCCTGCCTTTGTAGAGCAGATCTGCTCTTGTGCAGAACTGAAGCAGAGCCATTCAAGACTGGGTTTGTGCTGGCAAAACTGTTGCAGATTTCTGCCAGCCCTGTGGGGCTCACAGACACTGGTTTCTCCTTCTCACATGGAGTTCATATACCCTTGTATATGAATGTACCCTTGAGGCATGCTGCAGTGTGAAAGGGGCAAAGAGGCTCATCCTTAATTCCAAGCTCTTGGCCAGATGTCAGGCTCACCACTTTGAAGTGTGGGTTGGGTTCAGAGATCACCAGATCTTGACATGGACTAAATGTCCTACCCTCCTCCTCCACTGGCTTTGTTCTTTGAAATAGTTTGATCTGGATGTTGCCAGGTCAAACAATCTGGAGAAAATAGCTGGCATGGGATGCACCGCTGACTTTGATTAAGGTTTGGTAAAGGTTTGTGAAACAATGCCAAGGTGATGTTTTTAACTGCGGAGGCAGCGTTGGGATTATCACTTCCAGTGCCCCAGCAGAGAAGCAGGGAGAGACTTTCTGAGGAATCCACTGCAGAAAATAGGCACCTCCACTGTCCTCAGTTCAAAGCTCAAACTGTCTGTGATAAATTATTCATCTCTCTGATTGCTGAGTTGTTGGAGGCTTGCAGTGTAATTCTAGGCTATATTGCCATCAATATTGGTAGGGAACACAATATCCACAGTGCCTTAGACAACCTTTCAAGTTTCTTGACACTTTCTTTCCCCAGTTTCTTTTACTGCCGCCCACAGGTGGTGGTGGAACTTCCCTGATTGAATGACCGTGATGCTGTGAGGGATGATATGAGGCTTAATCTGAATAATGCAAAACTAGAATTTTAGTGGGTGAGGTGTTCATTGTTAGCTGTCCTGTGCTGGCAGGTGTAGATTCACCAGAAGAAATGGTGAGACAGGATTGCTTTAGCCTATAACCAGCTGGCAGGTGCCTCTGTGTCCTTCAGGTGGGAGTGGTGTTACTTTCTGTCCATTCCCTTCTCACTTGAGTGATTAAGCAGTTCTGTTTTGTACTTTTTTTGATAAATTTTCATTATATTGAGATTTTAGCTTTACTTAGTTCTGTGAATGTGATAACACCTGAAAAGCTCTGTGGTCATGGCAGCAGAGTACTGGTGGCTGAGCAGTATCCATCTGATAGATAGCTCTTTCTAGAGCTATGGGGTTTTATTAGGTACTATTTTTTTTGTAATTTCTGTTGGTCTAGGTTTGATCCCCTTCATTAACATTTGGTCATGCTTACCTTGAATTCTTGTTTTCTCTTATTGAGGAGAAAAATCTGCCACTCTATTTAAGACTGCATATATGCCAGCACACACTGTATGATGCTTCATTCCTGTTTAGCCAAAATATAGAAACTCTTTGTTTTAGTGAGAAGGGAGCGGGGGCTGGTTTTGTGGTTGGGTTTTGGGTGATTTGGGCTTTTTTTAGCATTTCTGAAGGGCCAGCTGACTACATTATGCTTTTGGTTGCATTTGCTTTTAAAAGTGTTGCCATAAACTTAGTGAGAAATCAAGCATTTTGCTACTTTATTAGGATGATGTTCTAAAAAGAAACAATTTTGGGTGGTGTGGCTGCAGTCAGGTTGAGCTCCACACTCTCCCTTTTGTACACTTCCATTATTAATATTGTTCATTTTCTTATCTCATTGCTGTTTCTAGTAAGTATTTCTTATCTCAACCCGTGATCTTTGCCTTTTTTGGCTCAAATTCTCCTCTCAAATCCTCTGAGAGGGAAGAAGGGGAAAAGGGGGTGGATGAGCAAGTGGTATGTAGTTTGGATTTTCAGTGGGAAACACTAAACTGGGGAGTACCATTCCTAAACCATGACACCAATATGAGGAAATAAACTTCTAAGGAGAAATGTAAATGTGTGGTTAACCTTCAGGTGAGCTTTTAAAAGTAAGCTTTTAAGATTTCCCTCATTGTTTGTTAAAAGAAAAGTCACTATTTAAGGAGAAATTTACTATTTAAGGAAAAACTCTATTTAAGGAAGGGTTACTATTTGAGGAGGTGAAGGGGAGATGTGTACATCTTAGGGGTGATGATTATTGGTTTCTAATTTATTGATCAGGTTACACACTTTTATAATAGTGTTAATGAGCTTATGTATATTCTGTAGCTTAAACATTCTATTTGTTAAGCTAAACATTAACTTTTCTTCATTCTTTTAGTCTTGCATTCTATTTTCTCACGCTTTTCTGATTCTTTGTTATCACATTTAGAGATGTCTAAGGACACAGTATTTTCGCAGGTGCAAAGACTCAGATCAGAAGGCTAAACACAGTACTTTTCTAGCTTCTAATAATTAGCATTTCCACAATAGTTCATTGTGTTTGATGTTGCTTACCCTGGTTGTTGACCTTGTGTAGTGCTGGGCAGGCCTTAGGTACTGAACTCTCAACATATCTGCAGTCCTGTGTTCACTTTTTTGTTCAAACTGATGCAATTTTCTGCTAGAATATTTGAATCCCTGAATGAAATCTCATGAGACTGTATCCAAGTACGGCAGTCTCTGTGTCACTACTTGTTGCTAACACAAGAATGATCATATCTCTATATAGCCTGATTTGGTTGGTATCATCTGCTGCTAAAAATCTATTATCTCTAGATTCCAAAGGAATTGTTCTTTCTGACATTGTTGCTTAGAACCAGTGTCAGGAGAGCACTGTTGGAGAAGCAGTAGCTCTTCTAGCTTCTAAAACTGGCTCAGTTCTTCATCAGAGTGGAAAAAATGCAAATTAACCTCTAAGTCCTTTGTCACCCCTTTAAAGCCAGATGTGGCTCCAGAGCAGAACTGTAGTTATCAACAGACCCTCTTACACGTTATTGTCTCTGATTACAGGCTTAGAGAGGCCCCGATATTGCCCATCATTAACAAGGAATCTGTACACTTCATTTGCCACTATTAAAATGCTGGAAACTTTTGAAAAATCAGGATGCACTTGTTCAGTGTTGTACTCAATTGTTGAGGCCTTTAGCCTTCTGGACAGGAGGGAAACTGTCTGTGGACTTCTGAACCCATATGAACTGTATTATTTAACAGAACATCAACTGAGAGGCTTTGAGTAATTTCGTACTGTTTTGCTTGAAACAAAACACATTTTGTGTGCAGTTCCAATTCAGACCTCACATCCTGAAGTTTAATCTCCTGATTTGAATCTAAAGATTTCTACTTCAGACTTATGGAGAAGAGACAGCCTCCTGTAACCTGTAGAATAAAGTTTGCTATAGAAATGGAATATATTAAGAAAATCTTGAATATAAAAAAGGCCTCAAATCTGCAGATGTGAGAACAACTTTATTTTCTCAAGTGCACTTGTTAATGGTTCACCTGGCCAGCAAAATTGCAGTCAAGCCTAGGTTTTAGGGTATGAGTCTTGTTACACAAAGGCAGGTCAGGTAGCCTGAAATGCAGGATAATAAATGTTAATAGATGCTAATAAAGCAGAGCTGATGGCAGGCATGGACTGCAGCAGTACTTGAAGGGGCAGGGAAAACTTCTCCCCACCAGTCAGGTGGGAAGTGAGGGACTCCCAAGCAGGCACCCTCCCCCTTGGGCTGTCCTGTTGGTGCAGCAGGGGCCGTGTGACACTGATGGGTGTGACTCTCTGGATTTCACTCTGTGCCTGTGGCAGCTGCTCAGAACCCCCTGGCTGGGTTTGCTTTGTGACGCCACTTGCATCAATTGCGCCGCACTCGGTGCGGTGCCTGTCCCGGCTGGCTGCTGTGCCTTGTGCTTGTGTGCCAGTGGGCAATGCTGCTGGACAAGCAAAAACCCATTACCCTTGTAGGTGCTGAAGCTGCCTGCTAAAAACTGTGAGGGGAAGGCTGAAGAGCTCCCTCAATGGAGCTATAGACTGGCAAAGAAAATGTCAGGAGGCAGAGAGGGAAAGGGATGCATTAAACACAACAGGCAGATGTTTTCAGTGTAAAAGCGTTTCAGAATTGACCAGCACAAGGCCATAAGGATATGAACAGCTGTAGCAGTGGGGTAAAGGCACTGCCACAGTTTCTCAGGCTGGGGACATTAGAGCTTACATGGATGCAAGTGGAAAGTACGCCATGGGATTGGAAATGAAAGGGTCTTGGTATTAGAAAAGGCAAGGCACCACGCAGTACCCTCCATAGCAAACCACAGATACAAAGGCAAAGGCTTCAAGTGTGGCTTCTTAAAAGAAGAGGCTTAGCTTGGCAGCAGGGAGTCGCATCATGTTGTCTGAGGGATGTGTGAGTGTTTAGAGGGAATAATTGTGCATTAGAAATACCTGGGCAATTGAGAACCACTATTCAGCATGTGTAGCTTCATTACTAACAGGCCAGGTTTTCAGTTAGGAAATGCAAACTGCAGCCCAAGGGTGATATGCTGATGTTAAGGCATATAGATGTATGTGATAGTGTCTTTTGCAGAAAGCTGATAAGATGAGGGATTGTACGAGAAGGGTCAAAACAGCAGCAAAATGTAAGGAGGATTCTGCTCTGAGGCTTGGTGTGGTTGAATGGATGATCTGAACAGTTCTTCCATACGTGCAGTCCTTCATTCAGGAGACTATATTGACTATATGTGAGGGATCAGTGAGAAAATATCCACTGCAGTGACCCACTTCTGCATAGGGAATGGGAAGAGGGTGTGTGTCCCTTGGTGCATTCTAGCCTGCATGGGCTGCATTGATGCTGCTGTGCAAAATGTTGTTCCTGTGTGAAACTTCAGGGTCAGCCAGAGTTGTACAGAGGGGAAAGCCTAAGGCCAGGCTGATTAAAGGTGGATTTTCTCTTTGGGAAAAAAGTAGATTTTGCTTGGGGCAGTGGTGGACAAAGGGAATCAGTTGTGAAAACATCTGAGGCAGCTGTTTCATTCTGCTACAAGATGGGGATCCACTCACCCCTTTTCCAGGCATATCCTCTTCACTCTCTGTGCCGAGTGAGTTGGTGTGTTAACAGCAGGAGGAGCCAGGTGGCTGCTGAGGGGCAATGGGGCCTGTAGGGGTGAGCGTTTACAATGTGCCCAGGTTGTAGGGGCAGCTCTAGGCCTGACTGGTTAGAGGCATTTACATTCTGATGTTGCTCTTCAGGGTTTAGGGCATTTTTTAAACTTTATTTGACTCCATCATTACTTTTTGCTATGTGCAGGGTGTAGCCTCCTTGAGAGGGATGCTTGTCCAGCCGGACTGGCTTGGTTTGATGGCTCAGGCTCTAAAAGAGACAAGCGCTGTGGTTTGGCACTTGTGCCCTGCCCCAGGCTCCTCTTTGTCGTCCTGTTTTTCTTCTGCAGTCACTGCAGATCTGTGATGTTGTCTAGAACAACTCAGCCTACCCTATATACCCCACAATGCCCTACAACAGACCCTCAATAGTGGTCATCCTTCTTGCCCTACTCTTAGCACAGCTCTATCTAAAAAACTGAAAATGTGTGAGAGAAAAAAAAATTAGCAAATTACATTAAAATATTTCCTTTTTTTTTTTAACCTTCATGCCCGGCTTTGCAAACTAATAATCTTTATTCTCTTGGGTTTGGGGCTGGTCACAAAAGCCTGCATTGAGATATTCAATTATTTAGTGTCCTTTTAAAAGAAAAGGTAATGCACGCAAGAGAGATGTAAGATCTGCTCTGGTGACCATCCCTGCAGCTGGGATTTTAAAAGAACATTTTTGTCAGGCCCCTTGTGCTTCTGGTGCCAGCATTGCAATTCTACCCAGAAAACAATTCCTCTGTTTTCTCAAGGGACAATGAATTGTTTTTGCAAGTAAGCAAACCAACCAAGAGCCTTTTCACCTTCCTCTCCTCACATGAGTTACTGCAATACCTTTTCAAAACCATTTTTCACTTTCTCATTATGTTTGACATTATTGTTTCTCAAGCTTGAAGATTTGTCTTTTTTGACCTCCTAGACAAAATTACTTATAGGGATAGATTTCAGTATAGCATCTTACCCAGTTTTATTTTGATCTCTTCCTCTCCCTGTAATCTCTGGAACAAAGAACCTGATTTGAAGTACAAAGCGGTCTGCTGGGAATATAATGTAACATTAAAAAACATAGTAAATAATTTATAAATGCTACCCATAAAAGTATTCCACATTATTTTAAGTAATTTTGCTCGACTGTGGTAGGGAATGAACATAATAAGATATCAGAAATGGTCACAGTAACCACAGCAAAGAAAAATATTTCTGTTTGGGCATAATTTCTCAGAGCTGGCAAAACAGAAGTATTGTCTCTCCTTTATGGATACATACTTCCCAGCAATTACAGTGTGGACAAAGGTACAAATTTCTTGTAAAAACAAAAAATCATCCAGATTTATTACTATGAATTTCTATCAGGAGTCAGAAAATTGCACATGCAGCCTGGCTAATATGTTGGATTTTGGTGTTTTGTATTTTTGGGGTTTTTTTTCCCCTTCAGTATAAGAGTAGGACCTAGCTGACCTGTGCTTACATCTAAATTGTTCTGATTTATTTTGGATTTTGTTGAGTTTTGAAGTCTAGATACTGACTGCACTCTTCTAGGACTCTGTGTCACGCATTTGGATAAATTCAATTTGTGTTTGTTTGCAGTGATATTAGATGTTAAGAGGTTTATCCTGATGCTAGCTTCTTTGCCAGAAGCTCCAAAATCAGAGATCACTCTGCATTTCACATAGCTCTGTGGACAGAATCCCAGCTTCATTCTACTTCTTTCAACTTCTGCCATTGGTTTGCTCAGTGAACCAAAAGGTTTCTTCATCTGGAAGACATGATCAGGAAGTATCTGTCCTGGAGAGAGCATGCTTCCAGCAGGCTTACTGAAAATACTGTCCCATTTTTACCTGAGTGCTTGGGGGTATGGATGTGACAGGGGTCTCCTATCCAACCCTACTGTGTCCCACCTGCTCCATCCAAAGTGTGTTTCCCTTTTGTCTTGTACCTGCTGGTACCTCTAGCTTGCCTTTCTGTATCCCTCCTATAAACAGTCTTGGCTGCTGTTTCTTTGTTTTGGATTTTTTTTTCTTCTCTTGCCAGATTATCTCACAGATCTACTACTTTGGGATAAGCAAGAAGCCAGAGCATATGTTTAGATACTTTGGACCATTTTGAGGTCAAGGACAAATTTTTTACTTGCTTGGTTGGTCATCCCACCTGTAAAATGGTGGCAGTGGCACTCCTTTGGCACCCTGTCAAAAAATAAAAATTACTTATTAAGAAACAATTAGTCTGGCTTGGTATCAGGGGAGCTTTTAATATTTAGTTTAACATAGATTAACACTGTGTAGCCAGTGATAAACTTTCACTGTGAAAACATGAATGAGTTTAGTGAATCCACTGAAGCGAAAAGGATGTCTGAGATGCAATGGTACGACTGTTTAGTTCCTTTTAAAATTTCTTTATTGCTTTTTGAAGTATTTGTTGACAGCTGTTTTCTTTGGCAAGTGTTTTTAACACTCTGCTCCTCAACAGAAGAACAAGACCAAGTGTCTCCTAGGTAAGTCCAGTGGCAGCAGAAGCCACTCTAGCCTGACCCCAGCATTAGTGCGAAGGCAACTCGGAATTTGTACATGTAAGGAGTGAGAGGAATAGGGAAGCATTACTTTCTGTATTTACTCTGCTGCTGTTTCACATTACTGAATGCTCTTTAGGAGGAAATTAAATTCTTTCTAATGGGATCTAAATGAGATGTGTGGAGCAGCAGAAGGTAGTTCCCTGGAATGAAATTAGATCTGACGGCTGGGATTTAACACACTCTCTTTTGCCAGAAGTGTGTAAGATTATTAAAGCATCACAACCTCATTTGGTTGCTTTGTAATCTGTTCTTAACCTTCATGCTGATGAGGCTGTTACGTAACAACCAGAGAAGGCCAGGCCTTATGTTGCTTCAGTGTATGGGAGCCCATGCCCAGAGACCCCAGTGGGGCCAGGTGGAAAGCTGGCTGCACTTTCCCTCTTAAGATTATGTGGAAAACTTGCCTGTGGGCTGTGAGTAGCATCCTTGACCACAGAGAGGTGTATCCTAAGGTTTGCTGGGTAATGCTATGTCTTATCACTGAAACACTCCTGCTTTCAGGAAGCCCATGGCAGTTCTCTTGAAAGGGACACTGGCAAACCCTTTCTTCTTCAGTACATAAATTTAAAGCAGGGGTGACTGCTGTAAAGAAGGTGTTTATTATTTTCATTAAATTAAATGTTTTTCTTCAACAGGAACAATCTTTGGTTTGACTAATCATAAGAGGGATGTAGGTGACAGGGACAACCCTTGCTGAACTCTCATTTTAGCAGAATGAAAGATTGTAGCATCTGTGCACCTGTTTGCTGGGAACACCTGAGGAGTGGTATCTAAGCTTCTGTGGTCAGGGAATGCCCAGCTTAAAAACCGAACAAAACTCTGGCTGTGAATGAGAGCTCTGAGCAATCAATCTCTAATGAAATCAGAGCCAACAGTATTCTCCTCATTTAAGAGAGCATACTGAGGACAATACTGAAGAGGGAGAAATGTTTCACCTGCCTAGATGCACCAAAATTCTGCACAGCATCTACTTGCACCTTTAACTATCTCAGTAGCTTCATCCTTCTCCACCCCACAAACTCAGACTCTGGCTAGAAGTGCTGTAGGAGTCATTTGTCTAGATCTCAGTTCCCATCAAAAACAAAAAGCAGTTCAGAGTAACTAAATTCCCAAGGTCATCCATGAAAACTGCAGTTCCTGCTAGTACATACCAAGTATTTCAGGCTCTTTCTCTGCTCTGTTCCTTTGCTGCATCAGGAATTGTACAATAACTTTCATTAGACAAAACCAAAGCGTAATTTATTTTGCATTTGCATCTTTATTCTACAACACAAGCAACATAAATAGTTTATACTTTTTGTTTTAAAATATTTCCATTTCAGAATTCAGTCAGAATAAAATATACACAAAATACAATTTGCAAGCCAGCTGACAGTGACTGCCCAACCACTGGACACCCAAGGACCATACAAAGCTAGCGGCACAACAGGACACTGTGGACATGGGGAAGTGTTCTTCTGAGGAAGAGCAGAAAGGTAGAGGGAGGAGACAGGGATGAGACCAAGGAATTGCAGTAGGTATGAACTCAGCAGAAGGTAAACCCATGTAAGCACTTGTTTGACAAGGTAATTTGACAAGTCTCTCTTAAGAAGTACCATTGGCTCCTCCTGAATATACAGCTAGAGAGATTAAGTCCTGGGAATTGTGTTTTGTGGTAAAATGCTTCCTCTGGCAGCCATCATCATGGAAATAGAATTAGATTTTTTTTTTTTAAATTTTCAAACAGAAAAGACTTAGATCTTTGGTGAAACGGAGTGTCCACTCCCTTTGGCTTGCTTTCAGTTCTGGTTGAAGGGCCCATAGAAGTATGTTTGCAGTCTCACAAAAATGACAAAAGTGGGGGGAGGGGAAAGAGGCATAGAAGAGGAAGTGGGGGGAACTGAAAGAAGGTCCTTGCTGTTGTCATTGCACACCTTCAATCCCTTGCTCCCATCTGCTCTAGCAAACAGTATGCACTACAGGGCTCTGTCACCACCGTGCTCTGCCCTTCCTGCTGTTCTCCCTTTGGTACTGAGTCCTCTGCAGAGTGGGGGGCTCAGGGGTCACAGCCTGATTGTGGAGGAGATATTTGTCCCTTGCTTGAACCTGTGTACCCGTGCCTGTCTGCCAGCTCAGCTCTCTCACTGTAGCTTGCTGCTTGTGGAACTGTGGCACTTCACCACAGCCTAGACGGACCAAATGCATGGACAGGAAACGCTGATGCTCCATGGGAGTCAGACAAAATTTATCAAAGTACATAAACTACCTTTTGAAAAGTGGGATGTTGGGGTAAAAGGATTGAATAGATCCTGTTGCCATGTTTCTTAATCAAAAATACTTTCCATAAACTCAGCTCCCTGATTCAATGTGGTAGCGTAGACTATGCAAACCTCAACTTGTGATTTTGCCAAAAATTGGAATTTGAGGGATCTGGTTCCACACGCAAGCTCATTATTGCATTAATCCAGGATCATACAGAATAGCTCCACTAATATCCACAGAATTAGGGCATTTCTTCTCCTCTCTGCTTTTAGTTTTCAGCTTGGAGACGTCTAAGCACTAAGTGAAAAGACTGATGCACACTTAGGCCATGTGTGTTTTCATTTTCTCTTTTTAAAAAAGCCAGCACTGCTGGCTTTTTAAATGTTTGGCCAAAACTGTTTGTTTAGCATCATATTAGTGTCACATACAAAGTATGTGTTCTGAGGGGAATTAGTGGAAATTACTTCTTCCTTGCAGTTGTACAACTTCTGGAGTCCCAGGCATGTTGCTGGTGAGGGCTGCTGAGACCCTTTGGTGATATCCCTACAGAAGCTCCGCTCAAATTAGGGAGGCTCAGTGAAGAGGGATCACTAGCTGCCACATACTTTTATCAACATTGCATAAAATCCAATGTTTGTGCTTCTGTGCATGGTGAATTGGTCCTTTACGGTAAAAGAAGAGAAACTTCTTTTGATAAATTGATGGTATCATCTTACTTAAACAATTGTGGAATGATCAGGAACTGAAAAAACCCTATTTCATGTCATATACCTGTACACAGGTCTTCCCATAAATTACTGTGACTGGAGCAATAAGTAAATAGCCTGCTTAGACACCTTAGACATATCTTAGTATAAAGGTGAGGGGGGGGAAGGAAGCACTTCACTTCTTTTGTGAATTAAAAACATTTTAGCACTGAGAAATGGCATTTCTAGAATGGGTTGCTGAAGGTGACAATAGCCAAACCACATGCACAATTTCTCAACAGGCTTCTGTACAGATGAGCTTGGTGAAAAATAAATCACTTTGGCTTGCTGGATCTGTGCAAAAGTGAGGGTTCTAGGTTTGCAGTACAGGGGTGTGTGGGGCTGTGTGCTGGTTCCTGTGGATTTTTCAAGCAGGAGGTGTATGGAGGACAGCAGCAGAGAGGGTGACAAAAAAAACTCTACAGCACTCCTGCTTTCCTGAGAACTTGTGAACCCGTATGTAGGGATTGAAGAATTCAAGGACTGAGTCCTGAGTAGTAAAGATCCCTAACTACTTAACTTCCATCGATTTCGACAGCTTCAGCACTTTGAGTGTGGGCCCAAGCTGTGAAGAAAGGTACAAAGTGGAGGCAGAACATGGAGCTGGACTCTACTTTCTAACTTGTTTGCCACTCAGTTTCATGCCAGTGCTGTGCTGGGCTCTGCAGTGTTGATACCAACACTGAGATGCTGCTATACCAAGTACAGGTGAAGATTGCACATGGTACTTAGAGGTGGGGGTTTTATCTTTGGTGGGTGAGGATCTGTCAGTGAATTTTACACAAAGGTTTAAATTTTAAACAAAACTTGAAGCTCAAACTGAAACGGAAAGCACCTTACAAGTCACAGGTGTAAACTGCTTGGCCTTGACATGAGCAAGCCACAGTGTAGATGACATAAATTTTTCATCTGTGATGAGGCAAAAGCTCTGTTGCCTGTGCTGGGAGTTGTACAAGGAAAGTACTGCCCAGGTCTCTCTAAATCTTTTTCTAATAATTATTTCTATATGGTAAATTAAGTCAGTTCTCAAATGAGTATTTATCCCTAGGAAAGTATTATATCTGTATTTTAACATCATAAAGGCATGAAGGCATGTTAACCAAGAGATAGTGGTATTAATTCAATGGTTGCTGAATGCTCAGAAAAGGTACCAGAATAACTGTGGGAACCATAGCTGGTGTGACACAAATACATAACACAGCAGATAAACATATTACTAATGTGGATAGCTCTCTGAAAATATGCTGAATGCCCAGAATACAGCAGTGATTGGAGCCACAGGTATCTGTACACAGACATGTCAATCATCTGATATGACTGCATGTGCTCACAGTGCAGAATGAAGTGCAAACACATGCAATGACCTGAGACCATGTTAGTTGGGGTTCTGCCCCTGTTCTGTAGGAAAAGGATTGCTTTCCTGATGAGTGCTCTGCTTTTCCCAGCTTTAAGTATTTGCACAGTGATCTGCTATTTCATGTGCTTAAAAGTAGCTGATGCTGGGCAGCAGCAACTTTCTCTGTTAGCAACTGCCTACAAGATTTTAAAATGAGATGTCCTTGCCTCTGCTGGCTGCAGTGGCCATGAGGAGGGCAGTGTGAGTTAGGCAAAGGCAGCAGAGGTGTAGCTCTGGTACCTAAGAAGGATGTCAAGCTTCTTTTTTAAAGCATTTCAGTTGAGCAAAATTTACTGGGCAGTAATTTTTAAAAACAACTGGCCAGTTCAATTAAAAAAAAAAAACAAGCCCAACTCCAATAGAAATTTATGTGACAAAAAAGTAAGGGCAAGAAAAGAGAAGAATGTGGTCATTAACCAAGGCAAAGAGAAAGAGCAAACCAGTCTACTCAGGCTGTAGTGCAGAGAGACTGGTTTGCTCAAGGTTCAAGTGTTTGGTTCAACAGTAAAGCTGCCAATACTCTGCCATGCATGAGGTTATAGAGCTAACAGTAAGGATTTGAATGGGATACACACATGGATACAAGGACTATTACTGCTACTGACTGAGGTGCTTCCCCACTCACAAGCAGAAAGCAGAGAAGCCACTGTAGTATGGACATGATTGGGGTGTGCAGTGTAGGGAATTCCCTTTCTGAAGCTTAGGACAGGCTGATGCCAGCTCCCTTTTCCTGGGACTGTTCTGGCAGACTTCTCCTTTGGGCTAAAAGCTTGTTTTATGAGGTCTGAAGGCATCATGCTGGCAGTCATGAGCCATGAAACAGGCCACACAGGACCTATGAAATGGTGACATCACACATTTATTATTCTACTTCCTTGGGGATTACTGATGTCTATAGCCAAACTAGCAGAAAAATTGCTGAGAATCTGATGAGCCAACTAATTTTTTTTATTTGATTATGTTTTGAAGGTGCATCAGAAAGCTTTAGCTTCTACATCTCATGGTTGTGGTTACTGAAGTGGCCATGGGCTGATCCCCTCACCTGGTTAGCATTTTATACACACAAGGAAAAGGAAGAGGAGTACATGCTGAACTTTGCTCTGTAAATAATTGCTGCTTCAAATATTCCTTCTCCCCTCCTTCTAAATTGCATTTCTGGAATTATTCAAAGTTACTTATGACCTTTTAGGGAGGGGTCTTAATGAGCAGAGGCAC
Organism: Calcarius lapponicus; assembly: GCA_039654755.1. Lineage (NCBI taxonomy): Eukaryota > Metazoa > Chordata > Aves > Passeriformes > Fringillidae > Calcarius > Calcarius lapponicus. Next base: position 63,200,467 of record CM077465.1, read on the forward strand.
TGAGGGTGACAATGGGCACTTAGTGCACAATTTGAAGGACAAAGCTCAAAACAGGCCAACAGCAACATAGCAAAATTTACTTGTCCTCATTTTCCAATGTGGTGCTTGTAGTGTAAATAGTTAAAATGAAATTACATTTTAGGCCAGGATGGTGGCTAATGAGGTAACACTAGGTTATACTGTGTTCATGAGCTTGAGGAAGTGGTGGTAATGGTATTGGCACTCCTAAAGCTTTTTATCACTGATTTACAGAAGGATTTTGTATTGCAACCACAATGCTACCATGGTGTTTTCTAGATTCTAGGACCTCTACTGTAGTCCTGAATGATTTCACTGGTACTGCTATCGATTTTATTTCCCCTACATAATTTAGGGATTTGCTTTAGTTTTAGATCAGTACAGCAAGGATCTGCATCCATTCAATGAATTTTTAATTAAAACTATCAGAGTTGGCTGCTTTGAATATGATTTATTATTCTGATTTCTGTCGTTGTCTAATTAATGTACTGCTTTAAAAGCAGCTCTGTATAGATGCCAAATAAAAACTTTAACAAAAATGTAACCACACTTTCACTCTACCTAAAGAAGTATAAGAAAGACATGGCAACAGAAATCAAACTGTGCTACTGCTCTCCCAGGTACCAAAGCATAATCTAACCTGTCCCTGAGGAAGTATTAAAACTGTTGGGGGAAAATTGACAATTGAAAACATTGTTAAATTAGTAATCGATAAAGTCAGTTTAAATGGCAGAAAAGAGGTGGTTTTACAGAATTTTAATGTTCTTTAAACAATTTAGCAAAAGGAACTTTTTAAAGAAAGAGAAACAGCATGACTGGCACTACAGAAAGTTATGGGACAAATACTCCCTGCACAAGACTAGCAGGTGACAAATGGGAAGAAGGCAATGGAGGGAAAAGGCAGGAGAATAGTGTCAGACTCTTTGTAAACAAAGCAGCTTGGGAGATGGCTGTTCAGTGGAGCTTCTTGGCTTCCTCTGTTTTTCCAGGTTTAAGATGCTAAAAGCAGTTAATTTTGCAAAATCCAGGCCTTACATAAAGAGATGACATCCTTAGGATGCTTTGGAGCAGGGACTGAAGCTGTATATTTAGTTGGCATGCACATTTTAAAAGCCTTGGGAGAACAGCATTAAGGGGTCACCCAAAATTAAAATCAATTCATTTTCAACAAACTATCAACAAATGATATAGCATGGGAGTATGAGATGAAATGTCCCAAGGGCTGTGACATAACTTGTGCAGCAAGGTAACCCTTGCTTTGTATAGTGTGAAAAGCATCACATATGCATTTGACAACACAATAGTCAATCCTCCCCCTTCTCCTCCCTCTTACTAATAACAGCAAATTGCAATAGTCCCAACAGGAGTGCTGCATGGAGGGGGGTGTACCTCCATGAGGATCTGTCCTTTTCTATTTACAGCAGCAGACAAGAAATGAGAGAGAAACAGGAAATATACCTCCCTTTCATACCATTTTCCACCTTGTTTCAGCTCCAAGAAGAGTGACATTTAACCAAGGTGATAAGGGTGTTCCTGGCTACAGCAGCTTGACATAAGCAAACATAAATTTCCAGTAGAGTAACAGCTGCAGTGGTGCTTAAACTGGAACATTTTACTCTGCTTAGTTGAATGCTGGATACTGGCACATGCTGGTATTTGCTGTGGTGTGTCTTCCCCACAGCTCCACAGGAAAGAGCAAAACAAACTTTCCTTTTGCCCTTAGAGGGAAGTAGACATGTGGCAAAATGCTCAGCTGTAGGCATAGGTGAAGAGGCGGCCAGGGTGGTGTTGCAGAGAGGGCAGTTTGACAGTGCCATTTCTCTTTGAGCAATACTCCATAAGAGCAATGAAAGGATCAATAGTCTGGGCTTGGTTCACCCATTTTAGACCTGGGATTCTTTAGCTACTCCAAATGTGACTACAAAGGATCCTCTTGGAGCAAAATAAATTTCCACTTTCTCTAGTGAGCAACACATTTAGTTACGTCAATAATCTTTAGCTGGCTATCCTCTCTCATGCCAATTTTTGAAGGGAAGATGTTACCCTAAAAATGTCACCTTCTTACTTGTCCTATAGCCCCCACCTTTTCACCGACTTGGATTTGTTTATTTATTTTCTAAGTTAAATACTTTTACTGACCTGGTTTGACACCCCCATGACAGTTGCACTCACAGCTAACTTCAAGTGTGGAAGTTCTGCTGCAGTTTCTGGTGGCTCCCACTGTTGCAAATCTGAATTAAAATGAAGGCAATGAAATGCACCTCTTCTGGTGGGAGCCTGATTTACAGACAGGTTCTGGGTTCTGGGGCCATGCCAGATCCTCTAAACAGACTCATGCTTTGCCTCCTTTGCTAGTGTGAGTGAGGGACACACAATCTCAGGTGGACAGACAATATAAATTGACAAGCCTGTTGTTTCTTAATTTCTCACCAACAAATAGGCAATTAATGAACCCCAAGTACTTTGCTGTATACCTTGACTGTCTTCTGCTCTTTGCAATGAGCATAGCTTGGTTTAAATGATGATATCGTAAACTCGGCCCACTCTTCCCAGCCATTCCCGTACTGCCTGGCGGACACGGATGTCTGTCACGTGGCAAGTCAGCTGGCTGATACAGGGAAACACTGCTGGCTGCAGGGCTGTGAAAGTTTGGTCTGGCAGAGCCTGAATCTGGTTGAGAACTGTCAGCACCATGTTGGTCCATGCCTACGAAGAAATTGGATTTTAAAAACCTCTTTAGAAGACCTTTCTAAATAGGTGAGCCCAGTGGTTGAGGCAGAAAATAAGGTATCTGGTGGCTGCAGCCTCATGGAGCAGACTGAGTAATGCCAGCATATTCCTTTAATGTTCCTAGATCACTTGGTATTGCAGGTATCATGCTCACCCTTTCCCTTTTTTGTCCCACAGTGAACAAAACCTGTCAAGTTTGATGCTTTCACTGATTTGTTCACTTGGACATGCAAACAACAAGCTTTTGTTTAGCAAAAGAACCCATTATTTTTCTCTGGAATTAACAAAAAATCCCATTCTTAAGTACAATGTGTCAAGCGGCATAGCATTTTCAAAAGCCTTCAGTGGGCTACAGCCCATAGCAGTAAACAATGAGTTTGCTGTAGGTTGTCAGCTCTCGGGATTAAGGGCAGCTTTGGCCCCAGCCATAGAAGCACTCTTGACAGCTGAACTAGTATATATGCCTGATGACACCTCTCTGAAAACTGACTTTCTTTTAATAGGGCAGAATTAGGTTTTTATTAATTCCAGCTCCTAAAGAATCAATCCTCATCATGAGGACTTCATTATATAATACAATATTTAACAAAATATTATAATAATGTAAAAAAATGTGTAGGTATGTTTTTATTTATTGCTATTATTATTACCTTTCTACAAGAAAGTCCTACCTGTATCTGGGCCTCTGCATCCCTAATAGATATATTCAGGGAGCTGACTGTGGACCCTGAACGGGGTCTCTTCTCTTGTCTCAGGATCTCTGGACCAGCACTGAATGAATGCCTCATTTGACCTTGATCTAGAAGATGTTGAGGCCGCTGGAGTACAGGTGAGTCTGGCCCTCTTGAACCCAGGAGTTCCCCTTTCTTTTCCACTTTGACCTCTTTGGTGAAGGATGTCATGGCCTGTTGCTGCTTTCTCTTCTTGTATTCTGTCATAAACTTGGAGATGGTTTTGTCAGTGGCTATGGTGTAGATTTTGTTACCAGCACTCTCCCACCATTCTTTTTTCTTGGTTTGATCTTTTTTTTCTGGTTTAGGACTCAGGGGTGGGGCTAGCAGCAATATTTCTCCACTCCCTCCTCGAGGTGTCAAGCTGTCTCCCAGTTGGTCCCTGATTTGACTTCGGTCATCTTCTGATGGTGTGTCCTTTCCAGACAGCCCTCCAGTTGATGGGGTGGAGGTTTCTGAGTGAAAAGATGGTAAAATGAAGAAAGAGTCCCCTTTGAACACTGGAGGCTCCTCTACATTGTTCTCCAGGTCCAGATGCATTTGGATGTAGTTGTTGCATAGCTCCATGCAGAGCTTGTGAAGCCTCTTGATCAGCCAGCCCCAGTCTGCATTGCTGACCGGCTGGACGCTCAAAGATGGGATTCGAGCCCTCCACTGCCTCTTCTCCTTCCCTCGTGGGGGACTGACCTGGGCAGTTTCTTCAAAAATGTCTTCATCTTCTGAAGAACACTGCTGTGAGGAGTCTGTGCTTCTCTCGTCATCTTCAAAGAGGATCTTTTTCACCTGCTCTGCAGTGATGTTCTCCTGGTTTGTCAGGATTGCACAAACCAAGGCATGGAAGTAGATGTTAAAGCTCATTGCTGACTGACGATACAAGTTGGCAGCTCCACCAATGCCAGACACTTTTTTCAACAAACACTTCAGCCCAGGTCTGGTGTCAAACTCTCTGGCTGTTCTGTAGGAGTCCAGGAGTAAGTCAAAGATGACAGCCAGGTTTTGCATGGAGATGTACCTGAGAAAACCAGCCAACTTGTTTTCTGGTACTTGTATTGCCATTTTCTCCTCCAAGTTAGAAGGGCCTTTCACAAATTCTTCCAGTAAGATGTCATATAAATTCTGGAGCAGTACTTGGTGGGACAGCAAGCTCACTACTATCGTCCTGAAAGGAATACTTGGTAAACCAAGCATGGAAGGAAAAAAATCACAGAATATTAAAATGGTGCATTGTGCTTGTACTAAGAATAAAAGCACACTAAGATATTTCAGCCTGCTATATCTGAGGAATTTATTAACACACAAATTATTCTTCCACCAACATGTCAGATAATCTTTATTTTGCCATGAAAAGTTGGGGCCAAAACTAGTTTACTACTCAGTTTCCATTTCCACTAATGCCCAGGAGTACTTCTTAAAAATAAACCATGAAGAGGTATTCAACTAATAAAGAAACAGGTACAGAAACAACAGCAGTGCAATGCAGCATGCAAAGAAGCTGAAGTCTGGCTGAAGGCACATTTCACTGCTTGCTCTTAAGACTTCAACTTGAACACTGAGAGCCTAGCATGGACGTATCTATTCCTAACCCTGTTCCTCACATATGATACTGGGTTATTCTTAGCTGTGCTCCTGTTAGAGAGATGCTAGGAGTTGTTTTAGCCCTCACTGATGTTTGATTTGCACAGTGGACATAGCAATGGTAAGTGCCTCTGACCAAAGTTTTCAGGTCTTTCACCAGTAAATAACAGCGAGAGGCTTACAGGCAAGCAAGGCGTGGAAAAAGGACAGGATTGTTGTTTGGTATCTCAGGAATCTCAAATTATAAACCCATCTTAAGGTCTATTATTAAACCTATCTTAAGGTATTTTAAAAAGGTCTTTATGTAAGATTACAGGACGATGTTCTAAATGAAGCTGATGCACATAATAATACTTGGTTTGATGTGATGGGTCAAGTTTTAATTAGCACAGCTATCAAGTAAGGAAGAGATTTTTCGGTTTGCTTGCAATACTGAAGTTTTAGGTCAATTCAAAGCAAATCTTCATGTAACATGAGAAGTTCAGTTGTAGACCTTTGACATTTTTTGTTGCAAAAATTATTCTGCTTTCATTAAACAATTTTCAAAAGTGTTCGGGAACACCAAGACAAAAAGCCTTTTTTTTTTTTTTTTTGAGAAATCCTGTCAAAACCCAATTTTCAGAATACAACATTTTTTAAAAAAGTTCAGGCAAAACTGTTATTCAGTTACATTCCCTGTGTCACTTTGCCTACCATGACACAGCTGATACATCAGTAAAATTTAGTAGTCTTATTATTTGACAGGGATAAAATGTTAATGATTAGCACATACAGTTGAGCTCTTTATGGGGAAGTAGTTTTCTGCTGTAAAAATCATTAGAGGCTCTGACTCAAAAAAGCTCTTAAGAGCATGTATAAAGTTAAATGAGAGCTTGCAGTGATTTCAAGCAACTAATCCTGTTCCAAAAGCAGGGTCAGGAATGAAGGAGATCTGCTTTCCTTGTAATAGCCAAAAAAGCAATTTACAAGGACAGTATAAAGTACTGCTCAATCCCAAAAGAAACTGGTAGAGAACTACACGTGAAAACAAACACAATGCCAAAGCTGGTTAAGGATAGTATTTTCTTACTCTGTCCAAAGTCTCAAACTGAAATATATGATTATTTTTCAGGAAGAAGAAAAGCTCCCTTACCCCAGCTTCCTGTGAAACGATGCAGCATTAAGGAAACAAAACCAAAAGGGAGAAGTGAAACCCTGCTAAGGTTAAAGTAAAACTTTTGGAAAGGCCACATTTACTATCATGCATGATTGCCATATTACTGCACTGCTGTAGCAAATAATATGAAAACAGTGGCACAGTCAACTTGTGAGCTGTGTTTTGGTGAAAAACTGAGCATTGCTGGGACAACACTTGGCTATGGGCATATACACCTTTAGCAGTCGGTTGCACAAAGCGCTGTGTGAGAGCATTCAGAGTTTGCATTAATTGCAAGCTTTATTTATTTGTTTAAAGACAAGCAAGACCCTTGCTGCCCTTACAGCCCATTAGATTGCATGGCCTTAGGTGCTATGAGACGGGAATATTCCAGTCTTTTGCTTTGCATTCATGGTAACAAGAAGAATGACCTGATAGCCTTTGGATAAAGTACATATTTTCCCCTATAAAGGAATGGTTTAACCTGTGACCTCAATCTTTCTTTGTCTCTGTACAGGGGCCTGTTCTCTGATTGTCAGGCAACAGAGCACCTGCTCTCAGGGAAAACTTCTGTACAGCAGTGTAAGAATAGAGACACCTTGCATGGTCTTTCTTCCTGTCCCTCCAAAGAAGGACCATCACATTCTGGCTCCTTGTTGCAAGCAGTATTTAGATTTGAATGGTATAAAACCATGTTCGGGATCTTGCAAAAGACAATGTCATGCCATTACATGCCTTGCAATACAAACACAAACCCTGAATGCAGAATTCCGATTCTTGCCCAAATGATGGTACAGCAGTTGTTTAAACAACCACGTGCAAGCAAAAGGAAGTATTTTTTCACAGGATCAGACTGTAGTGGAAACAGATTCTCAGGTGGTAACACAACAAAAAGACTTCCACAAAAATAATGTGCCAAGCAAAAATAACGCTCCCTAGCTCAATGTTGACAGCTTTGCAGTTTTGGATGTGGTCTCTTCAGTTTATAATGCCCCAGTTCATCCATTACCTTTTTCTACCTTCTTAACCAAGTAATACTGAATTTAAAAGACCCTGAGTGAAGCAGACATTGCATTTGCTAGCTATCACTAAAACCACAACAGTGTCACAAAACCTAATTTGATCAGTGTATTCATTTTTGTTGCTGAGCCCTATGGGGAGGTATGATTTACCAGGCTCAGTTCACACCTCTTCCTGTTCAGCAATATTTTTATCTTGCTTTTAGTGACACAGTGTCTTCCTTGGAAGATATTTTACCTTCTCTGGTTATGCCCGTTTGGTTTCTTATCTGGCGGCAGGTCAATGATGAGCACACACGACTGGGCGTGTTCAAACCCCTCCTTGTTGCTAGGGGTTTTTGGGGAGCACTGAGTCTCCAGCATGAAGACCTAGAAAGCAACAAGTTACGTAAAACAATCAGTTTAGCACTTGCATTGGGTCTGAGGTAGGTGAGAGGCTGGGAATAGGATTTCCTGCAGTGTGAAATATCTGTCATTCTGAATTATTTTTCAGCGATAGAGAGAATGCAAGGTATCCCCCCAGGCAGACCTTTCCTGGAGTATGCTGCTTTGGTAAAACAGCAATGGGCTGCCTCCAGACATCCAGCGGGGTGCAGGGCAAAAGACAGACATGTTTTTCTTTGAACTTTTTAAAGGCATAACACCAAATGCCAAACCAAGCTTTCTGCTGTCTGTATGCTTCTATCAGAAAGCACCATGTACAGTGGAGACAAGGACCTGTTTGCACAGTTAGCCAGTTGCACCTAGAAAGGTTGACAGACACCTAATATGCAATCCTTTGGGGGTGTGCTGTGATTTAAACACAGACAGCAACTAAATACCAAGCAGCCACAAACTTACCACACCCCACACCCCATCTCTCTCAAGGATGGAGAGGGGAATCAGAGAAAAAAAGATAAATCCCATGACAAAAAAAGAGTTGATAAAAGAGTGGTTTAGTAATTTAAATAAAATACAGTAGTATCAACCACCACCACTACAAAAAGGGCAACGCAAAAAAAAAAAAAGGAAAAAAAAAAGAGAAAAAAAAGAGAGGGAAATAAAACTTGTACAGTACAGTTGCTCATCACCCAATGACTGATGTGCAGCCTGTTCCTGAGCAGCCCCTGCGAGACAACTCCCCTCATTTACATACTGAGCATGGCACTCTTTGGTATGGGATATCCCTCTGGCCAGTCTCCACCAGCTGTCCTGGTCATGCTCCCCCCCAGGCTTCTCATGTCCCTCCTTCCTGGCAGAGGATGGAAAACTGAATGGTCCTTGACAAAATGTAATCACTATTCAGCAACAACTAGAACATCATTGTGTTATCAACATTATTCTCATACTAAATTCAAACCAACTACTGGGAAGAAAATTAACTCCATCCCAACTAAAATCAGTTCAGTGGAAAACAGGGAAACAACTCTCAATTGCTGTGGCTTTGTTTTGTAGCTTCACAGTTGTAGTAAATCCTCACTGCAGAGGACTCAGGGAGTGCCACTGATAGTGTCTACAAGAAAAGTACTAATGTCACATTCCCTGCTTTCTTGAGTTCTGCATCTTTAAAACTAAATTTAAAACACATTTTCTATTCAAACAATGTCTGCCACTACCACATTATTTGTGATCACCAGTCCTGGTTTGTGTGTCTCAGATTTTCAAGCAGCATCAAAGTATGATTTATCAAGTCAGAAATTGACACCAAACATCTGCTGGCTGTTTTAATCTATCTGCTTTCCCAGGCTGAAACTGTCATACGGTATTTACAGTTTTATGGTACCCTGCAGGTCATTAGGTTCAGTCTGCTGTATTTCAAAGAACTTGTTTCATATAACCACTTTCACAGAATGAATAACTTTCATTGTAGTCAAAAGAATCCTATGAAGGTTCCAAGTTTGCTCTGCTGATTCTGATTAGGAGTTAGTGAATCATTTGTTAAATGTAAGCATTATCCTCTAGTTCCCAGTAACTGTTTTTCTTCTTTGCCTATAAATACCTATGTATTTATAGAGAAAAAAAATGCTTGGATAGCTTATTTAAATCTTGTTTTCCTATTTTCATATCACCATCTCTGTTCTAGTGTAATTTTTGTCCTTTGAATTTATCATTCCTTAATAGAGTATTCAGAAATCTATGTGACATTCTTGATGAGGATTTGAAGTGACACTACTATTTCCCTTTCTCTGTCGGAAACATCTCCACTGATGTATGCTATCCTGGAAATTTTTAAAATTACATTACACAATGGGGTCATTGTCAGTCCTCTCTAGATATCCACACATTTTTTCCCACCCTGTAAACATATTAGGCATCAGTTCTGAGGTTTTCTTCCTTTTTTTTTTTTTCCCTAGTTTTTGCTAATTTTTCTGAATTCTGTTCTGTTTCTGTTCTATTAGACAATTGATGTTAGCCTGGTGATGAGAAAGACTTTGCCTGTAGGGTTTGTGAGGAAGATGGTGTAAAAAAATGCACCTTCATAAAGAAAACTCCAAGTTTAAAAGGTTTTCTGACTTCCCCTGAAACATCTGTCAGTACCTGCTGTGCCATGGCTCTGATCCTCCAGTACTCAGCCTCAGCACTTGGCGAGAGGGAGGGAGCTGCCACCTTCACTTCACAGGCATCTCCACTGAAGCTGTCAGTACCACTGTGGAAATAGCCCAACAGGTTCTGCAGAGAGACACAACATCAGAATTTCACTGCGCAGTAAACAAATGACTGTAGCCATGTCCAGCCTGTTTGTGTGAAATACAAGATTCAGTGACCTTTGCCATTCCCACCAGCTGGTCACCTGCCATCTAGAATTAATATATCCAATGTAAAGACAGTTTTTTATGGATGCTGGTCTGCAAGGACTTCACAGGATGTTTTGTTTACAAAACAGACAGTGAACTGAAAACTAGTCAATATGGAGCGTGCAGCTACAGCAAAGCAACATTGTCTTCTACTTAGTTTTTGTAAATCCAGAGGAAGAAATTGATCAAAAGGTGTGGAAGGGGCTAACAGCGGGCCTGTTAGCTAAAGGAGCGAGAAGAAGCTGAGAAGTAAGAAGAAGCTGATAAGGAGCTCTCTTTAAGGCTGTAACTAAAGAGATGGAGAGAAGAAAGATAAGAACACTTTGCAACTGGATGAAGTAATGTTAGAAAGATAGGTGGAGTCACTATAACTTTTCACTAATAGCATAATGTTGATTTATTGTAGCCAATAGTTAAGGTAGAAGAAGTATCAACAACTGGAAAGTGTATAAAAGTTAGACATGTTAAAGAATAAACCGTTGCCAACTGAGACTGCTTGTAGTCTCTGCTTCATGTCGTGACCGCCTCGACAAGGACAAAAAGGGAAATCTTCACCTATTGGACTCTTTTGATTTCATACTGGCAAGGCAATTAAAAATAAGTCTGAACTGAAAGCTACTAGTGTGGTCTGTATACACTTAGAAAAACTGATTTCAATTTCAACTGTTGATCCAACATGTTTAATTGTGAGTTGAAAAATTAACAACTTGTCAAAAGTTAGTGCATCCACTGCATGATTACATTTTGACTGACAGCAAAATGGCAGTTTTACCTTTACTGGCTCCAGAGTGGCAGAGAATGCATCCTGCAAAGCACAACATGCAAGCCTCCACATCTCTTCAGTAAAAACAGGCCCTGCTGTCACCAACACATACCTGCAAGGACACAGGAAAATGTTACTATGTTCAAGAAGGAACTATACAATTCTTATTCCTAAAGGGAGAAGGCTGAAAATCCCCATCTTTGGAAATGTCCAAAGCTAAGCTGGATGGGGCTTTGAGCAACTTGGTCTAGTGGAAAGTGTCTCTGCCCATGGCAGGGGAGTTGAAACTAAGTGATCTTTAAGGTCCCTTCCAACCCAAACCGTTCTATGAATCTATGAAAACAGAACAAAAGGCTTACTCAGTAGCTAGCTAATGTTATCCAATCTCTCCAGTTGTTATCCTGACCTATTTTTGGAATTACACTATAGTTTTGACTTTTTTTCTCCTTTGCTTTTCCTCTTTAAGTAGGCATCTTGCCACAAGAACCATACACTATGCAGCTGTACAAATGCAGTGCTTATTTTGATTATGACTGTAATAACCTGAAGACTGAGAAAGGTGCTAATTACCTCTAAAGACCTGTGAATGCCTGGAGAAGACCCTTTTCCTTAAGGATCAATTATTGACTGACTATATAGAAGTAATGTGCAAGTGCTTTTTTTGAGAATCATACACATAGTACTGCCCAAAATCACAGGTTGTGAAGCACACTGAAAACAGCAAGAAAAGGTTCAATAAGTCCAAAATCCATTATTCCAGTACAAAGACCCAACAGGTATTGAAGACTTCTTTTGAGATGTTAACCGACTTATCAGCCCACAAGTTCTTCAAAGACACAGACATCTTTTTTGAATGTGCTAAGAGTGAACAGGTTGGGTTACCTGATACAGGAGCAGCCTACTCTGGAAATAATTTCTGTTGGTTCTGCTACACAGGCTACCAGTAACTTGAAAAGATCTTTCAACATAGTATTGATCATATTTTCATAACCAATATCTATAAGGAAAAAACACAGACTAGTTTTAACATCATTGCCTTTACATTATAATTAGAGATAAACAGTCTTGCTACACTTACTGCTGTTCAGAGAATTTGCAAAACCAAATGCTTTTTATGCAGCTATTGAAACATGCATTGCATCAAGCTGAAAGAAAAACAATCATTTTTAAGTTAACAATACAAAATGTCTGGACTGAAGTGGTACAGGAGAAATCATCTTAGATCCTGTTTTTGATATTCTAGTTCCTTATGATTAAAGTCTCTGTATCTTCTTTTGGGAATATACTAAAGATTATGATCTTTTAATTTTGAAGACAGCCCTGCTCTGAGAAGGAGCCTGGTCTAAATAACTTCCAAAAGTGTCTTACAATTTTTTCCCCATAATTCTATACCCTATAAAGAAAAAAAAACCCCATGAGAAATTTTTAACTCTCCTCCTATTTTATGCTTGAGCAACCAAAAAAGCAATGAAACCCCTCCTCAGGTGGCTATTCAGCAACATGTCACTGATGACAGTAGAAATGACACTACAATGACATACCTGAGTGTATGAAATTCTGAATGTGCTCCACAACAAGTTCACTGGAAAGGCCAATGGCATGCTTGAAATTAGAAGATGCCACATCCCAGTAAGAGTGGTCACCGTGGCTGCGATGGAGCCAAAGAGACATCGTGGGAAGAAGAAGATGTACAACTGCATAAATGCCAAATCCTGGTCCTTAAAATAAACACAATAATGGTTGTATGTACTTGCTTACAAAGCCTACATGCTCAGTAAATTTGCTAACTTGTTTCAAGCTGAAGCCTGAGGTAATGCTGAAGGAAAGAGGTTCTGAAACTTTTTTGTGGGATGAGAGTGGCAAAATTTGGATGTAGTTATGAGGTACATTTAGCCAACTGTTTACTTGCAGTCTTTCCCAGCAGATCTGCAGGATTATGTAATTTTCTCTTCCGTTTGCTAGACATGAAGCAAACATTTTCTGTGGCTAGCACATAGATAGAGTATCACACCTCTTTATTGTGCAATGAATTTAAGCATATGCTCAATATACTCTTATGAGATGCCTTTTGTCAACAGATTAATGGACTAAGTGGAACAACTTATCAGCTCTGAGGAAATCCCTTTCTGGCAGAGACTGTCTCTGTGCAGCTTTAACACAAGTAACATACTTTACAGAAATGGCTAAGTAGTCTAAAAGGTGTGGTTAGGACTCCACTAGCTCACATTTTATCAGGCCCTTTCATTACCAGGTGTCTTGGCAACGTCCCTTAGCAACTCAAAGAGCAGATCCAAAGTAGGAGGCTGGTGCTGACGGGGACAGTTGGATATGGCAGTTGTTAATTCTTCCAGCAGAATAATCCAGACATTGATAAGGCCTACAAGTAAGGATAGAAAGACTAAAAACCATGAATTGCTTGACATAGGTGAAACCTGCCCTCAGAAATTATGGAAATTAATAAATTAAGTAACTTAAGATCATGGTTTTGCATGTTTACTGTTGCCATGTAATGGTTGTGGTCAATTGCCATTTTTTAAATGATGGTTTCCTTTTCGCTCCCTTTTTATCAAGTTTGTGTTTTGTCCCATCCTTCCCCATCAATACACTGGCAAACAGCTATCCCCGAAAATATTACAGGGTACAATTAGTATTCAATACTATTTTGAAGATGGTTAGGAATTGCTGCCCTTTAATTTTTCACAGATCCTTTAAGTATCTACTAGTTCCTCATGATAACATGAACAACTAGAAGGATCTTGCACATTACACTCTTAAGTCACCTTAAAAGGCTATGGGTTTATTAGGCTAAAATGGATTTTACTTTGGTTCACTAATAAGTTCCTGTTGGCTGCCAGTGGTAGCTATGCTGATGTAGTCTGTATCTTAATGATGCTAGCTAATTATGTTCTAAAAACAGCAACAGAGAACTTTTTTTAAGATTCACTGAGCTTGCTGACTGCAAGAATCTTCCTGAGAAACAAGGAAAAAACAGTGAAATCATTACGTTGTAACTAGGTTGAGGATTTATTTATTCACTCCACTTTCAGAGGGCAGTGGTGTGCCCTGTTTCAAGTCAGTTAGACTTTAATGATACTTCTGGATAAGGAAACAGCATAAATGACTCAGAGTGAAATATGGACGTTTTCCAGTCTGGGAGAACTGAGTATCTCTAAAACACCCTCCTGAAGAGCCCAATATGAAATCAAGTACACTATGAAAATATACTGCAAATATGCCAAAGTATGTTAAAACATTTTGCCTCATCCTGCTACTGACTTTGAGCCACTAGAGTGCCAGGTGAAGACTGCCTTGTGTCCTTGTAAAGTCAGTTTGCCTAGCAACATTCTGACACCATTACTAAGTAAATAACAAACTGGGTCACAGTCTCAGGTCATAGCTCTAACAAGAACCAAAAGGTTTATTTGCTGCAGGGCGGTATTTGTGTTTAAAGCTAAAGCAAGAGACTGATTGGCAGAGTCACTTCAGAACAGTAAGTAGGCAGCAGAGGTGAGGAGACCCCAGGTCAAGTTCCAAGTCTGATTCAAAGCAGAGGCTTCAATGACTTGGATCGCCTACATCCCAGGTCAATATCCTAAAATCCCCTGAGAGAGAAAAACCAAACCAAACCCAGCACAGGAAGAAGAAAAAGGCTGTTTTGTGAAAAACTAGTGCTTGTGACTTTCTGGTTTCAGAGAGTAGCTTTTCTCTCCTTTATCCAGGGTAGCAGGAACAGGACAATCCATGTGGAGGAAGAGTCTAGATAAAGGTGGTACCAAGGGCCAGTCTGGTGAGGCACATGAATGAAATGCACTGGAGTCAGCCTGCTTTCTGCCAGATTGCAGCTGACTTTTTACAGAGGCAGCCTGGTTGGAACAGCCCAGTAGTCCACATATTCAGAAGTGACTGTGAAGCAAGGGGTTAAGTTAGAAATGTAGCTAGTAAGACGAAGGCCACATATTTTGATTAGGTGCTTAACAAGGAGATTAAGAAAAGAGTAATTATTACCAGACGGGGATAATCAAAGCGAAGACAATATATCATGTATTTGACTTGGATGTATTCTTAGAAATGACAGGGAACATACGAAGTATTATAAAAGGGTAAGAACAACAAATACACCTGGTTTCTAACAATGATTGGGCCCAGGAGAGGGACTGTGGACCATGACCAAGGGGTCACAAAGTCCTGGCAACCAGATAAAGGTGAACAATTTACCATGAGGAAGACCTCTTATTTCATCTTCAGAAGGCCACTGACCCATTTCAAAGCCCACTGACCCAATTAAAGACGATGTCTGCGCAGCCGTAATGAACATTCAGCTCATTGTAATACCAAGCGGGGGCAGGTGATGCATATGTATAGGCGTCTGGATGTCTTCATGAATATGTAGAGCTTTTGTAGATATATGGAGAAGCTACAGTTTTGGAAATTTGCACATGTCTTTGGAGGACTACCTCCCAGAGTGCCCAGTGTGCTGAACAAACATGCCACTTTTCAACTTTAATTAGTTGAAGAGTCTTCTGTCCGTGCATCATTTTGGCAACTGCGGCAGGACTCCCGTGTTTACTGCGAGACCAGGCTGGGCTGTGGATGCCTCCAGGTGCCACTGGGATATTCCTGGAGAGACCTCTGCTCCCCGTCTGCTCATTGTGAGGACAGACAAGACTGCTGGCATTACAAAGGGTATGTTTATAATTACAGAAATTAGTCTCTGAGCTGTACATACGTGTGGCTGAGGGGACAGTTGGTAAGTCACAGGAGAGGCCCTGTGTGCAACGTAAGCCCATAGGTTTGCTTGCAAGCACTGAAGCATTTGGTTGCTGGCTAGAGGGTAATTTGCCATGTTGAGGGGGCACACTAGCAGTTCTGGGGGTGAACTGGGCAAATTCCTCTGTACTGCTGCTATTCTATCCTTTACTGCTATTTTTGACTGCGTGGGTGTCTGTGTGTTTGACGAAATATGTGAGTTTTGATTCTTATTATTGGAAATCGTATCTGTCACTGTTTTTGAGGGATATTGTGCATTTTTGAGGCAACACTAGTATCTTGTGTCAAAAGGTATAGTTGCAATGAGCTGGTAACTAGATCTTTTGTAAGACAACACTGCTATCTTGTGTCAAAAGTTATACCTGCAACTAGTTGGTTTTTTTAGTTGGTGTTTTGGTTTTTGTATTTACTGCGATGTTTGTTTATTTTTAATAAATTGTTAAAGGTGACTGGTGAAGCTTGGGCTTGAGCTGCAAGGGCTCGACTGTCCAGAGAGGCACTCTTTGAGTGGCTTGGGCTTGAACCAGATGAGTTCCTGGCTATAGGAGGAGACTGGACTGTTATAAATCACAGGATAGAAAGACAGAAAGGGTGACTTTAGGGGGAAGATAGTTATGCAGAATGAACTGTTATTTGGCTTTTGATTGGGAGTTACTCCCAGGCGAGGATTATATCAGAAATCTGTGGAGGTAGAGAAGACCAGGAATAACTCCTTGCTTTTTGTGTAATCTAACAATTTTCTATTGGGTACCTGGGTAGCACTAGGCTTGTGTCCTTCTTCATTACCAGAGCTTCAATAGAAGGTGGCATTGTATAGTTTACAGGCGGAGACCCGTGCTCCAGATATCTTCCAGAATCAGAATTCCCACAGTACTGTAACTGGGAAGGAGCACACACTGAATGTGAAATAGTGAATTTAGTCTGTGGAAAAGGTTGTCCCGAGAATTTAGGTATTTTTGAAGAAGATTGGGAACAGTGCAGATTGAATTGGGAGGGCAACCACTGCGGTTTAGTTCTGATATCTGATACAGGGTTGTGTTTGTGGAATTCCTGCCTGTAGTGAGAGCAATATTTTGTGTAAGATTAATTACAGTGTGGAATTTGTGTAGAAGCTGCTATTATTTCTGCCGAGGGGCAGACAGGGACAATTTATGGGCAAAAGGTCAATTGAGACCTAGGGCTAGAGAAGCCTGTGTAGAGTGCTGGTGTGGTTTTGAGATTTGCATGCAGTTTTGGTACATTTTCCCCCTGAGAAGGGAAAAGGGGAGGTGTGGTGAGTGTGCACAGCGAAGTGTGTATACATGTGGGCTGCTTCAACCATGGCTAAGAGAATTACAGGAATCCCTCTCAAACAGTCGTTTGGACTTGATCCATGGGAATTTCTTACTCCGGTGAATCATGGAATAGATAGAAGAAACAAATGGGTTTACCTAGAAGGATTATATAAGGCTTCTGGTGGCCATTTAGTATCTTTCAATTGGGAATTTCCAATGGTAGAGAGTTTAGAACTTCATGAAGGGATACATGGAATAGCTTGCCTCTGTGGATGTTTCTCTGCAGCCCCTGGTTTATTTAGAGGTCGGCATTGTGCGTGGGTGTTATTGCAATATAATATTTGTGCAGGATGATATTACTGATATTCTGCAGGGCAGCAAAGTGAGTGTGCCCGGTGTCACTGGAAAAAATGCCTTGATCGAGCTGATTTTGAACCAGAGATTTTAAAGTTGGTGCGTCCGAAGTCACACTTAGTACCTGAAGATTGGGTTGTGTGAGAAGAAAACTGGGAAAAGACTGCGAGATTTTGTGATGCAAAGTTTAGGAAGAGAGAGTGAGAAATAAGTAGCTGAGATGTCCTATGAATAGAAACAGAAATTGGAGGAGACCGAGTTTGGTAGAGGTTGCTTGTCCAAAGGGCTGCCCTTGTGAACTCTGGGTTTGTTTCTGCTGCATTCAGTGTGAAGAGCTGTGGTACAGACAGACGTTTAGGTGGAGGAGATAAAGAGAGTCCCTTTGTCATTTGTGTTATTCTAAGGAGACAAAGGCCACTCAGAGAAACATAAAGATTTTATTGGCAACCAGTCGTGAGGGCCACAGAAGTAACAGGTTGTTTGAATCATTGAAGAATGATTCAGGTAATTTAGGGAAGCCAGCAGAATTAATTAGAGCTGAGTGTGCTCAGTCTATTTTTATAAACTGAGACTTTCAAATCAAGGCAAAGAGTTCACATAAAGTAAAGAAGCGCTGGGAAAAGAAAAATGGGAACTAACCAGAGTAGAGAAATTTCTAAGGCTAGTCGCTTGGGTTGTATTTTGGCACACTGGAAAGAATTGGTGGGCTATGGAGGAACTGAAAATAAAAGGAATTTAATTCCATTTTGTAAACAGTGGTGACCACTTTATAGGCTAGAAGGAGTTGTTAGATGGCCACTGGCTGGAACCTTAGACTGTGACACGTTATTGCAGCCAATGTTATTTTTAAGAAGGAAACAGAAATGGTACGAAGTAACATATACTGATATGTTCTTTACTCTCCAGAATCATCCTGAGTGACAGAGAGATTGTAGAATTAAACCTCCCTCTGATCCCCTGGTATTGGCCCTTGAGAAGAAATAGAGGAAACAGAGGAAAACCCAAATGATGTTGCAGTACTTGTTCAATAAACCAACGTTTAACCCATCCTGACAAAGTTTATCATAAGGAGGCACAAGAACAGGAATTAGCCAACTTGTTTAGGTCTCTCCCTAAAAACCTCCCTAAAAAAGACAAGAGAGATCAGGAGAGGATGAAGACTAGGAAGGACTGGTGACCTTAATTCCAACTCCAGTTCCTTCTCTCCCACATAGCCCCATTGCATCTTGGACTAGGGAAGCAAGTAAAGGAAGCATTAAAGAAACAAGCTGAGCTCTCTGCTCCTCTGCTTATTATTGAAACACATAAACCATCACTACTGTTATATCCTCCATTACCTAATAGTGACAGTGAAGATGAGGAGTGCTCCTCAAATGGCTCCATAGAGTCCTGGATGAGAAAACAAACGAAATAATACAAGCACCTTTATGGGCGGCAGTAGGACCTGAGGAAAGGAGGATATTAAGTTAAAATCCCATTTCCTACTATTGATTTAGAGGCATGGGAAAAGCTTGCCAAGAACTACTGGAGTGATCCAATAGGCACTGCTAAACGATTAAAATATATGATGAAACAACACAACCCAGACTGGGCTGACATTCAATTACTGTTAGATGCTTTGACTGAGACAGAGAAGCAGTTAATTTTGAAAACAGGGAATTTAGTGGAGGATGCTTGGAGTGTAGAACAGCACAACTTGATGTTAAGGAATTTCTTTCCCTCCAGTATCCATGATGGCATCCAAATACACCAGAAGAGTTGGCAAAATTGGAACATTATTGGGACCTTATAATAAAAGGAATGCTGAGGGCAATCTCTAAAACCATAGACTGGCTGGCCCTATATAAAGTGAGATGAGGTCCTTCTGAAAGTCCTTCTGAATTTTTAGATCACTTGCATAAGGCAATGGATCATTATCCATCTTTAGATTCTGATTCTCAGGATGGGATATAACAGTGAGCAAATTTGGTTTTGAACAGTCCACAGGGGACATTAGGCATGAGCTTCAGAAGATCCAGGGGCCAATGGAATGAAATTTAGGAAGTTTATTAGAAGAGGCATGGAGGGTTTTTAGCAATGGAGAGGAAGGATACAAACAAGGGATGAGAAAACTAGTAAAAGTAGTGAGAGAAGGAGGAAAAGGGAGACGTGGGCAAGGACCACCAAAACAAGGTCTGCCTCGGCTTGGGAAAGATCAATGTGCAGGAAAATTGGTCACTGGAAAAACCAATGTCTGAAACAGAGAGAAGGCGATGAAAAAAGAAGAGGAAACCCCAAAAGGGAAGGGGTGGTTGCTCAGGTCAAAGCAGACTGAGGGGGACCAGAGGGTCTCACCCTAGTGGACCCTCTGGTTAAAATCAAGCTGGGGAATAAAGGAAAGAAAATGGAGTTTTTGGTAGACATGGGAGCAACATATTCAATGTTAAATAAAGCTTTAATGCCTATAATAGACAATTATGTTATGGTAAAGGGGGCAACTGGCCAATCTGAAAAAGCGTATTTTTTGCAAACCATTAAAGTATAAACTTGGAAAGCAAGAGGGAATTCACAGATTTTTGTATATGCCCAACACTCCAAAGGCACTGTTGGGTAGGGATTTGTTGGAGCAGCTAGAAATAAAAATGATATTTAAAAATGGGAAGGTTATTTCGGAGGTTAAAGATCAACAGTATGTAGAAATGTTGAGTTTAATATTACGATTAATGAAACAATTAATAAGACCAGTACTGAAGATGAAGAAAAGGTTAACAAGAAAATAATGGATCAGGTATTTCCTGGGGTATGGGCTTCTAGTTTATCAGGAAGGGCAAGGAACGCACCCCCTGTGCAAATCAGGCTTAAAAAAGGAAAGCCACCTGCAAAGGTAGCTGTCATGCATATCAAGGCACACCAGAAAGTGAGCTCTGAGTGTATCTGAGTGAAACTGGAGTGTATCCCAGTCAGCTTTAATTCCAGATGGACAAATTTCTCTAGAAGGTGAGCCAAAGTATAACAAGAAGGAAAGAGACTTATTGAGACTGAGAATGGAAAACACAATCAGGAAAGATGGGCTATTACACAAGAAGGGAAAGGAAAACTTGTTGTCCCCTCCTATTTGTTACGGTCACTATTAAAAGAGGAGCATCAGAAATCCCACTGGGGAATAGACACTTTGTATAATTATTTAAAAGACAGGACTCTAGCCAGAAATTTACAAGGTACAGTAATTCAAGGGACCCGATAATGTAGTTCTTTTGCCTCCAATTATGGGAATCCACAAAATCAGAGGGTTTCGGGAAAGCTGCAAAAGGCAGGCCTCAGATACAGCAGAACTGTGATTAGAACTAAGCAGCAGCTGTGAGATAGGTCAGCGGAAAATTTATTTAAAATGTAGAAAAGCAAGGACAAATAGACCAATGATCTGTGTATTAACACTTGTCTAGAATAACTCTCTAAACTACAGAAAGTTTATCTAGCAAGATATTAGGAAGGTTGAAGCTTAATAATGGAGCTCTGTGTGTTGTGTTTTAAAGCTTACAAGTAGGTATTGTATTCGAAATAAGCAAGCATTGTTTTAACTAAAGGTACGTGTGCTTATAGTGATTGGATAGAACTACTGTCAATATGCTTTTGCTTTGTGTAACTGGTCAAGAAACTTATAAAGTAAGTTGTAACATTAAGTTCTTGGTCTGCTGCCTGGGATGTGAGCTGCTGGCATCTTCCCATTGTCATAATCATGTAATGAGACTGATGCTGAAAAAAAAAAAAAGCTCAAGGCATGTTCCACAGCAGCCCTGTCCCGTTCGTGATTTGTACATAGCCCCCGGCCAGCGACACCAAACTAACTCCAAAAATATTCCCAAATCAAAACATGGACAAATTGGAAGAGGCTATGGGCCTGGGCAACAGTGGCAAACAGATTTTTCAGAACTTCCCAGGAAAGGGGGTATTGACATTTATTGGTATTGACAGATACCTTTCCAGAATGGCTGGAAGCCTTTACTTCCAGAACTGTCAAGGTGCAAGAGGTAACTAAAGTACTGTTACAAGAGATAACAGTATATCATGCTTTGGAGTCCCAGCCACAATATCTTCAGATAGAGGGCCACACTTCATTTCAAAAGTTGTACAGCAAATTAGCTACCAATTGGGCATAGACTGGGAACTTCATAATCCATATCATCCCCAGTCAAGTGGCCAAGTGGAAAAAATGAATAATTTAATCCAGCAATAAATTATAAGGCTATGTCAAGAAGCAAAATTACCTTGGCACCAGGCTCTTCTGTTAGCATTACTGCAAATCCAGACTAAACCAAGGACAAAAGAAAAATTAAGTCCTTTTTGAGATATTATGTGGAAGGCCATAGGGGGGTACAAGAGGAAACATCAACCCCAGCAGGGGAAGAAACCCTAGACAGCTATATGATGGCCCTAAACAAGCAACTCAGAAATTGAGAAGCATGTGGCTGGGATTTGGAGCAGGGAATTAGATGGACCCATACATGACATACAGCCTGGAGACTATGCATATGTCAACTCTTTTGCAGAGCCACAGTGGAAGGACCATTCCAAGTGCTTCTCACCACTTTTACTGCAATCAAGGACAAAGGACAGAACTCCTGGATCCACCATACGCGAGTGAAAAAGGATCCAGAAGGTGTTTGGAAAGTTACACTGGGTGGTAATGAACTGAAATTAAAGCTTACTTGGGAAAATAAGTACATTGTAAGAAGAAAAGTTAATCTAGTTTGTATCTAAAATGACTTTGTTTCAAAGAATGGCAAGTACAATTTGGAAATTTGTGGCCTTCATGATCATAGCTATGACCATGACTGAAGTTAATGCAATACCACGTGTGTACAATGCTACTGATATACACATTTGTCGGGGAAAAGCTTATGACTTTTACTCCCGTAAGGCTCTGTCAAAAATGCTGAGAGTCACAAATGCACCTGTTTGGGAAGGGAGAAATGTCTGGGGATGTGAATATGCATTTGTTCAGGATGGGTTCCATGAATTCTACCAAGAACCAATGGAACTCATCCAGATTAGCCCTGAATGTTGTGACAAATGCTTAAGCAACTGTCCTGAATTCAGACTCAAAATAGAAGGATGCGCAGACAAGAACCACAGAATTGACTATAATATAACTCAAGTCTGTGTTGTTCCTTGGAAGCATAGAATTAGAACAACCAGAACAACCAATTAGCCTCTACCAAGACAGACTGCCCATACTCAGACTACACTCATCCAGATCCTAAAAGAGATAATTTGACCTGTAATTACCAAAATTGGACCATATGCTATTAAAAAGACTGGAATCCAAAGGCTACTGCTTAATCCAAAATGGCCCCTGAAGCGAGTAGAAATGGCAATGCAGGTAAATGCTTCTGCCATTAAACTGGAGTGTACCCCATTTCTTAAGACCTCTTTTATGGATGAGACTACTTGGTTACAGAAGTGTATACCATATACGCTCAGACGAAAAAGAGATTTGACTAGATTATTAAGAACAGGACTGGGCGTTTTGAATACGATGGATTCAGAGGTATTAATGTACAAATTAACTGCAGCTGGTAGTGACACAATTAAGTCACAACAGCCTTTACAATCTCCTTTATTAGCTTTAGGTACCACCCAGTGGACAGTGTCCAAGATACTACCAGAATGGGAAAATATAGAGGAATGGGACCATGAATTGATAATCAACACCTTGGGTGCAGCTACTGAGAATATTTCTTTAGCTCTTAGGTGTGCACAAGCACAATTATGGATGCAATCAGTGGCTGCCTCAGTTATAAAGGAAAGTGGAGAAGGCATCTTTCCTGCTGAGATCTGCAAAATTGTTTGGGATAATTCTTCAGACTTAGAAAGAGAACTTCAGTCTTGGTGGGTTTTGGCCAATTTTACCTATGATCCTGTCACAAGTGTAGTACTGCTTTTGTTTTGACTATACATAATGCATCAGAGGATTTAATATACCCAATAGTTGCTTTAAGTTTGAATCATGAAGGAACTGTACTGTATCCTTCTGAACACAGAACACAGACACAGAAGGTTGAAGGGAAGTGGCAGACTAGTCAGCGCCACGAGAAGACAATTAGGATTTATATGTGAAGGAAATATGAATAATGATCAAGATACTTGTCTGGATACAGAACAAAGCATTTGTCACTTTGAGGTTCATTCAGTCAACCAGACAACCCTGCTTGTATATATAACTCAAGGTTGTGCATGCCTAAGAATAGCATGTTCCACTATAGCAGTAGACGAGCTCACCATAAGTGAAACACAATTTAATCTGTGCATTTGTAACTTTCCCAGAATTGAAGGATGTGATTTCTCCTATCAGGCACCTGCTGTATCACATCAGTATCTAAAGGCAAATTTGACTACTGTGCAAGAAATATCACCTGGGCCTATAGAATGAATTTAACTTTAGTCAGACAGTTATCAAAACATGAAGATCTAAAGGAAATTCTCGAAGAAATTAAAATTATGGGAAAGAAGATCTGAATTACAATACATCATGACACAGAGACCATACGGAGGGTCTTTAAAATGTTAGAGGAAGATATGTCTCACTATTAGTGGAGTGTACTTTCTGGATGGTCACCAAAACCAATGGGTATACTTAATGCTTTAGTTCACCCAATTATTGTTTTATTGATTTTAGTTAGCATAAGTTTGATTTTGTCTGTTGTAATGATTGTTTAGAATTTGAGGATGATACAATGAGTAGCAACCTTAACTTCATTATCAAAAACGTATGGTGTTTTTTAAAGAGGTTCTTATCACATGACTTGGTTAGAGAAAGAAGAATCTGCATATCAGTAAAGGAATTTACTAACCTGGCAGAGAAACAGGGGAATGAATCAAGGGGTTAAGTTAGAAATATAACTAGTAAGACGAAGGCCACATATTTTGATTAGGGGCTTAGCAAGGAGATTAAGAAAAGAGTAATTATTACCAGATGGGGATAACTGAAGAAAAGACAATATATCCTGTATTTGACTTTGCTGTATTCTTAGAAATTACAGAGAATATATGAAGAATTGTAAAAGGGTAGGAACCACAAATACACTCGGCTTCTAACAATGATTGGGCCCAGCAGAGGGAGTTTGGACCATGACCAAGGGGTCACAAAGTCCTGGCAACCAGATAAAGGTGAACAATTTACCATGAGGAAGACCTCTTATTTCATCTTCAGAAGGCCACTGACCCAATTAAAGAAGGTGACTGCACAGCCGTAATGAACATTCAGCTCATTGTAATACCAAGCGGGGGCAGGTGATGCATATGTATAGGCATCTGGACGTCTTTATGAATATTTGTAGATATATGGAGAAGCTACAGTTTTGGAAATTTGCACATGTCTTTGGAGGACTACCTCCCAGAGTGCCCAGTGTGCTGAATAAACATGCCACTTTTCAACTTTAATTAGTCGAAGAGTCTTCTGTCCGTGCATCAGCTGCACTGCTGTGAAGGTCTCCTGAGCCCAGAAGCCATTCCTCTACTGCTTGGCTCTGTGCGTTCTAGTTCATCCAACACCTGATTAATCCACAGCCCATATAAACCATACAAATAATCAGGAGACAAATGCTGCTTGTTTTTTCTGGAGGTCATAGTGCTTTTTATGGACTTCAGAAATTCACTGTTTATTTCAACAGACCACAGGGCCTAAGTTTGGAAAGATTTAAACAATTCTTTTTCTTTGTAGACTGTAACTCAGTACTGTTGTTTTTTTTTTTCTCTTAAAGGCAGGCCTGCCAATACCAACTCTAAAAATTTTCACGCCTTTACTTCAGCCATGGTATAGAAAGTAGTTTTGTGTTAGCTTTCAGAAATACACAATGGTTGTATTATGAATTTCAGGATAATCAAAATAATTGTTAATCAAAATATTGTTATCTTGCCCTAAGAGAGGGGCTGTCTTTTTCTTATATATGAACTGTATCTTTTACATAAAGAAGGTGACAGGACCTGAACTTCCAAGCTCTGTGTGCACACATGGGTGTGTGTAGACAACAAGGAAACAATAAACTATGAAGTTTTCCCTCCTTTTTGCTTTCAGCAGTTGGCAAAATCTGCAGCAACACGTAGAAGAAACAATTGATGAGTTCTGAATTTACTACTTTCAATGCACTTACCAGTGTCATCATCAAAGTCAGAAAGGATGCACTCAATCCCATCCTCACTGCTGGCTGACTGTTCCTGCGCTCTTCGGGGCAAGTTAACCAGACGGCCACTGAGGAAGATGGGTTTCAAGGGCATTTTATAGATTTTGGCTAACAACTTGGAAGGGTGAAGAAGAGGGGAGAGAGAAAAAAAAAGATGAGGTAAATTTCCACGGGAAAGTTTGTAAAAGCAATCACATAAAACAGAGGTTTGTAAAATAAAATAAAATAAACGGTATGCAAACACAATTAGAGCCCAGAAGTCTTCGGTTCACTGACAGGTAAAAAGTTGTGGGTAAAGAGAGGGACAGCAGCAATTTAAATAACACATTTCTGAGATGGGAGTATGCTCTCTTCTCATTTGTGAAGGGCAAAGGTTACAATTCCCTGATTGCATTTATGGCCTACAAAGCTCCGTTAGCTGTACTATTGCAGGGATAATACCAGCATTTAATCAGGTCTTTCTAAGTAAATAATGTACAGACAAGATTTTTTTTAGTCATTCCTGTTCTACTCTTACTGGCAAGTTAACAAGATATAAATGACTGCTTCTTTTAAAGAGGAGAAAATATTTCTTCCTCACTGTGAACTGGGGTTTGTAAGGATGAGGAATAGCAATGTGGTACAAATAGATAGAACATACATTAGATATATACACAGATATTTACTAATTTTTTTAGATGAACAAGATAGCAAGTTGAGTTTGGTTTGTCTGCTGTTTATTATTCTGAGTTGCCTTATTCTTCCCTTCTTTTCTCAGTCTGCATACTGAATCCACTTATTATCTCTGAATTGAGATATTAAGTACTTTCAGCAATGATAGTATCCTTTGTTGTGCTTTTGTATTGTACTCAGAAAAACATGGCCTAGGTCCAACAAAAAGACCTGCAGGTGCTACAGAAATACAAATAACATTATAAAATTAGACAAAAATTGTCCAGGTAACCCTGGATAATAATATATGCTGTGTGCAAGAAGATTAGAGAAAACATGCCAGCATTCTAATTATTAGAGATTTGACCTGAGCTTCAGATCCATCTGCATGGCACAAATAAGCTGCTTCTGCATTTCAGAGGGTGCAGCCTCTTGTATTTAAAATAATAGAATTCTCAACTTCTTCTTTTTTTTTTTTCTTTCATTCACAACACTGTTTATGGTAACTGTTTAAATAAGAATGAATTTAGCTTTGAATTATGTTACTATGATGTTTTGAACATTCACGTTTTCTCACTTGGTCCCTGCATCTGAGTGTTTTTACTTCCTCAGTTTTCCCACTGCTAACTGGCCTGGAAGGTGTGATATTCCCTCAGATTCCCACTGTCCATTTGGCAGTGCAGGAGGGTATTACCATCAGGGTCACCACAGACTGTTGGGCTCATGCAAATCACCCAATGACTGATGCAAAGCCTGCAGGTTGGAATTATTTCCCAGGCCAGGTTAATGCCTGTTTAAGATTGTTCATCATACCTGAGAACATCTCCTGAGGTAATCAAGCGCGGGAAGGCACAAGTCTGTAGATGCAGATCCTGATCCTGGCACACAGTCACCCATCTCCTTACAATCTACTTCCCCTGGGGACAGGAAAGGCAGCATTGGGAAGGACAGAAGAAAAGCAACAACGAGAGGATTAGTTTTATTTTCTCATTCAGTTACACCCTAATGAACAGAATCTAGAAAACATCCTTTGTTTGATCTTCTTAGATGACAACCAGGTGACCCCCACACAAACAATAAAGTAATACTGGTCATAGTTTGTACACAAATTTTTATAGGATTAAATGCTTTAGTAAACATATGTCTATTTAATATTTCCTTAGAAGAGTCTTTGGGAGTTCTAATAATCATATATATTATCTGTCATATTGACTCCATTCCACTTTCTTCCATGGGTGTAGGAATTAATTAATTATCTTCAGTATGGCTCAACTACTGTAGTATTTTTTTCTACTCATTTGCACCCCACTGCCCCGGAAAATTCTTCTACCACAAGTTCTTCCTATTAGTTTATTTACTGCTTAAATCCATCATTTTATATTTTGTATATTACACTTCCTTCTACTGTCTAATGCAGGCATCAAGGTTTCACAGTTTCAGCTGTATGACACATATCCTTCAACTGTATGACACATATCCTGAGGTCCTAGTGCCTCTGTTGCTGGTATTCCTAACTTCAATCAGCAGACTGCTCCTCTCAGGCCAGCTTCACTAAGGGAATTCAATAAGCAGAGCAGTTCCAAGGCATCCTGCTGCAGAGCTCCTCTCTGGATAACTCCATTCACTCCATCATTTTCCCTGTCTGCCAGTCTCATCTCAGCTGAAGTTCTGTCCACCTTAGAATACCTGGCTCAAAACCATTTTTCCAGTTTAGCCAAATACGTCTCATTCAGTGCCAAATCTGAAGCGTGACGAAATGCCTATTGACGTTAACATTTTCTTGCCTTAAAAAGTTATTCCTCTCATGAAGAACACAAGATAAATATTATTTTTTTTATTAGATCCTACTTTGTTCTCTTTTCACTATATTTATTTGCTTTTTCTATGCTTTTAAGTATTTCCTCCATAATGTATTTTAAAGTTTTGTCCACTACTGAGATCAGCCCAGACAGCCAAGTTTGAATCCTTTAGTTTTACAATAAAATGCACATAGTATGGCATTGTATTTGTTGATATTTCCCATAGTCCAATTACCTTTAATACAAAAAAAGACCTTGCTTTTTGCTATGTGACCACAATGGGGTCAAAATTATCTTAGGAATGCAAGAAACGTAAAGAAATATAAGACAGGCTTTTAAGCTCTCCAGAAAAAAACATGAATTCCCTCTATTGGTACTGGACATGTAAGTTTATTTCTCTTTGTAGTAATAACTACAATTACAATTACATCACCAGGTGAATTCTTCCCCCATTTCAATCAATGGTGAAATAGGTCAATGAGACAAGAGTAACATTAAAGAGTAGATCTTCTGCAACTAGGTGCTTCATTTAAATCAAAAGGAGTTGCTCACAGACCTAGATTGTAAGATGTGTTGGTTTATTTCCAACCATCTCTGTGAATTAATATTCATATAGAAACCAAAAGTTCCATTTTATCACTACTTAGAAGTTCTATAATTTACATCCACAAAAAAACCCCAGCATTGTCACAGTTCAGTGAAAAGCGACAAACCCTAATAATCAAGTCAAGCCATGGATCACCAGCATGGGGGCAGAATGACCCAGCATCATTTGCCTTTGTTCTGAAGGCTGGTGAAGCATGACAATTACTCTGCAGGGTCACCCTGACATGCTATGGCTGGTCTCTGCTGCCCACAGTGTAAAACATGCCCTATTTTGTTGCAAACAATCCATGCTGTCTCTGCACAATGCCAGGCCATTTCTGCAATATTCTACGTTTGGACATTTTTTGTTTTATTATTTACATGAATATAAGATAATCCTGGTGCAAACTACGATCAAATTAAGAAGCAAACACTTAATACTGAGATGCATCTTTGCTTCCATAAAAACTTGAAGAACTGATAGTATTAAAAATGTTACACAAATAATCCCTTGGTTGTGATTTATTTTATTTTTTTTAAGCATTCTGGACTCAACATCTTCAGTGCCCCTCTCTTTCCTACCATGCTATGTATTACATAATTGAATTATTCTCTTCTGTGGGATATCATGACTTAATAGGAAAATATTTACCCAGTCCTTTGACAAACTTCATAAGGCACATAATGTAACTGGTGGCAGCGTTGGCAAAGACCTGGATGTTGTCTGTGTTTAGAAATGCTTCAAAGACATCAAACACTGGAGCCTGGCGTTTCCCTGTGGAGATAACAAGATAAGAACTCTTCCTCACACCCCCTTAAAAATAATTTTCCAACCATTTTTCAACAATTTAACTGAATCTGTAGAATCTTTTCTATTCTGGGCAGAGACAGAAATAATCTTAAAAGTAAAACCTTCTCTTGCTTCTGGGGCAACTTGTGTAGCCTTTCATAGGAAGTGACAGAGACTCCCTCCTTTGCCCAGTCTATGACAAATACCAGTTTATGCCTGCTCAAATGGTAGAGGCAGGTTTGAGCTCTTGAACTCAGGAGCTAATAGTTCTGTTTGGTGGAAGTTTCTGTTTAGTTTCTAGTTTAGTTTTTGATAACTGCCAAGATTACATCAATCATGCAGAAAACTATTCAGACTATAAAGTAACAAAATAGCCTTGATTTTCCAAAGTAGATTATTGTCTTCAAAAGCTGCGTATACCAGCATTCAGCCATCAACCATAACAGATCTCAGTGACAAAGTTTAGGAGGAAAACCACGTCCCTTACATGTGACTTGTCATGTTTAAACATACCTTCTAATGGGCAAAAGAAAAAATGGATTTTCCCATATTAACACATTTCCATACAAGCAAACATCTCCAGAAAGGATGCACATTCTTACAGAAATGTGGTCTGTAATAGCACTAGGAATATGAAAGCCTTGTGATCAAATGCCTGGACAAGCACTTGCCCAGATTATCACATTAAGTTACCCTTGGGTATAAGAGCAATAGGTTTCATACAACAGGGAAGACAGTTCACAAGAGACATGCTGCTTGGATACAGTTCTTTCTCCAGTAGGACAATAACAAATGCTCAGCCAAGCTCAGTACCCTTGCACCACTGTCTTGCTCAGAATTACTCAAGTAGGTTTGATGCCTTTCTTTCTCATTCAAATAATTTGTTAGAATGTAGAGGACAAAAGGTCAGAACAATGTCGGCTTTCCTTCTTACCCCAACTATTAAGTCAGATGCTTTGGTACAGTTCTGGAGTATTGTAGTGCCACTTTCAGTCTGGGCATTTAAATATATTGAGTTAGTTACTGCGTCCCCCAGGGAATCAAAAGCATATTTGAAACAGTGCATGAAGTCCTTACCCATAGAGTATTCTCCTACGAGGTACTCCTTGACCTCTGACTTGCTGCTGCTATGCACTGTTTCCAGGGCACTGAACAGGGGTCTCCATCCTGACTGGATCTGGGTAGAACACATTTCCACCAACTCTCCTATAGAGGTGATCACCTGCAACCAGTGTAGGAGGGGTTAAAATAAAAGAACCAAAAACCAGAACGGATATACAGATGGATCTTCAGAAGGAATGTTTTGAAACACATTCCTAGACCTCACTATGACAATCTAGATTATTCTTTAAATTTTTTTAGATAGTAGAAAATCTTTTTTTAATTGCTTTAAAGCCAGGTCTGCTATCTCTGTGCTCTGCCACAATGCTGGATTAGGTAGGCAGAGCACGCCCAATTCCTTGAAGATGATTAAGGGGCAGCATTCAAAGGGAATTTGGGAAACACTCTAAAGTGGACCAAGTGCACTCTAGAAACCATTCTCATGGGCATGGAGACCAGATACAGACACACTGATCAGAGTTAACTTGCCTGGTCTTGAACATCCTCATCACAGAGCTCCAGTTGCATGATGCGCTCAAAGGGGCGGAAAAGTGCCTCGTTGAAGTGAAAGTGAGAAGGCTCGTTCCAGTCCATCAGCACTTCCGTGAGGATGTCATGGATGAAAGAGACAGCCTTCTGAGACACATGTCTCTCCTTGTGACAGGCAGCCTGCAGGGAAAGGAGAAGGATTAGACTGTGTCTAAGCAAAAAATTTGCTTTTAGTCAGAGACTTTCAAGGGAGGTAAGCACTACAGGTTACTGAACCTTCAAAACAGCTTCATCACTGATGTGACCAGGGACTCCACTGTAATGAAAACAGGAGACTACTGCCCTGGAAATAGATGACTGAGACTCTGAGCTGCCTAGAGGTCCACAGAGGTATGAAAGTTGGCTGACAATTAAAAACACATAGATCTAAATATAAATAAATTCAATACTAAAACCCACAGAACAGAACTTGTGTGAAATGCTGTCTTTTGTTTGGACTGTGTCACCCTTTTTCTCTTCCAAAGGTAGCAGCTGAGCTGGCTTTATATGGGAAAAGAAAACCTGCATCCTTTTATAGGAAGAATTGCAAGGATCCAGACCTTGACTGGAATATAAGCAGATGGGGGAGTCACTTAGAGCCCCTTGGGGTGGTTTCAGTTTTTTCTCCAGGCACAATTTGCATCATATTGCAGAAGTCCAACAGCCTGTCCCTGTCCATTTCAGTCACTTACAAGCACACTCTTTGGTGGCAGTATTGCAATATATGACACAGTGTATACAACACAGAGCAGATTTTACAATTTTGAAGGTTGCTATACATTTTAAGAGCTATCAAGCCTTCTTCATCTTTCTCAGCTTTGTTGCTTCGTGCACACATTCCCATTTCTGTCCCCCATTCCTACCTCCACCAGGTGAGGAGCCACCAGGCTCCAGCAGCGCATGAGGTGGAGCAACGGGCGGGATTTACTCCTTACAATTCTGAGCATGGCGTCACCAAGTCGGAATAAGTGAAGAGCACTTCTCCTGTCCTGTGTAGATTTTACTTCACCTACAAGAAAGTATAAGAATAAATGGAAGCTAAGCATCAGCTCCTCCTCCACTCCTAAATGTCCGAACAAGAATTAGAAATTATTGATTAAGTGATAGATTATTGATAAGCTTTAGTGGGGGTGAGAAAAAGGGAAAAAAACCCCAAAACCAATGTAAAACACAGCCTGTGCCTATGTAGGTAAAAGGACAGGAGATGGACCCAAGTTTAAAGGTTACTAAACATACTTTAAGTGATCACTTTTTTTGCAAACATATGAAAGACAAAGGCTTGGAAAAATCATGCAGAAAAGTTAAATAAGGAGTTAAATAACTAATACTAAGACCCAAAGTGGTAGCTATGAAAGGTTTTGGTGACATCTACAGGAAAGATTATAAACTGCACATTATTTGGCTTGGGTATTTAATTTTGTATTTCTTATTAAGCAAAGGATAAAAAAAACAGAATGTAAGAAAACACTTTTCTAGTCCCCAGTCACTAACACACGTTATTTCCTATTGAAAGGGATTAATCTTCCATTGCTCTTACAACATTTGAAAAGACACTTCATCAATTTCAAATACACTGGTGCTTTTATCTCTAACAAAAGATGTAATCAGGGGACCTATCACATTTAAAATAAAAAATAGCACTTAATTTCTCTATCTTAATTTTAATTTCAGTATTAAAATGACGGCTGATTGACCACTACATAACATGAAAAGATGAAATCTATTTATTAAAACTAGAGCAATGAATGTTGAGGTTTGGAGACAAGCAAGACCAAAAAACCTAAAATCTTGAAGTGTCATACCGAGAAAACGACAAGTAGCATTTCAGGGAGAGAGGAAACCAATTAAATTGGAGACACAGATAAAACCAGTGTCTGCTACAGGATAAAACAAAACCTGTATGATTTATGTAACTTCTTATTGATGTGAGGTACATGCTCTACTCTGTTGGGGAAAATCAAGCAGGACAAATCCCACTGCTTTAGCATTCTTCATTTGTGTGCTCTGCTCTCTATCACCCATTTCCTGAACACTTCTGAGGTAATCCTACTGTCAAGTATCAAACCTAAATCCACTCTCTTAAGTCTAGACTGACCCAAGTTTCCATACTGGCCTGGGCTCAAAAATAGAGCTGTGATTATATATTGGCACACAATTAACACCCCCCAAACTCCAACAATCAAATAAATGTCCTGTGATGTGTTTCAAAGCAGGTGTGGATGAGGTCCCTGTCCAAATGAAGTGCTCAACCTTTTACGAAGACCAAAAATTGTTCCCACACTTGTAATAAGAAAGATTAGTCCTGTAAGCAATACAATTATATGTAAAACACTCTGTACAGGATCTTCAGGCGATTTACCTGGCATTGCTAGTGAGTAATCAACTGTATCTGTGACTGAATGGAAAAGCTGGGCCTGAGAAGCCTTCTTCAGCTGGTAAAGGAAGCCTGCCAATGCCGTCAAGTTTAACTTGTCAGCAGCATCTTCAAAAAGCCTGTAGGTAAAGAACAGAACCTAACTGAAAAATTCAGGAGATGCAGACTTAAATGTGTATGTAAGAGGAAAACTCCTGTCTATTTGTGGCTTCTATATATTGGCTTTTGTGACACATTGCTTATTGGGGGCTTTTTAATTTATACTGTGCTGCAGCAAGACTTTGATCTAGAAGCTTTATTAATTGGAGGGTGGAAAGCAGGTTGCTGTGGGATCAACCAGAACCCTTTCAAGATTCAACTACAGTGCTAAAACAGAAAGTCACTTTTTCAAGTTACCATAAGCCATTTATGAACCAGTAATCAAAAAAACCAATTGAAACATGCCCAGTCCTCACAACACATGTCATCATAGCTTCACTAACTTTAGGGTTACACCAGTTTGCTCCATCTGAAGTTACCAACCCTAACCTGAAAAATAAATTAATTCAAGTCTTAAACCTAAGGTTACTATACCTGAATTGCTAGTTTGGAGTATTTTGCTGAATTTGGCTGGGGTAGAGTTAATTTTTTTTAACAGTGGCTAGTATGGGGGAATGTTTTGGCTCACAGTAACAAATAGAAGCAAGAGTCGTTATTTTCAGCTGCAATGGGTTTCTAATATTTAACAGTTAAAATCTGTACACATAAAACAAGAAGTGTGGTTACACCGGAGGGAAGCTCTACAGAGATTACAGTGAAATTTCATATAATGCAGCCAGAAATTGACAAAAATATGATTTTCTGTCATTGCTTTTCATGAAAAACTTTCTATAGTCCTAAGAAACAAGGGATTAAATCCTAATAAGCATTTGCACTTAAATAAAAGGGTAGAAATGAAACCAGCACCATTAAAATTACAGTATTGCTGTTCTCTAATCCTCAGAACCAAGCTGTACTGTAAGCTTCCTAAACGAAAGGGTTTTTTTGCCCGGAGTCAAATTTCTACAAGCAGTTTATACAGTACTTTTGGCTCTGAATTTACACATAACACCTTCCTATGGGCAGAGATCAAGATGAAAAATGTCAGTTGGATCAAAAAGGTAATTGCAAGGATGCAAACCTAGGAATTTTTCAACTGTAACCTGGGCTGCTTAAAAAATAGCAGAAACAGTATCAGTTGGCAGGCCATGATGAAAGGACATTTAAGACAGCCATTCTGTGACGATGCTTGGCTCCCTTGCTCCTCTGGACACACTGGGGAAGCCTGACAAACTGTCCACACAGCCCTGGCAGAAGCAGCTCCTTTCTGACTGACCCTAGTCTTGTCAATCAGTCCCCTCCTGTCAGAACAAGGGGGGGGACCTTTACTTTGCTTAACTGAATACAACGTATCAATTTACATGCAAGAAATAAATCCACCACTCTTGGATGCATTCGATTTGCTTGGCATATTCACTGCTGTGCACAGACACACTCAGCTCAGTACTTGCAGGTACTTCAGAGATGAAAAAACCCCAGGTCTTTTAGAAACTGCTGGTTGTGACAAACTCTCAGCTCTCTTGTGAAATTCAACTGAAGCAAGTGGCTGAAACAAACAAAGATTAGGCCCACTGCAGCGCAAAAAGGGCCACTTTGGTATACCTGTCAGCCTGCGTGGAGAGCGTGAGAACAGCCTTGGCAGCACTGGTACCACACAGCAGACTGCCTCCACGGAAGTCAAAAGCTCTGCCCTTACTGCTGTCCTTGATGAGATCCTGGATGGAGACTGGCTGAATGACAGGGTGGCTGCTCAGGGTGGTCTCCTGCTCAGGGGTCAGTGCCTGAGGAGCCTCCCCAGGCTCAGAGTCTGGGTGCTGCCCTCCAGGTGCTTGCTGGGACTGGGTGATGGTAAGGGAGGGCTGGGCAGCACCATCGCTGAAGTGGGTGTGCTCCAGCGTGCTGATGTACTCACACACCCTGGGAACACACAGGAGAAGCAAAAATTAATAACATCCCAAAACAACTCCTGCACTAAAACTCCAAATAGAACATCCCAAAACTCCTCCCTGCACTAATCACAGGACATTTTCCTCAACCATAAACAGATGCTTTCTAACTTTCAAACTACACAGAGATAACCTTTCTTCTTACACAAAGATAACCTTTCTTCTTTGGCCTCCCATGTGGCTAGATAGCAATTAGTTTGGTGGAAGTGCCTGAAAAGCCCATTTAGGTTCCTGGGTCTGCCACAGTCTTCTGGTAACTTTGAAGCTTCTAAGCATTTTGTCCCTGTGTAATGGTGGAAAACAGCACCATCTTTTCTTTTAGAAATACTGACAATTAATTCACTTTGACACTGTTTATACAGAACATCCAGAAATTGCAAAGCCCTTTTCTCAGTCCCTTACTTTCAGGCAACATGGCCTGAATTCTGGGAATTCTGGAATTCTTTCTATTTTGGGAAAGCTGGTGAGTACCTGAATACATGAGGCCAACAGTCCTGATTATGGCTTCCCATCTCCAGACCCACATTAAGGACTGCATCCATACACAAAACATGAGCAGTGTGCAGGCAGACTCCTTGCACTTTCCCCATCTGCTCCAGTTTCTGCTCCACTTTCTGTTTCACTGTAGCATAAAAAAAATTAAATAAAATTAACTTCTTCAGCTTTTAAACAAACACTGGTTTCTATACAGGGTGATGGCAAAGGATTACAGTCTGAAATCTATAAAAAAACATGAATTTTAGGCCAAAAAAAACCCCAAACCAACCAAATCAGAGAAACCCATTTCTTCCTAACAAATCCAAGGTAGCTTTAAAACTAAAATCCTTTTTGTCTGATTCTATATATATGAAAAAAAGTATGAAAAAGTGAAAATCAATGCTAGATTGACATCCTCCACCCCCAAATTCACATCCTGTTGCCCACAGAACAGTTGCAGATTGCTAGTGATATTTCTCTTCAGAGATGGCTGACTGGATATTTATTTTTACCAAAATCTCCTTTGCTACGGGGAAAAAAAAAAGCATTTGTGCATTTCATATGTATTTCCACACAAAAAAAAATTTAACCAAAAAGCTCTTGCCAAAGTAAAACTAATCTTTATCTGAGCTACAACCATTTGGTTCTATTTATTTTTTCTGAGAATCCCTGAAAAGCTTCATTTTCATGCTGCATTGGAATGGAAACAGGTTTTGAAGCTTTGCAAGCTTTCATAGAACAGATCTGTTTGCCTCTGGCCACTGCTGCTGCCTCCTCTTTGATTCAGCATAGTCTGGCCAACTCACTTCAGCCATGTCCAGCAGAGCAGTCAAAAGCTTGTTTAAGCTCAGGCTTTTTCAGTTTTGTTTTCTCTATCAAGACACCAAATTTAAGTACCAAGCAAGGTCTTTTGTGCAACACTGTCTTTTGTTAGGGGCTTCTTGCCATTAGAAATTAGTCATAAACAGAGAAATTTTGTGTACTTCTTCAAATAGTCACTGGAGACAACCACTGGGTTTGAAATGGTGGTACAGAGATGCAGAACTTTTTATATGCTAAAAAGGCCCAATTTTTCATTCCATTTTAATCTAACATGATTCAGAAACAGTTTAAAATATCTGAAGATGATGACAAAAGATAATCAAGGATATATAAACCACACAGGGAGAGTGATGCAAACTCAGTTTTACATTACCACCCAACACACAAAAATGCCTAAATAAGCTGTTTCTCTGATGCTCTCTGGTTGTACTAGCATCACAAGGTTTAAAAAGCACACATTGAAAAATGCTGCTGGCTTATGCATTGTTCCACTGATATAAGTTCCATATAGAATATAATTAGTGGGACATAATGTTAAGAACTTAGGAAAGCAGGCATGTACTGAAGACACACATCCCATGCGCCTACAAGCAAGTGGTATACAGCAGAACAACAGAGGTAAGTGCCACTATGTGCGGCAAAGTGCTTTCCAGTTGCAACTTCACAGGCAATGTAAGATGAGGTAGGTAATTCAATCATGTAGTTACCTTGAGCTATAGCATCACTGGGTTCTTGGATTTCTTTTTCTTCTTTCTCTTCTTGGACACAGGAGGCCGCAGACATTTGGGCAAGAGCAGATGCACAGTTAGCAGC
Organism: Calcarius lapponicus; assembly: GCA_039654755.1. Classification (NCBI taxonomy): domain Eukaryota; kingdom Metazoa; phylum Chordata; class Aves; order Passeriformes; family Fringillidae; genus Calcarius; species Calcarius lapponicus. Next base: position 63,237,730 of record CM077465.1, read on the forward strand.
AACTCCTGTAAAGCAACAACACAATTACTGTATGACCAACATCTCCTCCCCAATCCCATACAACCTCAACAAGACGTAGGGTCAAGAAAAGTTGGCTGGATATGTTCATGCTGTAGGGCACTCTGTGTGTATTGCCATCATCCATATGTCACCACAATGGAAAACTGGAGGAGGATGCTGCATTTCTTTCTCTCAAATTCCTTCAAGGAAAGTTACCATCCTGTTCTATGAGTCTGCCATGACATCCCTCATGCAGCCTTACCTAGAGCACAGCTCAGCCGGGCTGCCCTCCTTAGTCCATCCAGGCTCACGCAGATGGAGTCCTTCTCCTTCTGGTTCTGCTCTTTGGCTCCTTCTGCTCCCAAAATGAAGGCCAGCCCCTTGGAGCTGCCTGCCATGCGGCCGGTCAGTGGGGTGGACAAAGTGTCAATCAAGTTCTTCCAACAGCCAATTAAAATGTATCGGGCAAAAGCAATTCCTAGAGTGGAAAATACATTAATACTATCACTACAAGAAAATGGCACAACAGAAGCTTTATCATTAGTGGTAAAAAGCCAAATCACATTTGTCCCCTGCAGGCTGAACTGCCAATACACATGTACGATGTACTGATATACTTTCTTTTTAAACTGTTATTCTACACTGTTTATCTGCATATGCTTTTGGTACATAACAACCCAGTGCTGGATAACACACTTGTACTTATATTACAGTCTTAGTACCTGCAACAACAGAATCATCTGTCTTCCGGTTCTGGGAAAGAGGAGATTGAGCTGAAGCAGATGCCATCAACTGGCCACCGATTGCACTGCTGCCCAAGCCGTCGATGTCTGCCAGAACATTAAAAAACATCAGATTACTATTTGACACACAGATGGCACGAGGAAAGCATGTCTTATTGGCTCTGTGTTCAACTAAGCACTAGCATTCCTGACTTCTCAGGTGTGATTTTTTTGTTATTCTTTTTGGCAGCCTTCTAAAGCCTTGGTATAAACATGAGCTGTGGCACCTTAGGCTTTGCCCAATATAACCAATGTTTTGTTGAACAGGGAGACATCCCACTCTCAAAACCTGCTCTCCCCTCTCTTCAAGTACACAATGAACAGAACTTCCAGTAGAGATTTCAAGGTATTACAGTTCAGAACTTACCACACACTTAAATCTCTGCACTTCTTAGTATAGTATTTCAAATCTTGCTAAGCCCTGTATTTAGATGTTTTCAGACCTCAGTCTGAGTCCTCAAGATGCATTGGGATCCTATTTCCTAAATGTGATTTTTAGTAGATCTGTGTAAGCTCAATCTCAACAAGAGAAATACAACCCTTTCTCCAACAAAACTAAAGAGCCACTCCTTGCAGAGAGTTTAATGTTAGGGACCCCAGGTTGGTTTCCTTTCTAACAAGCCCCATCTCCACATCTGGGTATTATTTTTTCCACATGTTTCTTGCCTCTTACCAGCTCAGCAGTTAAAAGCAACGCTGAGCTCAATACAATAAGCAAAAAACTTTCAGAGCAGTGACCTTTGATCACGACTTACTGGCTCAGCTGAAGCCGTTGTTTCCCCTGCATACACTATTTTAATTACAGACACATTAAAGCACACAGTGCATTTTATATCAATACAGTATCATAGCCATCCTGCTGTCTTTCAACTGATACAATTTGATTTTTTTCCCCTCAAATGAAGCTAAGGATTGCTTCTAAGCACTTGTGCTCCAGGTTTTCAGCTTCTTCTCCCTAGTGCCATTTGGCATATCCCTGGCATAGCTCAAGCCTGAACCAAGGGGAGTCTAATCTGTGGAAGGCTTCCAGGATCAGATGCCACTATTTATATTTGTACTGCACTGCAGGCATACTGAAATGGCTTTGCTATGACATCAAGAAAACAGCAGCCTTACTGTTTATCATTAACAAGTATTAACTCTACCAGAATTGAAGCTAACAGAATTAAGAGATGTTTTGGTTCAGTGAACAAAACTACTCTCCCTGTCTCCCAGGGACAGTTTTGATTTTTTTTTTAAACCTATGCTTCAAAACCACTCTGATGAGCCAAAACAAACACTTAAATACCTGCCACAGCTAGGTCTGGCTCCTTCTCTACTGATAAATCCACAAGACACCACATATTGCATGATGACATGCTGTTCTGTATGTAACACAATAAAGCAGCGTGTCACTGTAGCTTGTTTTAGACACATTTGGAAGTTAGTCTTGCCACCATAATATTGTACTGACCCGTCAACATGCTGATAAGTGGAAGGCTGTGCTCCTCAGGGCTTCCCCAGTATCCAGCTTCCCCTAGCATGTTCCTTTCTAGTACCTGGTGGTACAGTTCTTCAACCCACGCCTGGGAAAATACCATCAACACTCCACTGGACTGGACCTGCTTCATGAACTCCTTCTGCAGAGAACCATAAAAGCCAAATGTAAGACAACAGTGTAAGCCCTACAGCATCAGCCCCCAGATGTACTTTTGAGGAAGGGATTGCAGAAGTAGAAATTAAGTTATGAAAAGAATTAACAGAGGATTGCAATCTCAGAATTGTTAAGACTGGAAAATATCTTTATGATCATCAAGTCCAACTGTCATCACAGCACCACCACCACGTTCACCATCAAACCATGCTCTGAAGTGCCATATCCACATGTTTTTGAATGCTTCCACAGGCAGTTTGTTCTTCTTCCTTACAAACCCGTCCATGAAAAGAAATTTCCTAATATCTAATCTAAACCTTCCCTGGCACAACTTGGGATCATTTCCTCTGGTCCTGTCACTTGTTACCTGGAGAAGAGGCCTACCCTCACCTCGCTACACCCTCCTTCAGGGAGTTGTAGACAATGAGAAGGTCTCCCCTGAACCTCCTTTCCTCCAGGCTAAACAAAGTGGCAGCTCCCTCAGCCACTCCTCATAGGACTTGGTCTCTAGACCCTTGACCAGCTTTGTTGCCCTTCTCTGGACTCTCTCCAGGACCTCAATGTCCTTCTTGTACTGAGAGTCCAAGACTGAACACAGGATTTGAGGTGCAGCCTCGCCAGCAGAAGGACAATCCCTGGCCCGGTCTTGCTGGCCACACTATTCCTGATGCAGGCCCAGGATGCCATTGGCCTTCTTGGCCACCTGAGCCCGCACTGGCTCACATTCAGTTGGCTCATAAGCACTCCCAGGTCTTTTTCCCCAAGGCAGCTTTCCAGCCACTCTGCCCCAGCCGTAGTGCCACACTGGGTTCTTGTGACCCAAGGGCAGGATCTGACACCTCATTGAACCTCATACAAGTGGCCAAGCCCCATCAGCCCAGCCTGTCCAGATCCTTCTGCGTCTGTCTCTGCAGTGGAGAGTGACATGAACATGAACAGCTCTCCCTTCTCCTACTGCAGCTAATCCATGATGCAAATCAGAATGACAGTGCTTGCACAGTGGGACAAGCTGATCTTGCTATTTCCACGAGGTGGGAGTAGGATCTGAAATGCAATTAAAAGAAGCTGCGGCACCTAACGAGGCCTGCCCAATAACTGGGCCTTTCTGCACTGAACAGTCATCACAGATGAAGTGGTCTCCAATTATTTATCAGATTGATCTCTAAGAATACTTTGGTCAGGCTCAGGCCTGTTGTGCACACTGAATCCTCTGGAGAATGTCCAGAGTCATAGATCTGCACTTGATCTGCTGCAGAACACACCAGAACTAAGGATGATGTTAAACTCCATTTGTTTTTGAGATTATATAATTATAAATTTCCTTACACTGGAAGTTCAGCAATAATTAAACATTTTGACACCTTTTTTATTTTTTTTCATATATCACAATTTTTTTTGGTTTTTTAGAAAACTCTGAAAAACCATCTCTTGGGCAACTAAGTTGAAAAACATGGATCCACGTTTTCAAAACTATTTTTAAAAAGCCCAAGAAGTGGAGGAATTCCAGGTGTAACAAAAATCATAATTTCACATTACCAAGACCTACTTATTTTTCACTTTAACTTCTCATGTCTTCATCTACAGAAATTCAAATCAAGTATTAGGCAAAAAAAAACAGTTGCAAGATGAACATATGTTCATGCACATTGTCAAGAGACAATACTTGCCATATCACATGACGCTAATCTATTCTGAAGATAGTTTAGACATCAAAATGACTGTGACCTTAATGACAATCAGTAAGCAGCATTCCTTCCCACCAAATCACAGAGTAATTCAGATGCACGACACTTATCATGCAAGATTCATAAGCAGCTTGGAGAACGCTTCATTTGCAATTACTATTTCTCCACTTAGCAAGCAGTCTGAAGGCTTTATGTGTGGGCTGGTTTATGTGAAAGGAAGCAAAATAAATTTTCATTTTTTAAAAACAACGATCCCATATTCCCCAACTCACCAGCAACACAGGGGCTTGGGCAGGCTTCTTCCTGTAGTAATCTGAGTTTGCCAATTTTAGGTTGAGCAGCAAAGTGTAATGTGATAACACGTAGAGACTGTCTGCATTCATCAGAGTCTGGAAGTTGAAATTTAGGTTTCCCTCAAATCCTGGTGACTGCATCATACCTAACAAAAACACCATGTGAGCTCTCATATCTTACACAGATTTTTCCTGGAAAAAAATATCAGAAACTATCCCTAGCATTTTGGCAGCAACAGATTGCTAGAATAGTTAATGAATCATCCGTAGAAACTGCTCTACTAAACGTACTAGAGTAGGGAATAGAAAAATAAGTAGTTCATCTAGAATGCAAGACAAACTGAACAATCCAGTCCCAGTCCAGCAAACCAATGTGCTAAATTTGAAATAAGCAAGGAGCACCAGCATTTATTGGGATGACTGTCATGTATAAAGCAAAGGGCAGAATGCATCTACAACGTTAACTGGAAAAATGAGGTGGAAAGGAGCAGACCCAAAGCCCGTGTACTTAAATGAAAATACACCGCACCAAATGGTGCTAATGAGATTAACAGCCCTTTTAACCCCCCAGTAAACCCGTTCTGGCAAAGTCATTTGCTGGACGGGGACTGGAGTGCTCCACACCATGTAAGATCAGTCAGTAATCATCATTCTCTCCATGGCCTAGAGGTATGTGGACAAATATCTGGGGCCAAGCTGGCTGGAACCAGTTACAACTCCAAGCCCTATTTATTTCATACAAGGCCTACTTTCTAAATGGCTGAGCACTTGCACTTCTGTCAGACCCAGAAACCACCAGAAAGGACTCATTAGTCCTGAAAACACTATTTGCATGAAGCCTACAACCATGCTCAATGGCACAATCCCTTCTTCCCATGGATGTCAAATAGCTGACCTACTGGTAGAAAAATATCAATCAAGTATGAGCAACACCTAATTGAATCCCCATGATCTGTAGTCTGAACCCTGAAAAAACCAGAAATACCAGATCCACCCACATAACTCACAATATTTCATGGTTTTCACATCAACTGTGAAATCCATTCATATAACGTCAATTAGGGAAGATTAAGAAGTCAGCTTTACCCTAAAGGAATATTTGAAACGGAACAAAAACCAACTTCCAAGGTTAGTTACATGATGAAGCAAAGCTGTGTTGTTTGTTAACGGCTGAAGTGGTTTACTGTGAATATATTCCTCCCACCATAAAGTTCATACCTCTTCTTAGACAAAATACAACAAATCATTAACAGTAAAAAAAAAAATCCACACACAGAAAAGAAGCAAATGTTTTCTTGCCTCGTGAGGGTTTGAAAGCTCTGTGCTGCTGCCTTCTCGGACTTTCCACTGTCGTCACTTTGGGGGCGTGGATAAGGTGAGTAACTGTTTGAGGGTGGATTTAGAAAGAGAGTAACTGTTCCAGGGTGGGTCTAAAAAATGAATATCTGATCAAGGGAGCAACCTTTGTGGAAGAAGGGTGATAGGGCTGGCCACAAACCACACCCACACAGGCTGGCATTGCTTGGGGTAGATTTCTCATGGTGAATGTCAACAGAATGTCAACTTTACCTAGTACCAAAACTGCAACCATGTGCTTGAAAGTACCCTGCTAGTAGTTCTAGTGATTTCTTCGCCACTGAAAACAAAGATGCATCTTAACACTCTGTTGGATGGAGGATCATGATATTGATGTAGATATCTCCCACTGTTTTTTGTCTTATCTCTCTTAAATATGTACCTTGACTAGAATCTGCTAGAGTAATAAAAACATGAAGGCAGAGACATATGTAAAAATAAAAATAAAAAAAACAAAAACCAAAAACCAAAAACCCCCAACAACAAAAAATCCCAACCAAACAAAAAAGCCTACTTTATCTTGCATCAAAATGTTTTAAAAAATGTGCAACCTCCTATACAAGATTACAATTAAAAAGGAAGGTGTAGAAGTGCACAGAGATGTGGATACTCTGTTGAGGGCATGTATTTGAGCACTAAAAAGTGTTGGGGAAAAATATGTTCCTTAACTTCCTCTAAAATATGGGAAAACAAACAACTGCATTTGTGAGATGCTGAGATCACAGAAACAGAAGATGACACCTACCAGCATAAAAACCTTCTCTCTAAAAAGTATGGAACCAAAACTATAGATGGGCTAACTGACTTCTAACTTTAGAGTTAACCAACTTAATTGCAAATTTTAATTTCACTACAATTCTGTTTAGCTGACTACACCTTTTCCATGCTTATCTCAGCAGTGCCTTGAATTCTTACCTCCATTCATTGCCTTTCAATCCTATGAAAACATGCTAATTTTGAAATGCTACCTATATAAGGACCTGGCTTGAAGGAAAGAATACTGAATTGTATTATTCTTCCAAAGTATAAGAAAAATTGAGAAATGAAACAAAAGCAGTTAAATAAGGTCTCCCAGAAACACAAAAATACTGCTTCTGTACTGACTGCTCTCAGAACTGCATCATGTCTTTTCTCAACTCAAACCTTAACCAACTCTCAAATTTCTCCATGTATTCCTCAAGAATTATACATGAATAAATGTTGTATATACAATGAATGGGATCAATCCCTCTAGCTTCATCATCTAATCAGTGCCTTGAGCAACTGGTGCTAATGAAGGACTCCTAAAGTAAGGACCTACACATTGTTTAGAGAGGCAGATCAAACTGGTGTTTCAGAAGCTCTCCAGGGGACTTCTTACCCCTGACATTTGTTTCAAATTTCCCAAATCTCTCTCTCTAAAGGTTTTCAAACTCATGGCTCTCTCACCTACACAGGAGCACAAGTTCTCACCTCGGGAGGACTGATGGACATTTGCTTAAGATCTGAGGTACAAGTTAAGGGACTGTTTCAGCTGGACTGAGTCTCATTCCATGTGTCCAACTGAAACAGGAATCGCCCAGATCTTACAAAAGCATAAAAGTACAACCCTGCAACAGCCACAACTTCATGAAAACTCCAGGATACCTCTTCCAGGCTGTCTTAATACAGTGACTTGCTACCCCACTTTAAAATGATTCCTTACTGAATGGTGTCTTTTACACGTTCTTCACAAAATCCACCTGGAAATGTGGTGTACATTTTTAAAGTACAGATTTAGCCACATGGATGGCTTTCTTAGAAAAGTGAATGGTCTCTTTCAACAATCTAAGTCCAAGACTAGGTATCTTTTCTAAGATGTACAAACCACAAACAATGGATTTAATGTAAAAATTGAGTTATATTCTTCCATTTTTCTCACTGTATTACTCATACTGAAGGCCAAGAAAAGCTATGTTTAGCCTTAAAATCTAGAATTCTCCTAGGTCCACATCTTCTAAAGTTTTAAAAGCACTCTATAAGGACTTTACAGACAAAAGGGAAAAGAAGTGGCATACTCATTCATGCACAAAGAAACACAGGTGCATAAAGGTTTGAACTAGAGGTCTAGCACTGGTCTTTCATCATAACCTCAAGATTACTTTTTTCCCGGAAAAAAAGAAATACCTGTGACAGAAAGGGTGCTCTTGAGCCCCTCAGTTAGGAAAGTAATGCACATTAGTGCCTTTTTTAAGGTATTTCCTTTCTGTGATATAAAATAGCCACTGTTTCTTAGGAACACCATTTATGATCTTCCTGAGTTATGGTTTATTTGGGTAGCATTTAAACAGGATATCAAGAATATCATCTTATTCACCCAGCTTCAGATCTAAATTATGCTGTATGATGATGGGAAGAGTTCTGCATGAGTTTAATGTGTATGAGAGAGCATAAATGAATGAAGCAATGATTAGGAGACAAGCAATAGGAAAGGCAAATGCAGTAAAGCAAGTTAAATAAACACATATATTTTAGCAAACATTTTCATTTTGGCCACTGTCAGGAAAGCGAAACCCTTCTAAAAATATGTATTTAACACATATTTTAAATATGCTATCAACAGGACAAACTAGCCTTTGCATGACTTTTTTTGTTTGTTTGACAGGTTGAGATCCCAAATGTTCTAATCATTAAAGAACTGAAGATAAGCAGATCTTAATTTTTCTCTTAGTCTGGGCTTTGAGCTTTGCACTTCCTGTCATATTAGACAGCAGCTTTATGAAAAACAAAAGAGTGAAGACAAACTCCCCTCTTTCCCTATCCTTTCTAGAGCTTACTGCTGCAGACTTGTTACCACCCTCTTTGTGAGGCTGGCATTACTAATAATAACAATGCAGCGATGTACTAAGCTACTTATATCTCATTGCAAACAGGCGATGGGACTTCCCACACCCCTCTCATGCTAAGGTGCAATCCCAACCTCTCTTTAGTGACACCATGTGCAAAGCTTCTCAACAGAGCTTCACAAACCTGCAAAGAGGTATCTTGCTACAACAAACTCCATTTCTTTATTGATTCAAGACATAATCCAGAGCCTGTTAAGAGTCAATGGATTTACCTCCCTTTGGATCACTGCCTGCATACTCAATTTGCTTTGCCCTAAATGAAGTATGTTCCTGTGGAGGAATGTATGGTGTAAAGCCCAAACCTCCTCATTCTGGGTATGTTCTCTGAAGATGAAATCCTACAAGTGAATCTGTGTACAGTGCAGTCAGGGTGTGCATGCTGGTTAGACAGTAAATATTTGCTTGCAAACCTGAGCAGAATGTTGAAGAGAAGCTCTGCAGTGCTCCATCCACTTCTTCTATGCTGGGAAGAGCTATAAGCCTAGGAAGAAGTGCTTCAAGTGACTGGATGAAGAGCCGTGCACTGTGCTGGTCTGCTTCTTGGCTCTTCAGCAACTTCAGAGAGAGAGCAGCAGTGCGTAAGGACCTGTGACCCGGGCAGTCCCGCGGGGTCTGCTCCTCATCAGCCAGGGAACAATTGTCAGAGCCTATGTCTGAGACATCAGACCTGCCCGAATCCTTTTCTGCTGCCATGGAATACTGATCACATGAATCAAACTCAGTCCTAGAAAGGTCCTGGTCATCTACACTGAAGTTACTTTCACTGTATCTGGATCCATAGGACCGGGTCTTGCAATCAACTGATAAAAAGTTAGTTATATCTGGATAAACTATGGTGTGGCTTCTTTGAACAACATCTGGCTGGTCAATGGTTTCTGACTCTGGTTCTCTGTAATGAATCTCTTTGCTTTCATGTCCAGCTGGAGATGGCAGGGAGTTTTTTTGATTTTCTGGATTATCCTCTGGAGTTGTTTGTCCCATATCCCCTTCCAAAGTAGTCTGACCAGTGTCTGTGGTAACGCTAATGCTGATATCAGGACTCTTCTCATTTCCTGATTCCCAGGCAGGGTTTTCTGAGGACAGGATGCGTCTCTGCCACCTGAAGTCAGCATCATTGATCTCCATGGAGTCCCTGCTTGTCTCGGTCCCATCCTTCAATTCTTCCAAGCGCTGGAGCAGCAGCTGGATCTGCTCTTCACTAAGACCCCTCCCTTGGCTCAGCTCATCTAACGCTCCAAGCAGGGCAAAGACGCAGGACACTGAAGCATAGCATGCTTCAATACCTCCTTTGATGCACGCTTCCGTCATCCCATCCATGATACTACAATCAACACAGAGTTTATTTAAGTGATGCAACATGGTGAGCATGTCACTGTCATTCAACACCATCTGTCCATAACCAGGAAAAAAAGAAGTGAACTTATCCTTTAAGATTATTCCTGAGAAAGACAATTACCCTAAGAACAAATTATTAAGTCTCCCATACAAACATGGTCATTCTGTAAAGGGAGTGCCAACAAGGGAAAGTTACCACGCACTCATACCACCATGCACAGCATGTTCTCTCTTACAGTCAAGCACTTAACTAAAAAAAATCTCAACACCCAGCTGAACTAAATTTAAAGGCAATCTGTATCCTGAAAATGATCTTATCTACAAGATATGATCTTTCTAAGAACTGTGAACCCTTCTTGCTCAATGTGACAATGTTTAAATTTTCTATGACCTCCTCTGACTTCATCTTGAAAATATACCTCTAAAGAAACACACATTTATTTTACTGCAAGTTTAAGGACACACACTCAAAAAATTTCAGCTGTAAACCAACATATTTGGGAATTTTGGCAAACTCAACAAGGTAGTTATCTATGTCTTTACAAACAGGCCCAGACTGATGACAAATCAAGCAAGAGCTTTTACACATTTTCCATTCTCAGAGCTTACTTAACCAGGCAGATACCCTGTCTCATACTGGGTATGCTCCTGAACTGCTCAAGTGCTCTGTGCGCACAGGTTTAAGACAGAAGAGGCTAAAGGAGGAAACAAAGCGTACAGCTTGAGAAGATCCAGATGGGACTTTCTTTTAGAAATAGACCTCTTCTTGGATTCTGACTCAGAAGAGCAGGGCCCTGCCAAATCACAAAGCTGCCGAGGACTGCCAAGTATCTGAAAGGTAAGGAAACAGAAGTAAGTAGAAGATTATCTAAGCATTATTTAAATACAATAAATAAGTCATAATTCTATCGAGTCCAAGATAGCACTACTATAATTTCTCACAGCAAATGAAAATGGCAGCGATGCTCTACTTATTAAAGCTGCCTTTCCTCTTTTTAGACACAGAAAAGCAAGTAAAGAAGAATATTCAGCAAGAATCACATTTAGAATGTTCTCCAGTGCTTTACATTTTTAGCTGATTTTTTCACCTGATACTGCACACAAGACAATTTTTATGCCTACATAAGTATTTTTTATTATAGCTTATACCACAGGAAACCTCTCTCCTCAGCCACCTAGTTACACAATTATGGAGTCATGCGAAGACAGGCAAAGTGATTCCTTCAGACTCAACCTGCTAGGTGGCACCTTGTTAATGCCCACCAGGAAATACAAACAAGCATGTATTAATAAGCCCAAAGAAGCAACAGGTATGTCCTGCACAAAACAACTACTAAGCTTTTCCTAAAATTTCAGTTATCATCTTGCTATTGTTTAAAATTAGAGAAAGACAGTGATAGAATGACTCCTAGTTCAGACAGGAACCAAGTGGGTGGCTGTGTGGTGTTAAGATTTTTCAGAAATAGAACAGCCTAGGTATGCACAAGCTAGATCAAAATTTTCTAGGAGATACCAGTGTTCCTACAAATTACATAATTTTCCTTGATTTCCACAACATGAGAAGAAAGGTGCCCATGTGGAATGGAAAAGTCCATAATTTCAGCTAGTGCTGAAACAAGTCTCCCAGTGTTCCACTTCTAGTGCTTTCAGAGACGCTGGGCAAGAGGCCAGAATGGACTGGTCTTGAAATGGCTTCTTAAGCCACTGGCAGCTTTCTTGTATCTATTCAAAAAAGCTCCAAGAAACTGGATTTCAAAAACCGGGCATGTAATCAAAGCATATATTCACCTTCATGCCTGGAAACCAGACAACCAGACTGTGAGGATGTGTCTGGGGAAGGATGCCAAAGAAGTTGCAAACTGGATCGTTATGCTCTATCTCACCCAAAAGAGCAGCTGTGACTCAGCGATAGGATCTGCTCCATGCAGCACCACAGCACAAGCACTGATGGAGTGCCACAGTAGCTTGTATTATGGAGACAAATACAGCTATTACAACTGCTTCAAACTATCTGTCAGAGTGGTGCTGATGTACCAGCCGTGCTCAGAAAGGACAATTTCCACATCTCTAGGCGGGAAGGTTTGAAATGCATTGGTGCGCACGTATCAGCAAAACTGTTAAATGAACGCTTTGTTTTACATGCCTGGATTTGCACATGTGATTGTCCTACCTCCTTCATAATTTTGATGGCTTCTACTCGATGTTGAGGTGGTGGGTAAAGCAGCATCCGGTGATACAGAGACTGTAGCACAGGCTTCATGGATTCCACTGACCCCACCAGTCGAACCAGTTCTGCTGCAATATAATATATGGTCCGTGCAACGGGCCCGCTAAGGGCAGGGGCTGTGGAAGAACAACCTGAACCACGGCCATGATCAGAGATCCCTGAGGAAGGTGAATCAGCCTCAAGGCAGATGCTGCTGTGGGCAGAGGTGATAGTTTTATCATGGATTGGATTTCCCAGGATTACTATTAGGGCTGGACACAGTTGCTTCCTGAGGAAGAGAAAAGCAGCAGATGGTAACTGGAAAAAAAATACTCTTACAAGAACAGATTGAAAATAGCCCATGGTTAAATGAGATACACACTCTTGTTTTAATGATCAGTCAAACAGCAGTGGTTAGACAGAAAAACAAATTATGCCAGGCTTTTTTCATCTCTCAAGCATCAGCATGCTGGTCCATATGGAAAGACCTCTGTGTGCTGTAGAAACATGGTAGTGATTTTGCAAGTTCATGTTGCTGCACAGTGCTGTCCCTTTGCAGGATGGCATGCCTGCCTCTTTCACCAGGTGCAGCCCATCACAAAGTAGAAATTCTAGACTTCCACTGCTCAGTGTCTCTTTTTCAATTCACCTTGGAAGCTTTAAAAAACCTGACTAAACAAGAACTAATCTATGTTAACTAGAAGGCTGAATGTTCCATCACTGAACTGCACGTGCATTATTTTAGTAAGCACCCTTAGCTGTGAGCACCTGTTTGGCTGTCTTTTGAGAACACAATGAAAGCCCTGTACGATAACTCAGTGGGCACTATACTACACATATGCCACTATACAGTAAATACCCATCCTTCCTTCAACTGTCTAACACTCATGTTAAGTGATTCAACACCAGTAGATCACTCCTCTGTGGAACCAAAGCCAGCTCAGCACTTTGCTCCATTAGCTGCTATTTCAGCTTTGCTCTCACACACTTGACATTTTACTTCAGTCTGCAAGACCTTAATTTAAGAAGTCAAGTGCTGCATGAGAATGAGTCCCAAATCTGGTTTTCACCCATGTCTCAGAGGTTCAAGCAAGTACCTAGAGCAAGAACCCAATTTCAGGTAACAAGTCATAAAACACATAGGCAACTACACTTTATTTTCTCAAGGTTTTATGCAGTCTAGAATTTTCATTGCTTCTCTTAACAAGATATCTGAAGCAGCTCAGCTTCCCAAGTCATGGAAAGAAAACCAGCTTTTAATAGGACATCAGATAATGACTTTGAATCTGCTTATCCCATTTATTTCTCCAATCAAGTACATTTCAAAACATAACAATTCACTGCTTAAGAAATACGCCTGTCTCAAAGCAGGCATAGTCACAAGTTGCAACAACAATATATTCCTCACACATCTTAGTCCTTTCAAAGTGTTTCTGTATCAAAATATGGAGAACACTGTCAGCACACAGAGCAAAATCTTCTCTGTCTGCTCCCTTCTTTATCTTCTTTGGGAGCTGATTACAAAGTGCCCATCAGAGTGAAAGCTGTGTGCTTGTAGGAAACAGCTCCTTAAAGAATAATGACAGCTACCAGTTTGCATCACAACCAGGTAATGTATTAGTGCACACAAAATGTTCAAAATTATGTTTGCAGTTTAAACTGTTTCATATCTTCCTAGTGTTTTAGGGGTTTTTTCCCCCCACTTAAGCAGGTAGCTGAAGCATGCATTTTCATTCCTTGGCAGCAGTGCAGGTTAAGAAGTCCCACCCCTGATGTCTTGCCCTCATGGTACACGGCTACAGATACAAACACCTGTGGATTTGCAGCATAAACTGGATCACCAAAAGGATGTACATTGAAAATAAAACAGGAAGTGTTTTCTTTTAACTGAGATAATTTCAGTGACCTTGCTCACAGGATGGTCCCACAGGCTGTCACATAAGCAGAAACAAAGGGTTGGATGAAATTCAAAGGCAGAAACTTCTGAAGTGAATCTGCCATGGGACAGAGAGTTCTGCTCTTATGTTAGACCTCCAAGAGGCCTCAGCACTGGGTCCTTGTGCAACACTGCCAAGTGTTACCAGTCTGAACTCCTCCCAGTGGGGCAGCCACTGATGTCCCTGGGACAGCAGGGGAGTTATGGGCACCTCTACATGTTCCATTTTTAGAACTGGGCCCAAGTCAATCACTTCAGTTTCAAAAATTACAGGGTAAAAACATAAAAACCACATTTGTCATTAACAGTCACATATATCTTTCCTTAATACAATCACCTGACAAGGTCAAAAGATGGGCACAGACTGCAAGGAACTGCATATTAGTTACATTCTTGCTTTATTAATATGACTCAATTATCCACAGGCTATAAAAACCCCAGTATTTCAATCACAAGGAAAGTAGGATTATTTCAGGTGCTTTGATGTGATGGGATCAATTTAGAGGTAGATATGAACACCAAAGATATCAAGCCTTCCTGTTAAAGTGTATTAAAAAGGAGAAATTCTTGATAAAATAGAAGCAACATTAAGACTATTTAGCCCCAAACCTTACACAACAATGCAGGTCATAATAAGCATTTCTGGTCACCAGCACACATTTGACATTAATTTTGCTTATTTTCCTGTATTATTGTATCACAACATTAAGAATCTCAACAGTACCCTCAACAAAAAGCAGAGCATCTCTGTATTCAATGCCACACACAAATCCAAACTATTGCAGAAAGCTTAAGAGGTTTTCTGTTCTGGCTAAATCCATTAGACCTCCTTACAGTGATAATTCACTACCAGGATTTAACGTGGTAGCTGAGCAGGCAGTCCTAACCAATTTTATCTGAGGCACAAAAAGAAGTGATAGTAGGTTAACAGCAAGCTCTGCCCACACGTGGAGACTTTTTACAGATTTTTTTGCAAGGCTGGGGAGGGAAGGTCCTTTTACATTTACAAACTGAGTATTTGCATTAGTCTCCAGATGTACTCACCATATTAGATCAGTAAATCCTTTGTGCTGGTGCATGCTGGGGGAGGAGCTGTTCAGCATGGAGAGGATACACTCCAAGTAAAGAAGCTGAAGTTGACGATTGTCACTGGCAAAGAAAAGATGCCATTCACATCATATTAAAACAGACTACTTAATTTTCTAAAATAACCACATTAGTTCACTTGAAAATTATACCATAATTTACAGCAGTGATTTATTTTGCTTCTTTCTGTCAATTTACAATGGTGTGATCACCTGCATCATCCCACTTATTTTGCACTGATTGCATGCAGTGATCTACTGCATTAAAAAAAAGGTGAAAAAATAGGAAGAGTAAAACCCAAATAACTACGCAAATTCAATCTAAAATCTTGAGAAGGAACCTTAAACAGAGGAAAATGAGTAAGTAGAACATTTTGGACTATTAGATAGTTTCTTTAGGCAATCTGAAGCATGTTTAGGCTATTTTCTTCTGTTTATTTTTTTTTCTTGGTGATAGCCACAACGGTCAAAAGTTAATATCTCCAAGCAGAAAGTCACACAGTAACATGGCTACCTTTCAGGGCCTTGCCAGTAACTCTGTCAGAACCATAAACTCAAAGAAAGCCTCATGGGAAGGAATATTAAAGAACCTGTGGTCACCTGAACTGATCCACTTGTAACATGCACCATGCCTGCCCCTGCTCTTAACAGCAGCTGTGGCATCCAGGAGGCAAGCAAGGCTGAGGTCACCTTACAGAAGGAGCACTCCATGGCAAGTGTACCCATGGCTCTCACTCCTAAGAAAACCAGGATTTAATAACTCTCTTTTGGTCAGAGATGAGAGCTGGAGGAATGCACTTTCTGATATATGACTGTCGGTCAAGGAAGTTGTAAAGAATGGATTTATCTGAATCGAAATTAAGGAGTGAGAAATATCTGTTTTTCTGTCACTGCCTGCATTCCTTTTGTTCACATACATGAATTTGTATCCAAGTACAACAATACCTGTTTCACATGCCATGGAGAAAACCCTGAATCCTGAGGCTCAAAGCTGAATTTTTAACTCTGTGCTAGGGAGGGTTGAAAACTGCTGGCTTCTTATATATTTTAAAGGTGATAGATTTTTCCTCACAACAGTCCACATCTATCTGGAAAGATACATGCATTCCAGGTACAGATGCCTTCTTTCCCAACAGCTTTTTTTACAATATATCTTAATGCAGATGATCATCTCTTTAGAGTTGACACTTTGCATGGGAATGCACAGGGCATCTCTGCACTCTTGATTTTATTTTCCCAGATGCTGACACTGATTAAATAATGCTAAGTAAGGCATTCCTCTGTAATCCTGCTGTTTTTAGAGAGACTCATGGGAAGAAATTCTGCAAAAGAACTGCACATAGATGCCTGTGCTATCTTTGCCTCTGGTAGTTTCTGAAAATTGCACAGCATATAACACACTTCTTGTCCATAACAACCACATTTTAGAAGTTAAGATCATACATTTTCAAATAGGTAGAACGTATGCTATTCCTAAATTGGAGGAATTCTTTGATAGCACAAATTACTGCAATTGGATAAAGCCTGTCTAAGAAGGACAGATTTATTAATTCTGAATATAGTATCTGTTAGGTCTCTCCATGGCTCTTGTAATTGTTATTCTTTCTATGATGGTTCTTCCAGCCAGAAAAGAAAACTTCTTAGATTATTAGTTTTTTGTATTAGTATTTTGCTGCTGTATGGAAGTTACCTAGAGATTAGATTTACTGGAAGCTCTGTAAAGCTGAACAGTGCACAAAGAAGGCAAATTAGCTCCTCATTTCAAGCAAGGATTAAATTAATGCATCATGAACAAACTTTTCTCTAGCAAACACTTCATTTAAACACAGCTTTGCTCCATAATTCCAGAACTTCAACAGCATAATCACATGCATCAGCGAAACTCAACCTCCAGGTAATAAATTAAAATTATAAACTTAAATAACTCACTTTATGACAGCCTGGAGCTTCTCACAGAGTACAGTGAAGACAGATACAACATCATCACAAAGAGACTCAGTTGAAGTACCTCCAAAAAGGACAAATATCAGAGGCATTACATATGAACAGCCAGGTAACAACATCAATTAACTGCATGGATTTTCAGAGCTGGTCAGAGCTTTTAAACAAGGAGCAGGGCTACCAAAATTCATAGATAAGATGAGTATTTGCATTAGTCTTCAGATGTACTGAAGGAAAAGTGCTAGATTGGAAAGTGATCGCCACAACATGCAAAAGCAGTAGTATGAAACCCGGAGAGAGCACTAATTGCTTACATGCATTTACAGAAGGTTAGCTGAAATCAAATTCAGATAATAAAATAAGTATATAATTAAATAATAAAAAAGACTGGACCCAGTTTTCTACATGGCAGCCAATTTCTGTATCTCTCCCTGCAGTTTCTCTCTCTTACACATTTTCTGATGTCTGACCAACTTCTGACCTTATCAAAGAATGCTTGCGCTCTTCAAAGATTTTAGCCTCCATTCACACAAGTTCTACAGAAATCCTGAGTGAAGGTCAAAACCAGAGACTATTTTTCCTACTAGAAGATGTTGAAAGTTAAGCCACAAGGGGAATAGAAAAACATTCTCTTGTAGAATAACCACCTGGCAAGTAGTCATTATATAAACAATGCCTTTGGCCTGAAATAGAGTAACGATTGTTTTCAGATTCCACATTCTACTCTGCAAATCTATTTCATTTCAGGAAGTAAAGGCACTTACTAAAACTTTTTTCAGACCACTGAAACTCCTTAATTACAGTGTTAGCACCTAGAAACAATAATTTATTACTATGTTGAGTGCAATGCTGTTACCATGGTCCAAATGAAGACACAACTGGAAATATCAGGAGCTGACAGGGCTATCTCAGTTTTTACCACAGGTAACCAAGAAAGCACCAAACTATAGAGAAGTTACAAAATCCTGAGGGTGCAACTCCCATGACATCAAACAGCACTGTGGTGATAAAAAGAAAGTTAAGAATAAAAAAGCTGGATTGGAAGGAGTCACTAAAAAAGCTTTACAAATACCTTGATTCTTGAATTTCTGCAAGTTTTCAGGGTTTTCAACTATCTGTTGAGGAAAGACAAAGGTGGTGTAATTGGTGCAAGGGCAGAGGAACATTATAGAATGAATACTTTAACAGCAGAACTTTCCTAAATTCAATTCTTAAATTGTCCTCTATCTGTTTGGGGTTTTTTGTTAGGGTTTTTAACTGAACTTTTTGCAAAATATTTTTAAAAATTCCTTAAGATCTGTTTTAACAGTCATTTGGATTAAAGGAAATTGCATCTCCTTTAGGTGAAAGTTTTGTAAGTCCTTAAGGGATTTCCTACACCTAGAACAACTCAGTAATAATTAGGAATATAAATTGCATTGAAAATAAGTGAGACAAAAGCAAAGTTTAGACTTCACAAACTACTTAGAAACCAAAATCAATTGAGTATTAGAGAGTTTAGAACATTGACGGTGTTAATGTTACAATAACAACAAAATTAATGGCAGTGAGGAAATGGAAATGATCTCACACATCACTTGGTTCAGCTGTGATACAGGATTCTTTCTATTGTGCACAACAGGGTCCAGCCCAATTCTCTCAAGCATCAATAACAAAATGTCAGGAACTAAATACACTTCTCATATGCTTTTATATACTCCTCAGCTAAGAAAGAACGAACAAAATTGAATTTGCAGGCCCAAAATGTTTCTGTCTGTTTGGGTTTTTTTCGGTAAATGCTTTGGCTAGTAAAATGAACCTACTTAGCACCAGCAGAAGACAAGTTCACTTAAACTGAATTATTATTTTTGCAGTTGCTCAGCAGGATAAAAACAATCTAGTCTACTAATCCAATATAGAAGTGATCATCTTAACCCAAAACAGATGTAAGGAAAACAATCTGTACAACTAGAGTCCTTAAATTTTCCTAATAAATAGAAACTGACTTTTACAAATAATACTTCTTTGACAATATGGTATTATACAAAACAGTACGAACAATGTAAGATGTCAATGTAATTCCACATGTACCCAGAACATCTACCGTTGAAAATGTGCTGGGATGTCCTTCAAACAGCTCTCATGGATTTTAATAATGAAATAAATAAAATTATATTTTTTATAACAAAGAAAAAGAATTCATAAGTTAAAACTATCTTCTATTAAAAAAAGTAGAAGAAAAATCTCAATTACACTTTCCTTAGTTGAGAATCTGTTTTTTTACTATGTAAATATATGTCATGCAAAAAGTTTTGGCAGAAGGATTTCAATGCACCTTAGAAAAACAAGAAAACAAAAGAACAGAAAAAGCTGAGGCAGCCTGACATCAGAACAAAGTGTCTTTTATTTAATGCAAAGAAAAAAAAAATAAATCAGCCAGCTAAAGTTGACAATGTGAGAGCTCTTAGGCAGGCATAGTCAGAGCCCAAAAAACTTTTAAACAGGATTAACTGAGGAAGTGTCAAATAAAAGCCATAAGGCATTCAGATGAATGAGAACAAAATGGTATGCAGCCATGGACATGGAACCATTTGTTGATGCCAGAAGGCTCACCATGTTTTCTTGCTTTTGTCGTAACTGTAAAGTCAAGTCACTCAACATTTGGCTGAGGGTTGCCCGCACAGCGGTGTTAATGCTCCGCTGGTGACAGCTAGATACATATGTCTCAATGCAAACCTGATGAGGAAACAAGACAGCAGCACAAAGAGATCAACTCCCACTTACCAGGAACACAGTTTAGGAGGATACCAAGGTCTCTCACATGCAGATAGTCAGCCTTCCTTACTATTTAGCACATCAGAAGTTTTTAGCAGTCTTGGTTGGAAAGCCAAGTAATTAATCAGTCTCACAGCTGCAGGAATGGTAGGGCAAAACTGGCAAAGTGTCCTGTCAAATCCAAGTGATTTTGGTACTTGTCTCACTTTGTACAGAACTCACTGAATGAGGCTTTGATTATTCATCTCTTGATACTTATTGTAACTACCTCACTGCAAGTCCATGGCTGCAATGTAAATATCCTCCAATTCTTCAAGCTTGTTGTTTCTGACGTACAAGTATTTGCCACTTATTCTACGATAATCATTACATACTGTAACACATCTGAAAACCTTTAAGGCCTTTCTTAACAGAGAAAATACAATAGCACTTTACCATAAATAACACAAACAACTGCCTTTTAATAACTGGCAAGCCAGCAGAGGGCTTCTCTTCTCAGAGATCCCATGGGAACCAAGGTAGCAATAGAAGAACACTGATAGATCATCCAGTTCCCAAGTCTGTGCCCAGCTGCTGACAATGTGCTGTGCCCAGAGTCAGGCTTGACTTTTGCCCCAGGTGATGTTGCACAAATGACTGCTAAAGTGTTACACAGCTAGGATCCTGGGGACAGCACCCTGCAAAGTGCAGCTTCTATCCTTCATCAGATATTTTGTGGGAGGTGCTGGGTCTTTGTAAGACCTGCTGTAACTGGAGTAGACACTGTAAGCACATTGCACAGTAACTACTAAGTAGATAAAAATCTTGATGGAACTGAGCAGGTTTGTGACAGAACTGTATAATACAGTCTTCTTGAAGAACCAGTTTTGATCCTTTGTCCTGCACTAAGCTTTATCATTCACAATGACCACAAGAATCCCTCAAATACAAACCAAGCAACCACAAAAAAAGTAAATGACTGTTCACATACTTTTATATTTTTCAGTTTTATTCTGTCATTGTTTAGATATCTAGCAAGTAAGAACTGTAAATATGAAAGGAACTAGCTGTGAAAAATTATTAAAAATATTAATTCTTAAAAATATAAATATGTAATATAAATTATATGCATAAGTACAAAAAAGCATCTAGTGTACATTTTTGAATGAGAAGGATATTATACAATGTAAAATCACTTTTATAGTTCCGTAATGAGGATGAGATTTTAAGAAGGAAAACTTAAAGTGATCTGATTACATAGTCTGATCAGTACTGACATAGGCACACAAACAAGACTCTTGATTGTTTCTAATTCCTATTGAAATGAAATCAAGCTGTCAATAGGTCAGTGATGAAGATGTTCTTGTAAGTTGGCCTGGACCAATTCTGCCCATCATTCAGCTATCCTTGAACCCCAGTGGACAAAATAACCCTAAAAGCTTGTTAACCACATACAGCCCTTCACAGAGGCCAAACCATTCCAGTGCTGCTGAGATCATTCTTTTAGAGCTGTAAGCCTTCTAGAGCACCTGAATTAATTAATGAAGTACCATTCTTAAAGGTAGGCTGACTTTCTGCAAAGAGCATGGTTGATGTCTCCTCCTTCTCTCCCCTCCCCATGAAAGCTAAAAAGCAAACAATATTTGAGTTGCAATCTTACAGAAGGAATGTGTTCTAAATGGCTGGGCAAGGTACCTTTTGAAAAGCCACTGATGAAGAAGCATCAGTAAAAATGCGAGAGCTCAGGGCTCCAAAGAGGTGTGCAATGGACATTTTGATCATTTCATGCATTCGGGGACTTCCAGCTCTATGGCATGCAAAACACAACTAAGAGCAAAACACAGAAGGGTTAGCTAATGAAACACAACAGAGTTACACAAAATAAACCTCCAGAAGGCACACTGGAGCAACAAACACGCACAAAAAACTAGCAACAGCATCAACTACATTTTCCTGCAGGTGTAGGCAAGCATGGGAAGGTGCACAGAACAAGATTTAATCTATTTTTCATACTACTAATTTCTTTTCAATATTATTAAAACTTAGGGCAGAAATTACAGTAGTCTTCATGTTAGATGCTTTCTTAATTTGAAACTGATAAGGTTTAGAATGATTTTGAGTGCCATTGTTTTGCACACACGAATTGCAAATGATCAGACAGTGCAAAATGGCCAGACTGTAGCTTTGTTTGTCAGAGACAGTCCTCAGAGGGTTCCACCAGTAATGAAGGCAGCACCTTTCCAATGCTGCAGTGGTTCTACTTGCTACAGAGTGCAGGCTAGGAAATCTAAAGGACTGACTTGGAAAAAGAAATGTTAAATAGCATGGGCAGTGGAACAGAAAGCTCCTCTTTGCCACCTTTCCCCTAGAGCAAGTCAGAAGGTTAACCAAATGCTGAACTGAGAAATTATTTTCTCTTTCCTACTGCTTATATGTGGGCTAATTCAGATACAAACGCATAGTGATGCCAGCTGTTAAAATCTTTGCCTTACCTAAAGCCTGGGGAGGAGGAACTTATGGAAACACGTATGTGCCTGGCAGGATTTGCAATTTAGAAAGACCTAGGATATTTAGAAAAACCTGAGACACTATTCTTTTCTCAAGAAGTGTGGAGAAAATAACTGTACATGCAAACACTCCAAATAGAGGCAAGCACACTCTGTATTACTGCTTGTTACAATTCATTGAAGGAAATGAGTTTTGCTTGCTTTGCTGGCACATCTCATCATGCATTAGAGTCTTGTTCACCATAAAAGAAAAGAACTAGCATTGTCCTAATTTGTATCAGTACACTTTTAAAAGCTTTTTTAAAAGCTTTTTAAAAAGCAGATAGGTCTTCTGAGAATAAAAGTGAAATGCAACTACCAAAATCAGCAGAGTTTCACATCAATCTGTGAAAGACAACTGCCAATTTTCAGAATGCTTTTGATGAATAACAACTCTCTTTACAGAGAGAACAGAAAATATTATTTCTGATTATTTCTACAGTTTATACCACACAGACCATGACTGATTGACCATTTCCGCCCAGTCTCAGGTAGTGCTCTTAAAGACTGGAAGTTGAAGGGCTCAGAGTCATTAAATGCTTTTGCCAGCAAGCACTTTGCTTAATCTCAAACTCTTTACCTACAGCCAAGAGATACACTAAGCTGAATTCATCAGCTTTTGCCTCGCATGTTAGGAAGTCTGTGAGAAATGTGAGAAAAACCACAGAAGGGAAAATAATCTGTATCTTTTTCAGTGTGTGACACTGACATAAAGAGGGTTTAGTAGAAATTTTAAAACTATGGCTTGCTTTAAGTAGCAATTCAGTTCATCCCTGCTGCAGCATCTACAGATGGGGCTTACAAAGACCTCCAAAAATAGCCACGCCTTATGGTCTCACCTTGCACAAGAGAAACCAAAATCTAAGATGTGCTAATCTAGAATGATTACTATCTTTTTCATCTGGTATATGTTATATACATAAACTATTTATGTTGTATTGTTGCCTTTTAAAGCCCTTTTTTCTTTTACAAAATGGAAGTCATTTTCTTTGGTTCCCTGTTATCCCTACAACTCCTTTCTCAGCTTCTGATAAGATAAGACAAGGCCAGTTTTATTCTTGAACTCAGAAAATACTTTAACTTCCAGCTAAAGTAAGCTATTTTCACATGGGATTTTTGTTTTTACAAAAAAACCCCATCCCAAATAAAAAAAACCTGAGAAGTAACACATCTCTAAATGTCTACAGACACTTGGGAGTGTAGGACATGTAAGTAACATTTACATTCCTTCACGGAAACCAGCTCTGCACATACCACGTTAACAATGTAATTTTATAATAGATTCTGCACACAGCAGTGTGGTTTGCACAGGAGGATTAATTGTTCCTATGCATTTTCTCTAAGCTGAACAAACAGCCCATAGCTTGCAACACACTACTAAAAATATCACTCACCTACAGAGGCTGAGGTAATAAGCCTGTAAGTATGTTTTTCTACAACCAAAGCTCCTTTACAATTTAATTCAGACTAAAATCTAATGGAATAAAGGGAGTAGAGGGACTAAGAACCCAATGGATCAAGGGGCATTATAAATATTCTGCTTGGATGTGTCAGGAAAGAGATACACACAAGGAACATTGAGGTACTTATGCTAACACGAGCACACTATGGCTTATAAACTTCTCTTCAGGAAACTCCATTAGTGTTAGAGTTGCAGCCAGTAGGAAATCAGTGCAGTGCTGTTTTATGAAGAACTCAATAAAATTTTTCAATTGCAAAAAGCAAAATAAATATGAAAGGTAGTAAATTATGCAATGTTGTAATGTACAATTATCAGTCAACTTCCAAGACTGCCTTCCCATGCAAGCCCAAACCTGCACAACTTGCAACTATTTCTTCACACTAGGCATAAGGTAATACCAGTCCTAAAGATGGTAGATGTGTTTTAGACTGGTTCAATTTCAGGTTACACATGGAAGACATGCTCTAGGTAGTGGGGAAAACTTAAGTGACACAAGCAGTGGTATAACAGATGCACTTACCTCAGCAATCTTCAATACTGAACTGCCATTCAGCTCAAAGGTGGAGGTATATGTTATACAGAGCAAGACCTTGCAACAAAAGAGAGGAAATGAAAAAAAATTAAGTTTCAGCCATTACTGACCCTCCTTCCCATCCATACGCTCCTTCCTAGCCACAACTCCTTCCAACTTTGAGAAACAGCACCAGAAGCTTCTTAGCACCATGTGTTATTGGGATAGAGGAGATCCTCCTGAGAAGCTGCATCTGTTGGCCCCAGAGGCACCACCCAATGGATTACTTATTGCTGTCTCCTACACATGACCATGAAATGGAAGACAATCCAGTCAGTGATCAACTCTGTCCTTGGACCCTTATTCATATTTTAACCACAAGCTTTGCATGATTTATAATCAGTCCTTCCATTCTTTTCTATCAATATAACAAAAGAGGAAGGAAAAATACAATGCAAGTTATTACTTAAGTGGCACAGACAGATAAGTATTATGTGAAAAAAACATTAATTACTGCCTGAGGATTTCCCAGCACGGGATATTTCCACTAAGGGGAAGTCACTTGAAAATGAATAGCTAAAAAACATCCATAAGCCCCAGTTCATGAAGGGAAGCCTTTGCTGTCCTGAATTCAGCAGGAAGAATAAGACACTAAAAGACCAATTCAACACCTTGCTTTGATGAGAGAAGGAGTATGAGTGTGATGTGAACCACCAGGGTAAATGGGAGAGTGAGGCAAGGTGGTGAGAGATGCTATGGTGTGATGCCTTTTGTGTCTGGAGATATCTTCCCTCTCTTCCCTTCCAATCTCTTCTGCCTCACAGAAGACAGTCTCAGCTACTGTCCTCTCTCCTTCAAAGCATAAAACCCCTCCAGTACCAGAATTTATATTTGGCTTGTTCTGAAATAGTATGAGTTTCTTGGGATAAGTGTAGCAGCAAATACCAAATCACATTAACACTAATGTATTGGTCCCTACAGCTTCTCAGCCCTACTCAGAACTACTGTTCTCTGCTTCACAAGGAAGTTTGGGCCATCAGATAAGTCAACATTAATGGCTGTTAACTAAAAGCAAAGTACAGAGGAGTCTGTCCACAGGTGAGTGTGATATTTTCCTGAAGGAGGACATAAATAAACTGTTTAGCATTTTGAGAGTCATACTGAAAAGTTACTATACACTGAAATGCACTGCACCTTTAAAAGGGGTTTTCTTAGCAGAAAACCTGTACTTCACTACAGGATGTCACACCTTACTCCCTTACTCTAAGGTTGTCAGGTTTTCTGTTTGTTTGTTTGCATTTTTGTTTTGTAAATAAAATACCAACAAGGAGCTTGATCCTGTTCTTACAGAAGATGATTTTACTACAAAACATGTTCCAAGTAAACCATTGTGTAATACCAATTTTACAGTCTTCTGTATATGATATCTTGATTATCGCTCAGTCTTTCATAAATAGAAGCTGAATAATGTGGGTAAATACTAGAGGTAGTGACAACAGAAAAGGGCACACTACTCTTATGAATTACAATAGTCCTGCACTAGAAACTCTTTTTTAGATATCTAGCATTTATCTTTGGAGCAAAGTTTCTGAGCCAAATTCCTTCTTCATGGTTTCTCTTTGCTTTGAAATGGACAAAATGGAATTTCTTAAGTGTTATATAGCCCGCCTCAATATTACATGGAGAGATACAAGCTCCACAGCACTTGAACTTGCCAGAGAAAGCAGTCTAACTACATACAATTAAGAATTTTGTACTTTGCATTTCTTGACAGGAACTCCACAAATTTCTCTGCAATCCATAACACTTACTGGTACATGCACAAGTGCCAGTGAAAAGGAACTGTGGTACCTTTCTTCCTGTCCCCAGAGCAAATTCTATAGGACAACAGAAAGGTAAACAGTCAAGTATAAAAATTCTCAATCTCATTTGCCTAATAATAACATAAGTTATAAAGGCTGTTATTTCCATCTGCTGCTCAGTCCATATGTGAAACATTTAAAGCTTTGAAGCCAAACAATTTTGTTTAGCACTAACTAGATTCTTAACTACTGGCCAGCTTCAGCTGTGGGGCCTCACTTTCTCAGCTATTTATTACACTGAAATTTTAATGACTTTTCTAATAGCTGTGACAGCTCAGCAGCTGGCTAAAAATAGATATTCAGTACTCAAGGAAAAACTGACTTGTATACTCCAGACACTGCTGTTTAAAACACAGGTGTAGAACACAGTTCCTAAACACAGAGAGACAATGGTTACCTCCCACTGACAAATCTCTTCTTATCACACTAAGAACCATGATGGACATCCATGACTAATCCTATTCAGTGGTTTGTGTGTCCTGATTTTCCCTACTTGTAAACCCTTATTTACTTCACGTGATTTTCTGCTCTCTTGTCCCATCTTGGCTGTGTAGTATGTGTTACTCTCTGACCTTTTCCACAGATCAAAACCTGGGTGTCAATATACTAAAATTCATGGAAGGACACATCAGTTCAGGTGTTCTTTTAAGCCTTTGCTCTTCAAAATATCTTTCTTCTCTGCGTTTTTTTTTTTTTTTTTTTTTTTTTGTTGTTGTTCTGTTTTTTTTTAAATTTTTAATTTCCATCTTTTATGGAGCTGAATTGTGAAAAGCTAGTGCATATGTATATATACACTCATCTATATATATATATATATATATTCCTTTCTGTCACAAATGCCAAAAACTTGCATGTAACATGTGAATGATAGAAACATCAGAGATCAAGCTCAGTAAGGAAGTGATGATCAAAACTTTGCTATGAAGCAAAAGAGAATTTCAGCAAAAAGTCTGCTAAGTTTTGACCGCTATTCTTTGTAAAAAATAAGATCTGGGAACCCACTAGCTAGAGAAAGGGCATATGACCTGATGCAACCAAATGACAGAAGCACAAGTAATCAACCAGCATATACTTGGCTTACTCCACTGCTACCGCAAATCATTTGTAAGTTGTGAAACATGTCTCTGACCAATACACAAGACTGCTCTCAGCTATGATTTCCATTAGCCCTGCTGCAGGGCTCATTTACAGTCATGGCAATGATCCAAACACTTAACTTGCATGTTTTCCCTTTTATGTGGAACAAACAGGAAGACAGCAGGCTCGTCTTTTAAATTACTGGATGAAAAATGGGACTAAAACCAACCAAACAAAACCAAACTTAATAATTCCAATCCACTGAAAACACTGAGTCTCCAGACAGGATACCCCCACAGACTGCTTAACTACTCATGATACCAACTCAAACAATCTGTATTTAAAAAATTAAAGAAAAGATAGAGGCTTTCTTGGACAATAACATGTTGTTTTTGCAACCACTGGTATGGAAAGCAAAAACAAAACTACAAAGCAGTTCCTAATAACTAGAAAGCAAGTCCAGTAAAAAACAAAATTGAAAAACAGCTTTTACTGATGGTATGGACTCTAAACTACATTTTATTTTTTTTTTGAAAGAAGGAACTTACATGACTGTAGAGATAGTTTCAAAGTCACACAACATCCAGGATTTTTTAATTGGCTTGCATTATCTTGCAAATGCCCAATGAGATCACATTTCCATAAATGGTTTATCCATAATGAAGGTATTTATTTTAATTACTGTTGAAGCTCTGACCATCATGGAACAAGAAATATAATTCCTATTACCTGGAGTCCCAGGCTACAGTCCCAAATGTAGTATAAGAGTATGCACATGGTACTTCTCGCAATAAGTAGAAACAAAACCAAAAAACTCTGCTTCTGATATGTCAATTGAAACAAAATGTACAGGAAACAAAATGAAGTGCAATGTAATTAAACTGACATCACGATGTCTATCCATCCTGTGCTATGTGCTCTAGGATTACCCTGCTTCAGCAGGGAGATTGGACCAGATAACCACTGTGGTCCCTTACAACCTTGCCTGTTCTGTGATTCTGTGTGATTCCATACCTTAATGGTCAGATGGGGATTTGAACAACTTGGTCTAGTGGAAGGTGCCCCTGTCCATGGCAGGAGCATTGGAAGTAGATGAACTTTAGGGTTTCTTTCAACCCAAACCATTCTGTGACCTCTTGCAGTGGAAAAAAGGGGGAATGTTTTTAGATTGTAAGGCTGCCTATTATTGCTAGCCAAGTTCCTTAAGTGCTTAGTACATATGTGTAGTACAAAGCAATTCTCATGCTGAAGAGCTTATGGTGGAGGCACATGAAATAAGCACAGTGTGTAGGCAAGCAAGCAGTACCTCCAAGAAAGAGAGAAAAGGTTCAAAATTTTACAATTCACAAAGGAAACAATTTCGCAACCACCTCTAATCCCTTTGTGGGATTTATAAAAGAAGCCTTTCCTGACTTACTTTATTTGCAGGCTAGTAAACTTGGATGCAATGTGTGTCAGATGATTCTCACACCCTGCCCCTCAGAGGAAAACCCTGATAGGAAGGACAGCCCTTTACCTCATTCAGTAGTTTGACATTTAAAGTTATCCAGTATTTCTGCAAAATAGTTTGGACAGGAGGTGTCCCCCTATTTGTCAGAACAACTGGTTCATGTCACACTCTGGCCTTGAAGGAAAACAAGGGCAAGAGAAACAAAGCACATTAATGAAGTCGTTTACACTGTGTCGCCATGTGTCACTGTACCCAACAGCAGATTTTAATTATGGAGAGAGAGGAGAGTGTGTCTGCTATGAATTAGTAAACCCATAAATGCTGCTTAGCATTATGAATGCACCAGGGCTTCAGACATAAGGACTATATCTGGTACAGGAGAACCTCACACATCATCAAGAATGACATGCTGAGTGCTCAGAGAAGAAAATGCCCATTTAGTTCACTGGATTAAAACAGAACTGCTGCTGAACACTATTTATGGTGGCATGAAACCAAGTGAAACTTCTGCTTATATAGTACAGTTGTAGAAGGGAAAGAAATTATTCAAAGTTTAATAGATACTTAACAGTGTTTGTCCAGATTCTGACAGGAGGTTTTATCTTTAGAATTTTAACAATTAAAGGCAGGGAAAAATAAAGAAAAAGGCTGAACAGCAGTACTAGGATGACATTTCCTCCTTTACAGGTTACAACCTATTCAGGTATACTGCATTACTTTACAAATTATTCTATGCAAATCTGAGTAAAACAAAAGTGAAAAAGGAGAAACATCAAACTGGAAAACACCAACAAATAGTTTAAAGAGTTCTCAAATAAAAATGAAGTTTCATGCACCAATTACTAAAATGATTCAAAAGGATGTCAAAACATGGATGTAAGTAGAGCTAGAGCTGTCAAGGAAAAAAAGAACTGGTGCCTCCCCTGGGTGGAAAATTCTGACATTTATTCTTGACAGCAAGAGAATTTTTTGGGCAGGGGAGAGGGAAGATAACTCCCTTGCTCTCAGACAATGCAAAGCTGTAACAGGAAAGTGTTCTTCATGGCAATGCACTTTACAACAGATGATTTAAAATTACTGTTTCAAGTCACCAGATTAATTGGCAAGAAGTTAGCCTCAACACAATCTAGGAAGTGGTGTCCCACAGGCTGTCTGGCCTGCCAGGGGATTTTACCCTATCCCAGACCATGTCCTGTCCTGTCCTGCATCCAGGAAAATGCTATTAAAAAGCCAGATAAGCTGTTTTTGTGGTTGCATCACCAACTGCCACGTCACATACAGTTTCTCTCTTTTTCCTCTCTTACAAGAGACATGAGGAGCTCCAGGGTAGAGGACCCAAGGAGCTGGCTGGCATTGTCAGAACAGCTTATTGGGACACAAGTTCTCCCCTGTTAGATGGTGCTAACAGCTATGGTAGCAGTGGCCCTAATCATGGGATGCTGATAAGCAAGAAGGTGTAAACTGGGTGCATCTGTGCACAGCTGTAGCACATCTGCAGTACAGGTACAATTGCATGACCCTTTCATGCCACTACTGTGCAGCCACTTTGGCTGGCAGAACTTGCCACTGTCACCACCAGTAAGCATTAATGTCTGGCAGCTGGCAAAAGATTAAAAGGCCATGTGTCAAAGTTAAAAGGCTTCTATATTTGGGGTTCTGAACATATAATGTCTTTGCAATTCATTTTTATAATGGTTAAGTGAACTCCACGTTCTTGGTATGTGTGTCAGACTAAAAAAAGTCTGTAAGAACTTGTACTTCCACACTTGATAGGTGTGAAATTACACTTTACAGAGCTAAGGACTTGCTGCTTTTTGGTTGATGCCAATGATTTTGATTATGCCACACCAAATGTGACAGTTCCAATGTGACAGAATGAGCATGATCTCTATCTGAAAACACCTTCATAACCTCACAACTTTGAGACTGTTAAAATTTTTGCACTAGAATTTCTTCAGGAAAGAAACTAAGCCTGCTTTTCTACCCTGCAAAACTTTTAAGCTGACCAACACTCTGCTTAGATTTTTGAAATTACACATCTGATGAAACCCAGAGATTGTTCAGGGATAGAATTCAAGCACAGAATGGTAATGAGGAAAAGCCATGGATCCTGGAAAGAGGTTTCATTATAGAGATACTGCATTCACTACTGACTGGTTTAGGCAGTTATTGTCCAGCATCCATTTGGCCACATTCAGGCCGTTACCATTATCATTCTTTAGGATTCCTTAAGGAGAAAGGTCTGCTATTTAATTCAAGCCTGGTTTCTGCTACAATGACCAGGCACCTAAGAAACAGGGGAATTCTTTAATCACAGTACTAGGCATTTACTATAGTTCTAATTAACTCAGGAAAGGATGAGCTTATCTTGAAGCCCACAAGGTAGGTCATTCAATCCATTGGAATTAACCTGGTTACTTATAACTAAGCACATCAATAAAATGACTTTCAAAAATAACCAGAAAGAAGTAAAATGAGACAAGCAAACCCAAGAGGGTCTGGATTTGTAGTTGGCCTACATTACAAAAATTTAACTTATGAAAAGGCTGAGCACTAAGAACTCTATGTAGCATTTCTCAGCAGAACTGATCTTAAAAAAATTCTTATCTGCAAGATACTGTGAAAGTCTTTACAGAATCCCCTCTTTAACAGAGCAAATGCTAACACACCTCCATTTGATTTTACAGTTCAAGACAAAGCAGAACAGTTGTAAATGATATTCAACTAAGCATAACCACATTGTATGTGGAAAAATATAACTCATAAACATTAATCTTAAAATAATGAGAAGATCTGTATCTGTGAGAGCTTATGAGTGATCATCTCATTTATTAATATTCAATAAAATGGTTTAGAATATAATCATGCACAGAGACTGGGACTGTACAGTTGTGTTGTATCAACATTTTGGATCAAACACTTTGGAGCCATTTTTCAAATACATAAGTTGTTCTCTGTCTTGGAGGGCCAAGGACCTGCTCAAGCAGCAACAAAGTTCCTGACAAGTTTTCTGAAAAAATTAACTGTAAGTTTTGCTTGGTTGGTCATGCACAGTCCAGTTTCATTCAATATTTGCACCAGATCAGGACTACCTTGCCGAACCTGTAACAACATGATTGTACAGACCCTAAAACAGGTCAACTATAACTGCTATGAAAACCAAGGCAAAAAAAAAAAAAGTCATTAAACTTTCTCAGACTCCTTGTAGACTTTCAACAGTGACCTTCTCAAGTTACTAATTTGACACTGTAACTGGAGCCCTATCAATTTAATTAGTTACTACAGAATATGAATTAATAAAAACTAGGAGATGAGTCTTAGCACTCAAAGAATCACTTTGCGCCTTTAAAGTATTATGGTAGCAATCTTGGAAAGAACAGTTGCTAATATCCAACCTAAAGACAGTCTATCCTTACACAAACTAAGTTTTACCACAGAACTCTAAGTCAGATTTCAGTTCCAAATATATCCAAAGTGAAAACTGAAATCACAAAGGGAGCTGTCTACTATTATTACTGGAGAGCTCCCAAATGCTGTATTAATGGATCAGTGAAAAGACAAAGAGAAAAGATTGCCTTGACACAGCAGATTTAGCAAGGGTTCATTAAACCTCATTCACAGATAAAACAGAATTCTGGCTGGCTCCTCACTGAAAGCATACAGAAGAAAAATCCTAAAGAATTTGCCCATCTGCAAGAAATACACCTAATCCACAAACAAATGCAAGTTGAAGTCACTGGGAATAAACTAATCTTTCCTAAATGGAACTGCTGTTCACCATGTACAATAGGTAAATGGTGGGAACTAGAAAAGTCTTCCCTCTAGAGCCACTTCGGAAGACTATTTTTTGGTTTCAAAGCAATCCTCAAGTCTATTAAAAAACCACCACAAGTAAGGCTGCTGCAACTCAACCGTGTGAAGTCTTCTGAGATGTAATAAGAAACAAAGCTTGGAATCTTCACTGACAGAAACAGAGTACATATTCATAACATGCCCAGCATATAACATTAATTAGAACAGTGAAATAAAGAACAAGTATTTGGAAAAACATCACATCCAAAAACTGAGTTTCTTTCACAAGAGGTCATTATTCTTTTTCTTGCTTGAAAATTTCTGTCCTGCAAGCTCTAAATTTCTCAGGAAATCTGGACACAGACTGGACTGAAATGCATTGAATTATATGACAAGGCTGTCTCTGTGACTGAAGAAAACAAAAGGATGCAGTAGAAAGGGAAATCTTACACAATCAATCACACCTTTGTCCTAAGAGCAACTTTGTTAGTTCAGTATCCATTATATTACAGTGTATCTGGTTTATCTGGAGAATTTGTTTCTGTGTATCTGGTTTGTCTAAAGAACTTGTTTCAATGTGAGGACTCATCTTGTAATTTGCAATTCTTCATTAAACATTTTTTGTTGTTATCTGAAATAATGTTATCACAGTCAGACAGAAGTAATGCATTATGAAAAAGGTGGTCAACTCATAAATGAAAGTGACTTTAACATGCATGAGAACAAAGGAAAAAGAAAAAACAAGAAAAATATCCAAGTGTCTCTCCTGTTTAGGATTCCTTCCATACTTCCCACTTCCTCAATATTTGGTTTCAGCTGCTTGGGTGCCACAGTTACTCAAAGCCTAATTCCAATCTTTCCTGGAGGGATAGCTTTTTATAGTCAGGGCTAGTGATGAAAAATTACCAAAAACTCAGAGAAAGTCAAAATCACAGAACTGCTGAGGTTTGAAGTGACAGCAATCCAGAGGTTCAGCTATAGATTAGATTCCCAGTTTCCTTTTCCACTGCTGATCTGACAATATTTGATGGTGCTTTTGTCAATACTGCATGTAGCTCTCCAAGCAAAGTTCTAACTGCTTGGAGAGGAGGTTTTAAAAACATCTGAAGCCAGAATTTAAAAGCATCAAGCTGGGGAGGGGGAAATCAGGATCCCCTGACTCCACAACTGAACTCAAAAGCAAGTGTTAATCTTCAGTCCAGAACATGTCCCCTTTCTGCTGCAGACTATCTACAGCTTGTTAGTCTAGTGCTTAATGTCAACAAAATGTTGCCACCCCTCAATGTGAGAGACACCCTTGCATTTCCCTCAATTATAACATGGCACCATGTCACACAACAAAATTTTTCCCACTTCTGAGCCAGCCCCACTGCATGATCATGTTCATCCAAGGAAAGTGCTAAATTACTGTCCTGATTTTTTTCTACGCATCTGCAGCTGTGGAAATAGAGCAGTGAGTCACTTTGGTATCTCACTGATAAAGCATTGCATTTGATTAGCAATCAATATATCTCTTCCTTCCTCCATGAATATTCTAAAGAAAATATAAAAGTATAAATACTTAATTATTCAGTTTGAAACTGAAGTTACTGATGTATAACAAAATCATCAGCAAGGTACTGTATGATTGTGTGATTTTTCCTTTCCACTGACACAGCTAGTTGAGCATAATAAAACACAAACTGGTAACACACATATTAGAAAGCTTTTTAGTCTTATGGCAACAAAGATGACAAGAACAAAGGCGAATACTAAAGTGGCCTTATGTCAGACACACTATTCTCTCTAGGCAGACTTCCTGAATTATCTTTTAATATAAATTAAAGCACCTAAATAACCTCACTTTAGTCCCTGGTGTGAAAATACTAATAAATCACTACCATAAAATGTATCAGAGACTCAGAGAATGCACAGAGTGGGTAGTAATTGAGATATTCTAAAGAAATACTAGGCTTAGCAGTTAAACAACATACAAGTCTGAATGCAAAATTTATATACCCCGACAGCTTGCTTTGATATGTGGGAAATCAAAGCCAGTTAGTACACCTGTGTTTGTTATTCATGCCCATTCATGTCAAAGAGAAACCACAGCCTTTCCCCCTTCCTCACTGAAAAGATCACTGCCTTTTTTGGGCATAAAAGTGCTGCTGGCATAAGAATTACCTAGTGATTAGCAATTATAAGGGTGTTCTGCAAGAAAAATAAGCAAGGACTCCAGAGTATCACTTCTATTCTGGAATTCAAGGGAGGAATTTCCCCATATGACTACATGAAAAACCTTTCTAAAGAGAAAGGCACAATCCACAAGAGGTACTCAGAAGAAGCAGAGAGTCAAGCCAAGTTTATGCAAAGGTAAGAAGAACCTCACCTAGCACAGAGGACAGAGATAATGTGAGAAGGGAAAGCTTTAAGTTCATTTTGACAGTTGCATTTGGGCAGTTCAAATCTTCCCTGGCTGCCCAGGATGCACTCCTGCACAGTCCCCAGCCCTGGCCTTTAAGTCTGAATGCTATCAGAGTGCTGGTTTTTTGATCCTCCGATATGGCAATCAGCAGAGCATTCCACGACACTCACTCTTAAAAATCAGAAGGATTTGGTACCTAGCCATAAGTTAGTCAATGTCCTTCCATTTTTAAAACAGAGGCCCCAACTTTGCTTTTTTCAGTTCCAGAAGAGATCCAGCTAGCACTTTTCTCCATTTATTTACAGCAACCATTAGAGCTACTCATACCACCATTCCTGTCAAAAGATGGCCCTTCACAATACTGCACATGCTCCAAAAGTGTGTGAGGCAAGGCAACTACTGCCCTTGCACCTCTTTCCTTTCACTGCCAACTCCAACATGCAGTCATCTGAATGTAAAAAGCATCTTTACAGAGTGCTTTCCTCAGCTAATCAGATCCCTTCACACTTCCATCTGTAATACAGGTGGGTCACAACATACCATTAATATAAATATCCAAGACTTATTTTTTATAGAATGTGAAGTGTGAATTTCTGGTACACACTTACTGGGAATAGCAAGAGATATTTTGAATAGAATATTGAAAAAAAACCCCAAATGCATTAAAGTGATTTAGGAGCTTACACACCAGCAACTTACAGTGAATTCTGTACTCCTACATGTGTACTTTCACACTGATTTTGCATGACTAAAAGCTTTTGTGTAATCTTTGATGGTTGCACTCTTGATACCTGTGAGACTGGTGCAACTGTGCAGGAAGTCACAAAGAACCAGGCTGGCACCACAGCTGACACACTTTCTGACACAAACCTGCTCACACTTAGGAGTGTCTAATGTCTATCTGCACTAGATGAAGATGTATTTTATCTCCTCCAGATGAATAACACAGTCTAATGTACAATCATAAGCTGTCTTGAGGACACATTTTAGCAGATCCAAGGACATAAACACTTTGCTGAGACCAGCTGCTAGAAATCTCCCTCCTTCCTCTCTAAAGGCTTTAGCCATTTATCAGGCCTGGGTTAGCTAACAACATTTTCAAGTGCTGCAATGACATCTGTAATCCTCACGTTACAATCTGAAGAGATGTCTGCTTGATTTGACTGTCAGGCAAGGCTCAGATCTAATGAGTCTGTTTTTTAACTGTCCTGATTACAATATGTTTTGGCCTTCTGGTCTCTTGAAATATTTAAATCAAAATAGAATTTTGCTTTGTTCTCAGAATGGGAAGTTGAAGTTGTAGCCCGATTTTTATCATACACACATTTCACTCAGGATTTGCACATCAAAATTTCACTCAGTGAAATTAAGACAATGTTCTCTTTTCTCTTTTGCACTTAAACTGGAACTGAACAAGGTTTTCTAATTAAAAAAAAAAAAAAGCATACATATATACAGTGTTTTGGCTTGGGTTTTCTGTGGTTTGATGTTTTGAAATTATATTTGCTTCTCACATGTCAAGACAACTTGAGAAGTTATTTACTCAGAACTGTGGAAAAATACAGTGTTCACATTCTTCTTCATGTGGGGGCTTTGCCTTGCAGATGTACATTTGGGCTTTCAAAGAAACTGTGCATGCACATTCTGAATCTGTAACACTCAAGAATGTAAAAAAAAGTAACTTGTAAAAAATTATTGCATTCCAAGAGGAGCCTGTTGGTTCAGTACAGCAAGTACTTAACTCTTCCCCTTTCCCTCTGTAGAGACAAAAGTGGCAGGAAGGAGGTGTGCTGGGTTAGGAATGCAGAACAGGGTGTCATCAGTTAAGCAGAAGCCTGCTGCCATAAAATAGGTAACAGTCCACACAAATACTACTCCCTTTTTTGTTGCTAGGTTCACCTCTCTGCATGTTCTGACACAGTGTGAATATTCCACCTCCAGTGTAAAGAGTACAGATGGTAGAGAGCAGTTTTTGAGTGGATAACATGCATTCATTAGACCAAGATGTCACACAGAAGAAACAAAATAACTAATCTATGCACTTAGAAATAAAGGATGGTCAAGGAATAGATCCAAATGTATCAATCAGTACTAGGTATAATGAACATGCAAAAAAGACCACCAGGTTTGTTCCAAAATGGTTTCACCAATGATCAGCTATAGCACAACAAACCCTGCAGCACAAAGTTTACACCGAAACATCTGAAAACTGTCCAACCATCATCTTGCTTTGTACAAATAATACAGGTATTGCCAATGCTGATATAGAAAAGAGACTTCTAAGTCATACAACCAACATGACCACAGGTAAAGGAATTCTGATGTTGCCTCCCCCTCCAAAACAGTACCTCCTGGCAGCTGAGCTTCCTAGCATGCACAGAGGAGAATGCTAGAGTATTCCTAGAAATGGAAGTTCTGACAGAGTACACAAAAAATAATTTCCCTTATGCACTGGTCCAGGGACATTTTACCTAAACAAATCATGCTCCATCATTGGCATTTTACAAGGTGAAAATACAGCTAACAAATTACACAGCACCTATGCACATGTAGTACAAAATTACAAGTGTGCACAGCCCATCTCATGACCACTAAAGCTCAATAACAAACTTCCAGATCTACAAGTCCTTTGCCTGTGCTCTCCCATGGAGGAAATTGATTGCGCTGCTGAAGTTTGCTAAAACTGGCACCACCAGTATTCTGAATCTTAATGTAAACTATCTCCTATCTAATCCAGGGAAACACAAAATAGAAATGAAAACAACTGACATCTGCCAGGAGGAAAAGGGAATCAAAATACTGTCCTAAAATGAAGATTTTCAAGGCAGCAGCTAATTTATTTGCTAACCCCAGCATTCAGTCACACAGCCTCCGCTGCAAGCACTGATGTGTGTGAAACACTAACCTTCATCACTTCAACCTGCAGGTCTTCATTGAGCGATGGAGTCACTTTGACAGCATTCAGCATCTGATTAAGCAACTGTTTCTCATCTGAGTCTGTTTCCACGGATACAAACCTCTCATCAGACAGCAGCTTCTGCAGAGAGAAAAATGGCAATGTACATGTTGAGACAAAAAACTGCCTCTGCAAAGTACTGCACCTAAACCTATTAGGGCTTGGTACTAGGGTGGTTAGGCTTTCTGCCTAAAATTTCAAATTCATCCAATAATATAAAATACAAGAAAAACAGCAAAACTGGGAGATCTGTGTCATGTCAGTTGCCATTGCAGTATCATCTTTGCCCATCCCACATCCCCAGTGCCTAGAAGAAAGCAGACATCAGTAACTGATATCACTTCAAATAATGTCCTTAGCAAAACCTCTCAGTATTTTAGAAGCTGGGAGGGACTGCAACCTTTGCAGCCCCCCAGATCAAAACAACAACAAATTTAAAAAAAATCCACTCAGGCTAGCATCCTGGCATTGAACTAGTGCTATCAGATCTCCTGCCCAACAGGAGACAGTCACCTACTGTCCCAATTACTCCAACAGAGCACAAGTGCTGTGGAAGTGGCAGTTTTGATCCCTGGCAAGATGTGTTTTGTGTCATACAGAAGTTGACCATTAATGGATACAATGAAGTCCTCAGACAAAGAGCACAGTTAACAAGTGACTAACACAAACACACAGAAACCAACCCAAGCTGACATGATACCAAAATTCCTTGTCCTGATATTGGGTTGGTTGAACTGAATTCAATACAGACTGATTGAACCTCAGACTGATCAGATTTACTTTGCCCAATATCTCAGAAACATGTCCCCAGCATTGTCAATGTCACTCTTTCCCTGGAGTTCTACTAGAAATGCCTCTTCCATACAGTCTATAACCATCTTCATGGGTGTCTCCTATTAGTGGCAGGCATCCTGCAAGAGATATATCCACACAAGTCTTTTCCAGCTCCTATCTTCTCAGAAGATCCCACAACAGAGCAAAACTAGCTTGTCTTAGATGCCAGGAATACAACCTTGCTCTGTCCTAGTAGAGGCTTTGAGCAGCCCACTTCCCTTTCCACATTCTGCATCACTTTCTTCCTGATGCGCATCCTCAGCTTCAACATTGCAGCACATTTCACTGGTTCACTGCCACTTCTTATTTCCTATGCTTGTACTGGTTTTGGCTGGGATAGTGTTAATTTTCTTCACAGGAGCTCAAAGAGTGCTGTGTTCTGGTTATGTGACCAAAACAGCACTGATAACACATCCAAGTTTTGCTATTGCTGAGCAGAGCTCATACAGCCTCAAGGCTGCTTGTTTCTCAGACTGGTTCCCCAGCAAGCAGGCTGGGGGAGCAGAAGAGTTTGGCAGGGGACACAGCTGGGACAGCTGACCCCAATGTGACCACTGGGATATCCCAAACCATATGACACTGTGCTCAGAAACAACAGCTGGGCAAAGAAGGAGGAAGTGGAGGGAACACAGACATTCAGGGTTAAGGTATTTATCTCTAACGTAAGAGCTACCCATGATGGAGCCCTGCTTTCCTAGAGATGGCCAAACACTTGCTGCTCCACAGGAAGTGGTGAACGAATTCCACATATTATTTTATTTTCACATGCAGCTTTGCTTTTGCTTTGTCTTAGCCCACAATTTTCCTCACTTTTACCCTTTTGATTCTCTCTCCCATAACTCTAAGAGGGCAGGAGTGAGTGGGTAAAGCTGAACTGCCAGCCAGGGTTTAGCTCAAAATATTTTAAAGCATTTCCCACCGAACAGAATATCAAGTGCTTTAGCACTGTACAGCCTGATGAGATTTAACTCAATCTGCAATGACAATAATGGGGTTTTCCATATAAAGAAGAATGTTTAGTTCAGGATGGGAGATATGGAGCTGTTGGAGTCAGTGCTAAGATGACAAAGGAACTGGAGCATCTCTCTTCTGAGGAAAGGCTGAGAGCCGGGACTGTTCAGACTGGAGAGAGAAGGCTCAGGGAGGATCTCACCACCACATATAAATATCTGAAGAATGCAAAAAGGACAGGAACTTTTCAGTGGTGCCCACTGACAAGACAAGAAGCTCTGGGCACAAACTGAAACACAGAAGGTTTCCTTTGAATACCAAGAAAAAAATTTACAGTAAGGGTGATCAAGCACATGCTGTCCAAAGAGGCTGTGGTGTCTCCAGCCCTGGAGGCACCTCTTTTCCAGTCTAAACAGTCCCAGTTCTCACAGTCTCAGCCCTTCCTCACAAGAGAGATGCTCCAGACCCTTTGTTATCTTAACAGTCCTTCCCTTCTACAACCACACCATGACCCAATATGAGGAACTCTCTAACCAAGTGTCTGACGCCTCATGTGCTGGATAAGGTGAATTTGAATGATCCACTTACATCCTTATATTCCCAGAACAATTTCTTTCTGGCCCTCCAAGGGAAAAAATTCTTTTTGGAAAATGGATTTTATGCCCCAGCAGCGTGCCAGGCTTTTCCACAACTAGCATCCCCATAGTGATACGTATTTACTGACTTGTACTCATTTGTCCAATTAAAAGAACAGTAAAATGCTTTAGTTTTTAACTATCAAACCCAGGAGAGTTTTTTTTTGTTGCTTGTGCTGCACTGCTGTTTTCTTTTGCAATTTCATAGAGTTCCAAATCAGATGCTGTTTCTACTGTTTTCAGTATATAAAAAACCCAGAAAAGTGTCCACACATAAAGAACACAGCTCCAGATCCTCTATTAACCTCTCCATCTTCCAAGCACTGCTGTCCTCTTTTCTAATCAAAGAAAACAGCAAGTCCCAGCTTAATTTCTAAGATGCTTAGCAGTGGCAAACTTTTCTGGGAGTAGCACAGGGCCCACAAGGAAGAGTATATCTACATTTCAATGTTAAAATCCAAGACCTCCCACCTGTCTGCAAAACATTTTTAGGCTTCTTCAAAATCACCAGCCTTTACTTGCATCCTAGCTTCTGAACAGAAATGTGAACATTATTGTTAGGTTCACCCAAGGACAGATGCTTTTTCTTTAGTATTTTTCAAAAGAAAAGCCTAGATTTTCTTGACACCCACTGCCTGCCAACACACTCCCACTCTAAAGTCATACCTGCATCCCTGCTAGAGCCTGTTGGGCCAGCTTCATGCTCTTGGATTCCAGAGCCAGTTGAAGAGGAAGGAGACACTTCTCCCTAAGGAAAATTTAAAACAAGTGAGAGGGGAAAAGGCAATTAAAATTGGTATTCAAGTAACATTCCAGAAGGGCTGTATCAATTTCAGAAAGATCATGTTTGCATACAGCATCCAAAGATAATTTCACAATTCTATGAAGCACTTTTACCCTCTAAAGAAAGCTGGCATATTTCTTCACACACTTCACACATCTCTAATCCAGAAAGCACCTTTAAGTGTTCTTACATTGTGCCTTTGTTATACTCCCTCTGTTAAAGTGAGAACTCACATTTGAAATCAGCAGATCAACAGGTGCCAAAACAAGGTACCTGCGCATTAACTGGTACTCTATCAGCCAGACACAAACAGGAAAAAAAGAAGGAAAAAAGATTACTACAGTATATAGCAGTAACTGAAGGATACTAAAAATGGATGGTTATTTGGACCTGCATCTCTTCTAGGCAGAGACCACATTTGTTTTAGACTTTCTACACATTTTTGCAACAGCATACAAATATTTTGGGCATTATTAATACAGAATGAATTTATTCTCACATTAAAGTGGATGAACATTGGGAGGAGAGGGGAAAATGAAGAAAGTCATAAGCCACTGGAGTGGATCCAGTTCAGTTTCATGATAATGAAGACAGGTGGGAGCTCCTATGGCTAATGTGTAGCTACCTCGCACATCAGCAGGTTGCCTGCCATCTGTCATCACATACTGCAATGAGCAGAGAACAATAAGAGCTTTGATAGATGTCCCAAAAAGAAGAGCAAAAAATGACAAACAGGAGGATGGAAATTAGAACAGATTCAATTAGCTGAACTTCCCATCCTTGCTAAAAATGTTTAACTGAAAATCTAATTAAGGTTGCTGCAGACTGTGCTCCCACTGTATTCTTGGAGAAAATGAATTGCCATTGTGTCATTTCCTGTTCTTGTTACACACTCAGTCAATTAAGCCTTTAGCATTTCTATGCTACAGCTATGAAACACCTGCAGAGATATCTTACAATGTTTGATTAGCTTGAGCACCCTTCACACTTCAGTTCAACCTGCCATTTAAATGCATCATCTGATAGCATGAGAACATGAAGGACAGGCAGATAATCCTCAGGCAGCACAGGAGAGAAGGATGTAAATTAACACAGTCCCTTCTAATATCTTAAGAATTCAGTTCAATAAGGCTGCAAAATAGGGAATGCAGATTGGAATTACCTCAATGGATTTGAGTGCAGTGAAGTAAGGTTTGCCCTTATACCTTGCAGCTCTTTTATAATTCCACTCTATTTTGAGCAGTCCCCCACCATGGGATTTCATTGCTTACTGCACTGTCTGCAGTTCTGTATGGTTAAGTGACAATTCATGCAGGTTTTGTAGTACTATACATGTAAGACATTTTACATAAGTGAAGTCCTCAGAATAAGCTGATGCACAACAATATACTTCAAAACGTGTTTAAGAACATTCTCCATTTACATAATGTACAGAAAGTAGTTTCACACCGTAACTCTTGGAGTATCCATACTGTTGCATGCTGGTGTGGACGTACATACACATACAGTTTGAGGCACAAATACCAACTTAACCCTGATTGAAACACATCAAGTACAACACAGAGGGAGAATGAAAGGAAGGGAACACCTTTGACTTGGAAGAGAGGAAGCTACGTGCCAGGGCAAGCAGAAAAGCTCAGCGACAGAACCAAGCGCATAATCTGGGGCCAGTACCTCCCAGAGCACAGGCTGTCCCTCCTGAGCTACCTCACTCCATGACTGTCAACTTTGCCAGCTGCAGAATGAGTGATGGGAACACACAGGCTTTATATTCAGCACACTAGGTTACAATGACCTTTCTAGGTGTCCAAGCTTGCTGTGGCTTGTCAACCAATCAACCTACCTCTTTCCCTGCAGGTCTGGAATAAGGGATGCTATGGCAGGTCAGTCAAAACAGACTGCCAGAAAGGTCAGAGCAAGGCAAATTACTATTACACTAAGAGAGATCATAAAAATCTTTCTATTCTCACTGTAATGACAAAAAGCCTTTAGTGCGAAAAGAATAATGGCTCATTAATTCACTCTCATGATAAAAACTGTAATGAAGATAGGAAATTGCCCAAACTTAACTCCTTGTTGTTAGTGCCTGGAATGCAGTCTCACAGCCCACCTTCCCCTCCTTGACTTAAGGAAAGGGGCATGATAAATGAAACATTTTTCCCTTCATGCAAATGGTAATAATCCTATTATTTTTAATC
Source organism: Calcarius lapponicus (assembly GCA_039654755.1). Taxonomy (NCBI): domain Eukaryota; kingdom Metazoa; phylum Chordata; class Aves; order Passeriformes; family Fringillidae; genus Calcarius; species Calcarius lapponicus. The sequence continues at coordinate 63,281,041 of CM077465.1, forward strand.
CCATTCCTGAAAATTAAAGATTAAAAATAAGACAGCTCTCTGCATTATCTTCCTGCTGAAAATTACATAGGAGAAGCAAAATTCAGAACCTCAAGGTCTTATCAGCATCCAGTTTGCATGCCATAGAATAATTCACAGCCCAGTCAAAGAAAAGATAAGAATTTGATTCACCACTGTTGCCATTTTCTGATACACTGTTTATTAGGCAGGATAACAGTCACAGCCAAAGTCTGACATACAGTCAGAGTAACCAACGATTGAAAAGATTTTCTCCATCTTGGCTGCTTAAAAAGAAGAGAGTAGCACAGTGTAATATTATTAGCATCACTTATTCAAGAAGAAGAGTTGGCCCACGATGAGAAAATAATTGGTAGAGATGAATTCTCAGAATTCTGCAAGTACCCACAGCTGCTACCCTTATGTAAAACAAACAGAAGCAAACACTGTCCTTGCACAAATAGGAATGATTTAATTTACATAAAACAAATTCTAGTGTTGCATATATTAACACATGTAAATATAAAAATGGAAACATAAATCTTTTTTCCTGTACTAGTTTAGAGAACATTGGTAAAAGATTCCACCACCAAGTTTAGGCATAATGGAAGTATTTAAAACCTGGACTAGGAACATGGAATAAATGCATCATTTTTCAAGCAATAACTCTTCAAGAAGAAGGAAGATTTAAGTCCTTGCTCACATTCTAGAGAAATTATTACTGCAGAAATATTATAATCTCAATTACAAAGAGAATTACAGTCAAACGCAGGTTGGAGAGAGGTTTGGAATCCACAGTATATAAATACAGGGCAAGTTCTCCCACCTCCACAATGCAGGAAGTCAAACCAGATGATTACAACAGACCCCTCCAGCACTAAAATTTCAACGTCTGTGCAAGTACAAGTTTGTCAATAGTACTTAGAGAAATAGTAGAGCAATAGGATAAAAGACAAATTCTGAAGCCTTCCAGTTAGAACCTTCCTTTTCAAGAAAAAACAACAAATTATCTTTATGACACTGTGCCACTACAAGATGATCATGCACCATTAGACAACTTTGGTGCTACCGTGCCGTAAAAGAATGAACAAGCACTGGGTGTTGCAGTTTACAGGTCCTGGAAAAAAAAAAGAAAACAGTTGGGAGACTGTTGCCAAACTGTGTAGATATAAATGCTGACTTGCATCAACAGTGCCAGGATTTTAATCCAGTTACTCACTAACACAAAGACACTTGTGGACATATTTCCTGTATCATGAGATTTGCCTCATATATTTGCACCCGTCAGGTGATCTTCCACTTTTAAAGAAATTGTAATTTCTGGCTGAAGGCTTTTTCATTTTTCTGTCTCACCACTTGCATCTTACTTTTTAAAAAAATCTTATTATTTTCCTTCCTACAGAGCACAAAACTCTTTGGTTTTATCCAGTAACAATGGAAAGGCTTCTTCTCCTCTGACTTAAGGTTAATGTTCCTTTTCTTTCCATATCCAATTTTCTCACCTCAGCTGCTGACATCAGCTCTCTCTCAGAGTTCCCTCCCACTCAGTATTTCATTTTTCCTTCCTCTTTTTTTCATGTATTCCCTCTTCCCTTCAACCCTTTTGCTTTTCAAACCCAGACAGAGTCTTCACCCAACAGTTAAATAAGCCTGCCTTTGCAGGGAAATATGAGTTGCTTATCAGAGGATGTTTAATGACACAGGGGAAAAAAAAGGGCAGAATAATGCCTAAATGTAATTTCACACAGTTTTCCAGCTAGAACTTTAATAATTCTTTTTTCAATCTGGAATTGTGAATGAGATTGCAATTTAAAACTGCTTGGTATTAAAGAAGTGACATAATGGTATTTATAATCTTTTTTATTTACATCCTTTCTAAGATAAATGAATTTGCCATTAAAGAAACAGCACAACTCTACTCATGGGAAAGGCAAACTTGAGCAATTTAATCCTCCAGCCAAGCCAGTGCAGCCAAGGCCATAGAATTCATACGATCATAATTAAGTAGCTCAGCACAGTCACTCAGCTGGAGAGCACTTCTGAGGTCATTTGCCTCCTTGCTATACTAGCTAATAACATCTTGATTTTAACAGAGACACAAAGTTCCTAGATAGGAACTCTCATCTTTGTTGTCAAGATGAGAACAAAACAGAACAAAAAAAACCCTATAAGCACAAGGCGTACTTTTACTTGAGAGGAGAGGAAGAGAGACAGCAAAAGATTCTACACAATATTAAAGTAAGGTGGACAAGGCCAAAATAACAATCAGATGCTTCCAGTCTCCAAAGCTCTAGTGTAATCTCTCTCTGACATGTTATCATTGCCCTCCCTAGAACATCCACCCCCACAGATATTTGCCCTTTGTGCACAAGGTATCAATGGTCACTTGCAAATTCTGCTCTTAAGAAGCTTGATGACACATCAAACCTCACCAGGTCTTAATTGTAAAGCAATCTGTGGCCTTTATGCGATTTTCTTGATTATGATTTGGAGTATGAAGATGAGGTGACAAGCTGGACTTGCTCACCTTACAATTTTGAAAGTTTATCAAACTATTCCATGAAATCTCTCTTCCCTATATTTGGTACCTCTGGAAGGGAAGCTAAAGATTTGTCTAGTGCAAGCATTTTGTTTCAAATTTTAAGTACAAAATGACAAATAAAGTGTTTTATGAGAATTAAGCTTCCATCAAGAGAATTTTACAATGCTGGAAAAAGACAGGCTGAGGGAATGGAAAAAGAGACACAGAGGTACCATCACATGGACATCCTGCAAATTACCTTATTTTCTCCACTGCTGAGTTACAGAAACTAGATGAAGAAATGGGAGAATGAGGTGTATTTCTGGTCATTACTAGTTACATTTTGAAGGTCAATGCTGTAATCTGCAATGCCATTCAACTTTCACAGCAGTTCAGTGCTAAATCTTGACAGACCTAAGGGATGGTTGCTAAAAATATCCCCATGTTTGCAATGCATTACGTAATTTTATACTCACTGCACTTCAGCATATTCAGTTTCTTAAGCAAACAAACATTGAAGGAAATCAAAGGTAGTGAATTTCCTGCAGCTTTGTAACTTTTCATGGAATGGAAATAAATAAATAATAAATAAAGGAAATGTGAGAAAATACTTTCATTATTCCCACTCACCCCTTCATTTTCAAAACAAAGAAAAGTCATGACTTGCACAGCATCGAGCAGAGATCAGAGCAGAGGATTTAGCAGGAAAACAGTCCTCTCAGTTTCAGTGCCACCCCTCTTCCTGCACCATTTAGCAGGAAAACAGTCTCCTCAGTTCCAGTGCCACCCCTCTTCCCGCCCCCAACCGTATTTCATTCTCCAAGGCAATTATCAAAAGCTTCATGATGTTCTCATTTTCTACGCTTCTGCAAGCACTGAAAGTGATCAAATGTTTAAAACAAACACACATACTGCTATCCCATTATCATCCCTAGAACCTTAGGTCAATATTTCAGTTGCATTTGTTGTTAGAAGTCAGACAGTTAAAACTGTGGCTGCTTTCATCCTCAGCCCAACCTACCTGCTCCCCACTCCCATTCTAACAGCTCCCACGAAGAAAATTAACTTCAGCCCAGCCAAGACTGTGGGCTTTTGTCACAAAATAGAATGAATTTTTAGAAGAGTCTATAAAAGTAACAAAGACCCAAGGCAGTGGTGATTATTATGGTTCAGTAATACAAAGAAGACCAGGAAAGGCAGTAAGTTAGTTTCAGAAAGAGTAAGCACTGCTCTTTTAGAAAAACACCACTGAAACCAAAGAAACAAACCTTATTCAAGCTCACAAGTAAGAGTAACAGAAACCATGTGTCTTTTTTCATAACAATGCTGAATTTTGCTTGATACATTCAAAAGTCACAAGCCCAGCTAACAGGTTTTCAGGGACTCCTGAGGCTGACCCCTTTCCCTTTCCTCCCCAACACCACTGTCTTTTGGGGTCGCAGAAGAGATGCAAAATTTTGCTGAGATAAAAACACCTGCCCATTGGACAAGAAACAGGGCCATTTACATATCCCAGATTAAACATGCAGAGTGATTCAAATACTGTATTAGTGGCACATTGCCTTTCTAAACACTAATTTCCTTCCCTCGTCTACTCCTCAGGATTAGAACTGAGAATGCAAAATTTTAAATCAAGACCAGTGCATATACACCATCCAAAACACCAAATGGACTACATAAGTGCTCTCAAAAGTCTGGATCCGGGCTGCAAACTGCCAGCATGGGAGATGCAGGTCAGTAACCCACACTGTCACTAGAATCTCTTCTTGGTCAGCTGCCTGCCAGGGAACTCATAATTCACTTGCTGAATGGCAGATAGTGACCATGTAATGGCTGAGCAGCATGAGTCACATCCAGCAGTCACATCCAGCAGTCACATCCAGGAAGAAAGCACAGGAACACCTAATGCCACGTGGCTGTGGCAAGAGCAGGAAACAAATTGTTTATAAAAAAGAGAAAGAGTAAAATAGAGATATGCTAAAACCATGCCCCTGGAAAAAGCCCTCAGAGACAACTATTCCTCCCTCCCCACTCCTTACTTCTGTTCAGGGGATCTGCTATGTATGTATCAGCTTTCCTAGCCACTCTCTCCCAGTAGAAAGAAACTAACAGAAAACATGAACAAAATTAAGAGATGGGAGAAGACATAAACAATGAAATCACAAATATTTCTCCACAATAGAGAAGGTGAAATGCATTCCAAGATTCAAGATTCTGTAAGTGGATGAATTACCTGCAAAGCTAAGTGGATTGAAAGTCTCTAAAGCATTGTTTGTTTGGTGATGATCACACCACAATTACTGCTTTTATTATTTGTTGAGCACATGTAAGGTAAAATGAGTGAGCATGTTGTTTTATTTAAGAGATTATAAAGTGCATACTTCTCAAGAACTATGTCAGATGCTAATCTAGAGATACAAAAAAAAAAAAAAGGAAGAGTAGAACTACCACTTTCATCCCCAAATGTCCTCCTCTCCATATGTCCATGACTATAGAAAAAGTTCACAAACTGCTCTCAAAAGCTAGCACCAACATGATTAACACTGGGACACAAGCAGGAAGAGACAGAATCGGACATGAACTGGTTATTACACATGACCCTGCTCCTCACTGACTTCTAACTTTTCAGCTGTAATCTCCAGAAATACTGATCACTTTTAAAAGGCCAATGAAAAATATAAGAGGGATTTTAGTCGGTTGACCTTGACTGGATGCCAGGCTCCCACCAAAGCCACTCTGTCATTCCCCTCCCCAGCTGGACAGGGGAGAGAAAATATAATGAAGGGTTCATGGTTTGAGATATGGACAGAGAGAGATCACTCTCCAGATACTGCCACAGGCAAAACTGACTCAAATTAGAGATACTAATTGAATTTGTTATTACCAAAACCAGAGCAGGGTAATGAGAAGTAAAATAAGACCTAAACACCTTCCCTCCCACTCCTCCCTCCTCCCACCCAGAGGCACAGGGAGGCAGGGAATGTGGGTTATGGTCAGTTCATCTCACGTTGTTCCTGCCATGGCTTAGGGAAAGGAGTCACATCCTGCTTCAATGTGGGTCCTCTACAAGGATGCAAGTCCTACCAGGAAACCTGCTTCTCTGTTCATAAATCCACAGATACCTGCTAGGAACCTGCTCCAGCACAGGCCTCCCACAGGCTCACGGCCTCCTCTCAGGCATCCACCTGCTCCAGTGTGAGTCTCCTCCATGGGCTGCAGGTGGCTCTCTGGGCCCCCATGGACCTCCATGAGCTGCAGGGGCATAGGTGCTTCTCCACGGTCTGCACTATGGGTTTCAGGGGAATCTGAGCTCAGGCACCTGGAACACCTCCTCCTTGTCCCTCTTCACTGACCTTGGTGTCTGCAGAGTAGTTCTTCTCACATATTCTCACCCCACTCTTCTCTGGAAGCAATAACATCTGCAAAACAACTCTTTTCCTTGTTCTTCTTAAATTTGTTATCACAGAGGGGTTACCACCATTTCTGACTAGCCCAGATTTGGCCAGGGGCACTTCTGTCTTGAAGCCAGCTGGCATTGGCTTTGCTGGACATGGGGGAAGCTTCTGGCAGCTTCTCACAGAAGCCACCACTGTAGCCCCTCCTGCTACCAAAACCTGGCCATGCAAACCCAATTTGCATTTCTTCCAAAAAGAAAAGCCCCTTCAGAAGTCCCAACCAATCTCTTCTTTCCAGCAAAATCTGTGCTGATAGCAAGTCACCAAGTTTTTACATAGCCTATAAGGCATGACTTAACAACATAATGCATTCCAAGAAACTCTGGCAAGCCCAAGTTTTTTCAAAGCAGTATGTGACTGGCAACTGCTGTCTAGCCTCTTATTTTATCCTCTGATATGTAGATAATCCTCATGAGTATTAAACTGCTCCAATCAAACATTTTTTTTTCAAAGCTCATTTTCTTGTGTCTGTTCAGTTACCTTTTATAGCTCCTATTTCAGCCTCTAAAATCACAACAAGCCAAGAAGAGAGCCTTGCTCAGTGTATAGTGCTGGCCTTAGGGGAGAATTTGCCATCCTGAAAATGCTGAAGTGAATATAGCCCAGCTGAGTAGGAAACAACTGTTTGCTGGCAGACAACATTAAGGTCTCTTAAGCTATTTTCCATGGGATCAATTCACCAATTAAAACACAAGCACATCAATTTCTCTTATCTAATTCATTATTTATAAGTCAGCCATCCAGCCTCCTTAAGCACTTAGTATATATCCAATTTTCACAACTCATATTCAGCAACAAATACCATCATACTAGACAGATCACAAGAGGCCAGTTACCAATGGGTTATGCGACTCTCCCTTCTCAAGAATTCATGGAACATCTACAGCAAAGCCTTGAACTGACTTAAGGCCATTTCCATCTTGATCCACTTTAATCTTTGTTATTATCTCACACCCTTGCCCAATACTCTGATCATAAGTTAAAAGTACTGAAAAATCACACACACATTCCTATCTCAAGGCAGAGCTGACGAGACTTTGTGGGAAACTCTGTGTTTGTTGGAGATCTGTATTTCTTTAGGAAGTGAGGCATTTAAATAATGACCCTCACTAGAATCAATATGCAAGGTCATTATTGGGTATTTTGTTTCATAAGTCCAATTAACATCAAAAGAAGTTGAACAGCAAAATAGTCTCATCTAGCTCCCTGAAGATATAGCCAACAGATCTCTATCAAACTCATTAAAGAAGAATACATTCCAGTCTGGATGGTCAGTCACTGGGATCTCCTTGGGGCAAAAGGTGTTCCCAAAACACAGCAGGCATGCGCTATCTAAACTGCTACCAGATAACTGCTGGAAACAGCTCCCATGCAAATGCTACAGCTGATGTCCCCAGTTAATTGCACAGACATCAGGGAACTGTTATGTGGTCTGCCTCATGTTCACTGACTCAAGTCCAACACAAAATGAAACCACGGGTAGGTCAGGAACATGACAGAACACAGTCTACCCCAATACTACAGTGGAAATAAGTATATAGCTGATATAATACATGTCAAAAACCCCTTGAACTCAAATGCTCATAGTCTGAGGAAAAGCAAAGACACCTTGTCTTCCCCATTATCACACTAGGATCACAATTTTACAAAAGATAACTTTACAAAGAACCTCTACTCATCTAGAACTGAGGTGTCAGAAGCAGAGAATGGCTTTTTATTTTATAAGTAAGAAAGAAGTGAGTATAGAGTTTACGTATTCTCATTCTTGTGAGCAGCCTTCATTCTTCAGTTCTAGAAAGAAAAGAACCTAAGTGTGAAGTATAGATTAAGATTCCAACTGGATGAGCAGCCAGAGGCTGATCTGTGTTACAGCAGCTGATACAACCTGCACCTGATGTAAGATGAAAGCAGAAAAGAGGCACAGCCAGGACATGTCCATCTTGTATCTTGGCTGTGTTTCTGGTCACAGCCATTGCTCTACTTTCCAGGCTATTCTTTTCCAGCATTAGGAACCAAGCCATCACAGTGCTGCTTTTTAACAAATACCAAGAGAAGAACTTTTATCTAATTTGCACGTTATGCAGGCAAGCTCCAGCCCAAAATGTGGCCCAGTGGACTGATCTGGAGCCTGGCAGTAGCTTGTTATCAGAGACTGAAGGGTAAGTTTAGCAACATCTCCCACACTATCTAAGGCTGTGTGGCTGAGCCTCACCAAGGACCCCACAACAAAAGCTTTTGTCCAAATCCTCTTGTGTACCTTTCATTTTCCAAAACATCCAGTAATAATGTGCACTGCTACTGACAAGTCTAACATTAAGAGCTTATTTAATCATAGCTACACCTGCAAAGGTATTAACTTTACTTTAAAAAAGTGGGATTTACAGTGGAAAAAATATCCTAACTAAACAAATACATCATTAAGAACACTGGAGGAAGAAGAGAAAAAGGCCTCTCTGTTAAGAGACAGTAGACAAGGGGAAGAAATGTGGTAACAGCTAGCTAACTAATTCATAGGGAATGACAATAGCACTTAAAGGCACAGACCACACACCATATTAGAGGTTGATAAATGGGAAGGTGAAGAGCCAAGTTTTCTCCAGCTACAGTGTCAAGTAAACATAATTCTAGTGGACCTATTGAGAATTAGTCACCCAGCTGTTTCCATTCTGTGCTGGAAATGCATTGTGTCTGGCACTGGTCATGTCAGACCTGTGCTACATCCATCCCCCATTTGATTTGAGGCCTTGTGGACTGCAGCTGACAGGAATTCAGAGTAGCAAAAGAACTGCCCCTATTCTCTCCCCATTTGGTGACTACTCTGGAATAACTAGTTCTTTAATCCCTAACCTTCCTTGCAAAGCATACATGAAAGGAGCATCAGGGACTCTTGAGGTGATAAAAATACTCCCAGGAGAGTAATATTGTAGCAAAGAAAACATCCCCCCCTATGAGCAGCTCACAGTGGATACCCTAGAGGATCACAGGACAGCCCAAACATACAGCAGCATTCCTACATCCTCCTTTATAAGCTCAATCACCTCTGATTAAGGTACTTCTGAATAAGAATGGTACCTGTGCATCTGAGAGATTTCAATCAATTTCCTTCATGGATTTGTTGAGGTGGTTTTTGCATGCATGCAATCTTTCAGCATCCCTTACATTCTCTAAGAAGGCAAGAGTAAGCATTTCACATCTTAACTATTAAGCTGTATGAAAGAACGTGCTTTTGTTTAAACAGTGCACTTGCTAGTTTCCTTTGATGACTCCTAATGGTTCCGTCAAAAAGGACAGTGAATAATTTTGCCTATTTATCTACTTCATAACAATGACAATTTCCAAAATGAGATTTTAAATAGCTAGACAAATCAGGGCCATGCCACCTCTCCCATTTTATATGTGTACAAATGGAGGTGGGAAAAAGGAAGAAGGCTCACTCAAGATAATCTAGCAGGCTAAAGGAAGAAGTAGGCATAGAAACTGTATTATTTTGGTTCCTAGTCAGTGTCCTAGCTATATGATGATATAACTTTTTAGTTTCTGGAATATTTATTTTCAGCAACAAAACCTGATTTAGATTTAAAAGAATACAAGCACACTGAGAAGTACTAAAAAGCATCATTGCTTATTACTGCAAGATGGAATTTAGCAGGGAAACTCTTTAGCCCAAAAGAAAGCCCTCCTCTCTAACCAATGTCACCACTATACATACTCATGCCCATTTTAACACATTTCCTTACATTTCATTCAGGGCCAAAGGCCAAGGGCTCATCAGAAAATTATCTACTACTACCAGCCTAGGTATGTATATTTAAAAACTACAGAAATCACACAGAGGCAGCCCACTCCTCTACCTCACTTTTAATTCAAAATTTTTGCTTCAATTTTACAAATACTCACAAGCTCTACAGAACTCAAGTTCAATGTTCTTACCTCAGCTGATATGGAGGTATCTTGATAGCAGCATCGGGAGAATCCAAGGTTTCTGTATAATTAAAGGAAACAACAGGGCTTTAAAAATAAACTTCTGAGTTCAACCACAGTTAATACATCTGGCTACAGCCTCCAAGCCAATGATCCTAAAGTTTACACCTACTCCACCTGACAGAACAACAACCACTGCTGCTCTGAGCTGCCAAAGCTTTGCATAAATTTGCCAGGACATTGCATGCCCAATGAGAAGACATCGAGTACCATCTTTTCCCTTTCACTTATCAGCACTTCAGCAGCACATCCACTAAAACTGGAACAGTATAGAGGATACTGGCATGGCTGCTGTGCAAGGCTAACATGCAACTAATGAAGCAACTCATGCAACATCAAGATGAAAGGCCAGTAATAAGACAGCAACAGGTCTAATCTACCACAGAATGTTTTAGCTATGCATAGATAAAACCCGAAAATTTAAAGCAATTGAAAATATCCCAATTATGCTGATTTAAATTAAGGGTCCTGATGATCAGTGTTCCAGGTAGTAAATGTCACGAAACACTATAAGACACAAAAAATCTCGGAAAATGTGTGGATGCTAAAATGTACCTAAGCTTGTACTCCCTTGAAAGATTAACTCGTTATACTGATCATTATATTGCAAGGATAAAAGAGCACATGTAATCCAGTAGAACAAAACTTCTAGCTTTTAAAAAAGATTCCATAAGCCAGCGTAAAAGCTCTTTGAATGTTTTTTACGATGATTTAAAGGAGGGAGGGGACCTTTAAAGAAAAAGACAGCACCTCCAAAACATACACGGAAACTGACAGTACTGATACCCGTATATCTGCCTCGCAAGAGCCACGAAGCAGATGCAGGCGGCGGGGAAGGCGAGGGCGGGGATGCTCTCCGGGACCGGCAGCAGGTGCCACGGCCCCTTCCAGCAGCGCGGAGCTCCCGGGCATTTTGAACGGCCCAGGAGCTTCGCTCTCTTCCCAGCCGCCGGAGGCTCAGCTAAGGAGGCTCTCCTTAGCGCGGAACAAGTTTGCTGAGGTCTCCCTGCCCCCTGCCTTACAGACCCGCTCCGCTCCCCCGCCCGCGCCCCTTACCGATGGCCCAGGTGCAGCTCTCCTTGATGGCCCTGTGCTTGCTCCCCGACGCCTCCTTCTGCAGCTTTCGTAGGATTTCTTCCATCTTGCCTCCCCTGGGATATTCGCCTAGCCGCGGGAGAACAGGAGAAGCGGCGAGGAAGAGGAGGAGGAGGCAGGAGGAGGGCGGCGCGGGCGGCGGAGCGGTGCCGGGGCTGTCCCCGCCGCGGCAGTGCCTAGGCGGGAGCGGAGCGCGGCACCCCGCTGCCGCCCCGCTGCCGCTGATGAATCACGCCGAGCTCCATGGCGGGGACACGTCAGTTGTTGCCGCTGCGGAGTCCCTCCTCCTCCTCCCTCTCCTCCTCCTCCTCTCCCACCCCGGGCAGGCCCCGCTGGCGCAGCGGGGCTGGGGCGGGCCTGGCCGTGCCCGCGGCAGCGCAGGGACTCCCTCCCGGCGCTGGGGTTGGAGGAGGCGCGGAGCGGAGCCGGCGCCGCCGGAGCCGGGCCCTGCGGCGGCAGCGGCAGCCTCGCGGGAGGCGGGCGGGCGGGTCGCCATGGCGACCGGCGGGCGGGGGGCGCCGGCAGCCCCGGCCTGCCCGCCCCGGGCGGCGGGAGGCGGGCGCTGGGTGTGCGATCGGGCCCCGACGCTCCGGCCGGGGCTGCGGCTGCAGCCGCTGGGCGCAGCCTGGGCCCGCGGGCAGGTTCCTGCTGCCCGGCGCTCCGCTCCCGGCGGTGCTGCCGCAGCGCAGCCCCGCTGTCCCGCAGCGCAGCCCTGTGGAGCCGCTCCCGCAGCGGGCCGGGCGATGGGAGCCAGGCCGGCGCGCCGGCGGGAGTGCCGGCGCTCGGTATACCCTGCAACCAGTGCGGTCAGATAAGTGGCTGACATGAGATCTGTGCCTTTCTCCTTAGCTGGCAAGTGCAGAAGGACTTAAGCTACCTATGTGTGCCTTCACAGGAACACACACCTTAATATCCCCACAAGCCAGCCTCCAGGAGAAAGAGCAGCCACTCCACTAGCTCAGACCTTCCTCCTCACACCCGAAACGCTTCCTCCCCACCAAACCTCCTACCTTCTTCTGTTTGCCGTTTCCCTGCCTTATTTCTAGTTTATATGCTAGTTGCCCTTTTTGTGACTGCGTAGCTTAATTGAGTGTTACAACATCCTCGTCTTCTTGCAGAATCTCTCTTAAAAGAGACAAGAAAGCAAACAGACAGTGAAAAGAAAAAGACAGCAGATAAGAAACGCATTCCAGGTAGCAGCTGGCAGTATTAGCGGTTATGTCTCCTACTGCTAATTGGAAGAGTACCAATAGTGAATTACCAGGCAGGATATTGGCACCTGGTGAATCAGCCATAGCATTTCCCATAGGATATTGGGCTTTCAAAGGCTGTCCCTTGTCCAAATACTTACAAGGGCTCATCCTGTGTTCAGACATATAATGAATGCATAATCCATAGTTGCCTTTTAAAGCCAGAATGTAAAAGTTCTGTCAGAAAAGAAAAGGATTTAGAATAATGCCAGAAAGGTCTAGAGGTTCATAGATTATTGTTGGAGGTGAAGAGGTGTAGCCTATTGCTACAATACTAAGAATTTAAAAAAACAGCCAACCAAATAAAAAGCCCAACAACAACAACCAACCAATAAACAAATAAAAAAAAGCCACCCTAACAAAAAAACCCCAGCCTTTAACAGAAATACCATTTACCTTCCACTTTCAGGCCATAAAACAACATTTATGAAACTGAAAGTAGTTTCCCAAAGTTTCTTATCTCTGACCATGCTCTGCCACCTTTCCTGGAATGAAAAATCTAGCAATTGCTAGTGGCTGGGATTGTCAGGGCACTACCATGCTGTAAGTCAAGGCTCAAGTTGAAGTGATGATAAATTGTTTCCCACCCATTGTGCTTCCTCTTTATTCTGCATTGTGCTTAGTGGAAACAAGCATGAGGGTCAATTTCTGGCTTTTCAAGGCTTTGTTTTTGTTTTTTTCCTGGGCGGAAAATAACAACAAAAAGAACTATGATGGTGATTTAAGTATTTTTAATCTAGAAATTATGTACCAGAGTTCACTTGGGCCTGTGGAACACTCAAATATGTATCTGTAAGTAGTAAATAATTAATTGCATATTTTCAGGGAACCACTGATGAAACTGAATTAATTTTTAATTTCAGATTATTTCTAGCTGTATGCATCATGAACTTACTGGTTAATTTCTCTGTAGTCTCTACAGGAAGGCCTTTGCAGCTGGCATTTTCATCAGAGCTATGGTGTTTCTCATAGATGCTCAATGTCACTGAACCAAGATTTGTATTCTTGTTTCACTCACTGTCCAATGGTTCAAGCAAAATGGACTCTGTGCTGCTACACAGTTTCTCTCAGTAGTAATGTCATCAGCTTGTGAGAAACAAAGGTCATGTTCAGGCTCCTTAGAGCATCTTAAGGCCTGCCAGTAAGATTTTGCTGAAAGAGAAACAAGTAAGCCATGATGACTCTTCCCAAATGCATTTGTCAGAATAGCATGAGTCAGCTTGCTGAAACTTTTCACTTGAGGCCCTCCATTTCCAGATGGACAGGAATCCATCAGTCCTTGGGTCTGTTGTCTATATACTCACATAAATACACAGTAACCATGTCCTGCTGGAAGTCACTCCATGAATAAGCTTTGCTTAGGGAGGAGGTTATATTTAATCATGTGCTCTGGATGCTGTTTCAAGGCAAGTGTCCTAAAATGTCACAACATCTGGAAGTCCAGCTACAGAGTAGGGATGATGGTGATGAAGGTTCCTCTCTTCTGCCATGAAGAGAAAATTAAGCCTTCTGTGGTCACCCTTACAGCTCATAAATCCTCCTTGCTTTGTCCTGGCTGTGCAAAGCAGCCTTCTGCAGTGGTAGAGGCTACCTAGGAGTCAGTACTCTTGATCCCCTGCACAGCTGAAGCCAGGTCCAACTGGGAGCCATAAAACTCCTATGCAGATCTGGTCTCTGCATGATGCAGTGGTCATATATCACTAAGAAGCAGTGGCAGATGTGCGGTGTGCTTTTGTAGCTCTCGCCTGGCAGTGCCCGTGCTACTGATCTTTTGCATCATGTGAATACTGATTATGTCCCAGGATACATTCACAGCTCTGAGCACAGCCAAGGAGTGTGTAAGCAAAGCCAAGCTACTCAAGACACCTGAAGTAATAGAGCTGTATTAGTACAATTCTCTGTCCAGGCTGGTAAGCAGCATTTGCTTGACCTCAAAGGTCTCCGTGCTACTATGTCTCTGTGCCTTCCAGTAGCCAAGGAAGGCAATGCGGTCCTAGTTTTAATCTTTTCCGATAGCATAAGCCATACTGCCCGTGCACACACCTGCTCTGTAATTCTAGTCACTGGGAACATAAGAAAGAATTTAAAAGTATGGTTGAAAAGTGTGAAACAGGCATGTTAGACTGCGAGATAATCACATATATTTTCTATTAGTCATTATCACTCATGTATTACCTGTGCTTTAACAATATTCTTGATCTCATTGTATACTGCAGATGCTGGAAAGTGTGGACCAAAGAAATGGGCTGTGTCCCATTCTAGTTCTAGTTCTGTAAGAACTTCTTACAAATTTAGTTACAAAATGCTAAGGAATTCCCTCTAATGACAGGAAAACCACTTGGTTGCATGGTTCAAAAATTATGCCTAGCCAGATTTTTCAAAATTACTCTTCCCAGAAGCACTCCTATAACTGGACTGACCAGCAGTCAGAAGCTTGGGCTCTGTTTTGCTCAGGAAGCTCTGTACATGTGACTCCCCTTATGAAGGATAAATTGCTAAAAAATTTGAAGCGAAGGGAGCTGTTGCTGGACCATGGGCTCATCATCACCTTGTGACACCTGATAGCAGATGGAGGTACCCTTTCTTCTCTCTCCCAGAGGGCATCAAGACCCAGACAAGCAAGACCCTTGTCAGGATTTCGGTTATGGCTGTCTAGACTGCAAGCACACCCCTGATGGTGGGGTGGCATCTGCCACTGTTTGCCGGATTATACAGCAAGTTACCAGAGGCTAGAGCTGGGGGCTCAGTGAAGTCCTTCCTGAGCTGCTGCTGCTTTCTGCACCCTTCAAAGTATGACCTTCCTGAGCACGGCAAAGCGCATTAAGCATCGGTGCTGCTCAGTTCAGGATTACGGAGTTAGGGAGAAAAAGCCTCTGAAGTGGTAGCTGTAAATAAAGCCAGCATGTATTCAGAACTGTCTTTTCAGTACAGCCTCACAGCATTTATTCTGTGAAGAGTTGAAGCAAGTATAAAATCTTCAGATTCATGCCAGGGAAGAAATATGAAACAAGACTTTGTGACTTCATTGAAGATATATTTTCTGCAAAGAGAGACAAAACACAAAAATCACCATGACTGTCTTCAATTTACCATAATCTTTTTCATTGCCAAGGCAGCTGAAGAAGGCATCAGGAACACAGAACAGCTACTCTGTAGCTGTAGCAGTTGTACTTATGACAGAAGTTAGTTGGGTGTTCTTAAAGAAAGGGCAGAAAAAGTATAATGCCCTTCCCTATGCTGAACTCTCCCAGGTTTTGTTAAATTGCAGACTAGGCACTTCCTGAGACAGTGGTTTTATCTTCATAAATAATACCTGGTGGATTTTTCTTCTGGGAATGTACCTAATTCCTTTTGAAACTTTTTTATGCTTGTGACCTGCACAACCACCCTCTGGCAGTGAGTTACACAGCCAAGTTGTGTGCAAACAAAACAAAATTCTTTTTTGACCAGTTTTATCTTCTTTTTCTCAAGTTTTTGAAGCTACCTAGCTTTTGTACTTTGAGAAACACCTAATAAGATTCCCCTGTTTTCTCCCCATCATTCATGATTCTTTATGCATTGAACATGTTCTCCCTCAGCTGTTTTTATTCCAGTCTACAGTGGACTATTCTATTTAGTTTTTCTCCCAAAATGATCTTTGGTCATTCTGATTGCTCTTCTCTGTACTAATTCTAGTTCTTCTCTACCCTGAAATACAAGAGTTTGTGAAGAAGAGTGAGTACATGGGAAAAGGCAGCATGAAGATTTGTACTGTAAAAGCTCTCTTGCTTCCATCAGATTCCACTGGAAAGGCTTCAAGGGGCAAGAAAATTACAAGTAACCATGGAGTTAACCTTAATATCACAAGAGTTTCAAGTCAGCCAGAAAACTAAACTTCAGAGGACTCCTTGTGTCCCACTTTTCTCACCTAATCCAGAGGACTCCACTAGTATTAATCTGTGGAAAGAAAGCTTAAAAATGCAGTCTGTTCAAAAGCTGAATACAAAAAGATTGTATCATATGGACATCATACGTTTGGAATATGTAAAATGGACAAACCTAAACTCTCTGAAGCTGTCTTTGAAAAGTGACTGAGCTGGTAACTTGTCATGTAGCTGTATGAAATGTAGGTCACTGAAAATTACAAATGCATTATACATATTTGTGTTCATAACCTGCTTTGAAATCTGTTGTGGCCTTTCCTCATTATGAGAAAACAAGGACATTGTCACATCTGGAGCTGTCAGAGGCTTGTGTTACAAAGTCAAGAAAGGTCAGCAAGGTCTGACTAAATACATCTATACTGGCCAGGAAATGGATTGTGATTTGCACTGCCTGTTTAGTGTTAAGCATATAAATACATGAGTTAAAGTACTAGAAATACTCCTAGAAAAGCTAGATATTATACAAGTTTTCCACTTACTATCCTCTTTTTGAAATAGATAAATAGATTTTTTCCCACCACTATTACAAATTTTAAGGTAGGAGCACTCCCTGACAAATCCCTGAATTTGTTAAGTATGGTGCAAAGTAAAGAGAAACACAAAGGGACAGGTAAAGTAGATGTTTAATAGTGCTAATATGTAGATTCTGTTCTGCCACAGATACATCAATCTGAAATGAATTCCCTGGTTTCAGGGCAATACTCTCATGTTTACAATGCAATAGTGGCAAAATTCAATTCAAAGCCATCTTTTTATGCAGCCATATAAAACTCAATATAAACACAAGAAAAAAATCTCCTCCTTCTCCCTGCTGCTCCCAAACTCTCTGAGATATAGTTTGACTCTGTTAATCAATGGTTCATTGTTGCAGTGTGATGCAATATCCTGTTTTAGCTATCCCAGTTCTTCCCTCAGGTGTGCCAACAACCTCTCCCTTCCCCTCCCCTTCGCTAAGTACTGTCCGTCAGTCTTAACATTCCAGCAAGGGCATCGTTTGATTGGCAAAAGTTCAAAGGATGCTTCTCAGCCCTGGGGTCATTGGCCTGTCTAGGTGCCACTTGTCTCCTGAGACTTCCCCCCTCTTACCTGGTTGGTGGCACACCTACCCCTTCCCTCCCTCTTCTCCCCCGGGCTTAAAAGACACGAGACCACGCGGTTTGGGATTCTGTGGGAGCTGTTGCAAGATTCAGAGATCTGTGACCCTGGAATAAAGCTCTGGATGAAAACCCTCCAGCAGAATCCGTCTCCTTTTCCCTTCACCATCGCCTAAGGCCTTTCCACCAGAGGTGAAGCTGAGTTCCTGCATGCCTGGACCTGTTCCAAGTGCCCAGCTGCAACTTCCAGCTAGCCAAAGGTGTCTCTGAGGTGAAAACACCACAGCTGCCGCCTTTGGTCCAGCAGCAAGGCCAGACGAGCCCAGGCACATTCCACCCGGCAATATTGGGATCATATCTCAATAGTTCATATTTTTCCAGCTTTAAAGACCAACTTAAAAGATTTAAAACCTAAAAGGTTCTGAATTAAGAGAGATAGTTAACTTCAGATCAGAGTTTATTTCCTTTTTATTATACTTTTTCCTCGCAATAATAAGTGGGAACTTCTTTCAGGGGAATTAAGTCCCAGTCTCCAAAAGCCCTTTCAAAGGGTATAAGGATATTTTACACCTCATTTGCTCGTGTCCCTGCAGACACTAGTTTTCATCTCAAAGGTATCACAGAATCACAGAATCAATTAGGTTGTAAAAGACTATCAATTACTTCTACATCTCCCTCTCCATCTGACTGGGCACAGGACTGGTTTTCTGAATTTGACACTTAAATTGCATATTAGCAGTAAAGTTGACCTGTAGGTAGACCTGTGGTATAGTCACACACTTGGAAGCTTTCTTGGAATGTTCTTCAAGAGGCCAGTTTGCGATAAACTGACTGATGAACTTGTATGTTGAGTGATGTCCTTTTACATTTCACTATTAGTATTAATCAACATGAAATCAATGCTCAGATTTTTATTGGCACGTACTTTCTGAAGATATAATCAGAGGAAGTAGAGCATTCAGCTTCCACCTTGCTGGGAGTAGACAGTAATTGCCTCTAAGTCATGATCTGAAAATCCAATGCTAAGTGATATTGAACCACACAAAAGCTCTTACTACAGCAATAGTCACAAGCACCCAGCCTTGTGGACCTAAGGGAGAGCACCACTATCCAAATGTATAATTTTTGAAAACTTCTCTTGCATCAAATGAAGTATCAAGTAGAAATATAGTGTCTCCCAACACATATTTTGAAAAGAGATTTCAAGGAATGTCATTCCAGAGTTCTGTGTTTAAATTTCAGTAGCTTCCAGATCAAATATATTCAGTCTATAAATGAAAAACCTTGGGGGAAAACAGATCTAATAAACACAGGTCCATCTGGTTTCTAGTAGTCAAACTGGACTGCTTGCTATCTTCAGTGAACTATGGAGCAACCAGAAAGAAAAATAAAAGATTGAAATTTTTTGGAGATTATTAAAGTGATGGTCCTTTAAAGAACAAAGACTATTTTTAGGGATACAGCACAAATGGATTTTGATGGTTTGATCTTAAATATGCCTACCAGTACTCTTGCTTTCTGTACTACTGTAAGTTTCACTGATTTCACTAGTACATGGTTGGTCCTGTGCAGCTTTTTCTCCTCATGTTTTATTGAAACAATTGCAACCAGCAGAATTGTGCGATTTTGGGCCTTGCTGATTTGAAAAGAGAGTACCTTTTCTACCACAGGCCTTTAGTTTTGTAATGTGCTCTCTCACAATTGATCTGTAAGAACTGATAAAAATGAATTACCTTATGTGTGTAAGCTGATCTGCTGAAATTTGTACACGTTTGGACAAGTTTTTGACACGCAGCAAAAAGCATCAGCCAGATACATAAGCCAATCTTACATTTTGCTTTAATTCTTCATGACAACAAACAGGGACATCTTCTCAAATAAAGGTCATCAGATTGTATTAAAATTGGCAAAACATTATCTGCTCTCTTTTGTCTAGAAATGGTGAAACTGATCTGACTGAAATGCAAAGCAATCACCCCTGCTCCCATCCAGATGGAAGATTTCAGCCCCAGTTAGTATTTGATAAAGTGGGTGAGAATGAGATTGTAATGTGGCAGTTGCCAGGTAACCTTGAGGTAGTGCCACCTATAATGCCAGCCAACTTTATAAATGACATATGCATTACAGATAAAATATTGATTTTATGTAGTTACATGTAATTAGTAATGAGAAAAGTGTTCATTTCATTTACTGTGCCTTTTCTGATCTTTGTGGACATTGAAAACATTATCTTCTTAAATACCTAAATACCAAAGGGGCTACTTTGAATAATTTCTTCATTTGGGAAAAAAATAATCCAGTTATTTCCCATGCCAAGGGTAAGCTGATCTTTACGGTGCAGAAGAACAGATCATCATTGACCCATTGATGAATTGTGATGTAGGTATCAGAATAAGAGGATTTAGTCATGTTGCTTTAGCCATGATTTATAAGTACAAAGTATATGAAATATAAATATTTTTAAAATTAAACTCCCAAATTTAATTTGTTTCCATTCAGCCTTGTGCAAGATATTTTAAGCTAATTTACTGTTGTTGGCCATGGAATGAAGACACATCTTCCTACCAGCACTATAGGGAAAGGCTTTCCCTTCAGAACTGGAAGCAAAATCTGTAGCTACCATAACCCATCCCAATACACAACATACCTCACATATTCCATGCAGTTGTTGGATGCTTCAGTGTATGTACATACACTCTTTGAGGAGGGCAGCAGCAATTCCTGTAATCTTTTCCTTCCTTGCTTGCTTCTTAAAGGCTCTGCCTGTAAATTGCAATTAGCCACTGTAGCATTAGCAAAGCTGTGGGCACATACCCCATGATATCTTACTGCCTGAGATGCCAATAATATAAAAAGTTATTAAGGCCGCTCTTTATATAAAGCTCACATAATTTCATATAAATGCATTTGAACTCTCTAGTGGAGTCAGGTCTGTTCAGGAAAATTCCAGCTCAGCAGAAAACTTACTGTGTTGTGTGTGAACCATTTTCCTTGTGATTTGTGTCAGAATCATGAGAAAGAACATCTTCAGTGCAAGCTGCATTATTGGTGGAGTATATACAGGCAGTTAAATCACTTTTATCTCCTTGATGCTCTTGTGATTTGTTATTTTTGTTTGGTTGGTGTGAGATTTTTCCATTTACAATTGGTGGCAGAGCAGATGGCAAAGGCTTAGCTTGGTCTAATATGTCCATAAAATAAGCAAAGCTGTCAGTGAGCCTTGTTTCCAGCTGGCCTAATCCACTTTGAGAAATATTTTTCTTCCACTGAAATCAACCTCAAAAATATCATTTTAAGAAGAAATGAGTAGCTCTACTAGGAGCAAAATTTAATAGTTCTGATGGTCTCTCTAAGTTCACTGTAGAACTTCTCCTTTAGGGGAGGAAGGCAATAATTTGGGATTCTCTCCTCCACAAGGCAGTGGTTTTTGGTGAAACTTGTAGGAATTCTTCCATTTTGCTGTCTCTGCTCTTCTGTCATTAAAAGGTATTTTAGGGAAGTAGGGAGTGGCAGGAAGCTGGCAAAATCAGAGACATCAGTTCTGCATGAATTCATGACTTGATTCAGCAAGTCACATGATTAAGTGCAGTCTCATTAAATTTTCTTCAAGTTTCAACAAACAAACAAATGAAACAAAGAAAATACCTTAGATTTTTGCACCCATTGGATTTGAGCTATTTCCTAAATATCTTCTGAAGCTGTAACTTCAGAAGTTTTTTCTGTGGTTATTTTTGCTGCTAGGTGTGCCCAGTGTGTGCCAACACAAACAACCTTGCACAGATAGACAGCAAAGACAGGCTTTACCCCAAAACAATATTTGAACAGGAAACACAGGTAAAACAAACTTCAGTGTTGCTTATTTCTTAGCTAAAGAAATGATGAAATGCACTTCTTAAAAGATTTCCAAAAGGCGACACACCAGGTCTGAGGCAGAGCTGTGAACAGAAAACTTCTGAGCCACAGTTCAGTGCATTCACCACTGCTCAGTGCATTCACCGCAGTTCGTCCTTCCTTTCCTGAGGACTACCACGTAGGAACATATTATTCAAAGCTGCTGACAAGTCCAACTAGCTGTTTTTCTAACAAAGGAAGGAGTGGCAGTTGGCAAAAGGTGATAATAGTACTGGGCAGCAAAGATTGTAACTGCCTGTGCCATACACTGTATTGAACATTTTATCTTTAAATGCTTCCTTAGAGAAACACAAACAAGAATACAAAGGAAGTGGAAATCTGACACCTGCTTATAATTTATAATACTCATTATATTTTTGGGACAGCCATCCTTGGCAAGGTGAGTTATTTTATTTATAGGCAGGAGCTGCTTATGATTTGCATGGTAATGCATTCACATCTGCAAAGCCTATAAATTAGCCTCCAGCTCATTACAGCAATGCCATTGTCCTACTTGGCAGTATGTAATCTGATCCCAATGTTTCAGATGTCCACAAAATAAAACCAGCCTGAGGGAAGAGCTTCATCCTTGCAGTATTGGCACACCAAAAAAAATCTTCCTCCCCTGAAAAAAAAAAAAAAAAAAAAAAAAAAGAAAAGAAAATTACTGGATGGGAGAAAACTGCTAAGTATTTCAAAAAGATGAGCCCCAAAGCCTAACACTCAAGAAACTGGAAACATGTTGCCATGTTTTAAGGTGCTGATGCCAGTTTGGCTAAAAGAATTAATTTATTGCAGCTTTTTAAAGAGTTCCAAATAAAAGCAGCTTCATAGAAGATTAAGTCACTTACTTGGCTGTGCATTCTGATTTTATCCTAATGTGTCATACTTGAGCACTTGTATTATTACTACTGTTTCAAGTCAGGTTGTGCACAGCTCTCTGAAACAGATGCTGATGTCCTTTATTTTGGTGAATGTTGTAAAGACAGTTTCTACATCCAGGTAGTCAAGAGTTTACAATTATGTCAAGATTTTGCCCCTTCATTAAGCCACCAAAAAGATGAAACACGGAGTAGACAAAGGAGTGCTCATGGAGCACATATCCCCTTCCATCCAGATATGCAGATGTCTCCTATGTTAATTCACTTTGTCAAAGGTCACTGGATGGTCAAAGATTGCTGGTACCCCAAGTTCAGCTTCTGAGATATCTCAGGATCAGCTTTGCTGTGCTGGTTATGAAGAAGAGGGCTCTCCACTAAACTTGGATAAATGCTGGTTCACTATTGTGTCTTCCATCTGGCACATGAACATACCCATCCTTAAAAAAGAGATAACTAAAACCCTTATAGTCACAGGCCCTGTGTACACCATTGAAGAGGTCTTTAACAGGGTGACAAAGCTGCTGTCAGCAAGCTCTCACCCACTGCCCAGACTTGCTTCTGCATTACCTACTGCTTACCTCCTCTGGCCTTTTCATCTCTTCCTTCCAACCTCTTCACCTACTCTTCCTTGGCTGTAGAGTTCTTGAAAACCTCTCTTCTTTGCTGGCCTACTCTTATAGGTAAATGACTGCAAATGAAAAGAAGGCCTGAAATAAGGGAGCATCAACAAAAGCTTCAGAGTGGGAGGGGACAAGGCACAAGTCATGCACAAGTGTGATGTTGGATTCAGAATCCTGATGTGCCTGCATGCAGGATGTGCACCAGTATATTAAATTTCTGTATTGAATTCTGGTTGATAATAATAACTGGTTATTTATTTATTTACTGTAGCTCTCTTGTTTGTCTCAGTAGGTGGGAGAGCAGCAGAAAAACAGGGCTCTGCATGAGTCATAACCGAGAAAAAGCTCTGCTGAGAATACAGCTCACACTCTTCTGCAGTGTAGCCCAGGTGATAAGCATCAGTGTTGCTATTCTCTCCATGTTGTTGGTCTCATATTGCCATGAATGATACTACTCACTGTGATGTAGTCTAATATTCACTGTATTCAAATGGAGCTGTAGGGACAGATATTTAGGGATGTCTCCATTTCATTTTCTTCTTTTCCATGCTAACATGAGAGAAAGGAAATGCAGCAAAAAAAAAAAAAAAAAAAAAAAAAAAAAAAAAAAAAAAAAAAAAAGAAGAAAGAAGAAATACTTGTTTAGAACAAACATAGAAACATAAAAATAAAAGGCGTTACTTCTAAATCCAGGATTTTGACCTCACTTCTGCTCAGTTGTACTTTTGATCTTGCAAAGAATTGCACAAGGCTAGATCTAGCTATGGGCCCAGAGAGGGTTTATACATCTCTGCTTCATATTCCACTGAATGAGTGAGCAGTGCCCATCTTTGAGCCACAGCCTTGTCACCCCTGCAACCAGCAGCTAGCTGGCAGGTCCTTCTTTTAAATATAGGACAGTCCTAGTGAACTCTGTGGGACCTTTCTAGCAAAGAGCTGGGCACAGACTGAGGGAACAAGAAGGTCTGGTGCTCTCCCTGAAATCTGCAGTTCCAGCACATGTTTAAAGGCAGCCTTCCTGCTCACAGTGGGAGTCAGGCTGCTCAGTGCTGAGTCTGGAATGAACTTCTCACAGAGGGTCCCTGGAGTGGTCACTGCTGGATGTGGACAACTGCTCTGAATGTGCCAGGGTGCTCTGAATGTGCCAGGCTGGGGGTGGCAGCTAGCACTGATCTGGGTACCTCTCACCCTCACATCTGTCTCACCCAGAAACTGAAAACTATTTGGGGCTGCTGCAGTGCCAACCATATCCAGCCCTGCATGTCCCACAGGGAGAGAGCAAGCTCTGGCTGTCCTTGGAGCTGCCCTCTTGGGCTGAATTTCTGCACTGGTCATGCGTTCCACATGCTGGCCTCCTCCTGGCCTTCATCAGACTGTACAAAGACTGTGAGTAGTTGAAAGGGATTTCAGTATTTGAGTAGTTTATCAGTGCTTCCCATGTCTAATATGCTTCTATTCCTAGGAGAATGGAGTACAGGATATACTTGGGGTTGCTGTTTAGATACTGCACTAAGAAGTATAGTGTCTGTGGCTGCACAGAGCTGATTCCTGTCCCATTTCTAATTGCATTCACTCTCTAAACATGGCATAATCTCCTTTACAATAGTATGTGTGGGAAAAAAAAATTAGTAGTATTTTTGTTCAGACCTCCTGTGATAAAGACTCCTTTTCTTTTTCCTCTGCCTATTGTGCTTTAAACTTTTACTGAACCTATATTTTGTACCTAGTTTCTTCATGCTTTGTACTACTGAGATCCAAGTAATTATTTCTTCACAAATGGTAGCAAAAGAAGCATGAAAAAACTAGAAAGAGGCATGCTGTAAAGAGAGTTTAAAAACATACATTTTCCTCTGTGTGTATTTAGCAGTTTCCATCTTTGCCATATGTTCTTTTCCTCATCATATTGCCTTTTAGATTGTTCTTTAACACTTGCCTGTTTTCTTGCTTCTACAACAGAAGGGGAATTGATCTTTCATTTGTTCCACAAATATTCCTTATTGTCCCAGGTTTTATAACCCCATCTGTTATTGAGTGATCAATTAAAGTCTCTTGTGGTCTCACTTTTCCAACAGATCCTGCTATACCACAGACTATATTTCATTGTAATTGCTATCTACTGTATGATGTGTAAATGAGAGAGAGAGGAGCAAAAAGACAAGGATATTTTTCCCCTGCCTACCATTCCTCTCTTTCTATGTAAGCACATATCTTCAGTGCTTACTTTTTATCAATGACAGCATTTAAACTAAATCCCTCATCTCCACTCTTTTCTACACGGGTCCAATGCTTGTACCTCAGTGTTTGCCACTACAAAGCACAAAAGCTTTGAGCTTTTGAGCTTACAAAATAAGCCCAACACATGAGGGAAACAGGTAGATGCTGTCACACTTCCTTGCAAACACCCCCAAAATAGAAACTTCTCTGCCCAGCAGTATTTCCCTGTTCTCTCTCGTCCATCTCCCAGCCCTTTCTTACTGCTCTCAATAGTTACTCTTGGTCATGTATGTGTTAACTCTGTGTGTAATTTTAAAATTACTTCTTCTCCCATATTTTTAGGTATATACAACACCATGTTCTGTACAGTCCTATTTCCTCTTCCTGCACTCAACTCCGTCTGTCACAGCAAGGAGCTTAAGTAAGACATGCTTTTAAAATTAGAGGTACCACATAGTTTCTGCAAGGGGAAGCTAAACCCCACAAGTGTGATCAACCTGGTGTGAAGAAAGGTGAGTTGTCTGCAGCAGGACGAATAGAAATTTCTACTCTCTGTCCAGCACAATGGGAGAGAAAACTCAGAATTATAACTATTTATATGGTTATGCTTTTCTTAATAATAGAACAAAGTGGGTCATTGCCAGGGAGAAACACAGAAGCAGCTCCTGGTGGAACAAGGCTTGGGAGAAATTGCGTCAGAAGCAGCACCTCTGATTTGCCCCTGAAAATAATGACTCAAAGTATTGACGTTCATGCATGCTGTGTTAACCCAGTGTCATGTCCACATGTGCTGCTAATTTAGAGTTGTGATCCCTCATTTGAGTATGTGCTTAAAGACCAGACTGTATCTCTGAAATCAGGCCTCAGTGAACTGAGCTATTGGGTGAGTCATTTATAAAAGCTAAACAGAGACTTTAATGTGGAGCTGTTCAATCAAACGTACTCTGTCTTCTTCTGGACATGCAGGTGGTGATTACATTTATCCAAAAACTCCTGATGTCACTCCTGGGAACCAAGATGCTGTTTCACAAGAGCTAACTGTGCTGAGGCTGGAAAGCACAAAAAAGCTGATTCTACAATGCTGTGCTTTCTCTGTAAAAGCTCTGAGATGCATGTGGCTTTTACAGAGAAGAACGAGGAATGGAGACAGGAAATAGAGATTATTGCGAAGAAATGCAAATGTTGGTGGAAAGAAAAACTGTATATCTATCACATCAGTTTTTCCATGAGATTTTGGAATGAAAAACTCTCAGAAATGGGGAATTAAATACATATATATATGTGTGTGTGTGCGTGTGTGCGTGTATGTGTGTGTGTATGTATATAAATGTAAAATCTCAGGGCTAAGAATGGGCAGCAGTATATGGGCTCCCATTTCCCTAAATGAACTCAAGCCCATGGATGGAAGGCAGTGCCACACTCCACTGGAAGGCATACAGGTGCTAGGCCCAGCCTTGCACACACCAGTGGTGCAGGTGTCTGGGTGGAAGCTGACTCCATGGCCTGGGTGACCCTTCATCATCAGTGGTGAGACTATCAGACACTTCACTTCAGCCTCAGTCTAAAACACCTGAGTGAGAGCAACTCCACTTTAGGTCCTTGGCCTGCAGTTTCAGGGGAGATGAGCACATAAAAGCCAGAGTCATAGAATCATTTAGGTTGGAATAGAAGTGTATGAACACTAGATGAATAGATGTGTATGAACAATAGATGTGTATGAACATAAAGTCCAGCCATTAACTCAGCACTGCCAAGTCCACCAACAAACCATTTTCCCAAGTGCCATATTTACATACCTTTTAAATACCTCCAGGGCTGGTGACTCAGCCACTTTCCTGGGCATTGTGTTCTAGTGATTGACAACCCTTTCCATGAAGAATTTTTTCCTAGTAGCCAATCTAAACCTCCTCTGATGCAACTTGAGGGCTTTTCCTCTTGGCCTTTCACTTGATACCTGGGAGAAGAGGCCGAACCCCACCTGGCTACGCTCTTCTTTCAGGGACTTGTGAAGAGCAATAAGGTCACCCCTGACCCTCCATTTCTCCAGGCTAAACAGTCCCAGCCCCCTCAGCTGCTCCTCATAGGACTTGTGCTCCAGACCCTTCCCCAACCTCACTGCCTTTCTCTGGACAGGCTCCAGCACCTTCTTGTAATGAGGGGCCCAGAACTCAACACAGGATTTGAAGTGTGGCCTTACCAGTGCTGAGTAGAAAGGGACAGTCCCTGCCCAGGTCCTACTGGCCACATTATTCCTGATGCAGGCCAGGATGCCATTGGCCTTCTAGACCACCTGTCTTGTTGCTAGAGGAGCAGAAATAAGGATGGATGAAAGGGACCCACTGAGTGTGGCCAAGCTGCTCAGGAGGCTCTGGGGTGCTGGGAAGAGTGTTCCGGGACACAGTAAGCCCCTCTGCGGGCAGGGGGTCTTGGTGGGAGGCCGCCCTGTCCCCTGGATTGCATCCCCTGTCCCAGCTTTCCCAATGCATCTCTGCCCCAGGATCCCATTCCCGATCCCAGCTTTCCCCAGGTGTCTCTGCCCCCGGATCCCATTCCCGATCCCAGCTTTCCCCAGGTGTCTCTGCCCCCGGATCCCATTCCCGATCCCAGCTTTCCCCAGGTGTCTCTGCCCCCGGATCCCATTCCCGATCCCAGCTTTCCCCAGGTGTCTCTGCCCCCGGATCCCATTCCCGATCCCAGCTTTCCCCAGGTGTCTCTGCCCCAGGATCCCATTCCCGATCCCAGCTTTCCCCAGGTGTCTCTGCCCCAGGATCCCATTCCCGATCCCAGCTTTCTTTCCCCAGGTGTCTCCTGCCCCCTGGCGGCAGAGGCGCCGCCGGCCCCGGCCCCGCCCCGCTGCCCCCAGACGGGCGGGGTGCTGGGTTTAAATAAAAAAAAAAAAAAAAAACAGTGTCAGCGCAGGAGAAGTCGTAGGTATGAAAGGGAGTTTAAGTATAGAAATATTTCCAGTTTTGCATCTGATATTGCACAAATGGGATATTTTCCAAGACACATCTTCTCTTGATTTATCAGATACAAATACAAAAGTCGGAACAAACACAAGCATACTGCTCTGCAAGAATTAATAAATCCTTCCCGTTCTTGAATAAACCAAAGTTTATCTTAAAAGAAAACAAAGTTAAAAGCCAGAAAAACCCTCTGGCCCCTCAAGCATAAGTACACACTGTACCTTGGGTTTTCTTGGAGGGATGGTTCAAGTGAATAGCAACTTCAGGAAAAAATGTTCACACATTGCACCAAGTTCCCATTCCTACAGGAATAGTCCCAGTGTTAGCCAGGCAATTGCTGGCATTTTGTAACATCACACATGAAGATGGTCAGTTTGCAACCTTGGAAAAGGGTTTATGAACAAAATCGAAATCAATAAGGAGACCAAGGATGACACAGTTTTTTATTTGATGAATTTCTTTTCTTACATTTTGGACATGCAAATGAGGGGATGAGGCAAAGTTGCAGCAACAAGTCCATAGAACTTAGTTGTCTGAAGACCCTCACTATTCTGTGGGTATGATCTAAGTGAGCCTGAGGTCTTTAGAGAGCTTTGGGGTAAAATCCCTGCCACCTGGGGTTCTGCCATTTCCTTTACTAGAAGCAGAATTCCACCCAGTGCAACTTCAGGACAATAGAGAGATCTTTGCACAACCTAAGTGTAGAAAACTTGAGTTGGCAAGTACATGTGCACCTTTATGACTGTATCGCAGCCATAGGCACTGCATGCACAGAAGGAGGACTCTTTACTACCCTTTTATTTCTAAGATTTTAGGTCATCTCAGGCTGATGGAGTCACACAAGTTGTCTCTTGCAGGAATGAGAAAGGGTTAGTCACACTTCTGCAGGCTGAACTGCTGTCCTAGTATTTCCACAAGGCTTTTGAAGTAGGCTCCACAGCACATCAATTGCAGGCAGCCAGCTTATTTCATCTATGCCAGCCCCAGAGGAGTCTGTAATGTAAACTGAGTTCAGTTAAGGGCTACTAACAAGAGCTGGCCAGAAAAATTGCTTTCTTATAAATTCACATAATGGCAGCTTTTGAACACACATGAGGAAATTGAAGTTAGATCTGGAAACACTGATGGAGTGGTTGTTGTGGGTTATACAAATTACATCCCATGCCTATCCTGTTTTATGGGTTGAGTGACTACCCTGTTTAGGTGATGTTAATTAGGTGGCTGTGATGCCTGAAGAGCGATTAAGTAGAATTGGGGCACTTGGACATGGAGGAAAGTGAGCATAAGACGCTGCTGAAGGACAACACCCATGAATCACAAAGGAATTGGATTTACAACAGATATTCGGTTTACAGATTTATTTTTTCTGAATGTTTTTGTTATCTGAGAGGTAAACAGGCTGGAAAGAAACAGCCACGTAAAATGGATAAAGAAAGTACCCTATCCCTGAGGGGACTGTGCAGGGCAGAGGGATGCCCTTGGCACTGTGCTACCCACTATGTGTCCCACTCCCCTCACCCCAAATGCACTCTTGGCAACCAGCCTGCAGGTTCCTGCTGGTGTATTTCAAAGCCTGTGTGAGCCCAGCCATACCTGTCTGGGCTGGAGCTGATCCCTGACCTTCTCTCAGTGCTACTTGGTTTTCTCTGATAGCTAGGTGAATGATTGCCAGCACCAGTAAATGATTTACTACATGCAAAGCACTGCCTGCTAGAGAGGCATATTTATTTTTACACTGCAGAGAAAAAAAATTCTATAGGGCCACAAAGATTATGAAATTAATTTATTATTTGCATAATAAATAAATAAAGGTAAAGGTACTGGTGGTGAAAGAATCTTATATGCTTTTTAACATGGCCAAAGATAAAACTGGGGAAAGTGTTCTTATTTTCATTAGTGCAGAACACATAGCTGTGTTCACAGCTGAAGATAATGTACATTTGTCATTGCAGCTTGATCCAGAATGCCCAGCTACATTCAGGCTGGTTTGGTGTTTAGGAAAGCAAACCTCCTGTTTGTTTTGTTATGTATTAGGGCATCTTTTCCTCATAATCACAGCACTACTTGTTTTTCATGCGTGCATCATTGCAGCCCCACAGAGCTGACTCCTACCATCTGGTCTCTGGAAGATGTGGGTTATACAGCCCAGAGGTGAGAAAAGCTGCACATGTTGCTGGAGCTGCCTGTTTTGCTGCAGGAGGCACTGGTTTGTTAGTTCGCTAGATCTCTTTGCTAATAAATCCAAGTGTCATTGGGACTGAAGGCAGACAACTTCATTGACTGTGTTCTAGGCCCTCACTCAGTCAGAACGGAATCTTTGGTGTATTAACTTCAGCTGGATTTCCTAGTTGTTGAAAAGCCAAGGATTTAAGAAGAAAAGAGAAGATGGTATTTCTTTCTTCATGGTGTCACTGGGAGTAGGAGGATAGGCCAGAGGCAACACAAGCCACTAATGCCAGAGGCGGGTTTGGAGGCTGCCCTCAGAGCTTCTCATCACACCACTGCAGCATCTGGGCACTGAGGCACTCCAGGTGTAGGACAGCCTTGGGAAACCAAGTAATGCAATTACTAAAAACTGGAGCCAGCTCTATACTCCTGTCTGAACTGGGGGAACTCTCTTACCTTTGACTTTATAATGAAGACAGCACTTTCCTGAGTGGCGCATTTCATCGATGGATTAAATTTACTCTCACTTCTTTTCCAACAGCACTCAATTTCTGAAGCAAATACTTTCTGCATCTCCTTCTGAGGTGACTTGAGTGCTGATAGTGAGACTGCAGGAAAATCACCGCTTGGCACTGCATAAACAAAGTTCTGTTGTAGTGACAAAAAGAGGGGATCATAGTGCCCATAGTGCCATTACTTCTCTGGCATGCAAAACCTGTGTGCTGATGACACAGGCTTGCAAGTAGTTGTGGCAAATTTTATTTACAGCTCTACTTTACTATGAATTTGGAATGAAGTCTGAACAGTGGGAATGAACATCAAAAGGATGTTGAGAGAGCTGGTGAAACTCCACATGATTTGAGGTAACCTGCCTGAGATTTTTGCAACTTGCCTATAGTGGTACCATCTTATTGTTCTGGTTTTAGCATCTCAGTCCATTACTGAATATTTGCCAGCAATCAGTACTCAGATGAGGTTGACCATCACTCCTCACAGGACCCCTCCCATGAATATCTTCTGAGGAATTGGCATTGGGCACACTTTGATTATACATGACATACGTGTGACAAAATCCCATTTTATACAGTCCAACAAGAACTTGCTCCCATTCTCCATGAAGCACATGTAATCCTCCTTACCCACTATTATCTTCAGTCTTTCATATCACAGAGATTTGTCTTCCTAATGTCTTCTTTGGTGAGGCCTGGAAGCTGCTCCAAGACTCAATCAAATATGTGTGAGTTGGGTGCCCAAAACACACATTTCTCTAGTCCTGTCATGGGCATGTGTCTGCTCAGACAATGAGTTTGATTTGATGCTGGGCAACGGAGTGACACGATGGGATATGTAGATATCTTATTGTGGAGAAGTGCTTCTCCTGTGATCAAAATTTTGGGTGTCCATTCATGCCATGTGATGGGGAAACATTCGTTTTTGTCATCTGGCATCTTGCAGTGCATTACCAAATATGGAATGGGAAAGGATCAGGGCGGATGGGTCCTGAGTGCCACTGCTGGGCTTTGTCCAGTGCCCAGAACAGCCTGCTTGAAGCCAGAGCACAAGTGCAATGAAACAGCCATTAGATGGCCATTAGGAAACATGCATTTGTTTAATGCTGAGTGTGATGTGAAACAAATTATGTTTTCCTTGTTAATGATGTCATATTCCCATCCTCAAACGACACCTTTCTTTAAGATGTCTCTTTTTTTGTCAACCGCAAAGGCAACTTTTTGCTAGCTTTTGGTGCCTGAAGTGGCTAACCCCATCAGTATTATCAGCGTTGGGCAATGCTGGTCGGTCAGTCCAGTGATTAGAGAGGAGGGCGATTATCTCCAGCCCCCACGAGGAAGGCAGGGCTCGTGGAACCCCGAGAACCGCAAGGTTTTCGCTGCGGTTGCGTTTTTTGCGGTGTCTGTGCCACGACGGCGGAGCGGCAGCGGGTGCGGGAGGGTGGCGGGCAGCGGCAGGAGGAGTGCGAGGGTGAGCCCGGGCGGGCTGAGGGAGGGCCCGGGGCCGGGCCGGGCCGGGCCGAGCGGAGCGGGCTGGGCCGCGCTCCCTCCGCGCTCTCCGCCGGCCCCACCGGTCGGGGCCGCCGGCGGCGGCAGGCTTAGTCAGAGGAATGTGGGTGGGACTCCCTCCTCCCCGGCGCCTTAAAACCCCGCTCGGACCGGCCCGCTTGCAGTCTCCCGTCCCGGCGGAGCCTCCCCGCCGCACCACACCCGCGACGCCCGGGCTCGCTGGGCGCGCCGCCGGCCGGGCACGATGGTGGTGTGCGGCCTCGCCTGCTGGAGGTGCAGGTGGCTCCTGCCCCTGCTGCTGGGCCTGGCCATCATCATGGGCATCATCGCCCTGGCGGGCCGGGGCTGGCTGGAGTCCGAGTCGGAGCCCTACGTGCAGCAAGCGTCGCTGTGGGAGAGCTGCACGCGGGGCGAGGAGGACCTCAACTGGAACTGCGAGTCCCTGATGGACTACGGTGAGTGAGGAGCCCGCCGAGGCAGCGGGGCCAGGCTGCTGACCTGCCCTGACTCTGCTGGGGAGCAGCTGCTCTCTGGAATGGAGTATCCATGCTGTTTCGGGGCTTAAACCAGCTCTGAAACACAGGACTAGACTACTCCAGAGCGATTTTTTTTTTTTTTTAATCAGTAAACACTGAGAAGCTGGGGTGTTGATATTTTGGGTTTTTCTGACGTTATTTTAGAAACAAAGTAAGATAGCAGCTGGCTCCAAGTTAGCAGCTGGCTCCAAGTCTGTATGTTTGCTTCCCCTGAGCTCTCATCGGGCTGCAGCGCCAGAGCCTTACCTGGCTGCTCCCTCCCTGTGCCGCTGGCTTCCCTGGTCAGGCCGTCAGTGTGGAAACCTCCATGCAGGACCACGCCTGGACAGTAGTGAAATGGTATTTCCCCGACCCTTTGGGGGAAGAGAGCACCTTAATTTAACCCTCCTGGCCAAGAGAGTGCAGCTATTAAAATGCCTCCTGATCCGCAGCTTAAAATGGTCTGATGTGGGTTCGCAGGCAGAAAAAAAATGCTCTTTCCTTTGTACCTCTCTGTTGCACTGGGGCCTAAATCAGGGATAAGCGTGCCTCTGTTTTAACTTGTTTAGCTGCTTCTGTATCTGGCATCGCCACTGTAACATTCTTACTGCACACTCTCAGTTTCTAGGTCTTTTGGGGGCTTTTTGTTTTATTGCTAGGACACGTGGGTCTGATCACATCTGCTTTTCCCTCAAACAAAGTATTTCTGGACAAATAAGCAGACCCGCCTTAAGATCTTGGATGAGGGTTCTTTAGGGACTGGGGGGCTGGAAGGGTGTGTTTCAGATGGGAGAGCTGGGACTGTTTCCCTGTGCAGATCCCTTGCTGCCTGAGCACGGCAGACTCACTTCCAGAAGCTTTTCATTGCAGCACTCATGCACAAGCTAAATCCTGAGTACACTGTAAGAGAAATGGCTTTGTTTCTCAGCTGGGTGAGTGAATTCGGGTGACTTACTGCAGGTAGAAGAAACTTGGCTAGTGAGATGAAAATATCCATCTCCCCCATCAGACAGAGAAGAAAAGCTAGTGCCGAGTTGCTGAAATTTGCATTGCACAGGGGAAAACTGCTAATACAGTACAGCCACTAGAATTTGTTTTCTCCTGTAGTGACATAGCTTCACACGTCCCTGAGTACTGATGGGTGTGTGCTTTGCGTCAGCCCTCAGCACTGTGGGACAAAAGCAGTTTTCTGCATTTTTTTCCTAGTTAACAGGCTGACACAGAAGAACAGCATCCTTGACTTCGCTTGTTTAAGTCTTGGCTTATTTAAACCAAAACTTATTTAAATCCTCGGCTTATTTATATGAATTTGCCTGTTCTCAAATTTTCATAACATCAATGCCACTGTCTACTCAAATATTTGCATCTAGAGACAGGATGTAACACATGAATTCAGGTTTGATTTGTTTTGTTTTCTTTTCTTCTATGCTAATGCAATTACTGCCAAAATAGGTGAGGGCATTTACAAAGGAAAAAATGCCTAACAGGCATTTATAGCACTGGAGAAGGAAAATAAAGGTTAACTAATTGAGATGCATAACTTGTGTTTTGCATACAGTAATTGCTGTGCACTAACCATCCCGCACCTCTCCTGATGAAATGAAGACTTCAGAGTGGATCTCCATTAACAGAATGTGCCATTAGACAAATTCTTAATTGAGCTGTGGCATGTGTATGAGGAAGAGGTAGAAAAAAAGCAGGCGAGTCACTTATTTTAAATGAGGGGAAAGGGGCAGGAAAAGACAAACAAAGATTTGCAAATAGGTGTCTCCTAAACTGCATAGTTCCTTAATGCACATTTGCAAATACCACATGAGAGGGAAAAAGTGAAAGGGAAAAAGAAGAGTAGGATGTCATGTGGCAGGGAGACAGGGAAGGGATTTTGTTTAGAGTTCTGTGCTAGTTTTTGTCTGGGAAGTGCCCTGGCTGGCAGTGTCTATGTATTATCAAAGTGTTGCAACGCAGAAGTGCTGCAGTGCACTAGAATATGATTCAAGATGACTAAGTCTAGACCATTGCAGGATTTAACTGTTGACTGTGTGTTTAAAACATATCAGCAAGCCATCAGCTATGACAAAGATTATTTGCACTGTGTAACTTGGAAAGGATGGTTGTCTTTATAGTGATGAGATTGTAAGTTTAGGAGCAATATTTATGGGTGGCTGCACCCTCCTGGTTCTGAATGACTGGTCCCAGTGACCTGGCTTTGAATTAACGCTGTAAAAGATGGGTGTGTACATGTGCATTAGGTTAACTCCTTCTTAACACTAAGAGCCAGTTGGTAATCATTTGGTATGTACCAGCCAACAAAGAAAGAGGGAAGCATTTTTCTGGATCCTTAGTAAGTGTCAGAAAAAATAAAAGGAGCCCAGCCTTTGTGAATCATGTTTCACTGGAGCTGTGCCACTGTACCTATGTCCCTAGAGGCATGGACTTTGATACCACAGATTATTGGTGAAACAGAGTGCATGTGGAGACTTCACTGAGGGGCCAGGTAAATAAAGGAGGAATGCTAGGTGTGTACTTACCTTTTCAATACACCTCTTTTCAGGCACCCTTTTGTCTGATTTACAAACACCAGGATGCATTCAAGACAAACTAACATCGTGTGTAGTGTCAGGCAAGTGCAGGCACTTGGGAAATGCTGATGGGGAAGGTGTAGCAGTTGGTGTCCCTGCCTACACCCAGAAAACACTTACTGCAACTTCCTGGTGAAATGTGAGGCTGGTGTCTCTGCCAGTGCACTTTGCTGGCTCCTGAGCAGGCACACTTCTGCTGCTAACAATCCAGAGACTAAAAGCTGGAAATGTATAGGATTGTGCCTCTCCTCAGTTCTCAACTGTAGCCAGGTTTATGCTAGAAGTCTTGCATTTAATATTTTGGTAGTTTAGTAATTGCTTTTCCTGCACTCCTAAAGCCAAAACAGATTGTGATTCCTAGCATTAATTTCCAACCTGCCCTCCCAGCAAACCTTGGGTTCTGGGGTCCTCTGTGCTCATGGTGGGTATGCACATAGCTTCCTCTCACCAGTCATGCTACCATGGAAGTTCACACATTACCTGAGCAAGAAAGTAGTGCTGACACTGCTCTTTTGCTTGCAGTCTACCACTCCTTTATGATGTCAAAAAAGGCAGATATTTTTGGACATTCTGTGTAATGGGCTCTTGAGGCCAAACAAGGATTGCTACTGCCATTTACATACACAGGAATATTACAGCTGTGTCTCAAAAACATGCCCAGTCTCTGCAGGTTGTGATAAAAGCTTCCACTTATTTACGAGCTAACAAACTAACTTTGGCTTCTGGAAGTGAATGAACAAATATGAGAGTCTTGTTAGTTCAAATCCTGTAGCAGTTCATCTTCCTGCCAGACTATTTTCACAGCCCTTTTATTGATTTCTAAAGAGAAATCTAGATTTAAATATCTTAGCCTGTAGAGATTCCACCTTCTCCCTGTGGGGCTGAGGCATGGCCAAATGAAGTCAGGAAATACACTTAATGCTAAGGCACTGTTGCTTGCTTTCTTTTAATTTCATCATATTGCTGGTGCTCATCATTAACATTTAGTAATCATGACCCCTCCTAGTTATTTGCATGATAACATTTGCAGCTGAGTTCCTTCCCATAGTAATCATTAATGTAATGTAATGCTATGTAATAAAACTCTTAATCCTTCCTAATAATTACAGACCTTCTGAACAGTTGTTTTTAAATGTTCTTTCAACACCACCTAATAGATAAATACTTTTCTGCTGATTAGATGCAAAGAACTTGACTATTCTTTGAGGCCAAGCTGACCTGGAAACACTAATACCCCCAACTATTTCTCTGCTTTTCTGCTCTCCATTTCTTCTGCCTTTCTATTTATGCAGCTCCAAATCACTGTGGTGTTCTTGGTTGATTTCATAAACATACATCATATTTATATTTATTTTGCACAAGAAATATTCTCTCTGACAAATGAATGGGTCTGTGAATTTTCTATTTTTATGGGAAAGCTTAAATTCTGGCTAAATATCTTATGATTACAAGGCATTTTTGAGCATAAACCAGATAGAAAATGGGGGCTAATCTGTCATTCTCTGACTCTGAGCAGGTGTCTCCAGCTCTTATGGCAGCAAACAGTGAGAGGGTAAACCTGCACCTCTCCCCTCCTGGCAGCTGGGAGCTGTAGGGGGAGGATCCTTCAGAAAGACAGGAGAGCTGGGTGCCTGTGGGGACTCGATCAGCTCTCAGAAGCCTTTAGGAGGAAAAGGAGCTGGGAAAGCCTGACTTGATAGGTGTGGGGATGAGGGAGATCCTTCATGGAGAAGCAGCAATTTGAGTTTTGGCTCTGCAGCAGCCTCTCTGGTGAAAACTCTCCCTGTCGGTGGGGGTGGCAACAAGTCACGTGGATAAGGAACATCCCAGGGCTGCACCCTATGCTTGGGAAAGGTGCTCCTTCCCACCTCAATCTCTCCCATCAGTCACTTATTAAGAGACTTGTATATATACACAATATAAGAGAAATCTCAAAAATTAAGTCCTGTGATTCCCTCAGGGAATCAAGTGTCTGGCTGATAGTTCAGTGGCTGACTACACTCATCCAGCCCAGAGCACACCCATCTAGTGCTGTGGGCAGCACCTATGACTCAATCTTATCAGGTCTTGTCAGCATCAACCTGCTGCTAAGTACTGTTGGAAAAGATAATCCAGCTGAAGAAAGAGCAGAAGGTCCTGGGTCACCAGCACTGAGCTCTGTCACACATGAGCACAAAACTCACCAAGTTTCATGATGGTGCTGCCTACTGCTGCCTTGTTTCTGAACACCTGAAGCAAAGCTGAGCTTGATATTAATCTTCCTGACAAGATATCTCCTGCAGCTATATGTGTTGTCATTTTCTTGTTGCCAGAGACAAGAAAATAAATCACTGAGAAGAGCCTGGGCTGACCTGTATCCAAAAGCTTATTATGCTTGTAAAGACAGTACAGATGATATGAAAATGGCAGAGAGCACTGTGGGCATTCTGCCTTGTACTCCTCCAGCTGTGTTTGTGTTGCACTAAACCTCAAGGTGTCTAATGTGCAGATGTACTTGAGTTTACAACTTAAATTTTATCAAACAAATGCCAGATTTGTCCTCCTACATCTTGTCAGAATAAATAAAGCATCTGAAAGGGAATATGCTGTGGTAACTTAGTGTTCTTTCTTCTTGTGCTTTTTTTTTTTTCTTAACAGGGCAAATATTGATAAAACCTTGCCTAAATCATCTAATCTGAATGGGTTTTCCTGAGCTGCCTGGGTGTAATGGTTGCATATCCCTTTATATTAGTTATCACTAAAGAAATCCTATTGTGAAGACAATATTCAATACCTGTGTTAGATATGGCAGAGAATATTTTGTGTGAAAAGATTTTATCAAACCACTGACGTAGCTCTACTCTCCAGACACTCATCAGTCTCCTCCCCACTTCTCCCCCTCAGCATTCCCTCAGGGAAGGGGTATGAGACACGCACAACTAATTGAAGAAGAAGAAATTTGAGAAGTTTTTACTGTCTTGAGTAGCTCCAGGAAGGGAAAGGGGAAAGAAAGACCCTTCCTTATCTTTTCTGCGTCAGTTTTATTGTCTTCAGGTAGCAGTGGTGCTGGTTGGAAGTTTTGGCAGAGATTTCATTGATGTATTTTACTGCTGTATTTTACTTTTGCTGTTGGATTAGAAATAAAGAAACCAGATCAAACAAATCTAATTAAAATAGCTGTAAAACAGTGCTTTGCTTTCAGACAGAAAATTGCAGAGAAAGAATGGAGGCTACATTGAAAGCAGGACATCTCCAAAATCACTTCACAACTGTGTTGGAATGGACAGCTATGATGAAAGGGAATTTTTTTTAATGTTCTGACCTAGATCCCACTGGCCTCTTTACTCCTACATTAGAGGGAGCTCAGGATCCAGCCCTACCTCTGTCTGAGTGTGTGAAAGTAGAAACCCACAATATGTAGATGTGGGAATTGAACTGTGATGACAGCTGACTGGTAAACAAAGCACTAGCCAGTATGGTTTGGCCCTTGTGGGCAGGTATCCTGCCTCCAGGGCAGGAACACTTTTGCTTGTAGTTGTTTGCACTGGGCTCACCTAAATTGCTTGGTTTCTGAAGAGGACAAGGTGTGTGAGGGCCTTTTCACTAGGCAAGGCTGTGTTACTGCCAAAGCAGAATCGCTGGCTGTTTATCTAGGAGGTTTTCCTGCCATTGTTGCCTTGGCCCTGCCTGTGCCAGGTGAGTTCTGGACGCTGGGGCTGCTCCGTTGGAATACAGCCCTTGCTTCATGCCTGAGCCTCTCCAGCATGCAGTAGCTTGATACTAAGGAGCTTGATACACCCTGTTCCAGCAAATGTCAAAGTAATGATTCAAAGAGGACTCATCAACTTTTACCTCCGATTTTGTTGTTTCTCCTTCACCTGCTACATTTTAGCTATGAATAGATACTTATTTTCAAGAATATTCTTTTGTCATCTTTTCAGCTGTTGCATGTTTATTTCTTTTTTGGTCATGCTTATTTTGCTCCACATGCCCTATTCTTGTCGTAAACAAACAGAAGTGTTATGCAGGCAGCACTATTATTTCCCAACAGTTATCTCCTGTGGTGGTATCCTCTTGTCTGCTTTCACACTTCCCTGTGCATGGAAGTGCTTTTGTAAACTCGAGTATCGAACAGGAGCTGTGGTGATAAAGGACATTGTCAGCAGTTGTGTGCCATATCTGCTCAGATGTCTGTGGGTGTCTTACAGATACAGAGTTTGAAGGTATTATCTCTCTTGTATGCTGCACTCTATCCCCTTTTCAGCAAGACAAGTTAGCCGGCAGGGAGTCCCGTGCTGCTCCAGCAGTGACGGTGCCCCCTGCTCTGCAGCTGTGTGCTTTGCAGGCATTCAGCATTGCTTTGACACAAGGACATGCTTCTTACAGTAAAGGGTTTCAATAAAAAAGTGAATAAAGGAACCCAAAGAGCTGCAACGACCTACAGGAGAGTACTGCTGTGTGTAATACCTTTCTTGTTTTCTCTTCAAGGGTGGGGGAGAGCAGCAGCTGCCACATACCTCGTTGGCTTTGTGATCCTGGTCATCTGTTTCGCCCTTGCAGTCATCGCGTTCTCAATCGAGATCCTCCGCTTCAACTTTGTGCGAGGAATTGGAGGCCTGCTCTTTGTTGTTGGTAAGGCTGGGCACAAAGACAAGGTTATTTTAGATGTGAAACAGGCATCAGCAGAAAAACATGCTAGATGGAGCCTCCCTTACGAAATTAGCTATCTTTGTCTGGTTTATGACTCATTTTCGTGGGAAACAAGGCAAGGCTGAGTTGCGCTCTGAAAGCATAATGGGTAGGGAAGCTCCAGTGGCCTTTGCCAGTTCTCACTTTCCCAAAAGTAATTCATGGGGATGCCCAGCACCTTGGACCCTTCATGTGACATGCTAAGACTTAAGAGCTGTGGGTGCTTCCCACCTTTCTGATGGGAGGAGGAGGCCCGGTGCTGGCTGTGGGACAGGGCTGGTCATGGCATGCTGGTGTGTGCCTTAGAAACCTGGCAATGGCAGCTGAGGTGCTGCAGCAGCCACATGGGCGTGGGGATCTGCCTGGGACAGAAGTCACATACCTCTGTAACAATGCAGATCTGATTGCAGGTCTGAAGCTAATCCTTACATATCTGAAGTATGCACTTATCTCCAGGTACCTTTTCTTAATGGGAACCGTAATATGTTCACTCTAACTTACTCCTGGTTTTCTTTCTTTTCTCTCTCTAGCTGCATTCCAGATCATTGGCTTGGTCATTTACCCAGTGAAATTCACAGAAGACATTCCACTGACAGGAGATAACATGTTCAGCTGGGCCTATGGTTTTGGCTGGGCCAGCACTGTTGTTGTAATAGGTTGTGCTTTCTTCTTCTGCTGCCTCCCTAACTGGGAAGATGAAGTCCTGGGAAACATCAAGCCTACCTATTACTACTCCTCCCCAGAGAGAGCACCATACTTAAATTGAAAGATTAAGTCCAAGTACAGTCAACTGTCAAAACAGAGGAGTGCCTCTGATGTACATTTGGTGTGATTGTAGGAGACTAAAAAAACTCACCTTGTTTTGCCAGTGTATTTCTTACTGTGGCTGGCAATAAATTAGGAAAAACATTGGCATCTTAATCCAAATAGCTTTTACCCAAAGTATTATTTACATATTCTCATGTCGATTCAGTTTGGGTGGTTTACTTGCTCCTTCCCCTCCCAATTAATTGAGTCATCCTTATTTTATTCAAATATTTTCTTATGAATATAGATGCTAGTGTTTTAAGTGTAGAAAGGAAAAGAATAGATTTTAAACAACCCATTACTGTGTCCTGTGAGATAGGGTGGTTTTTTTTCACCTCTGGCAAAATTGCTTTAAATGGAGCTAGGGAAAAACACAGCCTTCCAATGAATGCTTTTTGTTCTGTCAAAGTCAGTCCCAAGAAAGAAACTTCTGTGATACTATCACAGTCATCTGCTGCCTAAAAATCTTCTCATTCCTGTTACTGGACTGTTGTTGACTACTAGCTATTTGAATTGAGGGGAAAATAAAATTAAAATTTATTTTCCACCAATTGGTGCTGTTGGACAAGGTCTCCTTCAAAGCATGGAGCTGGTGTGTATAACATAAGAGTGGCTAATGTAACATTTGTGGGTTTGTGGCCACAGCAGGACTTGTGATGGAATCACTATGTGTGTTGTAATGGATTTTTTACATGGTATATGAGGGATGCTGATTTAGAAAGTATCTTTGAGCAGAAACATAAACTATTCTTTTAGTCCACCTTTGTAAAGTTGCAGTGTTTTAATTGTCAGTGTGCTTTGGAGGAAAATTTTAGCATAAGGTGTTTAAAAACCTCCAAAAGTTTCTAACACTGTAGGTACCTCCAAGTTTAGCAAACTTGGGCTGCTTTGTGAGTGAGTAGGCATGACAGGTAGAAATAGAAAGGCAGTTCTGTGAGCAATTTACATATGTAAACTTCATACAGACATCAACGTTGGAGTAATCTGGCTGGCTCCTCATTTGTGTTTCTGCAGCCAGCACTTCCAAATAAATATTCCAGCGAGGCGTAGCCATGTCTGTGTTGGTCATGGACCTGCAGCATCTTACAGCAGATTTAATTATGGTCTATAATCTTTGTCAGGGCTTTGTTCAGCTGGGGAAGAAGGAAGAAGTTCATTTTTTGAACTCCTCTTCCAGCTATGGGGGAAGTAGCTTTAGCAAAGACAGATTGAGGAGGATATAGGTGGGATGGAAAGCAAATGCTGCATTTTACTCTGTGTTATTTCTTACTCTCATGAACCTGGTACTTAGGAGAGGGTAAGTGGTGGGTATGTGTATTCATGCACATGTACAAAATAGAACTTAGAAAGCATTAACCAACAGACTGTAAAGCTAAAGTAATTTACAACTGATCTTTTGCAATGCCCTGTATTTCTTGTATTATATATTGTATAGCTTTCCATTTTGTAACACCTTTTTCAATTTGATAATGCTATATGTTGCATGTGATCTTGTTTTAGAGAGGCCAGGTGATTCCTGAAGGTCCCTTCTAGGCCTGTATTTTATAACTTTACAGAGCATAAATGTCTGCAGATTTCAGAATTGTGTTATGAGCTCAGTTGTGGCATATACAATCAATTGTATTTATGATTCTTGCCAAATAAGAGAGTTCTGTGGCAAACATGTCCTTTTAAATTTTTTTTCCCTTTTCTGTACAGTACTGGCTGGTGGGGAATACTGTGTAGACTTTATCATAAGAAATGATAGTACCTACTTCTAGTGAATTCTAAAGACAGCGAGAATCTCAAATGAGGAAAAAAACCCCTTGCCCAACTAAAGCTGAAAAAGAGAAGAAAGTGTAAGAAAATGGACACCTTTCCTAATGACAGGGAAGATGGTATGGTAATTAGGATTAGCATAATTTAAGTCTTTTGTATACTTTTTTTATAAGCATTGGCATAACTTGACAGAAGAGGACTAATGTAAAATAAACTTGGCTCTGAATGTACTGGGAGGGGTAGAAGCATAACCAGCATGTTACACAACTTCAATGTTCCAGAGAAAGCTATTGCAAAAAGTTATTAATTACTTTCAAGTGATATTAATGTATGTGACACTCGTTTCAAATGTGGTGGCTTAATTAAAAATGTTTTAACT
The DNA here is from genome assembly GCA_039654755.1 of Calcarius lapponicus. Classification (NCBI taxonomy): domain Eukaryota; kingdom Metazoa; phylum Chordata; class Aves; order Passeriformes; family Fringillidae; genus Calcarius; species Calcarius lapponicus. The sequence goes on from CM077465.1 coordinate 63,323,819, forward strand.
GACAGTTGTAGAAACTTGGTGGTGTTTGTGGTTCGTGGATTAATTTCGTAAAATCAAACAAATAAGCTGTTCTTTTCTTCTTTTAACTTGAATATCAGTACCCATAAAGTGTCAGGTTAATAAAGGAAGTTAAAGACCTCATGTCCAGGAGGCAGCAACTTCATTTTCCAGTCAAATAAGCTTCAGAATACACTGGAAAACATGTCTCTGTGCTTTCATTGAAGTGCCAGGTATAGAATGTTCTTTCCTAAGCCAAAACCTCTTAATTGCATCACAGATAAAGGGGAACTCTAAACATTTTAAATACACAACAGTCTACAGGAGGTCTCGCGTGTGGGAAGTCTGTTCTTTATCAAAACTGTTCCAAGTGCCTTTCCTATAATGATCTAGAAATTTAAATAGTGAAAAAATATGGTGTACTTGCCTGCTATTTTCAGTGGAAGGCTGCACTTCTCCCATGATTAGAAACCTTCCCACTTCTAACCTCAGTTTATGCATGGCCCATATTATAACCCTGTCCTAGTGAGATTTTTTAAAGAGAACAAATCAGTCAGTCACTGCTGTCTTACACCAGCCTGTGGCTTCTGATTTCTGGAAAAACCGGTTCATCATTCTGTTTTTTATTTTTTTAATTGATCCTCTTCCCTTTTTTTTTTTTTTAAATCTATCCTCTTCCCTAAATGTCTTAATTTTAAAGTTCATTTACTACCCTGGATTCTGGTGCCTTGCATGTGTTTCTTTTTGGGTTTTGGTTTCACATCTCCCCATTTTTAATTACTTCTAATTTTGAATAAACAAATAGGAAAAATATTTTGGTTCCTTTTAGATTTTCCTGAATGCTCTCAAGATAATTGCAGGGTTTCTACAATGCCCTTCTTTTGACAGGAAGAAAACTTGTACTCCTGTTTACCTACCAGTCTGTATTAAGCTGCAACCTAAATCTTTGCTCGCTAAAATCACCTGAATATCTCCAGTGAGCTTCAGGCTGCAGGGTTGCTCCTTCTAATCCACTTTGTGAGAAGAGAGAGCAGTTCAGGGGAATCTGAGCACACTTGGCCCTTGTCTTAGGAGCAGTTATGAGCAATCAAAAATGTGCATGACTGAGTGCTAGGGAAGACTAATTGACCTGAATGGGATGATTAATGCTTAAATCTCATGGATATGGGAAACAGCTGCCACACCCCGCTGGGATTTTGTATTTTTAGCTGATGTAACAAGTGACTAATTTTTTAGTCAATGCATGGACAAGACAGAATTCTAAAAGATTCTTCACCTGACCTTTACATCCTGCACACAAAGGCTTTTGGATGTAGAATGCATACATAAATCAAGGGAATGTAGTAACAGATCATTTGGGAGGGGGGAGGATTGTTATGGTGATAAGCACTCTAGAAACAAAAACAACCACATATTAAGAGAAAGTGTTGCGCACACACACACGCACACACAAAGAGAGTTGCTGAGGTCATTGAGTACTTACAAACTAATGATGAACCAAGCACACATATCTATGGAAACCAAAATGCTCCAGGAGATGCACATCATTTGAGAGCTGAAGTACTGGTCCCACAGCTCAGAGCAGTGGGGGTTCCTGGCAATATGGAACAGCACCCTGAAAAACCAGGTTAATCTGTGCCAGTAGGTGAAGTTGCACAGGTTTTTAAATTGACTTGGGAGATGATACTCACAACCAGAATAAAGTTTAATCAAATCTGGAGGATGCATTTGTCAAAAATAGGGATGCTGAGGGACTCCTGTAACAGGCATCAGTACAGAAGTAGTGAAATCCACGTGCAGTGTGTTCATAGAACCTGGTAAATGCCAGTGATGCTGCACAGGTGCAGCAGTTTATATGCACAGATCCCATTTCCTGCAATTGTGCTGTGTATTTATGAGATAATTCCAATGACTCCATGATGCATGTCTGCAGTGGTACAGTAAGCAGCTTTTGGGATTCCCCGGTGTCCTAAGATAAGGGCAAAGCTAAACCACCTATGAAGCTTGACATCTAGAAATTACAGGCAAAAATACAATGTCCTTAAATTTGGCCTATGCAAATTACATTTAAATTACTTGAGAATTGTTAGAATAATCCAAAGTTTTTTTTCATTGGGATTTTTGAATGCATAAATTTAATAAGGCTATTTATAATAAGGACTCTGGAAGAACACATGGAAATTCCTGGAGCTTTATAATATAAGTATTACAGCTATAAACAAGATAAAGAATAGTTTGTGATAAGAACTATGCATTACATAATATAATTAATAAATAGAAATTACTTATATTCCTCACAGGTCCATCTTTGCAGGATTGAATAACATGAGGAGAGCTGGTATGGCTGCTGCTTTTTTGTTTATTCATGGGAATGGGTACAATATATGCTATTTTTCAGGGTTTTTGTGAATATAGAATATTTTATAAGCATCAAAGTTTGCTAAAACTCAAGGTGATACATTGGAAATCAGTGTTCACTGAGTTTGAGAGGGCCCAGAAAGGTTTGGAGTGAGCATTCAGATGAAACTGAACATAAAAGCCAGGCAAGTCCTGTCCTACAGTGTGCTGCCCTGGGAAATGATCATGGATTGAAGTAGGCTGGTTTGATGGTCACAGTCCTGAATACACATGGAGGCAGGAGCAGGAGCTGACCTGTGGCTATTACAGTCCCTTTTCAGGAAATAGCCTATTTTTAAGCTCTCTTTGGAGAGTATTTAAGCAAATCCTTACAACAGGAAATAAGCAGAAATTATAATGAAAAAAATAATTTAGGTGCATTTTTATACAAGAAAAATAACTTTCAACTTGAAATGGAAAGACAAAACAACTCACTAAACAAAACTTGGGAAAATCATAATTGGCATTTGGTAATAAGACAATAAGTTGAAAATGTTGCTAGGATACTTCTGTTTTAATTTTAGCCCTCTTGTCAAATCAATTTCACATCAAACATTTAAAACTGAAGACATCATTTCCATGTAACACATTAGTTTCAGCAAAATCCTTCTTTTGGCTGGAGAATCTCAAGTGAAAATTTCTGGCTGAAACCCCTGAAGACATGCTTAGCATGCATGTCCTATCTGTAAATCTCAGAGTGTTTAAACAAGTAGCTATTCCCAACTGACCCATAAGGCAGAGCAGATAAAAGCCATTTCTTTGACAGAGAACTGTAAGCAGCAAGACTGTGGCACCAGGGAATTCTCTAAGTGAAGCTTATTTTATTCCTCTGCTAAGGCAGCTGAGCTTTATGCTTTACAAGGAGTTACTGTTATGATCCACTACAGCAGGACAAGTATTTAGCTAGCTTACCTATGCCACAGAGAAGTTCTGGAGCCCAAAGAAAGTAGCTTAAGTAAAATTATTCCATATGTAGAACAGGACTGTGCTGTACCACCCTAACTGCTTACCAATGGGTTCATAAAATCCCTGTACACAACGTGCTATGATTCTTTCATTCTATGATTCTGTGTACTGACCAGAGCACTTGTGCTCCTGACAGCCGCTCAAGGAAAATACAGACACTCACAATGGTTACAAGTGTCCAGAGGCCATCTCAGCTCCTCACTGAGGAGTTGCTTTACAGGACACCCCTGATTTGAGCCTTTTGCCTGGAGAAGGGGGATTGACTGAACTTCTACAGAGTCTCTGTAGGAAATTCCTGGGGATTAAACCTTGTTCCAACATATAACTTATCGTGTCCTTAAGCAAAAACTAGCTGACAATTAAATCCGTGTTCAGGCACAGAGAGTCTTTGTACGTTCCTAATCTTGTCTTTTCCTTATTTCTGTTTTCCCAGTACAGTCTTGAATTGCTCACATAAATTACAGTCCTGGATGCTGCCCCATGTTTGCATCTCAGGTGTTAACACTGATTGGTTTGCACATGTAGCCTTGCTAAGGAGAGGAAGAAAGCCCTTTTAAGCCTAAGCCTTTGTCCTGTCCTGGCAAGCCTGCTTTACTGACAAGAGCCACACAGTGCTGCATGAGGGGCAGACTTCAGAGGCCCTGCAGCAAGCTGGTCTTGGATGACTCTTGCTAAAAACCTTAACAAAACCCTGTGGGAATTCTACTCTGAGCTCAGCAGTTGGTGAAGAGAGGAAGTATCCAACATCTGCAGAGCTTTGCTGTGCTGTGTGGGACAGATAGAGGAAAGCTTTCCCTGCACAGCAGCAGGACTGAGCACCCACCATTCCCCAGGTCATCATAAGCATCATGGAGAAGTCACAGTGCCTGGCCACCACAGGAGAGGTCCTCAGAAAGGGTTGGAGTAGCAGACCTACAAGATCTCAACTGTGTGCATTTTTGCAGGAGGGTGTTTTTATTTTGCAAAGATGTAAGTCAGGTCTTGTTCAGAATGTATTTCTACATGATGATTTCTACAATGATGTCTACAGGTCTTTTTCTACCTGTGCTTGCTGTGGATGAAATATTAGTCACATGGAGAACACTAGTGCCTTACTGCCCAGGGGATGCAGGGTACAAGGAGTGACCACAAGGTACAATTTGGCTGACTGAGTTGCATCGCTGTTTGGGCTGTGGTTGTAACAATAACTGCAGTGCAGCCCTTTCCAAAGGGGAACTGGCATTACTAGCAAAAGAAGAGGACCTATGGTTGAAAATAGATAAAGAAAGATAGTAATAATAGTTATGAAATTTATGCTCAGAGTGACTTGTTAGATGTAAGATAGCAAACAAGAGAACAGATCATAAAACAATTTTAGCAAAGCTCTTTAAATTCAAATTCTGGGGACTTCTTGTTTATAAGCAGAGTGACTATAAGAGAATGAAAATGTGCTTGCTGCAAAAGTCATGATCATGAACCACAGCCAGTCAGTGTATACCAATCCAATCATTTATACAGCTTAGCTGACCAGTCAGAGACTAAAGGTGAATGAAAATACACTGCCAGTGATTTGTTAGCTTCTTCTTCCACTTTTCTTCCAAGAAAACCATTGGTGTCTTGGCTGAAAAAGGCATATTTTTATTTCTAACTCTAGAGTTGTAGAGTTGTTTGTTTTATCAATATCCTCCTGCTTACTTGGTTACCTCAAGTAATAATGAAGATTCATTAGCAATATTTTTAGGTGCAGAAAGTGCACTACAATTTAACAGTTTTAATATTGGTAATATATTTTCATTTTCGATAGATGATGTTGGTATTAGCCAGGAGGGTCTATCCACAGATATTGGAGAAGGATAACAAGCATTTGCTTTCGTGTAAACACCAGCTTATACATTGTAAAAAATGAAGTATGGTTAGTCATCACTTCACTTAAAGTTTCCAATAATTTTTCCCTGTTTGCCATAGGAGTATCAGGATTACATGAGCTAGATACACCATTTTGTTACCTTTGGATGTATGTCCCTCTCTACTGTTCAAGATCTCTCAAATTACCCTTTTACTGAATGTGAAGATTGCTTGTAATTCTGAGTTGCGTAAGGATGACAAAGGTGGGCAAGACACAGAAACATCTGTGGTGACTGAACACTACTCACCTTTCTTTCACAACATGATAATGCTCTCTGTGGTATCACCTTGCAAATGCTAACATTTGTGACAGCATGCATTCATCCACAGGCGAGCTGTAATAGAAACTGATGACAAATCCTTCAGTAAGTGCCTACCTGGCACCTGTGGATAGCACAAATGTGGGCTACAATGGAAGATACATTCTATTCTAAGGAAATGGTTGTTCTGTAAAGTTTACTTTAAAAAAAAAAGTGAGATCATCCCTTATTTCCAACTCAAACCAGAAGCTGAGGTGTCTTCATAGTTGGCTGTAGCTTTCAGCAACATTCAAATTCAATGGTCAAAACAGCAAAAATGTCTCCTGCTTTCACAGAGGCCTGTTGGATACCCCTGATGGATCTCTCACAGCCACAGGGATATTGGACTGTCTGTGCCACAGGAAAGCTGCTGGCAGGATGCTTCAGCTGGCCAGAATGAGAGATAAGGCAGCCACACCACTGCTAATCTACCAGCAGGCAAATAAGGTATCTGATGAGAGATAAGGCATGGTGTCAAATTTACTTCTTCAAATCTAATTCTTCACAGAGTTACTACTTCACTGTGCTGCAGCTCATTGTTGTGGATGTTCCAGTTTGGTTCAAGCTCAATACCTCTTCGGGCACTGTGTATCAGTGCAATGTAAATTATTAATTTTCTTTATTTAGACCATCATTGATTTATGAGTATTAATTCAGAAAAGTGCTATGCAGTTCACAAACAGTTCATAGCTGTCACATTGCACCATGATAGCTGCGATACAATAACAAATTTCTTTGAGTAAACGAGGACAGTACTTGGATGCAGCCCTACCTGACAAAATCCACCATGGGAGCAAAGGATACTTCGCATCCTCTGGGCTTAACTGTGTTTCACACAAGCCAGCCCTTTGATCAAGGGCTGCAGCTGATCCAGATGTAAATGTAATTGGGCCCTAGCAAAATACTGGGTAGTAGCACGTGTTAGTTCAAAGGGAGAGTGCAGGGAACACGGCAATATCGCTTCCGAGCCGACAGACAGGAAGCTCTGCCCCGCACTCGCCTCGGCTGGGTGTCCTCCCAGGGCATACAGAGGCGATGGCTCATCTCTGCCTTGCACCCCAAGCAGCTGCAGACAGGCTCTGACAGGCCCCAGGCAGTGCTTGTACAGCCAAATCCACACTCAGGGAGTGTTTGGCAGTTGAGGCTCAGTCAAATCACAATTCAGCTTTTGTTCTCCCATAAGGCTATATCCAGATCATACTATAGTTTTCTTTTCTTCTGCACCTATGCTCCAGAAGGGGGAGAGGCAACAGTGACATTCTTTATTGCCTTAGCTTTATAACAGCTATGGGAATTTCTTTAATACTCATAAATAAGGTATGATTTTATTTTTAAATGGAGCCCTAGAAAGGCAGCTCACAGCCTTCAGGTGGCAAGTCTCAGAAACATCCACCATGTCATGCAAAGAGTTCCCTCTCGTGTCTGCTTTCTCCTGCCATAATGCAGGATTATACATTTCCATCTTCTAATCCCTTAGAAGATGGAAAGGTATAATCACAGCAGCTGGTGGGGATGTCAGGAAGGAGAGTGTTAAATGCTGAGGGTAAACATCTCCTGATTTGTTACCTAGTCAGCAGGGCAGAGAAGATCTCACAGATAAACCCAGCCTCAAGCTTCTCCCCAGCTCAACTGGTTATTGCTCAGCGGCAGCTCTTACTCATCTGAATCTAGGTGGAGCTCCATCCCTCCCTCCCTCCCTCCCTCTCTGCTGTGTCTGTCCTGGCTGAAAAGCTTTTCCCCAACATCTGCACAGGCGTTCTCAGGTGCTGGCAGCGCCTTTCCAGGAGCTCAGCAGAGGCAGCCATCGCTCCCAGCCTGAGGCAGAGAGGCCTTGTCCCCCAGCCATGGTGAAGTACGGCCTGGACTACACGCGCTGCAGATGGATCCTGCCCCTGCTCCTGGGCATCGGGGTCATCTTCGGCATCATCGCGCTGGCGGGCTGGGGCTGGCTGGAGTCGCAGACCCTGCCCTACGTGCTGCAAGCGTCGCTCTGGCAGATCTGCAGGAGGGGTGACCAGGGCGGGCAATGGAGCTGCGAGTCCCTCATGGGCTACGGTAAGCGCCGACAGGGGTGGCGGGGAGCAGGCTCTGAAGCAGAGGGTCTCATCCCCCAGGTCACCTTCCCGCAGGTCTCCAAACTGCACCACCCCGATAGCTGGCATTTATACATGAAGCCACGGGCAATAGGGACTGTCGCTGAGTACACCAAGGCTTTTGACTAACCAGGTGAAGAAATAAAATGCCCTCACACTCCTGTGCAGAAAAGAACCTAGAGGATAACATAATACATGAAAACCCATGCATGGTATGGTACTGGTGCAAAAAATACTACAGGGTTTTTTTCCTCTCTCAGAAGAATCTGGTAACCTCTTCGCACTAATCACTGCTTCCCAAAACTTAACGGCTACCGGCGATCAAACATCCAAACAACAAGCTGTGTGGGGAAGCCTGGCATTAGTGTGACAAGCAGGTCTGAGTGCCAGAAACAGGGAGGTAACAATGTAAGATGGCAGCAAGATATTCCCAGGGAGTGTCAGGCTGCAGAATGCTGCCCTGAAACTGCTCCGGTAGGTGGGTCGTGTGAAAGAGTCTCCTTGTGATTATGAAACAAAGCTTTAAAAGATGAAAGGATTTCTTGTTCGTACTAAGTTTTGGTGAAGCATGCTATTAAACGTGTTGACCTGGGTGCAATCTTCAGCTTGAAAAGACGTAAACCACGAGTGTGGAAGAATAGCCCAAGAGAAGGGTCATTCTGTATGTGCTCTGTTTCTTTTTTATATTGCCTTTTTTTCTTTCTGTGTATTTGCTATTGGCCATGGTTTGAAACAAGTAATAGTGAATGAAGGGCTGTTAGCTTGAGCTGGAAAGGAAGTTCATGAGTTCTTAAAATTTATGCTCATTCAAATTACAAGGAAGAACCTTTTCTCTAGGGCTGAGAATCTCAGCTCTTCTTGTTAAAAATAAGAGTAAAAGCACTTGCTGAAGCAATCTCAGGGAACATTTATTACAGCACTTCAAAATTGTTCCTGAAGGTTTATTGTATGTCATGAAACTCTACCTTCTATGCACAAAATTCAGCTGTAATGAGTTAATTGTAGCAGGCCTCTGTGAATGTAGGGCTCCAGGCATGACCAGCTCCACCGAGCATCACCATTCAGCCCTGCTCTCAGGGCTCCAGCATCTGCTCTGTGGCTGGGTGTAAATCAAGCCAGCAAATGGTCCTCTGCCACATGGCACGGGAGAGAAGGAGAAAGAACGTGATGCTTAGTAGAGGGCTTCTCAGTCCTGAATTTCCTCCTAAGTTTCCTGAAAAGCCAGCCCTCCTCTTGATCTCCAACTTAGGTCCTGGAGAATGCTATGAATGCCAGCTTTAACTGGACAGAAAACACTGAGATGTTTCACTTTGTTTCTCTTGATAACACAAGAGAAATTTCTCCTTACTTCTGGGACTTAGATAGTTATTTGGCATTTCGCTTCCTTCCTTATCCTGCCTCACTCTGACAGCTTTAAATTCTGCAGCTGTATGCACAGTTTCCCTGGAAACTGGACAGCATCTAGAGACAAATCAGGGAGGTCATCCTCTGTGTGGAGTGTCCTGCAATGTGTGGGGTTACCATGAATCACATCCACAGTAAGTCCAGCACTTTTTACCCTAACACTGTGGACTTGGTACACACATGCAGGACATTATCCAGTGGGTACATTGGAGAGTCCATTGACTCTTCTGAAAGCATTAGAAATGCTGTTTGTGCCCTCATTAGGCATGCATCTATCCCCTGAACTCTTCAAGGTGATTAAATACCCAGGAAGCCTAAGCAAATCCTCAAAATCCTCCTGGACAAAATTTCCTGGATATGTCTGGCCCAATGGAGTCACCTAGCCAGCGGGAGAATATGTGAAGGCTGTATGTAAACAAGGTATGCAAAGGCTAAGTAAGAGTGGGTTATGCTGCCAGGCTTCTGCCTTTGCCAGATTATGCCATTAAAATGCAGACCTTGCCCTTCAGGGAGTGAGTTATCCCTGACCCGGAAGAGGACTGTAGACCTGACTGTTAAGGTTGCAAACTCATGTCACTGTCCTGATCTTTTCCAGACCTTTCCCTTAGACCCCTTCTTGACAAAGGTGGGATGTGCTCAGATCCAATCCTGTTCTCTATTTTTCCATGCTCAGTGATGCAGGGTTGGGATGTTTCTTTTGTGACTCCCACCTTTTCCCATGCAGGGCAGAGGTGGCTGATGCTGGTCTTGGATTCCACCCAAAAGACCAGGCCATGAGATCATATCATTTGTGAGCATCCAGGTTTTGTGTTGAGCCTGATTGTACCTGCATTAGTGATAAAATAGAGGCTTTTAGTAATTCTGGGATTAAATTTATCTACTGTGCTCCGGAAAGGTCATGGAAAACAAGCATTCAGCATCATGTTCTGTGGGATGTTTAACTTTGTGCCAAGCTAAACACAGCGCTGGTTAAACAAAGTGTAATTACACGCCTTCCTGAGCACAAAGATGTGATGTAAACCTAAAGGACAGAAATATTTTACAGCATTCCCGAGATGAGATCTCTTTTCCCCCCTCTGTTCCACAGTTTCCATCTTCTTTCTTCTGACCTTTACTCTCAGCTTCCCTGCCTAATCTGCCACTGGCTGGGTAGGTTCTGAAATTTGGCCCTCCTGCAGGGGTGGTTTCACTGATAAACATTATATATAAGTGTACCCCAGCAGCTGCCAGCAAATATTGTCAACATGCCTTGGACAGTGTAGTTATCTTAATCCACTACAGTAATCTTCATCCTATCATAATTAGATGTAATTGCAACATCCTTGCAAGTTGTTAATTATAATGTGCAAATTCAAATCAAATTCTGCACGTGCAATGTTTATAATTCCCCTTGAATCTCGGTTGTTTGGCTCCAGATATGTTTATACAGTTGAAAGGCAAAAACCCAACGTCACTGAGGTTGATTATATTGGAAGGGAAGAAGGTTGAATATTTCATTGGCTGCATCAGTGCAGTTCAGAGGTTTTGATTTTTTTTTTTCTTTTTTTATGAAAAGGCAGTGGAGTAACTCCACTGGTGCACTTACCTTTTGTGAAAGCATCTGCTAACCTGTGGTCTTTTACAAAGTTTATGAGCTCTGTGGAAAGTGAGAATATGAAGAGTTTATACACTCTGTTATCTTCTCCAAGAATTCAGATCATCTGCTTTAAACATATGACACCCGTGTAGACTTTATCAAAGACTAAAAAAAAAAAAAAAGCTGTTGCTTTCCAAGCATATTTAGTTCAAAATAAATAGAACTTTCTATGAAAAAATATCCAGTGCATTAGGACACTTAGTCAAAATGCAGGGAATTAAGGATGAGGGACTGAAAGATTCATTGCTCTTGCTCTTCATTGTTCTTGCGCTTGAAAAAACAAAGGGCTCAATCTGATGACATGCTTGAACACATACAAAGAGAGCTTAAGACTTTTTGGATAGATAATGAGCAATATGGGATGTACCTCTGTGGGACATGGATGCGCTTACAAAGAAAATGCACAGGTTAAACCCCATCATGATGCTGGCACAGCACTCCTTTGTTTTTCTTGTTCTTTGGCTGTATTACTTGTCTTGAACAAGGTGTGTCTTGCAGACCTGAGACATTTCTTCAGTATGTAATTTATTCCACTGCAGGCTTTGAAGATGTTTAAACATGTGTAGGTAAATACATGATAAAGATAAATAATGTGGGGGGAAATAACTGATTTTATTCATCTGAATGTGATGCACAAAGGGTGAAAAACTTGTGACTACACTTGTCCCTTCTTATCTTCCATCCAGCTTTGCAGTTCTTCCATTTGCAGATGCTGCCATCAAAACAACTGAAATTTTAAAGTGTACATTGATAAGATCATCTTATTTGCGTAGTGCAAACAGAGATCTTGGGAAAAAAATCAGGAAAAGACATTTCCAAATGGCAAGTGAAATCCACATCTTCACTTATTTTCACATCATAATATTCTATTATAGGTTTTTCCTGGGATATGTGGAGGGGTTTGTGGCTGCGGAGATTAGTGGAGGAATGAATGATTTTGCCATCCGGAAGGGACCCCTTTGTGCAGCTTGTCTTCCAGGCAAATAATGGGCAACTATGTTCTAGATATCCAGTTTTATTTTGGTCTATGGATATGAATGCAATATTACAAGATAAGAAGGCCAATATAGTATGGGTATAATGAACAAAATCTAGTTCAAATATGACAGCAGATAAGTATGGCTACAGGATAAGTGAAAGAAGGAGATGTTGCAAAAGTAATATCCTTTTGAGAAAAGAAATATTCTGCATCCCCATTGATGTGTAGATTTCCAACCCCCCCCCCCCCCCCCCCATTTTGCTTGTACCAGGCTTTTGTTTCCAGAGAATCTTTTGCTACAGTGAAGCACCATTTATTATCCCGGAGAAAGAACAAAATGGAAATCACTTACTAAAAATCCCTAAGTAGTGATACAACAGCAAGGTTACATGGTGTGGTTTGGATCAGTTTCCAAAGTCTCTCTCTTGGTACCACACCTAGCGCTGGCTTTGCACTGCTCTCCCTCTGGAAAATGACCTTTGCCATCAGAGCAGTGGCTCATTACACCCGGGGCACAGGACAGACCAGGCACCGAGTTTTGCCCCTGCCACACTACCTGTGTAAAACTGTTTTTCCTTCATTCCCATCACATCTGACAGCCAGCACCTAATCCCAGCATGAGGAAACCCTTACTTGCCCCAAGATAAAGCAGGCACCCTGAGCAGAGTGACATGGGGATATTTTCAGAGGTACAGGATGGAATACAGCAGATGGAGGACAAACAAGATGTCCCAGTGTCTGTCTGGCATCTGAGGGTGTCTGTACATCAAACGAGAAATGAAGTAAACAAGTAACTGTGCTTTTGAAGTAGGGACCAGCTCAAGTCACCAGGCCTTTATTGCAGATTTTTCCTGAAGTCAAGGTTGGGCACTTAACAGCTTTCAGAATTTGGTAACATCCAAGTAGTTTTGCAAAAGTGTCTTTGCAGCTGGGAAAGAGGCTGGGGAGGTTCCTGAGCAGATCAAGAAGCCTGTGGGAGAGCCCAGGATGGAGCACAGCTCTGCTCTGTACATGGCCTGGATTAAAGGGCAAGCCTTGACTCCTTTGGCACAGGGTGAAATAAAAACAAAAGGCCGCTGCTGTTCCTGCTGTATTGTAGCATAAAATAGTTATATTTATATAAAGTGGTTGTCTGTAGTTTTAATTACAGTGTGTAGAGAGGCATATGATTTCCTAAGGCATCATTTTCCTTAAAGTATAATGTTCCCGGGTATTAAGCAGTGAGAAATGAGATTACAAGATTAGTTACTGAATAATGTAGAAAACTCAATAATTATTCAAAGATTAGAATGAGAAAAAATACAGTTTTAAACATATAGCTAATGAAAAAATCACAACAGTGTTTGTAAGGAATGATGCAAGAAGGAAAGAAAACATTTGATTTTTCCCCAGCTTGTAGAAGACACTCCATTTTTTCTGAACAGGTATAAGGGAAGGGAATCAAGGCCAGAGCATTTAATTACCATGAAAATTTTTATTCCTTATCTGCAATTTCTTGTCTGCTTTCCCTTGTAGTTTTAGAGTTTGTACTTTTATAATTTCTGTGGCAGATTCATTTAATCAGATTCGTTTCTAAATAATAGTAATGCTCTTGGGCAATTAACGCTCCAGAGGGCAATTGCACGTGTAATCCCACTGTTTGTTATCCAGCCTTCCCTTAATAATTACGGTTAGATTATGTGGAAAAATAGCAGTCATGTGGAACATTCTCATCTGCCCATCAGGAAGTATGAACTGCTGGTGCTGAGGATTTTGAGGAGATCCTCAACACTTTGCATTTTCAGGCCCTGAAGTCCTGAAGAGAGGATTCCAGTCACTTACATAGGAGGCATCTCTGCTGACAGCCTGTGGAAACTTGTGGCCAAACTCTCAATCCTCTTCACCTCATCTGTTCCTCTAGTTTATTGAGGTAATCTAATGCAGCATTTCCATAACAACATCTCCATAGTCTGAAAAGTGATAAGGGCTGCAAGATGCATTTCATATTCCAGTGTAGGTTTAAACATATTACTTAAGTGAGAAGGTGTTAAACAGCAAAAGAAACAAAACTCTCAGAACATTCTTTCACATTTCTGTATCACTTTTTACTGGCAGCTTGTGCCGTTCTGAGGCACCTCAAACACACTGACTCAGTGAGCATTGTAATGCCATATTTCTTCTTCATCAAGTACCATTGCAAAATAACTCATTGCTTAAAAATTCCCAGGAACTCAGAGTAGCTTGTGGAGTGCTGACACTAGCCTGTGTTCCAGAGGTATCTGCCTTCCTTCTGCTAGTACTAAATAACACTTCAGTCCTGCTGAATTACTAATCTGAAACTGAGTACATCTAATGTCACCTACTGTGCTGACATATGCATGCTGAGCCCAAATCAGGCCCCAGAAAAATAAGAAGTCTCTGTGCAGTTCATTTAACAACCTCATCAGCAGTAAGCAGCAAGGGACAAAGATTTTCAGGATGCATTGTAAAAGCTATTTCATTAACAAGAAGAGTAAATAAATTCAATATATTTTTATGAGTACAAAGCATGGCTTCTGCTTATATTCTGAGGGTTTTATTTTGCAAATAGTAAAATTTTGTTTCTATCAGAAAATCAGATCCAGGTTCGCAGCTGCTCTCTGTTAGTGGGGAATTCCCTAGTGCAAAAGGTGATTTTCATCAAAGTTTCAGAACAAAGTTTGCTCACAGCATGAAAACTGCAGATCAAGAATGACAACAATTCTTGGTGCACATGGAAATAAGATGTAAATTCAGTGTTCATTAGTCCCAAATGACTTTGGGAATATAAAACTTAAAAAGAACTTTTTAAAAAAAGGTTCCACTCTACTGTTTTGATTAAAAGTCCTAGTTCATAGCCTGTATTATCATGGAAATCGATGCTGTTTAATTCACATTAAATATTTCAACCCACTCAGAGGTAATTAGGGAGCGGGTACATCTTGCTATTCTCATTAACTGAGCTTATGTAAATGAACCGATTAATCAATAGCTCGCCTATTTTATTTACCTGACCCTCCCAAACCCCATGTACACATCCAAGTATAAGTAATCCTGCTTTAATTTAAAATAAATAGGAAAAAAAATAGGAGGAAAAATGTTATAGCAATAAAGTGTATGAGGCTGAGCTTTAATCCTGAGATTTTCCCAGTGTGTACAACTGCTTCTGAAGAGAATGTGAGATAGGGGTACTCCCTGACTCTCTTGTGAGCAAACCTTTAATTTTGAGGCACTGTATGTGCATTATATTTAATATCTAACTTACTCCCTTGGTGCTCCCTTTGATGATGGCTCTACCCCTCTGCTCCTTCTGCTTTCCCAGCACTAAGCAAGCATCAGGGAACAGCCCTCATTAATGCAGGATTTGCAGAAGGCAGCTTCTAAGTCAAGCCTGTACACGCCTGAGCTTATGATGAGATGAATTTGAACCACTCCCTCAAGACGCAACTGCTCCTCCCCTCAAATTCAACTCAGAACAGCTTCTAAGTTTAATTGCTTGCCTCAGTAAGAAAGGAGGGTTGCAGGTTACATAAAGGTTTTGCCTGTGTTTGTTTGTGGGTGAAGTCAGAAGTGAGGAATTAATAGGTTTTTCCTTTAAAGGAGTTAAAACCCAGCAAACCACACTGAGCTATCATTTTAGCATACAACTATGGACAAAACACTGCCTTCTGCTAATGTATACTGTGTTTTATTGATAGAAGAACTACTCATAAAGGTACTTTTCCTTAATATTGTCATCTAAAATCATTATTATGGGGTAATTGTCCTAATGTCCTAATCTTTCTTATTTATATGGGACCTGTTACTAATCCTTGAGAAACTTTGGCCATGACATTATCCTAATGTGAACCTAAATAGGTCATTCTCTGTTTCCATGGTTGTCTTTTAAATGATGGCAAGATAAAAGCTGGTTCTGGCTTACACAAAAATGACTTTCATGAGATAATACTCTGTTACTAAATGAGAAATCCATATTAACAGCCAATGAATTCTAATAAAGTAATGCTAGGGGGAAAAGAACAGAGTTACCAAAGAGGATGTCATACAGAAAGACTAAAAATACTGTATTAAATTTCAACCAAAAAATCCAAAGAAAAACCTCCAGCATTGACTACCCATATGAAAGATATACAGAGAATGAAGGTCTCTGAATGAAGATCCAGATGCAATGAAGACAGAAACTCAGAAAACAGTACATATGTAATCATACCTTTGATATTATTTTCCTCATTTTATTCTGTTCATAAATTATCCATGACTAATATGTGATCTTCTTCTCAGTTGTACAAACTTGCTTTGAAATAATTTTCAGTCAATGGCTTTCAGTCTGCACATGCAGTTTATTCAAAAGAAGCTGCTTTTGGTAGTTTCTGATTTATCTTGGCTGTATACAAACACAAGCACACTGGTATTTCAATGCCAGCTCAAGTGACCAGCGAACAATTGCAGAGATTATAGTGTGCATTTGTTTCCAGAAAGAGCACAGAAATTCCCCACAGTTGGCATGTTACAGAGTCATTACTTCCAGAAGACAGGATTTTGCACTGTGTCCTGTTGCACAGGTAACACAGGAAATCCAGAGTCCCAATGACAGTGGCATGCATGTACACCAGCAGCTTGTAAGCCTTTGGCTGGTAGAGATGTGGATTAATGGGTTTGATGGACCACCTTAAGAGTTATGCTAAGGGAACACGAGTTCTGCTGCAAACATGTGCACTTCCACATGGAAACTTTCTTGACGAGAACCAGCCAGAGGGAAATGGGTAGAACCGAGCCAACGCAGTTCCTTTTCAAAGTGAAGCATGTGCTCTCCAGTGCTCACCACACCCTGACAAAGAACGCCAGGTTGAGAAACTCAAGTGAGTTCAGCTTTGTTTCCAAAATAATACTCTTTCCCTTTAATCAGAGGGATGTTAAACAGGTTGAGCTCTGCAAACTCAGCCTAGAAATATCCTCATTACGTACAACACAGAGATGAATCGCTACCACTGCAGATTTTAGTTCTCCTAAGAGTTGCTTTGCAAGACTGCAGCTAGAACTGCAGGGTTTATGTTTCTTTCCCTCAGTGTTATGAAGGATAACAGAGCAAAATGTCTGTTACATTTTCTTTCACCCTTCCCTGGTTCTTGTGAATTAAAGCTACCCTTCTTCAAATCGCTGCACAATTCACTGCAGTGTGAAAATGATCAGTCAGCAAGAATCTTAAGATAATTGTTGGTGTCTGTGAGCTGACAATAAATTCTTGTTTTTCTTTCCAATGCTAGTTGTGTATTTAGCTTCCAGCCAAGAGGAAAATTTGGAGAAGTATGTTCTTATTGATCATACAAGGAGCGGTACTTCTGAACTCTCTGGGGTTGCTTTCAGAAAATGTCACCCAAGGAGAGACTCAGCAGTTTATGTGGTGTGGGAGTACCAGATCAAGAAAAACATGAGAATGTTATTGTGAGTGTTTTCCCATGTTTTAAAACACATACACCAGGAACTTGGGCATTTGTATTTGTCATGGAGGAAGTAAAGGCTACATGCTATTTTCAAGACACAACAGCCCTTTTTTTGAAGCATGGAGCTTTTGGAGCATGAAGATGACAGGCTAAGAAAATACTAGGTTAGGTGGTTCAAAGTTTTGGCTCAACTTACTGCTGAGCAAGAAAGTTTGTTTCTTTTTGTGTGAAGCACCGACAGTGTTTACACTTACATAAACTGTAAAATGTGTGAGGGAGTAAAATCAGGAAGGCAGGAAACTGGAGATATTCTTCATCCTGGACGTCTAATTAAGTCCATCAGCTTCCCTCTGGCTGCAGCCAGATATAGGATAATCAGAATGTGTTTATATGGTGCAATACAAGAGGTAGTCATGCTGCCTCCAAACTGAGTTAGCTTTAATAGCAGAGTAATAAATCTGTGTTATTATTGAATTCTGTCTCAGCTAATCATGTAGCTCATATGATATCGTGAGCTCTGTCCTGGCATGGAGGGCTCTTTCTGGTCTCTAAATTAGCTCAGGGGTCCTCTCACAAAGCAGGGAGTTGTAGAAGTCAGGCAGTTATTTCCATTTTCCAATGGTCACATGTTACTGTATGCACTTTGGACAGCCCAGACTCCCACAAATCACTGCTGAATGACATACAAAGCTCTGTTATCAGAAGCACTGTCCTCGCTCGCTTGAGACAGGTGTGAGGACATGGGTTCCTCTTGCCTGTTTGGGATAGCAATGTCTTGTTTAAGACCAAATTGCTCAGAAAATTGCCATTTAGAAGGAGTTTTGAAGAGTGGCTGGTGTGTGGCTGCCCACAAACCCTTTCAGAGTATTCACTGGTGTTCTTTCAGCTGATGGAGGAACTGAAAAAGGGAGAAATGGGACTGGCACCAAAGTGTTACAGGATGCTGCTGGTATTCAAGGACATGTTTGTATAAACAGGTTTATTTTCTCACAAGCACATTTTAACTCTTAAACAGCCAAAAATCACCACCATTTTTGGGGCTGAGAAAATAGATCTCAAAAACTGCTGAATATTTTTACAAACTCAGTTTGATATCCTGTAACCTGCTGCTCCCTCTCTTTCAATTTTGATTTGGTAACAGGTGGATTGGGCCCTTTCAGGTTTTAACTCACCTTACAGCCAAGAATACACTGAATTGGTGTTGCACCTGTGAGGATTCCTTGGCCTGGAGTTCACATTTTTAAGAAGCTTCGCAGATAGAACAATTTCTTTATATTTTTACTCAATATTAAAGACAAAAAATCCCAAAACACTGAAAGATTTGAAAATATTTGGGACTAAATTAGCCACTTGCTTGTCAGTGGATTTTGAAGAATTTAATTCTTCTAATTCTGACATTTTTAAGGAATTTTAAGTGTTCTATTTGTAAAGAACTAAGTTACTCTAGTACTCCTTTCTGGCACAAGATAAAATAAGCATCTGAAATACAGAAACAATTGCAATTATTGCTGCACAAAGCATTTGTTACCTTTTACTCTAGAAAGGTAAGATGTTTACAGACTATGGTCTTAGAGTACTGATAGCTGCTTCTTTTTGCAAAGGGCAGATGAACTCAGAATACTTTTCTTCAAAAAAACCCTGTAGAAACTCACTCTTCATGCACTCTACTGTCTTGGAGCTGTGTGCTGTTTTTCTTCCAACATTAAAGGGTTTTTTTTTCTCTTTTGTAGAACTGAGAACCAGAAAATTGGCTGTTAGGTGATTGGGCAATGCCTCCAAATGGTGTAAGCATCCTGCAACAAGCATGTCTCTTCTTGCCACATGGGCAGTGCCCAGCGGGCTGGGCGTGCACCCAATCTATTTCCATACAGTCACAGCATTTGGAACACTACTTCAGGAAAAACACCTGGCTGAGCCTGGCAGGGGAGGGGGCTGCTGGCATGGGCAAGGTGCCACCCCACATGTCTGCAGCCACCAGGCACAGCTCCCTGAGCCCCCAGCCCAGGTGCTGCTCCCACCCCAGGGCTTGGTGCTCTACGGTCAGCTGCTCTTGGGAAGCAGGGAAGGTGGAACCCCCATGACTCCTGGTGTTTCAGAACTTGCTGGGCAGGCAGCTGTGCTCTGAGTCTGCTCCTTTGCCTGGGAGTTTTGTATCTAACCACAAGCACCTAAGAAGTTCTAATGTTCTTGTAATTTCACCCTTTCACCAGAAGTATCCAGAAATCTTGTATCCAAGAGCAGTGTGGTCACCATTGCTGAGAAACATCTCTTATGGCTGGGTGCCCCTTTTTCTTACTGTTTTGAAGGGGTAACAGAGAGACTGGGCATAGGAACACCTTCAATGGTGTATATTGAGCAGTATAAGAAATTCCTCCTCTTGACTGTTTCTTCTGATACTCTGCCTGAGGTGCTGTCCTCCCTCCTGTGCCTCTACACTGCACACTCCACCTCTGAGCCCCCTGTAAACTCCTAGAGAGAAGAGTTTGAGCTAAAACAGTGGGCTAGAAAATGAGATGTAAGAGCACAACTGCTGTCCCTTTCAGTCTTCTCAGGCAGCTGCCTGTTTACTGGGAAAAACAACCCAGTTGAAAAGCCCTACAAGCAAACAGAAACTTTGTGGAATGAGAAAGAGAATGGAGATGAAATAAAACTGAAGATATAGTGTGATAGCTAGAACGGAGCAGGAATCATAAAGCAGGGAGAATGTTGAAAAGCAAACAAAAGGGAAATTGGTTTTGATGGACTGAGGAGTAGAAAAGGATAGCTGGAAAATCCTGATCCATTTTTCTTGCCTAATAGTAGTGGTGGTGTGGGTCCTGGGGAAAGACAGATTGAACACCAAGCTATCACTCACTGAGGAGAGGTCGTTTGCTTTCCGGCTTACCTGACTGGTCAAGGGAAAGACAGGACACTTTGCATTTTATTACTTCCATGCTTAAAGTAAACAAATTGATAGGTTACTTACTCAGTTTCTGAGGGAACTTTTACTGAACAGCATGCACTGCATTTAAGTTGAGTTGTAATTATTGTCAGGGTTGTTTGGGCTGTGATAATTTTTTGGCACTGCTGTTGCATATATTTGGTTAGAAGCCAACACTTGACAAAGACATAGTGACTTAGATGAGGGGATGAAGTCTGTAGATGCCTAGCAGACTTTAACTGCTTACTCAATTTAATACATAATTTAAAATGTGTCAGAGTGGCTTTTCTACATCCAGCAAATTTGATCTCTTTGAGCAGTAGTTGCTCCTCAAGTCGTGAAATATTAAATAAGTATTATTTTTCCAGTTGTATTATGCCAATGCAATATGCTTTGCTTTAACATGTTATAACATAAAAATTTATAATTTGAAAATGAAAGAATTAATATCCAGAATAAGCTTTTTGAATTGCAGTGGTTCTAAATTTGGACTAAAACCAGAGATCCAATTTCCCTACAAAGCATTCCAAATCCTTATCTTAAGATTCCAAATCCTTACCTCCATTTAGGACACAGAGCTAAACTAAGACTGAAAGACAGAAATCACTGAATTCTGACATTTATGGGCTATTTCCATACCTTTAAGTTTGCCAGATTAGTAATGCTTTTATAAACACTTTGTTTTGAAGGAAGATTTTTATTAGTTCCAGGGACAGTTAAATTCTCCTTGTCTGTGCAAAAGGAAGCTGCTTTTATGGCATCTGTTGAGGTAATATTTGCTATTGAAAGACAGTGTCCAGCTTTACACCTTTAAAGCCATTTCTCTCTTAATTCTTAATTGTTAAAACTAAACAGTAAGCTCGCACCCAAGCCCCCATTTCATTCTGCATGAGAAGACCAATCTGGAATTTTATGCATTATGCGCTTAGTGCATGATTTCTTGTGGAACTGAAATGCTCCCCTGTAAGAGGAGAGAAAGCTCCAATGCTTTCTTTCTTGGGAGATTATCCTCTTTTCACAGGTCTTAAAATTAACCTTTACTTACTAACCAGAGAAAACCAGCCTTTGTTTTTGTTTTTGTTTTTGTTCCTTTCTAATGTGTCTTCCTTCTGATTCCAGCCTGGGGAAGAGCTGCTGCTGCCACATACCTGGTTGGCTTTCTACTTCTAGTCATCTGCTTTGCACTGGCCATCATAGCGTTTGCCATCGACACACTTCGGTTCAACTTCATCCGCGGGATCGGAGGCTTGCTGTTCGTGGCTGGTAAGGCAGCACATGGAGTCGAGTTTAGCTTGTGCAGATATATCCATTCCAGAACTGATACTTTCCTCAGCTGATTAGATACCCAAGTCTCTGCCTGTGTGCAGTTGAGCTCTCTATGAAAAAACAAAGTCTCTCATGGCACTGGATCAATTTTCAGATCCTCCAAAACATGGATGGGTTTAGCTACAGGGATTATGGAGGATGGCAGTGGTGCTGGGTGTTAAATATTTTTTTGTTTTCTCCTGTTTCTTCAGCTGTGTTCTCCATCATGGGCCTGGTCATTTACCCAGTAAAGTTCTCATCTGAAATTGAGATGACAGGAATCAATATGTTCAGCTGGGCCTATGGCTTTGGCTGGACCACCGCCATTATGGAAATATGCTTGGGATTCTTCTTCTGCTGCCTTCCTAACTATGAAGATCAGATCCTGGGTAATGTCAAGCCCACATATTTTTACTCTTCCCCATAAGCACCAAGAAAAAGTGTTCATATTCCAGAGATACCTGACAGACTAGCTACGTTTTTTCAGAATATTGTCATCAGATGTTAGTAGAAAAGGCTGGAAACTTTTCTAATGTGTGTAGAAATATGGCACTGGCAGCTACAGTAAAGTTGTTTACTCTATTTTGGACCTTCAGATCTGATGTGGGTTGATCAGATAAAGCACAAATGTTAAAACGCCTTGGTTTTCCTCATTCATTCCCATGAGTGGAATTTATGTGGATTCCATTGCATTTTAAATACCTTCACAACTGTAATTAAATTCAGAAAAACTTATTAAACTGGCAATAAACAAAACAACATGTATCATCCTCCTGAAGGACAGAAACTCAGAAAAATCCCATTTTGTATGTCTCATCTTTAACCTGAAGATTTTGCACAATTTTCAAAACGTCAAATACATTTACCCACTGACTGCCAAACAGTAAATTAGTCAGCCAGCACTTCATAGCTTTGCTTCTATTTTTCATTCATTCACTTAAGCCAGAGATAAGGACAGAGTAAAGAAGGGATTAAAGCTCCTTACCAGAGCCAGCATCTTGACTTTTCCTCATTCATGTGGAATGTATTTATTTCTAAATATTTGCAAGAGTAAGCAAGGAACACCAGTAAGCCTTAAGAATCCTGGTGTGCCATTGCTGGTGCCAGTACAGAGTGGGCAGAGGCAGAAGGGATTTCAAGCCACCCGTGCAACCTGCAGACCTGGTTTGATAAAGCTCCTGGTGTGACTTTCTTCTTGGGTGTCTGGACATTTTTTTTCTGCTGTATCAAAACCTATGATTTTAAAATGCTCTGCTATACTGGCCCAACATTTTTATCCAGTGTAGAAAAGTCAGGTATGATGTCCCTGCACGCCAGGAGTTGAGCTGGAGCAGTGTGAGTGTAAGTATCATACAGTTGCTAAAAGGCTCCTTTTTTGTTCATGTGCTGTTCTTCAGTATTTTAAAAATGGAAAGTGTATGCTGTCATATGTAACTGTAAAATGCATAAACACCCCTTACCAACTCATACCAAAGCTCTCACAGAGAAAATCACATTATTATAAAGTATCTTCCAGCATCCTATACTCCACAGTGCCTCAAGCCTCAATATACTGCAAGGAATGAAGTATACTCAAGACTCTGCTGGTTTCTGCCTTGTTAAATCTAACTTTACAACATTCAATTCATTCTCTTAAGTGAAAAAAGGATAATATGTGATATGGAAAAGGAATCTCATCTAGATCCTTAACTATTGAGGTTTATTAGCTTGTAACACATCTGCAATTTTGTAATTTTGTGTACTATGAAAAGCTCTGCCAAGTGTTCTTTGTTTCAACAAATTAGAGGTGGAAAAATTTTCAGTTAAACCTTTTTGATAGCTAAAATTAATAAAGACACAGGGCTTCACCTGGGTTGTTTGGAGTTTTTTGTTTGTTTGTTTGGTTGGTTGGTTGGTTGGTTGGTTGGGTTTTTTAAGCAGTTAACTCCATTCACTTTTATGGAGCGTCTCCTAACCTTGATCAATAAGACTGAGAGATGGGTAGAGTATAAACAATGGGAGAATATATGCAACAAGGAATAATTAGGCAAGAACATTAAATATTCTTAAAAATATTTCCTAGCTGGAAGAAAATCAAAGTGAAATACAATTGAGAACACAATTGGTATAAAATGACTTGTAATTTTTCGTGTAATATTATCCATTCAGGAGAAAAAACTTATAATAAATATTTTCATTATGCTTATTACACCTAATAAAAGACAGTATCTATGTATTATTTCAAAAATAAGTCCTAACTTTTGTTCTCTACTGAGAGTAGGGAACTGTGGAAGCCCCCAAAGCCTCCTCTTCTCAGGTGCCACCTGGGAGTACCTGAGTGTGCTGGCTGAAATTTGACATCCAGCATCACAACTACGGCTTGTGTTATTCTTCAGTCCTATGCTGGCTGTCTCCCAAGTCCTTGTTGAGAGAGAGAATAGAGGACACTTGTGGACTTCTCTGTTTGCTTATGGGCTCATGGAGCTGAGTGCCTACACGTGATTCTGTGCCTTGATGTGCTACAGACTCGTGCAACGCACTCGTGTGCACTGAGTAGGAAACCAGCACGGTCCTGCTCAGGGCTTTTGCTCCACCAGATGTGGCAATCCCCTGAGGAAGCTAAAGAGAACTTAAGCAACCACCGTTTGTGTTTACAGTTTCTTTTGCATTAGCTGGACACTGATGCCTGGAGGAGGGGAAAGGTGCACAAAACAAGGTTTAGGAGTGTGACTCCAACCTTGATGAGACAGCAGAGCATAATTAAAAAGCAAAGAAAATCGCTGGTGATCATCCCTCTTCCTCTCTCCTCTCCCTTGCTGATCTTGGCAGTTTCATCATCTCCTCTCTTCCCTTTTCCTCCTCCTCCTCCTCCCTAAAGGTGTCTGAGCAGTAACAGGGCTGGTGACTCTGCGGGACACAGCCCCAGTCCCCGTTTCCGACTGCCACTTTGCATTCCTGGGAGAGAGGAGGAATGAAGCAACTTGCCAACCCCAGCACAGCATCAGGGACTGTAGCCTGGTTCCCTGCCCCAGGCCCTCACTGGAAAGGCTTTCCCTTAAAGAACAAGGTGGATGGGTGGGTGGGTATCCAACAAGCAGAAGTATCACAGGTATTAGTAGTCAAATGAAATCCTGCTTTAGGGTAGCTTGCTTGCAGTCATGCCAGGCCAGTTCAACACAGATTCCTAGAAAAACACATCCTAAACCCTGCAGCAGAAAAACAGTGAGAAGGATAAAACTGTTTTACAGATGCCAGCGTTGTTTCCTGTGCCTTCTGCAACAGGGGTGCACGGAAAAAACAGCACGCAAAATATAATTGGTTCTGACAGAAATGGAAGCTGAATCCAGGAGCCAACAATGTGCCTCAATTTATCAGATTATTAACTATCAACTGCAAGATTTTGAACTAAATTTTTAAATTTAAAGTCAAGTGCAGTGTTAACTAAGCAAATTGTTAGATTGATTTGAGCTAAGTCACAATCAGAAAGCTTGGATTTTCAAGCAAAGGAGAAGTTAGAGGAAGAGAAGACATCTCCTTAATTCTTCACCTCTGTTAGCCAGGTTTCTCGATCCAAGTCTTGTCTGTAAGAGAAAAGGACCCTGAAACGCTAAGAGCAGCACAATAAAGGACCTAAAGTTTCATTGTGCCCAATGGCAATGCTAAAGAAAGAGCAGGGAAGAACAGATGTCTGAAGATTTTGGGAACATTAGGCCTGTTACAACAACAGAAATAAAGATGACTGCCAAAGGCATTGCTTCTATTCCTGTCAAATTAAGAATGAGGGAAACATCCTCCAACAAACATGTTTCATCTAATTCAGCTTCACCACTGAAAAGCAAAGAAGAAATTGTGTTGAAAACAAGCGCAATGTCAAGCAGCCCTACAGGTACAAACTGAAACAAAGAGAACTTCCTGCTGGTAAGTTAATATCTTCAATTTAATTTCTGGTGTTTCTGCCAGAGCTTGAACATAGTCTTTTCAATTTTCTCTGCAAATATGTCCATATTTCACTTTACATTTCTCAGGCACCTGCCACTTGGTCTTAAAATGCATCCTGCTTAATCAATAATTCAAATGCAATCTAGTTTGCAATTGTATTCATTGTGCATATTTTGTTGTATAAACTACTGACAAGACCGAAGTTTTGACCCCATTGACATGACTTGCAAAACATTAATTTGTTTTCTTGAGTGTGACATTTCATTGTTGAAATGCAAGCCATTTATTTTATGTGTTCAGAATCAATAATATCTCTAATGCATGCTCCATTCAGCAGCTCTGTTTACTTCTGGAATAGGACACTGGTACATGTAAGATAAGAAAGAAGAGTTACAGCTGACATATCATTTTCAAAATAAAGGACAATTCGGTGTGTGTAAGATTAGCAGAATTTGGGTCATAATTAAATTGTGTTTTGTTAGATGCACAACATGGTCACATGAAAAAGATTAATTTTTCCTTTTGACATGTCTCAGTTGTGTGACAGTTATTACTTCTTGTAATTTAATCTCTTGCAACACTTCCTCGCACATTTCTATATCCAGTGGATTTCTCTGTGTTATGAAGATAAACAGATTTAAGAAGAGGATGAAACAATCAAGCTTGCTATGAGGGAAAAAGGGATTGGCCCATTTGCATTCTCTGTCAGAAAGTGGGATTCAAACCATCTTGTTAGAAGGATAGTGATCTGAACAAAGAGTTCCTTCTGAATCATATTGGAAATTCCAACCTGAGATTTAAAGACTGAAAATAATGGGGAGAGATGAAATCAGTTGGGTCTTCTTTTATCTTTTTCCACATTGTCAAAATACCACTTTTGCCAGAAATTTCGTTTTCAAGAAAAAAACGGTTACTTTGGTGCAGCTCCGTAGGAATGTCTGGGCCTCAATTTTATCTGCAAAATTCTTCAGTGCTAAGTGCCAAAATGCAAACAAGCACCTGCATAACCTTAAGGCTGCAAATTATTCTGATGGGGCCATCAGAACTGTTTTCAAAGATGGTTTCTTAAATGACTTGACATATTAGGGCTCATATGCCCATCTGCACACAGTGGTTAGTTAGATTTCCTACATACAAAGCGATGCACTAATTTTTAAATTTTTTTCAATTTTGTTTTTCATCTTTCATGATCAAAGTGAAAATGTGGATGTATCATAGGATTTTGCATGTGACTGCTGGGAGTGAGGAAAATTTATAGGAACAACTTTCAAAATTTCAAACTTGCGAAGTTTTCCTGTGTAACATGAATGTGGTGAGATTAGATCAAACTGTCCTCTCTTGGGTAGCTTTTATGAGACATCCTTTTACTTGTGCCCTGGTTTGCCCAAGCCATCTGTTTTTTTGTAAAAACAGTTTTGTGAAAACCTACTCTAGTATCATAATGAAAGGAAATTATATTAGGTATCCATGGAGAATCCATCATAAAGCACTTTAAATTGCCCTTGATTGTTCAAATGCAGATCAAACAGAGAGGCAGATGTTGTCTGTAGGATTTTTCCACAGATAGTGTAAACCCAGAAGATTTAGTTATTGGCTGTAGACCTGGCTTACATGCCCAGCTCCCCCTTTCTTACAAAGTAACTGGTGCCCTAGAACCCTGCCCTCAGGAAAACATCAAACAGGTAAAATGCAAACAAGAAAAACAAAGGAAAAAATATTATATAAAGTATTTACATGAATACATCCATAATATCACAATTTAGACCATAGCTGACCTCTATGTGAATGAGGATGGACAAAAGTTGTGTAAATTACAGTTGGTTATTATAACTGTTCTGTTATTTTCAGTTCTTCATTCTCGTATTTTCTCATATGGAATTCTTTTCACCTCACTTCTGTAAAGCCTTACTACTTTTTTCATAAGCTGTCCTGATTTTACCACACCCTATCTTGACAAGAACACATGTGCTTGCCAGGCTCATATCTGAAGCTTGTACAAAATATTAATGCAACCAGGCTTTTATCCCTTAACCCTCCTTCTCTTCTTCTCAAATAAAAAGGCTTGAAGTAATAAAATCCTGCTGACATTAGAAAAATTAGAAGAATGGAGACTTTCTCAGGCTGTTTTAGAATTAACCCTCAAAAGAAGAGAGAACCAAGAACTGAGGTCCAAGAGAAAAACCCAGCACAGTACAAAAACATTATCCCAAAATCTACTTGCAGTCCTGACAGCAAAATGGCTTGGGGTGATGAGCAGCCAAATGACCTTTGCAGGACCCTTCCTTCATGTGAGTGTGTACTCTGTGTTGCCTTGCAGTCTTTCAGTAGCATCAACAAACCTTCCGGGCACTGGTTTCTGAAGGCACCAGTATGCAGAAGGAGGAGCTGCCCATCACATCTGCCTCCTACAGCGCCCAGGGAAGGGACTTAGACGGTGGAAGCCCAAAGGACTCATTCAGCCCTTGTGTGACATGGCTGGTGTCTTCATGGCAGGATGGGATGGTTGCCCTCCTGAGTGAAAAGCTTCCTTCTGTTTTAGCTTACAGTCCCAAACAAGTTACTAGCAAGTTGAAACTGCCATTTTATTCATCTGAGAGGTTTTTGTGTGGGGGCAGAGGAAGGTTAGAGATTTGGAGGTTCACAGTGGTTAGCCCAGAATTCTGTAAATCAAGGATTAACTGTGTCAAGATTTACAACCTTCCTTAAAATACTCCCATGTATAATACACAGAAAAAGTGAGGGAACAGACACACCTATTTATGTTCATAATTGTTAGGCCTGATGCTATGACATGAAGAAATACTCTATGTTAGTAACAGGAGGAGGAGTACAAAGAGGTGAAACTTTGCACTTTTTCCTGAGTCACATGACAGCTGAGGATCTCCTGAGTCACCAAGTGCTGTCTCTGGCTATCAGAGAAAATTGCTTATCATCTTCTTAATTGTCTTATCCCAGCTCTGCTTTGCCATCCATCTGTCATAGGAGGCTGATCTGATAAACAGTCTGAGGGTCGGCCTCTGATTTCCACCCAACATGTATCACTAGCCAGACAACAAGAGCACCTAAACTTCTGGCACTGCCCATGGGAATATCCAGGGGCAGCATTGTCACTCAGAAGTGACAATGTTGAGTTTCTTCCGGCACAGCTTCTTGTTTCAACCACAAAAACTCGCATTTTGTCTGCTCCATACCTTTCAAACCATCCTTCCCCAAGCAGCAGACTGCCTTCCAAATCTGTGCTCCTGCCTCAGCTGCTGCCTAATTTCCCATGACTGCCACAAAGAGTAACTACTGTCATCCCCAGCAGCGTAAAAAAATGAGAAGAAGGTTAGAACAAACTTCTTTGGTTCTCCATCTTCACAGTAAAGACAAGAAGACAAGTAAGGACACATGAACTGTTTGCTAAAGCTCTTTTTGCAGTGGTGGACTTGAAATTACATGTTCTGCCTTCACCTCCCAAGCTCCTGAGGGCACTTGGGAACCTTGGTGCTTGCAGGAATGAGTCCTTTAAAGGTTTGAAAAAGGTGGAAAGAATTCTTTTTATCATACATTTCTACCTCCTCCTGATGAAGCAACTCAAATTTTGCTCTGGAATCAGCAACAGGAGTGTAACTAACACAAAGGCGGCTTTAGGCATCGTAGTGGACTATCACCTCCTATATATATTAGTTTACACAGAATATTACACAGATCATATACAGTGTATGTTTTGGAAAAGGATGGTTTGCTCTAATGTAGTAAACATTGCTACAGCTGGTGTACCAGCTTGGATTAATATTGGAGATTTGGCTTGATATTCATCAACCTTGTGTCATCAAAACAGCTTCAGTCTGTTTGCAGCTTACCACATAAAAAACCTCAGAAATCTGATATTAATTTTGTTTAAATGATTGATTCTTTAGGGATTTTTTTTTTTGTTTAGCTTACTTTCATGAACATCATCCCAAACCAAAATTCCTCTTTCAGCTTCCTTTTCCTGGTGTATTTTTTTCCCAAATTTTAGAATAATAAAATTTTGAAATGAAAAATTTGAACCTTCTTCCAAAGTATGTAGGCATGACATTTTAGATATTTTATTTTTATTTTCTAGTGCATGAAAATAGTCATAAATGACAAATTTGAGAGTTTAAAGAGATCTAAAGAAGATTTGAGAAGATGAGATCTTGATTTGCTTTGTAGTGAGTAATCTATTTGCCCCAGAACTGGACTGGTTCTGTTGTAAATACAGTAGCTGCTTTGCTATTAAAAACAGTAGTACAGCTAATGTAAAGCTAATGTAATCCTAAGAGATTCTTTCAAGTCACCATCCAAACAGAGAGACTGGCTTTGAAGGTTATCAGATGAGAGATCACAGAGGACTAAGCCAAGTTACAGATGACTGGGCTTGTACGAGGGCTCCTCCACATTTACTCTCCTGGTTTTGAGAGTCCCTGCCAAGCCAAACACAAACAGAAAGACTTTTTGACAGCCTGTGAAAAACATTTTGAAGGCAGAGAAATGCCAAATAACACAGTGCCTCCGCCTTATGCTCCTGCCACTAAAAATGTGACCTGTGCCTTGCTACAGCTCTATAGATGTTTTAGTTTTCTAAAGTAAAGGGTGCTACATTTTATCTGTAGGCTGGCCTAGCAATAAAAAAAAAAAAAAAAAAAAAATGAACTAACATGAAGGGGATGTTCAAAAAGGGAGTGCTTGTGTTGTCAGTCTCACAGAGCTTTATCATCGTGCTTCCTTCTTTCCCCATGGCTATGGTAAGGACTATTATCCACTTCTTGCAAACAAAAAATATATGAATTAATGTCCCTTAAAGGGCAATTCCCATGAGGCTTTGGGACTGACAAAATACGATATAGATGCAAATAGTAGGCATCTAGAACATCTACTCACATGAAATTAAGCCCAGCATGAAGCAGTTGGTCTGGCCAACAGAAAGCCTCTCTTTGAGCTTTAGGGCAGCCAGTGCATTTCTACTGTCACAAGAGAGTAAGAAATACACTGTGTTGTCATAAGGAGCTGAATCGACAGAAAACCCTGGGCAGAGACTGGTGATGAGACATTCAGTATCAGTTCTTGGGTAGAAAATGCCCCTCAGGCTAGGGCTGGGCTGCTCCAAACCTCCTTGGCAAGGAGACAGGAGGCACAGTCATACAGCACTTGGTGCTGGGGAGCAGCTCCTCTGCAATCGCTTGAGGGCAGTGAGACAGCTGGCAGAGAAGCCATCACGGCACCGAAATTAAATTTACAGGCTGCTTTCCCATGGCTGTGCTGGGACATAGCAGGGTGCTTTATAATTATGTTGTAGGAGCCTCCACCCTGTTGCCCTAATTTCCAATTAAAGTTGTACCCTTCCCAGGAGAGATTGCAAACATCCTATGAATAGGGGGAGGACGCCAGAAAGGACCATTCTGTGTAGATCAGTAGTAGACAGCAAGCTGAAAAAATTACTTTTATGCCACAACCAGCAGCTACTCAGCCTCGTCACCTTATTAATTTTCTCTTTTAGACTTACTGATGGTGTATTTAAAGCCAAAAGGAAAAAATGGACAACGAGTGGAATGGAAACATGGTAGGAACAAAAGGAGAGGGGAAACAGACAAGGTAACAAAGCAGTGGAAAAACAGCGCAGCTTCAGTCTCTATGCTCTTCCTATTGTCAGCCAACTGTGACTGTCCAGAGTGGAGTGCTAGGCTGGATGTATCAGCAAGAGATATTCTTTTACTAGTTTGTTTTCCTAACCATACCTAGATGTTAGTGTCTTCTCCACAGGACTCCTCCCTGTACCCCTGCCTCATCCTAGGTGACCCAGATGCTGCGCTTAGAAACCAATGTTGTTCAGTAATCTTGATCTTTTGAAAGGTAGAACATCAAAACTGTACAGTTAGTAGTATTTTAATATACTTTTTCACTTAAGTTTTGCGAACAGTCTCCTAGTTTTTATGACCCACTGCAGGTTTATAGATGTTTTTTTGAAGTGTTGGCAACTTCTGATTCAGATTCAGAATGCATAAGACCAACATTTTCATCTCCAAAAGTTTGTCAATAAAAATTTCCTGGTGGCTTTAAATGACCAGTAAACTGCTCTGAATGCCAAATGGCACAGAGGAAACTTGTGGTTAGACGTGATGGAGGCGGGCAGCATCTGCTTTAATGAGGAAGAAAGGTGCATGTAGCTGCTAAGAACCCTCTGTTTTATCCCATCTGAATAAGTCTTCCTCCCCTCATGGGTTATGTAACTCGGTCAGTAGGTTGCAGCTGTGAAGGAAACATCTCTTACCCAACACACAGATCTTTCTCTGACATTCTCTTCTCTTGCTCCTCCTCATTTGCATCCTCATTTGCTCACAACTCTGCAGCATCCATCCTTTTCATGTGGGTTTAAATTAAGGAAAGACCATAATCTCATGAGTGCCATTTAAAGCAACAATTTTGCCCATTGTAGTAATAATAATAATTTAATATCTCCTATTGGATGTTAAAAGGATGTTTCTCTCTCCTTCTGTGCAATAAAGCGTTTCCTTTTAACTTTAATAGTCCTTGCTCCATCAACTGTGACTAGCAGAATGTGTTATTATCAACAAATATAATTTATATAATTAAAGATTTATGGGCTTGTACCGAACCCTTTAGCAGCCTGCTTCTGTTTCTAGACATTGCAGGTTTTTTTGTTTGTTTTTGCAGCTGATAAGAGCCTGCATGGCCACTAAAACTGAAAATGAAAAAAAAAATCATACTGGAAAAAGCAGATCTGGATAAAATTAGACTGTAACACTCCATTTGCAGACTTAGGGACTTAATTGTAATATTCCTTTTATTCTTGTAGAACAACAAAAGCAATGCTTAATGAGATGAAATATTTAATCTTATCCAAACAAAAGAATTTGTGAAAATCACTTCAGTAAATCCTTAGTTTATGTTTCTAAATAACTTTTCCTACAGATTTTTTTATATTTATCTCACAACAGATGGAAATATAAAAAGATTAAAACCTAAATAGTAGAAAAGAAATTTCTTCATTGACCACTGTCAATAAATGGAATTTTTAGGGGTCAGTTTTATGGAAGTTTTGATTCTGGTGAATCACCATGACTTAGTTTTCATTAAGGAGCTTCTATGCAGGAAAAAGAAAAGCGAGTAAATGTGGAAAAGATAAATGTTCTTGCAGTTACACATAGTGAAATGAAAAGGTGGAAGAAACGTCCATGCTGGAGGGACAGTGAATGTCCTGTCCATTTGAAGAGCGAGGACCAAGCCTCGAGCTCTGTCAGTGGGGCTGCAGCCTCTCTGTGTCGGTCACACCCTGCCTTAGAGGGAAGCCGTGCCCAGCACCATCTGCACTGCTTGTGTCTGGCACATTGGACTCCTTAGGTCTGTATGAGGAAAAGTCTTGGGACAAGGCTGTGGGGGGCACAGAGCTGGATCCAGGGACAAAGCTGAATCTGGATCTGCCTCTTTCTTTGAGTGGGAAGTGTTGCAACCTGAGCAGTTTATGACCAACGTGGCTGCAATTGCTGAAGATAATATGTTGGGAAGTACTGGCTTCTTCTTCAGTCCAGGGTGACATCCATGACGTTTCCTATGCTCTCTGTGTAGTACAAGATGGATTACAAGCAAAGGGAAGACTATTAATTGTACAATTAGCAAATTATATGTGTTGAAATGTTACTAATTTAGTAACAGCTTTTTTAGCAGCACAAACAAGGAGCCATTTCTCACATAAGAGAAAAAGTTTTTGCTCATAGCTCTTCAGGAGTTGTTAATGTTAAAGCTTTTTAAAGCTACCCAGGACTAAAAAGTGGACTGAGAAATTATCAACTGCTCTAATTGGAAATCTCTTTGCCATCAATCAAGAAAGTTGTGGGAGCAAAGGACAAATGCACATGGTCTAGACAAGAGTCATTCCAGTTTCAATTAGTTAATATTAACCTACTTTTTATCTGCTCTTGTCTCATTACACTTGAAGTCCTCTGAGAGCAGAAACTCAGGACAACTTGTCCTTCCAAAAAATGACTTTTCCTAGGTATCCTAGTGAAGAAAACTCTGAAACCACACAGAAATTATGAAAAGGATCAGGAGTTACTTCTATTTTTCCTTTTATTTTCCTCCAGAAAACACAAAGTGACTGTAGCTGGTTAGGTCAGGAAATGAACTAGAGAAGAAGCGAGTGATGCTGATGAGGAGGCCAACCTAAGAGTCTTTTTTAAGAAAAATGTGACAGTGAGGGAGCAGCTCAAGAAGAGTTTGAAATGGCAGGTAATCCTGATGTGAAATGCAAAATTTTTAAGTATGGCAAGGGTTTGATCTTAATGTTACTAATGTTATTTTTCAGTTGCATCTTGCTACTGCTGCAGCTTGTGATTCATGTGGGTGTACTATGGGGAAAATTTTAGTGAGCTGAGTGTGCAACCTGGGCTTTCAGTATGATAGTTTGCTTCAGGAAAGTCATAATCTTTCAGCAATTTGTTGTGGTGAGGGTTTAGGAGGAAAGGGAACCTACGGGGGCTAGCCATCTTTTGCAGAGTTGTTAAAAGGATGACTATTTGAGAGGTACACTGAAACTGTGGATGTTTTGGAATTTAAATGATTTCTAAAGCTGGCAAACAATCTGAGCCTGTTGTTCCTTAGGATGCCAACACAGCAACTCCTCAAACCCAACACCCAAAACAATAAAATATGATCTGAAAAGAAAGGAAGAAGCTGCTTTCCTTCCTCTTAGTCCTCTCTGTTCTCGCATCCCAATTTGCTTACATCAGACACCAACTGAAGCAGGTGAAGCAATACTGCCCTTTATATCCTTTCCCATGTTTTAGAGAGAGCAGTTGTGACAGCTGAAAATAACTTCATTAGAAGCATATTCAAAATAGCAAGAATATTTTCAATATTTCAGCTTTTCTGGATGAGTCTGAGCAGCCTGAAAACTGGGAGTTGTATATATTCTAGCAGAAACCAGAATCACTTCTTTTTGCAGACCTGGTTAAAAGTTCAAGCTCTCTATTCCAAGAGAGTGGAAGCCTACCCCTCTGTGATCAGCAGGAGTGGTGCAGTGCCCCAAGGACGCTGGAAAGAGAATCCTTGTGGCATTAGCAGTGCTAGCGTGGCATTAGCAGTGCTGGTGTTGTCATTCCCCTCCCAGTTTATGGCACAGCAGTGATTAGCCTCGGCTGTCTTGGAAGTTGTGGCGTGACAGATGTTGGTTTGTTCTGGTAACTGAGCAACACGTTGCTGCAGCACGGGGGGATGATGAATCATGAGGGTGTTGTTCAGGCTTAGCAGGGTTTGGCTTGGGGAAAGCACTAAACAAGGAAGCTTAACAAATCTAGTACAAATCCAAGAAAACACTACTGTTGTCATTGTCCAGGTCAGGAACCAGCCTGTGCCATAAACTACAGTCTGTCCACAGGAAAAATCCTCTGGCTGTGCCAGGTAGCCAGGTAGTGACCAGAAAACAAACTAAATTTTGTGTGTGTGTGGAGACGCACACAGAGAGACTAACAGGATCCAGCCCACAGCTTTTGGCAGAACAATGTCTTTAATGGATTTTAGGGCTTCTGCAAGAATTAGAAGCTTTGAAATTTAGTACCAATTTGAGAAACTTAAGCAGATTTAAAGAATGGATTCTTTTAATATTTTTTATTTTAACTTTAAACAGATTTATGAGAGTTTAACATTCCATAGTAAGTGCTATGCAAATATTCCTATTCCCTGCTAATAAAACAGGAAGTAATGAATGGTGGGGCTGTCTCGGTTACACAGCTTGGTAAGTCTGGCAGATAAAGAAGCAAACCAACCCATGAGATGCAATTTTTGAGTGTAAATCCATAATTTCACTAATGGGAAGCTGTGCAAATAGCGATACATTTGGTTTTCGTTTCCGCTATATGTGAGCTATGGCAAACATCTTCACCACAGAGCCTCCATGCGAGAATGTCAAAGCAGCTGACAGAAAACTTGTTCTCTACACCATGTATCATGGGACTGTATCTCAAACTACTAATTTTATTGTTCCTTTTTAAACATAAATCAACCTTGACTGAGTTTGAGCCCAAACATTTAGCAATCCCTGTTCAAAATTGAGCTTGCTTGAACCATAAGGATTTCTGTTCATATCAGAAGCTCTCTGATTCACAGGTGTTCTCATTTGTCAATATTAGAAAAACGCTTTTCATCATAAAAATGAGATGAGACTAGAGCTCTTCCTTTTCCAGAATCTGGCAGTGGCTGTGACAGTCTTTCAAACCTGCAGAGATGGATCTTCTTCCACTTAAATTTCTTCTTACTCCTTTCTCTATTTGTCATTGCCTCCTGCCATAGGTTATACCTCACTGATCTGCCTGCAGAGTGACTTGTCTTTGTGCTCCCTACCTAGTTTCAAACACAGTCAGTTTAAATATTTCAAACTTTTTTCCACCAAGTCTTTAATTTCCTCTGATTTAATTTCCGCTGAATTAACTTTGTTGATCTACAGTGACAGGAACTAGAAAACGCTTTTGCAATTGCGATGTTAACAGAAGAGCTGTGAAAGAAAAATGTGGCTGAGAATCTCTTTTTCTATTGTCACTGGACCCAGAAGGAAGCCCCTGCTGTTGCCTTATGAAGTGAATCTCTGAAAGCTTCTCTAGCTGGGCCCTACCACGTTTTCATCGAGGTCTTTGGCAAGCCCTTCTTCAGGAATATGTGAATGTGATTATATTTTTCAAACTACACTTAATTCTTTATCTGCTTCCTTCAACATCCCACAGACTTAGAAATACATCTATAAGGTGACAATATAAAGCAATTCTCTGTAGCCCACACACGCAGCTCAATCTCCATTAATGCTTTCTCTGGTTTCAAAGCAAAAAAACATTGCACCCTGGGGGGAAAAAAAGATACCAGAGTACATAAATGGTCAAGATATTTTCAAGTGGACATGTAAGTTATCTACTGGAGCTCAGGATCTTCTGGCTTTATCAGTATTTATAATATCTGTATTTGGTTTGGGCACTCTATCATTCTAAGAAAAATTCACCTTTGATGCAGAGAGCCAAAATCGTTTTCCATGAGTTCCAAAAACACAAATGCAGTTAATTGATTGATTGGCACTATCAGGAGGAAGGAGTTGACTGAACTGAGGGAACCTTTCTACCTTCCTCCTTTCTTAAATCAGGAGTTGGAGCACACTACCAAAGCAGTGTTGGGGAAGATCACCTCATTGCTTCTTATGCTGTACCTGCTGGTAAACCAAAGACAGGATTGTGTCTTCCACCATTGTCAGCTGGGTGCATTTAATGAGAAATAAGTGTGAGGAAACATGAAAATAAGGAAAGTTAAGAAGAGACCTTTGACATAGATCTGAAATAAAATTTTAGGCACAGTGAAGCCTCCTTTGACAGTCAATAATTTTCTAGTTGTCAGAGTCTGAGGAAAACCATCTCCCCTGAGGGGGTGAGCCCTGATTGAGCAACCTTGGCATAGATACCTGAGAGAGGTTAACCAATCTATGTGTCTGTTTCATTTTCTCTTAATTCATGTATCAATGTTAGTGATCTCAGATTTCAAGGCTGTAAGGGACTTACCACTACAGTCTTGCCTCTTAAATGACACAACAAATAATGCTATTTTTTTAATGAGTAAAATGCCAATAGTGCCAAACTCAGCCTTTATAGTGAGATCACTTTTTCAGGTTTTTTTAATACTTACTCTTTTGATCAATTAATAGGACAAAATAAACCAAAACAAAACCAAGCAAACCCTCTTTGATCATCTTAAGATGGGAAGAAATGCTACTCAGACTTCACAGCTTTTTTTGCATACTGCTGAGTTGGGATCAGCTTGAGGCTGAGTTCTCATAGAGATCTGAGCCTTACAATCCAATTTTTTGCTGAGACTTCTAGAACCAGAGAAGCCTGCATAGGCCCAGGATTTCCTGGCCTGAAACAAGCTGGGAGTGACTCTCTGAGGATCAGGAATTGCCAGGAAGTAGGGATGAGTCTCCATTTATTCTGTAGGGAAGGGGCTCAGTCGTTAGCCTCCAGCAGACCTTGGGCACAGAAGGCCTGTAAAACAGGGGAAGAACTGAAAAGATTTGGTTTCAATGCCTTCACTGGGAACATTTTAACAAGTTACTCGTCCTCTGTTATCTAAAGTCATAAGCTGTAAGACTGGAATAATTTTTTTTCTCCAAGAGATGAAAAGGCTGAGCTCAATGGGGTGTAAAGAAAGCAAAGATCTGAAACCTTTTTGCATCAGTTTCTAGGCTTGTATCCCTGAGAGCCAGCGACGTTGCTGGATTCTGGCACAGCCATCTCTATACTGCTCCCCAGCAGCTGAGGAAGCCTACTTCAACCAGGCTGCCAGGAAGCACAGCAGTACTTCCTTAGTACATGCTAAGTCCTGTGGGTTAGCATGTAAATGATTCTGCATTTGTGGCCTCTGCAGCTTCTTGCAGGCCTCTTCCCAGTGGAATTGAATTGCAAAATCCCCTCTGACTACATTTTATGGACGGCAGCTGAGTGGTTCATTAAATCTCCTTCTCCAGAGATTATGAGATCCTGCTTTCTGCAGCCAGAGATCCATAACATAACTGAAATTAATCCTGCAGCCACAGATGCAGCACAGGAGCTCTTTACTTTAGTTCTTTGCTTTACACCCCATTGAGCTAAACCAACCTTATGGGTGGAATTTCCCATTCATTCCACAAAAAAAATTCCCCCAAAACCCACTCAGAACCCCTGCCATAGACATTACAGTTAGTAGGGAACAGTGCACATAAGAGAAAGAATGAACTGCAGCATAGAGAAAGGCTACCAACACTTACTGACACCACCTGATATCAGTATGAACAACCTTCAGGCGCAAACTTATTATTGGAAAACCTTGCCAAGCCAACCTTCTGCAACTATAACAGACTACCAACAGACCTATGCCACTATGTGTTGATTTTTCTTTTATGGCACAAAATAGTCAAAAGACAGGGTTTAGAAGCACTTTTCACTAGGAAGACTCACAAGCTCAGTTCCAGCTTACCATGCTCTGGAGTTCTTTGAAATTTATCCTAAACAAATGCAGGTAAACAATAAGTAGCTGTACATGGGTGTGGGTCTTAATCAGAGGGCACAAGGGATTAATATTTATTAAACCTCTTCTACCAGGCAATTTTATCTTTCTGTTAGAAAAGTTCTAGGACTTTCAATGGCTCTCCTCAAAATAACTCACAAGAATCTCATGGATCTTACCCTTTTGAAACTGCTCTGGAAGAGGCAGTCGGCTTTCTAGTTTGAGTGTAAGAGCCAGAATAGTAGCTTTTAAAGTTAACAGTTAACTTTGCAGTATCAATTATCTGCTTTGGGCATTTTGCTAATTTTTGGTGGTTTCTTCTTTTTTTTTTTTTTTACATCTTGATTTGCTTGTTCAAACCATGAGAGCAGCTTGAGCCTTTCCATATCTGTGGCAAACATCACCCTTGTAACAGCATTTTGTGAGTAAGAAGCTAGTTGTTGTGTAGGAAAAATAATAATTTGTTATGTAAAGCTGTAACAACTTTAAAATTGATTGGTGAGTCATTCCCTGTAAACTCTGTTGAGGATCACAACTTAGTTTTTGATGAAGTGGCTGGTTGATTTCCAAATTTATAGTTTTCTCAGTTTTTTGGAAAGCAACCTTAGCTTTCTCTATCATTAGTGGCTACACTAGCCCATTTTTATTTCATTTCTAGAGATGTAGTTTTTGTAGTAAGGAGGTTGTAATCCCTGTCAGGGATTATTTGGCAAAATATAAGCATCTGCTCTCAGCTCATTTCCTCAGTGGACAGGGCCAATTAGACCTTGTGGCTATAAAGGTGTACTGGTTTTTGGAAAGAAGGGCTGTAAACATTAGTGCAGATGGTCTGATGCTCTTAGGGAGCCTTTTAAGACTCTCAGCCACAGCATTTAAAAATTTAGTTGGAAATCTGGAAAAATTCCTAGAAGGTTCCAGTAGGCAGTCATTATTGAATTGTCTTATGTCCCTTTTGGCATTAAACTGAAGCAATGTCGGATCAAGAATTTGAAATAAGGACACAGCATTTCACATGAATAAGGCTGAAATTCAATCTCACAGACATTTGTATGTCTCTTGTTAATTTTGTTTATTTTGGAGCTGATCATAATTTATGACTTGACAAAACAGAAGGAAAGATTTATTTGAAAATAAGAGAGAAAACATGTATTTTTAAACAGAGATTTGCAAATGTTTCCCATTCTTATTAATTTTTAAAACAATCGTGCTTCCAGTTCTCTTCAGATTCTTTGAGAAGCCTGCCCCCACTGCTACAATTTCAGACCATTCCTATATATTTGGGCTGTCTGCATTTTAACTGTCTTGTCTAAATATTCCATTCACCTGCTCTTATAGAAAGTTTTAGCCTTTTTCAATGGACATATCTTTCAAGCCTGAAACAGCTTGCACTGAGGTTTAATAAGAAACTCAACGGTATGATGAGTTTGAAGTTTAGGAGTCAATTTGGTAAACAGTTCAGATTTCATTGTTCTATAAGATGGAATTACTTCCTTGTGTGTAAATAAAATCACTTCTTCCCCCATATAGGAAAGGATGATGGAAATGTTGCAGTAACAGACAGAGCGGCTGCTCTGCCTCCTTTGGTAGCAAATGGCTTTTGTTGTCAGTGCCCAGGTTGCAGGTCCAGTGACCTGAGTGGTTTTTGAACGTGAACATGGTGATCAAGGTTGGAAGTTCCCAGAGACCTAAAACCTGCAAACAGAGCTATTGTAAGTAATATGTCTAAATTTGGTTTCATGTTGTCCACACTCTAGCACACAGCAAAACCTCAGCTGATTCGAGCCAGAAGCAGACCAACACATAGAGCTATGAAATTATCAATCAACTGTTTAGATGGAAAATGTACAGAAATCTCCTTATCCATATATTGTCTGACACATTTTCCAGTGTAGGATCCTGCTCAAGAGTGCTAGACCCTCAGGCTGAAACCAAGGCTGAGTTTCTCAATTCGGGTTTCAAGTGGTTGACAATGAATCATGTAATGGACTGCCAAGTCCCATCATCATGTGCCATTTGGTGGGCAGACGTCCACATTCTTTACAAGATTCACACATTTGCAACAGGTGAGCGCATTGTTTCACTCTTTCATGTCACATTAAAATGACACTGTCAAATGACACTGTTAAAATGACACATTAAGAGCTATTAAGCTCTTGCAGGTAAGGGAAGTAACAGAGCCATTTTACAATCCAATTCTATTCAGCAGATTAGAGAAAGGAAGATTCCATTTTCCAAACTTGATGATGCAGAATGAGTTGCGTGTTTGTGTGTGAGGGAAAGTGACTTGTAAGGGTACAAACACACGGAGAGTGATGTGGTTGGACTGGTGCTGCAAACGAGCAGCTTGCATTAGGTGCTGGAAGGGAGTCATGCTCAATAGGAGTGCTGTCTGCACTACTTATCAGAGGAAGAAATGGGCTTTATGCAGTTTGGTGTTGCTGAGATTAAATAACAGAAGTAAAAATCATAGAATCATAGAGTGGTTTGACATACATCTGTTGGAGCAGGTCTAGAGGAGGGTCATGAAGGTGATCAGAAGGGTGGAACACCTCTCCTTGGAGGAAAGGCTGAGAGAGATGGGGTTGTTCAGCCTGGACAAGGCTCCAGGGACACCTCACTGGGGCTCTCCAGTAGCTAAAGGAAGCTTGTAAAAAAGAGGGAGAACGACTTTTTACACAGGCATAGAGTGCTAGGACAAGGTGCAGGCAAGTTTTAATCACTGCATCTCTCTGCCAGGTGGTACTTATGCTCCCTCCTGAGGTGGGGACACTGAGGAAGAATAAAAGTAACTAAAACAGCAAAGCAAGAGATGGAAGGGATGTGCCCTGATCTCAGAGATTAGTATGCCTTGAATGGCTTTGGGGATTCTGTCTAAGATTCTGTCTTTTCTCTAAGTGCTGGTTATACATTTAGGAACTGGTACACAGACATGATTATGTGCACATATTTGTGTTCATGGACAAGGGTGGCAATAATTCAGTTTCCTGGTTCTCTCCCTTCTCTGCCACACAAGCATCTTCATCACTGTGCTGCAGAATTGTGCCACCTGTGCAGAGCAGTGGGATGTGAAGTCATGAGACTCAGCACAAGAGAAAGTGCTATGGCTGTGTATTTTCTGCGAGACAGCTGAACCTCAGGCTCCCTGGGCGTTGTGACAACTCTGCCTGCTGGAGCCTGTCAAAAAACAAGGCACTTGTGGTACTTAGAAACCTTCAGGAACAGAGAGCAGCTGAACAAGAGTTTGCTGATCTGAACATGTGTGCTTCACTCTGGCAATGCACCATTTATTACCTAAGTCTTTTTGATATCTCCATCTTTCTGCTCAGTATTGAAGAGGGAGAGGAGAATATTTATGAGTAAATGGCAGGAATAAGCATACCGAAAAGTTGCAAAATTAGAATAAAATCACCTAACATGTTGTGGTCCCTGAGTTAGGGATAAAGTAGTTACCTAAGTGATTCCTTTCCAACCAATGCAACAACATTAATCATGTCTAATGATACAATTTCAGCTTGTGCAGACACATTCTGACTCCTGTCCAGTTACTGAAAATCTTAACCATGTCATAACCACATTTTGATTATCTCTTGCTTGGGGAATCATCTTCAGACCTCCCAAACCCACAAAACAAGCATGAGCAAACACTGGCAGGCACTGCCTTTATTCTAAAAGCACTTTAAGGACTGTGATGGAGATCTCCATCTCTACTATTGGATACATCCTTTCTTCCAGAGCAGGTATCTTCTTCAGCTACTGCCTCTGACTGGAACTCTGTGCTAGTCCTGGGGCAAGGAGATGGTTCTATTTCTGCCAAGTGCCTATGGTGACAAAAACCATTGACTTGGTTAGAAGAGTCACTGCTTGCGTGCTTGCAGGAGGGGCAGTGAGCTGTTAAGACACCCATGTTTATGGCTGATTAACAAATTGTTTGGTAGGGCAGCATGGCATTAAGGAGTTAATCATAATCGAGGCAGAGATTAATATCTATTTGTACCAACTCCAGGCAGCTTAATTTGCTTCCACTGGCTTTGTGAAAGAGCGAATCCCCCGACTGAAGCCATGTGAAGCCTGCTCCACCCAAACTGGGGTGGTTTCAGGCAGAAA
The DNA here is from genome assembly GCA_039654755.1 of Calcarius lapponicus. NCBI lineage: Eukaryota > Metazoa > Chordata > Aves > Passeriformes > Fringillidae > Calcarius > Calcarius lapponicus. Next base: position 63,366,191 of record CM077465.1, read on the forward strand.
GCACCTGTCAATCTGCCCCTCCTGCCTTGCCGCACGCACAGGAAGCAGAAGTCATGTACAGCTCTCCTACTCCTAAGCTCCTCTGCACTGAGGCAACTACCAATGATTATATCCTTGGTGGAAGCTGATGTTTTCCTCAAATTGGTTAGGCATGTTCACAGGTTGGAGAAAAGATAAAGCGGCTCAGTGATTTGAGATTAGTTTCTGCCTCTCTTTGTTGGAGCCATATTCACAGCATGCTGCCTCACCCCTGTGCAGGAGGGGAGAGAACAAGATCAAAGGGACTTGTACAAAGAGTTGCAACTCCACACTGAAATACCTCTTTCCTCATCTCACTTTTCTGCCAGTCACACTCCACTGCCCTGACTCTGGAGTTAGGCCAGACTTGGGAAAGGAACAAGGTGGCCTGGATTTGGCACTGAGGATTGATTTCGTACTTGCATATCTCTTTGGAAAAGATTTACAGAAGTGTGTCCACTGCAGCAGCTCTCTTTCAAAGGGAATCCAGCATCACCAATTTGTACAGGAATTTATTTCTCACTCTCCCCACTGCAGGTTATAATAAAGGAGCTGATGTACAGCATACCACAGCAGTAGAAGTGGGAAAGTACCTACATGTTGCATTAGGAAACAACAAAGATGGTTGAACCTGCAGGGGAACTTCCAGGACCACTGCATAAAGTAACCCAGACTGGAATTTGACAAAAAACCCGGAATGTTTCCTTTGCCTGAAGAAACACACAATGGTGACCCTAAGGGCTTACACTGCATGAAAAGCCATGATCTTCCAAATATGGTTAAACCAGTTATTCACCAAATTAATTTGAATCACTTTTTCCATGCAAGGCCTTGTCTGCTTTAGGAGACAGTGTCCTTGACAGACTTAATTCTGATAATTATGTTTGTCAGAGAAATAATTACTTCAGGCTCCCAACTCAGAGTCCTTGATATAGTTCTGATACAAAGTGCAGAGAATATTTATGAGCAAACTGTAGGCATAAATACACTTAAGTGTTGTGAACTTAATGTGATAGTGTCAAGCCCATGGTGACCCCAAGCTATCACAGTGAGACACTTAAATGGTGAGCTGCTCTTTGAAGGTGTCACAGACTGCAGCAAGTGCCACCTTCAGCTTTTGTGGAATAGTTACCCAATTCTGAGTGATACCAGGGCAAGATTTGCCATGCAAAATGGCATGCTTTTTTAAAATGTAAGATCATAGAATGGTTTGGGTTGGAAGGGACCAAAGATCATCCAGTTTCAACCACCCTGCCATGAGCAGGGACACTTTCCACTTGACCAGATTGCTCAAAGCCCCATCCAGCCTGGCCTTGGACACTTCCAGGGATAGGGCATCCACACTCCGGAAAATTGTGCAAGTGCCTCACTGCCCTCAAAGTAAAGGATTTCTTTCCTTATATCTAAGTTAAACATACTTTCAGTTTGAAGCCACTCCCCTCTGTCCACTCCCGGGCCCTTGTAAAAGTCCCTCTCTAGCTCTATTTTATGTCCTCTTTAAGTCCTGGAAGGATGCTATAAGGTCTCTCCAGAGCCTTCTCTTCATTCTCTTGGCTGAACAACCCATCTCTCTCACTCTGTCTTCATAGACAGGCTCCATTGTGGCCCTTCTCTGAACTCACTCCAACAGGTCCTTGGCTTGTCTCATGTGGGGGCTCCAGACCTGGATGCAGTACTCCAGGTGGGGTGTGGAGTAGAAAGGAAGAATCCCCTCTCTGGCCATGCTGCTTTTGACAAAATCCAGGACATGTCTGGCTCTCTTGGCTGCAAGTGCACTTTGCCAAGTCATATCAAGCTTTCCATTCACCAAACACCCCAAGTCCTCCTCAGGGCTTCCCTCAACCCATTTTTCACCCAGCCTGTACTCTGCGCTTAGGACTGCCCTCAGCCACAAGCAGGACCTTGCACTTGGCCTTGTTGAACACCATGAGGTTCACACGTCAAGCCTGTAGGGTCCCTCTGGAATGGCTGCTCTTTCACACCTGCTCCTTTTTAGATGACAAAGTAATGTTTCCTTTGGCCAGTGCTAGGAAAGTCGGCAAACCTTTACAGCCGGACACATGAGAGCTGCCATGCGGAAAGGAGGGCTGGGCTGCGCTGGGAAGGGCCTGTGAGAAAATGCTTGTGGCCCCGGAAAGGAGCAGCAGAGAGAGGGAGAGGGAGAAGGAGACGGAGCGAGAGAGAGAGAGAGTGCCTGCCTGTCTCTGCCAGAAGACGGAGCCGCGTTTCCCTACAGGCGCTCAGCGCTGAGTGAAGCGGCACCCGGGCCGCCGCAGCCGCCTCGCTGCGCTCCCCCCGCCTCTCCCGCCGGGCCTGCCCGCCCGGGCCTCCGCCGCGCCGCCGCTGCCCGCGCCCGCCCCCTGCCGGTGTCCTGCGGCGCAGCAGCCGCCCGGGGCACCGGCACCCGGCACCGGCAGGGCCGGGCAGGGTGGGGGCGAGTCCCAGCAGGGAGGGGCCGGGCAGGGCAGGGCACGGTAGGGCCGGGCCTCGCCAGCTGGGCCGGTCTCGGCACAAGGCGGAGGCGGAACAAAGGCTGGCTGCTGCTCTTCCGCCTTGGGCAATCGGCCGTAGAAGGGCTGGTCGGAGGCCGGGCGTTTCCCACGGCCTTCGGGGAGCGGGGCAGAGCTTTCCGCTTCCCTGAGCATGTTAAGGGCACGAAGGGCCGGGCCGGGAGGCTCCCGTGGCCGGGGCAGGGCAGCTTGCCCATCCACGCTCCTTTGTGGCGACCGCTGGGCTCCCAGCGGCGATCCTGGCTTCAGTGCCCTCAGCTGCCTGAAGGAAAGGAATAGCAACACCAGGCAGCAGCTTGGAAACTGCCTCGTCCGGCTGATTGCCACATACTGCTCATAAGAAACTTGGGACGGGGTCCCAGAAGTAGCTTGGACTTAAAGCTAGGCCTTCCCCAGATGGGGACAGGACGCGTGGGTTGGTGACCTCTCGCCAGGATGGGGAAGATGCCTTAGTCTGATTGCATGTGAAGAGCCCACTGCAGCTGAACCTGTGTCCTCAGAGGAGCTGTGCACTGTGCCCCTCTCACTTCTTTGGGCTTGTAGCTTTTTTCAGGGGGCTGAGCACGCACACAGAGACCTGTGGGGTCAGTGCCTAGCCAGCCCTATGATACTGGAAAGCTCAGTGACACTAAATAGCACAAAAATAAAAGAACTTTTCACAGGAAGGCCTTGAACTCTTCCTTCTCACTGGGAACTTGATGTGAAGATCACACTGTATCAGTACGATGTTCTCAGCTCAGTACAATTTGTAACTGTTTATTTCCCATTGCAGGAACATTATTCACACTCATTTGCAATCAAATAAAAGGCTGACAGTGAAACATGGCTGATGTGACGTAGGAGGTTAAACTAGGGAACTGGAATGCTTCTTCTAACCCTAAATGTCTACATTCAAACCATATATATAATCCATATATATAAATCCCTATGTATAAATCCATATGTTCTCCTATGTTAATAATACGTGCCCGAAAGGGCTTGTCCTTGTGATGCGTCTATAATCTGCTAAAAAAGGTTTTGGCTCATTAGTTTGCATCCATATTAAATGCTGATTTGTTTCTCTAGACAGATTGCCACACAAGGTACAGCAAACTGCACTGGCATGAGAATACACACATAACTGCTAAAGGTTATTCTGTTTAATTTTATTTTTGACATTTTTAGACCCTAGACTGCAGTGTGTGTCCCTGGTTAAAGTGAACAGCATTAAGAGATGGGATGAGTCCTGCCTCCTTCACACATTGCTCTGAGGTGCTACAGCTTTGTGGGGCCCCTAGACAGCTCCTCCAGCACAGAGGCAGTGGAGCACTGCGGGACCTGTGGCTGGGCACAAGTGACCACAGCTGCTGTTCCTTTTGTCTGGATAAAATACACCCATTCCTCATGCTGCCATCCTCTGCATGGTTGCATGGGCCATGATTTGACTGTTGTCACACATTTCTGCACTTTCTTCTGCAGTTCCTTTTAATTATTTCATTATTTGAATACTAGCTAAATAATAAGTGTTCCCACATAGCCTGCTTGGGATGTATGAAGCAATTTACATAAAATAAAACTGTTTAAATACTTGTATTCTTTTTTATTTCAGCTTTTGTGCATTTCTCCAAGACTTGTGAGTCTTTGGTTCATTTCTCTGAACCAAAGTGGAAATGCTAAAATAAATACTGAATTAATCAAGGAGCATTAGAACTGTTGCCACTTCTGTTAGGCATTACCCATTTGATATTGATGGGCATTCAGTTCCCCGACCTTACTACAGCTTTTTTTTTTTTTTTAGAAAGTTTGGCCATAGCCACAAATTGAGATGGCCAAGTGGCAAAGAGGGACAAGACTTCTGTGTGAGGTATGAGGAAGGAAAATTTTCTGGCTTGTGCCCCATCATTCTCTTGGTCTTCTGTTAGCATAGCTATCTTTTGAAACCTAAGCTAGAAGTAGCCACTAGATGTCTGTATTCAGCAACAAAAGGCCACACGTGCCTTCTTGTTCTGCTGTAACCCACAATAAAGATGCAGTATCATTTTCATAAAGTCCATTAGTCTTTTCATAGTAAAATTAATGTGGACAGGCCAAAGAGGCAGGACAACCCACCCTGATAAAGTTCTTCACAAAACCAGCTTGAGCAGGACAGTTGGACAGTGTGGAGCTTGAGCATGTAGGTCCTGGTTCTGTCCCCTAGTGCTGCACCCAGCCTGATTCTAACAGAGCCAGGGGTGACATTTCCTGCCAGAACTATGGGGAGACACCCCTGACTCAGTCTGAGATGCTTCTAAAAATCCCAGATATGGAGTGCTGGTCTGTCAGTGGCTGTGCCAGCCATACTTCTGGGTGGCAGAGGAAAGGTAATGCAAAAGTACAACATCTCTGCCCCTTCCCACAAAGGAGAAGTCCTTGGATGCCAAAAGAAGGCTGTGGTGGGTTAATCTTGGCTAACAACCAAATACCCACCCAGCTGCTCACTCCCTCCTCCCTCCCCTCCTTCTCCTGTAGAACACAGGGAGAAGAAAATAGGATGAGAAAGATCAGGATAAAGGCCAAGATAAAGACAGGGACAGTGCTTGCTAAATGTTATGGGCCAAAACAGACTACTTAAGGGAAAATCAACGTAATTTATTGCCAACTAAAATAGTGAAAACAAAAAGAAGAACATTAAAGCAACACCCTTCCTGCTCCACTTCTCCAGTCTCAACTTAACTCCCTCAATCCAGACTCTTCTACCCACTCCAAATAGTGTAGAGTGGCAGGGGTGGATATGATCAGTACAGAGTGGTTTCTCTCTCCTAATCCTTCCTCTTCACACTTCCTCTGCTCCACTGATTTGCCCATGAACTGCAGCTGCTGTCAGGAAAAATCTGCTCTGATGTGGGCTCTCTACAAGCTGCAGTCCTTCAGGGATATTCCTGTGCTCTAGTGTGCATCCTCCATGAGCTGCTGGCCAGCTGCATGGGCTCCCATATGGAGATCCAATATTCTACCTCTTCCCACTTTCTCTGGCCCTCGTTTTCCCTCTGCTGCTTCTCCCTCATTTTTTGCCTCCTCCTTAGTCTCTACTCCCTCAGAAATAATGGAAAGAAATACCTAGTGTGTCTACTTGGTTTTGAACCTTCTGTCAATGATCAGCTGTGAAGAACCTGCCCTTGGGTGCACTGAAAAGAGCTCACAGCATTTCTACAGTCATGGGAGCAGCCTGAGCACATCTGGAATTTCTTCAGTGCCTCTGAGAGGGTGTGCAGAAGTGGTACTCTCCCCTATTCAAAAATGTTGATCCATTCCATAAGGGCAATATAACACTCAGAGTAAGAAACATTGCATATTAATAATTGCCTTGGCTCTATTACAATTTAAAAATCAAATCCTTATGTTAAAAATTTTAGAGAAAGCAAATTAAAAATCAGTAAGAGGAGCTGAAGAATTTCTTTCACAAAAGATTTTGAAATTTTTTGAAACCTGAATATTGAACTTGTCACCAAAGAACTCTAGAAAAGTGATAAAAATACAGCAGAGGAAGTCTAGGTCTGCATTTACTCTAGCTGGGATTCACACAAAAATTTCACTTTAACAAAAATCTGTATTGCATTTGTTTTAAGTGCGAATTTTAAGCAGATCATCTGATTATGTCATGAGTTTCTCACTTTCTGTGAAATAGTATTTTGGCAGAACTGACGTCATATTGCAAAGACTTCTTTGATAGCATTGCTTCTTTTTAATTCTGAAGTGTTGTGTCAGGGTTTTTTTTTAACCACATTGGATGCAGTTTACTTTTCTAATCCATTTTCTTCCTGACTGCCCGCTTTTAGAAACTGTGATGACACGCAGGCTGATTTCACAAGCAGAATGTGGAACCCTGGCCTCATAGACTGACAAGAGGAAAATCCGTCATTGACTTCAGTATGGCAAGGTTTTTTCCATCTATGATCCCTTGATCTCATTCTGGTCAGGCAACTAAATTACTTGTTTTAAGGATTTTTCTTTTTCCTTGTAAAACAGCTATTTTAATTCTACATAGATTAGAAAAAGAAGTAATTTTTTTTTAAATATAAAATCTTTACCAGCCCCTTGTACAGTTTAAATGTGAAAATTGTGGATTCCTCTTAGGAAAGGAGCCAAAGTTCAAGCCAGTTCTGTCTGAGCTGAAGCAATGCTGCATCCCAGTTGCCAAGCATTAAGATGAATGTCATAGAAAATTTTTGCTTTGGTATCTGTGTCTGATAAAATCTTTAAATTAGGTTCCTATTTCTTAACATAAAACAGTGAAATGTAAGCAGTCAGTACAGCACTGGGTTAATCACTGGGGTTTTCTGGAAGAATAATCTGGACCACGAGTACTTCTCTGCTCAGCAAGGTTGAATTTCTGCCAGGATTAAGAAGAAACAGTGATGGAGAATGGCAGGCAGGCCAGGAAATAGCTACTGAAATAACTGACCCACAGACAGGGATTGGTGTAACATGTTGACCATGATAATTGTTTTCAAAATCTTGTCACAAATTCCCTGATGAAGACAATAGTGTTTCTTCTACAGCTTTTCTCTGCTTCTGCAGTGAGATTTGTATCTACAATATTCAAAATAAAACTACCAAGGTCAATGGAAAGTGTCTACAATGAGATTTTTCTGAGGCTGAAGTAGTTTAATCAAAGTTTTACCTTCATCTTAGTCTTTCATTAAAAAGAAGGCTCTTTCTCCAGGGTATATAATGTAAACTGGCAACGACAAATTAATTTACAAAACTTAATTAAAATTGTGCAAAACTCTTTCAGACATTTCTTTATCAATGTCATGCATTGATATGAATTGGAATAAATTTCAAAGTATGCAAATAAAATGTTACACAAGCATACTCTAGAGACTTTTCTTATGCTGAGTGGTGATTTATTTATTAACTTTTTGTCCATTTCTGTCAATTGCCGGTAAGTGTCCCAACTTCTTTCTGTTGTTTCTAATAACAGGAGCAAGACTCATGCAAATTTGGAGAAAACACATAATTGCAGCCTTCTAAAATGGGGAAATGATGGATTTCTTAAGAGGCTGTCAAGCTAATCTTGCATCTCTGTTTAGTCAGTCCTGGATGAAACTGCCCATTGTGACGCCAAATAGAAAGAGAGTTGAGATTATGAGCCTCCATTTAGTGCTTGTCAGCTATGAGTTCTGGTTCTAGCTATCTCCTTCTCTTATAGAAACATAAGAGAACCTTCAAGAGATGAGGGTGATTTTTGTTTGCTGCACCAGCACTAGAAGATGGGATGGAGTGTGCATATATAATATATATTTATATAGAATATCTCAAACACCTGATCTAGTGTATGAAAATGTTATGCAGAGCAGTGTTGCTAGGAATACTACTTAAAAAACACCAACAATTTTAACAAAGGTTAAATGACTTGCCTAGATTATATAGGAAAATTGTGGGAGACTTAAGAACTGCCACACATTCTCCCAAGCTCACAAAATTATCTTATTCACAGACAGGCCTCTAGAAAGGATTCATCTAAATGCTATATTCCTTGGAAACTGAACTCCAATATTTATATAAAATGAATACTTTGTTCACCTTTTCCTTCTTTCTCTCTGTGGCTTAAAGGGGCTGCAGCAGCTGTACTGTGTTTCTTGTGGGTACAGGAAGTACAAGGTATTGCTTGTTCTGCATTCCTCTAGCAGCTGTCATCAATACCCATCAGCAAATGGTTATATGAAGTTATGATTATTTTGTTAAAAATATGACACATAACCTCAAGGATGAACATGGATGAAAAAGCAAGCTGTCAGATACTGATTCAAAAGGCTCAGGACTGCTCATCTGGAACTGAGGGTGCTACAAGGTCAAGTACTTCCCCTTATTCAACCACACACAATACCCCTGGCTGCTCTGTATTTGTAGTTTTAAGCATTTGCTATCTTTGGTATCAGATTGTTCCACCAACAATCAAGGTTTGAAGTGAAGAGGAAGCATTTTTGGAAAGCTTGTGGTCTTAACCCTGGCACTGGCTTGCTTCTTGAAGCTAGATTTTAAGGATGGCAGTGTAAGACTTCAAGCTGCAAGTAAAGCCAGGTGAGTTCTGTACGGTTTTATGTAAGTGGGTGAAGGTGACACCAAGGAAAAGGATGTCAAGTTGTAAGACTGCAGGCAGGGAGGCAGAGTGTGGCTGTGGGGTTTTCTAGGGCCTTCTTTATGGAAGAACTGAAGTGTGTTGACAAGCAACATCTTGCCTGGCTTGTGATGTCCCTTGTGACAGTAACAGTATTAGTGGCCTTTGGGTCACTTCCAGTCTCCACACTGAAATTTGTATGAAATTTAAGAAGAGATTCCTCTCTGGTCTTCTCCTTTTGCTGTTTTAATCAATGAATGAGGATGCTTAGGTAACTGTTCCTTCCTCTGCTGCGCTGGTAACCCAGTGCTCAGAGGGATGGATTTGAACCTGAGGACTTCCAAGTGACTCTGCTAACTGGGAAAGCTGTCACTGACTCTCTGCCTCTTTCAAGCTGACCACAGTGCAGTCCATAAATTAAGTGCTCAGGGAAGTATGGGCTGTTTACCTGATTCACATAATCCCTCTTTTTTTTGCTTTTAGATAGAAGCATGGGTAAAATTTCTTATGAAGCTCTAGCCCTGGCCAGCTAGCTCTAGATCAAGCTGTAGCCCCCATTGCTGTATCTTGCTCATTGCTGTGGTATGTGAATGTTTTATTGAACTCTATAGTTCATGATGGCTATTGAAGCCTGTGGTATTTTTCTCTGCTTTCAACAGACACTGGAAAGACATGGAGAACGTTATCGAAGAGGAAGGAAACATTTACAAATAGTAGCCATGTTACTTTTCAAGCCAAAAAACAAACAAGCAGACAGAAAAAGACATAGTTAAATGTCAGGAAGTGGTTTTTAAGGAAATAATTCTCCCAAGGTCTTGTGCCATTTTTAGCCTTGACCATATAAGCAGAGCAGAGAAGCTCTTGAAAGACACGTGTGGGCCGCTGGCTCCATGGGACATGTGCAAGCACGCTGCACAGTCTGAGTGAAGAGGGAGAGGGGGCACCCGTGTGCCTCTGGGGAGGGGATGCCTCAGAAAAGGTAGGTAGAGAAAATGTCTGTAGAGGATTACATACAACTAGACTCTTTCTCTTGGAAATCTAGAGAAATACTTCTTTCATTGCCCACTATGTAGCAAAGTTCTCTGGTTTTGTTATGATTAGAAATAAAACCTCATCTTGTGCCAGAGCGGCTGCAGTGCTGGTTGATCTGGCTAGCAAGGGCCAAGGTGAAGTGGTGCACTCACATCACGTTCCCTGAAACACAGACAGTGCAGTGGGACAGTGTGAGAGCCAGCCCTGCCTTACCCAGCTGAGATGGAGCCTCTTCTGTCTGTCAGTGTGGGGCAAGGGAATGGATGCAGCTCATATGGGGCCTGCCATTCCGGGGGCCTTTGCATGGCTCTTCCCACAAGATGAGCATGCCTTCTGCCCTTTCCACTGAAAAGAACTGCAGGGGAAAAGTGCAAATGGCTCAGCACAAAGCAAAAGATTGGGTGTGCTCCCTAGCGCATGGTGAAAAAAAGATACTCACAGCTGGGTAGGCTGCTAATCACTTGGTGGAAACATTTCCTAATTATGCAACAGGCAGCCTTAAATAACCTCCTAGAACAAAGGCAAATGCTTCTTCCCTTTTGATGCCACTCCTTCTTAAAGAAGTAGAGAAGCCCTGAGATGTAGCAGAGACAGGCAACACTGTGAAGTGCTGTGGGCTTCCCGGAGCAGCTGATGGTGGAAAGGAGTGGTGCGAGTGGTGCTGGAAAGCCGGGTGTTGGGGCAGGGCTGGCTGGGGGCTGGTCACAGGGCAATGGGCTCCTTTGTGGAGGGGAAGATGAAACGTGGCAGGCAGGAAGGGCAGCTGCTGGCCAAGCAGGCAGGAGAAGGCTGTGACAAGCAAGGGTAGGCAAAAAAAAAAAAAAAAAAAAAGAGGAACTAGGAAGGAGAATCTGCCCACTAGGAAACTTATTTTAGCTGCCAGTGTGACAACTCTCACTGCACGACAGCAGCTGTGCCGACCACGGGCACAGCCCTGCCGCCTGAGCTGGCTCAGCGTCCTGAGCACACCCAGCCTCTGCCATTGGAAAGCACCATCACTGGGACACGGAGATGCCGGAGCAGATGGGACACCATGCACACAGCAAAGCTCTGGAGGTCCACCAGCCCCTGGAAGACAGTGGAGCGGTGGGAACTGAGGGCATCATTTGAGGACACTGGATGAGTGTGCAGGATGTACTGCTCTAGTCAAAGGCCTGCTTCCCATCTGACATCTTCTGGCCACAATCACTTTTGAAATGTACAAAAGTACCTGTGACATTTTGAAAAAATATGGCAATATTTTCATGTTGCTTGGAGAGATGTGGCTGGAGATAAGAGTCTGTCTAAAACAACTCATAATGAACTGGGTTGTAAAGAATAACTGAGACTTATGTATGAGTGTTTCCACCTAAAGTACATAGAAAAGTACCTAGATAAAGAGTCTGAGGAACTAGAACTACTTTCACATGGGAAAGGAAGAGGTTGCATGAACTGTTATATACTTCCAATTCAGATTTTCAGTAGAAAAGATACAATCTAAATTTTGCAGAATTTGTTTCTAAAACCTCCATCTGTAGAAATCCTCGACTTTGGACACAAAAAAGCAAAGTGACAGAAATCAGAATAAACCACTCAGTCTAGCAAAAAGCTGCACGATCTACTAAGCCCTATCTTGTGATGACAAACCACGTGAAATCTGTGCAGATAAGCCATCACCCACTGCTAGTTTCCCCTGTGTCTTACTGAGAAAAGGTGGGGAGAATATGCGTAATTAATACCCAGGGGAAAAGCAGGGAACATATGGTGAATTAATCCCCCATCACACTCAAGTGGGTATTGATCAAATGAAATAAAATATGCTTTTGTAGCAATATTCCTCTGGAGATAGTCCAAGCAAAGTAGCAGGGGAGCTGCGATGTGGCCTGGTGGAACATCATCCCACCAATTGCTTCATGCCTGGTGGGCAGAGGAGGTGGGATAGAGGGAGATCTGCTGAGAGGAGCCCATGCACTGCAATGCTGATGGGCATGAAAGCAGACTTGTACAGTCTGGGTCAGTATTTAAGGGTAAATTTTCAATTTAAGTGTTTCACATCATCTTTGATTAAGCAATAAGTAGGAGGACTAAAGTGAATGTTTGAAGGCTGGAAAAAAAATCACCTGCAAGAGACATTTCTGGGTGTGGTGTGACTTATCTTTTCCTGTTTCTCACTGTTATTCAGTGAGAAGATGGCTTTGTAATTGAAGTTATTATCTTTATGTGATAAACTTAGTTCTGGAGACAAGATAAATAGTGTAGTAAGCAAGACCTCATTTTCCTGTTACTGGTTTCTTTGGTTAAGTAACTTATGTTAGTTATGGAGGAAGGCAAGGTACAATACAAATATACCTTGTCCTCTTATCCAGCCTCTAAGTAATATTGTATTGTGCCAGGTAAGAACTTAAGGCTCTGATGTTATGTACAATGATATTAGAAAAAGCTTATGTTGCTTTGACAGAGATAACTTTACAATGATAATCTGCAGTCTGAAAAAACTCCAAAAACCAACAAAGCAATAAAACAGTCTGCTTTCTCTTTCTTCGCCCTGAACAGAATTTTTCAGGAAAAATTGCATCTGCAAAATGTTGCCTCTTAAATTTGTAATTACAAATTTACAATTTGAAATTTTAAAGCCTGGAATTATTTAGGGCACAGATACCCTGGTTCATTTGCTGTGAGCAAGGCTAAAAACAGCTCTGCATCTTGGTCTGCCCCAAGGGACTGGTGCAGTGTAAATGTGTCCATCCACACTCATGCCTCTAGTTCTCTAGAGAATCTTTCAGAAAAGAGATGAAAGGATGAGCCAGACTTTAATGGCAAAAAAGCTTGTCTATTTGTGGCTGACTGGGGTGATGTCAATGGTTAGAAATGAAGATCTAACTCATGCTTCACTGCACATTTTGGATTGGAGTGAATGGCTGGGTTGGTCAGGAGAAACATTGCTGAGGTGTTCCTTCCTCCCATGCTGGAAACACACTTGTTTGGGGATTTTCCGAGACATATGCTTTCAAAATTCACAGAAAATGTGGCAAAACCTGAAAAAAAAAAAACCCGAGGAGATTCAGCCAAGACTGTGTTTATGGAAGCAGCAGACAAAGAGATTTCAAGAGGTTTTGCTATGTACCTTAAAGACCCCAGGCTGTTATTTTGAGTGGGATGAAGGCAACTGATGGAGGCTGCATTGAGCTTGGGGTGCAAATAGGATTAAATGAGCTAACCTTCCCAGTTTTCCACGGAGAAAAACTTTGAGCCCACGGAGAATGCTGTGGCCCTTGCAGTCAGGGATCACTCAGGGTGATTGCTGAATGGGTACGGATGCCCTGACCTGCCTGAGTACCCTGCCAGGAAATGCCTCAGCTTACAAACACGGGGTAGTGCTGGTGTTTGCTGGCATACAAAGTGTGTGGAGATGACAAAAAAATTGGAAGTCCTGCCAAAGGTGAGGTGGCCAGGTGCCAGCTGCACAGAGGTGTGCTGTGCTCTCCCAGCACCACCACCTTGCCCAAGCACCTGGACACTGGTGCGAACTCCTGGCTGGTTCACCCAGATTCTGCCCAGCAGTCTGCCCTGAGAGCCAACAGGTGCTGTTGTTGTAACCAACTCTTTTTATGCAGGCAGTGTGGTAATCTCCTGTGGTCACAAGTGGGAAACCCCCTCTTTGCACACCACCTTGTAAAAGCACCACTCAGACTCTCCCCAGACAGAGCCAGCAAAGGGAAAAATTCCTCTTCAGACCTATCAGGCACGAATCTGATGCAGAAAAATGTTCCTGAGGTATCCTTAGTCCTTCAAGCTGCAACCTAAAATCCTCAGAGCTGAGAGTGACAGGGAAGTCCAAAAGGATGTTTCTCTTGAGTTAAAGTCTTAACAGACTTCCCTTAGATGATGTCCAAAACCAGCTCCAACACCAGCCCACCACTGAGTGGGGCCAGGGTATACTTCTTTCCCAGAGAAAGAAATACCCCCTGTAGAAGAAGGGTTTTTAATTTCTCCTCTGGGGATGAGCTATCCTATGCTCTGTCCAGGTGAGTCACCACATATCTCACCTGTTCTGTGGCAGCACCATGCCTGGGATCCTGCCAGGAAGGACTGCTGATGGCACTCATGGCATCTGAACACAGCCCAAATCTGGACTGAGCTCACAAAGAGGCTTGCTGCTGGACAAGGGGAACTTAGCAACCTACCTCAGGGTTCAGCAAGCATAGACAAGTGTAGGGGTGGTCGTGCTGACTTCTAGTCACCACAGAGCACCCCATAGCATAGAGGCTGATGCTAGTTGGTCCAATGAAAATTTGTCATTTTTTATTTCTTTTAATTAGAAAATGAAAAATATTTCATTTCTTCTTAAGTTTTTTTTTCCCTCCTGCATATAAGCTAATCCAAGAACAATTTAATTCTCACTTACATGGCACTTTTGCTTCTGATAGCAAATATACTTTAGGTTCTTTTACTTGTGTTCCTATTAAATCTTAGTAGAAATATTTTAATTACCTTTATTTTTAATTAATGCTGTCTTCTTGAATATTTTCAGTGACCTGATGGAGGAAACCAACATCACGCTATTTTCTCATATGGTGTTTGCAGTTCATTTAGCCCTGGTACAACACAGAAGTTGTGTAGAATTAAAAATAAAGAGCATCACATTTTCCAGACTGAGGGACCAAAAAGTCCTTCCCTCAGATGTGCTGGAGCAGCTCAGCAGAGGAGTTGCGTGGATGGTGCAGACATGTGGGAGTAGGGAACTTTTTGTGTTGCCACATAATGCCAAAACTCGACGGTTGAACCCTAACCCAGCACCCTGTGTGTCATCCATTTGTTCTTTTGACATCTGACTTGTTTACCGCATGAACATGTCTCTCCCACATAGAGGGATTGAAACTCCCTGAAGTCTGACTTCAGATGCCAGGAGATAGGGTGGTTTACACCTTTTCCACAGAGGTAGGTAAAAAGTTTTACCTAGTATGAAACTTTTTCAAGGGTTTGACTTTGCTTATTTTTCTTGTGATTAGATAGGTACACTGGGGGTTATTAAACATTAATTACACTGGAGAGCCTTTATGCAGTAGGTGATGTCCCTAGGTAAATTTTTGTCTGAAGTCAAAATTCATTGTAGCTCAGAATTGAAGGTCGATGGACTGTGTAAAATAATTATACCTTTTCAAAGGAATTCTGCTTTATCAGAACATGAACATTAGTACAAGGATGACTTTAGGAACGTTTTGTATATCTTCCCAAATCTGAATTGTGCCCACATGGAGGGAATTCTAAAAGCAATAAAGGATTTTTATAATCCAATTAATACCAGTCATTATCCTTTGGAGATAATAAAATTCTAAGAATAGGGAGAGAAAATGTTCAGCAAACATCTTGGTTCTGTATATGACATTTTCCTTAAATAATAATGTAATGGAAATTATTGTTCATATGTGGCACGAGTAAATAAGATAATTTCTTCTTTAATGCACCTTACACCCACAAGTGCTACAAGACTTGCTTGAAGAAGAAGGAAAACAGCCACTCCAAGTCTATATTAATTATTAGAAAACAAGTTTTCTTTAATAAACCTGATTCAATGCTTTGCTGATGTCAGTTTCTGGTCTGGTTGGTAAAAGCAAGTACAGAGACTTTTGTGAGGTATTTGTATTGGTAATGCAGAATGTTTGGACAGAAAAATCTAGCAGCACTTCCTGGAAAAAACTCCCATGCCCATTAAACTGAGAACTGATAGCCTGGCATAATTACTAATACATTGGCCATAAGAAATCTTTACCACATGACTTCTCTAGTTGTTTTCTGCAAAGATCAGTGTCAGATTTGATCTCATCTTACATTTTCATCTCTGTCCAGGAAGAAAATATTGAGTCATTACTTAATATTTTTTGGTACAAACCAGAGATCCCAAAAAACTGGGAAAACTAAGTATGGATGAGGTAGAGGAGTCAGACAGTGTAAAATAGCTGGATTAGCAAAGTAGACCTCCTGAAACAAATGACTTTAATACAGGAAAGTACAAAGTGGGATATTACATTCTGAGAGCAACAAAAAGAATTGGGGGCACAGTGAACAAATAGCACAATATGAGCTCACGGTTTTACAGGGGTAAAACTCTTCAGGGATGTCTTGGTAAACTAATAGAAAAGGTGTTTCTTCCCCCCATATTTCTCATTGCTGAGATTTTTTTTTCCATGCTTAGAATTTAGTAATTCTAAAACTTTTTACTGGTTCTTCTCAGGTATCACTAAAATCACAAATTTATCTTTATTATGAATATTTTTCCACTACAAAGAGGGTGTTTATCCCTTGATTATGTCAGTAAGTCAATTCAGAAACAGATAAAAGCCAGTTAGATAAACTTCTCACCTCACTTCCTTGTTCATGCCACAGTGGTTTATTCTCATCTCCCTTGATAACCTTGACAACCTCAGAGTAAACAAGTGGGTCCTCTATTTGCCCCAGTTTATAACATTAATCACCATGTAAGCTGGATACAAATTTCCTGGTACATCTCAACTGTATTATGATTCAAAGAAGCTGAACACTGTTCTGCAGCCAGCTGCAAGTGGTGTACAGAAAATTGTGACTTAGTACTTTTCCTCGCTGTTTGAAAAAAAAATCCGTTTTTTTATGTTGTCAGAAAAGAAACTGATAAGGGAGACAGGTAGATCTTTGATGCAATTCCATTGACTACAGAGGAAAACTCTATTTTCTTGAATGCATTATTGATGCATGTCGAGGATATATTGGTTTTGACAATTGCCTTGCCATTAACACTTATTCCAAACAGCCCTGTCCTGATACATCTCCGTTTGGTCTGATTTGGCCCTGAAATAGGAATTTTTTTAGAATTCAAATACATTTCTAGAACACTGTTAATATAACCAAGGAAATGGTAATGAAGCAATGGTAATGAATGGCAATTCATTCATATTTAGGTGTTGTCCAGTGCAGAGACATGTGTGTGGTTTCACATGCTCCCTTTGGGCCAGCTTCATTTTGATTCCTGTATATCCCACGGAGTACCTGAAAGAAAACAAGACAGAGAAAAGATACTTCAGAAAAATGAAGTATCTCAAAAAAGTGATACTCAGTTGATATCAAAATTGTGTGATTAATAGTGTGCAGTGACTACATTCTTCATGCAGATAGAAATAATTATTATTATTTACATATCATATCTTTCATCTCAGAATGCCAATGCATGTTTTGATCATCAATTAATTTAATCTCTTAACTACCGAGGAGAGCTAAGTGCTATTTCTCCAATTCTATTTGGAACAAATATAAATGAAAAAAGTGAGAAGCTAATTACCCAGAAACACAAGGCATTTAGATGCCTAACACCCACTGATTTCAGGAAGCATTCGTTGCCGTAAGTTTGGAGTGGCTCTGTCATTTGCTGCATCAAACTGATTAGTCAGGAATGTGTATTTCCTTAATTTTCTAACTTCTTCCAAAAGGTAAAACATCTCCTTAGGAATGTGTTATGAGATTCAGTTCATCAATCACTTGGACACTCCTGGTAGTCAAGGAGGGGTAAGACAACAGAGATGAATTCTACCCTGCGTGTCTGCACCGCAAAAGCGGAATACCAAAACACGACCTACCCCAGCTGTGGTCATCCACTTACCCTTGATATACAGAGATTCACTGGAAAAAAATTACAAAACATATCCAGGGGATTTCCACACAGTTCTTGATGTTATCTTTAGTGTTCTAATTCAGTTTCGGAATAAAGCACTCATTTGTATTTTTTCTTGTGTGTACTTGCCTCTGCTTCAACCAGCTCAAAACAAAGAGATTTTAAACACTTACTGGCTCCACATGCCTATAAACTTATCATTTTCTCATTTTTATGATGTCTCTGATGTCCTGTGCTTATTTTCCATTTATTGCAGGCTTTTCTGGATTAACTTTATCTGCTGATGAAATTTTCATAATTGCAATATTAAAACAGAGATTTAGTCAATCTTTTATGCATTAGCAAGTATTTTCAAATAGTTTATGGCTTTTTTTAGCTGGGGAAAAAAAATCACAATGTGATCTAGCTTGACTTTCTCTGTAACTGAATATATTTAGTAACACCCTGAATTGCAATAGAAAAAGCCTATTGATGAAAGATTAAGCACAAACACACCTCTGGCGGCTCTAATACAGATGTTATTATTACAGACTGAGATTTCATGGTCGACAAGAAGAGAAGAGATACAACCTACCCATACCTGCTGTGTTTGCTACTGGACTTCGCTGAGAGCTTAATTCGAAGTTATTTACAAATAGGAAGTGCTGTTAACTCAAAAAGGATAAATACTGTGAAATTGGGAAGGTCATCACTTTGCAGAGCCTGGCCGGACTTCTGCATTTCTACAGATAAATCCATCTGCAAGACAAAGAAAGCAAGCATAAAGGAGGAGCTTTAGGGGCTGGAAATTTTCAGGAAGACGCATTTGTGACCCTCACCTTCTCCAAAGCCTCAGGGAATAGAAGAACGTGGTGCCCTGGGAGCTGGCTCAACAGCAGTAGCAAATGAAGATGCACCTAGACCAGCATGATAGCAGGAAAACAGTGAAGCAGAAACCTCATTGCACTGTGAAATGCAATCACAAGTACTTTGGGAAGTTGGCTATACCTGGAAATGCTCTGTCATCTATTTAAGACATGCAGATGTGGAAAATATAACAAAGCTCTGCACATTAAAGATCATACTGTTCCTGATCCCGGCCGATGGATGGCAAGTTTCTCTTCTGGGAGGGGAGAGTGAGCTTGTATCAGAGGACAGACATGTGGCAGTGAGATAACTCAACTTCCATTGTGGATGGAAGTAAACTTAGAGTGTGCAGGGGCAAAAACAAACCAATCCTCAGAAAAAAATCTTACCATTTTGAGGAGGACTCAGTGTACCACAGTGCTCAGAGTGGAAAGGTGATGCAGCCCCTTTGCAGAGGAGATGAGCAAAGATAAAGGTCTGATGCAACACCAAACTATCTGAACTGAAAGCTGGTTAATTAAATCATGAAAGCCTGGTGACAAGAAATTCTGCTTTGATAGGTCCTCTCTGCTGAGTGCACAAAAGAAAAAGTGAGAGGAAGAAATTTTGGTGATGAATATGTTAAATTTGACATTCATATAGACTTAGGTTTGGCCGGGCCTGATGGGGTTGTGTTACATGTTTAGTGTGAGTAATGCATTTTGAACTTTAATGGTGCACATTTCTGATATGACTCAAATGCACAGGAGTGCCAGCAAGCACCGCAGGCTTTCCTGCCTCCCAGCACCTGACCTGGCACCAGCCTTCAAAAAGAAGGGCTCTGCCAGGGTTATCATTTATTGTTCTATTACAACTGCCCAAACTTCCCTTTTCTTAAAAAAGTATCTGGAAATAATGACTTTTCTTTTAGGCAAATCTAGGCTGGTCTAGACATACCCATGACTGTGAAAAAGCTATGCAATTTCGTAATTTTCTTTGAGACTGCACCTTAATAATAGGTAAATGAATAATAATGTCATCTCTTCCCACCAAAAAAATGAGCTTTGTCTTCATTGCAGGTAATTAGTTACAGGATAAACAAGCTGTAATCTATTATACTGGAATTTCAGTTTGACTACTTTTGTTGCCTTTTAAGCAGCTGTGCATTCAGGACCACAGCAAAGGCTAAAACACCTAGTTCCTATTAAACTGTAGCAATCCACCAAGACATGCATCCATTTAAATGCAATGACTTTAAATGCAACAACGAGGCTTGCTCAGGTAGGCCTGTCTTTGTGGCATGTGGGTACCAACAGCAGAAACTTAAGGTGCATCTTTTCTGTCCAAAATGTATAAAAGGAAGTAAGAGACTATTTTTGAAACATTATCTGACCAGATTTCCATCTTATTTATTCTACAGAATATCTCATTCCTCAGGGACTGGTTGAACATTGGTCAGTCGTGAGCAGTTGCATAGTGCATCACTTATTTTTCTCAAGTTTTAGTCCTCTATTTTTAATTGCTATTATTATTATTATTTTGTTGTTTTTGTTAGTAATATTTTACTTTGTTTCAGTTATTAAACTATTCTTATCTCAACCTGTGAATTTAATTCTTTTTTTCTGATTCTCCTCCCTATCATGAAGGTGTGAGCAAGTGGGAGTGTATATTTTCACTCCAGAACATATAAAAGGAGTAACAGACTATTTTTTTATACTAGCTGGCCAAATCTCCAACAGAATACCTGGAGTAAAGCTGCAGAAGCAAGTCAAATTATTACAGCTTTACATGAATACAAATGTTATTGGAGTTTGCAGCGAGATGTTTATCCAGCATCACTGCACTTTGCACTCTTCTGTCACCAGTGTCAGGCAACAGGAAATTAAATGAGTCCCACAAAAAAGAATGTTAGCATGTGGGATCTCTGAGCAGAAAATCTCATGCTATGCCATACTTCATGCCGTGACCAAATTCTGCCCCACGGTGCTCAGCAGCACATCTGACAAAGGTCAGTAGGAAAAGCATTGTTTTCAAAGCACAAAGCACCACATGGAGTTGTGCTCCTTTTAGCAGACCCCCAGCTCACTGGTTTTGCTTTACATTGTAAATGAGAAGGGGATTTTGACTCCTTCTTGTCTTGTCATGACACCCAGTAGTGGCTCTTTTAAAAAACAGTACTGGCTGGGAACTGGACTAACTCATGATGTGCATTTCTATGAGCTCATGTGAATCCCTTGACGCTGAGCCACAATCAGAGAACAAAGCTTAAGATCCCCCTTCCCTGGTAATTCACCAGGGGAAATCTGAATTCCTGCCCAACATCATGTATGTGTACTAGAGTTTAACCAAAAAAAAAAGTTGTGGGGAAAAAACCAGCCAAACTAGTAACAAGAAGCATCATTGCTGTCAGAGATGAGGGGTGGTGGGAGGGAGGGGAGTTTGCATTCATAACAATCACTTTAGTGAGGCTGGAGGAGGGGGGCAGTCTGCATAGCATGCTGTAGATTGTCTTTCAGTATTAGACAGAGGGATTTTTTTTTTTTTAATTATGATTGGTACAATAAGAAATCATCATAAAACTCCCAAGTAAAATTACCTGCTCTTATTTTAGATTTGTGTTTGACGGATGGTACAATAGGGTTTTTTTTAGTATAGATATGTGTATATATAACTAGAAGTTTTTTTCCGATTCCCATTCATCTTGGCAAATGGAGATACAATCACGTGGGGCTGACCAGGTTTTCTACAGCAGCTGTTTGGTGGAAAAGGGCTGCAAGAGCCCTTGGCAAGGGTGCTGGGCTGCCTGGGAGGCAGTGGGTGGACAGCCATGGCTCTGACCAGACATCAGTGGCAGGCAGCTGCTGGAACCTGGGCAGACTCATTGCGCTGGCTTCACCACAGCTTGAGGAGTGATAACATTTGTGTAGGTGCAGGACTGGCCTGTGAGGTACATATGTGTGTCCTACTGCACTGAACAGCTAGATGAATAACCCACCTGAGAGCCAGAGGCAGTCTTCTCCAAAATAACCAAGAATGGTCAAGGAAAGGAGAGTTAATGAAGCAGCAATTAAATGAATTAAATGAAACTCAATTAAACCCCTCATCTTTCTTACTATTCAGGTAGAACAACCCTTCTGAACCAGGCAGGGTTGATGCTATGAGTATTTATCACTGATGTGGGAGAAAGGATCAGAACAGGAATGACTGAACAAGTTTAGTTTAGTCCATTGAATCTGCTCCCATCAGAGACAGATTTGCTGCTCCATCTGTTAGAGGTGGGACCTGAGAAATGGAGCACTCCAAAGTACTTTTAACTCCAGATTTTAAGGGGCCTTTGCAGTTTAATATAATCTGAAATTACAACTTTTTTGTGTTGGGGTTTTCTCTTTTGGTGATGTACATATTACACTATAATCCACTCAAGTATGCAGGATAAAATTATGCAGCCACTGCTCTCCTGTGGCTCTCACCTGACTAAACCATGCATTATATCACCATGATTAACTCCTGTGCACACAATTATGCTCAGCATGACTTTTTTTGGGATTTAAACCTAAAACCCATATTCAGCATCTAAACACTAGGGAAGTCTTCGTGAATCCTCTCATATCCTTCAGCCCCAAAAGTTCTTGATCACCTCTGTCAGTAAAATCTCCAGGTACTGAGGATATCTGTGGTGAGTCTGTGTCCCAAGTCCCACACTGCAGAAGCCTTCCTGCTGCCAAAGTCTCAGCAAGACTCTCAAAGCCTGGACACATGGACTGCCACCTGGCTCTACCAGATATCCCTGCTTACTCATGGCCTCCTAAACACAGCTAGAGATAAGCAGGGTAAATTTGTCATTTTTGTTTGGTAGGTTGACAATCCTCTTGACCTAGCTGCTCAAAAGTCCCTGCTGTGCCTGTTCAGAGGAGGAGCTGAGTGTCCAATATCTCAGTCCCAGGTAGGAAAGACACCTCAGCATATCCCAAGAGCTTTGGTTTCATGATGGGGGCCTATTTTTTGTGTGTTTATCCTCATCACTGAGCTGCCCTTTCTCCTATGCCTATCACTGGCAGTATAAAGGCCATAGCTGCCAGGTAAGAGTGGTTTAACTGACTTCAGACACCTTTGAGGAATAGGGTGGTAGAGATTAGGACAGTCTGCAGCAAATGAAGGGACATCAGGATGAAAAACAGCTGGCAAAATCGTTGTCAGGTCAGTAGCTCAGTGTTAGGTGTTTCAATGTAACACAGTACATGCTGTTTCATGACCCCAAACCTGTTAAGTGGCCTAGTACTTCAGATCATGCCAAAAACTCGCCAGGCGGAGCACTGAAATATCAAAAGATAAATCTATGTACTCTCTACACTGAAAATGTACTAAGTTATTTCTTCTTCTATGTGTCATGTTATCTGTGAACTGAGTGGTTATATCCCTGAGAAATCCAGAAACATAGATAGTATTCTGATCATCTTATATTCATCTGAAGTATCCCTTCCCCAAATAAAATGAACATGTAAGCCTGCACAGCAATCCCTTCCTGCATTATATTACAAGGAATTCCAGTATAACACAAGTAGTCATTAAGCCACTTGTTTCATATTGGGATTGCTTAGCCTGGAGAAAAAGGGGTTTAGGAGAGACCCTATCATGCTCTACAACTACATGAAAGGAGGTTGTATTCAGGTGAGAGTCAGTCTCTTCTCCCCGGTAAAAGTGACAGGACATGAGGAAATGGCCTCAAATTGCACCAGGGGAGTTTTAGATTAGATAATAGGAAAAATTCCCTCACTGAAGTGCTTTTCAGGCATTGGAACAGCCTGCCCAGGAAGATGTTTGAGTCCCTATCCCTGGGAGTGTTCAAAAAAGGTGTAGATGTGGCAGCTGGGGACATGGTTTAGTGGTATTAGGTTGACAATGAGACACAGTGATCTTGGCAATTTCTTCCAATCTTAACAATTCTATGGTTCTCTACAAGTTTTGCCTTTCTGCTAAGGAAAAAATCTCTGGCTGTCACAGATATGTGTCTTAGAAAAGAGCCTTCTTTTCTAAGTGAAGTGGTCACAAAAAGGGAGACTCCAAATAAAAGTCCTCTCTTGCAGAACGGGAAGGAAAAACAGATGAACTTGAGTTGTCTGGGCAAAGAGCAGAAAGCATCAAGAGGGTCAAAATCCCCTAGGGACATAAGGGAAATACCAGAGTATTTATAAGAAAAGGCCCCACTAGCTTTAATGTTCCCACACAAGTAAATCACAAGAGACAGGCTGGGCACTCATTTACATGGGAGCTTCAGAATGAGACCAGCCTCATGTGACACAAGGGTTATGAGTAATGGGCCCAGAAAACAGCAGAGAAAAATCAGTGGGATCTGGAGGATTTCATCTGAAATCCTTCCTCTCTTCAGAAGCTGCAATTAATAGCAACTGGAGTAAATCAGCCTCTTGACACTGAGGGTGTTGTTATGGAGGTTTGGTCTTTTCAGTGGATGGGTGCTGGTGGCTGCTGAGAATGGATGACATGAGCTGCCTCCATCTCCTGCTGCCTGGCTGCAGACATCCCACCCAATCTTTGCCTGCTCTTTCACCACTGAGGTGTTTGCCTGGTGCAAAATTCAGTGAATTATGTGAGCTGCATAAGTTGTAAAGAAGGGGCAAGGGGTGTACTGGCCAACAGTCAGATTTTATAAAAGAGAAATATGCTGTAGAGATGGGGTTGGTGGGTCAAGAAGGCTCTGGTCTGGGGGGTGTAGGCTGACTTCTAGCTTGTATGCCCTGAAAGCAGAGGTAAGCTCTGTGAGTGCAGAGGGAGCCGGGCTATGGATTCAAGATTTAACCAGGACAGACAGCGACTGAACTGAGAGGTCAGCCTCCTTGGAAGTATCCTTGACTGCACAGGGATGTTTGCAACCTGGGCTCATATTTTTGTTTCAGGTGATGAGCAACACCATGATTGTGTACAGTAAAGCCATGATAGTGTACAGTATTGCCTGTTTAGGCAGAGGTCTGAAACACCTGAGTGCCAGTACAGGAGTCATGGTGCAGAAATCCCCTGGCAAGGAGGCTGGGCTAGGCTGAGCTTGGGATAAGAAGAACACACTGCTTTCATGTAGTTTTTGGCAACTTGCTCTTCATGAGCTCCTGAGCAGCTCTGATGCCAAGGCTTCCCTGCTGTCCCTGGCAGAGGGAAGGCTGCAGGCCTGGTCTGTGCCTCTGGGGCTGCACACACAGCTGTGTGGAGGCTGGGATCACGTGCTGACACCACCACCTCCCAGGGTGGCACTCAAGCACCACTTGTTGGGAATTCCTGAATAACTGATGGAGTAACGCAGAAAGCCAAGGCAAGTCAGTGTAGCTTAGGTTTTGTTGCAGTCTGCTCCTGCACCATCCATACTTCCCACACTCATTCTTCTGGAGTCTGAAAATACTCTGCACTCACAGGAATTAACTCCTTACACCCAGGTCCTTCAACAGAACCAAGAGCCCTTTCTGAGAGAACACCCACTTACAGCAAGTTATCTATCACCTCTTCAAAGCACTTGTCTGCATCATCTGCACCAAGGAGCAGTAGCATGCTGAATGGTAGTGCTGAACAGAAAGGCTTCCTTCTGGGGGTGTCCCATCCTCAACTGTGCTCTCTCGCACAGATATAAAAATAACAAATTCAATCCTTCAATAATTTATTTCTTTATACCAGAGAAAGTTTTTCAATTATACATTTAAGTTTGTAACTTTCAACACTAGAGTAAATATATGTAAAAAAAATCCTAGCTGTGCAAATTTCAAATTGCATTGTTTCAAATAATATAAATATTTTAATAAAACATATGTTCACATTAAGGTTCACAAAATATATAAAATTTAACAGAAATAAGTGATGAGTTATTTAATTGTTTTTTCTTTTTAGAAAACGTTTTTTTAAGTAACTAGAAAAAGATTCTAAACTTGAGAAGCAAGTTAGAAAAGATCTCACCTCCAAAATCATAGCAGCAAAACAGATGCTGAAAACTTAAAAGGTGTAAAAGGAGAAGAGAGAAACGGGTAACAGGCACAGTGGTAAAGCTGAGGTTGCTAAAGAAATTACTGCAGATTGAGAAGTAGATGCATGAACTTCAGGAGTAAAGTCTCAGCCCTGAAGAACTCTTGTTACTGAGCTCCCAGCTGTTTGCATGGTAACAGAATCACATTAAGGATGACAGAAAGTGTGACAGAAATGGGGAGGGAGGGTATGAACAGCACACACATACTCCTGACATTTGCAGTGCAAGAGAGATAAGAGTCAATCTCGTTTCAGAAGTGAAGACAAAGGGCTTCAGGATTTTTCTTGTCCTTTGGAGGTAATTCCTTCCACACAAGTGGGAAATGTCAGGATACATTTTCACCATCATATGCATTTCTTCTGCAACTTCTGTCTTTCCAGCTGTCTTGGGATTTGGGAAAGAATCTAAATGGGGGTTAGGTTAAGCATGTTAAAAGAGCAGACCAGTGCTGGTTTTGTTTCTGACTGTGGTTTGCTGAGGGCTCTGCAAGCACAGAAGTGCTTGCTGTTATCACCCTAAATGCCCGTGGGAGCTCCTGCCCTGTGAGTTCTGTAAGAACAGCAAGGACACAGGCAAACCAAACCACGTTTCTTCAGATGTCAACTGGAAGTAGCATCAGTCTGTCCTGGGTAATCCTGTTCAGGAAGGACTTGCCCCTGACTGATGTATGCAGCCATAAAAAGGTCCTGCACCTCTGACAGTAGACATGGCTCCCTCCCTGGGAGAGGGGAGGTATTGAGAAACAGGCAGAACTGGGAAGTTCTTCGGATTCAAATGCTTCATACTTCCTCCTGGGAAGTCCAAGAATTAAATACGGCATTGTAGGAGCTTAGTCATGAACGAGAGCTCTGTGCAGAAGGCAATGTGACCTTCTCAGCAGTCCTTGTATGCAGTGTTTAGAGGAAGTAGAAATTTATTCCCATTCTTGGGAATAAACATGATCTGAGCAGACAGCTTATGTTTCCCCCCACCCCCCCACTCCCAGGACAGTTAAGTGTTTTGGACGTAGCACCATTTCAGGGAAGGAAGTAGCTGGTATTGCTTTCTTGTTCCCCACTAGCCATAGATCTGTTTGAACTGGTAGCACTCGTTGCAGTAGCCGTTGCACTTGGCATTGCCATAGTGATCGCAGGCCGGGGCTCGGCAGCGTTGCTTGGGAGGCTCCTGTGCTCCCGGCTCCCTGGCACTCCCCGGCGGCAGCAGCTGACCCAGGCGCCGGCACTCCGGGCACAGGTCATCACTCCTGCAGGCCAGGTTGTTTCTACACGAAGCCACGGCACACTGTCTCTTCTGGGCACTCAATGCTGCTCGCTGCACATCTCCTCTGTGCTGCCCCGTTCTCTTGAAAAATATTAAAACACATTGTCAGCTGCTGTGCTGGCAGCACAAATGGCTTTTCATTTCCTTTTTACTCTGCTCGTGGTTTGTATAGGTTTGTTCACAGGCACTTCTACAAAGTGCAGGACCAAGAGCCAAGTTGAGTTTTACCAAAGAAAATCACAAATTCTGTCATTTCTTAGGAAAAACATTGGCTTTTTTATCTTTGGCAACCCTCAATTCTAAAAGGACCAAAACCAACCGAATTAAAAACCTTATCCAGGACAAAGACAATCTGTGATGGACTCAATCAAAAATGCAACTTGAACCCCTTGACACAGATGCACAGCTCTAAGGGTAAGAACGAAAATCTTTCCCTAGTCAACAAAACAATCTAGCTGTTGGTCCAATTGCTTCCACTGGAACTGCTGGCAAAATCCTAGCAGAGGTAAAACTGAGCATGGCCATGACAACCCTAAACCGAGAATGACTTTTTAAGAGTGCTGCTCAACTGCAGCAGAAAAAACTCATTATACCCCCTTTGCTTGTCTTTCCATGATAGTTAAGATGCAGCCATTTGAGGATTTTCTAGTATGGATCCCAAGTAGCTCCCACAAGAGAAAAACATGCAGCGCTGAACAAGAAGCTCATACTTACTTCTGGCTGCCTCACCAGCTGCTCTTCTGTCCTTCTGGCTTCTTGGAATCGCTGGTTCTGGGCTATAATGAAGCAGTTCTGGCAGTAGCCCTCGAGCATTGTGCTGCCCAGGGTGCCGCAGTCGCGCCGCTGGCAGGACACCGTGTTACGGAAGCCGGCAGCGGAGCTCCCCGTCTGATCCGCTGCTGAAGATTTCCTCTGAGATCTCCTCTGGTGGCGCAGCAAAACGCTGTCTGTAAAGCAAAGCATGAACACGAGCAGTTTGAATGTGCCCAATAGATCTGATGACCCAAAGCAGCTACAAAAAGCTCTCCACCTTAAAAATGAAAATAAATTTAAAATATCAACTAGCCTCAAACATGGGTTTCTGACAATCCCGAGACTCCCTCAGGTGGTACATATTTCTTCATGTTACATAAAAACGCGTGCTAATGCAGCCTGATTTTCATATAATTTGTTGAAACAGATGATTTGGGAAAAATTTGCCTTAAGTGGGAAACCTAGATCACACTGAAGTCAAGACAAATTTCACCTTTGACTGTCATCTATAGTCTATCCAGTTCAGCCTCCCCCATTTCAGTCACATCAGATAACTGAAGTACAGTGGTACAAAGCATAAGGGGAAAAAGTGCATTATACTTTTTAGTCTCATGAAGCAATCTTATATATTCCACAATCAGAAGGAAAAAAAATTTCATTGTGAGCAATGCTGGAAAATAAGGTATTGCAAGCTGGCACAGAAGTTCCCTAATCTGAACGCACGTGGAAAGCTCAGTGTTGTGAAAGATGTCTCTGCCAACAGCAGGGGGGTTGAATTAGATGATCTTTAAAGGTCCCTTCCAACCCAACCTATTCCATGTTTCTTTATTTGTATCTGCAAACTTTCAAGTGATAAAATATTCTGAAGAGATAAGTAATAATTCTCTCTTACATAGACTTTTCAGGCTCTATACCTAAGGGCTCTTTACCTGTGAAACACGGCAGTGGCATGAAAGATGAAGATTTCATGCTGTGATTTATTCACAGACTATTGCCTTTTTGAAAGTCAGTCTTTAAACACACATGCATGCACACACAGGGTATTACCAAGGAAGATTTCAAGGTAGAGTATACCAGCACACTCCAAAGTTACTCCAAAATACAAGCTCATTACCTACAGTCAAATTCTACTTGCTCTGCTTGTCAAGACAACTGCAGTGGTTACTCCAGAGCATTTTACCTGTTACATCCAGAACAGACAGAGATCTACAGAGTCTTCAAGGCTTTTTAAACACCTTGTTAACATAACTGATTTTCAGTATCTTCCATACATTTACACCATTTCCTTCACTGATCTCTACAACTTGTCTAGCTGTGAAGAAAATTCATACCAAACCATGATTGCAGTGGATGATGGGGAGGTATCAAAAGCCACCCCCTCTTAAGTTGGTTTTGCTTCCATCAAAGCTGAAAGGAAGTTTTACAAGAGATTTCACAGATTTCTCACACTGCTGCCATGTGCCCCTTTATGGTATGCTGGTTTTGGCTGGGGTAAAGGTAATTTTCTTCACAGTGGCTGGCATGGGGCTGTGTTTTGGATTTGTGCTGAGCACAAGGCTGATAATACTGAGATGTTTTTGTTATTGCTGAGCAGGGCTTACACAGTGCCAAGGCCTTTTCTGCTTTTCACACTGCCCTGCTGGCAAAAGTGCATGGGAGAAGACACAGCCTGAACACCTGCCTGCCCATGGCAAGTAATGAAATTAATTCTTTGTTTTGCTTTACTTGTGTATGCAGTTTTTGCTTTTCCTATTAAACTCTCTTTATCCCAACCCATGAGTTCCCCAGCTTTTAAGCTTTCTATTCTCTACCTCAGCCCACTGGTGGGAAAGTGAGTGAGCAGTTGTGTGGAGCTTGGTTGCTGGCTGGGGTTAAAGCATGACAATGGGATAATAACAGAGAAAATCACCTTCTCCTCACACTGTTTTCATCATCCCCTGCCCTTTTATCACCCAGTACATACAGAACTTCACAGTTCAAGGAGGCTGATCTGCAGCCAAAGTGTGTCAAAGCTCATTCCATCTCCACTTACCATGGTTTTCCCTGTACTCAAAGAAACACAGCGTGCAAAAGCCCTCATTTTGTGGTGTCCCAAAAAACTTGCAGCCAGGTTTTCTACAGAGGCTGCCTCCCCTGTTCTCCTCGGGAGGCAGTGCTGGTGGCGGGGGCTCCTTGCCATGGCTGTTGGGAGCCTGATGGCAGGAGTGCTGGTGGAGGATCTGTGAGATCTGGGACGGGTCAGATGTTGATCTCTGGTGGCAGGTGGGCAGGAAAGCGGGACTGCCAGTTGGGGACTGCTCTGTAGACCTTTTGAAGCAAGTGCTGCATATACCATTGAAGGTCCTCTTGGCCTTTTGGC
This sequence comes from Calcarius lapponicus, assembly GCA_039654755.1. Classification (NCBI taxonomy): domain Eukaryota; kingdom Metazoa; phylum Chordata; class Aves; order Passeriformes; family Fringillidae; genus Calcarius; species Calcarius lapponicus. The sequence continues at coordinate 63,395,663 of CM077465.1, forward strand.
GGCACATTTTGCATGTGGCATAGTCCAAGTGTCTCTGGTCATCCAAGTTGTTGCAGGGACTGAGCTGTCTGGAGTTGTAGCAGCGTTCACACAGCCCATTGTGCTGCACATTCAGTGTGAAGGGGCAGTCTGGGGTCCTGCACTTCATGGCTGTGGTTTCACTGTACAGGAAAAGGCTCGGAGCGGTCGGAGGCGCAGAGCGAGGCTCTGTTACAGGCCCTTCAGATGTCCATCCCCCAGGTTCACAAATATCCCCACGGGAGGAGCCTGATCCAGCTGCCTTCAGCTTCTCAGGAGCTGCTTTGGAGGTCTGCTTTCTTCCTTTGCTTCCTTGGGACCTCTGCTCAAAGCATTCGTGGCAGTAGGGCTGGGTGTTCACAGACATATAGAAAGGGCAATTTGGTGTTTCACATTTCATCTGTAAGAGGGAGAGCTGGGAAAGTGACAGATCCTGTCTGTTCCTGGAACACGTCTCTCTTCTAGCAGGTTCAGCATTCTCCTGCCACTTCTTGTACTCATGCTGTACTAGTTGAAAGTAATCTTCCACGAGGTTTATTTCTTTGGGTAGGTTGCCTTCATCTAACCTGACAGCCAAAAAAGGAAGATTGCATCAGTGGTTGAAAAGAGTAGATGGTGGGGGTGGAAGCAAATACAAGCAATGTGGGAAGGAAATGTAGACTTAATGCACATCCGTATTACTCAGACAGAAGATCTGGGATGTTACACTGTTGCTGTAAATGGAAATAACTTTAAAAGCAGGTGTTCAGAGATGGTGATTTTCACATCTGAAATAAATGTCCTGACACAATGCTAAATAGAAGTATTCTTAAAAGGCTTTGCTAAGTGAGGGTTTTCTGTCTAAGAGCTGTTTGCATAAAGCATATGGGTAATCTCTCAGAAGCAGAAAGTCCCCCAAATGGTGAATTTCTCTGAGGATCAGTGCTCAACTGAGCATAATGATACAGTTTATCGTGAAATCTGCTCCTGGTTCTCTGCCCTGTTGGGTCTGTATCTACCAGCAGAATTCTTCTAACAGACCGTGGGGCTTCAGTGTGGTGTGTGCAATGCTAGCATCCATCATACCATCCTTACTGCCTCCAGCTGCAGGGAAAACCCAACACTGGAGCTTCACCGTGCCACAGTTGGTAGGATGAGGAGCTAACGTTTCTGGCAATACTCCAGAGCACATCTAGGCAGAGCAACTAGGGAAGCTCAAGTGCTACCCTTGATGTGTGCTTACATGCTTCAGGTAGAAGAACTTCAATTTTCAAGGCCCCTACACCAGAACCAGCCAACAGCATAAATATTCCTTTCTGTGTGCTAGTGGAAGCAAAGACAGAGGATACAGGGAGTTACTCCCCTCCATCAGTTCTGAGGGCACTGGTTGGGCATCACTGCCAGTGCCCACTGAATATGAGAAGCTGATGCCAGCTGCTCCCTGCACGTTACTGCTGCTCAACCATCAGGGGGACCAGCAGAGATGCTGGTTTCTCCACTGGCCACAGCTTCCTGCCTGCTGCCAAACGGAATAGCCCAGGGTGTTGAGGCATCTGTGCTCAGAACATACTGCCAAGTACTTCACCCAGGGCAGCCAAAATTACATCAACTGCCCATTATGCAATGTGCCCTTACACAAAGCACAAGAGCTTGGGCTAACTAGTTCCTGCATTTAACTACTTTTCAGCCATCCTCTTGTGTAATACAAAAGCCAGTGAAACTGATCAAATGGATTTTTTCTTCTAAAATGCTAGTTTCATTTTCCTAAATCTGAACACATTTTTGCCTTTAAATTTGAGACTGGCCTCAGCTCATACTACTTCAAAACATATCAACAGTACTGCCAATGTTTCATATTTCAGGTAGTAAACACATGGGTCACCTAGGAAGGAAGGAAAGAACACACTGGGCTGCCCAACTTGTCCTACCTCTGTAAATAAGGTAACTTTGAGGAAACAGGAATGACACTCACTTTGCAGCATTAATGAGATGAGTTGTACCATGATCCCAGCCTTGCACTGGAATTTCAATCACTATCAAGTAGTCTTTTAGCAGCTGCTCTTTCTCCCTCTCTTCTGCATCTGTCAGAAAGTGCACATTCAAATCCTCAAATCTGCCTTGCTCACTGGTGACCAGAGGGACAGCCCGGATTTCTGTGGGGAAACAAGATGTTAGCACATACACACACAAAACCACACATAGATATATATGTGTGTATATGTATATTTACACAAACATAACCAGCCAGTTTGGAATAACCACAAAATGCAACACATGGAGATACCACCACTAAACTTTTGAGAGAGAGGAGAACAGCTGGGCAGAGCAAGGAGCTTCTGCATGGCACCACTGGGGGAAGGTTGCAGACACAACTACATCACAAACTTAGCCCCATCGCACAGTAGTTTTAATGTCTCCATAGCAGCTCTCCACTTGAACAGGATTGTAGATCTTTGTTTTTTATGCCTTTTGGGGGGATGATGCTGTAACCTGAACCTAGAGAATTGCTGCCCACTCAGAAGAGATGTGTTAAAAATGGTAAAGCATATATTTCATTATTCCTGCCAGGCAGTGGTACCCTGCTGTGAGACTGCTTCCTTCAAAGCTTCTTCTCTTACAATGTGGAAAGGAGGCCAGAATACACTAAAGCAGAGGTTACCCTTTGACCAATTCCAGCTTGCAAGCAGGTGAGTTGTACTCTACTTTCAACCAATATATTGAAGGTAACCTTTAGTTTCTACTCAGGTTCACAAACAAAGCTCTTTGTGCTCACATTTAGGAATATATTTCAAATGAATCTAATTTAACTTTAAAAATGCAAATCTAAGCCAGATCGCATTTCAAATGCTTTATCAGCACAGTGATTTTGAAGAAGTAACATAAATACCAAACAAGGTACTTGAAAAATACCTGGCCCGCTGTCCTTCAGAGTCACCAGTGGTGTAAAATGCATGTTGTCATAGCCAAGCACAATTGGGTATCTGTAGCATTCTTCAGCTGGCCACAGGAGAGGCAAGTAAACACCACCAACATTCAGAGGAGCAAAACTGGAACCTGACTCTAAGCTTCTAACCACTTTATCTGCATAAAGAAGAAAAAGAAAACACAAATAAGTATGTTCTACAGGCAAGACAAAACGTATGCTGGGGGTTTTAGAATAATTGCTGAAAACATCGTGTTCTGAAATGCATCTACCTGAAAACAACAGTTGTTGATCAAGATCACTAACACAGCACAAGAGTAATACAGTGGGATGACTGGCCAGGCAACTCACCTGCAAGGACAATGACTGGCCTTCGGAGGATGTTAGCAAGAATGAAGATGTGGATTTCTTCCAGCGCATTATAGGGAAGTCTGTTTCGAGCCCCAGATATTTCTGGGGAGGTCATTTCAATGAGGTATTCCCACTCCTCCTCCCAGTTCTGAGGAAAGAAACAGCTGTCACTAATGGTTCAAAGACATGGAGGTCAGGAACCAGCTGCAGCACAGCAGAGCTCAAATAATCACATTTTCCCATTTCCTCCAAAGGAAGACTATTTCTGCTCTCCATTAATGGCAGAATCCATGAAGCCACAAAGCAAACAGAATCAGCAAGGCAATGCTGGCAAGCCCTCAGAAAACAGCCCCACTCCCTCAGGCCGCCTTACCCGGGTGTCATAACGGAGTCCTGTTTCTACAAACTCCTGGGATTTAACAGCCTCCCGCTGCCAGCGGAGCTTGAAGTTCCGTGTGTCAATCTCCCTGAGAGCACTAAACAATGTTTTTCTTAAGACAAGGTCGATATCCTCAATACCCCACATGTACTGCGATGCAGCATGCATAAGGCAATTTCCATCACCTGGAGAAAAAAAGGAAGAGCACATTATTTTCAAATGGCTACTTAAATAAAATGCCACAAGCATTTTATTTAAGTGGGGGATGTAGAATTACACCACACATATGCGTATTCCCTGGGCACTTCTCTCTAAGCCTCAGACAGAAGGGTGATAAAGAAGGAGACCAGAGTTATGGTCTCTGTTCAGAGACAGAAAGAAAAAACTTCCCTCCCTACTGGTTTTGTCTCTGCACCAGTCCAAGTTAAGCTGTCATCCAGCAATGCCCCTTACCTATCTTACTTAACTTTGACTGATATCACAAACTAAATTTTGAGGTCAACTACAAATGTCAAACACAGCTGAAATAGCTTTTTAAAAACAACAAAGTCTTTTTAAAATTACAAAAAAAGATGTAAATCTCCCTCATTGGTGTTTACACAAATATACACCCAATGGCATGAGGTTGAGATAATGGAAACCATTAAGAAAATATTATAGTAACACCATATCCCCTGATGAGCACTTGGCTCTGCTTGATGGAGGAATTGTAATAAAAAAGGAGACAGAAAGGGAATGGCAGGTGATTTATGTAAAGCAATCATAGGAACACCTCTGGCCTTCCTCTCAGAAATGACTGCGTGTTGGGTTGTTACATATATTATTTAGAGGGCTGATTTTAAAACACAAAATTAAGTCAATGAAAAACAGTGATTTGATTTTCATTTATGCAATCTCCTTGCATTGAAAAATTCCTCTTTCCAGGTAGGAAGGATTGTGATATTCTGCAGTTTCAAAGAGGAAACTGAGACTCAGAGGAGATAACTAACTTAATTAAAAGGTGTGACAAGAAATACATCTATGGCCGGGTTTCAAATTCTATCTCTAGCCATCTTCTTCAAAAGGGGATGCCTCCCCTGAAAGGGAGGCATCAAGAATCATTACTGTCACGTCCTCAGATGCAAAACTAGGTCTGATGTCTACCACAGTGGTAAGCAGATTCACATAATGCTAAGAAACCACAGCTATTTTCTTGGAATAGAAGACATCAACCCTGGTAAAGCTACTAGATTTTTCTCACATAAAAAAAACCCAAACAAACCCACCCAAAGAACTCCCACAAAAGAATTAAACCTGGTTTGCCACATACATGATGAGTTCAATTACACCATTTGTGAACACTTTTGCTACTTATTCTGTGAAATTGCAGAGAAAAGCCTACATCAGACTCCAGCTCCTGAATAAAATATGATTTGAAATCTACACAATGCTTCATAAATTGTTACGGGATTGGTGCATATCAGGTTCCTGCAACTGCCTTCTATTTTATGCTGTCCTGCAAAGCTCACTTCAATTCTGCAGGCTGCTTACTTGAGCTCAAAAATCAGGGAACAACCAAGAAGACAGAAAAACTGACTGCGTTTCCTTCTGACCAAGAAAGATGACATATTAATCCCATTAAAATTTTCCCTTTGCAAAATCTAGAGCAAAGATAAGACTAATTTTTTTCTCTCTCTGAGAGCTCACTTTCGGTTCTTTATTTAGAAGCACTGCCCAAAATTCCTTACACAGCACTTGGAATTCCCCCACACCGTTTGACTAGCAATTGAGCAACAGTTGTACTTTTTGTTCTGCGGGTGCAGCGTAGCCTCCCTCGGACTTTCCCAGGGGGTGTGGCTGGGCGAGCTGGAATGAATGCCAATTCATTACACAAGTGAAATCTCTACAGCCAATAGATGCTGGAATTTTTCAATTAAAAAAAAAAAAAAGAAGAAAAAACCCTAACAGTTTCGATTTTTGTACCTCCTACTGCTTTCCTTCTATCTCCATTCAGATGTCTGCAAAGAATTATGCGGTGATTCAATATGGCTTTTTTAATTAAGAAAACCCCACCACTCCACAGATTCACAAACATATTAGGTAAAATATACATCAAAAGATCCTGTAGGAGATACTTTCTCTGGTTTCAACAGCTACAACCTTAATCACAAAAAAAAACCCAGAATCTTCTGAAGAAAGTCCACTATTAACTGAGAGAACTAAATTATTCTTCCCATATCTATGGGTTAAGTAGCCAAATGTTTTAAAAATATTTTTTCATGCCACATGGGAGAAAAAAAAAAACAAGTTGTTTTCTGGGACAATGCAGAGCTTCTCCAGGCTTCTGCACTTCTTTCAGAGATCCTCTCCTCCAGCCCAATTTACCTTCTTTCTCCCACAAAGGTCCTTCTATGCAACTACTTTGCATAACCCACAGGTTTCCAAAGCCACTCCTACTCATGCACTTAATGACCCTGAAGCACTGAACTGAAGCCAAGTTCTTTGTCTGCTCAGTGTATGGGAGACCACAAATCTTGCTTTGCCTTCCCTCAACCTGCCCTCATATTTCAGCACCTCATATACAGGTACGCCTGCTCATGGGTGGGATCCAAGTCCACACTACTCCCACGTGTAACACTGGCTGATGGCCATGAGACAAAGAAGGAGGACAGTGCTGCTGAATGTAATGTGGTCACCAACAAGGTCCTGTCCAGGAAGCCTTAACCCCTGCAGGATTTGCATTGACTGGAGATGGGGGATTCTAAAACTGTTACTCTTTGCCCTGAGCAAAAATTGTGCACATTGCCCATTTTCCTAGAAAATCTGTTTGAGTGAAATTTTTAAGATGCAACACCTGGAGTGATGTTACCTTCCCAGTACATGCAAAGCACTGCCTGCCCTGGCTTCAGCTCTGGTCCTTCCAAAGCTCAAGATTCTGTGACTTCTGTGCACACCCCTAATTGCAGCCATAAGAATTTTACACCAATGCAGAGGCAGCCCAAAAAGCCCACCAGAAGGTCAATGCCTCTACAACAGGCACATCAGCATCAGGCTTTATGTTGGGCAGTGACATTTACTCAGTGGGTCTATTTTTATGGCTTCTGCAGTCTGCCACAGCTGTGTACAGTCAGACTGAGAAATATGGCAGAATTTGGAAAGAAAAAAATGTGGACTATGAAGATAAGGGCAATGTGTATACAAGCAGATATGAAAAGAAGCAAATCCAGAACACAACATGGACTTCAACAATGCTACAGGTCCACCACGCCCAGTGTTTAGATAACTGCTGTGATCTGCTCCTTGAGCAAAGAGTATGTATTTTTCATCTTCTTGAAGTCCTCACTGTCCCAATCTATTGTTACTGGTTAAGGGCAACCTGTGCTGTAAGGAATCCTGAGTCCAAGTCTGCAGCTGTGTGACCATAAGTCATAGCCATTACTGAATCTTTCCTCCAATGAATGCAAAATGCCCGTGACTCTTGCAGTCATGAGCCAAAGTTTCCTGCTCAAGACTGTGGACAAACATAACCTGTTCAGGAAATCTTGGCACTAGTGCTGTGCCTTTTCATTTGTGTTTGTAGCACTTGATGCAATACACACACAGAGTAACCCAACAGCCAAGTCCTGAAACCAGCACTGACTGTTGAAAGAAAAGGGTGCTGCAAAATTTGTGTTGCACAAAGATGGGTGTCAGTCACACACGTGGGACTTAGCAGTGGGTGCTTAGGGAAGGCAAGAGCTGGCAAACCCAGGCAGGGAGCTGAGGATGAGGGAACAGCCCCAGAGTGGGGCGCTGACCCCAGGGACAGCAGTGTCAGGTTCCCGGGAGGCTCCATGTTCTGAGTGCTATTGCCATCACTGTTAAAGCTGGATGAGCAAGCAAGCATTGCCTGCCAGCTACAACAGCAGGGCTTACTGGAAGGATATTAGCTTCTGCTAAATATACATGGGAATGCATCCCTGGTCACTCAAAGCATCTGAAGGCTCCTCCTGCCTGGCATTAAAGGATGTTTGGCACTTCCGATGAGGCAGCTGACATGTAGCAGTCAGATTCATGGGAAGGCAGGAGGTTCCAAATCAAGTTTCTCTGCCTTGTTCTTGACTCTGATGCACCACAGGTTACTGATATTATGAAAATACCTGTGAAATTTCCACAATATTCACATACTGTGGTATGGGCAAGGGTCTACTACAGCCTCAGAATAGCACATCATGTGGAAAGAATTTTAATTTCAAAACAGACTGAAAGGCAGCACATTTTTAAAGCCATGTGCTTCTGCTTCAGTAATGTGAACTCAGATGCTATTAATAAAGGTGCTACATTTGTATGACCTGTTTTACTGTGAGTGCAAAGACCTGCTCAAAACTTACCATTAGTCTTCAAAGGAACGAGTCTCCGAACTTCCCTGCACCAGTTGAGCTTCCTGTGGCGCTCCAGTGAAGTCTGGGTAGCCTGGTCAGTCAGGGACTTCTGAAGCATTTCCCGAAACTGTGGACAAAACTGGCACATTCTGAACATTTCTATGGTGTATCTGTGCATAGTCCTGAAGTGATGAATTATTCCACTGGGAGGTTTGACTAGATCCTCAGGTGTCCTCTCTCTGATCTTCATAGCCTTCAGCATATTGCTCTGATACAAAGCTTGAGGAAGGATGTGTTGACCAGCCATGTTTCTAGAAGACATCTGAAATGAAAAAGGATCATTTTATTGGCACGTCAGTGTCCCTCTATCACAGTGCTACCACTTCTGCAGTGACTGAGAAGCACTTTCAGGGTGGGATTCTGGATGAAGTTTTGCCTAAAAAAATACAGAGTGGATGCAGCCCATCTGAGCCTTTCATAAATAACATTTTTTCAAAGCTCACATTCACTAACTTTTCTGCATTACTCAGATACAAACACTGATCAGCTTATCCCACTCATTTGCTAATATAATTTACTGTGATATTGAAGAGGATTTATGCATAAGTAAGGAAACTGCATTATCACTCAAAAAAAGCATTTAAATCAAAATAAGGATAAGAGAAGACAAGGTCAAGGGAAAGGAAAATGATCCTGGAAACTTAACTAATTGATAATTGCACAGTGTAATCCCATATGCATTTGCTGAATCTCAGGACCTTTCAAATTCTGGTTTTGATAACATGACAAAAAAAATGCAGTTAATGACCATTTTAGATTTCCACAGCCCATACATTCTGAGCAGTGATGGTCAGCAGAGTACAGAAAGAGCACAAAGAATTGCAGGCTGTGCCAGTATCAGTCCCATACTTACAGTGGCCAGATATGGTGGATGAGGGATTTGTCACTGGAGGACAGGCTTAGGTTGCTTTTCTTGAGGCTCTTTGTATTTTGTGAGCGGCAGAGCTATGGCTCAGAGGTGCTTGTGCTGTGTGTGGGGGTGCAGACTGCTATGCCACTATTACTCACTGGTAAGTCAACAGAGCTGAAAAAGCATTTCCATTTGGCTCAAAACCCCCAATATATTTCCACAGTAGGACATGTAATGTTTACTGCTCTGCATCCCTTTCTTCAGAAACTCTGGCCTCATGGGGTACAGCAGGAAAAACATAAAAAGAAACCCATAACTTCAAACCTGCTACACTCTATGAAATACTTACTCAGAGGACACTAACTCTGTGGCTAGTTAGAGCCAAACGTAGGGACCACATCCCTCAAAACCCCTGTGCACTGCAGTAAGAACAACAATAACCTGTTTTTACAGGGAGAGACTCTCCATGCTGTCCACAAACATTCTCGCTTTGTTTAAAAACAAAGCAAAAGACAAATAAAAGTATGCATGCCTAAAATGTTTAGAGTACAACTAGTTACCTTAGGAGAACCTACCGCTCTGATTATGAATCTAGGGACAGCTATCAAGCCATGTATGTGTATCAATCTCTGGACATCAAGTACTAGAAGGAACTAAAGATTGTTTATGCAACTATTAGGAAGTTTTCTCATGGAGATGGCAGGCACAGAGAGAGGAAGAAGAACTTCAGCCTGACAGACTGACCAGGAAGGCATTCCCAGGTCTATGGAGGCAGAAGATCCCTCTTGCACAGAAGGGCTTTGGCACCTCCTTCTCCCCAAGGAAATAGTTGCTCTCTCCTCTTCACCCAGACACTTCCATTGGCAACATCCACCTCCAAATGCCCAGCCAAAGCTTTTGAAAAGACCCTCTCAGGGTGAGAGGGGACCTCAAATTCCAGGTACCAAGAGCTGAGCTCTATAACCTCTCTGAGAACCAGCTGATGGAGAGATACAGAGGATAACCCGACAAGCCCTAAACAGAGACAGTTGAAACAGGCGATGCTACAAAGTCCTGCTTTAGGGTGATGTCATTCACACACCCTAAGAGCACTCCGGACCGTGTGCACAGCTGTCACATCTTGCAACATATGGAAAAGCTTTCCTTTAGGTAATAAAGATGGCATATTCTTATCATTCCCCGACCAGCACACAGCCTTAAAATGAAAATTACGTATTTTCTCATCCATTCTCCTCACCAATATAGTTTTACACATGCTATTTATGTAATCCTGTATTTAAACATATGAATAAGTCTAAAAAAAATATAAACAATCCCCTACTAATCTATGTGATAACCACAGCTCTACTTTGCTCTGAGATGACCAAAGTACTGAATTCCTTACTTATGTTACTAGAAACATTGAGTCAATGGGATTTTTTTTACACGAATAAAGATTAATCACATGACTAAGCACTACCGGCATTGACTTGAAATGGTTATTTCCAGCTTTAAGTAACAAAAAGTACTGAGTTTACAGAAGCACTCACTGAAACTACATTATTCGATAATATGCTCTACTGGCATTTTTTCCCCTCCACAGGTGGAAATTACTGCCTGTGCTATTTACAGCCATAAATGTGAACCAAGGCAAAAGCCAAGCAATCCTTATTTTCAAAAGCAATGCGATGAAACAAACAGAACTCAAAAGACCTCTAGCTGGACTCATTTAAAAGTAGAAAACTGAGCTACAGTTATATCATAGTCTACTGTGCTTTGCTGCGTGCTATGCTACTTTAACCTTCTCACAGGTAATGAGTAGGAATTCCCAGAAAGGAGCAGCTGTAAACAATAATTAGAGACAGCATCCTTTCCAAAGGTGTAATGCTGAGGATGCTGGGCTTGGGAAAGCTGAATACTGTTCTGGGATCTGCCAGTGGTTTCATAAAGTCATTTTCATTTTCTGTCCTCTATCTGAAAACCGGCAAGTAATAAACTTCTCCATTAAGTGCTAAAACTTCTAAAACAAACATGCTTAGTACCTTTTAAGCCCCCCCAGATTTTTCTGCCTGGGTCTTTGCCCGGTACAAACCAAAACACAGTACTACTCTTCGCCAAATCAGACGATGAGGAGCGTGGCTCTTTTAAATCCCACAGGACTGCTTTACACACAGTAAGTGTTCCGCGTTCTTAGTTCCCTGCCCTACTGCTCGCTGGGGGCTGGGCGTGCAGGCTGGGAAGGACACACAGCACGGCCCGCCAGCTTCCCAGGAGAAGGGGCCCGCAGCTCCCGGGCGGCTTTCCCCGCGGCACTCGCAGCCAGCCCGGCCGCGCTGTGCCCGCGCTCCGAGCCGCAGCAGCCGCGGAGCCCCCGCGGGCCGGGCCGGGCCGGGCCGGAGCAGCGGGCACAGCGTCCCCGCCCGGCCGGGAGCCGGCACACGGGCTGCGGCCGAGCCCGCCGCCACAGCCGCCTGCTCCCCGCGGCGCCTCCTGCAAAAGTGCTCCGGGATCCTGCCCAGAGCGGCGCTCACCTCTCCGCGGGCGGCTCCTCCTCCGGCCGATCCTGCCGTGACTCCTGCTCAGCAGCGGGGCTGAGGCGATGGGACGGAGCATCAACGCCCACCGCGCCGGGGCTCCTTCTTTCCCTTCTCTCCGCCGTCTCCCCGCCGGAGCTGCTGCTGCTGCTGCTGCTGCCGCTGCCGTCGCTGCGGAATGAAGGGCTGAGCCCAGCCTCTTGTTTTTTTTCCCTTTCTGTTTAAGCGCCCGGGTGAAAAAAAAAAAAAAGGGAGATTGAAAACACAACACAAAAAACCCCCACCGGGGATTTCCACCGGCAGAGCGCCGGGACTTTCCGGCCTGTGACAACCGGCGCGGCCGAGCGCCGCCAGGGGGCGCCGCCGCCGGGCAGCCCCGCCGCCTCCCCGCCCGCCGTGACTCAGCCGCGGGATTTTCGGGAGCTGGGATGTCATTTCTTCCTTCCTTATTCCTTCCCCCCGGGGCAGGGGGGTTGCCCATCCCGTCCCGCAGGCTTCGCTCCGCTCACGGGCCGCCCCGTGTTGCGTCGCTGGGTCCGGAAGAGCTCCGTGTCCCTGCGCAGAGCGGCGCCCCGGCCGTGCCCCGCAGCCTCTGGCGGGGAGAGGGAGAGGCGGCGGCCCCGGGAGCCCTGCCCGTGTCCTCCTCCTCCTCCTCCTCCTCCTCTTCCTCACGGGCACGCGTGGCCGGCGCCTGCCTTGGCACACGGGTCTCGGGCTGCAGCTGCCCGGGGGTAGATGCCCACATCCCTGCCCCAGCATTCCAGCAGGACATTAAGGGGCCTGTCCCATGGAAAGTATTGCTCTTGCAGATGGTTTTCAGACCAAAGCAAGGTTTTTTTGGTTTATTTATTTATTTAGCTTGTACATGCTCCACAGTTTTGGCCCTGTATTGTAAGTAACCACAAGTGACTTAATTTCTTAAATTAGAGTTGAGGCCGATATGGAACCCCATAGTCCCAATACGCTGGCATTTTCGGCAGGGGATGTTACATGTGCTTTAATCCAGCCCTGCTCAGGGTCAGATTGTTGCAGGTAAAAAGCAGAACCTTGGGCTAAAACTATCAAGTCATGGAGATCTTAGTGTCTGAGTATGATTGTAAATTCTTGACTGCAACTAGCAGTTTGTAGGAATCAATAAATTTAATTATTGTGAAAAATTAATGCACACCTTTAATCAATCTGTTAATATCTGTGCAGTGAAAAAACTCACCGAATAAAACCCCAATATTTAAGTCCTGTTAATATAATTTATGGACGGGATGTATCCTGGAAAAGGGGCAGTTTCTTGCTCTTGCTTACAATTTGAAGGCACCCAGAAATGAAATACAGTGGAACAAAGTTTCTTGCAGTCATAAAACACTTCATTTTCCCAGATAATGAGCTCCTGCCTGTTCCTGAGTATCTACCCCTCCCAGTGGCAGGATGAGAAGCCAGGGTTGCTGCACACCTTGAAATCAGGTCTTAAATATTGACTCCTTCAGGGAACAGGTGGATTTTGGATGAATTCAGCTTTGAACTCCTTCACCTCACCTCCAGTAGCAGCAGCTGGCTCAGATCGTTTGCTCGTGTCACACAGCAGGGTTATGTGGCAACATGATCTTTCCCAGGGTTTACAGGCCTGTGCTGGCTTTGCACAGCAGCCATCCTTCTCCTCTGCCTGTGTTCAAAAAGAAATCAGGGATGTGGCAGGAAAAAGAATAATCCCTCCCAGTTTTTTTTCCTCCTCTCCTTGGAGCATTTTCTTTTAAAGGTTTTTGTGGGTGTGTTGTTTTATTTTTCTTTTTGCTCCCTAGTCTCTCTACTGTCTTGGAAAGTATAGTTGGGTAGGAAGGCTCTGCATTTGATGATTGGTAATCTGAGGGGTGGCTAAAATCCAGGGAACTGGATGCCTGATGGAACTGGGCTTGCATAACTAGGGCAGCATCTGTGCTATGATTTACACAGTAAATGTTTCTGCCAGCATCTTACTGTTCCCTTCTCCTGGACATTTTCCCCTGTCCTCTCATGGAGACTGAGGTAGCAGATTGCCGAAGTGATCTGATTAGAAAAAAAAATATTTTTATCCAAAACATTCCTCTCACATACTATGAAGCCCAGCCCCTCACAGAGTTTTAGAGAGTACTTAAAGTGATGGAGGGTTTCACTGTGGAATAGGAATGATGAGCTAAGGTAGGAAGGAGGGAAAAAAGAGCTGAGTTGTACTCTGCTTTGTATAGGAAACTGCAGCAAATAAATTAACAAGTAGTCCTAGCCATGATGGAGATGCTGAGACGCAGGAAAACCTGAAAAGGCAACAGCTTATTTTTGGTTTCTAAATGGTAAGCATGTCTGAATATTAATAATTACTGTTTACACCTTGATAAACTCAAAGTTGAGTGCACATTGCTGGAGCAGATGTTTATCAAATAGGTCTGAGCAGGATGGCAGGAATTCATTTGATGTGAGTTTGCACAGCATAAAATAAAGTTCTGTCTTGTCAACCATAACTCCTCAGCAATATGGGAATACATTAAAAACATCAGCAACATCAGTAGTTATAGAATGCATGAATATACATTCCTCTTTTCTGAATGACTCCTGGTTTGGTTTTTTTTTGTTTTTTTTTGTAGTTATACCCTATAGTTTATCTCATAATTTATGGTATAATGCTTATATTTCATGAAATATAAGCATATATACATATGTATAAAGTCAAGGAAAGTTTTCTTCTTTAAAGTGTGTGTGTAAATACGCACACATACACACACATAACTATGGACATGCACACACGTATTTTTAGGTATGTATGCATGTCTGCATCTCTGGAGGGAAGAGGAAAGTTCTTGGCATTAAGGACAGAATAATACTTTAATTTTCAGCTATCTACATTCTGGTTAAGCATAAGGGTGAAACAGTCCACCCTTGTAAGTGGTAATGTTTACATAACTCTGGAGAAAGCTGTCACTGGGAATTGCAGAGCACCCATTTTTTGTGAAAATTTAAGTAATCAGTTTCATGCACATCAATCAATAACAATTCTTTATTGTACTTGGGAAAAAGAAGAAATCTCTCAAGGCCCCATTCAGCTCTGTATCTCTAAATTATTTTAATTACTTTGCTTCTTTTTACTGTTCAGGAAGGAGTAGCTCACGCTCACTAAATTAAACCAAGACCTCAGGGTGTTCAGAACACCACTGCCAAATGTTTGAGAGGCTGCCCTAGGAAAGACTCATTGTTAAGACAGTACTCACATAATATTCAATGCTAGGATGATGACTGTAGTAATATTTATGGATAGTAATATTCGGGCTTTTAATAGTTCAATCATTTGCTGTGTCTTTTAACACCAGATAATTCTGTAAGAGGTGTGATTCATCTAGAAGAGAGGAAAAGGATCATTAAAGGGAAATCCCTTTTAATGCAAGAGCCGTGCTTGAGGTCATGCTTGAGTTCAGCACTGCTGTCTTCCAGGAGCTGTTCCGTTGCTTCTTTTCCTGGTGGAGAAGTGATAAGAGCTTGTCAGTGCAAAGGAAAGAGAGGGGGGAAAATTCCCTAAACATCTATCAGACAGAAAGATGGTGCTTATTACTAAATCAAGTAATGATGGTAAAAAAACCAAACAAAACCAAAAAACCCCAAATCATGTCTGCCACTTAGATAGCAAGAGATGAACTGGTTCTGTGATTTTTTTTCCATTACACTCATCTGAATACAGTAAAAGAAACTACAGATTCCAAAGAAGACTTTTCCCAGTGTATATTGGCAAATGACTGTACTGGAAGTAGGGCATTGTTATTTATGGAAGTAGGGGATTCCAAAGAAGACTTTTACCAGGGTATATTGGCAAATGACTGTACTGGAAGTGGGGATTCTTATTTATGGCCTGGGGCCAAGGCTTCCTCTGCTGCTTTTTTTTTTTTTTTTTTTTTTTTTTTTTTGGTGTGTGTGTGTGAGCTCATTTTCTCCTTCTTTTTAGTATTTCTGAGAGAAGTGTCAGAGGGGCTGAAACTGCAGTGAGTTCAAAGAGGCTGAAAGTTCAAATCTTGCCTTAGCCCCTTTTGTTAACCTGAAGCTTAAGCTGTAAGGGTGGTATTCTCCCATTAAGGATGGTGAAGCAGTGTGAAAAATGAGCTATGGAGGCAAACACTGGACATTTCTAAGAGCAGGTTTTATCATCTGTAAGGGGATTAAGTATGGCATTAACCACACTGAAGATTTGCCTTAACCGTATACTTACCTTCTGGTCTGGAGGTAAGTTTCAGCAATGTTGTCTGTGAAATGAGTGAAAAAGTTTAAGAAATGGTGATAAAATCTTTTTAACTTTTTTTTTTTTTTGTTCCTCTGGTATCCATAGATGCTGCAGCAAGCCTCAGGGCCCCTAAGAACTGCAGACATAGCTATGTATAGCTACATTTGAGACAGCAGCACAGCCCAGCATTACTGACCCTCTTCAGTGCACAGTACAGCGAATTCCAACAAGGCCCCAGCAAGAAATAAGAGGAGGACCAACATAATTTCTTCTTAGGAGGGCAAAGTGATTTCAGTAGATTTTGATGCAGGCTCAGACTAGACGTGTGGCTAAACTGGGTAAGTACAGCAGTAGAAAGCCAAATCAAAGGCCCATTGACCTCACTGCCTTGTTTCTCACAGGGGTTGAGAAGCTGTGCAGGAAAGAGCATAGAAATGGGCTGGATTGTTCCCAGTACTATTCCATCCTGTGCTTTGTCGCAGTTCCTTGTGGGATTTGGGGCTGTGGCTTACATTCTGGCACCTCAGTTTCTCAGGTGTATGGTAAGTTTGTGAATGTTTGTTTCCTCACACTTTTCTGTTGTCATGCTTGTTTGACTACAGACTCTTTAGAATAGAATCTTTTCTTGTGTTGTGCTTGCTGTACTTTAACACCTGGACACGTGGTTATTTACCATGCAGCATGGTCCCTGTTTCCAGAGTTACCATCCATGTGTAGCAGACTTCATTTAACTGTGAACTACTACTGTCAGAATGGTCTTTGATTTAGCTTGAGGGTTGTAAGCATAAAGCACTGCATAAATAGCACTGCAGAGGGATGGATTCTGCACAGGTATGTCTTTGCTTTCCAAAACTGCCTTAATGCACAGAGCAGTGGCTGGGTTTAGTTAGTGCAAGCCCAATCATTGTAGCTTTTAACTTGATCTTTAGGCTAGCATGACAGCTGTGCTACCAAAATGTCAGTGCACACCACAGCAGGGGACTCTAAAGCCGAGTCTGGTTTTGGAGCTGTTTGCTTCAGCCAGCAGTTCAGAATCCATCAGTCAGCAAGTGGTTAACAAATAAATAGCTAAAGATAATGCCTCGTGTGAAATCAAGCAGGGACTACTGTTATTTTCCTTTCTGTATTCCTATCTGATGAGCTGATCAGCTATTCTAACTTTAGGTATGAGGTAAGCAGTTAGCACAAAGTTATATCCTCTGGGAGTGGATGGGAAAGGTCAAGGAATGCAGCTAGCAAATACTTGCTCATTTAATTAAAGCTCTTACTCCTCTCTCCTCTGTTACTCGACAATTCCAACATGTAATGCAGTCAGTAAAGCTTTCTTAGATAGAACAACTTGCTGTTCAGCAGACTTGCCAGTCTTCCAGATCTTTAGCATTCTGTATTTCTTTCCCAATGAATTCTAGTTTCACTAGTTCTTATTTTCCCCCAGAATATAAGCAGTTTGTATGATCTGAATGGAAAAAAAAAATTAACTGCAAACTGTTCTCATTTCTTTTATGTAGGTCCAATAATGTATTTTGTTACCTATGTTTCCATTTATTAAGCTAGCCTTACACTCTTTAAAATCAGTAAAGCTATTTTGAATTGGTTTTAATTTCCATGCACTTGGTGCATATTTGAATGAGTGACTGTATCATTCCTTGACAAAATGGGAAAACTGCTGATACTGTTTTCTCTCAAGATGGAAATATCTCTTTTCAGCAGCTCTTAGTGATGGAATTACATGGGGGGGCCTAAGTGACTAAAAAGTGACCATGTGAAGGTAATCTTTAGTCATGAATCATAGAGCATGACGCTTGTCATTCTTTTCTTCCATAATTTTTGTCATTTCCCCCAAATCATCTAAATGTGGAGAAATAGCCATGAAATATCAGTTTCTACAGTACTTGGTGAATGCTTCTGGCTGACTTTTTTATGTTCACAATTTTCTAAACATGACAGAGAGCACCACAGCCTGCCGAGCGTCTTGGGCTGTGTCAGGCCCATAACTGCTGCCACATGGCCAGTATCTCTTTCAGGAGCAGACTGTTTTGATTTTGTTAGAGAGAACAGGATTGTGTGAGGGGTCTGGTACCAACAGCACTTACTGCAAATCCTGTTTTAGAGTTACTAGTTTAGATGTGAGAATCGGCACACTCTCAACCAAACTGTTCAGCTGGGGTTTTACCTCAAAAGTGCTAAGCATTCAATAGGTTTCAGAATCTCATGTGTTAAGAGGTTAACTACATTCTGGGGCTGTTCAAAGCTCACAGCCTTCAGTGACAATGAGGAAGTGAATTCATTCTTGGACTTTCAAAAGCAGAGGAAAGGCATTTCCTTTGTGTAGAGCAAATTCTGTGCATGGGGAATAACATGAGAGGCTTTATGAGTGGTCAGAAATTCAAGTTAGCTTTCCAAATGTAGAGGAAATCTATCTGCCCTGTATCAGCAGTCCCAGAATTTCCCCAAGAAAGTTACTTCCAAAGAAGGAAATTTATTTACACATGGGAATTTACCAGCATATGCTGAACTACATAACAGAGTCCATAGATTTTTTCCTAAAAGCTAACAGTCATCTCCCATCAGGGAAATGATGAGTTTGCTTTGTAAACATGGGTTTAGTCAATGTCCACGAGGTGACTCTGATCATGTGTTTTAGCTCAAAAAGTACATTGTTTTCTTTTGATTTCAGAGGGAAGGGACTCCCCATTTTTGCAATGACAGCACTTGATAGTAAGACTAACATAATCTTTGATTCCTAACTTCACAGAGAGGATTTTTTAAGATTTCTGCTATATACACAGGGGAGAGAATGTGTTTTCATGTCATATGCTCCCACTTTTGCAATTTTTGATGCTTCAGAAGCAAAAATTGTAGCTGCTTGCTACAAATTCCAGTTTACTAATTCAGATGGAGAAAAGTAAAAGTAGACTCAGACAGCTTTGAAAATCACATAGGAAAAAGTAGTGTGTCATGTCTAGGAGACATTATAGAAATATATGCATCTGTGGTGTATGTGGAACACCCCAAGTAATTATTTCTGTCCACATGGTTCTTGAGCATTAACAAAGGACTGTCTGATCTGGATCACCTGGACCATGTAAATGCATCTCTCTGTGCTGACCTTCTTCATATGGAGCAAGACTCCCTTTTGATGGGGCAGTGATGGAGTCCAGACCATACAGGACTGAAGCATTTCTCATGCTTTGTAACTGAACTGATGAATTTGTCTTACACTTAAGAGAAGGCATTTCTTTATTTGGTAGACCAGTTTTACAGAAATTTGCTTTCTCTATTGCAAAACCTTTTTTTTTTTTTTAAGGGGAAAACTGCTGAAGACCTACTCATCTCCTCATATTGTCATCAGAATAATTTACCTTTCAAGTCCTCTCTGTGCAGAAGAATAAATGTTGAAAAAAAAAATAAACAGATTCTTTTGCATAGTATCTGGAGTGAAGGAAATACTTTGCTGTGGGCAAGATAAAGACTGAAAGTTCATAGCCAAAAATTTAAGTGCACTGTTTATCCTATCTGAATCATGCCTGGTTTATGGAGTAGGCATCAAACAATTTAGGAAGTCCAGCACACATCTCATCCTGATCTCCTCAGTCTCCTCTTTCTGTTGTTCTGTCATTTCTTCCCTTTTATGATCATGCACTTTGCCAAAACAAATTCTTTTTAAAAAGAGATGAAAGGGAAACACTATGGCTAATTCTCAAATTTCACTTGTTGTGAAATTCCATGAGAACTTGTGGCAGAAAAACAAGGAGCCCACAGTCAGTAACTATTCTATGGGTTTTGTTACCACAGTAAAGGCCTGCTCTGGCCTGAGGTGTTTCAATGAGGTCAGTTACATCTGCCTGCATAGGTTTTCCCTGGCAATTCCAGCAGGCTTATGGCATCCTGCCATTTCCTGGACTAAATAAATAATTCAGGTATATATTGAGGACCAGCTATGATATTCTCCCAAAGAAACATCTGCATTTCAATGTTGGTACCTGTTTACAAAAAAAAAAAAAAAAAAAAAAAAAGAGAGAGAATGAGTATCAAAGAGTGCCCAGGGTCACGTCATCTGCTGAGAAATACACAACACTGTATGCTGGATATGTGTGTAAACAGAAGTTATTCTATCAAGTAATGCATGGTATGCTTACTGGTATGCTCCAGTAAGGCTATACATCTCTGCACATATGAGTACAGAGATGGTACAGAAATGGAGCAGAGAAGGCCAAATCATAAGGTGATTGAGGCAGCAAAATGCAAGCTACAGGAACAGAGACTGTGGCACAGTATTTACGGAGTGGGTGGTTCTCACAGCTTCCCCATGAATCCTTTGACCCTCTCAGTAACAGCTTTTCAGCTCTTCCCCACAAATCCTTTGAACCTTTGTGCCTTTCTGTTGTTATGAGTATGGTGTCCGGATACTGCACAGCAAGTCTGCAGGCTGCACCTGTGAGTGCACGTGTCCCTGCTGCTCAGGTGTGCCTTTGTGAACACCCCATGGCTGCTGACTCTTGCCAGGGCAGCGTAAGATCAAGTCTGTCTGCCCTGATAGCATCCTTTCTGCTCATCTCGCTACCTGAGCAGGAAGGTAACTCTTTTAGCATATCCAGTGGTTCTGACAGCATTGTGATCAGTGATTGCCATGATTAATAAACTGTACCCTGAGAGGGGCTTAGACACTGAGTCACTTCAGTGATGGAAAATCAAATTGAGTGATAAGCTTCAAGCTTTACTAGTGATCCTTCAAGATTGTCAGTCCTAGGGACAGCATGTCAGCATCTGAGTGGCTCGCTAGGTATGCTCTGACATGGTCACTCTCAGCATGCCCCTGCAAGTACACTCAGCCTGGACATGTCTGTTTTATAAAAGCTCTCCACCTGAAACAACAGTCATTAGTTATTCCTGGTCACAGGCCTGGACCTAGGCATGCATCATTCCAGGAGTCCCTGTGCTTCTGTGACTTTACTCTCTGGCTGCAGATCCATTACATTGGCCATGGGAGCAGGTATCTAAATGATCTATCTGTGTTTTCTTTCTATGGGATGTTGAACCACTAGAGGTCCAGGGAGGAAGTAACCCCTGCACACTCTGTCTTAGTGATAGATTCTTGTGGACATCTTGCAGAAGAAAGATCAGTTATTCCCCCCTTGGCTGCTTGGCATGTGTATTTAACTGGGCATTAATGAAAACAGGGTTATCTCCAACCTCGTCTTTGGCAGAGATTAGTTCCTTTATAGATAGGACAGATGGCACCATAGTGGGAATACTTTACAACAGGCTAAAGTAGAGCTTTGCTGTTACTTCAAAGTTCAAAGTGTGAGGCTTCAAACTCTGGAGAGACTTCCTGGTACTAGAGCCATCCTGGGCACAGAGGGTGATTCCTTCCAAGGAATTCCTGCACAATTCTGATGAAGCTCTGAAGTAGTTTGTCTACTTCCACTGAACTTTGCATAAAACCCCTACAATGCTGTTGTAGTGCATAGCTAACTTAACATCTGAATTGCTTATCAAAGGTAAATCTCCTAGCTGAACGTTCATCACCGCATGAGCATTTTGCAGGTTAGAGGCACCTACGCACACTTACCCATTTCTTGCCTTGTTTCAGTACTCAGTGTATCTGCTTGATGTTAGGCCAGCACTGTTATCATTAGGAGAAAGTTGATTGGTGTCTCAAGAATGAAATTAGACCACATGTTTTCATCTTATGTCTTAATTATAACCACAATCAGGCAAAAACAGTTTATTGAAGTGTTCAGCATTGCTGGTGTTAAAACCCAGTTTCCTGTTTATTTCTATGTTTGTCAACTCCTTTTTTAAAAAAATAAAAGTATCAGATTGGTCTCCACAATGGATTTGGTAAAGGGAAGAATGAGGGAAAGCCTGACTTAAAATAGGTAATTCTTTTCTAGGGACAAGGCTAAGAAAAAAATTACATAATTTTGTCTTTTAAAAAAATCTCACTAACTTTTTATTCAAATTGATCTGATGATCTAGTCTTAGGAGCTGAGACCTGATTTCTTGCAATAAAGCGACATTCATCAGGGATGAACCACTTGCCACTCAAAGAAATGTCAGCCCAAACCTACTGCTATTTGCATTTGTGGATAGACTTTTTGCCTGCCATCCAAGAAATATGCTCTGGTTGACCTGAAACTGCCAAGAGTCAGATTAAATACTTCCACCTGTCTCCAGGGTGAAGGCAAGCAGAAATAGCAATTTCCCTTGTTGCCTGGTGGCTCAGAGGAGGTGTCATGTACCCAGTGTTGCTGTTCCTGCCTCTGCCATGGAAGGCCAGGTGAAGGCAGGGGCAAACCCACCTTCCCTTTACCCTTCTCAATGATGTAAGGAAACCTGCAAGCTATGCTGGAGCACAGAGTATGAAGAAGGAGTCTTTCAGTCCCTCTTGTTCAAAGTATGGTGCTTAAATAATTTTTTATTTTTTGGGTAGGAGGAAAAACACCAAGGAATTAGGTTTCATCATAAAATAACGATGAGAAATCTTACTGAGGCTATTCCAATTAAGAGTTAAACATTTCTGAATAGGGTAGGTGAGACTCAACATGCAAGGTTGGGAGCACCATACCCTGGACTGTACCATCTGGTGATATTAGATGTAGAAAAAGAGCCTGTGTCTCCTCACATCCCAAAATACTAACCGAAGGCTCCTTAGTTAAAAGGGGGAGGGCTATAGCACTGTCTCCTTGTTCTTTATTTTGTGCCCTTTGTTTTTTATGCTTCCAATGCTGCAAGTGGAAATTAAAAGTTTTCTAATGAGTAAAAGCACATTACTGTGGTTGTAATATTTTCAGGTTAATAAAAGGAACAGACAAATCTGCATTTTCTCACAGATCAAACCACTTTTACTGATTTTTTTTTTTGTTCTTACACTAAACCAGACCAACTTCATCCAGGGACGGAGTGAATTGCCATCCTGTAACTATGTGCTCCCCACATTGTGATGGAGTATGTTCCATCCCCTTACAGATCCAATATTGCCCACTGGGTGCAACTGTGCAGGGTGATCCAGAGCAGATTTGCCCTACAGCCCAGACCTGTAGGGCAAAGCTGGACATCCTACAATTCCAGCTCCCCGCTGGTCCAAATCAAGGCGGAAGGCAAAAATTATATAATGACTTTGTAAATGAAAAAATTGAACTTGTCCCTATCTCATGGTTTTAGTGCCCTTTGTCTTGCTGGCAGGCATTGTAGAAGAGGGAAATAGCAATGACTTGGGAAGAGCCTGGTGTTACCTGAGTAGCAGTTGAGGCTTGGTGATGATATCTGGCAGCTGAAGTTGGAGAACACCCTGCTTCAAAGCTGGGGAGACTGTGGGCGCAGAACAGATTCTGTGGGAGAAGGGAAACTGGGAGCTGAGAAGCTGCATAAGGGAAGCAATTCAGTCAATCAAGTCATTCATCAGCAGAGTAGAAACAAACTGAGATTGGGAAAATAAGTGATGGAAAAAACACCAGCTCCTCCTAGGAGCTAAAATATGGGATCACAAAAGGAAAGAACTGGATAAAAAAAAGATCAAGTAAAGGAAGAACTGAGTGGGATGGGGATAGGAGGAGCCATAGGGAAAGGCTATGATGAGGAGTCAGAAAACAGAAAATGGGAAGGTGAAGACTATCAACAAAATGTCCAAAATTACAAATTTTGAAGCGATGAAGATTTAGTCAAAAGGGTTAGAAGAAGACTGGAACTTGGTAAAGCAAGGAAAAAAGAGCTTGGTGTCAAAGCTTGAGGAATGGAGATTGAAAGCTGAAGACAACAAAATTAAAGGGATAGGAAGAAGCAAGTGCAACCTGAACAAGGAGGAGTGAGGAATGAGAAGGGGAAAACGTGAAGCAGTAGGCACAGACATCATGTGCCTCACTGCACAGTCTGTGCTTCAGCATGGTTTGGTGTTCCAACTCATTGAGTTTTGCCATTTCTACACCAGAGATAGAATGTGCCCAGCACCTTTGTCCCACACTTCTATTGCTCTCCCTGAGACTAAAGAACACTAAAGTCACTAAGTGTGATCCAGAAGAATGCCCGTTTCCTTCACCTAGTACATTTGTCCTGGGCAATCAGGGATATGAGACAGAGAGAATGACCCCCCCCACATGACCAGGACCTCCACCTTGCTTGCTGTCGTGTCCTGAAGCTGCAGGCTGAAGAGAAATTGCACCAAGAGCAAGCGCAGCATGTGGTGAAGGCAGTCACATGCTGCCCTGGGAAACTGTGCTTATCCTCCTCTTTGCCGCAAAATTTCTGTGTGGTGCTGGAAAATCTTTTGAAACCTACCTTGTTAGAGGTGATGACTGGCTGGGTGCTCCTTGTATTACGCATGTGTGGGTGGAGATTTCATGTCTGACATGAAGGAGTGCTGAGTTCTCACAGCAGAAGCTGAGGTAATGCACACCAGGCTTTGGAGACAGAAAGTCGAGTATTAAACAAACTGAGAAATGAAGTCCCAAGGAGTACAAAAAAGTAATGGAAACTTTTGACCTTAATCACTTTGGGCTTCAGTTCCTTATGTGTAAAATGGGGATTGTACCACCCCCTCATGCTGCAGGGCTTACCAACAAAGATTAGCTCACATTCAAAGGTACTCAGATGCTTTGGTGATGAGGCAAGAGCAAGAGTCCCTGAGTAATTTTATTTTTAGGGCTGTGTTTGATGAGTAGGTAAAGTGTGAGGCTAAGCACCGAGCAAAGCGCAGGACATGAAAGCCCAAAAAACTGCTCACTAGATAACTTTGCAGCCCATGCATGCGAAGAGATGGCAGTGGGGTGGGAAAAGTCACTGTGAGATCATGAAAGAGATCTTTCCTAAGGTAACTTAAATTTTACATTTTTCTATCCTGAGTGTTTGGTTGCTAAATGCCCAATAAACATTTTTGTGTGCAGTATAAACATGTGCTGGCAAGATGTTTTGTGAAATAGACATTTCTCTCTGCCTTTAATTTGTGCTGAGTGATGCTTTCCTCATCATAGAGTACTACGCTGTGTTGGTGAATAGTTTTGATATAAATTCAATTATCTTAATTAATATGTTGGTGTTTATAGCAGTAGGTTCCTAGAAAAACAAGCAAGTATCTTGACCATTTTATATATCTATTCTATCAATATTTGAAATGTGTGCTGAAGAGTTGGAAACAAACCCTGGTTCCCTGGATCTTGCTCTTTTCCCTGAAGATGAAACAAGGCATGAATTGTTCCAGTCACATTAAGTTAGAAGCACTGCATAATTAAACAGGTCTGCGCTTTACCTTGGAGTCCAGTGGTTGTCTCACCATTTAGCATAACTAGGATCAAGTCTGGGATAAGTAATTATTTAGGAACACTGAGCACAGCAGAGGAAAAATCCAGATCTGACATAGAAGGAAGTCTAAATGAACCTTGATTTTACAAGAAGATGGATGGTTATGATTTTATGGAATCAAAAGAGCTTTTGGTATCAACAGCTGAAATCCAGGGACATGGGTGAGGAGTCTGGCTTTGGAACTAAAGGCAGTTTCTTAGAACTGACATTTACCTCAACATTAATGAGGAAAGGGGTGCTTCTTTCAATTGCACTGAGAGTGTGTGGAATCCCCTCTGATAACTGATCATGAAACTGTCACTGATAGTTCTAAAGTCACACATTTGGTGGTTTGTTTTTTTAAAATTTCTGTGAGTCACAGGAATCTGTGAGGCCACTTGTGAGCAGGGGAA
The DNA here is from genome assembly GCA_039654755.1 of Calcarius lapponicus. Taxonomy (NCBI): domain Eukaryota; kingdom Metazoa; phylum Chordata; class Aves; order Passeriformes; family Fringillidae; genus Calcarius; species Calcarius lapponicus. The sequence continues at coordinate 63,420,993 of CM077465.1, forward strand.
GAAAAAAGAAACCCTCTACAATGTAGGTCACTAATTCTCAAAAAAGTCAGTGGAGAAAAAATAAAAGCCCCTAGTGTAAGTCCTTGCAGTACTCACTGTTTTGGGTACAGAAACATTTCATTTCTGAGCAATAAAGAACCCACACTCTTGTTTTCTTCTCCACCATGATTTATTCCAAATGTCATTACACTCTGTAGATTCAGAGAAACGAGTTTGACAGCACATAGAACATGTATTAACATTTAGTAACATCTTAAGGCTAAATACACACCATTTTCTTGTTGTTTGTCTTCACTAGTGGCTTCTCTTAGTCTCAGACTTGAGTTTTCTCTTTTATATACTCTGCATTCATAGCCGGAAGGGCAATGTCTTTTCTACCCTTTTTTAAAAACCTTTTGTAATGTTTAAAAATGCAGCTTAAAACTAAGGCCAAGCTTTCTTTAATATCACCGAGGAAGTAATGAACAAAAGGTAAATGAAGGGATAGTGCTGTTCCTTACCTGGTCTTGTGCTGCAGCTCTACCTACAGCTGAAATTGTGAGCCTGACATCAACTACTGGAAAATGTTTAATATTAGTTATTCTATGAGCAGAAAATACTGTAGGCCTTGACTTGTAATTTTTCTTCACTAAAAGCTCATTCTCTCCAATCTCATGTATCTCCTTTAGACAACTGATTCTCTGCTGCATTTGTTGTTTTGGCATTTCAGGATTTGCTCGCATCAAGTGCTCTCAGTATGGGTTGGTACCTGTGACATGGAGGAAGCAATGAGTATCAGGAGCTCCTAAGAGGATCTAGAAGAGAGCACAGAAACAGTAACACAGTTCAAGGAGTTATTAAATTCTAAGATTCCTCTGCAGCCCCATTAAGGACCCTATTAATGAAGTTTTATCACAAATACGCTGTTAGAGAGCTTCTAGATTATCTGGTTAAACTTCTGGAAGATTATCTTCCTGGTATACCTTTTTCCAGCAATAATTTTTTGTCTTTTTTTTTTTTTTTTTTTTGTGTTCTTTTGGTTTTTTTTAAGGATTCAGCAGCAGGACAGCTGATTTTAGTTATTTATGGTGCTGTTTCTAACAGGGTACATTTGAACATTTGGTTTATAATCTGGAAGAACATACCTATTTGTTATATTGGCCTACTGCATGCAAATACATTAACTTAGGCCCTAAGCTCTAATTTTTAAAGAACAGTGAAAAAAATTAGGGGGCAGGTCAGTGTAGGTAGAGTTCATATCTTATCTGAACAGCTGATATAGCTGGAAAAAACAGGAAAAATTGAATGCACAAGCTCTTCCTCGGCTTTTAAATAGAAGATTATGTTTTCAAATGATGAGGCATATTGGCATGTTGGATAAAACATCTTTCACTGAGAAATTTAAAAGGCACAAAACTTTGAGCTGAAAGTAGATCAGCTTGATCTTTGATAGGCATCGCCTAAAGGAGAAAGGGCAAGGTGCTTATGGTAGAAAAAGTCAAACAAACCCCAGTGGCTGGAGGTCAAAACTACACAAGTTCAAAGGAGAAATCAACTGCTTATAACTAAATTACAGTTAATTGTTATCAAGACAAAATGAAGCCAAGATCTCTTGAGTATCAAATCAAAACAGGAAAGCTCTCTGGATGAAGAGTGTCAGCCAGATGGCACTGAATGCAGATAACTGTATTTGGTACAGAGGCGACTAGGAGACTTGTAACACTGGAATAGGTGAAGGATTGGATTGTGTTTACATAGCTGTGAAGGTGTTCTATGCTTCTATGTTGGAGAAAAAGACAAAAATTATGCTGACAGAAGTTAGGTCTTTTTAAATAAACTATGTCTGAAACGAAAATTGTATGATTGCAGTAAAAAGTGCTGATTTACAAAGTTACTTGCCAAAAATCTGGGGTTACCTGAGGAGTAAAGTGACTCTTTTTGTGTCTGCTTGTTTTTTGTTTTATTTTCCTTAATTTGGACACTGACTGTAGCAAGTGAGAGGACTGTTGAAATGTGGATATTTCAAACACATCCTGAAACTGCATACCCCAGGTGAAATAGACCTGTATGTGTAGTCATTGAATAGGAAGTCTCTTTACCAACATCCACAGCCTCTGGAGCAAATGTAGTGTGAAACATCATCCTGTGAACCTATTCAAAAAAGGAGGAGACATAGCTCTTCCCTGTAGGGACTGTATCCACAGAGCACTTATGGGTCATAAGGTGCACTCACTTCCATGAAAATGAAAAATGGCCAAATTAGGCAATTAACATCCTTGTACAGTTATGTTTTAACTGAATGAGGTGTACAAAAAACAGTAACAGCCTCCTTTGGAAGGTACATAGAAAAATTCTTTCATATATAAGGTAACTAGTAATTATTTTTTAAACGGCTACCTTTGTCACTCAGCTCTTCAAATGTTATTGTTTACTTTGGGGTGTCTAATTTTTTAGGTACTGGACACTCAAAGGAAAGTCAAGGAAGGGCGCTCATGCAGCACTGTAGAAGAATCTGCTTGGTTTAAGTACCACTCTAAAAGACATCACCAAACAAAGGCAAGTGAAGTAATCAGTCACTTTTGAGTGGTTTGCCCCGCAAGGGAGTGGATTTCTGAGTGCACATTGGCCTGCATTACTCCTGGGTTGCTGAAGCACTGATCTCTATGGTTTTCAGACACTAGTGTTTAATACTGCAGCTTAATATGCTAAACACTTGCAGCAGGCAAGCCTTTGGCATTTCCCTGCCTAGCAGTCATAACACAGTTTTATCTTGTGAGGGTTGCCTCTGGCCAGTAGTGTGCCAAGGCTGCCACAGCTGGAGGGAGAACATGCGTGATCCTCCTGCTACTCTTTTATCAGTGGGGGAGAGTCTGCTGCTGTTACATGCTTGAAAAATTGCACAGTAAATCAGGTTGGTGATGTTGCATCATGGTTACACATGCTAGGTTGTATAGGTGTTTTCATTGTGGCTTTAAGCAATGGTGCTTTTCTCCTAGTAGGTTCATGTTTAAAAGTGCAACATACTGATCTAGGAAAGAGGGTCAAACCACTTTAATCCTTTCCTATTGTCTCCTTTTTTTTCCACAGCATTTATGGCTTCCTCTTCAAATAAGTTGTGCTGCTGCAGACCTTCAATCTCTTTTAACCTCATAGATTCTTTTCATACCTGTCAGTGGCCACAACAAACTAAGTATTGCTTAGAGACAGCTCTTGACTTCTAAGCCATTTTATTTGCCTTAGCTACATGATCAGTGTCACCCTGAAAGGGATTTATCTGGTTCACTTGCTGGCATGGCTGCTTCAAGAGATGGCAGACTGAAGTCATTGGTATGTTGTGTTTCTGTCTTTGCTATCAGTTCAGTGGAAAGGCCCATCCTTGCTTCTCTGGTCTGGAGTAAAACTGTGCTAAAGATATGTGCATGTGGTAATAAGAACCTCTGTGGAAAAGAAAAACCACTATATTCTTAGAAATGGAAGGCCTTTGCAAGTGGTGGGTGGAATGGTGAATCCTCTCAGCCCACTTTGTGTACCAGATGTGGGAGGATGTGCCCATGCTAGTGAACATTTATATAGGTATCGGCTATTTTAGTGTTGCTTGACTGCTTTCTTCTAAGCAATAGCTTCTCTTTTTTTCTCTCTATCTCTCTGTCTTTTTTTTTTTTTTTTTTTTACAGAGGGGAATGCCAGACTTGACTAACAAAGACAAGAGCAGACTAAAAGTTTCCTTAACAGGAAGCCACTAGCTCTCCACTTAGCAAGGGGGGAGGAAAAGCCTTTAAAAATGTTCAAACTTTCTTATGCAAATTTCAGTTACAAACAAGTTTTGGGAGAACTTCTTCAACGGTGAATTGAGCAGTCTCTTGGCCACTATAAATGCACAGCACACAAAAATGTGCGCAGCACAGAAGTCTAAAGGTGAGGGTGCTTTCGGGTCTCCCAGCATGTTGTTCCACTGTTTCCAAACAATCTCGTTTTTGCTGAGGGTAATATATTTTCTAAGAAAAGCATTAAAACATCTTGAAAGCAAAAATAGAGCATTTAAAGGCAAAGAAATGCAGTCCCTCTAGAGGAACATGACAGTTTCTCAAATGAAGGCATTTATTATGGTTGTAGTCAGTTTTTGAGTGACTGAAACACCTGCACATACAATTGCCATTATTAGAAAATGTCTCAGAGCACTGTCAGAGATCAAGGATGCTTTCTAGCTGCTCTTCTCACATACATCAAGGAGATAATTTTTATCTCCTTGATAATTTTACTGTTCTGCCTTGGACTTGGGAGCTGAATACATATTTTCTTTTGTGATGCCAATCACATGACACAAAGATAAGTAGACGAGCAGTGACTGAAGCCTGGTTCAGTGGCGAGATACCATGAGAGGGTAAAGCAGAAAGAGTGGTAAATGAGAGATAGGCCATTGTTAACAGGTTGTCTTCTCTCACCAGTCCTCATGGTAAAAGGGAGCCTTATGGATGTGAAGCAGTTCTGCTGAGGCAAAGAGTCACTGCAGCTGCCATAATGGCCTTCCTAGAAAAGCTGTGTTGGCACCAAGATCTCTTCCCTGGACCTCTGTCTGTCTCTTGCAGACAGCCACAGAAAATCTTCCTGTAGGTTTCCACTGGATTTTGTGGGATGGCCTGCCGAGGGCAAGGGCCTTGGTGTGTGTTAGATGTTGCCTTGTAACTACACTGTCTGACACACATCCCAGAGCTGAAGGTCATTGTGTGCCTGGCCCAAGGGCTGTCAGAGAGACCAGCCTGTGGCTGTGCTTTTACCTTTGAGTGAGCTACCTGTGGCTGAGGTATCTGCCTGCTCAAAGCAGGCACAAAGCCTCAGGAGAGTGTTGCTTCATGAGCTAATGCTTCAGGGTGAGAAGTGCAGTCTGTCATTTTTGCTTTGGGACCAGTTTCCTCAGCTCAAGCTCTTCACAGATCAAAGGCACAGTGTTAAATCGTGGTGACATTGCCATACATCTTCACAAGGACTGTCTGCCTACTCACCAGCTCTTGTTGTGCAAGACCTGGGCTCTATCCTTGCTTCTGCTGTGGTATCCCTCTGACCAAGTTTTCTCATCCATCAAGTGTTGATAAGACACCTCCTTTGGGAGGTCTGTTGCTGTGTGAATGAAAGCAGTGCACAAGGGAGAAAATTGTGAGAGGGCAGAACTCAGCACTGGCCTCCTGCAGCTTATGGTGTGCTGCTGTGCTGTAGGTACAGAGGGACAGCTGTAATCCTTGTCAGAGAAGGGGAGAGGTGGTCTCTTTGCTCACTTTGCTTGTCTTTTATCTATTTAGCAAGCCCTTTTATCTATGTGGCTGACACCTGAGAGAAATTACCATTCTCTAGGGAACTGAAAGTGCTTTTTGGTACATCAGAGAATTTTATTCCCTAACAGAGAAGCACAGAACTTTTTACCTAGAAATTACTCTGGCCAAATCAACTGTCTCTAGCTGTCCACAGCCTCAGGTTATCGCACAGCTACACAGCAGTAGATAAAGTGCTTTGAGCCCTGCTGCGGAGTGGGAAATGGTTAAGGAAATTCCTGGGTACTACAGAGGGCAGCAGTGGAAGGAATTACTCAGGAGGCAACAGGTTTTTTTTCCTGACTCAATGCTAATCCTTTACCTCTGCCTGTTGTTAGACCAACTGTGCTGTGCACAGTCACTGTCTTTCTCATGGTGTTTAAAACTGACATTTTGACACTTTTTAGCATCAGCAGATGCTACAGTGCTTTTTGCAGTATCAAGTCGAGATTGCCTCGCTGGCAGTTTATATACAGTTACGAATAGAACATGGGCACCTCAGGACAACGTCTCAAGCTATTTATTTTTCCAGCATCAGTCTCAACACATTGTTATGACAATGCAGCAAAAGATGCTAACAGCTCACTGACCAAACAGTTGGTAATACAGTTATGAAAGTTTCTTTTTGAGTCAACAGAGAGGGAGAATTGTTGGGATCCACAGGTTAGGGGGTTTTTGAGAAAGCTTTGAAAAAGACAGACCCCGAAAACAGTAAAAGACAGTGAAATGCCAAGCCAGCAAAAAGTGCTAAGCAGCAGTGTAGACATGAGAAATAAAACAGTAGGCCTATGTGAGTTGTCTTCCTAAGTTGCAAAAAGTATATTTTAAGTATACATTTAGAAAGTTAAATATGAATAAGGCTCTGTGCTTTGTCTTTTATGAAGGAATCATTGTGTTAAAAAGAAAACTGCTACTGTTATAGCCATAGCTACGTAAGCTTCAGGTGATTGGGAAGAACTTCTGTCACTATGCTTTTGCTTCCTGTGATTAGATGAAACTTGGACTTCATTTGTCTTATGTTATGCTGTAATGCTAATTTCCTTTGGCACTCTGTTTGGTCAGTGAGCTGTTAGCATCTTTTGCTGGCTTGGCATTTCACTGTCTTTTACTGTTTTCGGGGCCTGTCTTTTTCAAGGCTTTCTCAAAAACCCCCTAACCTATGGATCCCAACAGAGATCAGATTTTTGTGGGTCATGAGAGACAAGATAAGCAGTTTGGGCATTCAGAGGTGATCTGTCCTACCCCTGCCCTGGAAGACCTCAGCTAATTGTGACAGATACCCCTATTACCTGTTCTTATACACCTACAATGATAAGGCTTTCACGCTTGCTGTTGGCAATCTGGTCCAGCACTTCCTTAGTTTTACTGACTGGGGGTATCTCCTCACATTTACCTTGCAGCTCCCTAACTTGTGCACTCTGTAGTTGGAGCCAAGCAGTATAAACATCATTTGGCACCAAACACTTCCACTTTGCAGAAAATAAGCAAATTATTCTTTTTCCTATTAAAGAAATAAATGGGAAATTAGGTGTTCATAGTGCAAATATCTAGATTCAGAATTTGCTGTCTGCCTTTATGATGAAAAGCCAACTAGAAGAATCCACTACTGCAGGTTGGATGTCTCAGGTGCCTCTGTGCCCTGACCTGCACTTAGGACCAGTGACAGCAACAAGTCTTAAACCCCATGCGAATGGCACATGCTGTGACTGCTGCTGCTGCCTGTCCTGGCAGGGGTCAGTTCAATCAGCAGGGCTGCAAAGTCTGGCACCACTTCACTCTGACATTTCACAGATCTGCAGCAGAGCTGGAGACCATAGTGATGGATGGGTTGGCATAAATGTGGGCAACTGAGTCAATCTGTGGCTGGTGGGAGGCTGGTGCTCACATTTGGTGACCTTGTTCTTCCCCACTCATGCCTGAGCATTCTCTCACCATGTCCTGGGCGTGTTTCTCTTGGTTGTGTGAGGAATGAGTGGTTCCTGACAGACTTCAGTGGTTTCACCCGTGCTGGGCAGTGGCATTCAGCCACTGAATGTGTGCCCTACGCACATCATCTGGGTGGTCCTGGTGGATGCTGACACCAGGTGGGCTTTGGGGCACAGCCAAGGCAGCACAGTGAGACAATGAGTGGCACAGGGTAGCCTGGAAAGCTACATTCCTACCATAGTAACACCATAAAAGATTTTAAGGACTTCCTGCAGAAGCAAACAAAAATGAGGTTAATATCTCTTTCAAAAGCCTTCAAAGAACTTCAGATCAGGTCCTGTGTCCTCTCCTGTCCGATGAACTTATCTTTGAACTTCACTGTTACTAACCAGATAGTTAAGCAAAGAGCTGGATCCTGAATAAATCAGAGCAGGTCCACTGAAGTCAACAGCACAGCAATGTTATTTTAGTACCAGGGTGTGGTATAAGCCTCAAATTAAAAATCAATTTATTTTCTGTCTGGATATAAATTCATGATGCAGGTCCTCTCATTTTCCCATACTGTTCCATCCTGCTAAAAATGCCAGCAGACGAGTTTGTCTTGTTTCAGCATGGATGGGTCTGCAGTTTTTGCTGCTGTGGGTCATAATCAGCACCCACCGCCGGCAATTCCCTTATAACTTTTCTCTTTCAAGGGTGGTCACTGTACTTCCTCCTTACCCAGCAAAATTCTGTCCTCAAGTATAAATTTCAAACATGTGCATGTATCATAAGTTCACTTGTATATTGATTCATTACTGTACCTCTACTTAATTTAGCAAGAATTTTGTATTAGCCAAACTTTTGTAATTGTGTAATAGCAGAAAAAATACAGAAGAATATCACTTGCATCATTTATACTGCACATTTACCAATGTTCCTTGATGCATCTATTTCTTGTGTACCAAGTATGTGGCAATTTCACACAAATTGACTGCCACTTCACTGAAAGTGACTTTTAGCCATATGAACCAGGGGAAACCACTATTATTTTTCATTTTTATTTTTAATTTCCCAACAATAACCAGTTTAGTTCAAAACTGATATTTTGTAATAGCTGAAATGATGATATTTTCTGCTGACTCTCCTGATGACTTTTTACTGTAAGATAGGCAATACTGGACAGATGGAAGCAGATAATTTCCACTAAGAAAGGTCATCAGCCCTATTGCAAAAGTGGCCAGTTTCAGCTGGACACATAATGACTAATTTTTAATGAAAGTCTTTTTCAAGTGTGTTGGTTTGCTAATTTTTGCTCTACACTCACTTTCTACATTTTCAACTGTTTCGACAAAAGCTCCAGCACTTCTTAAGGGCAGCTGTTTTCTGCTCAGCTCTGTTTCTAATAGTTGCCTAAAATAATTTTAATTTTAAGGGCATGTAGTCCTGCAGATAGAAATGCCAGCTCTAAAGAAGAAAGAATTTTTCTCTTTGGTTAACCCATTTTTGACCAGGCAAACATAGGTGTGATTTAGTGGAGTTTGTTGATCTTGCTTCAGCTGAGGTAAATGGCTGATCTCATGAATATTGTTTTTACAGGCATGAGACTCTGCTGACGTCCTTTGGCTTCCTGTTCAGTGAGGCTGTGCTTGGCATCCTCGGATTTAGGCACAATGTGAATTTCTTAGACTTCACCCTCCAGACCTCATTTTGTTTCATCAGCCCTTCCCTGCCTGTGAGTAATGGTCATGATGACATCATGCAGGGGCTGCGGGGAGGGAAGGTGCCCTCTGCTGCAGCCCTTTCTTTCGGTAGCAGCAGTGTGGGTGAGGTAGGTATCTGTGGGAAGGAGAGGGAGCAGGTTTCAGGTAGTTTCTGGTATCATGTAAGACATGTAGTGTGTGGTGATTCACCCCCTCAGCACCATTAAACCTTCAGATTATGAGTGGGTTGAATCCTGTAAGGTCGTAGGCACATTATAAAAATAAACACAGACCTCTGAGGTAGATAGGTTACTGGTGAGGGGGCAATAGTGTGGATAAATCAGATCATTCCTCTTTTTTATAAGCACTGAGAGCAAAATCAACTGTTCTTATTGCCAGGTTCTAAGGCTTTGCCTCCTCTTTGCATTGCTGGCGTGGGTGCTGTAGTGCACGTCTTTGACACCAAGGAGACGTCCTGCCTATGTAAAATTTTCTGAGTGCATTTGAAGGTGCTGAGTGCTGTTTTCTGGTGCCAGACCACAATAATAACAATGGGCTAGTGAGGAACTTCTCTGAGAGTTACTGAGACCAGAATTAAAGGTCATGCATGCCCACACTTTTGTTTCAAGATATTAGGGAAGGAAGTAGGTGGAGGCGAGAGATTATCCCCCTCCACTCAGGGCTCATCAGAGCACATCTAGAATACCATGTCCAGTTTCACACTCTCTCCCTCAAATACAGGGAAGTTGAGGCATGTTCAGCCAGCTGTTAAGGGCTGGAGCACTTGCCCTGTGAGGAGAAGCTGAGGGATTTGGTCTAGTCCAGCCTAATGCAGAGAAGTCTTTGGAAGAACCTAAGAGGAACTCCCCAGCATGTACCAAGGGATCAGAAAGAAGGCATTGCCAGAATCATCACAGCACTACACGTTGGGAGGACAAGCAACAAGGGACTGAAGTTGAAACAAGAGTCTCAGTCTGGATATAAGGATACACTTCCCTAAGGAGAGAGAGTCAAGCACTGGACTGGGTCACCCAGTGAGGTTGTGCAGCCTCTGTTTCTAGAGTTTTTCAAGACAGGTCAGACAGAGTCCCAGGAGACCTGGTCTGAGCTTAAAGCTGTGTCTTCTTTGAGCAGGAAGTTGGAGTAGGGACTTAACATCCCTTCCAGCCTGATACCGTGTGATCCTGTGTCTAGGTGTCCCATACTTGGAGGCCATGGAAAATTTTGGGTGAAGTTTTTGGGTAAAGGATTGAAAAGATTAAAAAGAATGCATTTAACCCCTCTCTCCAGCTTTGAGCAACTGATTTCACTCCAGTCCAGCAGCAGTGATACTTCCTCTGATTTCTCTAATCAGATTAGGCAGTCGGCTTGTGTACGTCTTGTCCTGGCAGCTCAGAGGACAGGGCTTCTGGGCAGAGGGGATAGGGTGCCCACTGTCTGAGGAGATTAAACAGGGTGGTTTAATCCAGTGGGATTGGCTGAGCCTTTTGGAATGCATTGTAGGCTCAGAGATGGGAACAGAAATCCAGCTTTGCCCAGCAAGATATACCCAGTGGGATGCCTTGTCATTGACAGAGATACAATGCATGTATTATGGACTAATTTTGACAGTTTTAGTCTCCACAGAATACAAAATCAATATCATACCGCAGCATTAAAATAACATCCCCAGAATACAAAATCTCCTCAGAATACAAAATCAAGATAATGAAAATAATTGCAATTATTTGTGGTATTTCACTTTTCAACCTAAAATTAGTTGTGTGCAAATACATCACTGAGACTAAGGCGCCCGTGTTGCCTGTGGGGCAGTCACTGTGCTCAGCAGTGCCACTGTATCATACTTTTTCCTTCTTTCCTTGCAGATCAGAAACCCTGTGTGAGTCTCTTCCCTTCCTGTGGATCCCAATGCTGAGAAGCCAGCAGCAGTCAAGAGAAGTCACAAGATTGTTTGTGTGTTGGTGGTTTTTTTATGAATGCAGGAATTACCACAATTGTATGAATAATTCATTCATGAAAGTGATGCTTGAAAAAGAAAAGTACTCTTCTATTATTCTTGGAAATTGTTAACCCAGTTACTTTTTTTTGCCTTTGCTGTGGTGGGAGCTGGCAGCAGCTGTCATTGAGAGCCAGCAAGTTCATCTCAGTGAAAGTTAGTGAGTGGGGGGGGCAGGAAAGCTGCAGGCCCTTCCCTGCTGTCGCTGATGGCTTTTGTGGGTGTTCTCAGAAAGTCCTGCCGGGCGTCCCGGGTGACTCACCGGCAGCTGACTGAAGGCAGGCATGAGGCCAGCAGCCCCTGCACAACTGGAAAGTACACAGCCATCCCAGTGTGTGTCTTGTCTGTCTGTCACAAGGCTAGAAAAACCAGTTCTTTGTAGGGTATATGGAAGCTTGGTGCTGTGAAGTCACCTTTGTTCTTGCAAGATGGACTGTTGGATGGTCAAGTAGAAGGGCGAGGAACTATTGCAGGCTTTGTTCAGGCTTCTTGGCAAACAAAACTTTCTAGGACATACATGGTCTTTCACAGGTACTGTGTAGTATCACTTTAGGGCCAGGAACAAGTTTACTCAGTCAAAACTGAGTACCCACTCCCTTATGAAGTTCCTCTTGCTGCTTCCGGCAGGCAAGTGATGGATACCCAAAGGAATAATGCACATGGTCATAAAGGGGTAGGGGTGTAAGATACAGTTCAAGTCTCATTTCCTTCACTGTGGGCTCTGAAGAGCATGTTTGGACAGCTCATTCTGTAGATTCACCCTGGAGCTCATGAGGCCTTTTTCCTATGGAGCTTTGTCTTCAGTTTTTGTGACAGGCAATCTCTGACTGGAGGTCTTCTTGTGTTGGGCTTCTTTAAAAGATGTCCCTTCTCTGTGGACTTGCTGGTGCACAAGGAAGTTTATCCTTCTCCCTCCACCCCTTGGGCCAGTCACCCAGACAAACTCTTCTTGTAGATCTGGAAGAATTTAATTTTCTTCAAAACTCCTATCTATCCTTAAGACTAATAGTTGGCTTTGGCTAAGAGGCTCAGGGCTGCCTGGCAGGGTATTTCTGAGTGAAGGGAGAGGCAGGGAGGGCTGGAAGATCAGGAAGAGAAACAGACATGCATTCCTGGCACTTTTAAAAAGAATCAAGATGAATGGCTGCGGAGGGTGACCCCAGGTGGGATCTTGTTGCTGCCCCCAGAACCCTGCCTAGACAGAGCTGCAGTTTGCAGTCCACCAGCAGCACATGCCGGTGGCTTACACTAACAGGCCTTACCATGGCCCTGCCTGGACATCCCAGACCTCTGTCTGACACTGGTTTCCTCACCAGGCATGATCCTGACCCTCATCCACACGCCTTTATCCTGTCCCCTTTCCTGGGGAGTTTCCCAGTGCTGAATCCTTGTCAGTTCCTTCCTGGCCATGGATGCCCCAGGCTCATTAAGCAGGAAGGGTCACTGGTACCTGTCCCTGCAGTCCAGCTGCAGCTGCAGCTGAGCCAAACCATGGTATTTCAGAGAGCACCCTCCCCCCAGCCCCAGCTCCCACTGACACCTCAGTTATTCATCAAAGGCAGGAAAAAAGCCTTCCTACTTTCATGCCTCTGGGGAGATGCTGGGGCATGGCTTCAGCCTGATAAAAGGCAGAGCAAATGGTGATTCAATTTTGATTCAAAGCCCCTGGCAAAGGGCAGAGACAACTTGGCTTTACCTCTTTTTACCTTGAAAGGGTATTTCTCCACCAGTATCACATCCTGTAAGGGACAAGAATACACATCCTCCTTCCCCAGGGCCAAAAGCGGCAGGGTTTTGTGAGGGAAGTCCATTGAAATGTCCACAAAATCCACATCACTTCTCTCCAGTTAACAAGTACCATTCAGCTGCCATACCATGACTCAGATTGCATGAAAAATGCTACAAACTTCTCTCTGGGGGTAGGAATTCAGGTAATACCACTTCCAGTGGGCAAAGTAAAGAGGCTGCTGGAGCCCCACAGTTGCTCTTGCTGATGCACACCTTGGGAGGCCCACAAGTGGTGCTCAGGGGACAAGCCTACAAGAAGTTTACATAACAGCAGTTCAGGCTAGGGGGGTTGAATCACCCCTTAGGTCACTGTCCTAATATGGGCAGGATGTAAAACTCTGGAGTTTAAAGAGGGAACTGACACTAGTGTGTAGGGATGAATACAATGAAGTGTTCCCTTTTTTCAGTAAGGGTGCCTGATCTCCACCAGAAAGAGGGACTTTTTCAGAGTGGAGGCACATGCCTTCTGTGGTTTGCACCACCTGACAACCATTGAAGCTATAAAAATTGTCAAGTAAGTCTTTTCTGTGGTGAATGCAAGAGAAAACTGCAAAAAGCAGTCCTCTAGAAACAACTGATCTCTGCAAATGTTTTACTTTGTAAAATCAAGGGTTCATAATGCTGGAGTGGGAGCAATGTAGCTTGCAATAGGCACTGAGTAACCTGTGCTGCTGAGAGCCTGGTTTCCACAGGAAAGGGTGGAGAGGAGGTGAGATGTGTGGTAGTGTTTCAGATTTTAGGAGCTCTCTAAACACAGACACAGAGCCTAGTTTTAGAAAAGACTGTTTATTCTGTGCAGGGTTTCCACAAATCAAGTACAAGTGGTAGAAAGTGTTATCTTTTATTCAGTAAAATGTACACCTACCTAATACATCTTCTCCGTCTACTTAATGCATATTTATTTAGGCACTATAATCTTACGCAACGCTGGAAACACAAGGTTCTTTTCTTCATTAAGCAACTTCTACGTAGGAGTTATCTGATGACATCAATTACATTTGCAAAAGGTGAGAAAAGTCAGTTTGAAGCCATCAATTCCTTTTGTAGAATTCAGCCTGGGGACAGATAATTCAGTTTGAAGACTGCAATAGTAGCAGAACCCCATAGGGATCAAACAGGAACCAGTTGGTTTTCATATGCTTGCAGTAATTGAAACTTCTTTCTTTTTCTGTGGGTGTTCTGTTTATTTTTTAGTATCCCTTTACCTGATAAAAAGGTGTAGCAATTAATAATTCTTTTAGCCCGACCCAAAACCCAAGGGGGCTCAGCAGCAGACAGGTCTGTGACACTGAACTCAGCAATATTCAGAAAAAGCCCTCAGTGACAGATCCCTTCTGAAGCTGCTGGAACAAATCTTTTAGGACAATCTCTACAGCTACAGCAGGGACATCAGCAAGCAATGCCACAACTCTGCAGTGCTTGGCTACAGACATGCATGTGGCATATGCAGGACTACTCCGGATTTTCTTTGTTAGCCTGGCACTGTGCCAGGAATTATAAACTCTGTTTTTAAAGATAGAAGCAGTTTAGGCTCAGAGCCACCCCAGGAACCGTGGTGATACTTTACCAGCACCCAGAGCAAATCTGCCACAGGTCATGGAATAGAATAGAATCATTTACATTGGAAAGGACCTCTAGATCATTGAGCTCAACCTTTAAACCAGCACTGCCAAATCCACCACTAAACTGTGTGCCTGAGTGCCAGATCTAAGTGTCTCTCAAATATCTCCAGGGATGGTGACTCCAACACTTCCCCGAACAACTTAACCCAATGCTTGACAACTCTTCTGATGAAGAAATTTCTCCTGATATCTACTCTTAAGTCTCACCTGCAGCAACTTGAGGCCATTTCCTCTTGTCCTGTCATTTGCTCCCTGGAAGTAGAGGCGATTCCCACCTGGCTACACCCTCCTTTCAGGAATTGTCAAGAGTGATAAGGTCTGAGCCCCTGAGCCTCCTTTTCTCCAGGGTTAACAAACCCAGCTCCATCAGTCACTCACCATAAGACATGTGTTCTAGCTCTGTTGCCTTTCTCTGGACTTGCTCCATCACCTCAATGTCTTTCTTATAGTGAGAGACCCAGAACCAGACACAGGATTTGAGGCATGGCCTCACCAGTGCTGAGTACAGGGGGATGCTCCTGGCCCTGGGCCTGCTGGCCACACTACAGTGTCATCTGCAAAGGGGTGCCCTTGATCCCCTCATCCAGATCATTAAAAAAGATATTAAACAGGTCTGACCCCAAAACTGGGCCCTGGGGGCATCACTCATGCCCAGCTGCGGGTAGCTCTGTTCAGCACCACTCCCTGGGCCTGGCCATCCAGATAAACTTTACCCAGCAAACTCTGCACCCAGCCAACCATGGGCTGCGGCTTTCTGCAGGACAATGCTGTGGAAATGGTGTCAGAGGCTTTACTAAAGTCCAGGCAGGTGACAAACACAGCCTTTCCCTCATCCACTAAGCTCCCTGTCAAAGCAGATCAGGTTGATCAAGCAGGACCTGCCTTTCATGAGCTCATGCTGGCTGGGCCCATCTCCCGCACATGCCGTGCGATGGCTCTCAGGATGATCTTCTCCGTGGCACCTTCTCCATAGCCTTCCCTGGCACTGAGGCCAGACTGACAGGCCTCTAGTCCCCTGGATCCTCCTCCTGGCCCTTCTTGTACACAGGTGCTGCAGTTGCTAACTTCCTGTCACTGGGGACCTCCCAAGTTAGCCAGGACTTCTGGGAATGATGGGAAGTGGCTCAATGAGCATTTCAACTGGCTCTCTCTCTGGGGTGGATCCCATCTGGCCCCACAGACTTATGCATGTCTAGAATCTGCTGCAGGACAGCTTACATTCAGATTCCTCCTTAACAAGTATGCAGCCAGGTAATTGCTAAAACACTTCTGATATAGGATGCAGGCTGAAATGTCTCATCTTCATTGATTCCTATAGATTGCAAGGGCATGTCAGTCTCTTAATCAAAGGCAAAACCCTAGGCAGTAACAGGAAAACCAAAGGCACAGAGGAAACTCCCTCACACTGATTTGACAGTTCCCCTTCAAATGATGCCTAATCTGCAGAAAGAAGTTTAAACAATCTCCTGTATTATTGTCTCCATCCACTGCTCCACTTCCTTCTGTGTCAGCTATAAACTCATGTAAACCACCAGCCTACAATATTCTTTTTTGCTCTGTTGCAAAGACAGTACAGGGCTAGCAGCTAAGCTATGGTGAACTGAGTAAAATTTTTTTTAAGAAGAAAAGACATATGAAAATTACTGTGGCCACATTAGCTATGGAGAAGTCTTAGGGAAGCTCAGTGTTTTGCTTATGCCAGTACATCCTGCTTATAGTAATATATTCAGAGTTTATGAAAGGTTTAAACAAACATAAAGATATGAAGGGTGGAAAAATACTGTCCTGCTGAGCTGTGAGTGTGCTCTAGTGCTGGGGCAGGGAAGCCAGCTGGAGGCAGCAGGACAGTAACATCCCCGTGTCAGGTCTGGGGTTTCTCTCCTTGAGATTGCAGGACTGCTACGGAGATGGTGATTCCCAGCAGCACGTCAGTGTGATACTGCAAGGCAACACACCACCCTGAAGGGAAACCTAGCAAGCTTCCTGGTTCCCACTCCTTGAGGGAAGCTATGTTGTTGCCTTGATGTTCAGTAAAGAAAACCTTTTCATCCCTTTAATTTACTTCTGTTGCATTCTGGAAAGCTGCACCACAAATTACATTGCTTTGGCTGGTTTCATTAGTACCTGAGAGTGTTCAAAATGTAGTTCATGCAAAGTTCTGTCATATACCAAGAGCCATCAAAAATTTAAAAATTGTCTTGAGTAGGTCTGTTTGCAGACACATGAGTTTCTGTGGCCAACTTACCAACTGCTAGGAACAAAGATGGCATTCTCATGGAAAAGCTCCTGGAGTTCTACTGACAAAACCAGTTACATGACATTTGACATTGCTGTCACTGTAATGGCTCTTAGCTGTGCATGGGCCTCATGTGCAGTGGAATGACTGCAAGACAAACTTGTAAAGGCCATGTCTAAACCTAGTAGAAGGAAAATGAGCGAGGAGTCCATCTAAAGGGAAGTCTCTAACAGCTGAGCCTTTGTGATACTTAGCTTAACTACTGAAAATGCCAGCCCTGGCAGCTGTCTGCACTCCTGCTTCTTCAGCAGACCCTGTCCTCACTCAGCAGAGATGGTGGATCTGCATCCTGCTTCTGCCTTAGGCATCTAGGGTCCCAGCTGAAATTCCAGGACACCCAGAGAGTTACCATTTTTTATAAGATACCAAAACCATAGAGAACAGCAGTTTTGTATTAAGATTTTGATGCATGGGCAAATGCTCCATTCTGTCTGTTCCCTCATAGGAATAGAAACCTCTGGTTTTGGTTCTTGGTGGTCCAGAAGGGTCAGTAGCATCTGTCCTAGCTGGATTTACCAGAATGTGTCACACTTAAAAGGAGTTACAAAGTAGAATTTAGTTAAATCAGCACAACTTCCCTGTACAGAGTACTTACAGTATTGACCTAAAAAGGAAGCAGAAAACAAAAACTTGGAGTTTCCCCAGTCCCCACAAATCCCTGGGTTCTGTAGTCTCTTTTTTTCTGAAAGGCTGTAAAATATGTCTGTTTTCTTCAGAAAAGGATGAAGTCCCTGTGGATTTCAAACTACATTTTCCTATCTCTGAGTGTATACACTCACATTTTCTGAGGATACAATCCCTTCATTCGTAAGGCAGAAAGGAAGGGTGAAAAACTCAGATTATTTCAGCATTCTCACCATCAGGCCTCATCAAATCCTCATAACGAATCTGGGCTGTGCTGAGATTTTCAGCATGCTCCTAGGGACAGTGCCATGGCACAGCAATGAAGCAACTACTGTTCCAAGTGTCTGAGTAATCTTAGATTACATGATTTCTAGAAGAGCGCCACTCCTCCTTTCTGCCTGGTGGAAAGGCTGCTCCCTGTCACTGTGCATTCCCAGCCAAGCTCCAAAGACACAAGTGATAGGTGAAAAGCCAGCGTTCCGATCCCAGGGGAAGGTGTTCAGGCCAGCAGCTGCTGGAGCATGAGCAGAGCATCCTTGCCGATGAATGCCGGGGGATGGGGGACAGGGATAACGGAGCGTTATCAACTGGGTGAGAGGAGAGGGAGGGTGACAGAGGTGACACAGCCAGAGCAGCAGCAGAGAGCTATGAGACCTCAGAAGGAATCTGAAAAGATCTGGGAAGAGGAGAAGAGTGCAGGAAAGAGGAATCAGAAGTGCAAGCAGAGAACAGAGCAAGCAGAGAGGTTTGCAGTGTGCTTGGAACAAGATCTGCATGGAGGATTTGGAAGGAAGCATGTAGCAAAGTCACAGTGCCAGAAGAGGAAAATGAGCCTTTTTTGGGCTGTTTATGCAACAAAGCTGTACCCTCAGGTGCTGACAAAGGCCACTGCACCCCTCAGTCTTGGTAGCAGCCACTGAACAAGTGCTGACAGTAAATAAAGCATTTATCTCTATTCCAAACCAACGCTTCAGAGGAAGTTGTGATGGGGTAAGCTTTTTGTGGAACTGCATTTGCAACACTGGTTCTGATCACCTTGCCTTCTGTGCATCTATCAAAAAGTATTCAGGGAAGTTTTATTACCCTCAGTTGACTGTGCTCCGCAAAATGCAAAGATCCCAAGATCATCATGAGAAAGGTCAAAATGTTTACATTTAAATATTTCCTTGCTGATAAATTATGTTTTAGCAAGATCAGTCCTTGCATTTGTGAATTTGTAATTTCCAGGAAAAAGTCTGGTTTTATGTGGGAAACATCTAAGTAAAATTTGAAATATCAGGTGAATTTAATTTTCTTTCTGTTTATGAAGAAAAATCTTCAAAACAATAATGAATCAAGGAATAATGCGTATTCAGGGTTTAGAAATGGAAGTAGAGATGCTCATATTCTAGATCAGGGTAATTTAAGGGGTTGTGAGGGACAATACACTGCAACAATGATCCTAGAAAAGCTGTAACATACATTGTTTTGTGCACATTAGTCTTCAATGACTTTCCCAGACTTTGCTGACTGCATTCTGGGAGGGCACCACCAGGTCATGTTTCATTTTCTTTTTCCTATTGCAGCTTTCAAATCCCCCTCAGCTTCAGCAAAGCTAGAGAACTAGTAAAAAGAAAAGACCAGGAGAAAAAAAAAAAAAAAAAAAGGCAGCAATTTAACACTGGCCCAAGGGAAAAGTGAAAAGTTAAAGGTTAGCAAGCTTGAATAGTTATCCACCACACATTTTCCCCAACTGGAAACAGTATAAAAACTGGAAAAACAAAAAGAGTAAAGTTCTTTTTGAAGGAATCCTACATGAGCATTCTTTTCACATTCTCACTGACAGAAAGAGGGGGGAAATGGGTGCCACTATACTTGTGCATATCAAGTGAAAATAGAGTTTCAGATATTTGAAGAATATTTGTGTAGACTCACGCATGCTCTCACATACACAAAAATATAGTCCCCTGCTGTCTGCAAGACCAAGTACCAGCCTGTCTCCTCAGATAGATTTCAAATTCATGATTGATTTTAAGAGATTACTTGCTGAGGTGCAATAGTAGGACAATTTTTCACAGGGAAAATTGTTATTAATTTTTCTGTTTATTTACAGAATTTCTTAGGGACTTTATAGAAAGTAGAAATGAGTCAATATCAGCATGAGAAGGACTTGAGCTTTATGGGTGAGAGGATTTATATTAAAATGTCCTTGTTAGGGTAGCATGAAATTCTCAGGGGATTGGTTTTCCAAAACAGTAGAGGGATTTGTAATTGTTTTCAAGGACGGTGTTTTCAACTGAGAAAACAGTCTCATTATGAAAAGCAGAAAATACGCATTTTTCTTCTCTGCTGCCTCAATGTTTCCTAGCAATCTATCCCAGCAAAAACAACTTTTGTTTTGAGTCTTTTGTTTTGCTTTTAACTTCTTTTATTTTCTGCTTCCTTCCTTTTTGTTTCCCAACCTTGGCGAGAAAATTTTTGTGACTGGCTGTTAACTTGAATTCTCTTTGGGAGGAGGCCAACTTCTCCACAATCACTTTTGAGTGCATATAAGGATTGATTCCCCTTTCTGAGTAAGAAAGTCTCAATTCTAAACTCCTGTAAGTAAAGGTGGTGTAACTGGAATTGATCCTCAAAATAGAAAATAGAAAGAGAAAGAACTGTGAAACGGAAATCATGTGCAGCAGGAATCTTTATTTTTAGAACTTCCAGGTAGATTCTAGCCCCAGAGTGTGGATGATATTTAGGATGTTACCCATGTTTCTGATTTTCTTGTACAATACTTAAAACTTGGAGTCTCTGTAGGAGATACTGCTGTCAGGCGAGTCTCACTGTAGCCGTAAGCACCTCCCCTGTCCTTTGTTTGCCTGAAAGTTCCTGGTAAATGTAGGAGAGACAGAAGTCAGTAGGAAATGAGTGAATCAGTTGTCTAATGTGCTGTGTGTCACACAGCAGGAATGCCAGTATCTTCAGCAGTCCTTTTGCTCCCCAGTGAGAGCATGGCTCTCTCTCTCTCTCATAATTGTCCTTTTAAGACGAGAACTGGTGCCTACTGCTGCAGTGCCGGTATTGCCAGAGCTCCCCCCTGGATGAGTGTCATTTTTGGATGTTAGGTAAGAGTGGCTGCCAGCAGGACTACAGAAGCTAGCATCCCCTGAGCAATGCACATAACCTGTGGCAGCTTCTGTTTGTTTGAAAACTGCTCGAGAATAAGCCTCTGCACTTCTGCAGCACCGCACACTGCTAGTGCCCAACATTCATGCTGGGAGAGCGCAGCTGTCTTCCTTTTAGTTCCTGTTTCCTTCCTGCCCTTCTGATGGTGCTCTGGAGGGAGCTTGGTCGGAGGCAATGACATCAAGGAGAGCAGGCTGCACACTCCTATGCAGACACTTTATTGAATCAGAAATAAAAAGGACTTCAAGAACTCCCCCATGTCAGTTTAACCCCACACCCAGAAGCAGGAAATATGTTGTCCTTTAGTCAGAGACAGGGTCAGTGATGTTTCTTTCTCTGATTATGAAACAGGGAGTGTTGCATTCCCCTCTTATATTTCCTGATAACAGCAATACTGAATTGTCAGTGAGGTCAGATACCTCTCACTGGGGAAAGAGGCGCTGTCCCATTTATCCTGCTGCCTCCCAAGGAGGCAGGACCAGGATATCCATCTGGGGCTTCCTCCTGGGTCAGAATGCCCAAGCAAGCTCTGGGTTGCATTCCCAGGGGCCCCTCTGATGTAGGTGATCTCAGTGGACGGGGGCCAGGCACCAGGAAACCACAGAGCTTCTGTCACCCAGAAGTGTCACCCAGAAGTGAGAGCACTCACTGTCATGGGGAGCTCCAAGATGATACCCTGGTATCTTAGTGAGACAACTACCTCTTGTTCTTTCCAATGATTAAGCATATTGATACTGTATTACACAAGTGCATAAGGGGCTTATGTGATGTGGGGGACCAGCTGTGGAAGTGTGGTGAGATGGGGCTGGCCAGAGACATTGTACCTCCACTATCATCACTGAGCTTCTCCAACCTGTGGAGAGGAGACAGAATCAGGAATTAGCACATGGAGTGCAGAAAGCACCTGGTGGTTTTGACTGGGCTTTTTTTTGGATGAATGTCACAAAGGATGAATATCCCCTGGGCCTCTTAGCTTCCTTCTCACCCTTCCCTTCAGGCTCACTCTGTGCACTCCTGCCCTTTCTCTCCTTCCACAGCTTCCATGGGCAACCTGTTCCAGTGCCTCGCCACCCTTACAGTAAATAGTTTTTTCTTTTTATCTGATCTAAACCTACTCTCTTTCAATTTGGACCCATTCCCCCTTGCCCTGTCACTACATGTTCTTGAAAATAGTCTTGTCCCACCTTTCCTGTTAGTTTCCTTCAGGTTTTGGAAGGTCAAAACTAGGACACCCTGAAGCCTTCACTTGGCCAGGCTGAAGAACCCTAATTCTCACAGCCTTTCCTCATAGGAGAGAGCCTTCATCCCTCTGATCAGCACTGGTTGTGCCACATTGCAGCAGTCAAACAAATCCCAGCTGGGAATGGCATCTCACTGGGCCAGCACTTAGGGCTCCTCTCTAATTATAATCACTGTGACATTGATCATTTTTCCTACTCCATTTATATAGCATGGTACTGTATGGGAATGTTCTGTCTCCTGAGGAGGATATGGAAAAAGAGAAGGATATAGGAAGAAGCAAAGAGATAAGGATGATATGGCTGGCATATATTATTATTTTTTTTTCTGCAATACATTCTCTTGAATCTTATGCCTATATGGAAATATCTCTTGTTCTTTGTGAAGAATTTTTTGTTCAAGAGCTCAAGAAGAGCTCTGTGCTGTCTGTGCTGCACTTTAAGATAACCTCCATTAAACATTTTCTCAAGGCAGATCATCTAGTTAAAAATAAAGAATATAAAACCATATCTCCATTTCTAGCTCTTCTCTTTTCCATACGATAAGCACTGAAAAAGGGAAGTTTTGCCCCCTGACAATGTTCCTTGGCACAAGTGGTGCTTTACTTTCCAAGCAGTCCTCTTGAAACAGAAAGTTCTCCCTGCTAATGAAGGTAGCACTGTGGTTACTCAACTACAGCAAGCAGATGTCTGTGAAAACAAAAAAGTAAACACACATCAGTTGCTATGTTATGCCAGTAACTGTAAGTTAATGTTCCTACAGGTAATAAACAAATAATGAGCACTTATATTTGGAAGGCACTGTAGCGAGTGCTGTCATGAAATATTGACAACTCTTGCTCTCTCTGTCTCCTAAAGAGAAGTGAAAGGCTGTAGGGACATCACAGGCTGTTATGCTCTGCTAAACATCTTTTTCCCAATGCAGGAGTGATTGCTGCCCCAGCCAGCAGTGCCAGCTGCTGTGCTTGTACTGCTCAGGGCTAGAGCACAGTGACTGCATCCAGGTCACAGTGCTCCTGCCACAGCCCTCTGTGCTCCCTGCAGTGCAGCTGGAGCTCTGGGACATGATCGGTGTTTCTTCTGTGTTTTCTCAGTTCAAAGTGTCTGAAGCAATGATAGGAATGCATGGCAGCCCACTGCAAAGGTACTTACATAGCATGAGGCCACATGTGCAAAGCGAGGTCATGGGAAGCTGGTGCCTCTGGGGGACAGGCAGAGCAATGTGGAGTACAGGTAGGCAAACCTGCTGCAGATTTCCCACACCAGATCCTCAGGCCATCCTGAGGTGAACTGTTTTCCCCATTGCACCCCCAAGCTTGGTTAACAGTTGGACTTGATGGTCTTAGTGTTCTTTTCCAGCCTTAATGATTCCATGATTCAGAGGGAACCAGCTGCCCTATCCCACAGATAGGAGATGAAGTGTTTCTGCGGGGCGGATGAGCAGGGAGCTCAGAGTCATGGTGGGACTGTGTTAACTTGCATGCTGGATGAGGGTATGACAGCACAGCCAGCACAGCATCCACTCCCACCCACAGAACCATAGAATCCTTAAGGCTGGAAAAGACTTGAAGTTGAGTCCTACTACTGATCTGTGATCTGACACTGACATTTCACCATTTTCTCATATGTGCCAGTGATCTTATCTTGTCAATAAAAGACCAGACCTCGAAGATTTCCTGGAAATGGCACCGTGCCCTCAATTCTCATTGACTTTGGGATGCAAGAGAGACTGTCATTTTGCTGAAGCCCAGAAGCATTTGGACATTACTCCAAGTACAGCATAACTGCAGAGGATGACCTTGAAGGGGCACGTCTCACTCTTCCCTGTCATTGGCTGCATTCCTGCTGCTTTCCCAAAGTCACTTAGGGAGCAGGTGGCCAGACATGGAGCTGGAGCCACCTGAAGCACTGCCAGAAAGAGAACACATTTACTAGAGACTGACAGGTTGGCAGGAGCCAAGCTATCCCTTTGAAGAGAAACCCCCAATCCTCAGCTGCAGGAGGATATGAGCCAGCAGGGTTGTCCTGGCACCCAGTTGCATGCCCAGTCCTGCTCTCTCCCACATTACTCCTGGAATTTCCCCTCCTCTCAGTGTGTGGTAGGTGTCTTATAGCGTCAGGGGTACAGGGAATCCTCAGAATGCAGTGGGAGGGTTGGGGAGTTTGTTCCTTGCTGGCCCACCTCCCAGGGACAAGCAGGAAAACTGGGGTGACTCAATCAAAACTGCAAACTCAGTCCACAGAAATTAAAGCAATTTATCTGTGCCCCACCCCTCCAGAAGGCACCGAGCCTGCTTTTACTTGTAAAAATGGAGTTCACACCTTTAGCAGAGCCTTCTTAACTTTCTTGGGAGTCAGGCTGGCCCTGTTTAGATAAACCTTCAGTGATTTCCAGAGGAAGACAAGAAGCCCTTTTAGTGTCAGTGTAACTAGGCCATCAGGCACCTCATCTATGTGCGTAACAATCTTCAGCTAACAAGCCTGGGGCTACTGGCTGAGAGGGGAATTTTGGTTATGTGCCCTTTGACAAAGAAACCTGAACAAGCAGGTTGACAAATTCAAGTGAGAAAGCACCAAATGGCAATCACTTGTCTGCAGAGGATACTCAGAAATAAGTAAGAAATACAGCCTAAGGATCCCAGTCTTGGTAAGGACATACAGACACATATGTGTTTCGTTTTTCCTAGGGTAAGTCAGGAATAACTGTATCCATCATGATTCAGCATGCTTCAAGCTTGTAATTAAGAACAATGTTCTATCTGGACTGTGACAGAAAAATAAAAAACAAAAAACAAAAAAAAAAAAAAAAAAAAAAGGAAAAAAAGAAAAAAAGGAAAAAAGAAAATGCAGTAATGCAGTTTAAAGAATTAGATTTGAGGATTGGCCCTGGACTCACATCTCGGATTCCAGCTGTGTCTGGTCACTGACTGCATCTGCTCTTTAAAGCTTTCATCTAATATCATAAGAGAAGCTCATCTAAACTGAACCCACTGCACTGTAAACTGGGGGAAAACATATTTACATAAGGATTTATACTTTGTGCACACTTTTGCATTTTATTCCTGCTAGAAAAATGTTACTTTTCCACCAGCTGATGGAAAACACCTCAGGAAAACACCAATTGCAGCTTCCTCTCTGTCTGTCAGCACAGTGCCAGGGTACTGATGACGTGACTGATGCCTCTCCCAACAGGATTGTCATCCACTTCCATCATACTGTAGCAGTGTTTGCTTTGGTGACAACATTCATCTGTGCTGGACAAGATACTTCCCTACCCTCTCTATTCCCTGTTTTTAACCTAGCAACAGTTTTGGTAGCATCTTTGTTTGCTGACCAGCTTCCCAAGAAAACAAGTAAACGGACTTTTGTCATTGGAAATACCCAGCATGAACCATGAAGGCCACAATGAAGAGGTGGAGGGTAGAGATGCTGAGATGAAAAAAAACACACAAAGCTTGTGGAGAGGTGAATGTCTTTGAAATGCAGAAGGCTTGGCC
Organism: Calcarius lapponicus; assembly: GCA_039654755.1. Classification (NCBI taxonomy): domain Eukaryota; kingdom Metazoa; phylum Chordata; class Aves; order Passeriformes; family Fringillidae; genus Calcarius; species Calcarius lapponicus. Next base: position 63,446,097 of record CM077465.1, read on the forward strand.
CTTAGGCAAATGAAAGCAAGGAGGGAGCCAGTTGCAATGCAAACCTGCCTGATTTACTTTTAAATGTAGGGAATTTTCTCCTAGTATTCTTGCAAAGTATCTTGTCCAAATATGCAAACCCCCTCCTCTTGTCTGTGTCATCTCTGCATTGTTTTCTTGAAGATGCCTTTTGTTTCTTCACTTGATATCCTGAATAAAAGTCACTCTACTTTTTCCATAATAGTGTTGCTTTTTATAAAAGCTCTGTAGGGAATATCCTGCTCAACAAGCTCTGGAGTCACAGGCACTGTCTGCCTTCTGTAGGACTCCATCCCCTTCAAGAGTAATGCAAGGGTAGTTGAAATTAGTAGTGTATTCCCGTTTTGAGACCACACCTAAAAGCTGCCTTTACTTAAAGTGATGGCCTAGCATGGAGGACCTGTATTAGCCATACCTACATGTCCCAAAGCAAGCTATCCATAAAAGTGTAGCATTTTAATGGCTTCTTTCTGTTCATATTTAAAATAAGGGAATGTAGGACACAGCACTGATCTTGGTTCAGCACTGGCTGCCATTCTGGGACTTTCCCTGCGCCTCAGCTTGTGACCCAGTACTCAGTGCTCTGCAATAACAGGTTTGGTCTCCTCTGAGATTCAGCCCAGCCTTCTGGCCTTTCAGAAGCCTCTCAAAGCAGTCACCCTACACCTGCTTGCATAGAAATTCTATACTTCCTTGCAAAAATTATCTACAAGGCATTGCCCCAAGGACTAGCAGAGAAGACTGTGTTTTCAAACCTGGCCTCACACTGGTGCTGGGAGTGCTCAGCCCTGCCTAATGTACACACTGGCCAGTGAGAGAGCATCTTGGCATGCTGTGCACCTAACTTAGTACAGAAACACCCAGAACAAACAAAAAAACCCAACCAGAACCATTGCTGGAAATGCCTGAGGCAAATAAATCTGTGGACTCATTATATGTAAAACCTTTCCATCAATATCAGGTCAGTTAGAAGTATGGAAGGTTTTAACTGTCGTGGTTATGCCACTAAAAGCACTAACATAGATTCAGTTATAGCAGTATAAATTGCTTTTTAGTCAGGTTTGCTTTCCATAATGAAATAATTGTACTAGAATACTACAAGATGGAGTTCCTCCTGTGGAGCGTATGAGCATCCTAGGCTGTTAGAAGACATGGTAGCAATGTCCATCTGTCTATCTTCTGGACAGAAAGCCAAGGCTGTCTCAGTCTAAGTAGCTACAAGAACCTCCTATGTGATTAAACTGGCACAGCAGCCAGTTTAATTCACAGCAACATTGTGGTGTAAAAAAAGTTTATTCAAGTATTCATACACTTGAATCTATATACAGCTTTAATGGGAAAACACAGAGAGAGATTTCTGATGAAGAAGGCTTCCACTTTACCCATGGTGCCAGGGACTGAGGAGAAGAGGGAAGACTGGGAGACAAGTGCCAGTGATGGCTGGAGTCCTGAGCCAGGGAAGACGAGGGTTTCATGGCCACTGCTGTCTGTGAGGAGAGGGGTGGACCGATCATGACACTTGTCAATGAATATTCGACTGTGAGGTTTAGCTAGGGAAGAGGTGAACAGAATCTCAGTAGAGTGCCATTTGGAGGCTCTAGACAGAAGATAAGGTAAAACCCTTTTGCCAATGATCTTAAAGGGGAAGAAACCTAGAGGTCTTCACTGAGAAAGCAATAGAAATTGAGGCTGTTGTTCTATATGGGTGACACACATTCATAATATGAAGGAAAGAACCAGAAGAAAGTGAGGGTGGAGCTGCAGTCAGTGTTCTGAGCCAATCTCACAGCCTGTGGCCACTGAAAGAGGAAGGCCCCAGCCCACCACCCGCTGCCTCCTTTCTCTCCTTGGCCAGATGTTGCCTCTTCCCCTGCCCTGCTGGCTTTCAATTCACTACTGTAAATTCACCCAAAAAAGTCCTGGAGGGAAAAAAATCCAAGCTAAAAGCTTCAGAAGGACATTTTCTGCAGGGTTAGTGAATTGAATTGGCCCAAAGAAACATCCAGTGAGCTGGCATTCCTGGGGATCAGTGTGGGAACAGTAGGAGCTGGAAAAGATGGGGCAACACAACAGTCCCCTCGCACAACCCTGAGAGGTGAGACTGGCTACATTTCCCTGTGTAATACCAACCTGAGAAGCTGCAGAAGAGGTAGGGAAAAGGGATGAAGAGATAGGCTGGGGTCCTTGAGAAAAATGACCTGGCAAGAGGGGAAGGGAATTCAGAAAAGAGCTTTCTGGCAACAAAAAGACTGTCTATGTGCTGGTGGAGAGGTAGGAGCAAGAACAAATTAATTTAGAGGTGCAGAAATGTTTCAATAAGATTCAGAAAGAACAAGCAAATTAATTTTGTAAGGCTGCAGGAAGTCAGCCTGGCCGTAGAGTCAGACAAAGTGATCCTCAGCTAGGACACAGAGCAGGTAATGAGGATCAGGTAGCAGTGCTGGGTGAAGGAAAGAGCTCAGCAACGCTGGGGAGAGCACAGTGCCTCAAGAAACTCAAGTGCCTTAAATGTCAGATGCGGTGCGTGGGAGGACAGGACTCTGCTGGAAGGCAGCGTGACAGAATGAGACCAAAGAAGTAAACAGCTGTGAGATTACAGCAAAATATTGATTCTATGAGAAAGGCAGAGAGTTGACAGTGGTCAAAGACTAAGGGAAGAGCATTAGGAAAGGGGGAGAGGAGATGACAGGAGAAGGAGGGAATGTGGAATAGAAGCTAAAATGGGAAGAAGAGGCAGACACAGATGCACTTAATGGTTATGTGAAGAGACTACAGCACCATAATTAATACTATTTTAGCCTTTGGCAGATGACAAGCAACACACATTGTATGTAATCCCAGTCTGATCCTCTGACTGACTCCCAGACTTTTATCCCTACCCATTCCACCCATTTCCCTGCCTATTTTGGTGCCTGGTCCATCTGCACTTATGTAGGCATCTGCCTTCTCTATATTTCCTGGGTTTAGGAGGAGCCAGGGCTCCCCATGTATATTAGCACCATTACTGTCTCAGCTTAAATCTGGTAGTGCTCTGCATCAGCCTTTAGCACAAATCTTTCTGAAGTCCTGGTTGTAGACATGCTCAGTACAAACTGCTCCTGGGGAAGATCCAGTGAGGTTTTTCCTGAGGATGTGCAAACTGAAATTTCTCCAAAAGCTTCTATATTTTGACCAAATTTGGGCAGACTATTCCAAATTATTCTGTCTGAAAGCCATTTGCTAATGGCTAAGCCCTGCTCCAGCATGTTGGGATGCTGCAATTTGCCAAAATTAGATGTCTGCCAAAATTATGGGCTAAACAGTAATCTCACTCTTGCAAAGGGTTTTGACTGCAGGCTCCTTCATGTTCCTGAGGCAAACTCATCCCAAAGCAGCCACTTGGGCATGAACAAATTGGGCCCGGAAGTTGGGTCTTGGGAGCAGCATCAGTGCAGGGGTACCAGTCATCAGTTTTTTGGGTCTGGATCCAGGGTCTGGATTGAAGGCACTTGAGACAGTAATTTGTGTTTGGACTCAAGTGTTTATTATTTCTTATCAGTAAAAAAGTCTCATTACTGTGAGTTCACCAGCTTTTCATTAGAAGGCACAAAATGGCTAACAATCTCTTGTTACAAGGTTTTTAAAGACTAAACTATCCAATTAAGAGCTGACACCTAGATTATTTTCCCTTTTAACTCATTAACTGCTCCCAAAGAGCCGACAATGTGGACTTTTCTGCCCAGTTACAAAGTGCCACCCAAACCCATGAAGAAGAAACCCAGGATGACACCCTGTGCTCTCCATCTTGCTTCCATCCCCAACATACAAAAAATCCCAAAACCTAAATTTCTCATCAAGTGATACACCTACACTAATCTCTATAATCTATTTCACACTTTTGTGGATTCTAGTCTATCTTGAAGTCTTCTAGTCTAGTCTTGAAGCCTAGGAAACTTTCTCCATGAATAAGGGTCAAAGTCAGTGCTCCCCTGGGGGTCAGGGCACCCCAGAGCAGACAGAGAAATATTCCCAGTGCCCTGGGTTTCCACACATCAGGAAGCATAGATCTTCTGTGGACGTCTTCCCACACCGCCTCATGGCTTTGCTCTGCTCCTACATCCAAGAAGCATCTTCCTCCCAGCAGAGCTCTCACATACTGCGTCTCTTTCCTTCCGAGATCTGCCCCCCAGAGTGCATTCTCTTCTCTGGTTTCCACACGCAGGAGCAGAGCCTGCTCCCCTCAAGCAGTGGCAGCCCTGTGCAGTTTGGCAGGTGCACTGGCACAGGTCTGCAGGTCCCCTTCTGAGGGAGGACACGCAGAGCCCATGCATGTCTCTGGCATCAGCCCTCCTGGGTTAGGGGTGTGAGCTGCTGGGGCAGCGATGGCTTCTGCTCCTATCTCTCACCCCAAAGCCACACAATATCAGAGAACCACTGGCCCTCAAGGTGGGTGATGCCACCGTGAAGGCACCTGGCCATACTTGTGTGCCCCCAATGGGGTATAAACAGATACAATGAAGGGAAAGACAGCCCAGGGACCTGTGGTCTGCAGTAAAGAAATACAGATGAAAGGTGAAAGAAAGCAAGAGAGATTTTTCTGTTCCCTTTCTCCACTGGGCATAGACAGCATGTGTGGACACCCAGCAATGCATGGTGCAGGGCTGATGTAGTCTGATGTTATCCAGCTGGAGTAGGCAGCCTGAACTGAGAAAATGCCTGCCAGCTTGGTGGGAAAAAATGGAACTTAGAGCTTCTCCTCTGACTATGTGGGGGGTTAGCTGCCATCTTAGGGCTGCTGTGCCACTTAGGAAAGTCAATGACATCAGCAATTCTCCGTCTTGATTGTAGCACAAGGTGGGAGCAGGTGAGCAGTGCAGAGCATGTCTGATTGAGGATGAAATAAACATCAAATAAACACCTTTATTTATGTCCTGAGGAGGCCAAGGCACCTCAGGCTCAGGTTCATCAGTGCTAGTGCCACCTGCTGCAGGACAACCCTGACACTTGGCCAGGCCATGGGGATGTCAGGCTGAATTAGGCCCTTTGGTGCTGAGTGGGGCCCTTCTCTTGTAGAAGGACATTGATTTCGCAGCAAGGGGTGTCTGAAGCACCCATGGGAGCCCTAATATTTGTTTATCAGGGCCTCAGACTTTTCTCTGCTATTCAGGGGAGCAAAAGCCATTCATGGCTGTTGTCCAACACGACAATACCCAAGGCACAGTCCTGTTTGTCTTCTCTGCTCTGTGGTGAGGAGGGCAGAGAGGGGAGGGAGGAAGGCGCAGTGCCTGGCTGGGAGTCAGCAGGGCTGGGAGGGAGCGGCAGGTGGGCACAGAGGAGGGAAAAGGACACCCAGGGGATAGAGGAGGAGTTTCTAAAGGTCAGTTAAGGAAGTCACTATGGGGCCTGGAAAAGACAAGGGGGAATGGCAAGCTGACATGGAGTAGTGAGGATGAGAGGAGCTCCAAGAAGCTTCCAAAGGACACGGTGTAGCTGGAAAGAAGGATCTAGGGAGAAGGGAGGAGGGACCCCTAGCTCCTTCCGTGAGTGAGCAATGGATTTACTGGCAGAAGTAGCCGATATATGGCCACCTCCTTGGATTTCCCTGTCTTGTTCTGAGGTGCTGGAAGGTAGAGTGGTCCATTTTTCTGGGTCAGGCTTGTTTAGCTAGGCTTTTTTTCAGGCAAGGAACTGGGTGATGAGTGTGATAAGTGGCCCTCATACCCTGGTAGCTGCTGCTGCTTCCCCTGTTTCAGGAAATCTTTCAGCCACACAGGTTTATAGGCAAATGTGAACTCCCAGCTTTTGGGGCAGCTTGGAAACACCAGAAAATTTTGCTTTCGGACACAGAAGGGACACAGACACCTCACTTTGCTTTTCCAAATATTCGACATGGCAAAACAAGCTGGAAAGACCGTATGGGTATTTTCTGCCTCCTTGTCTGCAGCCTTGGTGCCCGCAGGCCTGCCACAGTGGTACGTGAAGAAGGAGGAGGTGAAAACAAAGAGGTGATTTCCCCCGGTGCTGTGTGCCATTCCAGCTGTGCTTGACTTCCCTTTCTGACGGTGGGAGGGAACGATGACTTATTGACTTATTTCTTCTGTCAAGAACTTGCTGTTCCTCTTCCCACTTCACCTGCCTTTTGATTGCTACAGGGTAGTTCTTTAAACATTGGTGGAGCAAAAGGAATGCCTTAAAATAAGTGTTAAAAAAATGCTTTCTTTCTCCCTAAAAGTGATAGCTAGCTAGATGGAGTAATTTCTTTGCACCTCCCAGCTCTGTGAATCATGGTTATTCATCCCAGAAGGAGGCTTTGATCTTTCTGCATGTACTTATCTGTTAAATAACTGATGCATCTCCTGGATGGACTCTTGAATGCTGATATAATTTTCTTCCCTTTGGTTCCTGAAATCTTGATTTTAAGTGTCTAAAAATATCACTCTCTTGTTGACTAGAAATCTTTGTTTCAGTAGAATATGTTTTAGGAAAGCAAATGTTTTCTGGAGCATGTGCAGAAGGAGCTTTGCTTAGGAGCAGGCTCCAACCTTGGCAGTGACTCTATATTCCCAGGACTTGGATATATCTCAGATCTGATGATATCTGATCTGATCTCTATCTGAGATATTTAATTCTGGAAATGAAATGCTGTTGTTAGTTGCCAAAAGATCAGGCTGCTCTGATGCCCATAAAATGAGGATATTTTTTAAGAAGGGCAAGGAGATATTTCCTAAGAATGAAGACCTTTTTTTCAGGACTATATTAAGCAACTTCAAAAATAGAAAGTTTTGTCAAGGCCCATCATGGCTTGCCACATGTTTCCTGCCATGTTCCTTCATGCCTGCTTATCTTTTTACTTTTTTGTTTTGCAACTAAGAACTCCTTGGCCTACACTAAAAAAATAAATCCAAGGAATATTTGAGCACCAATCAATGTCCCCTTCAAGCAGCATTCCTGTCACCCTTAGATTGATACAAGCACCCAAGCTGGCAAGGACTCCCTCTGTAAGCCCTGTTCCTGCTACGTGTCACCTCCAGTATGCTGTGCCATCTCTCAGGAACAGTGCCCGTGTTCACATATTCTTCTCTGTGCCTGACAGCACTGGTGGTTTTCATGCACAGCTTTTTCCACAGCCTGCTTTGTGAAGGAGGCTGTGGCAGACACCTTGGGTTGTGTCTGGGGAAATGGAAGCACAGAGATGAAACAACTTGGTCAAGGTTATCTGGGAAGGCAGTGGCAGAACTGAGACCAGAGCCCAGAGGTTCAGAATCCCCTTGACTGTCCATGGGTCAAAAAGTAGCCATAGTTACTGCTTTCAACTGCTTTAATATCTCCAGAGTGCATACAAATGAGTATTTCGACGGGCTCATATCTGCAGTGCCAGGATCTTTATTTAAAACATCTGCTTCAACATTTCCATTTGGAGATAAAGGAAACATTCCTCTGCTTTGTAAGTACAAAGCACATTGTCAGCCAGACCTCTGAGCAGACACCTTAACAATATCCAGCAAATCTTAAAGTTGACCTGTTCTGAATAACATTCTCTGCTGCCAATTGCTGCTTCTTCCCAAACATACATCTTCTCCTGAGGCAAAAATACACCAGCCAAACACCATCATCATCATCATCATCATCATCATCATCATCATCATTATTATTACTATTATTACTACTATTTTTATTTAGTTGGAGTATGTCGTGAGGACTTCCCCTTCAGCAACCTCAAGAAACCTTGCTGGCACCTGGTGGGGGATCTGAAGACTATTAACATTCCAGAGGAATTTGCTGGGAAAGTCCAGGGCTCTCAGGGCTTTGAACACGTCTGAGGAGAGACGCCTGATTGCCGTAACCCGAGAGGGGCTTCTTTGCTCAAGTGTCTGAAGCCCTGGTCCAGTTGCAAACCAGCTCTCTGCAAGTTTGACTGACTTGGTCTGTACCGACAACAACAACAACAACAACAACAACAAAGCAAGTGCGCAGGTGCTGGCCAAGCATGTCTGGCTGAGTTTTCAAGGCTACATAGCCTGTGGCGAGAAACCTCAGGTTTGCTGTTTGTTTGCCGCATACTCAACACTGCTGTTATTATTTTACTGTCTGTATCTGAGGTGCTTCACAGTCACAAATATCAAAGGGAAAGAAAATGTTTTACGGTTCTCCCCCACAATCCTGTTAGCAGAATGTGTTACCAAAGCAAAATGATTTTCTTACAGGTACAGTCCCCATAATGAAGCAGAACAGACTCAAAGATGAGTATATTCAACCATAGTCGTGGAGGATGCAAGGGCAGCTTCATCAGCTCTCTCAGCACAGCTGACCCTTTGGCTGCATGGGACATAGAGAAAATACCTGTTACTGTAAAAAACAAAAGGCATTTTGGCCATCAGAAGTGACAGCATTAAACCCAGAGTCCATTTTCTGTCATGCAAAGGTGGATGACTGTCAAGGGCCATAGGTCTCTGACTCACACTCCCAGCTGTGTTGGTTCAAGGCATTACCTCTATCCTCCCTGTTTCTTTCCCCACACACTGATGTCTGTGCCTCTGCTGGCTTAAGCTACTGTACCAGGTGATAAAAGCTAATAAAGCAGATGGGAACTGAGTCAACAGAGCGGTAAATACACATTTACACCTGCACACCTAGCAGGCACTGGTTCCTTGGCTTTGCCTGTCAGAGTCAAAAGGGTTTCTGTGCCTACATGTTGGCTACCCAGATTCATTCTGCCTTTCCCCAAGGGTATAATAATTTCCTCCCTTTTCTTTTTTAACCATCAGGGTGAACAGTCATAGCCTTAGGAATGGTTCTTATCTCCCATGGCTGTGGTTGCCCTGTTGTCATAGATAATATAATTTCATGGGCATTTGGAGTTTCGCATTGCCTTGCTGTGCTCCCTGGAAGTTTTGTCACCCATTTCAGGCTGGCACAGGCATAGACCCATGAGTAACACTGCTCCCATTCATCTCTGTGTGTGCCAAGAGAGTTAACATCACTGGTCCTGACCTGGGATGGTACAACTGAATCTGCTTAGGGCTGATGAGGTTTCAGGATACCACAATAGCTATTTGTTCACATCATATAGCTCCAAGACAGTTGCATAAACAGGCCTTGGCATAATATTTTAATTTAAAACACTCTGCTGTATAGGAGAGCAAATACTGTGACTCTTTTTCTTGGTAGAATCAAATCTGGAAAAGAGATAGAAAGGGCCATGTGCTTCTTAAAGTTTGAGCTTCCAGAAAGCAGGAGCCAGGAGAGTACAAAGGCAAATCACCTGGCACTGCAGAGCACCAATAGAAAATCACATCAATTTTTGTGAATTTGCTGTGAGCCCACTGGGAAGAGATTGTACTTTCAGCCTTGGGTAAATCTCTGGCTGTCTCTCTAAAGGCCATTTGTTATGAAGTAATGTATTTGAAGGGAGGGAAAACCATCTCGGACTTCCCCTTTGATATCTCTATTGAGTTTGGCAATAAGCAGTGGAAGTTTGATGCTTCCTTTTATGTCTACAGTAGAGCACAAAAGTACACGGTAAACTCCTCTTTCTACTGCAAACGAGTCACACAAAAATAGCAGCATGAATTTGAGGGTGATTTCTCCTGGAGATATTCAGAACAAAAGAGCAAAACTCCCACGCGTTTAACCACCCACAAGACTCAGTGTGAGCCACCAGGGACATTCTCTGTGTGGTCTGTCACACTGACAGAAAGGACCAGGGGATGAATAACCTCATGTGAACTGGTAGAGGCCTTCTGCTTATGATACAGCCCTCTGAACACTAAGAAGTAGGCATATTTAAAGAGGTCTTTAAAGTCTCACATCTGACGAGGTTCCCAGACTTCTTCATGAATATTAAAAGAGGTAAAATTTAAAAGCAGAATGATTACGTTTGGTTTGGTGAAAAACTGGATGCATCATAATTTTGTAGTAATTCAGTATAGTAGTACTGTGATGGAGAATCAAGCAATTTCTTTTAAGACTCAACATAGCAGATCCTTGTAATCACATATTCCATGACCTAAGGTGGATACATTAACATAACTTGCATACTTTCACATTTCTTGTAAGAAACAGACTAAGAAACTGAATGTTTTGTCTTGTTCCTTGTATAGAAAAAAAAAAAATAAAGAAACTAAGAAGGGAGAATGCTCTTTTCTTCTTAGCACCCTAAACTCTTTCAAAAAGGAAAGAAAAAGCTTTTGTCGAATATCCTTGTGCCAGTCCTTTCAGCATGAGCTGCAGATCTGTAGCACTACCTAATACTGAGGGCTTGTAGCCAGCTTTACAAGAAGATGAAAACGTAACCTCTGTTTCAGCACTTCTTTTGGACATGGGCAGGGTTTTCCTCACATTGTTGAAATTTTGTAGTAAATTTCACCACTAAAGGAGGAAAAGGCATTTGCTTGTCTCGTGAATGTTCCCATTATCATGATGTGAAGAATGATAACGGGCAAATTCATGAGACAAGCAAATGTTTGCAAAAATGTTTTAAGAACCTGTCAAGAACTGCTTTCCCTTGAAAAGAATATTTTATAAACATGTTTTGGTTATAAATCCTTCTTGATAGTCTAAGCACAAATGTGTCTTGATATGATGATTGTATTTCCATGTAAGTCAAAAACTCCTGACAGCCTCTGCCTTGTAGACAAAGTAAATTCAGGAAGCAACATATATATGTGTCTTTTTTTGTGTGTGTGAGCATGTCTGAAATCCACTATCAAAAATATGTAAAATTGGTTTTGACTCAAATTTGCCTTGTACTCCAGCCACAGACATGAACACTATTGTATTAAATAAACCACAAACCGTTTCTCCTACCACAATGCAACTTCCATTTTTTGTGCCACCAGAAAGGTGGTACTTTTCAGGCAAGGAAATGATCCTAAGAATTTCCCAGAGAATCCTGAGAGGAAATGGAAGGCATAATAATGACCTTGTCCTTGTACTGTTCAGAGCTATGATTACATCTCATTTGTTTTCTGACTTCTTTGCTTACCATCAGAGAAGAAAAAGCTTTCCGTGTTACTCATTATTAAAAGTAAACATAGTTTTGAGTAATTTTTGGACTAGAATGATGTTTGTTCAGTCAGTCTTGGAACTTGTGCTTTCCACAAAAGTTTGTTGGAAATGTTCAACTGGCCTGGAAATTTTCTTAGACTGAGCCAAGGTATTATTACCATGTGTTTCAGGAACACTGGAATTACCCAGCTTTGCAGATGTTGTTGAGCAAATGCAGGGGATCCCAAGTGTATCTAACTGGGACTACATGGGCATGAAACCACATGTTTTGAAGACAGCCTCCCCTCTTTGAAAACCAACAGGGACAATATGTAATCTCTTCTCATTAATGTTTATTTTGTGCCCCAAATAATGACACCAAGCACTGTCTAGTGCTTTCAACCTTCTATGCCCATGGACAGTGTTTGTGCGAAGTGGCAGCAGAGAGGGATTTGCAGCTCTGGGCAGATCAGTGTCAGCCTGTCCCTGTTCCTGAGAGCAGGGTCAGGAGGCAGTGGTAGGGCTCGGGTCTTGGCTTCCCATTTGGTCTGCAGGCAGTGGTAAGGCAGCTGAGCCTTGGGCACTGAGTTTATTGCTACCCATGGTCTCTGTTAACAGGTATGAGCAGAGTAGTCTTCCCCCAAAGCCATGGTTTGTTTTGAGAGCTGAGGTTATGTTTAGTAATATCACAAGTTATATTTGATAGCAACATCATGTAGTGTATTAATAAAAAGCTACAAAAGTCTATGCCCAAATCTCAGTAGATTTGGGAAATAATTTTCCTAGATCTTTAGAAGTGATGAGTTGCAATACCTGTGTTATTACAGCCAGGGGATTTATTAAAACAGATACCTGTGCCTGTCTGTAGGGGTAAAGTTTCTTTCAAGATAGGAGAATGAGTATGCCAGCATATAGGTTTTCATGGTCTAAAAAAGTACATCCATTTTTTTCATTTGTTAAAAATGCCATTTATATCAAGCTAGGCAGAGGTTAAAGCTCCACGCTGAGGAGCTGAAGCAGTATCTGCTCCAGAGGAGGGATGTAGATAGCTCTGACGCCAGTGGTAGCTTCTGACTGCAAATTGCCAGAAGAAATTATTATTTTAGTCAAAGCTGTTTGTCAGAGCTGAAAGTCATATGACTGGCTGTAATCAAGGAGGGCTAATCTTTTCGAAGTGACGTTCACCACAGACCTTGAGGTCTTGTAGTGATCTGAGGCAACACTGTGTGTGCTGTGGAGGTGGAAGGAAAAAATACAAAATGTCAAACATTAATGAGTAGTTTTCATTTTGGTTGCTCCCTGAACCAGGTAGGCTGTCAGAACCCAGGAAATTCCTCTGGCTGCCCTGGAGGGCTCGAGACCCTGCCAAGGAGCTCAGAGACCTTGGCATAGAGCCCAAGACCTCTGTGCCTTTGATTTAGCCCTTAAAAAGAACAGTTGCCAACCTTTATATAAAGATTTACAAGCCAAAAAGAGTTTAAGTAGAATGATAGTGAATTTATCACAAGGTGAAAAAATAGATTTTTGGGGTTTTTAGAATGGGGGTTTAAGAGGCAAGATAGAAGAATCTGGGTGTATCTTTCTTCTTCTTGGCCTCCATCTTCTGCTGTGGTGTTGGCATTTTTAGATTGGTTTAGAGTAGAAACTCACTGTCTAACATAGGTGATAAGTATTGAGATATTGTAAATAGTGTGCACGTAGTTTTTAGTATAAAAAGATAACACAGCCAAAGAACAAGCACTGTGCCTCAACCTGACCTGCCAGACAGACCTCAGCAGGTCGGAGAAAGAATTTTATAGATAAGAAACAATAAACAACCTTGAGAACGAGAATAGAAGAGTTCTGACTCCTTCTTCAACTGCTGGGCTAGGAAAAGAGACTTTCTAACGCATCTGGGGGTCACTCTGACCAGCAGAGATTCCGAGAGTGGGCTTTCCATGCATTTAGTGTTCCATTCTTGATCCTCTCTCTGTTTCCCCTGCAGCCCTACAGGCCCTGATGCCACCTTTATGCTGAGCATCCGCTGGTCACAGGGCTACCTCCTTCTCCTTGTTTGGGGACGTCAGGTGAGCAGGCAGAAATGAATACAGAGCCCCCTGACCCCACAGTGGCCCCCGTAGAGTGAGGTCCAGCGGGTCAGAACCTGTCACCAGCTGTGAGCAAGAAGGTGTCCACTGTCCCTGCCTTTTCCCGTTCACACACTGTCCTGGCACTGAGTCACATCCTGGCGTGTCAGGGGCTTCTGGCAGCCCTGAGCCCCAGCACTGCAGCGGGATCACTCGGCTTTCACAGCCAAGGGCTCCACAGCCCCATCCCTGTGTGCTCCCCTGCTCAGGAAGGCAGGGCACAGGCTTTCCCAGGGGTGAGCTGGGGGGACCCAATCCGTGGCGCTCCAGGTGCCGTGCCAGCTGTGTGCCCGTGCGAACACTCGTGGTGTTTCCAGGAACTAAGATCATTTTTTATCAGCGCCTGGAGGTATCCACATAATTTTAGAAAATACATAGGATCCTCTGCCTCAACTGACCTGATTTTGATTTGTGGATTGGGATTTTTTTTCCTTGTCAAAACTCTTCTGGGGGTTGCAATGCCCAAATTAGGATGAGAAAGCAAAAGGGACAGTGTGTTCCTGTGCACTTATTTTTTTTCTTTTCTGGTTATTAATTAGCAGAAGTGAAAAATAGGACTTAAGGAAAATGACTGACTTTTTAAAAAAAATGGAATACCCATTTCATTAAAAAAAAATCAACATCCCTCAGAAAAGCTTGGAGGGATATTACATAAAAATTTGTACGAAAATTTTGTATTCTCTTTAATATTTTTTCTTAGAAAATGATTAAAAAATATTTTCTTCCTTCTAATTTTGAGAAAATTTGCTTTGAAATGCAAGATCTTCTAAACACAAAAATTATAAAATTTCAGCAGTCTTTTTTCTTCAGTGAACAGAAACATTCCCATTTGGACTTCTCCCCTCTGTCCTGAAGAAGAAAGAATTTAAATATATTGAGAATGTTAATGAGATAAGAAAGATACATTTTGCTCTCATAGATACCTGTACATACCCTACCCATGATACCATTTCAGTGTGCAGCAGTGGCATTTCACAGTACCTGTCTGATTTCTTCCTATTTGCTTCAAGCTTAATTCCTCCTTATCTCAAAGGACACAAATCCACAGACCAAGTTTGACCTTGCTGTAATTCTGAATGATGTCATTTTGTCATTGCTGAATTTGGTCCATTATGATTAGAAAGTGTGCTTAGCTGGCAAGGAAATTAGCTGAGCGTATATACTTAATTTTAAGCATGCTTTTAATGCTATCCCTTTTCAACAAACCACTTAGACACATGCTTAACAGCCCATGTGCTTGAAGTTAATTAAGTGCCTAATTGCTTTTCTGTATGTGGGCCTGAATAGGGATGGACTAAAGCACATACTTCAGTTCTCAGTAAAATTGCATCCTTTTCAGCAGGGCTGTTGCAACAGGACAAGGGGTCATGTCTTTAAACCGAAAGAGGTTGAAATAGATTACGTTTTACAATGACGTTGTTAAAACTTTGCAACATGTTGCCCAGGGAAGCAGTGGGTGCTCCAACACTGCAAACATGAAAAGTCTGACTGGATGGGACTCTGAGCAACCTGACCTAGTCAAAGATGTCCCTGCTCACTGCAGTGGGGTTAGACTAGAGGCCTCTAAAGGTCCCTTCCAACCCAAACAGTTCAATGATTCTAAAAAGCAACTGTTTTCCTAACCCTTCAACTTCCCTCCATCCTTCCTCAAATGTATTTAATTCCTGTGACAGCAAACTCATCCCTATGTTTGCCTAACAAAAATCCAACCAAAACAAGCTGTGGCCTCTTCTTGCTGGCTCTAACTATACTAATGAATAGTTGTAATTAAATCCAGAAATCTAGTAATGTGGCATTAATTAGCCTAATGGAGAACCAAGAGAGAAATGTGGTTTCTGAGGCAGTAAACTTCTGTGCCCTGGAATACAAGACACACCATCAGAACTTGGCTCAGAAGGCCCCTACGAAATACTAAACCTTGTCAGTGTGCGAGGTTTTGGAGGAAAAAAAAACAAGGGCAGAAAATTCAGATTCACCAGAACTTCTCTAGAAATGTAGCCCGTGGCTTCCCTCCAGTGGCTGGTGAGAGTGGGGTGGAGGAACCTGGTGCCCTAGAAGTACTCCCCATGGGGTGGGAGGGCTGGGCCAGCTAAATCACAAATCCCTCAGCCAAACAAGGCACAGCAGCAATCTGCCACAGGTTCAGATGATTTAAAACATGATCTTTTTGTCCCACACACTCTTCTTAGTGATAAAAGTTGTGTAACCATTCACTTCTTGCTTTTTCTGATCCACGCCAGGGAAACTCCCTGTTGCCATAGGACGAGGGGTAATGCTTTTAAACTAAAAGAGGGCTGATTTAGAATACACATTGGTAAGTTATTTTTTTACAATGAGAATGTTCAGGTTGCCCAGAGAAGTGATGGATGCCCCATCCCTGGCAGTGTTCAAGGTCAGGCTGGATGGAGTCCTGAGCAGCCTGGTCTAGTTGAAGATGTCCCTGCCCATGGAGGGGGGCTGGAACTAGATGACCTTATAAAAAGGTCCCTTCCAACCCAAACTATTCTATGAATCTGTAACTCTGTGAGATGGAGCTTGTAGGGCCCATGGGAGCCACTGCAGGACTCGGCTTCTGCTGCCCCTGCTGAGCACTGTCCTGCTGTCTTGTGTGACATGGGCTGTCCTGTGTGACATGTGCTGCCTTGTGTGACATGTGCTGCCCTGTGTGACATTGGCTGCCCTGTGTGACATGCTGTGCCCTGTGACATGCTCTGCCCTGTGTGACATGTGCTGCCCTGTGTGACATTGCTGCCCTATGTGACATGTGCTGCCCTGTGTGGCATGCTGTGCCCTGTGACATGCTCTGCCCTGTGTGACATGCTCTGCCCTGTGTGACATACACTGCTGCCCTGTGTGACATGTGCTGCCCTGTGTGACATGCTCTGCTGCCCTGTGTGACATACACTGCTGCCCTGTGTGACATTGGCTGCTCTGTGTGACATGCTCTGCTGCCCTGTGTGACATGGGCTGCCCTGTGTGACATGCTCTGCCCTGTGTGACATGGGCTGCCCTGTGTGACATTGCTGCCCTGTGTGACATGTGCTGCCCTGTGTGACATTGCTGCCCTGTGTGACATGGGCTGCCCTGTGTGACATGCCCTGCCCTGTGTGACATGCCCTGCCCTGTGTGACATGGGCTGCCCTGTGTGACATGCTGTGCCCTGTGTGACGTGCCCTGCCCCGTGTGACATGCTGCGCCCTGTGTGACATTGGCTGCCCTGTGTGACATGCTGTGCCCTGTGTGACATGCTGTGCCCTGTGTGACATGTGCTGCCCTGTGTGACATGCTGTGCCCTGTGTGACATGCTGTGCCCTGCCCTGCCAGCACTCAGCACCGCTGCTGTGGGAGAGGGGACAGCACAGGGGTACATCCTTGTGGCGAGGGTGCAGCAACAGGGGAAAGAGGCAGTGAGTTTGGAGTTCATCCACGTGGCCTGTGCATCACTTTCAAATGTTGTGGTGTTAACCTGTCCTCTCTTATCAGGAATTGGTGATGAGCTTCAGGCTCCCTTTGGCACTGGGAAGTGCCTCTGCTGAGGGAGCTGCCACAACACTTCTGCAGTCCAGAGAGGCAGAAGGAGATACTGCTTGTCCCTGTCCTGAGACAGACCATGACAAGTGGGATATATCCCATACTGGGAAGAAAAAGTACTTCTCCCAAAGGCCATTCCATGTTTTACATGTACTCATGTGAAGAAAGTGACCTTGTGGTCTTACTCCTTTCCCAGTGCATCCCAAAATCTCACACATAATTGTGCCTGTCTCACAGCAACCAACTTTCCTCTTCTGGTGCTCTCAGCACCCTGTGAGGCTGCCTCACCCCCTCTGACCTCCTGTGAGAGTACCTTGGTTTGCAGAGGCAGCAAGCCTGAGTCATCCATCCCTCCATCCATCTGCTCTCTCTGGTAAGGACTGACATTTGGAACACCTTCATGGACATCACAAGGCCAGGGAACACTAACATTGCCTGCATGATGGGGAAAACAAAGCTCCTTCCTCTCATGCTGTACATTGTACAAGCTGTGCTCTCAGGTTCTGTGACTGGTGAGTACCTAGTATTTACCCTGTATTAACAGGCTGAATGTGTTTGTGAGTACCGGATGAAATTTCACTAAGTGGCAACATTGGCAAGAGGAAGTGTGGATTGTCACATTACTGCACTGCAAACATCAAAGTGCCCCCAGATGGTTTATCAGAGGAACCAGCAATCACTTGAGTGATTCATAGATATTACATTATACAAGAAATATTAAAAAAAAAAAAAAGAAAAAAAGAGGAAAAAAAAAAAAAAAAAAGAGAGAGAGAGAAGTTGCCAGAAAACTGGAAGGTTGGAAAACAGGGCCTTTTGTAGTAATAACATTTATAGGCATATAATACCCTATACCATGACTCTGTAGGCACCCAACTATTGCTGGAGCAAAGAGCAAATAGTAAACTGTATCACTGCAGAAAGCTTTTGTTATGGAGAAATTTCCTGATAGCTCCCAGCCTGTCTGGAAAACTGACTTGAGCCTGAGCCCTTGCCAGATGATGAAATCTCCACCTCTGGAAAAACCCTGTGCTAGTTCTTTGAATCACGTTTTCTGCTGCAGTGATAGCAACTATCACCACAGCTGCCAGAGAAACCAGTGGACCACCAACAGGACCTGCTGCTCAGCAGACTGAGGTGTGTTCCAGGAGGAGGCAAATGCTGAAATCTGTTTTGCCAGAAGTTTAAGAGGCATCTCCAGAAGCCCAGACCCATCTGCTCCAGGGATCACAGCAAAGGAACTATTGTTTCTCTGCACTGTGCCTCTGACCCTTTTCTCCACAAATTGCCCACAGGCAGCTGAACCGCTATTCTGACAGAGGCTCTGAAATTTTCCTGGAGTCTTGTAGAACACCTAAGAGCCCAGGTAGCCCTGGGATTAAACCTGTTCTGTTCTCAGATTACTCAGGGCTCTGCTGCAGAGTGGAATTCAGTGGGTCAGGTCCGGGTTCCTTGACTTCACCAAGCACCATGTGTCTCCTGGCTACAGTGATGATGATGATGAACTGTTGAGGAAGCAGCTGCTAGAGCCCAGTCAGCAGCAATAGCAATTTGGGGATCTGCACTCTGGCCAGTTCTGACACCCACTGCTGAGGCTGCTCTGCAGTAAAGTGCACCTGCTCTCTGCCTAATCCCTCACCTAGGTACTTCACTGAAGATCTTTCTCCTCACAGAGAAGTCCTGGGCTGAGGAGACTGGTGAGTCTCGGCTGGGTTACTTGGGTCCTGTATGTGTGCAATTCCAGAGGCAAATAAAGCATTTTAGGTGTCGGGAAGAGAGGGACATGGGCTGGAGATGGGCTGGGCCAGGCCCTCACACACACACACAGACACATGTGTGTGCGCACATTGCTTCTTGCTCTGGGCCTCCCCAGGCAGTTCGACCCTCTTGGCTCACTCTCACTTGGGCAGTGACCTGTGCCTCCAGAGCATCCAGGAGCTACCTTTGCTTGTGTCTCACCTCAGCCTCCAGCACTTATGTCAGGGAATACCTTGGGGCCTTGAAGAAAGCAGCACTGTGCATGCATGCACTCTCTGGTGCATCTCCAGAGGCAGAAGTACAGGCGCACTGCTTTGAGCAGCCCCAGGGATCTCAGCACTCTGCATCCACTCATCCTCCCAAGGCAGCGAAATTCCCAGGCAAGGACAAGAGTTTGGCACATCCTAGCTGCAGGAAAGAGCTCTAAGCCTGGGAGGGCTCATTAGTCCCCAGCACCTAGATAGCTCTTGATCTCTACAGATGGTTCAGAAGGTGGAGCATCTACCAGTGACCAGGGCGAAGGCAGCCTGTGTACTGGCAACAGCCTTCTGGGCTCTTTCTCACCTGCTCTGTGTGTTGAGCACACTGGTGACATATTGCCTGTGCAGGTGCCTTCCTGAAGCCTGGACAGCCCTGAAGGACAGGGGTAAGTTGACCTCCCTTTCTTTACCTACTTGCTCTACAGCATGCTGCTCCTCAGCTTGATCCAACATATCTGCTGCTTGCTGAGTTGCTCTGGCCACAAGAAGGTTCCTTTCTGGAATTTGCTGTCCTCCCCAGTCCTGAATGAGTCCTGCTGGTGAGTGAAGTTATTTCACAGTCTGTACTGACTTCCACAATGCTTCTCTCAATTTCTCCAGGTCCACCTAAGGAGCAGCCCTGCAGCTGGCTGTGACGAGGGAAGCCTGCTGTGGAGTGGCAATGTGTGGGGATCCTGCTGAGCCCCCACAAGGCTGGGTCTGTGCCAGGAAAATGGTTTCAGAGAGGTTGGCCTGCAAGGAGCAAGGATGCATGAATTTATGTTTAAACAAGTCAGTGGCTTGAATGAGGGCTCAGGGAATGAGGTGCATGAATGTAGGTGGGAAAGGAGAAAGATAGGTTTGGATCACTACTTCCCACCATGGGCAAACCACATAAACCTCATGAATTCAGTCCTGGCAGCTATTGTTATTGTTTCTGAGTAAGGTGGAGGTTGTATTCTCAGTCTAGAGACTGAGAGTCTGATACCACCTTAAAATGATTCCTGGCCCATGTCACCTGGGGAAGGTGGCAAAAAGGAGAGGCTGTGATGGCTTCCCAGTTTCTCTAGTGATCTGAGCTGGGCAGTTGTAAAGGTACCATGACTGCTGACCCTGCTGCCTTGGTGCCAGTGACATGGGGGACTTGGTGGGGACATGGGGAAGGTGACAAGCAACGACTGAAAGTGAGGACTTCAGCCTTTGCACCTGAGCTCTGAAAATGGTCAAAACCTGTAGGGTTTCATCTAGAAAATTATGTACTGTTAGTCAGACTATCTTGTGTTTTACTATTGTAATTCAGGCACATGCTGGTGGTAACAGGCCAATCATCCAGTGGAAGATGGATCCTGTGTCTGTGTAGCTCTACTTCTTGCCACCTTGACTATTCCATCTAAGGAACTTAAGAGTTGTATTATTCTTGCTCATGTGCACTCAGTACCAAACAGCTTTGCTGGCTGGGTGCTACTGCTGCAGAGAGCATCCCTCAAACATGACCTTGTCAGCATCTAGAAGCAGCAGCAGGCCTTTCTAGGAAATAGACTGCAGTGAGAGAGCTCTGTTCAGGAATAGCATGGCAGACAGAGCTCCCTCATATCTCCCAGTATTCCTAGAACTTGCCTCTTGGCTAGCTGGATGCTTCTCGTTTGCCATGAAATTTTTAAGGACTTAATTCTTGGATCCATAACTTTCCTGTTCAGCATGCAGAAAAGAGAGTGTGGGGGATTTCAGAAGTAGTGGGATGCAGAGTTAGTTAGTGCACTCACCAAACTCCTTTGTAGCCTCAGCCATAAAACAGCACTCAGGAGTCAGCTTTACAGCGATCACATGCAGTCTGACTGGGGAAAAGCAATAAGAGCTTGGTTCAGCTGTGGGTTTTGCTTGCAATTATGAAAGACTTCTTTTGGGAGCTACATGGGTATGTGGTTTTAATAGCTGAACATTCTCCCAGGAGTTGGAGAGGTCTTTTTGTATTTCATTCTTTACTTCTTTTAATAAAGACAACAGCAGCTGGAAGCATTTCCTTGAAGACAGCCCTTAGCAGTTTCTCTTTTGCTGGGGATTTTCTGGGGAGTAGATGGAAAGTTTTTTTCCCCCACTGCAGGAGAACAAAGCATATATAGAGTGGCATTTCTGAGCAGATTTAGAGGGATATTCTGGTTTTTATACAACTTCAGAGTTTAGCAGAACATAAATATTTTAGTTTCAAATGGTTACCGCACTGCAGTGGCCTCACTCCCTCTGCCTTCGGTTAGGAAAGGGAAGCAGATCAGCCTTTCCTTGTAAACACATGCTTTCCTTTCCATACAGCTGTTACTCGGGGGCGAGAACCGGGATGCAGCCTGGGCTGGCAGCGGTCCCGCGGGGCCGGGCTGGCATCCCAAAGAGCCCAACCGGCTCCCGGCGCGACCGCCAGGGGGCGGTGCAGGATGAGGGATCCGGGATCCGGGATGAGGGATGAAGGATGCAGGATGAAGGATGCGGGATGCGGGATGTGGGATGCGGGATGTGGGATGAAGGATGTGGGATGTGGGATGAAGGATGTGGGATGAAGGATGTGGGATGCGGGATGAAGGATGCGGAATAAGGGATGTGAGATGTGAGATGAAGGATGTGGGATGAGGGATGCGGGATGTGAGATGTGGGATGAAGGATGTGGGATGAGGGATGCGGGATGCAGGATGAAGGATGCAGGATGTGGCATGCACGATTAAGGATGTGGGATGAAGGATGTGAGATGCGGGATGTGGAATACGGGATGAAGGATGTGAGATGCGGGATGAAGGATGTGGGATGAGGGATGTGAGATGTGGGATGAAGGACGTGGGATGAGGGATGAGGGATGCAGGATGAAGGAAGTGGGATGTGGGATGCGGGATGTTGGATGAAGGATGAAGGATGCAGGATGAAGGATGCGAGATGAGAGATCCAGGATGAGGCATGCAGGGTGTGGGATGACGGGTGCAGGATGAGGGATGCAGGACACGGGATGAGGGATGAAGGATGAAGGATGCGGGATGCAGGATGAAGGATGCAGGTGATGGATGCAGGATGAAGGATGCGGGATGCGGGATGAAGGATGCAGTTGGAGAATCACGGGGCATGTGGGGCAGGAGGCAGGCTGAGGGCTGAGGGATGCAGCGTGTGGGGTCAGGGAGAACAGACCCGAGCACCCCACAGTGGTTTTCCAGTGGTACCTGGAAGTCTGCTCCTTGGCACTGCCTTCAGTTGTGGTGCTCGCTTTCTCTCTCTCTCTGGTAAATTCACACTGGTTTTTAGAGGCTGGCTGGCTAAATGCCACCCGCTGCAGAGTTGTTGCAGGAGCAGCAGCCCTCAGGAAATTTAAGGCTCTTTGCTGAATTCAGGCTTTATTTTCTACAGAGAAAAAAATTGCTCCAAACTGTGAACTAGTGTATATGAAAAGGACAATAGCAGTTCCCCCAAATAATCAAGGACATTAAGAGTGACAGGTGGCAGCAAATCAAGCTAGTTGATTTTCAAGACAGAGGTTTTGGGAACAATTTGAAGAATTAAATGAATTGCTGGAAAAGTGACAAAAGAAATTTGTTCCATAGGGCGTATGAGTGCCTAGCCCTGGATGGCAGCAGCAGCTTTGCCACCTAACTCTGCTTTAGAAGCAGCAATTTCCCTCCATGTTTGGCATCAGAACCTCAAGACTGACCCTGGCTCTGCAGCAGACCTCCATGCACCAGGGATTCCCAGAGTCAGTCTCTGGAGAGAACGCACTCCTTGTATGGCCTGTGCGCACTGCGGGTTTGGTGAATCACAGTCACAGTCCTTTCAGAAAACTCCCAATTGCTTGCATCTTCCTTTAACTTCTGCTTCCAAACCAGACTGGAAACCACTGCAGGAAATAGGCAATGAGTGAATGAATGTCAGGTTTGTTTTCTTCTGATGCTAAATAAGGACTTTAACATAAAGAAGGGAACCAGAGCCATCCTCAAAACTGGGATTCCTTTGCTTTGCTTGCAAACGAGCAATCAGCTTTTCTTGGTGCTGCCTGGTCTGGTCACAAGCTGTGAGGATAGACATCTGCCCCACCCGTGGTTTTTGGGTGGCTGGTTGGTGTTTCAAAAGATGCTTTCATGCCAATTATATAAGTTGAGAGGTTCATGTATCTCCTTGTCCAGCTGTTTGTCTGAAAGCAGGCTCTGCTCCTGCCAGAATCCCTTTGGTGGGTGCCTGTAATGGCCGTGGGTAGGTTTGTTACAGTCTTGTGCACTGAAAGAAAGATGTTTTCTGTGATGGAGCAGTATCAGCAGGAGATGTGTAGTGAGTGGGCAGCTTGCACAGAAGGAACCAGTGGGAGAGGAGGTTATGCTTTAAATAGGCAGGACTGAGAGTATTGGGGCTGGGCAGAGGTAGTGGGAAGAGGATGTAGGAGGTCTGGGAATGTTTATTTTGTGGCTGATTGGGAAATATGTGGTAGACAGGGTGACTGGATGCTGTAGAAAGTGTATAGGATGTTGGCCATGCTGGCCAGTCGAGTACTTTGCTGCCCACAGCACTCACTTGAGCATGTCATCCTCTTGGAGCTTAGCTGTCAGGCTGATGCAGGTCTTTTATCTCCGATGTTTGCTGCAGAACTGGAGGAAATACATTCCTTGACTCTTAACTCAACATGGAAGTCTTGAGTCCTGCCTGATTTGTAAACAGCAGGAGCAGAGCAGGGTTTTTCTGTGTGTTGGTGGGTGAGTTGTTGATACTGGAGATCCAACAATGTGGGAGTGTTTGTGGGAGGAGGACATGGGGCAGAATGGTCTGGCACCCTTTGCAGTGCCAGAGCACATTACAGCTCACTGGTTGTGCTGATCTCTCCATTGCTCCTGAAAACTCAGCTCTCCAAATCAGCTGTTCCCAGTGCTTACATCTAACAGATGAAATAAAATGAGATCAGCAACTGGTGTAAACTCCTCCCTCCACCATACTGCCCAGGAGGTCTGGGCTGGCCTGGGGTTTCAGAAGCTCTTGGTGACAGAGCCTCAATGAGGGTAAAGACACAATTTGATGATGTTCACTTCCAGATAAGAGAACTGGTTCTTGCTCAAAGTTTACTGTGGCAAAATTCACAGAGAAGGGATAACCAAGAGAGCTAATTCCTGATTTATTTCACTGTAAGGGAGGGCTTTTTATGTCTCCCTTTTCCCTTTCTAAACTTCTTGGCTATTATAGTCTCTGTTCCCATGTGCCAGCTGCCGGGCTGCTGGGACCTCTCAGTGGGGCTGCACCCTGAACATCTCTGTGGTTTTATCTTTTCCCTCTTGAGTGTTTTGACTTCATGGCCAGCAAAAGAGAGTTTCTAGAGTCCATTAACAACTCCCAGCTGCTTTCCTTGCTCACCTGACTTGTCTGCATCACAGGGCCTTACCACGGTTGCGCATGATTTGGGAGATCTGAGCAAAGCCCCAAGAGGATGTTCATATGCTTTGAAGACCAGTAATTGATGTTACACCAAATCATTTGTAGTTAAGCACTGAATTGGTTCAGTTTATCTATTCAGTGATGCTGTGGTTACATTTTAAGGGAACAGAACACTACAGGGAACAGTCAACTTAGTAAAACCTTTTCTGCAATTCAGAGGCAGGATAATTTTTCATGCGTGCTTAACACCGGGACCAGGGGCTGACAGGATCTCTGTCCCTTCATCAAGAGCCAAACTGGATATAGTCATGATGTAAATGTATTTTTTATTGGTATTACCACAGGTGCACCATTGCATCTCAGCAAGACAGAGGGGCTATTTTCAAACTGTTGATGCAAAACAAGCTGAAACAACAGCATCCATCACACCACCAAATTGTCATTCACAAGAAGTATGGAAGCAATTTTTGTTTAGATAGAATTTGCTGGTAAGACAGCAATGAACACGAGATATTCAACATTCTAATAAAATAGTAATGCTGCAAGCTCAGCGGCTCATGAAACATTTACAATCTGCAGCTAGTAAAGTGCAAACACGAGATTTAAGCACCGCTCTTGCTGGATGGATGGAAACCAGCTAGAAGATTAACGGAAAGATTATTCCACACAGGTTAGAATGAGGTTCATTAAATGCCCATCAGTTCTCTCATTTTCTGTAGGAGACAGGGAGGGCTGTGGGACTGCACCTGTTGAAGCAGAGCTCATCCTCAGTGCCAGTGTTAAGCCAAATGAGCACTTCTTTCCAGCTTGTAGTTTCTTCTGCTTCTCATGTCTCCCTGCATCAGGAATTTGCAGAAGTAGCATTACTAGTACACTTGCAGATTGCTATTCTTTATATATGAAACTAATTAGGTACCAGACTTGCAACAGGGTCTGGAGGGCACAGTATACACAAAGCTCTCCCATAAGTTCAAGATAAAGAGTGTAATTAAGGAGATTTCATGTACTTTCAACCCAGGTAAAATTACACACCAGGAAAATTATTTTATCCACTTGTTTGATTTTTAACCTTTAATCCATTTTATTAAGGACTGCAGGTAATTTGAGTTGTTACTGTCACATCTAAGTGCTTCTCTATGGATCCATCAGAGGTTAAAAGTTAAAAGAAGGGTATTGGATGAGATCAGACAGGGAAGTGCCCAGATGCCTCCCTTTGTGTTTTCTGCATTACTCTAGATGAGTCATTTTGATTCTTTCTAAGCAGTTCTTCTATAAAACAAGCAGCCCTTGCTTTTTGGTCTCTTAACTGTACAACAGGGCTCATTCACCAGACTACTCTGCTTCTTTTAAATCTGGCTCATAGTTATTAAATTTGCATTTTAAGAAAAGCCCTGAGGCTTTCTGTACCACTGAATATGTGAGAAACAAACAAAACTTTTAAGCAGTAATTTCCTTCCTCTGTTGGTAGATAAACATCTTTTTTTTTTTCTTTTATGTAGAGAGTTCATGAACAATGTAACCCTGTGCAATCTGGTGCCTTTTTAATACTCTAGCAATAGCAATAACGGTCTTGGGTGAAACTCTGGCTCTGTTGCAATTAAGAAGTGCCCTTGTTGCAGCTTGTGATTGTCACTAACTCTGAGATTTCACTCTCTGTACAGAGATAGATAGAATATTCCCACAAATAATAACACAGCCTTTGACTGGCAGGAAGAGACGTATCTGCAGTGTGTGTGGCCACAGAAAAATCACTGCAGTGTTTAATCTGAAAATTTTGGGTTCACATATTTTAGGGCTATTCTCAATCCAGAAATGCATAGCAATGTCAATAAAGCCTAAAATGGGAACCATCCTGCCCTGGTTCCTTGAGTGTGCTTCTGAGAGTAATGGTTGAAGAAAAAGGCCCATGATTTGGGGATGAAATGGTTAATTTCTATAATAGACAGCAGAGAAGGCAAAATGCATTTTGAAACAAGTATAGAGCTACTTAAGCTTGCAGGAGATCACTGTTTAAAAGACAGATCAAATTATTTGTGACACTTCTATGAATTGCTGCAGTAGGCGGGGGTAGCTGGGGCTGCCAAATGTAAGGGATGGAAGTTTTGTGAAACTGCTCAGTTGCCAGCAGCACGAGTGGTACAGGTTGTATCTGTAGTCACAGTTATGAGGCAAACTTGCAGAGGTAAAGCAAACAGAAGCACTGAAGCTGAAACTATAATGTAGCGACTTTTGGGCTTGGAAGAGAGAGCTTGGAAGTAACACGAGCTTAATTACTTTTAGGAGCAAGAAATATGTAGAGAAGGATAAAATAATCTGTATTGTTGTTGGCTGTAGACTGTGGAAGGTTTAGAATATCGAAGGTCAGGAAACTTCAAATAGCTTCTTAGGGTGAAGTTACAGAGGTTTTGGTAGTACTGCACCCTGAAGTTGTCATTTTAGCACCTCAGAAACAGATCTCTTTTAGAGAATTAGAGAAGCCTTGGAAACTGGCAAAGATGAAAAGTTCAAGTTCTTCTCAAAGCCAATGCAGGGATTATAGTAGTCCTCTTCGGTTGTGTTAGTTTGCCATCCTCTGATAAAGCATTGTATAAAGTAAATGCAATAAGAAGGAAACAGACAACTGGGAAAACTGTAACAACCCTGTTATTTGAAAACAGAACTGAACTTGAAAACGGAAATGAAAATATGAATGATGTTTTAAATAAAAAATTATTACTTTTGAAAGATAATTTTAACTTATTTTTAAAATGTTTTAAACCCCTACATACTTGTTGCTGTGTTTTCAGTTTTCATTGAAAAATGAATTCTTACTTTTCCCAATAAGAAATCTGGCTGAAAGTATGCAAAATATCCAGGAATTTTTTTGTAGTATTTTGGAAAAGAGAACTTCTGGCCAACTTTAGTAACCTGGTTAAATCAGAGCAAGTAGAAAGGTAAAATCAAGTATTAGAGATGCATGTTCATTAAATCTTGTATCGCAACTACAGTGTCCTCTGAATTCCAGCAGCATTTTTCCAAGCTGTAGTTGAACTTTTCCTGAACACAGGGCACTTTGGATATAATCCTGTGCAATGTGCTCCAGGATAACCCTGCTTGGGCAAGGAGGCTGGAACAGCTGACCCGCTGTGGTCCCTTCCAACATCACAGCACTCATCCTGTGATTCTGTGTCACAGGCACACAAATTTTATGAAGGACTACTTCAGAATCACACAAACACTTCATAGGGACTTCCAAGGAAAACTCTGTATATGGACTTTAAATGCTTCACATTTCTTTGAGCTCACTTTGAAATCTGACAGCCAAATCATAAAACTGTATCCAATACCCTTAGTAATTATTGTTACTGCTACCTGTATTATTGATACCAATAGTAGCAGAAACTTCTGGCATAGGATGTGTCAAAGTAACTCTAATTTCATCCTATGAGAAACTTACACAGCTTCTTTTTAAATGAATGATGTTTTGGTCAGTCACTCAAGTAAGCACGCATAAAAGCTACCTTGAAAAGCAGAATGTTGTTAGCATATAGCAGAGAGAGTTTGTTTACTCTGCTTGGGGAAAACAGGCTACCTGTGTAATTATTTCCTTAGTGAGTCTGCATAAAACTTCTATTGCATTTAATTCAACACAAAACATTTTCTATATTTCATGTCACGGGTAGGAATGAAAATGGAGATAGTTCATCAATGCTGATATGTGATATAAAAAGAGCTGAGAAGCCAAGGGTATGAGAGTGCATAAAAATGTTTTGTGTCCTGACCAGTACATTGCTTAAAAAAAATTTTACAATCAGCCCCAATTGTTCATTCCTCCCATGCAGAAGATACTCACATATTCATTTTTAAAAGGGCAAATCAACCATAATTCAGTTTATAAACTGTGAAGCTGGTTGCGAATGTCTGGATGAATATTCATTAGAATCTCTTAATCTGCCATCGACTGTGATTCATTAGGCATATGTAAATATCACTCACTTTAATTGCCCCTAAACTGACTTAACATAATATTGTCATTAGCAAATTATTAGTTATTTGTGTAACTAATGGTACATTATGGTGTACACGTTAAATCGCCAAATATATGATTACAATTATGATGATGTTTTATGCGGGGTGCTTTGTAAACTGTTTGATGAAATATAATGGAGCCAAATCAAATCTGGTATGTTAATAAGACAGTTGTGGAACTTCATTATTGTATTTCTACACCTTGGTGACTGGTCTAATATGTGAGCCTTTACCCCACCCTGTGCTTCGATGGATTATGGATTACCTTCACTTTCCATATGCAAGGCTGGCGTGATATTCCAATGCCTGCTTGCCCTTTGTTTTACCTAATGAACTCTGTTCCAGTTAATTATTGGTGAAAGTGCCCTAGCTTGCTGTGGCAAGATCTTTTCACTGAAAGGCCAGGGGGAGGGAGCAGAAAATACCACCTTTGCAGCATGAAGTGTTAATAGGCCTTGGTGGGAGAGCGCTGCTGTTGAGATAGCAGTGCCTGTAACCTGCTGGTTTTTCTGTAATCTGTTAGTGTATCCTAGGATTTTGTACTTTCCTGGTCTCTTAACTCTTGACTATTTGACCCACCCACTCTCTCCTGTGCTTCCAATAGTTATGCATGAAACAAGCAGTTTTTAAGATGGCAAAGTTATGGTAGTGAAACCTTCAATTAGTGCTGTTAAAAGGATTTTAATTACAAGGCTGATGATAACTGGAATATGTTTGTGCAAAAGGGATGAATGGTATCCTCAAAGGCTTTTATTAAGTCTTGTATCTACATGCAAATGTATTTATGAGTGTGTTAATGTTTATGGACCCAGGAAGTTAAGAAAGGGCTGTTTCCCACTGCCATATATTTATTCAAGATGCATTTAATATGGCAGTTACTTCATTTCTTTAAACAGTGCTTATTAAGGCACATTTACTAGGAACTAATTAAAATGTAATGAACACAGATCCGTTCGCAAATTAATACGAAGCCTCTGGAAGAATGTCCTGCATCATCAAGTGGTTTCTCCAGCCATTCCTGTCAGCCACGCTGCTCCACCTGGGACCTCACAACTCAGGTGCTGCAGATCAGACTGTACCTGCAGTCAGCAATGTGGGGGCAATTCTATCAGCTGCACTTCTGCTCCTCCCATCAAACAAGAGACTTCACTCTCAGTTAAATAGATGCCGATGATGTGAATGTCAAGGAAAACTTTTCACTGGGTTGAAAGGGCTTTGGGACAGATACAAAATATCAAATGATTATTAAAATAAATTAACAAAAGGCATTGGAAACAGATGCTGAGGATGCAAAATGGAACTACCACATTAGAAAATTGGTTCAAAATGCTTATTTATGTGCAATGTTGGCTAAACAAAAGCTGTGGCTTTTTACCGATTCAGCTGAAAACGGGCAAAAAGCCCATTTTGATGTGACCTTAATTATAATGATTTCCCTTAATTCAGTTAGAAACAGAGTTGTGCTAAATTGCAGAAAACACCTCCAACATTTGGAAAACAGAATTTAAAAAATCAAATGGGATTGTGTACTAATTTAATGGAAATAGTCCGTATTCTTATGCAGACATTCCCTAAAATTTGCAGGTATCAGGTCTAGCCCCACTCCCAGCTGTAAAACAGGCCTTTGCAACCAATCAAGGGTGCTCAGATGCTGTTCAGAAGGTATTTTCAAGAAACTCATGGCAGAAATTAATTGCAGAATAATTCACATAAATTATTGTCTGGGTAATTTTAAATAATGAATCAAGCAGGAGAAAATGACACATTATTACATAATTTGTTCCATCCTAACAGAAGCATTAATAATGCTCCATGAGGGTAAAATAAATTGCACTTAGAGACTATTAAGTCCCATCTCTAACCTCACTGAAGGAGCAGGAATGCTCCTCCAGGTCTGGTATGGACAGAATAAGTAAGAGACAGAAGCAGAAGATGGACTGGTTGATGAGCTGTGTATCAAATCTATTTCCAAGGCAGATATAAATAGGGATGATGAGATCTGCAGGGAGGGCAGCTGGCAGTAAAATTTCCAGTTCCATGCTTTGAAGACCCCATTCTGGTGTCCAGTGAGCTCTGCAGACTGTTCCTATGATATTGGAACGTTGCTCCTGATGGTTGGAAGCCTTTGGAGGGTGAAAGAGGAGGAAGGGAGGAAATGACCTTGGAATCATGTGTGGTGCTGTAATGCAGGACTCCAGACCTGTTTCCCGCTCTGTCACTGAAATGCTGAAAACATTGGATGGGTCAGATTTTGCTTCTCCTTCTGTAAAGCAGAGATAGTGGTGGGATGCAAAATAGGCTTGTGGATGCAAAATAAGCTGGTTAGAGAGATTCCAGGCAGTCGCTGTGATTTTTCCACCTGAAATAATCTGGTTTAACCTTTTTGTCTGGAGGGTTTTCTTCCTGCATTGCTGATTTTGCAGATCTGCAGCCATACCGCAGTTGCGCTGATGCCACAGAGGAGAGAGGGTTTTATCAGCATGAGGACAGGGGCTGAAATCTTTTTTAGCAAAGGTACTTGGGGCTACTTTGTAGAAGGCCTACTTAATTAAGAACTCAGAAAAAAGTGAAGCCACTGTCGCTGAGTTCACATGTAGGATAAGAAGCTTGCATTGATGTTAATTGTTAATTTAAAAAAACCCCAAAGATAAGGTGGTTTTGTTATGTTAAAATGTTTGGTTGCTTGGTAGAATTCTTTCTGGTTAGTAAACCATCTGCCAGACTAAAATATTATAATAATAAAACTACCATAATGTGATTAAATACAACGTAAGGTTGATTTTAAATATAAATGCTTGCAACATGAGTAAGAGATGCACACCTGAAAAATGCACTTATTGGTAGGAAAAAAAATGTTTAGGAAAAGAAAATGTAAAACAGATATCACAAAACACAAATTTCTCACTGAAATAGGACTGTTAGAAGAAATCTTCTTGAGGTGATGAAATATATTGCCAAATTCCTGAAGTTGAGGGTCTGGGTTGCAAAGATAAGCAAGATGCCTTGAAGGAAAGCAATTACTTTGATCCTGTACCCACCCCTTTCTTTCTGCTGAGGAGGGCACGGGAGTTTCTGCATTAGATTCAGGTTTTGTGGCACACACAGTCTTGCTCATCCCCTTCTCCTGGGGCAATAATATTCAGAAGACATTCATAATCTCCAAGGAATAGCGCTGCACACACTGAGGGAGGTTTAAAAGGCTGGTGTGGCTTGAGCAGATTCTTACGCTGACCTCCTGCACACAGAGAGGATGTGGAAGTTCTTGTTGGCCAACTTCTCCCTCCTATCTCTGCTTCACTTGGAAAAAGAGACCAGGTTCGAACTCTTAGAAGGTTCTGTCAAGCCTTCAAAAGCATGCAAGTGTGTGCTACCTTACCATTGTGTTTGGGGCACACCTGCAGGAGCCCACTTGCCATTGTCCCTCTCAGGAGTAAGACACACCAGTGCTAACACCACCCTGGTGCTTCTTGGAGGTGCTTCCTTCCTTCTTGGAAGGAATTTTCAGTCACCATGGAAAGGGAGTGTGGCAGTCCCTTGGAGGAGGATGCATCTCACCCACATCCAAAAGCATATTCCTAGGCTGCATCTGACCCCATGGGGAGGATGAGCAGTGACAGTGCCTCAGACATGTGGAGAAACATAGAGAAAGAGGTAAGTTTGTGTCCCATGTACAGGCATCGATGATTGTGCGTAGTTGGGGGAAAGAGGAACAGAATGGATAATTAAGGAACACTCAGTTTGCTTTGGATCCTGACTATAATGGGCATCTCTTGTATCTTGAACAGTCTTCAAAGCTAACTCACACTATTTCAGCCCAGGCCAATTCAAGCCAAGGTACCAGGTATACACAGGTACCAGAATTTCTCCTCATTCTCTCCTAATTTTTATATCAGAGCTTGCAAAGGGCTCTCCTGTTATACCAGAACCTGAAACACAGACTTTGACCTGCAGATCTCTATGGGACTTTTAAAATCCCTTTAGACTGCTTCATTCACCTCCATTTTTACATGTTCCTGGCAAGATGAGAAACCATACTTCCTGCTATTACACAGGCAAAAGATACAGCTTCTAGACTCTGTTTTGTGAGAAAAGTGTCTGCCCTGCACTTCTCCTGTGATGTAGCATTTTGTAGTATCGTGCTAGATGGGGGTGAAATTGTCCGGATTAAGCATACTCTTAAAGTATTGGAGAAAAAAAATTGCTGTGTGGATTGAAAGCACATCTGGAGAAGACATGGAGTCAAGACCTGATCACATGTTAAATTACTGGTACTTTCAGTCCTTGGTAAGCAGATGGGAGAAAGCAGCGGAGAACTGCTGGGGCTGCTGAGAGCAGTGCTCACTGTTGGGGTCTGAGGGTGTCCCTAATTTTAAACCAGATCTTCAAAGCCAGTTTTTGAAGGTGCAAATTCAGGACAATGATATATTCTTGCTTTTGTAAAAATCTTTCAGATCCATGGGTTAAAAGCTGCTCATTACTATAATTATTCTTTTTTTTTTGTGTTAGTACACATACATAAACATCTAACTTCAGGATGTTTTAATGACGAATACTTTAAGTGGCAACGTGATGGCTGCAGTACTTTTTACTTTCTATTAATCTACAAAATCAAGGCATATGCCCATCGTGGAAAGTTTGCACCAAGGTTCACAGTTCTGCTTAGGAAGACATCTTTTAGGAGTCAAGCTTGCAGGCTTTACAGAAACAGAGACCGTACAGTCACCATCACATTGCTTATCTTGTCTGATGAGATGAAGCAAGGGCTCTCTGAGTCCTGGGAGTTTGAATCACAGAAAATCAAAACCCATTAAGTTGCAATACATTCAAGCCGTAATTGCTGCAGATTAGAATTCAAGCGGAGAACTTTGCATAATGCCAAGAGCTGACCTTTTTCTGGGGTGCTCTTCTGCAATTGTTGGGACCTTGTAACAAATGCCTAGTGCCATTTAACGAAGGAATGACATATCTCTGATATGCAAATTTTTACAGCACAGCAATTAAGCGGTTTAGAATTTTACGACAGTGTTTGGGCTTTATACAACAAAAAAAGGGCCAATAAAGGGCTGTGATGGATGGGCTAATCCCCACTGGAAATATACCATGTAATCTCATGGAGACAATGCATTATGGATAGCATTGTGATTACTGGTGGTTAATATCTCCCCCTTTTCCTCCCACCCTCCCCTGCCCGCAGCCTCCCCCTCCCCTGCTCCCCGCCTGATGAAAACTGCATGGCTGCCACATTGTTGGGGGCACAGGCCTGGGATACAGATGGGAAAGTTGGGCCATTGCAATCTGCTGCACGCACGGACGACAGTGAAAAGGGGGCTTGCAGCGAGGCAGCTTGTCAGCAGGGGACAGGGCTGGGGTCCATATGCCTCTCTTCTTCTCCCTTCTGTCGCCGAGTCTGCTGCCGCATCCTGCTGTCGGGGGACACTTTAATGATGAACATGTTTTAAACAGTTTTGCTTACCTAGCGACAGCTTTTCAGGGAAGGGGAGCTTAATTAGACACCTTCCGCAGTTTTGGTGGGTTGTATTTTTCTGTAGGTGTCTGTCTGTCTGTCTGTCTGTGGGTCCATCCTCTGCCCTCCCCCCTGCAGCCGGGCACTGGGTGCAGCTGCAGTGCTTGCGTCTCGCCATCCTCCACCTGCCACAAAGGGCACATCGCTTTCACTCCACGCTGGCCATCCCTCTCCTCTCTGCTTGCAGCTTTTATCTGAGGCCTGTGTGGGGCTGGCAGAGGTGTTTGTAGCAGCGTGTACTTCACGTGTAGAATCTGCACAGTTTCAAGCATAGTGAGAGGGCTGTGATAGGGGCTGATCCTAAAGTGTGAGGACATTTGCTTTGGACACATGATAGCAAGATAAGCATTGGGAATTTTAACCATGTTTTTGAGAGCAGCTGGTGAAATTAACTTGTAAAATTAGAAGGAAAAAACATTTCTGGCTGCTGTTTGGAGTGCCAAAGTAAAGTAATTTAGAGCCTGAAATCACTGTCTTGCTATTTGTTCACTATCTTAAAGGGTCAAATAAAGCTTGTTGTTTGTCTTTCTTTTTCCTTGATCTTTTATACCCTTGATTAGAGCTGCTGCTGAAGCACTTTTTTTTTTTTTTTGGGCCATAACGGGGGTTGGGATAAATTGATCCAGTTGTTTATTCAATTTATTTCTTAGGTGACCAGAAATTCCATCAGTATATATTGTAGCCAAAGTTAATTGAAGACTAATTTTACAAAAACAAAAATTCTGACCTGCTTGACCTTGTGGAAAACTCCTTGGCAGTAGGGTTCTGGGAAGCAAAAGCAGCATGGGGATTCCCAGGCAGGGATCTTAAGCTGGCAAGCCTGTTGGGGAGGGGGAATGAGATTGGAGGTAGATTTGCTGGGCAAATACGATTCCTCCAGCAGCACAGGGGCCTTCCACTAGGTCTGATCAGCTCCTAGGAACCAAAAAAGCAGAATAGTTTGTATGCCAGAAATAGTTTTATCACTAGCTGTGGTTTTCCACAAGATCTCCTTATGGTCAGTTCCCAAATAGTCTCCAGCCCTCACAGAGGGAAGTTTACCCTCATTCCTGCCTTTGGGCTTAGAGGCCCCTGAGCAAACATGGTGTGCCTCCCTTTAGGCTCTCAGAGTACATTTGAGAACTTAATCACTAAGTTCTCTCCCTGACTGTGTCAGTGAGGAAAGTATTGAGGGCAGCAGCTGAAATAAACAGCTGGATAGACAGATGGATTGATGGGTGGATAGCTGGATAGAGGGGTATACAGATAGATAGACAGATGTTGGGAAATAGGTATGGACAAGGACTTTAACCATCAGGAGAATCCTTTGCTAAGCTGGGAACAGTCAGCGAGAACTATCCTGCTTGAAACCTCTGGTCTCAAGCTAAAACACTTCTGAACCCAGCACAATGGGCTAACTCTATTCTTGAGAAACAACATATGATGCATGCTGGTTTTGGCCAGGACAGAGTTCATTTTCTCAGTAGCCAGGAGGGGGCATGGGCATGGCTAAGGCCCAGATATTGTTCTATATCACCTTAAGTCAATCACGGGGACCAAAGAAAGGGACTCTCTCTCGCTTCTGAGGAGAGGGGATACCTTCTGGTCTGGGGAAAATGTGCCAGGGAAGATCTGTTGTGGACTTTCCATATAATTTGTTTCTTTGTCTTATATCTTTGTTATTAACATTGTTGCTGCTGTTTTCTTATTTCATTGCTATTTCCAGTAAATTGTTCTTACCCCAGTCCTTGATCTTTGCCTTTAGGTAATTCAGCTGCAGGAGGAGTGAGTAGCAATGTGGTTTTAGCAGGTGTACTGAATTGGAGAATACCATTTCTAAACCACAACACTGTGTCATGCAGCAACTTTATTACATTTTCCTATACAGAATGGACCAAAATGAAAACTCTGCTCAGCTGTGTGAAAACTCTGTGGTTTGAGAGTAACATCTTCTCTGTTGCAAGCAGGAAGCCCATAAAATGTTGGGCTTTTGTGATATTTTTAATACTGTCTTTTTCTGCCACCTAACAAATATTTTTCGTATAAGGGTCAATTTTCTCTACAACACAGTGGAGGTAATGAAAGGAAAGGAAGTACTTCCTAGCATCAGGTCTGTCTGGAGTGACTTTTTATGTCGCTTTGAAGGAGTGACATAAAAGAAGTGAGAAGGTTCATGCAATCTTTATATTTTAAAATATGACAGAAAATACAGGAATACAGCCCCATGTATGGCAGATGAGGGACTGTGCCAGGAGAAGGATGAATAAGCCATCTGATGCCTTTTTTCAGCAAAGAATATATAAAGGAAAAAAGGTAAAAAAGCAGTAAGCATCATATCTGAGTAGCATTTTCCACTTTGCTCCTTTCATTCCTGTGGGGAAGAGTCCCTTCACAAGGCATTGCAGTTCCTATGGATGAGGAAAAGGGCCCTTGGCAGGTTAGTAATTTTGGGAGACCTTGACCATGCTGTTTCCTTCAATCTGCTCATCCAGAGGACTTACTTGACAAATGCCTAACCTAGCTTTCACCAGAGCCAAGATGGTCCTCTGCATCTTTCTCCTTGCTACAAGCCAATGTCCAGTTCCTCATGAGGGACTGACCACCCGGCATGGGTCACTACTCACTGCTAGTTGCCACAGTGGCAAGTGTAGAGTAAGGAAGCCTGGGAGCAATTACACATCTCTAATTTCTGATCCTGAATGGAGGTGGAAGAGCTTGTGTTCAATAGAAGAACTGGTATTCAATAGAAGAATTGGAAGAATGGTCCAGCTTTAGTGACTACAGCAGTAGGGGATGCAAGAGGATGGTTGGCATTTGTTTACAGTAATGGGAATACCTAACAGTACTAACCAGGGAATTCCAGGCAGCTTGGAGATATCTTTAAGGATGGCAAAATGAAGCTGTGGTGTTATTATTATCTGTTGCAAAATGTCGACAGAACTGCTGAACCCCATAGGAAGACAAGGGTTCTCTCCAGCTCCTGGGCTTCCTCCCCAGCTTGGTAACTTCTGTGAAACTTTTGCATTAGAATTTGAGTACCTAGAGCAGAGATGGTGAGGTACCATGCATGAATCTCCAAGGAAAAATGATCTTTGACCTGAATCTAAACAGAAATCTTCTTAGAAGATTTCTAAAAAGAAATCTTAGAACATTTGCAATCAGACAGACATCTTAATGAACTTAACTGAAAGTTTTCCTCAAAGTGTCAAGACTGTTCATGGAGTGAAAAAATGTCACCTGCAGGATGCAACAGCTTTCAACATTCAGGCTCCAAACCCAAGGTCCCAACTGATCAGGTTTCTTGAAGATTTTGTGAAGGTTAGAAGCTCTCAAAGTAGCTTTTGTTTTCAAAGTTGCAATGATTCAGTCATTAATATTATCTGAAGTCACCACATGGGATAATATTTTTTCTTTGCTTTAAACTCTCTCAAAAGACCACTATAAATTAAATTAAATAAAATAATTTCCAAATATTAAATTATTTCCAAATAATTTCCAAAGAGAACTTTGAAAATCACTGCCACAGCAACTGCAAGTCACAGGCCGCAGGATGGTGTGCTGCTTTCGAAAAAGGGGATGCTATCCATTTTGGTAATCCCCACATAATAAACATTAATAGACATACAAAGTGCATTTCTACCAAGATATGGAACACTTGCATCTTCAGTCAGCATTGCTTTGTATTTTTCATTCTTGCATTTTTAGTAACTGGTAGGTGTCATAACATCACAGTTCCACTTGCTTTTCTCAAGTGTGCATAAAGTCACTCTTCTTTTGTTGCTCAGCAAAACTTGTGGCTTCAGGAAATTTAACTCCCATGAGGTTGGTGGCAGAGAAACTATTTTCACAGTCTTGGATAACAGAAAGATATATAGGTGAGATGGGTTAGACAGATCAGACCTGAGATCATGTCAGTGCCCCAAACCAAATGAAGAATTTCCTAATTGAATTATGATCAATATAATTTTAAGAGTCAATTTTCATTTTAAGTGTTATCACCAAACAGTACCAGTGCTGTCATTCAAATCTCTGTTGTTCCAGCCCCTGAAGCACTGTGCTGGCACATGGTCATACCACACGCTTT
The DNA here is from genome assembly GCA_039654755.1 of Calcarius lapponicus. Classification (NCBI taxonomy): domain Eukaryota; kingdom Metazoa; phylum Chordata; class Aves; order Passeriformes; family Fringillidae; genus Calcarius; species Calcarius lapponicus. The sequence continues at coordinate 63,483,705 of CM077465.1, forward strand.
TTTGAGGACCACCAGCTCCTTCCATTTCTAAGACAGGAAGGAAGGTGGCTATTACAAAAAGAGATTGAACATAAATAAGATTGTTTTCTCAGGGTAGTTTATTGAGGACTACTATTGTGTTACACTGTTAGTCATGCTGCTACTCTAAGAATGGCAAAAGTAAAAGTGAAAGAAAACTTAGAATGGAAGTTTGAAAAATCTGGGGATTTCCAGACCCCAGAGATGACAAATAATATGCTTGGTTTAAGTATAAGCAAATAATAAGTATGAAGAAAGCTTAAATAGGCTGGGTTGATCCCACATTTTTCTGTAATGAAAAGAAAGCGGCCAAATTTAGTACTAACCAAATAGTTCATTCTCCCAGAGTAGTGTGGGAGATGGATAACCTCACATGGATCTCATTATCCTGGGATCTGCCTAAAAACCTGCCAAAATAATGATACAAATAAGAACAATATCTCTGGTTACAATGAAAAGAAATTGACAAGGTCATGAATTTCTAATTCAAAACCTAATCTAACCTGCAATTCACTGCAACTGCAAAATAGTGAGTAGGTTATTCCTCTGTGCTGCCTTATTTGTCCTGCCATTGTTTTATAAGAGGTGACAGTTGATCACAGTATTCAGAAATTTTACCCAGTTTCATACTTTATGTGGGCATTTAGATCAAATTTTGATGTGTCCATCTTTCATATCGGTATGTTGTTCTGAAAAACAAATCAGTAACTTTAACAGCACAGTGATTTGGGGCAGACTGTTATAAGTATCTGATTTTGGTGGTATCACTAAAAGACTCAAATGCTACTTAATTTGTATGTATTGGGGAAAGAGGAAACACACTGGTCGTGATTTTTATTAATGCAAAAATGAAACTTTCAGTTACAACATTTCATCAGAAATGCAATTTTCTTGTTTCCTCTTACCTACATCAGGTTTTCTTTGGTGTTATATTTGGGGCTTAATGTAATTATGTTCACAGAGTTGCTGTAGGATTTTAATTACAGATAAGAAGAATAACTTCATGGCAAGCCAACAAACTTCATTACATTTTTAATTAAACTTTTGATGTCTCTGGAACACTTCATGTGTCTGGAGTCAGTGCTGCTGACTTCCCTCCTCCACTGTGGAGGGAAATCAACTTGTGGTTAGGACTATGGATGAGACAACCCAGGAGAAGAAGCACAAAAATCACACGAAGACTGAGCTTTAGCTCAGATAATCCCCCACTTTTCCCACTAACATCATATATAAGTTGGGATGAATAGGATAAAGTAGATTTTTTTCCTGAAAGGAACTAAGGCGCAGTGAGGTGAGTTCACCCCCAGATGGGATGAAGATACGGAGTCTGAATTGGATGTCAGCATCCCATAGGAAAGCAGGCAAAGATCATACGGGCTTAACTACAGCACTCAGATTTCTTTACTTCTAAGTATGAGCAGCCGCGCGATGATTTACAGCCCTCAGATTTATGCACTCTAATTTCTCGCACTTCGTTAATTTGTCTCGTGTTCCCGAACGTCCTGGGCTCTGCCGCGCTTAAGCGGCTCATTTGTCTCTACCTCAGCCACAGCCGGGTGACAGCCGCGGTGCCGAAGTGACAGCGGCAGGCGGTGATGGATGGCGGGGCAGGGATGCGAGAGGAGGAGGACGGGGAGGCGGGGGAGCTCTGCTCCGCATCCCCCGCTCCTGGGGACGCGGCGCTTGGGGCCGGGAGCGAGTCCCTGCCGCCAATAGATGGCACTGCCCGGCCGGGTGTGACATCCAGCGGGCACGGGGATGCTGCTGCTGGAGCCGGCAGCTCCGCCAGGCTCGGCTCTGCCCGCTCGGGCTTTATGGAGGCGGCTGTGACTAAAACAAACCAGCCCCGGGGTAGCTGAGGGGGTGCGGGGACTTGGGAGCTCTTAACAGCCCTTCCGGTTCCATGTGACATCCTCAGCCCGAGCGAGAACTCTCCCCTGGCCCGAAGTGACCCCGGATACCAAAAATGGTAGAGTATCTGAAAAGTGCCCACATTTATTGTTATTTTAAAAAAGCTTTGAAAAATACCAATTCAAAAAGCCTGAAAGAGTCGAACGGATATTTCGGGTTGCCAAAGAAATTACAAAGTACACAAAAGAATCAAGGATTTTTAACCTTCATTAGCACAGTGTACTACACCCACTTCACATGGCTGTGGAGCTTTTCCCCACCTCGCTACCATTGCACTCAGCATTGCTGATAGTTGTTTGGCCATGTTGCCCATAGCCAAAATTGTCCTTTTTTAAAATGGATGTATTTACTAAACCTCACTTCTCCCATCATTAATATTGTCAGAAACAGCATGATGAAGTAATTTTTATGGAATACAGTTCGGACAAATTGAATTTGGAAAAAGCATCCTGCTAAGATGGTAACTGATAAAGTCATATTCGTAAATATTACTGCATGGGCCCGATTCCAGTCTCTATACACTCATTCATAGATGTTATTAACTGACAAATACATTAATACCCTTCAACAAATCATTTGTGCCAGGAATTAAATACATCCAGTACTATTAACATTGCTTACTTTGCAGCAGAACCTTGGACACCTTGTCAGAGATGGCACTCATTTTGCTAGGTGCTGTATGAATGTAAAATAAAAAGGTGTCACTGCTCTACAGGAATGTAAGAAAACTTGCAGATTGGAAATCGCTTGAAGGCAGACTCAGAGAAACCCAAATGTGTTTGAAATCCCAAATGCACAGTTAGCAACTAGGTTTGGCCTCTCCTTCATTAGAAAATGCTCTGGCAGCCCCAGACCTGCTCCAAGGCACAGCAGTAGGCAGGGGGGAGTTAGGAGGGTCCCAGCCCTGGCTGGGAAAAGCCACCTTTGCAGGAGGATTGTTAGTGAGTTGAGTGGGAGCAGATTGCATTTGTCATGTGCTGGGATTTAGTTTCCCACACAGTCTGGTGGGGGTTTTCAGCATTGCTCCGCAATGTAATTTGTGGTTTTTTCCATGTTTTATTCCATCAGCAGTGCTGAAATCAGGTTAGCCTTGCTTCTTGATGTTGCAAAATCTAAAGGTGGTTTTTGTAGACAGAGAGGTGTACTTCCTAAGAACTTACACCATTCTTATCAGGACTAGCCAGCAAGGTCATGAGGCTTTGTGTGAGGATTTCCTTGTAACAGTTCTTCATTGCAGATCTTTTGAAATCAGCAATTAGAGATATTTGTAACAGGAAGTGCTTCTTATACAGTAATCATCCCACGGTACAGCTGGCACAAGTGTGAGGTGGTGAGGGCTCTGGCAAGGAATTCACTGCAGTTCATTGCAAATTAGAGCAACAGGAAAATTAGTGAAGTTGCAGCACAAGAGAAAGACAGATAAAGCTGGGCACAAAGGCAGGAATTTTATTAACAGTATTTAAGAACCTGTTAGTACAAGAGCGACTGAAAGGTGTTAATGCTGTTTGGTTGAAGTCATCCTGAAGTTAGCAGTACTGAGCAGAGTGAGAACAACTGTTTTATCAGGGCCCTCCTTACAATCTGGCCTCCAGTTTTACTACTACTGTTTTACAGGGTTAGCAGTCAGGAGAAATGATGTCTGTCTAAAATACAGCTTTAAAATTGGAGGCAGCTTATGATGTAGGAAAATCCAAGACATCATAAGCAAAAGAAGGAAAAATAGTTAATGACAAAAGGCGAGAAAACCACCTTAACCCCCAAATGTGTAACTGCCCTCAAGCTGTCTCACAGATTTGAGCTCAGTAGGAGCCATGCAATGAGGCAGTAGTGTGAAGTTGATTGCTCCTAACTGCACACTGAAATAATACACTTGACATTAGGTTTGTATATGATGATTTGTATTTTATCAGCGGAGCATATGTGGATGTGCCCAGAATGGCAGGAATAATTAAGTACTTCAGTCAGGTATAACCCCAATGCTTCTGCAAACTGGCTGGGTTTTGCTGAAGCTGTTGAAGCTCCAGCATACTGTAGGAAGGTCTGATCCAAAGCTGTTATGCAGCTGCATAACTGTTGCTCTGTGTACAGCATGCCTCTCTGTGTCACTGTGTACTGGGCTGCTTGCTCCATGGCCAGGATATAAAGTGCAAAATGCTGACTCACGTTCCAGTCACCACTGTCAAACTCAGTAGGCAAAACTTCACAGGTATGGAAATTTTCAATTTGATTTCAAATACTATATGTGGACATTAGTTGTGTTTATTTCCAGGAGACAGCAAAGCCAGAGTGCATGCATTGAGGGAAAAAACGCTAAACTTTGCTGAGAGTGGTAAAAGTTCGGGGGAACTCAGCTGCTGATAATCTGCCACAGGTGTCCAAAAGAATAATGAAACATTTCAATGAGAAGTAACTTAAATTAGAGACTATTGCATACATTTTAGATTTCCACAATCTGCTGGATCTTTAACTTAAAACTTTACATCTTTTAGCAGAAAAATTAATTTCTCTTTCACAAGTTCCACTTAGATTTTGTTGCTAATAAACCCAAGGATGTAAATACTATTAAGTACAAAACAGCCTGCTGCATAATTGTTTCAAAGCAATTACAGATTATATCGAGCCATTTGTTGAGCAGAAACAGTTTTTTCCAAGGCACCAGCTCCCTGCACCTTGAAATTTTATTAGTCTAAGAATTTCATGCACCATATGTTGTAATACGAGACTAGCTGCAATTGAACAAACAACTTTCTGATATATAAGTGAATGATAACCTGATTTTAAATGTGTTTATCTAATGAGATAGTAACTGTAATTTACAGCACATATAAAAACTCCCACTGTTACTCCTGGTGCACCTTTTGCCTAAAAAGGGTGATGCACTGAGATATGCTAATGAATATCATCTTGGTTTTTACCAAGTCAGTAATAAAATTTGCATTTGATATTGTGCACAGTAAACTGGGTTATTAGCCTTGAAAATGAGTCTCATAAAATTTAAATATAGGCTTAAATCATATTAACTGTCCTGTAGATTTTCTGAGAGGCTTTAAAGCATTGTGCTCTCCTTCTATAGCATCAAACATGCAGATGTCGTTTTGCCTTCAGGGGTGCCCCAAAATACTCAGTTATTGGAGCCTGCAGGATGAGCTGCAAATTGACCCCTTCTTTCATACTTGAGGAAGCAGAAGTAGTTCTGGGGCTGGGAAAACTGCAGTGGGAAGTGGGGGAAGGAAAGGGGAGAAAGTACTGCTGCTGAAGTGTTGCCTGTGGGCTTGTGCAAGACAAAGCAGAGGGTTTAGTCCTGAATGTCCAACCTCACTGGTCTGATTAACCATAACCACACGTGGGCAGAAATGTTTGTGTGCTGGGGTCATGTCTGGTGCCAAAGTGCTTCTGTTGGTTCAGAGGAACGCTGTTTCAGCTGCACGGTCACAGAAGAGACCAGAATTTGATCCCTGGTGTTTTGAGTGAGTAGAAGATATTGGAAACACAGATGGATCTAAACTGTGGACAGATAAATCTGATTCTCAGTACCTTCAGAGGGCAAATTTTTGGAGAGGAAGATGAGCAAAGCTGAAGCATGATGGCTCATCTCCAGCTGGAGGGAAGCTCTAGTACTAGAAGTGCACAAGGACAAATTGCGTTGAGCTTGGTTCTGTCTGGCACTAAGTATTCTTGTGCACATCAAGGTTAGGTATTAAATACTTTGGAACATGTGTTTGAAAACTTCTGTCTGTTTTCAAAGGAAGGCTGCACACTTACAGATTACTTACATGGCATGCCAGACCTTTGAATTTAGTTTGTGAGATGAAATCTTCTAGTAAAGGCTGATGTTTTCAGGGAAAGGAGGATATTCCTTGCAACTGTTATCCATCACCAGTGCAGTGCTGCCTCTTCTTACTTAAGAGTCTATTTAACCGTTATGCTTCTCTTCTTTTACCCACCATAATGTTGTAATGTTTACTAGAAATCAGATTCTTTTCCAACTGGTTGCTGTGATTGCTGTAGGTCAGAGGGTGGGTTTAGTTTAGCTATTAGGATGAACTTTGCAGTGAACATGGTGAGACACTGCCAGAGAAATTGTGGATACCTCGTTTCTGGAAGTGTTCAAGGCCAGATTGGATGGGACTTTGAGCAACCTTGTCTAGTGGAAAGTTGCAGAGGAGCTGGAACTAGATGATCTTTCACGTCCCTTTCAGCCCAAATCATTCTACAGTTCTGTGACTGTCAGAAAAGCCTTGTCTCAGAAAGAAGCCTCTGTTTTAGTCAGTCAAGTACTGATAGCATTGCCTAATATATTATGGTTGTACAACTGGCTGTATGTCCAGATGGCTATATGTCCATCTGGAAGATGTTGCCAGTGAGGTAACAGTGAAGTGAGGCAGAGCCAACATATATTCTGTGCCAAAAAATGTAATGAACCTGTTTGCCTACTGTGCAAGGTTGTCTACTATTACGGCACAAGTGTAACAGGGACAAAATGACAGTCTTGTGACTAGTTATGAAATCTCAACTCTTCTTATCAATGAAAGTGTCTGGACACGGTGCAGAGTATTGCACACACAGCTCCAAAGAATGGCACCTGCTGCCTTCAGAGCAGGGCTCACGCTGACACTGAGAAATCAGCCTTAAAGTCTGATGTATGATGTTGAATATCCCAACCATGCTGCTGCTGGCATTTATTACTAAAAACTCCAGGAATTCTTTGTAGTACTATTATTACCAACTTTTAAAATAAAATTATTTTAGTGTGATCAGTGTTATAAACAGCACTTACACAATCAGAACACAGTTATCTTCTGCTACTCACTGAACAAAACCAGTATTGTAACACCAGGATTACGTGTGCTTCATCAGGCTAGGCTGACTGCCAAGAGACCAGGCCTTGAAAAGTAGAAGGGAAACGAAAGAAATGAAACCAGAAAAGATAAGCAAAACATTCTCCCAGCCTAGAAAATGAAGGATTTCCTGACAGTGCAGGAAAGTTTCTCATCTAGATGCTGCACCCTTTATGCAGTTTGCACTTCCCTTCCCTCGGTACTCTGTCTCCGTCTGTTCCAGTGTATTACGATTTGGCAGGCGCCCGAGCTGCATTATGTGGTGTTAAAAGAGAGTGACACTTCCTTTGGCTGAGACATCTTTCCCGACTGAGCTTTCCCCACTCAGCTTAAAGAAGAGGAAGTACCAGTCTGGTTCCTCTTGTTTGACTGCTAATGACCCAGCCTCATGGACCACCTAGCAGGAACTTCCTGGTATGGCTGGCTGAGGAATCAGATGACTGCTTTATTACTAGGTTCACCTAAAGCAACTATAACATTTCTAGATAGGAATTACGTAGGAGAAAAATTAGTATCTCAAATGTTAATCACCAAATTTGATTTTGCTTCAATTCTGTGACACTAGGAAATTTTTCTTTGTGAAAAGGTGATGGCACAGAAGATATAACTTGGGCTTGGATAAGAGATTGGATACTGGCTGAATAGTTTTTACTTTCATTTATCACTAAAAGTAGCTGAAAGGAGCTCTTTGTAATCATTAAGGGTCCCCTGGTATCATGACTATGAGCCCTGCTTGAGGGATTGTCTGACTGGGACAAACACAGCAGTATCAGAATAAGGTGAAAACCCTGATTTCATCCCTGATCTTCCTGAAAGCCTGGGCTCTTCCTTGCGCTTTCCTGGCAGAGATGGCTTCTCCTTCTATGCAAGTGTCATTCAGGGGAGGGTGGATGGGAGACAGATGGTTTGGTAGCAGGGGCAGGTTTGAGGCTCCACTCGCTGCCATGCAACAGAGGGAAAATCACATCTTTAGACCACCTTCAATCTAATCTCTATTGCAGGCATTTCATACCAGAAAATACAGATTTTTCATTTACCTATGCCAGGATGGTGGCTTGAAGTAACTTTTGACCGGCTACACTGACTTGTGGAAGCAGCAGCATTAAGAAGTGAACACCCAGAGACAGGAAGACAGTTCAAAGATAGGTCACACGTGGAGGTAGAGTACCTGTATTATGAGTAAATTTCCCTTTAGCTTGCCTGGCTGTTCACCATTAACATAAAAGCGAAGGACCATTGGAAATCATGCATGTAGAGGTTTTTTTTTCCTTAGGTTTCCCTTGTGTAGCCTCAAAATATAGAGGATCCTGCTTGTTTTAGCCCTCAGTGCTGAAATGCCTCTGTCTGTACCAGCATATTCTGTCCCCATTGTGACTATGAAGTGTAACAACACCAGTGCTTACAATGGTTTATTAGTTGATTTATAGGGGTAAATCAGAGGTAAATTGAGCCCTTCTTTAGCAAGCCTTGGGTTCACAATGACAAGATATGCTGAGCATAAAAACTCATGCAGGGAAAAAAAAGGGCCAGAACAATGGTGACACTGTGTGGAGCCAGGTTCTATATGCAATCACACAATCTCAGGAGGTCCATGAAGAAAGCACAGCATGCAGTATGGTGGATGGGTGTGGAAGCACAGGATCACCTATTGTGTTGTCTCAGAACCATGTAAGTATTTCTGGGGAAAAAAAAACAAATGCCAGAAATAAAATGCCAGAAGTTTGGTGTGAGTAAAGAGAATTTAGGGACAACTTTTACTAAGCCCAAATTTAGATTTTCAAATTTGGCCTCGCATTCAAGAAAACAGAAGAGCATGAAAAGAGAAGAACTGAAAGGAATGGAAAACTGTGCAATGGTTTTGTTTGGACCACTAGTTTTTGTAAAAATAGGTTTTTTTCCATTTATTGAAATCATGTCTGTTTTCAGTATTTCTAAATATACTGCATAATTATTGACTGTTTATAAGGGCATGCAAAAATTGCTTTTATATATAGATATGTATATATACAGATATGTATGCACACGTATGGGTAAAATAAAACTATTTCTCAGGTTTATGCACATATCTAGAAAGAGCCAGATTTCACCCAGGAAAGCTTCTGATGAAAAAGGCAGAACTTGAGTGGGAAACTATATCTACTCATTTTATCAAAGTGATATCACTGTGATATTGACAGATACAAAGTTTAGGTGACAAATCAAAGTGCCAGTATCACAGAAAGGCTGTCAGTGCTGTCACTAGTTTTTAATCTGTAACTTCATGTCAGGAGCTTAAGAGCTCCAAGTCAAAGATTGTGCCATGTTGGAAAAAAATTTCTCAGAAAATTTCAGCCTGCTAGCAATAGTAGAAAACTGAAGTTGTATCCATGTTAAAGGATCCTTGTGTCTCCGGCTTTAAAGTTCTGATAACCTTCATAGCCATGTCCAGATTGTTGAGCAAATAGGGTCTATGGCTGGAGACTTGTTTGAAATAACTGTGCGCTTCTTGCCTTGATCTACCCAGCTTGCATCCCTTGGAAACTGGAACACAGAAGGTGCCATTAGAGTGTGCATCAATTCTCTAAATTCTTGTGTATCTGGAAGGTGGTAGATGCATGTTCCTGCCTACAGGACTTCAGAAACACTCTTCTGTCCCAAAAAGTCTGTGTTGCCTTTTTGCTGGCAATTTTATGCCCTTTCCTTGGGGAAGAGAATAACAGTGACATAGGGAGAAGTTAGAAGATTTGGAAGGTAATTCCTCAGACCTACTCAGGAGATAGAGCAGGTTCTGCTCTGCTGGAACAGGGGGAAAGGGGAGCTAACCTCCTCAACAGCATGGCTCCAAGTGTCCACATACACACCAAAGCAAGCTGGACATATATTTTTCACAAGAAAAGTCTGTGTGGCGCTGGCAGTATCTTTTTATATAGAATAAACCTCCTGCTTCAGCCAAATGCAAACTAGCAGTGTGTATGCAATCTGAAGAGGCAGCCTTTGTCCCCCAGATAAACAGGTTATAAAGTTTTAACAACTGTAAATGTTTGGCTGATGTTTTAACTCAGCCAACCCACATAAAACAAATAAACCTAAACACCAAAATATTTTGAAGTATTCTTCTCCACAAAACTAGCCGTAGGGATAACGGAAGACAGCAGCCTGAAAGACAGCCCATTTTATGGCACAGTGCATCCTCTCTCAAACTCATCAGAACATCTTCTCTCAAAAGATTGCCTAGCAAGCAGGGTGACTGGACTGCAGAGTGTGTAAGAGAAGACAGAAAGAAAAAAATGTAGACATATATTCATGGAGTTTATATTTTTGAGGTTTTTTGGGGTTTTGTGGGTTTTTTTGTGGAACAGTTTTCTACATAATTTTAAAAAGTATTGACTTTAAAAAAATTCTAGAATAGGTTACTTTTTGTGTGTGAATAAGTGCAGTCTACATGCTGGTTTTACCACTTCATCTGAAAAGTACTATGCCTGTGAAACTCCCTGTTTCAGTAAGAGAAGGCTTCTGGCCCACTTGATCACAATGAGAAACCAGGAAATCAGCAACTGGGCTCAAACCCCAAAAGAAAGTGAAAAGAATAACCCAAGGCTTTAACAAACTGTATGTTTGTGTGGGCTTAGCTTACAATGTGTGTGATGTAAAATGGACCATCAGCACTGATGATGCTGGGTCAGTCTGGCCTGAGACCTGGGATGAGCTCCTTGGTAGCCCTCCAGTCCCAGTGCCAAGAGTCCTTTCTCTCTGGCTGAGTGCTTGCCCAAATCTTCCTGCAGAAGTCTCCATGCAGAGGCTGGCTAGAGATGTCCACCCCCACCTCAGTCCCAAGGCTGAGCTGGAGCAACAGCCTCTGCCAAACAGATCCTTGCAGGCACTGCTGAAGAAACTCAATACAGAAATGGGAAATTCCTACAACTGTGTGGTTTTGCAGGTGAAATAAATTTGTTTTTAGCCTGGTGGGAGCCTGATGGCAGGTACTGTTGTACCTCTGCACCTTCCCTGGGCCATTTATCATCTTTGCACCTAAGATGGACTAAGCAGTGAATATTCTGGCGTGTTCCTTCGTGCATGATAGATACAGACATTTCCTTTCCTGGCCAGTATGCATGTTCAGCAATCCCTGTGTCACTGGCTCACACCATTAGCCAGTACCTTATGTGGGGAGTATTTTCTTTAAAATGCTTGCAGATAGAGGGTCTAAAGGGGTAGCAACTCATGCACTGCTTGCCTATTAGCCTATGGAACATTCCTTTGCAAGCCAAATGATCGCACGTAGCATTTCTAATTTCTGCTACAGTGATAAAAAAAGCACAAAGACCAGTTTCCCCTGAAGCCATAGAGATTCCGGGTATCACTTCATGAGGCATGCCTTTAGCATAAACTCAGTCAGAGTTTTACAGGGAATTTTTTCAGGCTGTAGGAAAACATGAACAAGGGTCATGGACCCTGATCAAGAGCAAGCCTGGTAGTTCAAAATAAATCCTTTTACTCATACAATCTTATATGAAAATCTTATATGCAAAAAGGTGGGGGAAGGCAGGAAGGAAGGAAAACCTTGTCCCATTGGCTGATCAGAATAGTTTTCCATATGTTAAAATAAAATATTAATCAAATATAGCTTTTCTGGCATTGGCTTGATCACTAAAGTGAATTTTATTTACATCTTTCTGAGTCCCACTGCAGCCCAGTACGGCTGTGTCTGCATCAGCTGCAGGCACGTTTCCTCTTCCTGGCTCCGATCCGCATCGCTTCCCTCATTCGAAATGTTAACAGAAGGGACAAAAGAGATGTACTTTCAACTGGTCCTCAGCACTGATGTGAGCAGCACTACTGACAGTGCTTGCCAGGTTTTGCTGGCCATAGGTGCCTGGTCCAACAGTGCAAAGGGAGCAAAATGTTCTGCTGGTCAGGGAGAGTGCAAGGTACCCATCCTGCCAGGGAAGCAAAGCTGTGCCCACCACCCTCCCACACTAAAACGTGACACCCAGCGTGTCTTCAAGGGTTTAAAAAACCCCTGCGGGCTGGGGAGGGCCGCAGGGGGTTAATGCAGAGCTGGGTTGCCACAACACTGGAGGCATTCAGAGAAGAGTGCTGCGGTTGCTGCATAGGCACATTTGGCCCAGGTTGCCAAAGAGGCTGTGTGTGTTACTGCAGAGGAGTACACTGCCTGCCACTGTTGGGCTATTAGTATGGAAATGAGGCATGTGTGTGACAGGTGGCCTTACAACCAACACAATTAACTTTCTCCATTAGCTGACGCACTGACAAAACAGATGCAGCATCAATAAGCACCAAAAAACCCACAAACACTGAATAGGAATGACACGTTGCACACCCCTATTATTTATAAGGAGGAACAGCATAATTTCTTTGGGATGCAGTGGTGAGTAGGAAGTGGTTGGGTTTTTTTCTCCCCTGATTATGATGCTTGTTTGCTTTCCTAAAATGATCATTTTAATCTTGAACTTTATAGAGGCATTGCTGTGAACGATAAAGCTCTCTCAGCGATGCACAGCAGTCTCGGGAAGGTTCGTCACAGCTGCGGTGTAGGAAGAAGAGATCCTTTGATAGGAAATAATTCCAAGTTGCAGAAGTCATCTGACCAGCTTCTGAGCTATAAAGCATTACTTCTCAGCCATCCAGTACAGCACATGTTAGTTGCCTCTGACAACACTGGTAAGGACTGTTAAGGTGGAGCAGCTGGTCATATTCCCAACATGAGTTAAAGGGCTCGTGGCTCAGCTGAAAACAGGGGGTTGGGAAGGAACACTTGGCATATTAGATTGCAGCAGAGGACCATGGCATGTTGGCTTCAAAGAAAATCAGCTTAAATGTTGGTTGTTCACAAGAAGTAAATGGAAATAGGGGCTAGTTGGTTTTGATTTTGGTTTTAGTTTTAGATGTCCTGGTTTGTCTGTTGTTTTATTAGTTTTTTTTTTTTTCCTCCTGACAATGAGTATGACCCATACAGGGGATTTAAATAAGAGCACAACTTGAACTGTCTGAAATACAGAACTGTAATGCAATAATGAAAATTTGCATAACGGCCTCCTTATGTCAGCTGGTGCCGCGTGAAATATTTAGAGATGAACTAAGTAGTATCCTTGGCATATCCAAATTCTCATTGTCCTTTGGCTCCACTGGTCTACACCAGAGTTTTCCCAGGTTAAAGTCACTAAAGATCTCATCCTGTATCATCACAGTACGAAAATGTCCTGGAACACAGCATCAGCTGTCAGGTTGCCCTGGCAGCATCCTAATTCATGACATATGAATGGCCTCCAATTAGGAGGATGTTTGAGGAGATAAAGCACTCAGTCTGTAAACCAGTCCAGTACTGCCCTGATTAAAACCCACTGACCATCTTTCACTGGCCTACAAAGTGATGGGTGGGAATCAGCACCACATCACAGACAAATAACTGCTATCCTGACTGTGGAGACCAGTGCTGGACTGTCTGCAAGTGGCAGGATGAGCTTCATCAAGCTGCTCACGACTTCCGTGGTGATGAACTGCTTTCTGTCCAGCCGTCTCCCTTGCACTGTTTTCAAGCACACAGAGAATTCTGACTACATTTTACAGCTGTAGATTTGGAGCCAGGCTCTTCTCAGTAGTGCTGAGCAATAGAACAAGAGGCAATGGGCAGAAAATGATGCACAGGAAGTTCCACCTTAACATGAGGAAGAACTTCTTTACTGTGTGGGTAACCATGCGCTGGGACAGATTGTCCAGAGAAATTGTCGAGGTTTCTTCACTGGAGGTTTTTCAGAGCTATCTGGACACAATTCTGAACCTGCTTGAGCAGGGAGGTTGGACCAGATGATCCACTCTAGTCTCTTCAACCTTACTCTGCGACAGGAGAATTTCTTGTGATAGATCTAGTAGCAGCAAGGCTTGCACCAGGCTGGCCATGGTGCATAAAATCTTACATAGAATGTAGTATCTCTCTCTCTCCATAATAATTACATGAGCTATTAATTTTATTATTTGTGTGGTGCCTTGGGATACATGTCATGAAAGACCCTGCTATTAAAGCATACTTTAATTGATTGAATTATGGGACATCCAAAGCACAAACCCCCTGCTAATCTAATTAGATGCATTTTCTTCTCCCTTCACTGTAAAGCCAGTTTCCAGCTCTGCTGTGCAGGTGTCTGCACTGTCAAGCTTTACTCTAAGGACTTTACTCCATAATCCAAGCCACATAAAGCCGGGAGGACTTTCCCGTCCCACTCATCTACCTGACCACCTAATGGCTTTCAACATGTAGATGTTGATAAGGTGGCTGGAATGAAGTTGTCTCTAGGGAGGGGGATGTGGAGTGGTGTGAAGGTGGGTTGCTCTGAATGGAAATTCCCATTTCACTGCCTATCTGCGACTAAGGAATGCAGCTAAGGTGATTGACAGACAGACAGCCTCTTGGCTCAGGTCTAGAAGCCTCTTCCATTTTGGTTGTGATTTGGATGGAGAGACTGAGTTATGGACAACAACACAACCGAAGTTTCCTGGTTGACCCTCTTCCTACTTGGTGAGGACCCTCTGAAAGGTTCATGGGGCATAGTTTCATCTCCTTGCCAGTTTTATAGCTATGATTTATTTGTGCATGATTTATTTGAGTCTGTGAGCAAGTTTCTAGAAGGAAAGGAGGATTTTTAGAAAGTAGGACAAAACAAAGAAGAGTTTTTTTTTTTTTTCTGGCGTTAGTTATATTCATTTGGCAATGCAAATAAATAGCCACTTGTTCACATGCACATGTGGAAACATGCATTTCAGTGGATGTTCTTAGAAAAGCAAAGAAGAGGAGTGACTAGGCTGTTCAGCATCCACTCAAAAATAATGGTTGCCATATTTGTTCAACATAAATTTTCCTCAATAGTTTTTATTTGCCTGACTTCATCTTAAAGATGTCCTCTTCTTTGATTTTGAAAATGTCAGAGACATCTACTGAACAATTATCAAGCCAGGTCAGAAGTAAGTTTGTGGATGTAGATGGGTTTGTATGTGAATGTAGCTGTCTGCTTCCATACTTATTTGTCTATCTAAAACCATTCTTTCCAATTTCAAAGTATTAAGTCAGATTGTTTTTAGCATCCAAACTAGAATGCACCGATGTGTTTTGGCTATTCGCACAATTACATTATAAGTGACAGGAGTTCTTAGTGTGAACTTAGTCATTCTTTTTAAACCTGCCTCTGTGGTTTTGACCAGGAAAGCAGCTGGTTATTCAAAATAAGAATATTTTCTCACAGATATTTTAAAATGTCAAATTTTTTGAAAAGCTTTTCTGTTTCTTAGAGCCCTTATTTAACCTAGTGAACTGCCTGCCTGGATATAGTGCTGAGTTTTTACCTGGACACCATCTAAATCATAATAAAAGACATTTTTAGGACATCTCTTCAGATGTGGCTTGCTAGCATGACAAGATGAGGCAGAGGAACCTTGAAAACTCTCAACATCCTAATTTGTTTGCTTTTGTTACAAAGTGACTCCAAGAAGACAGTTATTATGAGGGGGCTGGAAGATATCTTTTCCTCCTTCAACATTTCCATCGTATTGTCTGTGTGATTTTTTCCTTCAATACTGAGAAGCAGAAGAGGCAACAGAATCATAGACTTCAAGAAGCAAATGCTTTTCAGATCCGTCTGAGAAATAGAATATCTCTTGAAAATGTCATCAGAGAGGTGCTGCCCTAAAGGTGACCTTCAATAGGTTGACAAGGGGGTGGCAGATTGACACAGGCCTAAAGGAGACAGTGGACCTTCTGGAGAAGCAGTTGGCAACCAGACAGGATGCCTAAAGCCTCTTAAATGGATTAGATGCTTGTGTGTAGGCAATAGCATTGCATCTTTTAGTCACAGCAAGAGTCATGAGACTGTGAGAGCTAGGGCTACAAATCCTGAGCTTAACCCATTAATACTAAATGCAGACTCAGTCTTTGACAATAGAAAGTAAAACAATGGGCTTGAATCACAGCCATAGTGAAGACAATCTTTAAGATAAAAGCTCTAGGCATTTTTTTTCAATTTAAGGAGAGATGGACTGGAACAAATAATAGACTAATATTATTTCTTAATATTTGCCACAGGAAAATACCTTCAAAAGAAACTTCTTCAATTGTATTCAACTACAGAACACCTTGCTACAGGATGGTGTGGGTACCAGGATTTTACTTGAGCTCAGAAACCAGCTGGAAAAATTCATGGAAGAAGAAAAAATCAAAGGCTATAATACCATTATACTGGGAAACACAAGCAAGTCACTTTTGTTCCAAATCTCTTACATGAGCACAGAACTGTGCACCAAAGGAAGTATTGCATTTCTGCTCTTTTATCCTTTTCTATGCATTAGCTCTTGGTGACTCTTGAAGCTGTATTCTGACACAGATGGATTTGGGGTCTCACCCAGGATGCCCATAATTATGATTTTGGGCTGCCTTTCTCAATGCTTGGATCATATTGGATCATATTGTATATGCAGTGTTTGAGGGTTATTTCTAAATTCAGCGTTCCTTTGAGCAAAGAAGTGAAAAAGGGGATTTGTGATGCAATTCATTTACAAATGTGTAGCACTGTTATATCTCTCAAAGACCTCTGTTAAGGACATCATTATGAATGGAGGTTGTCTCGAAGCTGCATTTATTTCGATCTCAATTAATTTAAGCTACATTAAGTTATAATTATTGATCATTTGCAACTCTAGAATCGGAAAGTAATTGGCTGATGCAGTCACTACACTTCAATTGTGATTTCTTTTTTGGAAATGATTGCAGGGAGAAAAAGCCAGCATCCTTTCTCCTTTTCCATTATAAGCTTATATAACCTTACATATATATATATATATATGTGTATGTGTGTGTGTTTGTATATACACACATATATACGTAATGAGCTAATCATATATTAAAATAGAATCATAATATATATTTAAATGTCACATATATACATATGTATATGTATATACGCACATAGGACCAGTTTATATATTTAATGTTTTAAAAATTATATATATAATACTAAATTATAAGTTTAAAAAAATGTAAGATTACAACACTATAAAAAGAATTGTATTGAAATCCTTTCAGGTACAGCAGCACAGAATTTGGACAGAAGAGGATGGGTAAGATCCATTTGATGTTAGGAAGGGATGCTGGTGGAATTGCTTCTTTCTTGACAGGTCTTTTGTAGAAAAGTTCAAAAGCTGAAAAATTGCTGAGCCTGAGCTGACAAACTGACTGCAAGCTAATGCAAATCCTGTTGGGGTCAGCTGAAGCTTGAGGTGGCACAGCTTTGTGAGGGGTACTAGACAGTCTGGGACAAAAACTGCTCCAAGCCATTTTCTATCACAAACATGAAGGAAGGGTTTTGTTCACTTTTCAGACTCCACTTCCTCCTGTCTCAGTATTTACATCTGCTCTGAGACTGTGGGACAGTGTCTTGGATTTACAGTGTCTGTGGCTGAGCTATAAAACACATATCTGTGCACTCAGGGTATCCAAGTCTTTCTTTCCTGCCATGTGAAATAAAAGGCCTGCCTAAAGGCAGAAAGCCAGGGGAAGCAAATGGAGCTAAATGGGAAAGGTGCATCAGTGTGACCTAACTCCACTGGTTTAACAAGGCTAAAAATGCATGACTCAATTACACAAGAGTTAGCTAACGAGGAATGGGGAAGATGTTACAGTTTAAAACAAATGGCTACTAAATGAATTGGGTGCTGCCTTTCAAATCTTTGCAATTCAACAAAAACCTGGCAAGACATTTTCTTCACAGGATATGAATCATCCGAAATAAAAAAAGCAACACTAGGGCCACCTACATTCAGAGTTTGTACAGTATGACCTTAAGGCCCAACATCTACCAGAAGTTGAGTAGCAAAAGGCCAAGCTCCAAAGAATAAAAGGGCTTACATCAGTATTAAATAATTCTTTCTTAGAGATGCAAATTTCTAATTAGTTACTGTGGAAACTGTAGAGGCCTGGAAGTAAGCCCTGCACAATGAGAATGAGAGTTTACTTTTTTGATTTACTGCAGGGCTGCAGTAGTTGAGGGAGGGCTGTGAGGGGGAAATAAATTCATTGCTTTTAACATGACAACAGAATAAAGTGCAACAGAAGAAGTGACTTTGTTTTGTGCACTGCTGCTGCTGCTGCTGCGACAGATCCCTGAGGAGCTTTATGCGACATAGGCTCACTTAAAACATCTCTCAAGGCATTGTAAAATGCTTTGTTTACAAATAAGTGACTTTCTCAACACCCTCACTTGTTACATCTCTGAAAAAGCCTTGGGAGGGTCTTTTTCAAAGCCAGCAGGAGATGGGGGTGCCTTCTGTTGGTTAGGTGACCAAACTGAGGTTTGGTCAAAAACCAAATTTCAAAGTCTTACCACTTCTGAAAATCAGAGTGCCCTAACCCGACCTATGCTGAGCACCAAAAGCTTCTTTTTGGAAATACCTTTAGGATTCTGAATACAGAGTAGAAATTATTGGCTATGTATTCTCTGCCTTCTTTACTTTTAAATTTACTTGTAATTATTTGGGACACACAATATTTCTTTTCAGCTCCACCTGTCTGAGCCTTTCATCGGCATCAGGTGATTTGTCTTCTGCCCAGGGAGATGTCATGATGAAGTTGACTAAAGCACCAGTCTGCTTCATAGATGGACCACAGCCAAAACAAAGGATTGGTGCATTGCTGCTTGTTAGTCACTGCAGAAGGCTAGTTTGGTGTGATTCAGCAAAGGCAGGAATATTAGCTCAGCCAGGATAGGGAAAGCATCATTCCTCTTTACATGTCACAGAATTAGTTTCATTTGAGCCATGCTTGTTTCACCGCTATGGACCAGGCTTGTTTTAGCTCTATTTCCATATTGATAAGCCCTAGATATTTCTGAACCAAGGAACTACTGATGCTAAAATAATAAGAAGCTGCCATTTTTTTTTCAAATTTTTTTCTGAAAATGCAGCTAAAAGCTTGCAGATAGCACAGAGAAGGAAAATAAAAAAGCTAATAATTGCAACACACCATGGGAAACTAAGAGAAGCTGGAAATACTTTAAACTGGTATGTAATCTCTATGAGCATGATTCTAGGTCAGCATCAGTGCAGAATTTCAGGGTACACAGCCTGAGCTGTTGCTGCTTAACACTCTAAGTCCATGTCAGAGGTTGGAGTTTATTATGTTCAGTCAACCTTAGCATCCTTAACCTCTCTAGGTAATGCAGAAGCTGAGGTTACCTAGGTGTGCCTTTAATATTTAGACTAGGGATTGAGGTGGGCATCATTTTTTCTTGTCCCGTTATCACCTCACACCCATATTTGATCGTGAATCAATTTTTAGCAGTGGCCTTAGCTGTCTGAGCCCTTCCCTGAACTGTATTATTAGCCATTCATAGCAGGCCACAGAGGCCATTCTTCTGCACATCTGAGTTACCTGTAACTCCAATGAAAGCCTCTGAACAGTTCTTTTTAATGCCTCCTGCAGGTCGCTCCTCCCAGCAGTTTGGTTATTACCCTGCCATCCTTTGGCCAGCCTTCTGTAATGACTCGTTTTCATCTGATTCTCACTGCTCCTCAGAGCTGCACCCAGAATTATCTGTCAATTCCTTTGGATTGCTGCCAGGGGAGAAGCATTTTTATAGCACTTGTTTTCTTTGCTGCTTCTGTACAAAATGCTTTTTTTAGTATTTTGCTATGAATTTTCTCTTTAGCAAAGCACTGAGCCAGTCACACAGCCTCTTCTGAAGCTAGCTAAACAAGCAAGGATTGCCATTTGAGTTCCTCCAAAAGTGAAAATCTGTCTTTGAGAAATTTCCAGTTGTTGCAAAAGCTGAGAAATCTGCAAAGAAAAAGACTTGGTTTTCCTGCACACTTGAAACTCCTCCAGAGCTTGGAAGAGTTGGCACCATCTGAAGTGTGCTGACAATTTCTGCACCAATATTCCTAGGGAACAATCTCATCAAACCCCCTCACAGATGATAAGTCATAAAGTTCTTATCTTCATATAGACATTTGTGATGACTTTCTCCAGGCTGCTGACCTTTACATAAGCAGTGGCTCAGATTGTATAGTAATCAAGCATTGAAACAGTAGTGCTTTTGCCTTTTCTCCTGAACTAAAAATAAAAGAGGATTCATAGCTGACCAGTTGGTTCACAAATAGCCTCAAGGACATTTAAGAAATCATGTTATTCACCAATTTTTATCTTTGATATAAGGATTAATATACACAGTTTGAAATACATTTTCATTTCAAATGCTACAGAAAGTATAAAACTCTCACCATTAGTTCTATACTAGAAATAATTTGTAAGGAATTGGTTTAATGTAGTCCATAATTATTTTTTTCATCCTCTTCTGCTCATTCAGCTTCATTGGTATTTTTCCAGAGATCGTTCAGAGTTCAGCATTCAAATTGAAAAGAATTGCTGATGGTATGAAAGTCTCTGACTAGCTGATGTCCTGCTTCATCCAAAGCCAGAGCTCCCAAAGCGCTTGAATCCTCAGCAGCTCATTTGGACAACTGGCTGGGAGCCAGAAGGCCTTGCTATCCTTAGCTTTCATCTTCTTCTGCCTTCTTTCACAGTCCAGAATGTCAAGATTCATGGTACCAGGGTGTCCAAGAGATGCATTACCTAGAAGCTGAGATTTGATTCCCCTTTGTTTCCTATTGGAGCAAAACCTAGATATGAAACTCCCCATGAAATGAGGTTACTTTTCTCTGACAAGTTCTGCTCCAAAAAACCCGACAATATAGTTTTCCAAGGCTTATGGGAACTTTGGGAAATAAATCTTTTAATTCTTCCTAGATTGATGTGAGAAATAGCTTATTGAATCATTTCTACTGAGAAATTAAAGGGAAGAAGAAGAAAGGAGCAAGGAAGTAGTATAACTAAAACTCCAGGGTCATGGCCTGACAAATTAAAATTTAGTCTGCTTTCTAAAAATGAGCTGGAAATGTTTTATTTGAAACAGTCTTAAAATATTACTGTTCCCGCATACTTGGGGAGATGGAGGTGGGGTCTATGCAAGAAGAGAGGATCATTCCTCTCACAATGCTAATGGCTTTACTGGGACTGTAGAGAGTGATTACAAATAAAACAACATTTCAATCCATTTTCCTGAGGAGCCTTCACTTAAAGAACCAAAAAAAAATTAAACCAAGACAGTAAAACCCTGAGAAAACAAAGGAGGGGAACTGCCAGCCTGTGAAGTCCTAATGCTCATTATATCTGGTGCATGTTTAGCTTGTTGGGAGGGTTTGGGAAGGAAAGTAATTTAAGCAAACCAACCTGGGCCATCTTTTCATTCTTTGTTATGCACTGCTGTTGTTACCTTTAGAAATCTACCAGCGGGGCTGGTTGTGTCCTGTTTTAGTGCCCTTCGTAAAGCATTCCCTTTTCAGCAGCTCCGATGGCCCCATTGGAGTGGCCATGACAATGGATGTTCATTTTACCGCTATAAAAGGGTTTAATGATTAAAAGGCCGCACCATTGCACTCAGCCACAAAACTCATTCTTCCACTTCTGTGGAGCCCTTTGATTCAAAATGTTCTTTTGACAGGATCAAGAGTGGTTTTCATTCTGTTGGGCAGCAGAAACATCTGCATTTTTTATCCTCTGCCTCCTCCTCAGTGCACATAGTTAATGTGTAATTAATGAAACATCCCTTCTCGGAGTGGCACACAATCAGGGTAGGTCTCCCACCAACCTCGCTCCAGCTCCAGTAAAGCAGGTTTGCTTTTATATCCTTGTACTCTCATTCAACAGTAGTAATAAACCCAGTTCCAGGCTTATCTAGCCAGCTTACATCTTAATCTTTCTTTTTCCTCCCCCCCCTTCCTTCTCTCTCTGTCTCCTCAGGGAAAAGGGATGAAAAAAAAAAAGAACTTCTCTTTCTTTTGGGTTATCCGAGCACATTGGGAGGGGGGAACCAACCACACTGCAACATTCAAAGCAAAATAGAGAGAACAAGGGGTGTAGGGAAAAAGTCCCCTCCTCCCTCCTTTCCCTGGAAGAAAAAATAAAGACCTTGGTAAGTAGTGAAGCGAGCTGAAAAGGCAGTTACACAGGAAGGATTTCTAAGCCCTGTAGGGTAGGGCCTTCAAGCACGGGGAAGTTCTGGCTCTCATTAGTGCAATGCATCTGAAATCTAACACATAACGTGTCAGAAAACTGCTTCATCCTCCTACACAGGAGTAGCCTCTTCATTTGCTCTTCCACTTGCAGAATTTGGAGGGCTGGGAGTGTGCTTGAGAAATATAACATTAGCTCCCAACTACTGTCAGGTCGAAGGCACAGTGACTGATGAATGCTTCACAATTGTATTTACTTATATAAACTTTGTATTAATTTGTCTAATCTTTGTTGAGCATACCATGAATGGCTATGTAGAATAATGGAAAAAGGTACCTCTAGCATTTGTTCAGTTCCAGTAACACCTCAGCAACACTGGATGGGTTCTCAGTGATCAAAGCGGACTCAGATCGATCATGGTCCACCAGCAGCTTTCAGGTTAGTTCTCAGAGCTGCATTTATGCAGCAGATCGAGAGAGTATTGGACTGTGAGCAAGTTGCCATAAAGAGCTTTCCTATAGAAAAACACAACAAGGCAAAGACAAGTAACCGATCAAAAGGAGAAATATGTGGGCCGATGTTAATCCTACCTGCAATGATTTTAAGTGAAATATTTGTGAAGTTCAGGAGATGTAAACCACATGGGGAAGCAAACCCATCACTTTTAAGCTTTCTTGGCTGTGAGCTGCGACCCTTAATGTCCTGTGTCTGGCCTCCTGTAGTTCTTAAAGAGGAAGTGGTCCCAAAAATCTCATTTTGAGCTAAAGGCTCAGCTGCAAATATAGCAGGGAGAGAGAAGTATCAAAGAAAATTTGCTGACTAAGAAATTCACTTCTGAATGAAATTGTATCATGACAATCTACTTAAAAATTCAGGCCAAAATCAGAAAGTAGATTTGCCTGGGAGAAAAAGTTCAGAGGAAAATCACAGTATTGCCTCATCTCTTGATGCTCTTGCAAAGCTGGGCTTTCTCCTGTCCAAGGATTTTGTCCTCCTAGAGGATGGAAGGCACAGTTGCAAGCCATTCTTTCTATTGAAAGGACACATACCTGTGCTTCACAGTTTTTAGGACAATGTCTTAGTTGTCCAACTCCACTCTCAATTGGAAATTGTCTCCACTATCCATGTATCTGGAAATGAGCAAAGTCCAGAGACAAAAATGAGAGCACATTGAAGATGCTTTGCCCCTCCTTCTGAATTAGTCTGATTGCAAGCTTTCTCCTTCCTGCAAATAAGGATGAAAGCAGATTTCTCCCCAGAAACCTGCATGTGATTCCTTTTATTGCCCTGGTTTCAAAGAGCTGAAACTGAGTGTATAAAGCATACCCACTTTTGTACACTACACTTAATCTGGAAATTTACTAGTGTTCCAATAAAATGAGATTAATATAGGAAACAGTTGCAAATATATAATGCTGTAAATATTGTCTCTTTTCTTTGGAGCCGTAGCTAGAACGAAGACCTACCTATGAATTCAAGGATCTGATAAAAATTTGGTACAAAAATACCCATCCTGGCTGATATACAACAGATGCGGATCTTGTGCCAGTCCAGTTTTGAGCATCCCCCAAGGGATCAGCAAACTTACTCTGTTCCATCCCTTTGCACATATACAGCAAAAATCTGTTTTCAGTCTGACACTTCCTTTAATACAGACTCTGCCACAGTCAGATGGTATTTGTCCTGCAAAGAGGAAGAATCAAGATTTAAAGCAGGGCAAGCATAACAAGCATCTTGCAACACAACACTTTGGGCCAAATTCCACGTGCACAGCTCCCACTGAGATCCAAATATGGGCAACACTTGCTTCCAGATTGAGCACAGAATGTGTCTCTATTATTATTGAAATGAAAAAGGGCATGAGCTTTTGAACATCTTTCCATTGGTCAGGCTTGCCAACTCAACCTACATCCAGTGATCAGAAATAATTTCCCTAAACCACTTATTTTCTGTTTCCACAATGGCCCCTCCTGAAACATAAGTCATTGGAGATAGCAGATGAACAAAAATAGACAAATTTTCTGTGGGCAAACTTTGCTCAAGAATGTTGCCTGCAGCCATGCTTAAATAAATGGCTTCTTACTTGTAAAAGAAGCGTGTCCTTCTCATCACATGCTACAGGAAGGCTGGTGTACTGGGAGGGCCTGGGACAATTGCAACAGTCAGCAAGCTGCACTGCGATACATTTGAATTCTGGCCAGAATCTGGGACGTTCACGTTAGCTTGCCAGACCATTCAGAGAAAATGGGCTTCAAAGAGAACTTTTTACCCTTGATTCCAAAGTGTAAGTGAGTATGGAAAGAGTATAATGTTTGCTGTTGGGATTAGCCCCCTGCCGCGTCAGCCACATATGAGTGCACTGAAAATTGGCGGCGTGTAGGGGGAAGCCTCTCAGCTCGCTGCATCTGAGCTAAACCCAGGGTAGATTTCCAAGCACCAAAGCAGAAGGTGTGTGAGCCTCATTATCATCTCCTAGCACAGAAAAGAAACAAAGCAGAAATCACACTGAAAGGAATGGAAACCAAAGGCCATGTAGGATGGGAAAACATTCCCTATTTTAAGTAGTATAAGAAAACCTTTGGTAGTATTGAGGGACTGCTTAAAAGGACTTGTTGCACAGCAACATGCAAAGCAATGAGTTAGAATTTGTGTTGTAAAGAAAATTACAATTCTGATTAAAATTATTTTAGAGGATTTTTTCTGTTTCATGAAGACGTAATAGGATAGATATTCTCTTTTATTAGATGGCCAGCACTCTCCTCAGTTTAGAAATAACTGGTGTCACGTTGCACCAGTTTATGCTCATGCAGACTAACCAAGTGTAACACAAATCAAAGAGTCACTCTACCCAGAATGATCTCAGGTTTTTCCTTAATTTCTAGCTTCTCTCTTATGCCCCCTCCTTGCCCCAGGAGTTCCTGCAAGAGCATTTTGTATCTCCAACTCCCAAGAAGCAATTTTGACTTCCTGGGGTATCTGCCACAGAGAAAGCTCTATCTGCACAAGGAATAAGACGCTCACCCTTGGCATCATTACACTGCTGGCTTGATGATTTCCCTCACCATGCTATTCACAGCCCCAGAGTGAGAGGTCTAAACTCTTCAGACCAGGCCTGGGGAAGAGTTATGCACCACAGACCAAGCTGAGGAACAGCCAGCATCTGAAAAAAAATGTGCCTGAGGTGGCTTTGCCTCAATGCTGAGAGCGGCTGAGCTAGGCACCTCGCACCCTCCTCCATGCTCACAGGGGACTGCACAGACACATATTTCAGATGACAAGTTTCACACTCAGAGCCATGAAATGGAAACCAATTTCTCTGAAGAAGTTAGGATGGCCAAGAGAAACACCTATACCTATACCCATTAACAGAAACAACAGGGAGCTGGACACTGGACAGCAAATGGGAGCAGCAGAAAAGGAGATGGAAGTGTGAGTGCTGTCCTGCGTCCCTTTTCCAGTACTGGGAAAGGAAGGATCCCATGCAGTGCAGTAAGAGAGGAGAACATAAACTAGTTATAAAAAAGGAAATTGCTCTGAGGATTGATTTCAGTATATGTGGATTCAGTACCACAGACTGAACTTCTTTTTTTTTATTCTAAGCTCCCAATTGACGTGAATAACAACCTCCAAATGAAACTTTGTCAAAGGGTAGAAATTGTTGGGCCATGTCAGTTGACCACAAATGAAAGCATCTTGATGTTGCCTATGAGTATTTGAAAAATTGTTTTCTAAACATTCTGTTTAAATATGGATCTAAGTAATGCTTGGTTTGCAGACTAAGTAACAGCTATCTCTCCGAATCTCATCCTGGGTGCCTGAGTGATGCCACTTGGGATAAAAGCAGATGTTGAAAAATTCATTCATATATTGAGAGTTATTAAGGAACAGAATTTTGTCTGGGTAGGACAAAAGGGGAAGGAAACTATGTCTTGAATCAGTAAACTGAGACTGTGATACATATTGTGGCAGTGTTGTTTAAACCACCTCTCATTGTCCTCCTCGCTTCCTTTATACCTCTACTTCCATTCCCATCTGTCCCCTCCTGTGTTAGCACAAAGAGTTTTATAGCACTGTGGTAAGTGAAGACATTAACTAATCTGATTGGAAAATAATCCAGAAAAAATATAACAGTTTTATTCTCACCCAGATCAGTTCCTTGATATGGTTTGCTGTAGGGGTCATGACAACAGCTGCAGCAGCATAGAGGAGGACATGACGCAGGAAAAAGAAGCAAATAAATCAGCGCTGATGCCAAAAAATGGCTCAGATAACTACAGCCTAAAGAACTACATTATATAAAAACAGATTTAATGAAAAAGTAAAATTGCATATCAGGGATGTGCACCTGTCCTTCTCCACTTGCTTGAATGAAGATATATCTGCCATGTACTTGTAAGATGAATTTGAAATAATAAACCTATTTCTAAATCAAGAGGTAGTCATGTTACACAGTAGTACTCCAGGCTCCATTGCTTGCCTGAACCTCTCCTTGTTGGTCATTGTTGGTATTTCTGAACCTCTATCTCATACCTCTTGCTTTACTGTTCTGGGTCCAGAACTGTGAGCTCTGAAGTATTCCCAGTGTGTTGTCAAATTATCTTTATTTCCATATGACATGGCTTCCTTAATGTAAAGCACATGGAATTGCTTAATCCAGCGTATTATATGCTTTCTGGATGCAGAAAAACTCTTGCCACTGTGACAAACTCCTGCTGCTTCTACTAATACAGGTGGAGCAACCTGGTTCTCTGTGTTTTTTTGTTTTTTTTTTACAATTACAGACCTTATAGACTCTTCAGGGGTGTCTACTGTACAAGAGCAGAAGGAACAGCTGTAACTCCAAGGTTATCAATGATTTTAAAAGAGAAACCAGGGAAAGGAGGAAATAAGTAGAGAATAAATTCTCACTACAAACAGTCCTAGAAACAATAATTTTTAGATACAAGCTTTCCTAGCAGGAGTGAGAAGAATAGCTTGCTTCAAACAGAACACTATCCTATCCCACTTGTGCCCAGAGTAAGCATTCCCTTGAAATGGATACAGCTGTAAGGTTCATTTTGCTATCTGGGTTCAAAGGCCTGATTTAGTAGTGCTTCTTTTTTTTTAAATCCAAATGCCTGTATGCTCATTTACAACGTTGATTGCATTTTCTTGATGGTTTTGCTTCAGAAACATGCTGTGGAATTTAAATTTGTCCCCCTCCCATGCTAATGTTGTCATTATTTGTGTGTAAACACATTACATGGGATAGCAGAAATGTAAATGAGATTTCGATGTTGAGTTGATTTATAAACAGCCAGTCTCCTAATTTATTGAAGTTGTCTTTGTGTCGTTTGCACATGATTAGCAGCATATAACATACATAGGGTGCCCTTCTGTAACATGTTCAGAAAGAAGAAATGCAAACTGTATACCATTTTAACACCAAATGAAGATCTTATTGAGCTTCAAGATGCTTTGAAACATGTAGTTACTAACTTAACTCTGCCTGTGAACTTGTCCTCATTAACTTCATAATTAGCAAGATCATGTTTGATCTTGGAGTTCATTAGACATTGCAGCTGGAAGATTGTTTCAGTTTTAACACATCAGAATAGACAATTAAAGTGACAATAAAGAATCAATATAACTTCCCTGTTTCTTAGATTTTTTCAAGGTTGCAGTGTGCCTAATTAAGCCTGGTTTGAAACAGTGAAAAATTAGAAAGTAATGTGGTCATATTTATTTTGATTTAACAGGCTATTTAAAAGGCTGTCTGAAATGTGCCCTGGGAAATAGTTTCTACCCAAGTGATGAGTAAATAGTTGGGATGATTTCAGATTCAGCTGCTGACTTAAGGGAAGACTTGAGTAGATGTTGTGCTCATGTCCCTTCCATTGTCTGTGCCATGTGCAAGTCTCATTCCCTCTTTTTACTTTGTGATTGAGCCCAACCTTACAGATCACATCAGCTGATGCTCCAGTAAAAAGAGACAATTTTTCAGGTCAAGTTACCTGTATGTCTCTGACTTTTCCACAACACAGGGCCAAGTGATCAATAAGTTCACTTTCCAGAACAGCAACCTAATTCTTCAGGGCATCAGGATATCCTTGCACGAGACTGTAAAACTGGCCTAATGTTGAGAGTGTCTGCAGCAGAGCCAGGTCTGAAATCACACCAGTAAGGAGCTTCCTACTGTCCCCACAGGAGATAGACTGGGATCCTCAAACACACCAGTGGTTCTCCAGTTGTTATCACAGCCTTGAAAGCAGTATAAACTGAAGGAATGAAAGAGTGGTCTGTGCTCAGAAACCCCATGTTCAGGTGGACCTGATTCTGTTTTCTGCCTATCTCCAGTGTGGTAAGTAACCAAATTGTAAGACATTTCTGTTTTTCTCTTTTCCAGTTTCAGAGTGAGGCTCTTAGACTAAACACCAGAAGAACATGTAGGAAACCTCAATGAAATTTTCTATTTAATGAAATGCGGTAACATTCTAAACAAGATTAACAAGATTCAACATCCCCCTTCTACTTAAGTATTTTTACTTCAATTCTTCATCATTCTCACTTAATAAGCACAGTTAACTGAAGACACAAATCATGTCACTGAGGGAGAAATGGATAATGAAGGACCACTGAAGCACTAATCCAACTAATCTTGCCTTTGGCTCTTGAATTTGTGTAGATCCCAACAGTAAATACTAAGTTCCAAATTCATCCAATTGATTTCAGTGGCCTGTAGGGTGCCACATCTTTTCATTTTGTTTGCAATCATTTGAAACTAAATTCTTTTAAAATATATTAATGCTTCATTGCTTTAAATTGAAACAGACTCTAATCATTGGCATTTGGGGCAGATTATAGAAATAGGGTCAGATCCCTTGTTGGTGTGAGTCCATCAAAGAGAATGACAATGAGAATCCTAGCTTATGTATCCTGGATGTAATGCCCCTGATATATGGCAGAATTAGGGGGAAAAATCAGCCTGTGTCCAAAAATTGATGTGCCAAGGTGACAATAGACAAGCAGATAGCAGCAACTAGACTTGATATTCTTCACTGTGGCATATGGCAGTGCCTATGCTACAGATTTTGGTTGCAAATGAGGATTCATCCACTGGCATCAGCCCACTCCCTTGCACAGCTAGACGACAGGCTGGGGCTGATCTGGCCATACCTGCACTGTCCTACCTTATGAGCCACCCCCAGGCATGACCCTTGCCAACCAGCATTTGAAGCACTTGTAGAAGAACCTTGTCTTTCAAGATATCTTGTCCTGACACCCGTTGTGTCCCATGTGCCATATTTCCCCTGCCCTGTACAACACCAGGTCCCCTTGGCATGATACAGATTCTGAGCTCGCCTGCAGCTTTACCAACTATCACCTCATAACAAATGGGCCTGTAGTGGGAGCTGCACTGCTCCTTCAGGGCACTTCTCAGCTAGATGGGCAGAGTGACTAGATGAAGACTGGGAGGACAGACAGATAGCATCATAAAAACTTTGTCCAGATGCAGTCCTCTGAGAATTGCCTGTGCTCACCTGTCAAGGACTCCTGTTTCTTACAGGCCTCACTGCCACCCCTCTGCACAGGCTGAGGCTGTGGAGAGCACTGGGTCCTGTTCAAAATGGAACAGAGGGCTCTCAGAGGGAGGCAATGTCATCCACAACAGCTGGGGGTCATCCTGTCACCGCACGTGCTGGAGCACGAGGAAGGCCGAAGGCTCCACCAACCATGCCATGAAATGTCCATCCGGCTCCTGCATGGCTGCGGCCTCCAGCCAGCAGGAAGAATCCCTGCACACAGCTTCCTCTTGAGGGCACCTCAGCAATATGGACATGGGACACTTGCTGCCTCTGGGCTAAGGGCCTGGAGACAGTCTGGGATCCATCACATGACAGAAAAAATTGCACCCTTGCTCTGCTGGTAAAATGCTTGGTGTCCTGAGGGAGACAACACCACAGGAACCCTTGGGCCACAGGGCTCTTTCACACAAATGAAGCTAGCTTCCCTACAGACAAATTGTTTTCCTTCTCTCTCTGGAAAGCCTAAAGTAGGAAATGACTGTGCCAGTGTGCCCTGGTTCTGTGGATTGTCTCTGCCCAGAAGGGCTGTGCTCTCTCTCCCTGCCAGCCTGCAGGCAGGGCAGCACTGCTGGAGTTTGAGGAGCTGGTTGCTGCAACATCAGCAGTGTCCCTGGAATGCCAAGACTAGTTCTCCATGTGAGCCGTGTTTCTGTGGCCAGCAGCAGGGTCATGTCCACAGAGCTAGGCTTAGATAAGTTTTATCCTCACCCCATTTATCCTGTGTGTTCTCTGATGCACATGGCAAAACTCTTCCCTGGGCTGTTTCCTGCTAATGAAGTGATTTTAGGGCATTGTGGGTTTTGCCTTAACATGTTTCCAAGAGGCAATCTTATTGCTTTATCCATGCAAAGTTAAAGATCTAGCCTCATTTTCTGTCCCTGTGACCTTCAGGAGGTTCATGAGCAAAAAAAAAAAAAAAAAGAAAAAAAAAAAAAAAAAAAAAGAAAAAGAAAAAAAAAAAGGACTTGCAGTCCCCAGGCTGATTTTGGGATGGTTTATACTATCTCTAAACAGCAGGTTAATTTCAGTTGACACTTATTTATGAAAGCACAAAGTCTGGTGAGGTAATAAAAAAGTCAACTCCGAGAGAATATATAGCCTTAGATTTTCTTACCTAACATGGTTTTATTTAGAGATTTATTGAGCAAAATAAAGATTTGCCTGGCAAATAATGTTATCAATTGCTCCATATTTTAAAATATTTTGAAAGCGCATACAAAAACCAGATTAATTTCCTTGTACACGATCTACTATGGGGTATAAACACGTTTTATTCAGTGACTAGCCAAGAAAATGTAAATTAGCTGTCTGACATTTGGGAAATTCGTGTGGCTGAATTATATGACTTGTATATTTGGAAAACCCATAGGGTTTGCTAGTATCCAGGTGGATGTTAATTTTAAATAGCAGCCTGGTCAGATGCTGAGTGTTGAATCAAAGACATAGAAGCTTCTGCCATCTCTATCCTTTCACCTATGTAAAGTTGGAGGGATTGTTGCCTGAAATCAGTTTCCAGAGAGGCAGAATGAATGTATCCTGTTACTTGCAAGCTGACTCGTCTCTGCTGCCCTGTTACTGTTCTCCACTTCTCATCCATGCAGGTTAGGAGGATCCCACCTGCCCCCAAGGCAGACCCTGGGCCAGTGACTGGGTGCGTGATCCCAGCTCCCCTCCCTATCTTTGTGGCCAGGGAGGGATGCAGTGATAGTGCACCGTTCCCTCCACAAATCTGCCATTCAGCGGGGCGAGGTCGGGAAATAATGAAGTCAGCACATTAGTGCCTTGCCTGCTGAGCTCACACTGCTGAAAGCTGCCGGTGGGTGAATTTCCCAGCGTTTGGAAACTTTGTCTCAGTTCTGCGGGTTTGCTCAAGTGTGCGATGGCTGTTTGCAAAGGGAGCTTTCCCGCTGGGTGGGTTTGCTTTCCTCCTCACGGCTCAGGGAAGGTGAGAGCTCTCCTTCATGTCTCCCCTGCCCCCACTGCTGCCCCTCGCTCACCCCACAAGCACAAAGCTCTTCCAGCGGGTTCCCTCCGCTGGGGAGCTTTTCCCTCTCCCAACTCCCACACTGGGACATTTTTCCACATTTCCAGGATTACGGCCACTTTCACTTAGATCTATGTGTGTTGCCTCCACATACAAAGAAGCACTCGGGGACGGGATTAGTAGGATTAGAAGAGATTCACATATGTCCAGTTCAAGCAATTGGTATTCAAAGCTTTACACTTCCAAATGCCACCAAGAGAGAGAAAAGGAGCTGGGAGCTTGCTTTGCATTTCAGCACCTTCCTGCGGGGGACAGGGACCTTTGTCTGGGACGGGGGGGACGCACAAATCCCACCCCCACCCCTTTTAATCCAACACCCCTTAGCCACCAGCTCCTTCTCTTCAGTGCCACCCCTGGGGCTCTGCTACAACCCCAACAAGGAGCTACAGCGAGGGCGGCTTTCACCATTCTCTATTTCAGAGCAGCCCTTCTGCAAACTTTTGGCAAATTCTGCTGGTGTCAGGCTGGCACACCAGGGTCCTGTCCCGTGCAGTTTGTTACCATACATCTTGTCTCTTGAGGTAAGACAAGAAAGCATGGCTGGGTTGAGAATAAAAAGGCAAAAAAAAAAAAAAAAAAAAAAAAAATCCTAAAAGAGTGCCTTTGTTCATATTAAGTTAAATTCTTCATGTTAGTGAACCGCTCATGCTAGCCAGGCAAATCTTTAAGATGAAACAAGTGCATTAGGTATTTCTGAAAAAGCAGTGGGAAAATCTACTTTTCCCCATTTAATTTTGAATAGACTCCCTTCCTTGATGCCTTGAGGTCACAATTTCCTGATATTGCACACATCAGCAAAGGCAGCATTTATGTTGCATACCTTGAATTTTGGCAGTCACTCCAAGTACAAATCATCTTGTTCAAAAATCAAGAGGAAGGCTTTGATATTAATCAGTGTAACAAACCTCTCTGTAGTATAGTGAGAGATTTTTGAAGCAGAGCAGGTGGAGCCTTATTTAAATACATTCATCAATTAATTAATTAATTAATTCTTTTGTTCAGTCTTTCTGCTCACTTTCTGCTCAGTAGGATGAAAGCTCCTGTGGAATACTATATTGTTTGCTGTGACTTATGAGGGACAGGACCATATACAATCAGATTAAAAAATCATGCAAACAGACAAAAAAACTTTCTATACCCTGGAGAATGTCCTTTCAGTGATTTTTTTAAAAAAAATTCCAATAAGTATGTATTTGTTTTACAATTTTCAGCCCAGAAATTAAATTTCAGAGTATATTAAACAGGTTGAAGAAAACTGAAATGTTGCTAAAATAACAAAGATGATCTCTTAGTTATTTACATTTACTTTTATCTTTAAAAGGCATGGAGTCATGACTGAATAGTAATTGAAGTCAACATATTTAATATGGATTTATGAATATCAGAGTAAGGCAGTACAAAATCCAGTGGGTCTTTTTCTCATTAGTAAAATGCACCAAGTTTGAGTTGATATTTTGTTAGCTTGCTATTTTTGCAACTCCAAGTCTTATTTCAATAAAAAATACATGGGAAAGGGTGCCATGAATACCCAGATCAAAGGAATTAAGTGCGTGGATTCTAGTGATTTTGGGAAGTCACTAAATTTTTCAGTGTACAAAGGACTCTACAGGACTTCAGATAGATGGAAATCCTTAAAATATTGAAAACCAAGGAGGTTATCAGGTCTGTACATGCTCCCCAAATCTTCAGGGAGCTCTGAATAGCTCACAGACACTAATGATGCAAGACTGGGTCTCTGCAATTTAGGAAAAAAGTAGTGATATCTGCAAAATCTTGAGCTGCAACATGCTAATTATTCATTATGGGTGCTGGCCAGCTGTGGAGAAGAGGCTTTCATAGTAACAAAGCTGATGAGGAAAACAACTCACAACATACGTAGTAATTTAAAATTGAATTTTATTTTCAGAAGCGATGAGAATAATTACTTCCCACTGCATCTGTTATCATCAGTCATGCAGATCTATAAAATTAAAAATACATAACATTTCTTGCTTCTTTACCCTTTATAATTCTGATTTTGGTTGCCTAGTCTTATCTATCTATCTATCTATCTATGCTATTTACATGGTATTCCCCATAGTGAAGGTTTTACACATCTCAGTGTATCCATATTTTTTGGGTCAGTTGTTCTTGCCATACTACAGTTAGCAAGACTGGATCATGTGTGCCATCCCACTCCACTAATATATTCTTTGTGTCTGGAAGAACCTTAGAACTCCCACCTCCCTGAGTATACAAAATACCTGAAAGAAAAAGCAATGCCAGCTGTTTGTTTTGCTGTACACAAAGTGTCTGAGAAGAAGCTGTAGCTCCCAAGGTCCTGTTCCATCCCACGCTCCCAGTCAGAAGTATTTCTGACAGCCAGGCAGAGTACTAGGGTCACTAACTTCCACCAAGGAATCTCTCATGCCCCACGTATTTCTTCTCTAAATTAAATTTGCTGGCAATGTCTGAAACCACTGAGTTCCATATGAAGGCTGTGTTTTCTCAGGGACCCAGCTAAGAACGTCGGCAAGGAAGTGTCTTCCTGACAAAGAGATGATGGCTTCAGGCTAGATCTGGATACATGAAATTGCTGCTACTGAGCACCCACCCTTGCTTTGGGTGCAAAAGAATAACAGGCAAAATTATTACAGAAGTGGTATTAGCAAACTAGAGAAGATGACCTGCATTCCATCTCCATCCATGGGTCCTTCTCTGAAAATAGTTTTGCTTAGCTTTGGCAGTTGGAAAGCAAATGTAAGCTCCCTTAGGTGAATTTGGCATGAGCTCTCTTAAAATCTCATTATTGACATTTTGCTAATCAATTTCCTTCTTGGGAAACAAATATGAAAGGTTCTGCCCCCAATTAAAGCATTTTTGTTTAAAAACTAAATGATCTCATTGGAGTAATTAAGTGTTTCCTCAAAGTGCTCACTGGTTCTTTATTGCAAGGAACAGCACTGGTGATTTGAATTTTAGGGGCCTGACCTCTGAGTCTATTGAAACCAGGAGGCATCAGTCAGCTTCAGTAAGGTTTGGTTCTGGCCCTGACAGGCCTCATAATAAGCAAACAAACACCACAGTTTGTCAGTGTTTCATTAGTTAATAATTAACCTCTGCCATAAGCTGGTGAGAAAATATGGTGTTGGTGGACCTTGTCTTGTCTCCCCCTCTTCTCTTTTAAGAGACAGAGGTGGGACTTTTATGATCCTCAATACTATTGTGTCTGAGCACTTCTAAGCCTGCTCCAAGCTGCCAAGAATTACAGGCTCCCAATTCTATCTCCATAGGTTTGTGGGTTTTCTATTCAAATGGCACATGCTATGTCCCAGCCCAGGCTGAAGGGAGGACCAAAAAAAGCACCTGTCTCCTCCAGCACTGCATCCCTGTGCCTGGCTTTTAGTACTCACCAGGCACAACTGCCCCTGCAGTGGCACTGCTGCCTGGGGGCTTCTCTGAGATGGGCTGGGGCTGTCACCACCTCATGTGGGACATGAACATTTCTGATGTGGAGCTCTGCAGGTGCAGTGGGGCAATGGCCATCAGACCACATGCTACCAATACTATTCTCTCCCGTGGGCCTGCTTTCTGACCATCATTCTTCTCTTTTATACTTGTGTTTGATGTTATTTTCCTCCAGTGTATTTTATTCTCCATTTCTGGAATCACATTTACATTAACAGTGCAATTGTCACTGAAAAGGGACTGCCTTCATCTGCAACTTTTAACAAGACAGGAATGGAGAATTATTCACATTGTAAGGGTGGGAAAATGTGATTTAAATTATGCAAAAAACTTACATAGCAAAGTTTCCCTGAATATTTGAAGTTTCAGCAGCTTAGCTGAAAGAAGTATATCAAGATACTCAGCAGTGATTTATAAAAACAGCCTTATGCCTTAGCCAGGCCAGATTTTACCATCGCTTCTGGTGTTCATTAGCATCTCACTGCACATGTTGTCCCATTGATCCCAATGGAACAAGCCCTCACAATAGACTTCTATTCAAGGGTGCTGAAGGCAGTCCATACGCCCATCCCCAAACACTGAGACATGGCAAAGGTTTGTGAATAGACTGCAGATAATTTTTGTTGTGTCTTCTAGAATTTGTACTAGCCTATTATCAACCTGTAAATATTCACTGGAAACATGTATTGTTTAAAACTGAGATACAAATCGAGACAAGGATTTTTTTTCTTTCTCTTTAGTGAGTCTTTCAAGCTTTTCAATGTGTAGTGGGGAAAATTATTCAATAATTTCTATGACTTTATTTGTTTTCACTATAGCTATGAAAACTAAATTGCATTACACTCATGTCTGAAATGGCAAAACATTTTAATTTTTATTGGTTAGAACACCAATGCTTTCACACTGAGATAACTGGAAATATTTGAGAAGCTTACTTAACCTCAGCGCATCTGGGGTTTCTGATGGGGAGGATTTGGGGGGAGCATGAGGGCAGCTCTCCTGTACTCTTTATCCATCTCCCACCCTGTTTACAGCTGACATTTAAATACCCCGTATGACTTAAAAAATAAACATAGTAATCATCAACTATCTAAAGCAGTGAGGAAGAGAGTTCTTAAAAGTCATTGTGTGAGTTTTCAGTATCAAGCCTAAGAGATGGAGAAAGTTCACAGTAATAAAAATGCAAATAACTGCAAATTACATGGAAGAGCAGAAATAAAAAGAAAACTTGCTCATTTGAGAATGTTAATATTTTAGGTGTGAATATGGGCCAGAACATAAAGGTGAAAATAAATACAGGCCTTTGAGCAGAATTATTATCCTTCAGCACTATGACAAGCCAGATGTGATTCTAAACAATGTGACAAGTTTTTTTGCCAGGACTGTCAGGTTTAGCCCATTCAACATTACTGAAATGTGTGCCACTGTCCGAGCACTACATATGGGAAACATGTATCACAGTCTCAGCTCTGTGGCTGTGTTTTGGAGAGAATACAAGTTTTACCAACCAGGTAAAATTGAGCTATTTAGTGGAAGCATAATCAATAATACTGACAGGTTTGTTCTGAGTGGTCTTTTTGGTTTTTTGGGTTTTTTTTTTAATTTTTTAAATTTTTCTGGAATTCCAAAGATATTGGATATTGTTAACTATTACTGTGGCATGTCTGATAGGTGAAGAAACATTCAAACTGATTTTCTATAATCTTTTCTCTTTGTAGAATGCAGGTTTCAGGTGCAGTCACTACTGGAAAAAAACAACTACATGCAAACTGTTGATTAAGTGTTCTTTATTATTTATGGAAACTAATTTCATACTTTTAGTAGAAAATACCATATATCAGAGGATTAACAATTTGCACATCTCTAATGAATTAGACTTTGACTTTTTAGATTTTATTACTAGGGTTTTTGTGCCGTATTTTTTCCAGAAGTTTTTGCAAATCAGTATTTAAATACAGAAAATAAAATGTCATCCTTAACTAACTGCCCTGGAATGTCTGCCAGTTATTCCTTTAAGTTTAAATTATTTCCAGAAGCAGTGCCCGGTATGGAGCTAATCCTGCTGTCTTCTGCAGAGTACTTTGAAGATATCAGTAAGTGCTCCAGTTTCATAATTAAAGAACATGGAGAATTTGTTCTGACCCCTTGTAAACAACGAATTTAAAACTGTATGAATAGAAAAGAATTTTTCTCTATCCAGGAAGAAGAATTTTATCTCTGGGTCTATCTGTCTGCAGAGTTTGACTACAGCAGCCAGAACAACCTTCTTTTCCCTTCCCAATCACTGCCCTCATATTGCCCTGCTACCAGAAAGCAAATTCGTGATAAACACAAGAACTAAAACAGTTTTTCAGCCTATTCACTTTGGCGATGTCAAAGTGTCAGATGACAAGATGCTATCAATCTGAATTATACTGTCAATCTAAATGAAATCCATTAGTACATCTTGAGCAAAAGCAGCAAGCACTTAGGGAATCTCAGCTGTGCTCTCTAAAATAAAATGTGTGCTGTTTAGAGACAACCAAATTTCAGCTTTAGCACCCAGTGCCGTGCAGCACAAGCCCTTTGTAGCAGCACTTCTCTCACAGAGAGCCAGCTGAGAGCTTTCTTTTAATGCTGTGATCTTGGCTTCTTCAATTGTATCAACAACTACTAGTAGTGCTAACAGTTGTAACTACTTTTATACTGAAAGCACGGTTGTCAAATGTCAAAAATAAATTAAACCAAGCAAAGATAGCAAAAACTAATAGCAATAAACCATAAAAACGAATAGGCTTCTAATAAACCCAAAAGAAAAATACATAACACATGTATCATTAATTAGATTCTATGTTGCCGGCCGGATCAATAAAGTCGAGGGGAGACAAGATTTAATATTCTGTCATAGTGACACTGTGCAAGAGCAAAGTACATCAAATTTCCCTACCAAACTCTATGATAATTCAAAATCGGACACTGCTTTTAGGTGCACCCATTAACTAAAATCCAGTATTCGAAAACGTACAATTTCTGTTCGGAGTAGCCTCTAAACCCAAGATCCTCCCCGTGAGCCGCCGCCGGGCACGTATCGGGTTGAGTCCCCACGCTCCGGCTCGGTGCCGGCGCTGTGCGGGACGGGACCCTCCTGCACTTGATACTCTGAGTCTGACCGAGCAGCTTGTCTTTCCAGAAAAAACACGTTCCTTCCTCACCAAATCTCTGTGCCTTCATGAAAATAGAAATTAAAAGACGGGATTGAGCACGTTAATTTAATATAGTTGCCACCTAGCCGTATTTTCCACCCTCTCCGACTCCCCGAACAGTGAAGCATTTGGTTTTCTGACTCCTGGGGGTTAATTTCGTTGCTGTGCCGTCGGGGGCAGTTTCGCTGTTGACTGAACCGCGACTTCTCCGCAGCCCTACGGCGAATGTCCCTGGCCGGGGGATGGCGGGCATTTGTCCGGCGCGGGAGCGACAAGCGGCGAGCGCAGCCACCGAGCCCCGGGGCAGCGCCCGCCCCCGCAGCCACCGGCACGGCACGGGACGGCACGGGGCGCCCCGCCGCTCTCGGCCGGCTCAGCGGAAAGTGGCCGGGAGGGTCTTCTCCCACTGAGCTGCGTCCAAGAGCGACAATTCGCTCTGCTGTGCCGTTATTTTTTTCCTTCCTTCTTTCTTTCCTTCTTTCCTTCTTTCTTTCTTTTCTTTCTTTCTTTCTTTCTTTCTTTCTTTCTTTCTTTCTTTCTTTCTTTTCTTTCTTTCTTTCTTTTCTTTCTTTCTTTCTTTCTTTCTTTTCTTTCTTTCTTTCTTTCTTTCTTTCTTTCTTTCTTTCTTTCTTTCTTTCTTTCTTTCTTTCTTTCCTTCTTTCCTTCTTTCCTTCTTTCCTTCTTTCCTTCTTTCCTTCTTTCTTTCTTTCTTTCTTTCTTTCTTTCTTTCTTTCTTTCTTTCTTTCTTTCTTTCTTTCTTTCTTCTTCTTTCTTTCTTTCTTTCTTTTCTTTCTTCTTTCTTTCTTTCTTTCTTTCTTTCTTTCTTTCTTCTTTCTCCCTTTCCTTCTCTCTCTCTCTCTTTCTTTCTTTCTTTCTTTCTTCTCTTTCTTTCTCCTTCTCTCTTTCTCTTTCTCTCTTTCTTTCTCTCTCTCTTTCTCCCTTTCTTTTCTTTCTCTCTTATTCTTTTTCTCTCTTTCTCCTTCTCTCTCTCTTTATTTTTCTCCCTTTATCTCTCTTCCTGTGTCTCTTCCCTTACTCCATCTATCTTCTTTCGAGCTGCAAAGGAAAAGCAGCGAGTAAGGCTGGGATTACCGACCAGCAGGCAATGTTACCAACCAGCAATCACGCTGGAGAGGGCTGCTGATTTCCGAAACGACTTTCCTGGCGAGGCTCCCTGCGCTCGGGATTTAACCTTGCGTATCTTTCCCAACTCCCTCCTTTGCCCTAAGGCGACCCCGAGCGGAGCCGTAATCCCGTGAGGGGGATGCTGCGGCAATGCAGGCGGGACTGGCCCGCGCAGCCGACACAGGGGAGCTGGGAAGCAGCGACATCCCCGGGGAAAGGGACAGAAATTTGTTAGTAATATTCCCTCGAGTGACAAGTCCACCTTTTCTTCCCGCCCCTCTCCTCTCGCCCCGCGGTGCGCCGGCGGCTTCGTGGTCCGGCATCGTCCCCCGGCCGCATCCCGAAGAAACCCAAGCCCGGAGGTGAGCGGGGCTCGCAGGAGCAGCTCGCCCTGACCGAGGTTGAGGACAGGACCCCCTCCTGTTGCTTGTCCCCCGACGGCATCTTTTTGCTTTCCTCTTCTCTGTCCCCGTCGGACTTGAAACTTTCCCCGCACCAAACGCGCGTCTGCTCCGGAGCGGCGGACGCGGGGACGAAGGGTGGCAGCCTGCACGCCCCTGGA
The DNA here is from genome assembly GCA_039654755.1 of Calcarius lapponicus. NCBI lineage: Eukaryota > Metazoa > Chordata > Aves > Passeriformes > Fringillidae > Calcarius > Calcarius lapponicus. The sequence goes on from CM077465.1 coordinate 63,523,446, forward strand.
GCAGCCTCCAAACCGGGGCCCGGAGCTTTCCCCCCATCCTGCGCGGGTTTCTGCCGCTGTCGCCTTCACCTTGTCAATTTTTGTCATTTGCTTCGCCCCAGCTCTGCGGGAGAAGAGGACTCAGGGAGGAGCGGGCAGAGTCCCCCAGGAGCCGCCAGGAGAGCGGCTCTGCAGGGCGCAAAGCCCGGCGGCGCCCGGCTCTGTGGGATCGGATGGCCCTGCGGACCCCCGGGCCCCGGCCGAGTTTCCTGCCTTATGTCCGGCAAAACCCGTCCGCTGAGGAAAAGTCTAGGGCGGCTTACGGCTTTCACGGTGAGAAGCGTGATAAAGCCGAGATCGAGTTCAGCTACTTATGATATATTCTCCTAAACGAAATTTCTTTTCTTTTCTTTTCTTTTCTTTTCTTCTTCTTTTCTTTTCTTTTCTTTTCTTTTCTTTTTCTTTTCTTTTCTTTTTCTTTTCTTTTCTTTTCTTTTCTTTTCCTTTTCTTTTCTTTTCTTTTCTTTTCTTTTCTTTTCTTTTCTTTTCTTTTCTTTTCTTTTCTTTTTCCTTTTCCTTTTCCTTTTCCTTTTCCTTTTCCTTTTCCTTTACCTTTTCCCTTTTCCTTTTCCTTCCTTATCGCCACAGGATTTACTGACAGTGCTAGAATCAGAAGCTTTAATTTTGCTCAGCGGATTAACCACAGTTAAACTCAGTCGGATGAAAATATCCTTCTTTTTCTGACTCTTCGCCCTCCTCGGGGCACGGACACTAAGGAGAACGAATTCCTGCCAAGATTTCTTCCGGCCCCTAAGCCACCTTTTGGAAGTGGGCACTCAGCCCGTCAGTTTCCCCCCGAGAGAGGGGCACCAGGGCCGGCTCCGGGAGTTCCACGGCGGCTTCCATCCTGTCCATGTCTGACAGCCCCGTGCTCACCGCGTACGCACCGCCGGGGCTGGGAGGGTCCGGCGGACCACACGCCCTTCCCCGGGCACCAAGGCTGCTCCCGCCGCCGTCCCCGCAGGGGAATCCTCACCTCCCCGTCCCCCAGAGACCCTCGCAGGCGGCCACGCCGGTTCAGTCGCTCACCCGGGGCAGAGGCAGACACGGGGCTCGGCCGAGAGCTGAGGTGGCGACACCCGCCCCGGGTGCCCCGCCCGCCTTGCCCGGCCGAGCCCCCACCAGGCTCGGCCCCACGCACCCTCCTCCCTTCCCGCTCCTTCCATCGCCGGCTGCGGCGGCTGCCCGGAACACAGCTACTTACTGGCGCGAACGCCTGGGGATGTTTGCAGAGCTGGGGAGGTTTGCAGAGCTGGGGAGGTTTGCAGGGCTGGGGATGTTTGCAGGGCTGCCCCCCGAGCCGGCTCCCTTCCCGCCTGCCTCCGGCCCGGCCCGGCCCTCTCGGTGCCCCCGACGGCGGCTCCGGCCGCCCCGCCCGCGCGCCCCCCCGCCGGAGCCCGGGGTCAGCGGAGCCCCAGGGGCTGCCGGCCGCCCCTCCCGCCGCCGAGCACACCGGTCTGCCGCCGCACCCGGGCTTTCCCCCGTTTATTTAAAGGGAGTCACTGGCCCGGGGGGAGGCGGGTTTCCCAGCCCGCACCTTCCCGCGGCTGATGCCACCGAGCCATCATCGCTCATTTAAACAAAGCGGCTGCCCAGGTACGAGGCAGTTGCGGCCAGCCCTCCCGGGCGAGGGCCAGCCAGTGCCGCACCGCACGCCCCGGCCGGGGGGGACAGGCAAAGGGGGAGGGAAAGGCAAACAAAGCGTGGAGCCGGGCTGGAGCCGGGCAGGCTGTAGGGACGGGGGCGCCCGACGTCCCACAAGCCCTCCCGCCCTAGCGGAGGGACTTCCCCGGGCGGCTTCTGCCCGCTGCCGCCCGCCACCCGGGGCGTGCTGGCCGGCCCCTCGCAGGCACGCAGCCCCTCGCAGCCCCCTGCCTCCCTACTGTAGACGGGATGAGGTTTTATATTGGAAATGAGGAGGCAGGGGGGAGGAGAAGGCGCGCACCACGGAGCGATGAGTGTGCGGTGTCAATCAGAGGGGTTTTGTGTCTCCTTGACTCCTGATGGTCCGTGGCTGAGGTGTCCCGGGTGGCACCACAATGAATATGAATAGGGGTCCTTGCTAAATGGGGACAGTCAAAGCGCACCGCCCTGAATAATGGCACGTCATCCTAACTAGACCATTATACATAGGAGGGCTCCTTTTGTCTCTGCTCTCTGCTGCAGCTCTATAAAAGCCCCTCTTTCTCAAGCTGAGGTTAGTCCAAGCATACACTAACTAGCCATCCTGTAAACAGGCCTGAGTAACCGGGTGGAGAGAGAGAGAGAGAGGGGAGACGTTGGAGAGAGAGAGGGCTGAGGAGCTTTTTTTTCCTATTCCTCCAGCCTTTCCAGCCCTTCGCTGGCAGACCCTGCCGTCCGTTTATTTCCTTTTCGTTTCGTTTTTGTTGCTTTTTGAAGGAGAGTTGTCTTGTTCCGCCACCTCCAGAGCAGGGAAGTGTTTCTTGCTCAGAAGCCTGAATACAATGAATTCTGACTCCAGCTCTGTCTCCAGCAGAGCTTCCTCGCCAGACATGGATGAGATGTACCTGAGAGACCATCACCACCACCACCACCATCACCACCACCAAGACAGCCGGCTCAACTCGGTCTCCTCCACTCAGAACGATCTGGTGCAGAAGATGTCTGGGGAAGGCCTCGCCAGGAACGGTTCCAAGGCCGGAGGGGAAGGCAGCAAGTACAAAATCAAGAAGCAGCTTTCGGAGCAGGACCTGCAGCAGCTGCGGCTGAAGATCAATGGCCGGGAGCGTAAGAGGATGGCACGACCTCAACCTGGCTATGGACGGGCTGCGGGAGGTGATGCCCTACGCTCACGGACCTTCTGTGAAAAACTCTCCAAAATCGCCACCCTCCTGCTAGCCAGAAACTATATCCTGATGCTCACCAGCTCCCTGGAGGAGATGAAGAGGCTAGTTGGGGAAATCTACGGGGGACACCACTCGGCCTTTCACTGCGGCACGGTGGGACACTCCGCCGGGCACCCGCCCCACGCTGCCGGCACCGTGCACCAGGTGCATCCCATCCTCGGGCGGAGCCCTGTCCTCCGCCAACACCTCCTCTCCCTGTCCGCCTCCCTGCCGGCCATCGGCACCATCCGGCCCCCCACACTCCCTGCTCAAGACCCCCCTCGACGCCCCCCGCCCTGCAGCTCGGCAGCGGCTTCCAGCACTGGGCTGGCTTGCCGTGCCCCTGCACCATCTGCCAGATGCCTCCCCCGCCCCACCTCTCGGCCCCTCACCCGCCCTCCAACATGGCCAGGATCTCGGGGGAGACCAAGGACCCTCCTCAAGTGACCCGGCGGGGCTCCCCCGGCCGCTCCACGGACGGAGAGGGGCTGCGGCCCCCGGCCGCCGAGCCCCCCCGTAACACGGGATTAGTGTAGTAAGGACCTTGCAAAGGTAATGTTCCACCCGGCTCCCCGGGCCATGCTTTCTTATTATACTAAACTGGAAAAAAAGTCCCTGTTGTAAAAAGAATGATGATGATGATAATAATAACGATAATAATGATAATAATAATAATAATAATAATGCCGCTGATGGTAATCAAATGTAAATGATTCCTTAAAATGTATGTAAAGGAAAAAAAAAAAAAAAAAAGACATGGTTGTCATTGTAGTGTTCGCAGCTACCAAGAGACGATGAATCGGTTTGGGGCTTTTTTTTTTTTTTTTTTTTTTTTTTTTTTTTTTTTTTTTTTCCCGGGCTTTTCCTGTCTTTCCTTTCGCACGGCGACACCTCCGAAATTTGCCGTTCCAAACCTGGCTGCGGAAGCGCAGCGGCGGCCCAGGGTAGAGCAGAGAGTGCGTGCAGGCTTTCCGCCCCAGCTTGTCACCCGTGGGGACCGGCCACAGGCGGCTCCCCTGGCAACAGAGACTTCCGAGAGAACTCACTGAAGTTTTCGAGTGTGGTTTATGCGTTTTTGGGGTTTGGTGGTTTTTTTGTTTTGTTTGATTTGTTTTTTGTTTGTTTGATTTGGTTATGATGCGTGGTTTTTTTTTTCTTCTTCTCCTTTTTTTTTTTTTTGTAGATTTTTCTTCTTCCCTCTGTGAAGAAAATTGAAAAACAAATTAAACAAAAAAGAGGAAAATAGTGCAAAACACAGCACAACCCTCCAGCAGATCTGTTTTGC